>CM040120.1:409656090-411076827 GCA_022559845.1 Amorphophallus konjac
TTAGCCCAATGTCGATGAACACACTAGCCTGGTTGTCGTCATCATCGGCAAGATCAGTTGAATGAAACGTTAACTCGGACCTTTCGTCCTCGTTAATGAAGAAGAGGAACCTTCTTTGCTTCGACATTCTACCCAATGTCGATGATACCATGATTTTCGTCATCATTGACAAAATCAGTGAACAAGACTATAACTTGGACTCTTCATCCTCGTTGATGAAGAATCTACCTCTTGGCCTCGGTATTCGTTCAGTCGGTGAATATAATAATGCTATGGCGTCGGCCTAAAAGAATATTTTCCACTCAATTTAGCCTAACCTTGATTTCGGGAGACATAGAGTGGCAGTGAAGCGAACTCCTCACCCCTTCCCTAAAGGCGTGAGCGCTCTCCTGTCCTAGCAGCTAACACACCCCAAGATTGGTGAAGCTAATCTTGTACCTCCACTCACAGTAGAGAGGGAAGGGAAAATAAATACACAGCTAAGGCTCGGCACAAGTATGTAAGGCAAGCCTGAAGAAAATATCATTGCATGGAAGGGGTGCATGAAGTTCCTGCACTATTACACACTAAAAAAGAAAAAAGAAAAAAAGGAAGAAAACAAAAGAGGAAAATATACATCATTAGCCTGGATGGTGAAATATATCATCGAGCGTCGGAAGTCCGATAGAGGGATGGATAGCTAAGTCCTGCAACCGGCGTTCCTCGGCTTCCAGCCTCCACAGCTGCTCCTGAAAAGAGCCAACGCGCTTCTCCGCTAATTCGGCCTCACCCAAGCATCGCACCCCTAGTTGCTCTGTCAAGCCAGGTCTTCTTCGGCCTGAGCCAGTTCAGCATGGAGTTCAGAAATCCGTTGCCGCAAGAAGGAAGCTCGTTCAGTAGCTCCCTTAATGGTGTTCCTATGCTCGCTAATGAGCTATGTGGAAGCCAGCATAGCGGTATGGTGTACACACGCCAAAATTGACATTACTTTGAGTATTTCTCATATTGCCTTGTAATGCCCCATTTGACCCTCAAATTAGCTTATTTGAGTGTTTTTTCCATTTTTCATGGATTTTCTCCCCTTTCCCTCTTTTTTAAAATTAACGCCCTGGAGAGGGGCGTGTTTTTAAAACACGGCCTGATCCAGGGCGTGTCTCCCCATTTTATCTATTTCTCCTCATTTTACCTATTTTATAAATTCGTGACCTGGTGAAGGGCGTGTTTTAAAACACGACCTGACCTGGGGCGTTTCTTGATGAAAGGACGCCCTGAGGTGAGGGCGTCAATTCCTGGCATTATCCAATTTTCAAAAAAGAATAAATGTTTTGAAAAATGTTAATTAACGCCCTTCTTTGGGGCGTGTTTCAATTAACGCCTCTCCCGGAGGCGTGTTTCAAAATTTCCAAATAAAAGAAATATTTATTTCCAAAATTGATCCAGGAAGAAACGCCCTGACCCAGGGCGTGTTTTAAATTAACGCCCCTTGACAGGTCGTCAATTCTTGAATTGACGCCCTGACCAAGGGCGTGTTTCATCTTCTGGCTTCGCAGCCCTTTCCCCAGAGAGTCCTTGCTTCGTTAGACTCCTGCCTTGATTGGGGCTCTTGCCCATTCTTATCCTTCCCCCTTATTGGACTCTTGCCCATGTTTATCTCTTCCTCAACCTATTTAATAGAGCCATTGGCTCTGTTGTTCAGGTTCGATCCCTCTCCCTATCGCCCTCCGTTCTTTTTTCTGTTCTTTCTTCTTCTATTTTTCTTTCTTCTGTTTTGTTTTTTGTTTTTTCTTTCTTCACGCAGGGTGCTGCTGCTGGCTGACGGAGGAATCCCTCATGCACTTTAACTTCATCATCCCTTGGAAGATTTCTCCCCATCGAGCATTCAAGCCAAGCACAGGCTCTTATTAGTTTTTTTTTATGTTTTACTATCATCATTCATATGCATGCATGCATGTTTATTTCATGTTAATTCTTCTTCTCAACCACGTTGAGAAATCTCCCATAAGTGCATCTCTTGCACTCTTTCCCTTATTCTATTTTGCATTCAATCATCATACTCCCACACCCTTTTGCATAGGGGTTTAAGGGCTAATACCCTTAAGGTGTGTTCTTCACCATGTTATCATGCTCACATTTTTATTTAGGATTTGATGCTACACTCACCATGTTCTAATTCCTATCTTTTGTTGGTGTTTGTGTCTTTTTTTTTGCAAGGGTAATCAAATTGAAGAACTCTCTTCATCGGCCGACCGATTTGAAGAGAAAGGAGCACTCACAATCACCCGCGCTTTTAAAGGTATTTTTCGCGATCCCTCCATGTTTATTATTTGTTATATCTTTTGAGGCCTCGTGTCTCTGGCGATCACAAATTCCCCTTAGCACCTCGTGCTATTTCATGCTTATTTATTCATATTCTTTATATTTTCCTTAAGTGGATTTCTTAGAATCTACAAATTGGCGATCACGGTGGGACGCTTTGCGTTCTCTTTATTACCCCTTTCCCCTTTGGCACCCTCGCGTGCCCTTTCCCTTTGGTACCCACGGTACCCTTTCCTTTGTGTCCCTCGGGCACCCTCCTTTGTGCTTTTGCACTTCCCCACTAGTGATTGGCTAGTTTATTAGATCTCTTTTTTTAGAAATTCCACTTATCCTCTTAAAAATAAAATCTTAATGAGCATGATATCCTGTTGATTGCCTTATCTATGTGACTGTGAGTGTTTTCGTTTTGCTGGCCGTGGAAGTTTGAAAGAATTCACGCCCCTGTCAGGGGCGTCTTTTATTTTTAACGCCTTCACGCAGGGCGTCTTGTTTTTATTAACGCCTCCTCCCCGGGCGTCTTTATCATATTTCCCTGCGTTATTGCGCTGTCTGAGAATTAACGCCCTACAACAGGGCGCCTTTTTATTGCATAGCGCCTCACCCATTGGCGTGTCTTGATTTGGCTGTGCATCCCCTGCGAATTGACGCCCCCACCAGAGGCGTTTTATTCATTTGTAGCGCCTTGCATCAGGGCGCATTTTACCCTGCCTGTGGGCCCCCCCCACAGTGATTCACGACCGTCAAACGGTCGTCTCTTTTGTTGATAGCGCCCCTTTCCAGGGCGTCTTTTTTCTGTGGGTTTGCAGAACCCCCCGTTTATGATTTTTCATGCTGATTCATGCTTATTGATTACTTGGTTGTGAATTTACGCCCCTCTCCAGGGCGTCTTTTTACTTGATAGCGCCTCACCCTAAGGCGCTTTTTACCATGCCCCTGGGCCCCTCACGTTGATTCACGACAGTCATACTGTCGTGTCTTTTGTTAGTAGCGCCCCCTTCCAGGGCGTGTTTTTACTGTGGGTTTCCAGAACCCTTCCTGTGGGTGAGTTTTCATGATATTTCATACTGATTGATCATATTGTGTGGTTGGCCTGATTTCCCCTGTTGCATTCATTCTTTGCATTAGTTTGGGAGCCCCCTCCTCTTCATTAGGATCCACACACCCTCTTGGAATCGGGACAACCCTCCATTGAGCATTCTGTCTCTTTGGACTGGAAATCCCTTTTCCAAGCCTCCGTAAGTCCCCGCACCCGTGGATTCCCTCACGGACGCCGGGCAGGTTGTACCCTTTGAAGTCCCGAATTAGTTGGCCTATACGTGGTGAGAGAGTGTTCCTAGTTGGCATTGGAGTTAAATCACATTTGAAACTAGGTTCCTCCCCTTGTGTGAATCATTCCAAACTTTGCTAAAATTCATTAGTTCACCAAGGATCGAACATAAGAAATCAAGGTAACCATCACAACTTGTGTGTTTCTTTGCAAATTGTATGCATATTAAATTGCTTGCATAATGGCTTACTTTGATAGACAAAATAACATGTTCAATTCAATTAATATTCATGAGGGTGATCAACCTAGCACATCTTATTCCCCTCAAATTCAACATGTTCATCATTCTCACCATACTTTCAAGGGACCACGTCCTCATTCTTATGGTCATGCCCGACCCATGGGCAATGTCCATCCTCATGGTCCCCCTACTCAATTTCAAGCCACTATTCCTTCGGGACCCTCTCGTCCCAATGATGAGAAGGTCTCCCAAATTTTGCATACATTAGATCATCTCACCCCTCAACAGATCCAAGCCCTTAAGGCCGCTGTTGAGGGTGCAGCTCCTTCACCTCCCCCCTCCAATCCTAATCGGGTGGCCCATCACCCACCTCCCTCTTCTATTCATCACTCACTTCCCTCTTCCACTCATGTTCCTAATCGGGTAGCCCATTACCCATCTCCTTCTATTCACACTCCTCCTCGGGTGGTCCGACACCCGCCTCCTTCTATTCCTCCTCCATCACGGCCCCGAGGCCCATTTACTCCTTGCAATCCGGCCCGTCCGGGTTCTTTTACGGGTCATCCCGTCAACTCCCCTCCACGGCATTTTTATGCTACCCCTCCTCCTTCAAGGCCCTGTCAACCTTCTGTTGCTCAAGTCACACCCCTCCAACAATCTCTGCTTGATAAGATTACTTTGATGGAGGAACAAATAAAGAGGGTCACGGCTCCTCCTACTCCAGTCAATCCTCTCCATGCCGCTTTGGACGAGATTACAAAGATGGAGAGAGAATGGAAAGACAGGAGGGATGATTATGGCGTCGGCAGTTCAAGTGAGCAAGAGCCGGCATTTGAAGAATCCGAGGCAGTATACGATGATGATGAAGCTCCGCAGGCACCCCTTCCGAGTTTCCTTAATTTCCCGCTCCCTCCACTATCATTTGATAAACCTCCTGCTCAGGATGAAACCATCCCTGATCCAACCCCTATTCATGAGACTAATTGGTGTTACGACGATGGGTCGATACTCCAATCACCCACACCGGCACATTGTAAGTCTCCTCCTATCCTTGACACCGCATACATTACACTTCCTCTAGTTACACCATTAACCTCCGCAACACTGGCCTCCCCCAAGCCTTCCACTATTAAACCTCCACCCGTTAAGCCATCTACCTCCACACCATTAGTCTCCATCGAACCCACCATTGAACCTTCCCCAATTAACCTCCCATTACCGCCACCTCGGCCTTCCATTATCCCTTTAAAACCCACTTTGCCTATTCCACCATTTAACCCTTTACCCTTACCCATGGCTAATCCTGAGCAGGATCCACCCCTTTTTGCACCCGAGCCAATCCCAACTGCTTCCGAGCAAAGGGAGAAACTCGACGTGTTTGAACCCACGCTTACGCTCACCCATTTGCCAACGCTTTCCATCATGCCTCCACCATTCATGGAGCCTTCCGCCTCCGCTTCACCTCCCTCTACTACTCGGAATGGGGGGCCTTCTACAAGCACAGGTGCCGAGGACGATCAAGAGCCGGGCAGCAAGGATTTGGCCGCACCATTCAAGATTCAAGAATTCATTTGCCGGATGCCAATCCGGGTTATTGTGCCAAGCACGGTCGAAGAAGCCAAGTCACCGCCATGCCAAGCATTGATGCTGTGTAAGGGCCGGGCAGGGCACCCTTTGTTCCAATTTCCAAATTTTGAATCTTTGGGCAACATAATGCTTCCGAGCCCAACTTTCCAACTCCCTCACACCATTACTTTGCACTCTCCAAGGGAGTTGACATTCACCATTGAAGCTTCGGCAGGGGCTATTTCCCATACACTTTCACTGCCGTGGAGGGGCAGTTATCTTAATGCTAAGGGGCCATCCTTTATTTGTTCCACTTTCTATTCATCCATCTCTATCACTTTTTCTTCATGGGCCATTCCCAGGGTTAGGAGGAGGATCTCATCCTCTCGCCCTTCACATTCTTCATATTCTTTGCATTTCATGCATTCATCGCATCCATCCCATTGCATGCATTTGCACCTCCTGCTCCCCGGGTTTCCAGACCCGTATCTTCCCCGCCTTCCGGCACCTCCGGATATTCTGCACTTCCCATCTTATTCATCTTCATCTTTTTATCCACTATCCCTGGGGCATCGCGTCCCTTTTCCTGCTATCTCCCTGGAACCTCCAGGAATTTTATCCCTCCTCTTTGGGCATCTCGCCCTTTCTGATTCTATTCCTCCGGAACCTCCGGACTTTCCCCTCGGGCACGACGCCCCTTTCCATCTTCTCCTTCCTGATTTGTTTCCTCCGGAACCTCCGGACTTTCCCTTTGGGCACGACGCCCCTCTCCACCTTTTTTATTTGCTTCCTCCGGAACCTCCGGACTTTTCCCTCGGGCACGGCGCCCCTTTCCACCTTCTCCTTCCTGATTTCATTCCTCTGGAACCTCCGGATTTTTCTCTCCTCCCTGGGCATCGCGTCCCTCGGCATTTGCTTCCTCCGGAACCTCCGGACCCTCCATCTTTCTTCCAATTCATCTTTCTAATCTTCCAGAACATCACATCCTTCATTTTCTTCTTCCTTTTCCATCATCTTTTTCCCTATTTCTCCCCAGGGCATCGCATCCCTTCTTTCAATATTCTTCCGGAACCTCCGGATTCCTCCTATCAGGATTCTCCTCCTTTACCTCCGGACCCTCTGGATCCGCCTCTTTCTATCTACCAATTTCTTCTTCTAATCCCTCCTGATTCTGGGACCGACCCAACTTCTTCCACATCCACTGCCTTGGGCATCTGCCCATTCTCCCATTGCTTTCGAGGCTTTAGTCCTCACCCCTCTTCTTGATTCTCCTCTCCTTCTGTAGACTATTCCATGTGATCAGGGTCTCCGCGCCTTAGTGAGGGAGTTCTAGCCCTCGCCTCTTTTCCTTTTTTTCCTTATTCGTCTGAGTCTGGTCTTGGCACCACTCCTTCTTGTTAAGCCACTTTCAATCCTTTGCTTCCAATCCTTTATCTGCCTAAGAGGACTATCCCACGATGATCAACCTCTCGCGGCAGCTGCTTTAACAAAGGTTGCAAGGTAACATATTGGCGTAAGTACGCATTTTAATGATATCATTTTCTCATTACTTCACGCATGATTTTCAAAATCAAGTGCTTCTTAACGAGATTAAGAGTGGTGTTTTAAACCTTTATCTTAAGCTTTTGTTTAATTAAATATTCCAAAAAGAGTCTTTAGGCTTGCTTTTGTAGCACTCTTGGTTAATAAGAACCCCGCGCTGGGAATTCAACATTCTCTCCCTGCTTGTTAAGATCAACCCTCAGCTGGGCACCTCACACACTTCACGGCGTCCTTAGCCGGCTCCTTTGGTTAAACACCGTCCCTACTTTGGCCATGCCATGAGTATATCTGAAAGTCTTTTCTCTTCTTTACTCGGCCGAATGCAGGGGCAAGAGGTTGACGGATGAGATGACCAACCTTGGTAATCCCCAATACGAGAGGAGTCTCAAATAGGGGCAGTCTTGACCCAAACTAAATATGAGTATTCATGATATACATTTCGCCAAAAGGGCTATTATGAAAATCAAGTCAGAATTTCGATAAAAGCAAAAGTATGAATTATGGCATGTCAAGAGTGGCAAAGTCCCCGCAGGGAAAATCCTGGTCGTATGCATGTCAAGGGTCTAAAAATTAAAGGCACAAAGCCCCGGCACAACAGACTACCTCTTTGAAAGGAACACCTTGGAAGGAATTCAAGTCCCGACATCTCCCATCCTGCACAAAGCTTGTCACAATTGTTCTTCTCTTTTCCCTCTAAGACCGAATGTTTCTCAGGCATGGCCTTGGTAGGGGCACCGTTGATCAAAGACGGTCGGTTATAGGATGCCACTTTCAATGCACGTCCAGCTTTGGGCAGTTTTAGCGAAAAGGGAAGGAACAAGGACCCCTAGCCAGTGGTTCAAAACAACCCTTTGATGCTGCATTAACAATGTCTAAGCCAAAATCCAAAAAAATTGAATATTTCCCGATCAAAATCCCAACAAAAATTCAAAATATTTTCCAAAAATCTCCATAAAAATTCAAATATTTCCAAAACTCATAAAAATTTGCATATTTCCAAAATCTAAAAATTTGCATTGTATTTTCTGATGGTGTTTTGCAGGAACAGCTTTGCTGAGACCAAAAGCACGGGATGGGTCCTCTCTCTACTTATTGCTATCAATCTATTGATTCTTCCCAATATTCTCATGACATGCCACCCAGGGGCATCATCTCCCTATATCATTCCGATTATCATATCTCATGATTATTCATCTCCAAATCTTTCAATCAACTCCTGCTCGTTTCATCTGATTACTCCACCGATGGGCATTATCAGATCCTGATTATTTAACTCCAAAACTTGATTAGCCAGATTGTCATCCTCATGACAAACAACAAATAATGATGCTTTGCTATGCCATGATTTGACTTATGCTGTTCATGATATATGTTATGATTGGTTGTTTTGATTCATGCTATGCATGCTATGATTAAATGCCTTCTTCATTGTTTGTTATCTTTTATATCTTGGCTAATGAATTTTTGAGCGCAGGAGGAGGCTCTTGGTCCCACCGGCAGGGCATCATCACTCAAAGTCCCACGGTGCTTGCAGCTCATTTCTCAGTTCCCATGCTTATTGCACCACCATCTCCTGTATGCATTTTACTATATGTTACATATGCTACTAGATTATATCAAGGACCTTGTGGCTTTGGTAAATCTGGAATTTGAGTTCCCCTTCATCAAAAACGATGACGATTCCAGAGGCATTTTAGTCACACGGATAGGCCGTTGAGCCGTCCAAGACTGGGGACGATGGTTCCCTTTTTACGAGTTGGTGCGTGGATAAACGGGCTTCGACTTAGTATCAGCTCGCAGAATTGGTTTCTTGACCCAGTCTGGGCAGTTTAACAATATTATCCTTGATTATATTATATTTTCATTTATTTTCCCTTTAGCCCAGCATGCATTCATGTAGGACTTTGAATTAACATTGGAAAATTATTCTGATAAGCTGATGTTGAGAGTTGAATTGATCTTAATCTTTCTCGATATGAGATTTTCATTGCCAAATTGAGTCCTCAGTTCGATTAGTTATTGTTTTGGGTGATTTTCTCGAGAGCTCCTTGTTTAGATTTTTATCATCTTATTTCTATCATTTCCCCTTGATCCACCTTGGCTGCAGCACGTCCACTGGCTGGTAACCGCTCCCCAATGGTGAAACTTACAGGTTTGTGACCTGGGGTACTTCCACCGCGCTGGAAGTTGATCATTTTATTTTATCTCCTTCGTGCACCGCGTGCACACTCCCCTTTTATCCAAACATTGTTGATTTCGTTGGATTTCCCGAGATTTGCTTCATCTCGTGCTTTTGATTTGATTCTCATCAAGTGATGTTGATTGCGTGTCTCATCACACCTTGGCATCTACTTTTCAGTTTGCTACGCTCCCTTGCAAAGCAGACGCCAAGGCGGGGCAGCTGTAGACACGCCAAAATTGACATTACTTTGAGTATTTCTCATGTTGCCTTGTAATGCCCCATTTGACCCTCAAATTAGCTTATTTGAGTATTTTTTCCATTTTTCATGGATTTTCTCCCCTTTCCCTCTTTTTTAAAATTAACGCCCTGGAGAGGGGCGTGTTTTTAAAACGCGGCCTGATCCAGGGCGTGTCTCCCCATTTTATCTATTTCTCCCCATTTTACCTATTTTAAAAATTCGTGACCTGGTGAAGGGCGTGTTTTAAAACATGACCTGACCTGGGGCGTTTCTTGATGAAAGGACGCCCTGAGGTGAGGGCGTCAATTCCTGGCATTATCCAATTTTCGAAAAAGAATAAATATTTTGAAAAATGTTAATTAACGCCCTTCTTTGGGGCGTGTTTCAATTAACGCCTCTCCCGGAGGCGTGTTTCAGAATTTCTAAATAAAAGAAATATTTATTTCCAAAATTGATCTTGGAAGAAACGCCCTGACCCAGGGCGTGTTTTAAATTAACGCCCCTTGACAGGTCGTCAATTCTTGAATTGACGCCCTGACCAAGGGCGTGTTTCATCTTCTGGCTTCGCAGCCCTTTCCCCAGAGAGTCCTTGCTTCGTTAGACTCCTGCCTTGATTGGGGCTCTTGCCCATTCTTATCCTTCCCCCTTATAGGACTCTTGCCCATGTTTATCTCTTCCTCAACGTATTTAATAGAGCCATTGGCACTGTTGTTCAGGTTCGATCCCTCTCCCTATCGCCCTCCGTTCTTTTTTCTGTTCTTTCTTCTTCTGTTTTTCTTTCTTCTGTTTTGTTTTTTTGTTTTTTCTTTCTTCACGCAGGGTGCTGCTGCTGGCTGAAGGAGGAATCCCTTATGCACTTTAACTTCATCATCCTTTGGAAGATTTCTCCCCATCGAGCATTCAAGCCAAGCACAAGCTCTTATTAGTTTTTTTTTATGTTTTACTATCATCATTCATATACATTCATGCATGTTTATTTCATGTTAATTCTTCTTCTCAACCACGTTGAGAAATCTCCCATAAGTGCATCTCTTGCACTCTTTCCCTTATTCTATTTTGCATTCAATCATCATACTCCCACACCCTTTTGCATAGGGGTTTAAGGGCTAATACCCTTAAGGTGTGTTCTTCACCATGTTATCATGCTCACATTTTTATTTAGGATTTGATGCTACACTCACCATGTTCTAATTCCTATCTTTTGTTGGTGTTTGTGTCTTTTTTTTGCAAGGGTAATCAAATTGAAGAACTCTCTTCATCGGCCGGCCGATTTGAAGAGAAAGGAGCACTCACAATCACCCGCGCTTTTAAAGGTATTTTTCGCGATCCCTCCATGTTTATTATTTGTTATATCTTTTGAGGCCTCGTGTCTCTGGCGATCACAAATTCTCCTTAGCACCTCGTGCTATTTCATGCTTATTTATTCATATTTTTTATATTTTCCTTAAGTGGATTTCTTAGAATCTACAAATTGGCGATCAAGGTGGGACGCTTTGCGTTCTATTTATTACCCCTTTCCCCTTTGGCACCCTCGCGTGCCCTTTCCCTTTGGTACCCACGGTACCCTTTCCTTTGTGCCCCTCGGGCACCCTCCTTTGTGCTTTTGCACTTCCCCACTAGTGATTGGCTAGTTTATTAGATCTCTTTTTTTAGAAATTCCACTTATCCTCTTAAAAATAAAATCTTAATGAGCATGATATCCTGTTGATTGCCTTATCTATGTGACTGTGAGTGTTTTCGTTTTACTGGCCGTGGAAGTTTGAAAGAATTCACGCCCCTGTCAGGGGCGTCTTTTATTTTTAACGCCTTCACGCAGGGCGTCTTGTTTTTATTAACGCCTCCTCCCCGGGCGTCTTCATCATATTTCCCTGCGTTATTGCGCTGTCTGAGAATTAACGCCCTACAACAGGGTGCCTTTTTATTGCATAGCGCCTCACCCATTGGCGTGTCTTGATTTGGCTGTGCATCCCCTGCGAATTGACGCCCCCACCAGAGGCGTTTTATTCATTTGTAGCACCTTGCATCAGGGCGCGTTTTACCCTGCCTGTGGGCCCCCCCCCACAGTGATTCACGACCGTCAAACGGTCGTCTCTTTTGTTGATAGCGCCCCTTTCCAGGGCGTCTTTTTTCTGTGGGTTTGCAGAACCCCCCGTTTATGATTTTTCATGCTGATTCATGCTTATTGATTACTTGGTTGTGAATTTACGCCCCTCTCCAGGGCGTCTTTTTACTTGATAGCGCCTCACCCTAAGGCGCTTTTTACCATGCCCCTGGGCCCCTCACGTTGATTCACGACAGTCATACTGTCGTGTCTTTTGTTAGTAGCGCCCCCTTCCAGGGCGTGTTTTTACTGTGGGTTTCCAGAACCCTTCCCGTGGGTGAGTTTTCATGATATTTCATACTGATTGATCATATTGTGTGGTTGGCCTGATTTCCCCTGTTGCATTCATTCTTTGCATTAGTTTGGGAGCCCCCTCCTCTTCATTAGGATCCACACACCCTCTTGGAATCGGGACAACCCTCCATTGAGCATTCCGTCTCTTTGGACTGGAAATCCCTTTTCCAAGCCTCCGTAAGTCCCCGCACCCGTGGATTCCCTCACGGACGCCGGGCAGGTTGTACCCTTTGAAGTCCCGAATTAGTTGGCCTATACGTGGTGAGAGAGTGTTCCTAGTTGGCATTGGAGTTAAATCACATTTGAAACTAGGTTCCTCCCCTTGTGTGAATCATTCCAAACTTTGCTAAAATTCATTAGTTCACCAAGGATCGAACATAAGAAATCAAGGTAACCATCACAACTTGTGTGTTTCTTTGCAAATTGTTTGCATATTAAATTGCTTGCATAATGGCTTACTTTGATAGACAAAATAACATGTTCAATTCAATTAATATTCATGAGGGTGATCAACCTAGCACATCTTATTCCCCTCAAATTCAACATGTTCATCATTCTCACCATACTTTCAAGGGACCACGTCCTCATTCTTATGGCCATGCCCGACCCATGGGCAATGTCCATCCTCATGGTCCCCCTACTCAATTTCAAGCCACTATTCCTTCGGGACCCTCTCGTCCCAATGATGAGAAGGTCTCCTAAATTTTGCATGCATTAGATCATCTCACCCCTCAACAGATCCAAGCCCTTAAGGCCGCTGTTGAGGGTGCAGCTCCTTCACCTCCCCCTTCCAATCCTAATCGGGTGGCCCATCACCCACCTCCCTCTTCTATTCATCACCCACTTCCCTCTTCCACTCATGTTCCTAATCGGGTAGCCCATTACCCATCTCCTTCTATTCACACTCCTCCTCGGGTGGTCCGACACCCGCCTCCTTCTATTCCTCCTCCATCACGGCCCCGAGGCCCATTTACTCCTTGCAATCCGGCCCGTCCGGGTTCTTTTACGGGTCATCCCGTCAACTCCCCTCCACGGCATTTTTATGCTACCCCTCCTCCTTCAAGGCCCTGTCAACCTTCGGTTGCTCAAGTCACACCCCTCCAACAATCTCTGCTTGATAAGATTACTTTGATGGAGGAACAAATAAAGAGGGTCACGGCTCCTCCTACTCCAGTCAATCCTCTCCATGCCGCTTTGGACGAGATTACAAAGATGGAGAGAGAATGGAAAGACAGGAGGGATGATTATGGCGTCGGCAGTTCAAGTGAGCAAGAGCCGGCATTTGAAGAATCCGAGGCAGTATACGATGATGATGAAGCTCCGCAGGCACCCCTTCCGAGTTTCCTTAATTTCCCGCTCCCTCCACTATCATTTGATAAACCTCCTGCTCAGGATGAAACCATCCCTGATCCAACCCCTATTTATGAGACTAATTGGTGTTACGACGATGGGTCGATACTCCAATCACCCACACCGGCACATTGTAAGTCTCCTCCTATCCTTGACACCGCATACATTACACTTCCTCCAGTTACACCATTAACCTCCGCAACATTGGCCTCCCCCAAGCCTTCCACTATTAAACCTCCACCCGTTAAGCCATCTACCTCCACACCATTAGTCTCCATCGAACCCACCATTGAACCTTCCCCAATTAACCTCCCATTACCGCCACCTCGGCCTTCCATTATCCCTTTAAAACCCACTTTGCCTATTCCACCATTTAACCCTTTACCCCTACCCATGGCTAATCCTGAGCAGGATCCACCCCTTTTTGCACCCGAGCCAATCCCAACTGCTTCCGAGCAAAGGGAGAAACTCGACGTGTTTGAACCCCCGCTTACGCTCACCCATTTGCCAACGCTTTCCATCATGCCTCCACCATTCATGGAGCCTTCCGCCTCCGCTTCACCTCCCTCTACTACTCGGAATGGGGGGCCTTCTACAAGCACAGGTGCCGAGGACGATCAAGAGCCGGGCAGTAAGGATTTGGCCGCACCATTCAAGATTCAAGAATTCATTTGCCGGATGCCAATCCGGGTTATTGTGCCAAGCACGGTCGAAGAAGCCAAGTCACCGCCATGCCAAGCATTGATGCTGTGTAAGGGCCGGGCAGGGCATCCTTTGTTCCAATTTCTAAATTTTGAATCTTTGGGCAACATAATGCTTCCGAGCCCAACTTTCCAACTCCCTCACACCATTACTTTGCACTATCCAAGGGAGTTGACATTCACCATTGAAGCTTCGGCAGGGGCTATTTCCCATACACTTTCACTGCCGTGGAGGGGCAGTTATCTTAATGCTAAGGGGCCATCCTTTATTTGTTCCACTTTCTATTCATCCATCTCTATCACTTTTTCTTCATGGGCCATTCCCAGGGTTAGGAGGAGGATCTCATCCTCTCGCCCTTCACATTCTTCATATTCTTTGCATTTCATGCATTCATCGCATCCATCCCATTGCATGCATTTGCACCTCCTGCTCCCCGGGTTTCTAGACCCGTATCTTCCCCGCCTTCCGGCACCTCCGGATATTCCGCACTTCCCATCTTATTCATCTTCATCTTTTTATCCACTATCCCTAGGGCATCACGTCCCTTTTCCTGCTATCTCCCTGGAACCTCCAGGAATTTTATCCCTCCTCTTTGGGCATCTCGCCCTTTCTGATTCTATTCCTCCGGAACCTCCGGACTTTCCCCTCGGGCACGACGCCCCTTTCCATCTTCTCCTTCCTGATTTGTTTCCTCCGGAACCTCCGGACTTTCTCTTTGGGCACGACGCCCCTCTCCACCTTTTTTATTTGCTTCCTCCGGAACCTCCGGACTTTTCCCTCGGGCACGGCGCTCCTTTCCACCTTCTCCTTCCTGATTTCATTCCTCCGAAACCTCCGGATTTTTCTCTCCTCCCTGGGCATCGCGTCCCTCGGCATTTGCTTCCTCCGGAACCTCCGGAACCTCCGGACCCTCCATCTTTATTCCAATTCATCTTTCTAATCTTCCAGAACATCACATCCTTCATTTTCTTCTTCCTTTTCCATCATCTTTTTCCCTATTTCTCCCCAGGGCATCGCATCCCTTCTTTCAATATTCTTCCGGAACCTCCGGATTCCTTCTATCAGGATTCTCCTCCTTTACCTCCGGACCCTCCGGATCCGCCTCTTTCTATCTACCAATTTCTTCTTCTAATCCCTCCTGATTCTGGGACCGACCCAACTTCTTCCACATCCACTGCCTTGGGCATCTGCCCATTCTCCCATTGCTTTCGAGGCTTTAGTCCTCACCCCTCTTCTTGATTCTCCTCTCCTTCTGTAGACTGTTCCATGTGATCAGGGTCTCCGCGCCTTAGTGAGGGAGTTCTAGCCCTCGCCTCTTTTCCTTTTTTTCCTTATTCGTCTGAGTCTGGTCTTGGCACCACTCCTTCTTGTTAAGCCACTTTCAATCCTTTGCTTCCAATCCTTTATCTGCCTAAGAGGACTATCCCACGATGATCAACCTCTCGCGGCAGCTGCTTTAACAAAGGTTGCAAGGTAACATATTGGCGTAAGTACGCATTTTAATGATATCATTTTCTCATTACTTCACGCATGATTTTCAAAATCAAGTGCTTCTTAACGAGATTAAGAGTGGTGTTTTAAACCTTTATCTTAAGCTTTTGTTTAATTAAATATTCCAAAAAGAGTCTTTAGGCTTGCTTTTGTAGCACTCTTGGTTAATAAGAACCCCGCGCTGGGAATTCAACATTCTCTCCCTGCTTGTTAAGATCAACCCTCAGCTGGGCACCTCACACACTTCACGGCGTCCTTAGCCGGCTCCTTTGGTTAAACACCGTCCCTACTTTGGCCATGCCATGAGTATATCTGAAAGTCTTTTCTCTTCTTTACTCGGCCGAATGCAGGGGCAAGAGGTTGACGGATGAGATGACCAACCTTGGTAATCCCCAATACGAGAGGAGTCTCAAATAGGGGCAGTCTTGACCCAAACTAAATATGAGTTTTCATGATATACATTTCGCTAAAAGGGCTATTATGAAAATCAAGTCAGAATTTCGATAAAAGCAAAAGTATGAATTATGGCATGTCAAGAGTGGCAAAGTCCCCGCAGGGAAAATCCTGGTCGTATGCATGTCAAGGGTCTAAAAATTAAAGGCACAAAGCCCCGGCACAACAGACTACCTCTTTGAAGGGAACACCTTGGAAGGAATTCAAGTCCCGACATCTCCCATCCTGCACAAAGCTTGTCACAATTGTTCTTCTCTTTTCCCTCTAAGACCGAATGTTTCTCAGGCATGGCCTTAGTAGGGGCACCGTTGATCAAAGACGGTCGGTTATAGGATGCCACTTTCAATGCACGTCCAGCTTTGGGCAGTTTTAGCGAAAAGGGAAGGAACAAGGACCCCTAGCCAGTGGTTCAAAACAACCCTTTGATGCTGCATTAACAATGTCTAAGCCAAAATCCAAAAAAATTGAATATTTCCCGATCAAAATCCCAACAAAAATTCAAAATATTTTCCAAAAATCTCCATAAAAATTCAAATATTTCCAAAACTCATAAAAATTTGCATATTTCTAAAATCCAAAAATTTGCATTGTATTTTCTGATGGTGTTTTGCAGGAACAGCTTTGCAGAGACCAAAAGCACGGGATGGGTCCTCTCTCTACTTATTGCTATCAATCTATTGATTCTTCCCAATATTCTCATGACATGCCACCCAGGGGCATCATCTCCCTATATCATTCCGATTATCATATCTCATGATTATTCATCTCCAAATCTTTCAATCAACTCCTGCTCGTTTCATCTGATTACTCCGCCGATGGGCATTATCAGATCCTGATTATTTAACTCCAAAACTTGATTAGCCAGATTGTCATCCTCATGACAAACAACAAATAATGATGCTTTGCTATGTCATGATTTGACTTATGCTGTTCATGATATATGTTATGATTGGTTGCTTTGATTCATGCTATGCATGCTATGATTAAATGCCTTCTTCATTGTTTGTTATCTTTTATATCTTGGCTAATGAATTTTTGAGCGCAGGAAGAGGCTCTTGGTCCCACTGGCAGGGCATCATCACTCAAAGTCCCACGGTGCTTGCAGCTCATTTCTCAGTTCCCATGCTTATTGCACCACCATCTCCTGTATGCATTTTACTATATGTTACATATGCTACTAGATTATATCAAGGACCTTGTGGCTTTGGTAAATCTAAAATTTGAGTTCCCCTTCATCAAAAACGATGACGATTCCAGAGGCATTTTAGTCACACGGATAGGCCGTTGAGCCGTCCAAGACTGGGGACGATGGTTCCCTTTTTACGAGTTGGTGCGTGGATAAACGGGCTTCGGCTTAGTATCAGCTCGCAGAATTGGTTTCTTGACCCAGTCTGGGTAGTTTAACAATATTATCCTTGATTATATTATATTTTCATTTATTTTCCCTTTAGCCCAGCATGCATTCATGTAGGACTTTGAATTAACATTGGAAAATTATTCTGATAAGCTGATGTTGAGAGTTGAATTGATCTTAATCTTTCTCGATATGAGATTTTCATTGCCGAATTGAGTCCTCAGTTCGATTTGTTACTGTTTTGGGTGATTTTCTCGAGAGCTCCTTGTTTGGATTTTTATCATCTTATTTCTATCATTTCCCTTTGATCCACCTTGGCTGCAGCACGTCCACTGACTGGTAACCGCTCCCCAATGGTGAAACTTACAGGTTTGTGACCTGGGGTACTTCCACCGCGCTGGAAGTTGATCATTTTATTTTATCTCCTTCGTGCACTGCGTGCACACTCCCCTTTTATCCAAACATTGTTGATTTCGTTGGATTTCCCGAGATTTGCTTCATCTCGTACTTTTGATTTGATTCTCATCAAGTGATGTTGATTGCATGTCTCATCACACCTTGGCATCTACTTTTCAGTTTGCTACGCTCCCTTGCAAAGCAGACGCCAAGGCGGGGCAGCTGTAGACACGCCAAAATTGACATTACTTTGAGTATTTCTCATATTGCCTTGTAATGCCCCATTTGACCCTCAAATTAGCTTATTTGAGTGTTTTTTCCATTTTTCATGGATTTTCTCCCCTTTCCCTCTTTTTTAAAATTAACGCCCTGGAGAGGGGCGTGTTTTTAAAACGCGGCCTGATCCAGGGCGTGTCTCCCCATTTTATCTATTTCTCCCCATTTTACCTATTTTATAAATTCGTGACCTGGTGAAGGGCGTGTTTTAAAACACGACCTGACCTGGGGCGTTTCTTGATGAAAGGACGCCCTGAGGTGAGGGCGTCAATTCCTGGCATTATCCAATTTTTGAAAAAGAATAAATGTTTTGAAAAATGTTAATTAACGCCCTTCTTTGGGGCGTGTTTCAATTAACGCCTCTCCCAGAGGCGTGTTTCAGAATTTCCAAATAAAAGAAATATTTATTTCCAAAATTGATCCAGGAAGAAACGCCCTGACCCAGGGCGTGTTTTAAATTAACGCCCCTTGACAGGTCGTCAATTCTTGAATTGACGCCCTGACCAAGGGCGTGTTTCATCTTCTGGCTTCGCAGCCCTTTCCCCAGAGAGTCCTTGCTTCGTTAGACTCCTGCCTTGATTGGGGCTCTTGCCCATTCTTATCCTTCCCCCTTATTGGACTCTTGCCCATGTTTATCTCTTCCTCAACCTATTTAATAGAGCCATTGGCTCTGTTGTTTAGGTTCGATCCCTCTCCCTATCGCCCTCCGTTCTTTTTTCTGTTCTTTCTTCTTCTGTTTTTCTTTCTTCTGTTTTGTTTTTTTGTTTCTTCTTTCTTCACGCAGGGTGCTGCTGCTGGCTGAAGGAGGAATCCCTCATGCACTTTAACTTCATCATCCTTTGGAAGATTTCTCCCCATCGAGCATTCAAGCCAAGCACAGGCTCTTATTAGTTTTTTTTATGTTTTACTATCATCATTCATATGCATGCATGCATGTTTATTTCATGTTAATTCTTCTTCTCAACCACGTTGAGAAATCTCCCATAAGTGCATCTCTTGCACTCTTTCCCTTATTCTATTTTGCATTCAATCATCATACTCCCACACCCTTTTGCATAGGGGTTTAAGGGCTAATACCCTTAAGGTGTGTTCTTCACCATGTTATCATGCTCACATTTTTATTTAGGATTTGATGCTACACTCACCATGTTCTAATTCCTATCTTTTGTTGGTGTTTGTGTCTTTTTTTTTGCAAGGGTAATCAAATTGAAGAACTCTCTTCATCGGCCTGCCGATTTGAAGAGAAAGGAGCACTCACAATCACCCGCGCTTTTAAAGGTATTTTTCGCGATCCCTCCATGTTTATTATTTGTTATATCTTTTGAGGCCTCGTGTCTCTGGCGATCACAAATTCCCCTTAGCACCTCGTGCTATTTCATGCTTATTTATTCATATTCTTTATATTTTCTTTAAGTGGATTTCTTAGAATCTACATATGGCATTCTTGCCGTTGAAGCGCCAGGGCGGTCAGCTGGTCCCTTAGGCCGTGCTCAACAAATTCTCACCGATTTACATACTTAAGTAACAATATTACTCACGACGCCCAGTCCTGCATGGGACAACCGAAGGCTATGAGGGTGCGTGATATGGACTCAGCTAGCCCCCTCAGCTGGGCGTAAGATAAGTCTCGACGAGCCAGCATAGTTTGCTTGAGCATCTCCAAGTTCTGCCACACCATCTCGTCTGAAGACTGCAAGCCAAGTGACGGTGCATCAGGGAGATGAAACTCTACTCTGCTATCAACTTCGGCCCAGAGGTCATCAATGGGCTCCGAAGAAGATGAAGGCAGTGCCGATAGGGAGACAAGGGGTGTCATACGCTCTTCTGTCTGTACAACAGAGACAATAGCAGTCGAGGTAGGCACTTCAAGTCCTCCATCCAACTGAGGGACAAGATCTGCAGACTCGAAGCCCGCACTTTCAGAAGCAAACTCCAGCTGCCCTGTCAGCTCTGGCATTTCTTTCAATTCGGTCCCGGGGGTGAAAGACAGGACAGTTGCTTCTCCCGAGAGCTCTATATCTTCCGGAGGAGGCTCTTCATGCCATTTAATCCGGGCCGCCTGCTCCGACTCGGACTCTGCTACAAATGGCAGGACTGTTGTCCCACTGTCCACTTCTTCAGGAATTCCTACACCTTCTGAGGAAGTTTGTTCGTTCTGTCCCACTAGGGCTGGCTGCTCAATTCAACGCTGGCAGTGATGGTTAAAGCAGTGGCATCCCCGGTCGGTTCCTCTTCAGGCTCCACCCCTTATGCACTCTCGGTAATGGCCACATCAGCTGGTTCTGGCCTAGACTCCGCTGACTGGATCTGAAGTTGTTTTACCAAAGACTCACCTGTGTCCAACACAGAGCCGAGACCGCCCGGGAATTTTAAAGCAATTGGCTTCAATATGGGCACCATACCCACAATAGGGGTAAAGACCATCCCTTTTGCTTGAAAGGGGGAGAAAGCGGTGGTAGCCATCATTGCTGGCAAATTCAACCCCACTGAAATCATGGGCTCTTGAGAAAAGGAACAAAGGAGGCAAACCAAGAACTGTGTCAGACCTTCAGATATAAATGCTAGAAGACATGGCTGAAGCTCCAATGGAAGAATACAAATATTACCTCCAAAGAAACAAGGCTTGAACTAGTGGCCCCCGGTGCTTCTAAGTCTGGCCGCGTCAAGGCCGAGGAAATCTCCTGCCCAGGACTTAGTGCGCCTGGAGGGCCCAATGCTAACCGAGGTGGGCTGAATGCAGCAAAGTCGCTTCCTTAGGATAGGGAAAGAATGCTAGCCTCCGACACTACATCCTGCTCATCCTCATCACTGGAGGGTTCATAGTCTACAAGCTCCTCCGAAGAAGAACTTTCAGCTAATTCTGCTGCTGCCGTGCCAGGGCCCGTCAAGCGCACTGAACTATCAAAAGACATCCCTGAAGAGACTTTCTTAGTGGCTAATACGGCCAGCCGTTCGGAGCATCGTCAGGTTGGCCGGGTACTCTGAGCAATAGATGCTATAGGAGGAAATTCAACAGGTTCCAAAGGAACAATATCTGAATGATTGAACAGATAAGAATGATGAGTAAGAAGAAAAGCAGCAAAAGGAGGTGCCTGCAATAGAGGTCCCATAGGCCATAATATTACCTTCATCGCCATGGCTAGGCGTTGGAGAAGGAAGGTCCATGGTGAGCGGAACGGCGGGTGTCTCAGTGCCCCCAACTTCCTCCGCCACTAGTTACCGCTTCCTCGACAGCTGGGACAGAAGAAATTGTGGTGCTTAAATGAAAGAAGTAGAAATAACAAAGCCCCGAGGTTATAGCCCAGAAAGGAGTTCAAGGGAGATATACCTGCTGCAGGAGCCGTCTGCTCCCGTGATATCTCAAACTTCTGGAAGGTCGGAATAGTGGGCAATGGAATGACAGGCTCCGCAGGCGCAGTCCTCTTTTCCACTGTGACTTTTGCCCGGGCCCTCTTAGCCCGAGAAACTGCCTCCTTGACCTTAGACCTCTCCCGCTTCTCAGAACCCCTAGTGGGTAAAGGCGTGGTAGTCGGGGCAGCGGGTGAAGATTCAAAGTAGCTTGGCTTCTGGGCCTTGGTAATTAAAGATCGATACTCTAGGGTTACTTTCGAGGCCGGGAAATCTATAGAGGAACAATGCGTTCTCGTGGTGACTATGTGAATACGACGCATATATAAGTAAAGGAACAAGCAAGAATAAAACAGCATATACCTGGCGGGCCCAAATATAATGGAGAGAGGGCCCAATAATACAAGGAGGGTTCCTTGTTCCTGGAGGCCCCCTCCCGAATCAGCCAGCAGATGTCACCAATTTTAGCATAATGTTCGGCCAGAAGTGCCACGTCCCCATGGCCATGAGCGGAAAGACAATAGTACAAGCCGAGGTGGTCCATACCCCATCCAATGGCATACTTGAAGGCAATAAAGAGAGGTCTCTCCAATATAGCCTCGGCCTTATCAGTAATAGAAAGGCCGTGAATGTGCAACAAGACAAAAAGCCAAGAGGTTTGGCTATACAGGGTGGGTCCCCGATCTTCTTTCCTCACAAAACTCCTATACGGACATAGGCGATCAGTCTCTGGACGCCATGAGGCTGGGGCTGTGATAGGCTCTTCCACTGGTAGCGAAAACTACTGAAGTGCAATCCTCTCGCTGCTGACTTTACACAAGCCTCGAAGAGTCTCCGTGAAGCTATCTTTATTAATTTCTGGAAGCACCGGCTGCGGCTTGGATTTTTCCCATTTGACAGCTTTCCATGCCGCCAAATAACCCTGTACCTCAGCATCTTTACGGGACTTCAACTTCCGCAGAAGATAAGGATCAATTTCAAACACGGCAGAAGGCTGGGAGTTTAAGAAATGATGCTCAGCAATGTCCCAATAATCATTCCGAGAGAGCCGATAAAAGCCAGTACGAGCATTCCACCATTTAATGTATTATGGCATCACCCGGGGAAAATGCCAGGGACTGGCATCCGAAAAGAAGTAGCCTCACGGCGATGAAAATAATCCCACCATGTATGGGCTTCTTCGACATCGGCTGATCCTCCTCTCGATCGACTCTCCAATGGAAACTGTGTTGAAGAGGAAGGAATCTGTTGATCATAACCAAAATTTCTACTGAACCTAAAGGGTAATAGGGCTCTAAGTAAGTGATGATGCCCTTTCTAAATACCAAAACACTTGTTCTAATGGACAAAGCCCAGTCTACCAACTCTGCTCCAATGACGGCTTATCACTGAGCTTGCCCGATATAGGATGAATATACTGCTCAACTTCGCCGAATTTGCATTCTCTCAATCGATTCGCCAACGGGCTTGAATGAGCAGCCAAACACCAGAAATGCAGGGCCCCAGGAGCATTCATTGGCACTTTCGTCAATTGCCCCCTGATCGAGAAAAGCTGATCTGACACTTGCTGTGGCTCGGCATCGGCGAACTCTAACATTCTTGGAAACAAGTTTGGAGACTGCAGTGACCTGGGAGCAAACTCTGGAAATAGTGAACACACCCAGGCATTGAAGAAATGAAGAGGGCCAATGGTCCGTAAGGTTCTTGGGAGGCGGCTACGGTGGATATCTCCCAACATCTTGTAAATCAAACATAATGCTGCAGGGCAGAGGGACAACTTCACACCCCATGCCATCAAACACGCCAGATATATGGCTTCGGTGCGAATAACCATCTCGTCACCTGGTGGCATAGCAAATGTGTACAACCAATACATCAAGTAGGCCGCACAATGAGTGATGGGATCCAGTCCCGCTGGATTGGGGCCACTTTGGCGCCCTCTACGAAGAGAAGCAGATAAATGAGTCTTCCGGCGAGACCATGTCTTCAGTCGGTTTGGAGCCATTCGACAGAAGGAAAGTCTTTGTACTTTGGGTCACCATCAAAGAAATATTCCAGCCATAAGCCCAGGCGCACCCGCTTCCGCTCCTTGCGTGAACGGGACGAAGAGGGCTCTGCAGTGTCCTGAATGGTAGCCATAATGTATGCTACACCTTCATGAGGTACCGATATGCGAACCCAATATAGTAGCGGCCCTCGTCGTCGGTGCGGTCTTTAATCCAATCAGGCTAGCAGACCTCTTCATATGGCTCGCCATCAATCGGAAGACCAGAGAGTTGATGTAAACTCCATAAGTCCAAGGAAGTCTCCCCTTCCGCAGTATAGAAGGTGTTGTACTCGGGACAAAACACCTCCATCATGCCGCAGCATAAGCCCTTCGAGATGGGATAACGAAAGCATGATGCATATACCCTCTGGTACACTCCAGCCCTCATCAGAATGGACCATAATTCTGGAGCACATACTCGGTAAATTCAACAGCCCCGTCTCTAAAGCATGAGCATCGATGGCTTTACAATCAGCAAACCAGCCCACGACAATCTGATGTTTGAAGCTGACTGCCAAACAATCTAAAAAAATGGCTCTTCTCTGAACCCCCACTTCAATGGGGCTAGGAAAAGGCCAAATATTGGCTTCTCTTTGTGAAGGATGCCTGTTGATAAGTCCCACCTGGCCAGAGTAAATTCAGGGGTGCGAGTCAACATGCCTTATTCCGGACTCAGTTCTAGCACACCGGTAATAGCGTCCCATTGCCTGGTGTCTCCCGGGAAATAAATCGGCTCACTTCTTACTACTGAACCGATCAGGCTGTCTCAGCTTGAGAGAATAATGTACTCAGCTACTCGCACCGCGAGGATATCCCGCTTTCCCATTAAGTTGAAAGTGTGAAGGAAAGCCAGCAAGTGCTTGTCCTTCGAAAAATCGACCTGGTAGTTCTGACTTCGGTCGAAAGAGAAATTATCCCTGTCAGAAATGGTCAGACGACCGGCGTCCATCGAATCGGTCTCTGAATCTGACGATTCTGAAACAATGGCCAGGCGGTCCCGTCCTTGATCAAGTTCATTGATACTTTGCCATGTTACTATTGTCCGTTCCATAGAGGAGCCACTCGTCCCCTGCCCGGTCATAGAAGAGGTCGTTGAGGCCATTGACTGTAATTAAAAAAAACAACAAAGTCAGAAAGGGAAATGATGTCAAAAGATTTCTGACAAAATTTCGGTAGAGTCTCCCCTTAGCCGGGAGCGTCCGAGAACAAAGGGGAACACGCCCACTGGCTAGGCCGGGACGGTCCCTAAAAACAGAGCCACAGGTGATGAACACCTGGGCCGAATGGACGACGGGGGTATTAGTTCCGAGGGCTAGCCTTCCAAGAACCTCCCGAAGCCATTTTATCAATTGAATCCCTCTAAGCTTGACTAAATTGGGGCCTCTACTGGACTGGGCTTCTTAGCCCGATGCCACCTCCCACGCTGTCGAGGGCCCAAAGCCTAGGACGATAGCGGCAACGCCCGTCTCGACTCGCCACCGTCGCCGTTGATGATCGGAGGAGGATATGGCCACGGGGCCAAGAGAGAGAGAGGAGGGAAGTTCACCTCGCCGCCTCTTCTACCGCAATCGTCGCCGGTAGAAGCGAAGGCAGAGGCTACTCGCCGCCGCGACGCCCTCACCGACCGTAAGGAAGAAGAAGGAAGACGGGGGGAAACCCACCGCTTCACTGATAAGCTCGCCGGAGTAGAAGAGGGTGAGGACGCCCACCGAGGACCACCGTGAGGGAACGCCTCACCGGAATCGAGGAGGGAGATGAAGAGGCCTCCGCTGCGGTGGTGAAGATGAGGGGGGAGTGCGAAGGAAGAAGAAGGGTTTAAAACCCTTAAAAGATTCAAAGGGTTTTAAAGAAGAGCGAAGGGGGGATGAATCGGTGGCTACGCCACCGACTCAAACCTGAGCCCGCCGCCGTCTCGATGGCCAAAGCGCCACTGATTCAGCACATTAAGGAGGCCACCGCCTCAAGCCAAAGGCCCATCGATTCAATGGGCTGAAGCTCCACTGATGAGGCACACTAAGACCGCCACCGACTCAAGCTCAAACCCGTCACCGTATCGGATGGTCAAGGCTGCCACCGACTTGACGCACTGAAGGCGTCACCGACTCGGCGGATTGATGACACCACCGACTCGGCATATTGAAAGCGTTATTGACTCGCATCTCTGAGTCATGTCATCGACTCGAGACGAAGTGGGCCCTACGTGTCAAAGCCCGATAAAGCAAATACATCCGCAGACCCCGCTCCGCTCATCCTTCGCACGTGACGTCCATAGCTGGGGGGCATTTGTTGACACACAAAATAAGATTGAGCAGTAATCATGTGCCCGAAGGAGTCAACCAGAAGTCAAAGATAGATCCACTCGGACCGCTGAAGCCTCAGGCCACCTTACAAGAAGTGCCAGGGACTCAACATTCCGTCATCTCGGGTTTACACATCCACCACAGCTCGCTTAGGGCCTACTGATGGTCAGAGCCTAAGAAACCGACGTCGAGATGATCGTGTCAGATATACCTCTTACCCCATCCGACCAGGACGAGAATGTAACAGGCGGCTCCCACCTGATGAAGAAGCCTCCCCGAGATGAAGAAATGCCCCTGGCCCCTCAGAATAGGGAACCGAAGGCAATATCAGTGAAAAACTGGAGTCGCCCGACCAAAGCACCCGAAGCTCCGAAGTAGTCCGTAAGTGACCGATGGATGACTCTGAAGGAGCAAGAACCCCTGGAGCGGTGGCTCATTCAATGAAAATGCTTCGTGCAAGCATAGGGCGGCCTTGGAGAACCAATATTCTGCGTTAATAGCGTCACTAGCAGAAATTCTGAGATTTCCGTAAGATACACGTGAAACACCAGAATGATCCGAAAGCAGCGTTGAAGGCATACGAGCTTGATAGAAATCATCTCAGGGGCTACCATTTCAGTGAAGAAGGTCCACGTACTCTCTGAGAGAGGGTTGCAGCACAAATCGGTGTGTCGAAGGGCAAATCAGCACAAATCTCGGGAAAATCGGTACAGGTTCTGTACGTCTTGGAAATCTGCGGAAGCCCCGAATCAACACTTCAAAACATATTCTGGGATCATTGCACTAACTCCAAAGCTACTCTGGACGACGAGCTCTCACTGGGTTAATTTCATGGTAAAATGTCAAAATTACAACAATGCCCCTAAATGGCTGAGTCGGTGGCACTATTTTGCCTGAGTCGGCGGCGTTCTTTGGAGCTGATTCGGTGGCGCCTTAAGGTTGATTCGGTGGCATGGGTAAAGCTCAAGGCGGTGACGGCAGTTGACACTAAGCCGGTGGCACTGGCACTCAAGTCGGCCACTCCCCAGCGCGTTGAGGCGACATCGCACTTATGCGCACGATGAGTCGGCAGCGGTTCACCCATCCCATCAGGGTTCCGATGCCCTGTTTTGGGCATTGGCCTATATAAAGGGCCCTTGGCCCTCAGAGAAAATGGAGGGGGGCAGATAAGGAGGGCCGAATAGAATAGAGCGTGAGCACCTGAAGGGAGCAAGCAGATAAAGTCAGGGAGAAGAATCAAGGAGAGCAAGAGGAAGGTGGGTCTCGAAAGGGGCTCTACGTTTTTCCTTCGGCTCTGTATTCTTATCTCTTCAGCTTTTCACTTTTTCTGGGGAGCAGTTCTTTTTCTTTTCCCCCTTCGAATTCCTCCAAGCGTTGTAATCCCTCCTCCTATTCTGTTGTAGCCAACGAAGAGGGTGAATAGAATAAGGCTCCAGTTCTTTGCTATAGCTTGAGTATATCTCCTTTCTCCATAATTTGTTTTATTGATAACTGTGGTTGTTTCTATTGATTCCGCTTTGAGATTCCCAATCTTTCCCCCAGCGTGAGGAGGCCCTCTGGGCTAAATTAACTACAAATCCTGTGACCGCTCATCTTGGGGGTCTTTAGCTGTCTTTCTGTGTGACAATGGCTCGCAGCCACGCCCTTAGCGGGCGACAGTAAACCACCCCTCCCCAGGGGCTGTTCTTTTACCGATGGCGTGGTTTCATTTATGATCACGGGTTTGCTTAAGCGAATGGTGAACGAGAGGCTGCTGAGTGCCCTTTTACTCATCTCTATCAGTTGTAAGGGCGCCAGCGCACTCTGATAGTCGATGTAACAGTAGTCCGCTACTTCCTTCCGAAGTCACCGTCTGCCCCTCTCAGTGTTCGATGATTTATCCCTGAGGGTCTCGTCCCCCTTACGTCCTATCTTTGGTGACAATGAGCACAAGTTGCCTATGGCAATCTTGACTGCTTGCAGAGTTGGGCTTGTCTCGTGGCGAAGCAGAGTGGTATGCATTGTCCCTACAATTGTTGCTAATCGATGAGCGGTTTTGCTTCGATTGTTTCTAATCGTCCCTGACTGGGGAGGGGTACAACCCTTTCGCTCGTTTGCTTGATTTCTAAAAACCAATGTCACTCCGGGTTCCAGGGGGTCTGTCGCCTGTCACATGTTCCGCTAGAAGCCCATTGCACAGAGTGAGCAAATGAAATTGCCATCGGTATGGCTACAATCAGAGACCCACTGCACCCCTGGATCATCACGAGTCTCTAGTAGGCTGGCCCTCGAGACTCTGTTCATGATGACCCCAGGAACTGAGGTAGTCCACCTGGGCTCCTCAGTGTTTATGGTTTGGCACCGTCTACCGTGTGCCATGCCACTTGTCTAATTGAACATCTCCCTATGGTGGGGAGATGCTGCCCATATTTCCTCAGACGAGATTGCAGTTTTACGATGATTTTCTTTTAATATCTGATGGATCATGGGGCTATCTTATATGATTATGTCTGAAACTCAGAAGGGCCTATACATCAACGGCTGCCTAGTGCTGGAGTATGAACCTCGCACAGGCAAACTAAAAAGAGAACAAAATGAGCAAAACAAGAAAAGAACATACATATGGAAATAATAACAGACAAAATTTCTTCTAATGCCTAGGCAGTCACGCCTTTGGGTTCTTAAGTCTCACACAGATTTTCCTTCAAATGCCCTATTTGGTGCAAGACCATAAACAAAATCTTTCTTGCCGAGGCTTAAACGGTGGATCCTCGTGATTCAGTGGCGTCGCCATTGATTAGGCACCGCATTACCTGATTCGGTGGCGTCGCCACTGAATTAACCCCCACAAACTTTGATTCGGTGGCGACGCCATCGAATCATCATCCATTTTGCTCGATTCGGTGGCGACGCCACCAAATCACCGTCCTCTTCACCCACATTGACTTCGCATCACTTTCCTCTTCACCTGCACCGACCCAGCTATCACCCCTTCCTTTCACTTGCACTGACTTCACATTGCCTACCTCCTCGCCCTGCACCGACCTCTTTGGCCGTCGCACCAACTTCACATTGCCTTGCTTTCACTTGCACCGACCTCTGTTGCCATTGCATCGACCCTTGCAGCACCTGTCGCCAACTCGGCCCCTCTACGTGCCCCTTCTTGTTAAATACCTCTGAATAAATAGCCGAATGCATTATATGTATATATATATACATATGTATATACGTGTAAATATATATGTCCATATAAACATGCCAATATCATATGCTTTTCATGCTTTTGGTACATAGCTCTTCCTAATCACCCATGTTATGAACATAATGCCTGCTTGTGTGTTTGACCAAACTTCGGTATATAAAATGGCGTTTAACGGAATGCCGGGTCCCGCCCAACTGGAAGTGTCGCTATGCGTGATGGTGGTCTTCGGACCTAAGTGCCCCATCTCGTACCGAAGTGCAGACGTAATAAACCTTAATTCCTCTCGCATGAATAAAAGAAAGCATAGAGGCCTCCGTAGCTTTGTGTTTACGTCACGTCTTATACGCCGTTATCATTTGGCCCCGAGTGGCGCTTATCTTGGAAATTAATCAAAGGTTTTTCTCCTCAGAGGATGTAATTAACGCTATAGCCTTTACGGTATAGCGGACTTCCAGTCCCGACCCGAACCTCACAACTGACTGACCAAGTCAGATCGAGCGCACAATCAATAAATTTGTCACTTCGGTGACTAGCATGCCTACGCATTCTAATAAAATCATTCCACCAACATGCCCCATCCGTTGATCATCTCTACCTGCTCAATCCCCATGGCCATAAATATAAAACCATTGCTTGTGCTTAGCATCTTCTCATGATTTCCCCTTGTGGCCCTTAGAGGCATTTGGCCAAGCCTCTACGTGCCTGCATCGTTAGGAATGCATCTGCATATATACCAGGACTGCATTTAATGTACCCAAATTCAGGATTGCATTAGTGCATACATAGGTTTATTGCACATTGCACGTTTGAATTAAAGAAAGGATGCTCCCTCACCCTTGTGCAAATTGCACATAAGTTTAAAACTGCACATAAGTTTAGGGTCACATATAAGTTCATAACTGCATATCATGCATCGCATATAGGCTCAGAATTGCACGTCGAAAAGGCACTTGCACATTCGAAACCCGAAGCCTCTCTCATCCATGTGGAAATTCAGAAACCTCCCCGCCTGGTTGAGGGCAGGTTGACATGTCTTCATCCCGCTGCACCTTTGAAACCCCCGTCTGAGCCAATAAAACAAGAAACCCTCCATCTAGGCCACCTCTGCCCTCCACGAGGGGCAGTGCATCGCATACATGCATAGGTCTAGGGATGTCACCTTGTGTATACAAATCTGAGAAGTTTACTCTATATACCTGCACCATCAGGAATGCATCTGCACGTAATGAATTTTAGAAATCTTCTTGGCATGTAGCTAAATTGAGAGATTGTTTGCATATGCATGAATATAGAGATTCCTTCAGGATGCACTCGTCCACAAAGGAGTTCATACACATGACCATTCACAGAAATCCCATGCACGCACCCTTTGAATTTCTGAAAACCTCCATGTGTGAGTCCGTCAAGCCGCATCTGCATTGACAAAATCAAAAAGTTCATTATTGAATGAAATCTACCCCTGCCAATTGGTTCGGTCGACCGAACCTTGAGTTCGGTTGACCAAACTCTGTAATGAATACAAGACCATCAGCTCTGGGAGGTTCGGTCGACCGAACCCCTGGTTCGGTCGACCGAACCCCCCTTTTTGCTTAAAAAAAACAACAACAAATGACAAAACAAGAAAGGAATGGAATGAACTCATGTTTCTAAAAATCAAATAATAATAATATAATGAAACCTGCTCCGCAACCTCGTTTCTCCCTGAGACCCGGTATAAAGGGAATATCAACGCCGCCCCTCTAAGTCGGATTCAGACCTTGGGAACCATCCCGATTTGGCCATCATCCGACATTGTCCTGGGCCGATAGTTCGCCAAACCGGACTCGTTCCCATTGGTATTTGATTTCGCTCTTTTATTAAATATGCCGTATACTTGGCATACATTTACATGGGTTTTATATCCGTCACCGTCATGTCTCCAATATGGACTTCCGTCCGAACACAAAATGGTCGGTGAGTGACCAACATGATTCAAGCACTCTCACCCCATCGAGGGACATTTTCATGCAGCTCGCGAATTTCAATACTTTGTTTCATTAATGTTAATTTCATGGTCGTAGGGCCCCTTTTCCTGGCCGCTAGTCAAGGATTTTCCCCTCTTCGAGGGGATGTAATTAACGTTGTGACCTTTATGGCTCGGCAGATTTTTGTCCCGACACGACACACACAATCATCTGATTAGTCAGATCGAGCGCACCAAGGGCTTCTTTGAAGCCCGAATGAATCGTAACTTATGTTACTGGGACGCCCACGCACTAAATAAATCGATAAATGAATTGAATAAATAAACAAAAGAAGTATCCCAAAAGTGCATCTCCAGTGAGTAGGTAGTTTTTCAATGGCCTATAAACCAACATGCAAGAAATGTGCAGTGTAGCAACTTGAAGCCCACAAAGGAGTGTGAGTTGAGCCAGGATGCTCCCAAAAATTATATGAGGGTACTAAGCAAAATATCAAAGTCATGTTAGTACGTAAAGTCAGGGGTGGGGGAGGGGGGAGGGAAAGGGGATGCCAGTCCACGAGCACACACATATCTAAAGACTTGTTAAGAAAATTATGTTACATCATGTGAAGTGCTTAAAGACATAAGTAACTAAACAACTCAATTGTCTGACTAGAAAACAAGTACAATGTCCAATTTAAAAAAAAACATATTAATCATATTCATCATTTTCGACTTCCATATGACGACGCCTGCAATACATGAGATACATGCTTAATAAATAAATAAATCACCAATATGATCAAATGAAACCAACTATTGACTTGGGTGTAGGAAATACCCTCGTGCCACATGATGGGCCCAAAGTCGAGTGACCATACGCTCTCAAAATATGTCTCCTCTAGCAACCACAGATCTATCGACATTGTCCTCTTCATCTACCTCCTCATCCCCTGCATTATTTATGTCATCCTCTCCTTGTTGGAAGATAAAATCAAGCCCCTGCTCCTTTCTAATGAAGTTATGGAGTACACAACACGCCATTACAATCCTGGCTTGTGTCTTAATTGGATAACTTCGACGTTTCACTAGAATTGTGAAACGTGACTTCAATACATCAAAGGCACGCTCAACACAATTACGCAGTTGGTCATGCCTATGATTGAACAAGTCCTCCTTGTTCCTGTGATTAACCCTGGTCCTATTAGATCCGTACTCTGCTAGATGATACCTTGTGCCACGGTAGGGGGCTAAGAAATTGGGGGTGTTGGCATACCCTACATCAAGTAAGAAGTATTTCCCTACAGGAATGAATTGTAACTCAGAGTGTGGAAGAAAGTACAGAAGGACACTCTATCAACTGAGTAAACTATACCTTCAGGAATAGTAAATCCACATTTCTCAATGGCCCATATCAATACTTTCATATCTGTAACTGATCCCTCCCAACCCACAACAACATAAGTAAACATAAGATCAAAATTCACACAACCCAACACATTCTTGGATGTTTCACCCTTCCGATTTCGATAACGAGAGTGGTTGACCGTTGGCACCTTTACAAAAATATGTGTCCCATCAATTGCACCCAATACATTCTAAACATGAAATAAAATTGGACATTGTACTTGTTTTCTAGTCAGACAATTGAGTTATTTAGTTACTTATGTCTTTAAGCACTTCACATGTTGTAACATAATTTCCTTAACAAGTCTTTAGATACGCGTGTGATCATGGACTGGCATCCTCTTTTCCTCCCCCCTCCCCTACCCCTGACTTTACATACTAACGTGACTTTGATATTTTGCTTAGTACCCTCATATAATTTTTTGGAGCATCCTGGCTCAACTCACACTCCTTTGTGGGCTTCAAGTTGCTACACTACACATTTCTTGCATGCTGGTTTATAGGCCATTGAAAAACTACCTACTCACACTTGTCTTTATAATTACTTATTTCAGTAGTATCAGCACGTTGATATTTCATGAACTGTAATTAACAAATTATTTCCTACAGGTTCATGGAGATTGTCCCTAGTAAGATGTGCAATGATGATAGGAAGGAGCATATATGTGATGAGGAGTACTGTGGGGGTATCTCATTTCATTTCCCTGCTTGTACTTCACACATATAGTAGGTTTGGCGGCCAAAGGTCTACCCCTACTTATGATGTGATTTACTGCAGCTGCTATGAAATGCGACTACAACATTTGTACCTCAATGAAACAGCTAGAATGAATATTGTCCATCTGAGCTTAAGAATACATATTTTAAATTATTAATATCTACATATTCAATGTGCATAGTTATGTTTCAGGGTATCGTGAAAATGGATTCAATGGGCGTTGGTAAATATGATTGTATTCAATGTGAATGTGGCAATGGGGAATGTGTTGTCAAGATATCTCATAGCAGTAGAAATCCACAACGTCCCTATTATTGCTGTCTATTTGGCGTATGTTATTCTTACTTAGCAACACATTCTATCTGTGTCTGCGTTATCTATGTCATTTTATCTTATATACATGCTCACAGCTTGGGAATGATAAGCCATGCCGATTCTTCATGTGGGTGGATGAATTATTATTATGTCCTTGTGGCAAAGGCCCATGCAGAAGGCGTACTTCAAACACTAGCAAAAATAAAGGGAAAGTATTTTATGTATGCCCAGAATCTAACGTATGTCTTGTGATGAACATTGTATTATGGTTATTGTTTCTGCCTTCCCTACCAATTGTACATAATTTGAATATTTTCTCTATATGTGCAGGCTGACAAGACAACATCAGGTTGTGGGTTCTTCAAGTATGTGGAAGAAATGTCAACGGTATACTATATTTCTCATATCTTTTATGTGTGATGTGAATGTGAATGTGTTGTGAATGAATTATTGCCTTAGTATAGCCGAGTGTGTGCTGTGACTGCATGAGTTTTTCATTTTAGTACAGTCGAGTGTGAGCTGTGACTGCATGAGTTTTTCATTTTAGTACAATCGAGTATATATATATATATATATCCGTGTGTGTGTGTGTGTGTATCTATATATATATGTAGATATAGATATATGTGTGTGTGTGTTCAGTGTGTATTTTGCTTAGTAGTGATAGTGTGTGTGTGTTCAATGTTCATATTTTGTGTGTGTGTGTGTATGTGTTCTGCTAGATTTTTTTTTTTTTGGGGGGGGGGTGTATGTGTCAACACACTGTGTGTGTGTGTGTTCAGGTAAGACAGATTGTGTGTGTGTGTGTGTGTGTGTGTGTGTGTGTGTGTGTGTGTGTGTGTGTGTGTGTGTGTGTGTGTGTGTGTGTGTGTGTGTGTGTGTGTGTGTGTGTGTGTAGGTAAGATAGATTGCATGTGCGTGTGTGTGTTCATGGGAGACAGATTGTGTGTGAACTGCTCCTTCCCATTATTCAATGTCAGTATTATACTCCTTCCCAATGTCAAACTCTCGTTGGTCCTATTAGGTATACATGAGGCAATGATGGTGGGTTGGATGGCCTAACGACAACCCCCAACTAATGTGATGGAACATGATCCATGTGATTACATTATGTCATATTGTTCTGAGCCTCATCTTCTTACTCTTATCAAGTTCATATACTTTGCATTCAATGTTATAATTTGTGATTATATCATACACATATTTTAGGAAAAGAGTTCAAACCAGCGGACAGTAGAAATCTCTAACATATCTACAATAGGAGGACAGATTAAAGAGCATGCACTGGTGGAAGATTTAAGAAGAACAATCGAGATGGAGAAATTTTCAGCCGATCGAACTGTGAAGCTACGTGACATTTTGTTGGCAAAATTTGATCAATTGAAATTATGTAATAAAAAGTGATATGGATTTTTTTTAATGTTATTATTTGTGAGGATATGTACACATGAAACTCTTTTTTGTAAAATTTACTTTTTTGTAAACTGTTATTAATGTCATTTCCATATTAAATGTTCAAAAATTTAAACTCATTCCTTTCGAACCACAAATTCTCTCGCACTGTGTGATTGCATATTGTGGTTTGTCTGTCTATCTTGCCATAATTAGTCGAGTGTGATTGGGAGATGGAGTGAATCGTTTCAATCTCTGTTTCATCTTGAATGTAGTTAGTTTCATTTCTTAGTTTAATTTTAGTCCAACGATTTTCTTAAAATCTGAACTCCGCTTGGGGGACAATTCAACCCCCCCTTATTGTCCACACATTGTTATATTTGGGGCCAACATACATCTTTGGTATTTCCCCTTTACTCGGGGTCGAAGGAAAGAAATCTGGACGGCTCGCCGTTTAAATCTTTTAATGGGGGTATTTTTATGAGTTTCTTATCATTTATGGTATTTTTCTATCATTTTTACATTTTTTTATTATTATAATGTTACACTCATTAATTATCATTTTTATGATTTTTTATCATTTTCATAATTATTTTATTTTTATTATACTGTTACATTTATTAATTATTATTTTTATAGATTATTTTGTCATTTTTACAATTATTTTATTATTATTATATTGTTACATTTATTATCATTTTTAGGTTTTTTTGTCAGTTTTTAATAGTTAATTATTATCGTTATACTGTGGCATTTGTTAATTATCATTATTTTAATGATTTTTTATCATTTTCATAGTTATTTTATTATTATTATTATATTGTTATATTCATTAATTATCACTTTTTATGATTTTTTGTCATTTTTATAATCATTTTATTGTTGTTAGATGATTTAGGGTGATAAATACATGATAAGGATGGCAAATACATAATAATGGTGAAGAATGCGTATTAGGGGTGACAAATAAGTGTTAGTGGTGAAAAATGAGTGATAGTGGTGACAAATAGAGTAATAGTGGTGACAAATAGGTGGTAGTGGTGACAAATAGAGTGATAGTGGTGATAAATAGGTGTTAGTGGTGACTCATGTAAATCATTTACATATAAAGGCATACATGTTGTGTCCCTGTGATTTTGATGATGTCAAACACTATGACTCATCATGAGTCTACAGTGTATGGGATCCCTACTTTGATGATGTCATATGTTTGATGTCATATGATTCTAGTAGTGCCGTGCTTTAATACTATATGATGCCTTAATCCTATATGTGCAACAGTTGAAGAACAGGCTGACAGAAAGAAATTGGTTGAAGATGTTGTGAAGCACAGTTCTACATGATTAGCCTTAAGTCAAAGGCCAAGCAGTTCAGAAGAGGAGCCAACAGTTTAAAAGCTAAGCTTTCAGTTCAGATTGGTCGACCGATGTCATTATTTCGGTCAACTAAAGTCACCAGGAAGAGTCTGCACCTAAGGGTGAAAAATGCTTCATAAGGGTCACAAATACCTGTTAAGAGTAATAAATAGATGGATATTGGTGTTAAATAGCTCAACACGTTGAAGAATGGCTAAAGCAGAAGATTTTGTGTTAATGGAGTCAACGCCAAACCCATCAGAGTCGATGCAAAACTCATCTATCAGCTGAAGCCAACAGAAGGAACAAATAAACTCACAAAGGTGACAAACGTGGTTTAAGGCTGACAAATATATGTGCAGTGGTGATAAATGTGAAATAGAAGTGACAAATGGCTGGGGAACGGTGACAAATAGCTCACCCAGCTGACAAGATGAATATCAACACTATTGCATCAACATAACACCCTTTGTGCGTCAACGCAGTCAAGTCGGATATCAAGGAAGACAAGCTGAAGACTAATTGTGACAAATGGTCTCACACATGTGACAAATATGAAATAAGGGTGACAAATATGTATGGAGTGCTGACAAATGGCTAGCTCGGAAGATATCAAAGAAAAAAGCTCAAACCAAAAGAAGCAACATCGATGCAATGCTCAACAGCGTCGACGCAGCCAAGTTCAATTCTCTATAACAGAAGAGTTGTCTAAGGCGACGGCTTACCTACGCCTAAAGGTGACAAATAACTAGTTAAGGGAGACAAATGGCCAATAGAGGTGACAAATATCTCCCTAAGGGTGAAAAATAGATCGCCAAGGTGAAAGGCTTGAAAAGCACAAAAGGAGCGTCGACGTAATACTGTTCCTACAACTGTGAAGCATGGCTCGAAGAGAAGAAAAAGAAAACTAAGGCGACGACTTCAGGAGATTAAGGGTGAAAAATAAGTGCCTAACGCTGAAAAATAGGCAATGAGGCTAACAAATAGATTCGTATGGGTAAAAAATGGGCAGCAAGACTAAAAAGCGTGAAAAGAGAATAAGCTGCGTCAACGCAACATCTGATGTGGCTAAGTGTGAATAATAAGTATGTAATGTAGTCAAATACTCAACAAGGCTGACAAATGATTTGCCAAGGGTAAATAATAGATCGACAGGGTGAAAGTTTCAAAAAGTGAAGAAGTAGAGTCGACTCTACAAAGGCTTGGAGTCGACTCCAGAATTCACAAGGCAGTGGCGACGGCTCTATGTGAATAAGGGTGACAAATAGGTGCCTAAAGGTTAAAAATGGAAGATAAGGGTGAATAATAGGTGGCTAAGTTTGACAAATATCTCAGAAGGCTAAATTGCAGAAGACTTGTGTATGCCTCTCATCCAGGCTCGAAGGCCAACCTGTGGGCACGTGATCCAAGATCCACGTGGCATCTTCCAAGAGATTTCTCAATGACAGATGGACAAATGGCGGGAAGGTAATTTTGGATAAAATTTATGTCAAAATTGCTTTGTCTGATCTATAAATAGGTGGCTATGAGAGAACGAGAGAAGAGAAGAGAAGAAGTAGCAGAAGAAGAAGAAAAAGAGAGAGCGAGATCTGAGAAGGAGAGAACTGTAGAAGAAGAAAATTGTAGCAACCCTGATAAAATAAAAAGGAATAAATAAATCAAAATAGATTAAAGATTTAATAAATAAACGAAAGAGCTTGGAATAAAAAGAATTAAACCCTGATAAAAATAACGCCTCAGGAAAAGGCGCGACTTTACGAATAAGCGCCCTTGATCAAGGCGTGTTTTAAGAAGTGACGCCCACACGTCATGGCGTCAAATCTCAGGCGACCAAAATAAGTAAGAGTAATAAAAATACAATAAAAAGGGTAACGCCCTTGACATAGACGCGGTTTAACAAGAAACGACGCATGCCAAGGCGTCAATTTAAATTCGACGCTGTTACCTAGGTCGTTAATTCAGTTCGAGTTTCGTTCGACCCAGGAGTCTATCCAGGGTAAGTTGATAACTATGAGAAAGAGTTCGAATGTAGTAATAACTCTAATATGGAAGTATTACTTCCAATCAAACACTAACCCTATTAGGATTCTAAGGATCCTATAAAAACCCTTGCCGATCGAACCCTAAAGCTATTTGGTCGATCTGCTGCTGCTACGGTACGTGAAGAACAGCGGTTCTTCTTCTTCCTTCTTTCCTATGTTGCATTCGATCAACTCATGAAGGGTAACGATTCTTCATCTTTTTCTTCTATACAGGTTGAGAAGCTCCTGTGAAAGAACAAAGGTAATGTTCTTCTTTCTCCTCTGGATAGGTAAGGTGAAGAAACTAATATCAGTTTCTTCTTTTTCTGTAGGATCTACAGCAAATTGACAAAATGAAGAACGGGGGTTCTTCATCAAAACAAACTCTTCCTTCGTAAAGCCCTTCTCCTGACCTTATTACTGTTAGAAGCCACAAGCAGAGCATATACGGTTCATCTTCAGATCATCAGTTTATCATCATCAAGGTAGGATTTTCTCATGGAACGTAGCCCAAACTACCATATAACTATAGATAATTATCATCGGAAGTTCATGCATATAGTTTTTCATGCGTTCTGGTTATTTTCTACGGAATGTTTGAAAGAAACGACCCTAACAAGGGCGTTAATTTAAAAGACACGACCATGCCCAGGTCGTCAATTCCAGATTTGACGCCCTGCACATGGACGTTAATTCCTGTTAATTAATAAATAGCATGTTTAAAAAGTAATTATCAATGCAAACATGATCCTAAATTAATGCACGGTCAATTTCTTGTAATCCTGCTATTTTTCTGGTCCTGACTATATACCATGTTCCTGAAATATTCATTACCTCGAAATTTGTAAAATTGTGAATTCACGACCTTGACCAGGTCGTCTCTTGTTTAACTAACGCCCCGGACTAGGGCGCCTTTTTTCTGGTAACGCCCCTACCCAAGGCGCGTTTTCAACAAAATTACAGATTTTAATATCCTGTAAAATAGCAATATTGGAAAGGACGACCTCTTTATATGTCGTCAAATTTAATATAAACGCCCCTGATTAAGGCGTTAATTTTACAAAAAATGACTTCACCAGAGTCGCTACTTTCTGCATTACTGATTTTTTTCGATTGCTGTTATCCGAGGGTTTCACTATATGTATATATATATATGTAGGCACTATTACTCCACTCCGTGAGTATAGTCCCACGTTTCATGATGTTTTATCGATCACCCTCAACTCTCATTGACATACAAGCTCTCCATTGGACATTCCGTTCGTTTGGACTAGCGAGTTAGTCATAGAGACCTCCGTAAGACTCCTCGTACCTTGGATTCCCTCAAGGTCGACTGAGCTGGTTGTACCCTAGAAACCCATTACACTATTGAATGCCATGTCACTCTAAAGAAACATGGTATACCGGCCCTTATGATATGCAAAGAGTATATCATGAGAATTCTTAATGGGATGATGATATCATGCCATTTGTTGATGTTTTTGTGGACCTCAATTCTATAATAAGAATGAGGGTATCTTGCCTTTGATGTACTGTTCATGTGGACCTCAATTCTATATAAAGAATGTCCATACTTGTTTGTCATGGTACCCGAGTTAAGGGAACCTAATTCCACCTAGTTTCATCGATCGTCGTGATTGTACCGTTGTTATCGCCTATCTATATCCAATGTCGTATTTTTGGACTCCATTCTCTCAAAGTTATCCTACGTGTCTACAAGTTTAGATTGTTGAAATTCCATATTGGCTATATATATATATACAAGAGTGGATGTCAAATATACATGATAAATGCCTGCGCATATAGGGCCCGATCTGGTCCTGGGAGGAGCACCCGAAAGTACTTGTGCCCATGGGAGTTGAATGATAAGGTATCTGGCATTATACCGAGTGCATGACTAGCTTGATTGGACATTTCACACAAATCTTGTACTTGACTCGTACTTGACTTGACATGAATTGCGTGACCCGAGAAAGGGTAATTACTTGCTTGCTTGATACATGATAGCCAAAGTTCTTGACATGACTTGTTAAAAGTTCTTGCTTGAATATCTTGTTATCTTTTCTTGAAAACTCAAGACTAGTTCATCTTGCTGTCTTGCTTGATAAATTCTCTATCTTGTCGTTTTATGCGAGCATGCATAGCTATAGTGCATTCATGAAAGATGTAACTACTTAAACCCTTACTAGTTCCTGAGATATAATTTCCTACTGAGCGTTCGCTCACTCCGTGTTTGTCCCTTACTTTTCAGGTAATTCCGACGACGAGGGAAGTCAATCGGATGGGAATGGTCAAGAGTGAAAGAGCTGGAGCTTTTCCAAGTGTCATCTAGTCTTTTTCCTATTTTCTTGAGTCAACTATGTACTTTTCCTTTTATTTTGAATAGAGTATTGGATTTGTAATAGTCTATCTATTATGGAATAAAGGATTGGGTTATCTTTACTTTTGCGCATCTCTGTTTTTGGTGTCGAATACACTACTACTCTGATTGACATGATTGATATAAACTCGTCACGCATATCCGAGTATCTTCCGCGCTCGGGACGTGACAGTTTTTGTTGTATCAGAGCCTAGGGTATTCAATTCCTAGGAAAACCCAAGTCCAAGGATATGTTCAAACCTTTAACCAGTGAGATTGGGTAGAACCAAGGGTTAAAGTTAACATAGAATGCTAGTCTTTAAGATACAAATCACGTATTAATCTAGTTATTATAATTGTAGGATAATGGCTGCCGAACGTGCTCAATGACGCAACATGCAGCGTACACTGCAAGGCATGACTCAAGTGCTGCAACAAGTAACACAAGGAGGTGGACAACGAGCAGGAAGTCTCCACCAGACTTTCAAGAACATGAACCCGCCCAAGTTCACGGGTTCTACTGATCCAGATGACGCTGAACACTGGATTAGGGAAACAGAACGAATATTCCGTGTTATGCAATGCACGGATCAAGATAAGGTCTTATTAGCTACTTTTCAGTTAGAAAGGGATGCTAGATACTGGTGGGAATCAATAGAGGCTACTATAAATCAAGATCAGGTTTCGTGGGAGGAATTCGTTGAACACTTTAACGCAAAATATTTCTCGGACCGAGTTCAGGAAAAGAAGGCTGCATAATTTGCTGCATTAAAGCAACGATCTTTGTCAGTGGCCGAATATGAGGCCCAATTCTCTAGATTATCTCGGTATGCTAAGCATCTAGTTAGCACCGAGAAAATGAAAGCTAGGAGGTTTCTTAATGGGCTCAGGCCCCAAGCTATTACTCAACTGGCGCCAATGGACATTCAAGTCTACTCAGAGATAGTACGCCGAGCTCAACTATTAGAAGATGCCACGGAACTGTCTGATAGGATTCGTGGTAAGGATAAGAAGGAACAAGTTACAGGTTCGGGTTCCTTTAAACCCAACTTCAAGAAAAGGCCTAGCAATGGAGGAGCATCCTCACAAGACCAAAAGTTCAAGAAGACCAAGCCCTTCTCTATCACCACTACCTCTCCAAATACAGTGTGCAAACATTGTGATAAAGCGGGTCATAGAGCAGAAGAATGCTGGAGGAAACTAGGAGCATGTCTCCATTGTGGGAGTCGTGAGCATCGGATTCCCGATTGCCCATTACTTAACGATCAAGCCGGTGACGGGAAATGCCCGGTAACAAAGAATGCTCGTCTTCATGCAATCAAGGAGACCGAGCAAGTAGAAGGAGGCGGCTTAGTGGAAGGTACATTGAAAGTTTGTTCCAGGAATGCATATGTCTTAATTGATACTGGTGCATCGCATTCTATTGTTTCTAAAAAAGTTTGCTGACCCATTACCCCTAGAACCGGAATGGATAAAGTTAGTTTTGTCTACTCCTCTGGATGATGAGACTGATATTACACATCATTACCAAAACTGCGAGGTATTGATTCATGGTCAAAATCTCCCTATTGATCTCATATGTTTAGATCTGAAAGAGTATGATGTTATACTAGGGGCTGATTGGTTATCCAAGTATCAAGCAACGGTTGATTGCCGCAATAGTAAGGTTACATTTAAGGAATTTCCAGAACTAATATTTACTAGCCCCAAGAGTCGGAGCAAATCCCCTCTTATTTCAGCTCTCCGAGCTAGCAAGCTCATCAGGAAAGGATGTCCATCTTTCCTTGCCTTTGTCACAGTTAAAGAAGCTAAGGAAGCTAAGCTAGAAGACATTCCAGTAGTACAAGAATTTTCGGACGTATTTCCGGAAGATTTGCCGGGATTACCCCCGCAAAGAGAAGTGGCCTTCACCATCGACTTAGTCCCTGGTGCTGGTCCGATTTCAAAGGCACCTTATAGGATGTCACCTGCTGAACTCAAGGAATTAAAGGAGCAATTGATGGAACTCATTAAGAAAGGATTCATTAGACCAAGTACTTCCCCGTGGGGAGCGCCTGTGTTATTTGTGAAGAAGAAAGATGGATCCATGAGGCTATGCATCGACTATCGACAGTTGAATCATCTCACTATCAAGAACAAGTATCCACTGCCGAGAATCAATGAATTATTTGATCAAATATCCGGATCCAAGTATTTCTCTAAAATTGATCTCAGGTCGAGATATCATCAAAAAATGGCCCTGCGATAGACCATTTTTAGAACAGAGAGTCTAGATGACCCTGAACTCTGATTTCTTCACCGCTGAGCTCTTTGGACTCCTATTTGACACCATTTTCAAGGGAGATAAACCTCCACCTCGGTTTCCATTGATTTGGGACTCTTCCCACCACTATTATCTTGAGGTTTATGTATCTATATCCCTGAAATTGGGTGTTTATCTCGGATCTATCTCCAGAAGTTTCTTGCTCCTATTTAAAGCACCCAGGTTCGTAGAACGCGAAAGGGGTTCTTTCTGGACGTGGGGCGAAGCCATGCTGCATCTCCAACTCAACTCTTCGACCCCATCTTGCAGAGGGAAGTATTAGCTTTTAAATCCATGCTTAAGGGCTCAATTTCATTGTCTCTTCTCTTAGTTCTAGTCCTCCCAATTTCACAAATCATCACACAGTTCTACACTTTCTCTGCACTCTTGCACTTTTCTTCATATTGCATTGCAAATTCCCACAATTGTACTGCGTGATTTTTCCTCCTTCTTGTTCTATTCTTATCACAATACACACACCTATCTTTTGCACCCTTCCACAGGGTTAAAAATCTCCCCCTGGTGCGTTCTTCCCCTTTTATTCATGCTATTTTATCACTGCGGGATTGATACTACACATACATGTTTCTAATAGGTTTTTCCTTTGTGTTTGACTTTATTTTGCAGGAGAGCATGAATAGAACGTGAGGCCCTCTTCCTCTAGCCGGCTGGAAGGAGAGGAGGTTGATCCCACGTCATTCCCCGCATCCCTCATCAAGCGCGATCAAGTCTTCATCCTTTTCAAGGTACACAGCCCCGTTGCACTCTTTTCTTCATCCTTTTGGCGTTGTAACCCTTGGTGGCGATCACTGTCACTTTTCCTCTTTATTCATCGCCCCTTTGTTCATTATCTTCCATGCTTGTTCATGCTCATATGATACATGCATAGTTTGGGGCGGGGCAAAAGGTGTAGATAAAATATCAACTATATAAAGCCTATTATATGTGTTAAATATAAAGTTAATGGCCTCTTAATAGTTATATGTTTAATCTAGGGAGCCCACTTGCTAAGGGCCCTTTTAGCATCGATATAGGTTTAAATGAGAAGCTTATTATATATATAGGTGTTTGTTATAAGGCCCTCAACCCATCCTATGGGAGGCCTATTATCTAAATGGAGAACCCTTCACTCCATCTTATGGGAAAACCCAATTTGTATATGGGTTAAATAAAAACTCTTGAAGCCCATTTGCTATGCTAACGTGATGGCCCTAACTCATTCAACGTTGTTGTCCTTGTTTGATTGCCATAACCCTATAGTTTCCTACTATGCAAAGGTCAACCCTTCGAACATGGCACAGAGGTTTAACTAGTTGGTATTAGTTTTGTCATAAAGGCCCATTAAGGCCTATGGCCCACGTGCTATTACGTAAAGGGGTTGTTATGTTTAAAAGGCCCATTTAATGGTTTTAGTGCTACTGTTGGGTTTATATGGGTTTTCCTTGTATCAAAAGCCCATTATTTAACTAATGGGCTTATATCTTTAAAGCCCTCAAAGTCCATTTTAAGGTTTATGGCCTTTAAATTTTTATTTGGGTTGGTCTATTGTTTAAGGGTTATTTGTGGTGGTTTTATATTTAAGATTTATTTGTAGTGGGTTTCAAAGCGCACAAATTAAACATTAAAGCCCATCATCTAATTTAGCTATTTCTATTTTACTTATATCAAAACTTTATCTTCCATAATTGTTATATGACTAATATTATATATATATATATATATATATATATATATATTTCGGGGTTGCTATAGAACATCTGTGCAGACACATGTTCTCAAGATGATTGAGTGGATAGAAAGGTTGGCAAAATTAGCATTCGACATGAATAAGGATCTTTGTGTCGATTTTACTCTACAATCTCTCCCTAGTTCTTCTTCCTAGTTCATTGTCAATTTCAACATGAACAAAATAGAATGCTCTCTGGCAGAGCTTCTAAACATGTTGAAGACTGCTGAGAGCACCATAAACAATGGGAAAGGTCCTGTGATGTTTGTTGATAAGACCAACAAGAAGAGGAATTTTCAGCAAACCTTTAAGAAATGCAAGGTAAATAAGAAGGGTAAACATGTAAAGGCTGCAAAGAAAGAAGAGGCTAGCAAGGACAAGGGCCAATGCTTCCTTTGCCATAAGGATGGCCATTGGAAGAGGAACTGTAAGTTGTACATTGTAGAGAAAGCAAAGCAAAAGCTTGGAGAAGCTTCAGGTATGTTCATGATTGACCTTAACTTGTCATATAGATTCACATCATGGGTATTAGATATTGGATGTGCATCTCACATCTGCAATGATTTGCAGGTTCTGACAAGTAGTAGGCGATTGAACAAAGGAGAGGTTGACCTGCGGTTGGGAAATGGAGCAAGAGTTGCTGAACTTGCGGTCGGGAGTGTGAATCTCAAGCTTTCCTCAGGAGCTACATTAGAGTTAACAAACTGTTATTATGTTCCTTCTATAATTAAGAACATTATTTCCATTTTATGCTTAAATAAATGTGGATTTATTGTGAGCTTTAGGAATAAGACATGTTCTTTATTATTAAATGGTGAATTATTTGTCAGTGGGAGCTTAATTAATGGTTTGTTTTTACTAAATGTGGATACTCCTGTTATGTGTGTGGATGGACCTCTTAAGAGGAAGATGAATGATGTGAATCAAGCATACCTTTGGCATTGTAAGCTCGATCATATTAGTGAGGAAAGATTGAAAAGGTTGTGCAAAGATAGATATGTTGATCCATTTGATTATGAATCATTCACAACCTGTGAATCTTGCCTCATGGAAAAAATGACCAACTCTCCATTTACTGGACATGGAGAGAGAGCTGGTGAGTTATTAGAACTCATACATTCTGATGTATGTGGACTTATGTCCACCCAAGTCAAAGGGGGTTACTCATACTTCATTACTTTCACTGATGATTTCTCTAGGTACAGATATGTGTACTTAATGAAGTACAAATCTGAAGCCTTTGAGAAATTTGTGGAGTTTAAGAATGAAGTGGAGAAACAAATAGGAAAGAGTATTAAAACTCTTTGATCTGATCGAGGAGGAGAATACTTGAGTACGGAATTCACACAATACTTAAAGGATAATGGTATATTATCTCAGTGGACTCCTCCTTACACACCTCAGCTGAATGGTGTGACTGAAAGTAGGAATCATACCTTATTAGATATGGTACGATCCATGATGTGCTTTACTGGATTACCCTTGTCGCTCTGGGGCTATGCCCTAGACACTGCTGCTCACTTACTAAATAAAGTTCCGTCTAAGTCAGTGTTTTCCACTCCATATGAGATATGGAAAGGAAACAAACCAAACCTTAAGAATGTTAAGGTCTGGGGTTACCCTGCCCATGTTAAGAGGCACAATCATGATAAACTGGCATCCAAGACTGAAAGATGCAGGTTTATGGGATATCCTAAAGAAACTTATGGATATTATTTCTACCAGTCTAGCGATCAAAGAGTGTTTGTAGCTAAGCAAGCTGTATTCCTAGAGGAATAGTATATCCTTGAAGAAACAGTGGGGGTATGGTAGAACTAGAAGAAGTTCTAGAACCATAAACTAGAGCTACATCGTCTCAGGAACCAGTTCAGGTTCACACACAAACTGTGTGTAGGTCTGGCCATGTACCTATCCAACCAGATAGATATGTGGGACATATCTCTGATGGTGGGGACAATGCACACTATAATGAGGATGATGATCCTAAGACCTATGAGGAGGCAATAAGTGGTATTGACTCTTAGAGATGGCAAGAGGCCATGAAATCGGAGATTGACTCCATGTACGCCAACCAAATTTGGAACTTGGTAGATCCACCTGAGGGTATAGTACCCATCGGGTGCAAGTGGATATTTAAAAGAAAAGTTGGAACATATGGAATGGTTGATACCTATAAGGGAAGGTTGGTTGCGAAGGGATATCGTCAAAGACAAGAAGTTGACTATGACGAGAGCTTCCCACCAGTTGCCATGACTAAGTCCATCAGGATTTCACTTGCCATCGTTACGTACCATGATTATGAGATCTGGAAGATGGATGTGAAAATCACTTTCCTCAATGGTCACCATGAGGAAGAGGTGTATATGATATAGTCTAAGGGATTCATATCCAAGGAGCACCCAAATAAGGTATGCAGGTTGCTAAGATGCATTTATGGATTAAAGTAAGCATCTCGCATTTGGAATTTAAGATTTGATGAAGCCATCAAGTCTTATGGCTTCGTTAAGAACGAAGATGGGCCGTGTGTGTATAAGAAAACATGTGGCAGTGTAATCACCTTCTTGGTGTTATATGTAGGTGACATACTACTCATTGAGAATGATGTAGGTATGTTGTCATCAGTTAAAGCCTGGCTATCTAAGTACATCTCCATGAAGGATTTGGGAGAAGCATCCTATGTATTGGGGATGAGGATGTATAGAGATTGATCAAATAGGATGCTAGGCTTGTCCCAATCAATGTACATAGATTCCATTGTTAAAAGATTTGGCATGGAAAACTCTAAGAGAGGTCTCATGCCGATGAGACATGGAGTCTACCTCTCTAAGGAAATGTCCCCTAAAACTCCTAAGAGAGGGGGCGCATGAGTAGAGTACCTTATGCTTCTACCATAGGGTCCAGCATGTATGCCATGTTATGTACAAGGCCTGATGTTGCATATGCTCTAAGTGTTACGAGCGGATTTAAGGCAGATCCAGTTGAGCAACACTAGATAGCTGTGAAGTGTATCCTTAAGTACTTGTGAAGGACTAAGGATATGTTTCTGATTTATGGAGGAGAGGACTTGAAACTTTGAGGTTATACTGACTCGAGTTTTCAGTCTGATAAAGATGACAATAAGTCAACTTCAAGATATGTGTTTATCTTGAATGGTGGGGTAGTGAGTTGGAAAAGTTTCAAACAAGACACCACTATTGATTCTACGACCGAAACCGAGTACATTGCTGCTGCTGAGGCGGCCAAAGAAGTAGTCTGGATGAAGAAGTTCATCGAAGAGCTTGGAGTTGTCCCGAGCATCTCTGATCTGGTCCCCTTGTTATGTGATAACAATGGGGCGATTGCACAAGCAAAGGAGCCGAGGTCTCATCAGAAATCGAAGTATATTCTGCAGCGTTACCACCTGATCAGAGAGATTATAGCTAGAGGAGATGTTGTGATTGACAGAGTGTCTTCTAGTGATAACATTGCAGATCCACTAACTAAGCCATTGACTCAAAGTGTTTTTGAGCATCACCTAGGGCTGATGGGGATCAAGCATGTGGGTGGTTGGCTTTAGTGCAAGTGGGAGACTGATAGAAATGTATGCCCTACAAGCCAATCAAATGAGATGTGAGGGTGACATTTCTTGTAATATCTCATTCATATTTATATTAATGGCATTTCTTCGTTGTATTTAATTTGTATTAATGATCTGAATGTAATGAAGTCCCTGAACCTATGCGATGATGGCTGGATCATAATGAGATTATGATAATGAGATCAGTCATCCAGATGCACATATTCTAGATGTTTCCAATTATAGGATCTTCAAGAAGGGACATTGAAGATTTGGATAGACTGGCACACATGATACTTACTTATATGATGGGTGTGATTGTTCTCATAATCATCAGTGTGGAGACACTGAAGTACGTGTGTGGGTGCTCATTAGTGGAGCGAGTACACTGAACTGATCCAATCTAGAATCCCTAAATGGTAATCATATTGACTGTCAATCAGGGTATTCTATGTCTCAGTAGCACAATTGGATCTTAGACCTGAGTCACTAAAGATTTCTTATATGAGAGATGCTGAGTACTTGATTACTAACTTATGGACTGATGTAATGTGGTCCTGTACAATTAGTTATTCGGACTCAGTAGAACTCATGCGAATGTAATTAGTTGACAATATGGGATCATTCACTCTCAGTATGATATATGAGAGAGAATGTCCTACGGATCTGTACTCGATAAAACCCCTGGCCAGGGTATGGGAGTTCATTATGAAAAAAGAGTTTTTCTAATGAACCAGTTTGGAGTACAAGATTCAGTTGAGCCGGGACACAATAGGGTTTGACAGTTTGACCATACCCTAGTCCTGGTGGGGCATTAGATGAATGAGGATCTATAGCTGTGTGGAATCTGTAGACGGAAAGGTTCCTGAGTGTGTTTCTTATCCCCAATGTCATTTGGGATCACGAGGCATTGCTTGGTGCTTTTCGTGATCGGAAAGCCCGCTAATTCCATTAAGAGTTAATTGATAGAATTAATTAAGTTAAGAAAGAGTTCTTTACTTAATAGGTTGGAAAACCAAATAGACTATTGGGCCTAGAGGGTCACACACAACGGAGTATTGGACAGATCGGGATGGGTGGACTTTATCGACTATTACTAGGTTTTTGTGAAAAATGCCAGAGGTCTATAAATATACGCTGAAAAGAGAGACCATGGCCAAGCTACAAGGTTGAACCATGGCCACCCTCTCTCCTCTCTCTCTCTCTCTCCAAGGGGCGCCCCCTCCTCTCCTCTTCCTCCCCTGTGGATGGTGATGTTGAGATCGGGTCGGTGCGTGGAGATCATGGAGGAGATCTCGTTTGCTTCCACTGCTCGTGTGGATATGTCTAGAGGCCGAACGCTTGGACGGCTCGCGACATCGGGATCTTCCTCTCATTCATCTTTGAGTTTTTGGCGACACACTTTTCAGACGGGCTAATTTGGGTCACAATATCCGTCTAAATTTAGACGGACATATTCCGTCTAAAATTCCATCGCTATTTCAGATAGATACTTATCTGTCATATTATCTATCTCAATTTGAGACTTATATTCAGATGGAAATTATTTCGTCTGAAATCTATGTGAAAATGTCCGCCCAAATCGACCCCATCCCCCCCACTCCCTGTCACTCACTTTCCCCCACTCTCCCTCTCATTCTCTCTTTCCTCCGTCTCCCTATCGTCGTCACCGCCGTTGTCGCCGTCGCCGTCCTCCCCATCGCCGCCGGTCGTGGTCATCCTGGCCGTCACCGTCCTCGTCCTCTATCACCGGTCGAAACTCGTCGTGGTCGTCCTTACTTCGATACGCAAACCCTCTCGATCCCTTTCCCTCTCTCTGTCCCTCTCCCTCTCCCCCTCTTAGTCTCCCTCACTCCCTCTCCCTCTCCCTCTCCCGCTCTATCACTCCCTCTCACGCACACACCCGACAGAGGAGGCGCCGGCCGGGGGTGGTCCACCCCCTCCTTCTCCCTCTCTCGTTCTCCCTCCCCCTCTCACGGTCCTGTACTCTCCACCCCACATCGTCTTCCTCCCCTTCGGCCCGACCTGAGCGCCGCCCCGCCACCTTGCCCTTCCCTCCCCTCCATCCACCACCTGTAGCTTCCCCCTACCGTTCCACCCCCATTGCCAAAGTCGCCGTGGTCTTCACTGCCACTAGCAACCCCACAGCACCGCTGGTGACTGGGCCCCTACCCTACTGATTGTAGCACCCTCGTCCCCATCCTCCTTCCTCCCTCGTTCTCTCACCTGCAATAGCAAGAAGCCACCTTCGCCCCCCTCACGGGGAGTCCAACTCTGTCGTACAGAACCCTCGCCATCCCATCTCACCTGTCCAACATCCACCACGCCCCCCCCCCACGCATGCATTCACCTTGCACCATCGACCGAAGCAGCATTCGGCAACCCTTACCACTGTTACCATGGTAGGTCGTCGCCGCCTGCTCCCTGCCCCTCTGCAAGATATCGCCGAAGATGTTGTCTCTCCTCTCCCCTGATCTTTATCACACTTGCTATAACAAGGACGCTAGTCGCTACCTTTGCTCCACCACCAGTGGTCCCTCTCCCTCTCTGTGTTGCCCCCCCCCTCTCCCTCCCTTGCCCTCTCTCCCTCTCCAGTTGGCCCCCTCCCCCTCACAGACACATGCACACACAGACACAGACACACGCACACACGCACCGTTGGCCCCCCTCCCTTTCCTTGCTCCCGCCCTCTCTCACCCACACTGTCTCACACAATTAGATAAATTTATTTTATTTTATTTTATTTAATATATTTTTTTATTAATGGTAGGATAATCGGTTGAGAGGACGAGAACTAAAGAATCATGATTTTTTTGCGAATAAACGGTAAGTAAAAAACTGATTTTATTTTTATGTGTTGTTTCATTTTATTTTAATTTATGTAATCTTAATTAGATTTATTGTTAGGATTTCTTGTTTAATATTAACTAAATTAGAGAGGGAAGGGGCATGGAAGTGAGGGTGAGAGGGTGATGGGAGGGGCAAATAAAGCATGTATGTTAGTGACGACTATTTACACAGTCTCCATGGTCTGCTAGTAGCTAGCTATTTGATTTCTTTCATTAAATAGGCAATCTGACATGCACAGTTTTGGTACTGGTAGCGTTTCAGACACTATGTCGCATGTTAGCAATATACATATTTCTCCTGACTAGAAGATCCAACATGCAGATCAGGTTTGGTCTGACAAGTTCCCAAATCCATCTTTAAAAGGTCTAGCTGTGTCCACATGGTTGCGTCTACTTAATTTGTTGTTCGTAGACGTGTTAGTTTAGGTGTCTACAATACTAGCTGTTCGTAGGTTTATACTGGCTGGGGCTTGGCTCACATTAGGGTTTTAGGTTTTTTTTTCTTGTTTGTGACCCACCTACCAGATTGAGGTGGGACCCATTTATGTTCAAGTGGTACTCATATTCTATTCCAAGAGTGCACGGTTATGTATAGTTAGCCTCCTGCCTTAATTGGCCATAAAACTAAGACATATGAAAGCCATGCTAAAGGATTGGAACAAATTTATTTTTGGTGATTTATTTGCTAACATTCAATAGGTGGAGGATTCCTTTCTTGATGCTTAGATCATGTTTGATCGTAATCCCTCACCGGCCAATTCGAATACTCCACACTCGGTGAAAAACATGCTTGATAAAATTCACCTGCAGGAGAATATTTTTTAGTGCCAAAAAGCCTAAATTAAATGGCTAAAGGAGGGGGGTAAAAACACAAAAAATATTCCAATCCTATTTTTTGTCAAACAGAAAGCGGGCTGCTAGGATCAACGATGGCGCAAAGGGGGGAGGCACGGTCCCAGGTAGAGCTGGCCGCAAGGGCCCTGGACGTGCAGTGTGGAGCACCGCCCCCTCCAGCAGATGCGGTGCCCGGTGCACCGAGAGCAGTGGATATTTTTGATTTGTCCACCCAATTTCTGACATTGGCTCAGGGAGCGCTGCTGCCAGTTGCCCTGTATTAGGCAAGATTCAGGGATTTGAGCCGTTATGCACCGCTGGCCATGGCGGATCCGTGATTTTTGACTCAACAGTTCATTGCTGGACTGAGGCCAGAGATTCATCGGACTCTCATGGCGTCCGGGGTCACCGACGTCGAGGTAGCGTTCTGGACGACGATGATTTTGGAGGTACAGCTGCTGCGCGCCCAGGAGCATGGTCGGGCATTGCAATTCCTGCAGGGTCTCCCTCAGATGGTTCAAGAGGAGCCAGCCACATCCTCTTCCCCTGTCCGTGGTCCTCGTCGACGGAACAGGAGGAGGCGTCGGCAGGCGGATCGACGTGGTGTAGGGCGTAGGCGTCAGCGACAGGAGAGCATGTTAAGGGAGGACTCGGAGGAGTCTGTGCAGCAGCCAGCCTTGAGGGGACCACGACATGGCTCAGGCGGGTGACTGTAATTTGGCCCTGGCAGAGGCGCTCTTGTGTAGAAGTTATGGCTTCAATTTTTGTCTAGCTTCTGCCAGTCGGGGTATGCCCCAAGACTTTGTACTTTACTTTTTATTTAACTGTAGCTTTGGGACTTGTATATATCTTGACAGGGCTACCACGCTCTTGTATAAAACCCCTTGCACTATACGTATATGTGAAAACCCCCTAATCATTCAATAGTTTTTCCAAGCAACCCTTTAAAATATGGTGTATATGTAAAAAACCCCTTGCACTATTCGTATTTAGTTCAGAACAGAAAATCCAATATAGAACCTGAGCCAAAATCCTTCATGAACAAACCAGTGAATAGAAAATTCAATCAATATGAATCGACGCATACTGAGCTCCAAAAGAAGAGGAAGACAGTGATCAACACAATTATATGGAATTGTCGAAATCAGAACAAATAGAACAAGGAAATTCATCCAAGATGAATTCATGCACACTAAACTTTGAGAGAAGAAGAAGGTAACAATCAACATGATTTCTGAACTTCTGAGATCAAAGTGAACAAAGAAATGATGATAAGCATGAAATTTAACCCTCTTGGTTTAAGAATCAAAATCCTTGCATAAAGGTATTTTCTTGCATTGGCATGAAATCTGTTATATGAGAATCCATCTCATGATTCTACAACCATTCCCTTCTAAATAAAAAAAGCAAATGAATAATAAAAAAAAGAGAACTAGAACCTCACGTGCGGCTGGAGGGCAGTCGACCCCAAGAGTCGACTCCCTCCCAACAGTTCGGGGTCGACTCTAGAGTCAACCCCCAGCCCATCCTACTGCTCTTTGCAGCAGGCTCATCCTTAAAAAAAATGAAATAAAAAGGGAAATAATAAGAGAGACAAGAGAAGAGGGATGGCTTTGTCTGTTGAAGTTCAGATCCAATAAACTTGCAATCTGTGCAGATCAATCGGCCCATGGCCTATATATGAAGGAATGATGAACGAAATGAATAACATGAGCAGAGGAGATGTGAAGGAGCCTAAGGCAAATAATCATGCAGGCGCACCCATTGTTTTGGCAAATGAATTGGGTAGATAGCAAAGGGTGGAGTCAAGATAATCAATGTAGTAACCCAGAGGAAGGTGTTAATGAATTTTCTTCCAAGAATGATACTCAAAAACCCGCTGCTTCTACATGAATCAATGCTATAAAGGATTAAAGGCTCCCCATGCCTGGAGATTCGGTCGACCGAAATGAACCTTCAGTCGACTGAACTCCCCTTTTTACCCAAAAAAGGAAAGTATCAACAAAAAAATGCAAACATGAATTTATTGAATATGATCATTCACCTCAAAATAATAATAATAATAATAAATACATAAATGAAACATAAACAAAGGCCTTAGCGGCATCTATCCGGCTGTCACGCCCCGATGCGGAAACTCGGGACGTACAGTTAGGGACAAGCGAGCAAGAATATAAATAATTCCGAACCATTGCAACCATTGCACAAAAGGTTGGAAAAGATAATCATCAGAGTTTTATTGATAATAAAGTTGAGTACAACTGGGTAGAACAACTATATCCAAATAATATTCAAAATACTAGAACAACCTCTCACTAATACTAAGGGTACAAACTGACTCAATCAACTAAAACTAACACTCGAGTCACTCCAGTCCATCCCCGATATGATCATCACCTGGAAAGGGGGAAACAACAGTAGGAGTGAGCTAACGCGCTCAGTAGATAACCATAAGCAGATATAAGTGATTAACCAATTATTACAGTTTATATGAATGCATTAAATAAAGAATGACGATACGATAAATGAAACAATGTAAAGAAATATCTTACAAGGTCAAGAAATATGACAATTACCACAAGTAATGAACAAGTAGAGCAACTAATAATAGAGAATTGGCCAGTATTCAAGTATGTTACACATGTAACCAAATAACCACGCACGATTCAAGTATCAAGAATTTGTTCTAGACGTAACATGTCAAGTCAAGTATTCGGGTGCAATGCCTCACCCTGTCACAAACATCCCATTAGGCTCACTATCTTTTCGGGCGCTCTCCCCAGGACCAGACCGGGCCCTTATGATGCGTTGGCATTTATTTCGTTTGGATCTACGATCCCCCGTCTAGACGTAGTCATTTATGGCCAATATAATCAGTAGAATTTCTGTCAAGTACAAGATGTAAAGGACGACACTTGTCTCCTTTGATTCAAGAGTATAAACACGACGAGAAACCCAAAACTGAGGGTAGTCGTACGGCAAAACACCGGGCCGTACTCACGCGAGTAACGAGTCACGGAGTCGAGAATGAACGGTTGACAGTAAGCCGTTCGAGAGAAGAGAAGTAAGTTCCGAAGAACGAATATACGGACCGTACGAGGCCGTATTCCAGATATACGGTTCTAGAGAATCCGTATTAAGTATAAGTGATAGTAATTCTAATCATAAGCTAAATTGTGCAAAATGGCTACCGGGTCACCAATGACAATTAAACCAATCAGATTATGGTTCAATGTCCAATGGTCGATTCCGGGCTCAAATATGACCGAAGATTAACCAAGGATAATCGGTCTTTTATCGAGTTAAAACGATAACGATCGGGCCATTTAAAAGACATACGGTATACAATATACCATATAAGCCAAAAATTTGCCCATTTATACTCAAGTAGTGAAACCAGCGATTAAATCATGTAATCCACTGTTTAACCATGGATAAAATTATCTCACGGTAAAAATTCATCCCACGGTAAAAATGGGAATTTACCGGATAGAGTGTCCGGTTCAAATTATAATTTAATCGGCCAAGACTTGTCATAAGTCAGCCATAGGTTAATGGTCTACGGTGATTTTACAAAATTTTACCACGGTAAATTTTTAACCAAATTACATGCGATTTACTAAGATTAATCATCATGATTTAACAATTAACAAAAGTAAATATTGCATATAACTGAAATTTAATCATCTATTTACTCTATATATATATATATATTTTTTTTTTAAATGGGTTAATCATCTTACTAATTAATACTGATTAACGTTGCTTATATCTACTTCTGATGCTAATTTCATGCTAAATTGAATTATAATCTTCTTACTGATTAACACTTAACACTGATTAACGTTGCTTACACTAATTTAACATGTGATTGTATCTGATTCTGATGCTAATTACATGCTAAATCGAATCACTTATGCTAATTACATGCTAAATCGAATCATAACCTTCAATAATTTGATGTCAAACTAATTTAACAACGTGCTCTCTCATTCTATATATTTAAACTTGAAGTTCGGCCTTGGTTACCTACCTTAAATCGAAGAATAAGGAAGATACGGAAGAAGAAGAACAGTACTCCTCCTAAGCTTAAGCTTCCTGCGATTTCCTTCCAGCAGCAACTTAACAGAGATAGAAAATAGGAATAGGCAAAGCCTCTCTATTTATAGATGACAGAAGGTTATAGATGACAGAAGGAGAAACGTGAGGCTCCTTCCAAGCAAGGTGGACACGGCGCTGCGGGTGGCCAGAAATGTTGACGACGCGTTTAAGCCGACTAAACACGTTTCCACGTGTTTTTATTTAGATAAAGATTAAGCTTAATTAGCTTAATAATATTTAGCTTAGCTTAAACAGGTTTAAACTAGAACCTCCAATTAGTCTTACCTAATGATTTTTAATGAGTTAGTCGAAGAAGACAAAAATGTTACATAACTAATCAGAAACCCATTTATTATTTTTATGGATTTTTTTTTTATCATGAGGTTGAATTTTTAATCGTACTAATCTTAGGATGAAAATATTAATTAATGTAATTTCATCGGTGTGGTAGATAGATCGAGTTACGGATTTTTACTAAGAATACTCAAGATGACAAAGTTGCTAATAACAATATGCTTTATCAAATTTGATTTTTATAGATTTTTCTAAGGTAGTCGTATTTTCGTGTGAATAGTGTTTTCCGCATTTTTAAGTCAGGCTTAAATCACTGATTAAGCCATGTAAATGATTTTATTAGGGTCAGGCACAGAAGACCAAAGCGTTTACCATGGTGTTTACTAATTAACTACTATTTTTTTGGAATTTTTATATGATAGTCAAAATCTTTACTATTTACTATTTGCCACAACACTATTCAAAATTTACTATTCACGAAATTTAATATTTTGTACAGAAAATCGGGGTCTTACACCCTCCCCCACTTAAAGAATTTGGTCCTCCAAATTCACTAAACCAAAAAAACAGTAAGGGAATAAATAGCTCACCTTAGAACAAATCGGAATACCGCTTCCGCATAGCGTCCTCGGATTCCCAGGTGGCTTCCTCGGTTCCACGCCGACTCCACTGAATCTTGACCATTGGTATGGAACGATTCCGAAGTTGTTGTTCCTTCCGATCCAGAATCTTCACTGGTATTTCTTCATAAGTAAGATCCTTCTTTAATTCAAAATCCACATGTTGAATAATATGACTAGGGTCGTACACGTACTTCCGTAGCATAGAAACATGGAATACGTTATGTACGCCAGACAATTGAGGAGGTAAAGCCAATCTATAAGCGACTTCACCCACTCGATCAAGGATCTCGAATGGACCAATATACCTCGGGCTTAGCTTGCTATGAATACCAAATCGTCGAATACCTCTCGACGGAGAAACCTTCAAAAATACATGCTCACCAATCTGGAATTCCAAATCTCTTCTTCTATTATCAACATAGTTCTTTTGCCTTGATTGAGCCACAAGTAACCGGTCTCGGATAATACGAATATTCTGTGATGATTCTGAGATAAGATCCGGTCCAAGCCATTGTTTCTCACCAACCTCATCCCAACATAAAGGAGAACGACAGCTCCTTCCATACAAAGCCTCGAAAGGTGCCATCTGTATGCTGGATTGGTAACTATTGTTGTAGGCGAATTCTATCAATGCTAAATGATCGCTCCAACTACCACCGAAGTCGATCATACAAGCTCTCAACATATCTTCCACTATTTGATTAGTTCTCTCGGTCTGTCCATCTGTCTGTGGATGAAATGCAGTGCTAAAATTCAGACGGGTACCAAGAGATTCTTGCAATCCTTTCCAGAAATGAGATGTAAATCTCGGGTCTCGGTCAGACACAATGCTGACGGGAATACCATGAAGTCTAACCACTTCCTTTAGATATAATGCTGCTAGAACATCGACTGTCCACTTGGACTTAATAGATAGGAAATGAGCAGACTCTGTTAGTCGATCAACAATCACCCATATTGCGTCAAAACCACCTCGAGTCTTAGGAAGACCCATGATGAAATCCATGCCAATACTCTCCCACTTCCATTGTGATATATCAAGTGGTTTCAATTTACCTGCCGGTCTGAAATGCTCGGCCTTTACTTGTTGACAAACCAGGCATCTACTCACGAAATCTGCAATTTCTCTTTTCATATTCGGCCACCAAAAAGATCTTTTCAAATCTTTGAACATCTTAGTGCCTCCCGGATGGATAGTATATCGGGATCTATGAGCTTCTTCAAGAACCCGATTCTTTATGTTTGCCTCATCCGGTACACAAGTTCTTCCTTGAAATAATAATCTTCCATCGTCGGCTATTGAGAAATCAGGTCTGCTACTCAAGCTTTCCTTAATCTTGACTAGCTCGGGATCAATATCTTGCAATAACTTGATTTCCACCAAAAGTTCGGGCTTAAGTTGCATCTGGGAAATCAAAATCCGATCATTATCGATATTGATATCCATACTAGCCATCTGCTCCAGTAACTTCCATTCTTGTAACATAAGACTGGATAACTTAGCCACAGGCTTCCGACTTAAAGCATCAGCCACCACATTGCCTTTGCCCAGGTGATACTCAATGGAGAAGTCGAAATCCTTCATATACTCCAACCATCTTCTCTGCCTCATGTTCAATTCCCTTTGAGAAAATAAATATTTCAGACTCTTGTGATCCGAAAATACCGTGAAAGATTCACCATACAAGTAATGCCTCCAAATCTTTAATGCAAATACCACTGCTGCCAATTCCAAATCATGAACTGGATAATTAACTTCATGCTTCCTTAACTGCCTAGAAGAATAGGCAATTACCTTGCCATGCTGCATAAGCACACAGCCTAAACCAATACCAGAAGCATCCGTGTATACCACGAAACCACCCTCACCAGAAGGTAAGGTTAAAACAGGTGCAGTAGTCAAACGATCCTTTAGAGTTTGAAAACTCCGTTGACAATCAATTGACCACACAAACTTAATCTCTTTGCGGGTTAACTTTGTCAGAGGTACCGCAATCTTAGAGAAATCTTGAATAAACCTTCGATAATAACCAGCTAGGCCAAGAAAACTCCTCACTTCAGTAATACTGGTTGGTTGTTCCCAATTCTTTACTGCTTCCACCTTAGAGGGATCAACAGAAATTCCATCTTTGGTAATAATATGTCCTAAAAAGGACACCTCTTGTAGCCAGAAATCACACTTGCTAAACTTAGCATATAACTGGTGATCTCTCAATACTTGCAAAGCCATCCTCAGATGCTCGGCATGTTCTTCTTCACTCTTAGAGTATATTAAAATATCATCGATGAATACCACAACCCACCGATCAAGATAGGGTCGGAACACACTGTTCATTAACTGCATGAAGGCTGCCGGTGCATTCGTTAACCCAAAAGACATAACGACGAATTCAAAATGACCATACCGGCTACGGAAAGCAGATTTATAAATATCCTCTTCCTTAATCCTCTGATGATATCCAGATCGAAGATCGATCTTAGAAAAGTAAGAAGCACCCGCTATCTGGTCAAATAACTCATCAATCCTCGACAGTGGATATTTGTTCTTGACAGTTAACTGATTAAGTTGCCTATAATCGATGCACAATCTCATCGAACCATCTTTCTTCCGAACAAACAATACAGGAGCTCCCCAAGGGGAAACACTCGGACGAATAAAACCCTTCTCGAGCAATTCCAATAATTGCTGCTTTAATTCCCGCAATTCCGCAGGAAACATACGATAAGGGGTCTTAGAAACAGGAGACGATCCAGGAATAAGATCAATAGAGAATGTCACTTCACGCTGAGGCGGAAGTCTTGGTAACTCCTCTGGAAAAACATCCGGAAAATCTCGGACAATAGAAATGTCCTTAATCTCACTCTGCTGCTCAGGGGACGTATGAACAAAAGCCAGAAAAGCTTTACATCCACGCCTCAATAATTTATTAGCACGAAGAGTTGAGATAAGAGATATAGAACTCGGGTGTTTAACTCCCTTGAAAGATAATCCGGGGTGTCTAGAAAAAGACACGGAACAAGAACTACAATGAACATTGGCCTCATACCGAGCCAACCAATCAGCTCCTAGGATTACATCATAATCCTTCATGTCCATGCAAATCAAATCAGCCGGGAAATTCTGATCACTCACCATAACCTTACTAGAAGGATAGTAATGCTGAATAGCTGAACTAGAACCAATGGGGGTTGATATTTCTAACGGAGATCTCAACAAAATAGGTTCCACAGATAAAGTCTTAGCAAATCTCCGTGAAATAAAAGAATGTGTTGCACCAGTATCAAATAGAACGAAAGTTGGCAAGTCGAATATAACAAGAGTACCTTCGACGAGTCCACCATCTTTGGCGATATCTGCTTCCTTAGCATGGAGAGCTTGGAGCCTGCCCTGAGGCTTCTTGAAATTCAGAGGTTTTGCTGGGATAGCTTGCTCTGATAATAAAGGACAGTTTGGGATACGGTGCTCTTTACTTCCACATCGCAGACATGCGCCTAGCTTGCACCAATAATCTTCCATCTTGTGACCAGGACGATCACAATACTTGCAAATACCCTTGAAAGGTACCGAAGAAATAAGCTTCTTGTCTTCTTGTCTCGGCATCTTGCCTTTCCACGAACCAGATCCAGAACTAGAACCAGAACCAGTAAAGGATCTTTTCTTGCTAATGTCAGTGCCAAGCTTAACATTCTTGAGTGCCTTCGGTTGCTCTTTCTTGTTACCACCACGAATTCTTTCGGTCATTTCCAAGGTATCTTCCAATACTTGTGCTTTCCTCACCATCTCGGAATATGTAGTTATTTCCAGTGGTGCCAATTGATTAATATAGTGAAGCCGAAGACCATTGCGAAAACGCTTCGCCTTCATTCTCTCAGTCGAAATGAGATGTCTCGCATATCGAGAAAGCCGTGAAAACTGAGCTTCATATTCTGATACTGATAGACTTCGCTGCTTCAGGACTGCGAATTCCGCGGCCTTCTTTTCTTGCACGCGATCAGAAAAATATTTGTCATTGAAATATTCCTCGAATTCCTCCCACGAGACTTGTTGATCACCGAGAGTCGGTTTAATAGACTCCCACCAAGCATGCGCATCACGCTCCAGTTGGAATATGGACAAAAGAACACGCTCTTGGTCGGTGCATTGCATGACCTCAAAAATCCTTGCCATCTCGTCGAGCCAATTCTCGGCTTCATCGGGATCAGTCGAACCAGCGAATCTAGGTGGGTTCATTCCTCGAAAATTTCGGTACAAATCACCGATGCCATGAGCTGCGCCATGAGGTGCCGCTCCAGCTCCTGCCTGAGCCAGTGCATTCAAGGCTTGCATAAGTCCTTGAACTGTACGCTGCAAGTTCCTCATCTCAGCACGATTGGCTGCCATTATCAGTTAAGTACCTATAAAATAATTACTCGGATTATTTATGAGAGAAGAATTTATGAGAGCAGAACTTCTTGAAGAGAAGAGAAGAACTAGAGAAAAGATTACAATTACGGCTAATGACTTAACCCAGATTTCTACCCATTCTCACAAGGTCAGGTTTTCTTAAACTTAGCCCTAGAACTTATAGAACCTATACCTTAGAGAGAAGAGAAGAGACTAGACTCTAGGTCTATGCGACTTGGCTCTGATACCAACTAAACTGTCACGCCCCGATGCGGAAACTCGGGATGTACAGTTAGGGACAAGCGAGCAAGAATATAAATAATTCCGAACCATTGCAACCATTGCACAAAAGGTTGGAAAAGATAATCATCAGAGCTTTATTGATAATAAAGTTGAGTACAACTGGGTAGAACAACTATATCCAAATAATATTCAAAATACTAGAACAACCTCTCACTAATACTAAGGGTACAAACTAACTCAATCAACTAAAACTAACACTCGAGTCACTCCAGTCCATCCCCGATATGATCATCACCTAGAAAGGGGGAAACAACAGTAGGAGTGAGCTAACGCGCTCAGTAGATAACCATAAGCAGATATAAGTGATTAACCAATTATTACAGTTTATATGAATGCAGTAAATAAAGAATGACGATACGATAAATGAAACAATGTAAAGAAATATCTTACAAGGTCAAGAAATATGACAATTACCACAAGTAATGAACAAGTAGAGCAAGTAATAATAGTGAATTGGCCAGTATTCAAGTATGTTACACATGTAACCAAATAACCACACACGATTCAAGTATCAAGAATTTGTTCTAGACGTAACATGTCAAGTCAAGTATTCGGGTGCAATGCCTCACCCTGTCACAAACATCCCATTGGGCTCACTATCTTTTCGGGCGCTCTCCCCAGGACCAGACCGGGCCCTTATGATGCGTTGGCAATTATTTCGTTTGGATCTACGATCCCCCGTCTAGACATAGTCATTTATGGCCAATATAATCAGTAGAATTTCTGTCAAGTACAAGATGTAAAGGACGACACTTGTCTCCTTTGATTCAAGAGTATAAACACGACGAGAAACCCAAAACTGAGGGTAGTCATACGGCAAAACACCGGGCCGTACTCACGCGAGTAACGAGTCACGGAGTCAAGAATGAACGGTTGACAGTAAGCCGTTCGAGAGAAGAGAAGTAAGTTCCGAAGAATGAATATACGGACCGTACGAGGCCGTATTCCAGATATACGGTTCTAGAGAATCCGTATTAAGTATAATTGATAGTAATTCTAATCATAAGCTAAATTGTGCAAAATGGCTACCGGGTCACCAATGACAATTAAACCAATCAGATTATGGTTCAATGTCCAATGGTCGATTCCGGGCTCAAATATGACCGAAGATTAACCAAGGATAATCGGTCTTTTATCGAGTTAAAACGATAACGATCGGGCCATTTAAAAGACATACGATATACAATATACCATATAAGCCAAAAATTTGCCCATTTATACTCAAGTAGTGAAACCAGCGATTAAATCATGTAATCCACTGTTTAACCATGGATAAAATTATCTCACGGTAAAAATTCATCCCACGGTAAAAATGGGAATTTACCAGATAGAGTGTCCAGTTCAAATTATAATTTAATCGGCCAAGACTTGCCATAAGTCAGCCATAGGTTAATGGTCTACGGTGATTTTACAAAATTTTACCACGGTAAATTTTTAACCAAATTACATACGATTTACTAAGATTAATCATCATGATTTAACAATTAACAAAAGTAAATATTGCATATAACTAAAATTTAATCATCTATTTACTCTATATATATATATTTTTTTTTATTAATTGGGTTAATCATCTTACTGATTAATACTGATTAACGTTGCTTATATCTACTTCTGATGCTAATTTCATGCTAAATTGAATTATAATCTTCTTACTGATTAACACTTAACACTGATTAACGTTGCTTACACTAATTTAACACGTGATTGTATCTGATTCTGATGCTAATTACATGCTAAATCGAATCACTTATGCTAATTACATGCTAAATCGAATCATAATCTTCAATAATTTGATGTCAAACTAATTTAACAACGTGCTCTCTCATTCTATGTATTTAAACTTGAAGTTCGGCCTTGGTTACCTACCTTAAATCGAAGAATAAGGAAGATACGGAAGAAGAAGAACAGTACTCCTCCTAAGCTTAAGCTTCCTGCGATTTCCTTCCAGCAGCAACTTAACAGAGATAGGAAATAGGAAGAGGCAAAGCCTCCCTATTTATAGATGACAGAAGGAGAAACGTGAGGCTCCTTCCAAGCAAGGTGGACACGGCGCTGCGGGTGGCCAGAAATGTTGACGACGCGTTTAAGCCGACTAAACACGTTTCCACGTGTTTTTGTTTAGATAAAGATTAAGCTTAATTAGCTTAATAATATTTAGCTTAGCTTAAACATGTTTAAACTAGAACCTCCGATTAGTCTTACCTAATGATTTTTAATGAGTTAGTCGAAGAAGACAAAAATGTTACATAACTAATCAGAAACCCATTTATTATTTTTATGGATTTTTTTTTATCATGAGGTTGAATTTTTAATCGTACTAATCTTAGGATGAAAATATTAATTAATGTAATTTCATCGGTGTGGTAGATAGATCGAGTTACGGATTTTTACTAAGAATACTCAAGATGACAAAGTTGCTAATAACAATATGCTCTATCAAATATGATTTTTATAGATTTTTCTAAGGTAGTCGTATTTTCGTGTGAATAGTATTTTCCGTATTTTTAAGTCAGGCTTAAATCACTGATTAAGCCATGTAAATGATTTTATTAGGGTCAGGCACAGAAGACCAAAGCGTTTACCATGGTGTTTACTAATTAACTACTATTTTTTTGGAATTTTTATATGACAGTCAAAATCTTTACTATTTACTATTTGCCACAACACTATTCAAAATTTACTATTCACGAAATTTAATATTTTGTACAGAAAATCGGGGTCTTACACCGGCTTACCTCTCCTTTGAACCCGTATGGGGAGGAACATCAAACGTGTCTTTGCAAACGCTTGCTTGGCCCCCGGGTGTCACTCCATCATGGCCATAGCCTCACTTTGCACCCTAGCTGATATTCCACTGATATTTCGGGTTGCTGCCCTGCTGAAGATGGGACGACCCATCACCAGCAATAGGCCGACCCATTCTTCTGCAAATCAGCCGATCTACTTCTACAAACACCAATCTGTCCAAAATAAATTAAAACATATGCATTAGGTGAAAAGGATATGGTTTGCAAGGAGAGCAACCCAAAAAAAAACATGAGTGAATTAAATAATGTCAGAAAAAAAAAGGGGCATGTAAAAAGAGGGAGCCCTGAATAAGCAAAAGAAGGGGGAGTATAATCCTTTCACCAAGTCACCTCCTGGGAGCTACACATTGCACACACGCCATGAATTTGTCCGCGCCCCGGGCAGGTTCTCTCTCTCTCTTCTATTGCATGATGCACATGTTGTATTTGTATCTTCATGCATCCACCTATAAACTTAAACAAAATAAAACATGCATTTACACATTTGAACACCCACGGGCCCCCACCTGCTCGGTATATCAAATGATGTGCGACAGAAGCCCGGGTCATGTCTGGGTGAAAATCCTCACTATGCGTCGGGTACTCCGCCAAGTACCAAGGGTCATCCCGCTATGTGCATCCATCGTGTCAGGATCATTCATGCATTCTCACACTATGCCTTAGAGTCATGAATAATGAACAAACTCAGGATCTGTTGAGATCTGCTATGATGGGACCATAAGAAATAAAACAAAAAAAGAGAAACCATCACCGCAGATAGTTACAGTATAAACTAGAATGGTTACATCGAACCCCAAAATTTCTGTTTGTGATTTCAAACTTTGTGGATTTTAATTGCATATAAATGTGTTTTTAAATCTAACTTTAATGAAATTTGATGTTGATCTGACTCAAAAATGTGGATTATTTAGCTTTGATGTTCTTCATTTAAACATTTTTATAAATTGGATGTTATTTAATTTGATATATGCATAATGATAATTGCGTTGTTATTTAATTTTATGTTATATAAATACATAGGGTATTCCCTGTGAGCTGAGATGCGTGGGTGTGACCTAACATTACACGCACCTCAGGAGAGCGTGTTAAAACCATGTCAATGAGCCTTCCTGTTCAAGACTTCGGGATTGATGTGTATGTACTCATTTGTTTACGAGAATGTATATATCTACCTCAAAATCTTGAATTATCCCGTTTAGACAGTCTGTGAATGTTTGATCGCACTTAGGCAGTCATTTACTATATGTACTTGTATGGTTTGTTGAGAATTTCGGTTGCGTCTCCTCACTCTTCTCTAATATACCTAACAATTTCGATGGATGTATCCATTTGAGAGGTATGTGAGAATTTTTGTTAAGTTACATGTCGTCTATGGTCGGTACATGTCATTGCCATATAACTTGTTGTTGTAGGTGCTTGCATGAATTAAAAATGAAAGTTCGCAACAAGGCGAAGGTGGAGGGTTCGATTCCTGAGGCATATATTCTTGAAGAAATTTTGAATTTCTGTTCCATGTACTTTGAGCCAAAGATTCTAACTCGTCGTACTCGACCTCCACGTAATGATGATGGGGGAGTTGATGATTCGTCCGATCGGTTCTCTATATTTAAGCATCCTGGACGTGCGTTCGGACGTTGCTCAACTCACACGCTTGAAGATAGAGAGTTGTACGTCGCTGAGATATATATTCTTATGAATTGTATCGAGATTGAACCTTATGTTAAGTAAGTTCTTAACTCACATTTCCAACGACGTCCATAAGTTGTTCATCCTTGTTCTGCAGTTCATTTAAAGTAGTAGTATATTTATATTGCAGATAATTTGATTCAGAATTAGCACAAAAATATCTAAATATCCAGGACATGGAGATTAAAAAAGAACGCGAGAAGTTTTTTGCCAAATGGCTGAGATATCGGGTTAGTGTCGATCGTTGAATATATATGTTTGTATTTATGTATGTTGAGGAGATTTAACTTATTATAACTACTCAAATTTACATATAGGTTGAACAAGGTTTCAATACTGATCAAAGAGTACAACAGATAAGTTATGGCCCCTCGACGGTTGCACGTGCCTATCCAGGATATATTGTGAAGGGATACAGATTTCATACGAGGGATTATGGACGAAGTAATTCTACGATGAACAATGGTGTATCTATTAAGGGAAGTTTATACAATGAAGTGGAATTGGACTACTACGGTATTCTTGACGAAGTCTTAGAACTTCAGTATTTGGGATGAGACAATCATGTATACATATTTAAGTGTCATTGGTTTGATCCTAATTCTGTTCGACATGACACAACTTATGGGATTGTCGATGTCAAACATAGGTCTAAACTTAATACCTATGAACCGTTCATTTTAGCCGCACAAGTTCAGCAAGTGTATTATTCAAGCTATCCATCATCCAAGAATAAAGATTGGTGGGCAGTTTGCAGGGTTAAAGCAAAACTCTTTCCCACTTATGAGTTAAATATGAGTGAAAACCCCTCAGAAGTTGCCAGTGCTGAATATTTTCAATCAGACGAAGGTGGCATTGTCGGTTGCACGCATATTAATCTGGACGAATCTGATGAGCCACTATCATTACGTAAGGGAGATGAAGTGGAAGAAGTTGATCCGACGAAGCTAAATGTTGATGTTAGAGGGGAGGAGGAATCGGATGAAGAGGAAGAGTTCGAATCTGATGAGGCTACTATGGATGACGAAGATGATGATGAGTTAGATATATCATCATCATGAGGGAGGCACATTTTGATTATTTAGTAAGATAACCGTTCATTTTTACATAATTTTTAATAAAATTGGTCTAGCCTTATCTAATTGAGGATTAATATATATTAATTGTTTTGTTAGTAATAAAGAAATGGTCCAAGGAGGTCGTATTGGGAGTGGGAGGAGACAGGGCAGTGATAGGGGCTCTACTCCCTCCTCTTTGGCGTCTTCTTCGGGTACAAGTATATCTATTAAAATAGTTAGCTATATAAATATTTTAATCATTTACTAGCTTAAAAGAATGTCCTTATAGGTCCAAGTGTCGGCTCACTACCACTTGTACATGCGCCATCCCCACCACCTCCCGCTGCAGGTATGTATGTTTTAATTTTTAGAAAAATATTTATTTTACTTATGAAAATTAATTCTTACAGGTCCCAGTGCCCTCCCACCTGTTGTACGGACACCACCCCCACCACCTCCCGCTACAGGTATGTATATTTTAATTTTCAATAACATATTTATTTTACTTATGAAAATTAATTGTTACAGGTCCCAGTGCCCTCCCACCTGTTGTACAGACGCCACCCCCACCACCTCCCACTGCATGTATGTATATTTTAATTTTCAGCAACATATTTATTTTACTTATGAAAATTAATTCTTACAGGTCCCAGTGCCCTCTCACCTGTTGTATAGACGCCACCCCCACCACCTCACGTTGTAGGTATGTATATTTTAATTTTCACCAAAATATTCATTTTACATATGAAATTTAATTCTTACAGGTCCTAGTATTTTCCCAATTATGTATATTTTAATTTTCAGCAAAATATCCATTTTACTTATGATATTTAATTCTTATAGTTCACAGTCTCCTCCTAGCACGACCACATCCGCCACACCCACCACCTCCCGCTGCAGGTATGTATATTTTAATTTTTAGCAAAATATTCGTTTTACTTGTGAAAATTAATTCTTACAGGTCCCAGTGCCCTCCCACCACCTCCCACTTGTACAGGGCACACCCCCACCACTCAGCAACTTGACGATGCCGGCAGTCGTCATGAGGGAGGCACGGCCCATGATGGACGTCACCCGTGCTGGATCTCCGGGTAAATTTATAAGGTTATTACATTCATTATTTAGCCTTCAACTGATGGGGACATCAGAGCAAGACCACTTACTTTTTATTTTGCATTTGAATCCTTTTATTTGCATTTATATGCTTGGAAAAAAATGTACGCAATTGTAAGGCTTTATAAGCCAATTTGTCATTCCTTAGGATTGTTTGAGTTTTTGTGTAAAAGTCTAGTAGGACCAGCAAGGGGCCCCCATCTCTTTCCCCATTGGTCCACCTAAGCCTTAGGGTCCCATGTGAGGCTGGTCAAAGGTCCAAGGTGGGCTTCTAGATGCTTGACCATTCAAGGGGACAAGGTGGGAGAAAATTTAAAATTGGACCAAGCAAAGTCCAAGATGCTTCCCCCTTATAATATAGTTTATCCCATGTTATATTTTTTATTTAATTTGGTCATTTGACCACATGGGGAAGAAAATCCCCTCTCTCTCACAAAATTTCCATCCCCCACCCCTTGCCATTCTCTATATAAGCCTATGTATAGTGTCATTAGAGATATTAATGAAGAATTAAGCATTTTTGCCAGAGCAAGCCCAAGGGCACCCCTTGTGTCTCTCCTCTCCCCTTGCAGCAGTGATTGCTGCCCATTATAGGGTGTGAAGCCCTCATCTTGGTGTGACTCCAAGATCTCCAACCTCTGCTGGATGCGACTTCTGGTCGCCGCCTTCCGTTCGTGCCGCCATCGCGCCGCCACCGCCATCGCCGGAGTTCTATCCAAATCAGGATAGAACCACATCTCTGAAATTTTATCTTTTTTTATTGTTGTCTGTTCAAGCCCTAATTTTGAGAGTTTGTTCTCCCTGTCTCCCCTAATCTCCAGTTCAAATTTCGTGCCATTTTGCCTTAGTTTGATATTTTTCCCATATTTTTGTTCTTCCCCTCAGTAATCTGCCATTTTACAGATCTGCAAGATAGTGTCACATATTCATATTTTTCCCACCCCTTTAACAATTTTTAGAAATTCCACAAAAATTTCTCAGTGTTCCTCACGTTCCCCCCTACCTCCCATTATTTTTTTCATCCCTATAAAAATCATTTACCCCTTAGACAAAGGTTAGTTTCATGCAGATCCCCTTCTGTCCTGAGTGTCTATCAACAGATCCACAGAAAAAACTCAGTCTTGGAGAGCCTCCCATTTCACATCCCTTCATTGGATCGACCCACACAATTTATATGTGGTAGATCTGGGAGTCCTCTTTCCAACGCCACCAGTCTTGCCCCAATCTAATTCGGGATCTGAGGAAATTAATTCTTGTCGTCGAGGCGTGCAATTCTATTCCCTGTTCAGATCAGAAAAATTAGTCCGTGGATAATTCGTGCAAAAATACCAAAAGTCAACTTCTGGAACCGCCACTTCAGGGAGTCGACCAAGGACATCCTACCCACGTTCCAGCTAAGCGGCGCCTCCAGAAGATCTCAGGACGGTAACGTTCCTTTGAAGGCCAAGGCTTGTTGTCCAGCGAGTCAGAATCGAGTCGGCGCAGTACCGAGTTGGCGCAGTACCGAGTCAGACCAGCAAGCCGAGTTCGCTCCGAACGCATCTCCAGATTGCTGCCCGTCAACCCAGGAACGGTCCTCCCGAGCTCACTTGTAGCCCTTTACCTCCCTGCGTGGAGTGGGCAATAAAATTCACTGTTGTAACTAAGCTTTTACCATTGTACCGAGAGTTACCGTAACTGGCCGGGGTCATCTTCCCCACGCCCGGAGCGTGGAGGTAAACTCGCCCCACTCTTTATCGCATTTTGATTAGTTCATATTCATTCGTATATGCCGCTGCGAGTGTAGGTTCCTAGCTTGATATCTATTTTTTATCACCGCTGCAAGAGAGAGTGAGTGACCCGTCCAGTGACTCGATCCGAGTACACGCGGAAAGCCGATACCCGAGACTCACTACCGATTTTTTAACCGCGCACGGTCCCACGTCTTCCCTCGCTTAAGGGCGATCGCGAGCTAGAGTCCCAGGTCGCGTGTCCGTCCCGCATCAATTTGGTATCAGAGCGAGTTGAGTCTAGGGTGTCTAAATACAAAAAAAAAGAGTCGTTTAAGTCGGTCTAAGTGTCACATTTGCATACCATTAATCGGTATATCAAAAGGTGTTGTCCGAATGTTAGGCTACGCCTATCGGGAAGGCCGCACACTTGCGCGAGTGATCTTTGGATCTATTAGCTCCGCCACGTACCGAGTCTTGGTTGTGTCGAGGTGTGTAGTCGAGTCTCATTTCAACTTTGGATTTGCATCGCATTCTAAGTCGTGTCTAGGTGCTTGCATTAGTTGGCAAAACATTTTGCCTATAAAAACAAAAAAAAATGCCCTAGCATGCCCATTCCTAGGGATCCACTCCCATCTTTTGGCAACTATGGCCAACCCATGTTGATCCGTCCAAGGAGATTGGTCAGTGTCCGAGTACATTCGGGACTATGATAAGTACCGGGTCGAATATGGAGTTGGAGAGGAGAGCACAACGACTGCCTTTCAGTTCCGGAGAGGTTTGCGGCTTCACTTCCAAATTGAATGTCTTATCCACGACGCATTCTCTCTAGCGCAGTCCTATAAGGTCGCTCTGGAGGTTTAACCATTTGAGTCCCGATTTTCTCGGTTTAAAGGTGCCCTTCGGCAAGCATCTACCTCCCAGCCGAGTCCCGATCCGGTCGGACCGCCTACACCACAGCCTTCCCCACCTCAGTCGGGGAACCCCTTCCCTAGAGCTTCATTGCCATCTACTTCGAACTTTATTCGGAACCATCTCATTTGGAGCCACTTCATCTCGAGCCACCCGTGTTTCTAACGGGTACGCTTTTCATAGCCGAGCCACTTCTTAGTTGGCTCAAGGATGGCTTGATCCCACTTCCTTACCCATCTATGGACCCCACCCTACCACTAGTGCCCGTCAACTCCTTCCACACCACATTCCGATATAGTCACCATGTTGACACTTTGGATGACCTTATTGTGGGATTAGACTCGCAATGGAAGTTGACGCACTCATTGGACCGAGGCTTCGACCAACCTACTCGTCTTAGCTTCACCCATCCGGCCTTAGGGTCCATTACCTCCGTGTGCACCATGGGTTGTGCCACCACGGAGATCCTCTTATGCCTCCCCATGTCCGCCGAACCCGACTTCATACCCTTTTGCCCGAGGGAGGAACCATACTTCATACATATGATCACCATCCCACCTACCACACTACATGAAGGTGACCATCTACACCTTCAAGACTTCCATACGTGGGACCGTGACTTGTGGGAACCCACCACAAGGGGTCATACCTTCTTTGATCCCTTTGACCCATTCCCTAGTGGGCCCCTTGACCACCCATATATACTCCACTTCTTCGAGGGAGTCCACTACCACACCCCTACCCCACGGGTCAGGTCTTCTACACCCACCCATCCCAATCTCGATACACCCACACCAGGCTCTCTTAGCCCTCTCAAGTCTCCCAAATCCAAAGGGCCGTCCATGCATGACTGGGTCATACTAGGGCGTCTAGGTGTTCCCCATGCCACCAACCTCCGGGTACATAACATGCATGCATGGCACATATTCGGGTGTCCTGGTCCACCCTTGCATGTGTCTGGGTCGGACTAACATTAGGTTTGTTTAGGGTCTTTTGAGTATTTGTTTCGTCTGTCTACCGTGTGTCTGTGCATACATCGAGTCGAGTCAGTTTGTACGCTCGCGTTGGCAGTCCCTTTCGAGTGAGAGACTTGTCAGACTTTGGGTTCAGTTCTACTTCACATATTGGATCTAGTCACATAAGGGACCTAGCGGTGATTCCTAGTGAGTCTTCGAGCCGCCTTCCCTCCTTTGCGAGTGACCCCACCCCGGAGTGTCCACCTTTAGCCTCAGTCCCACAGCAGTGTGAGCATATCGAATCTATATGGGATGAGTAGGTGTGATTACTTGGAGTAGAGCGTACTCCGCGCTTCCAGGTTCGGTGACGGATCTGTCGGAGCTACTCGAGCAGCCGCACCCCTTACTCGACGGGGTCGAGTTCTTCCCACCCGGGGAGAATTGATGGGGACATCAGAGGAAGACCACTTACTTTTTATTTTACATTTGAGTCCTTTTTTTTACATTTATATGCTTGGGAAAATATGTACGCAATTGTAAGGCTTTATAAGCCAATTTGTCATTCCTTAGGATTGTTTGGGTTTTTGTGTAAAAGTCTAGTAGGACCAGCAAGGGGCCCCCATCTCTTTCCCCATTGGTCCACCTAAGCCTTAGGGTCCCATGTGGGGCTAGTCAAAGGTCCAAGGTGGGCTTCTAGATGCTTGACCATTCAAGGGGACAAGGTGGAAGAAAATTTAAAATTGGACCAAGCAAAGTCCAAGATGCTTCCCCCTTATAATATAGTTTATCCCAAGTTATATTTTTTATTTAATTTGGTCATTTGACCACATGGGGAAGAAAATCTCCTCTCTCCCACGAAATTCTCATCCCCCCACTCCTTGCCATTCTCTATATAAGCCTATGTATAGTGTCATTAGATATATTAATGAAGAATTAAGCATTTTTGCCAAGAGCAAGCCCAATGGCACCCCTTGTGTCTCTCCTCTCCCCCTTGCAGCAGTGATTGCTACCCATTATAGGATGTGAAGCCCTCATCTTGGTGTGACTCCAAGATCTCCAACCTCTTCTGGATGCGACTTCCGGCCGCCGCCTTCCGTTCGTGCGCCATCGCGCCGTCACCACCATCGCCGGAGTTCTGTCCAAATTAGGATAGAACCTCATATCCAAAATTTTGTCTTTTTTTATTGTTGTTTGTTCAAGGCCTAATTTTGAGAGTTTGTTCTCCCTCTCTCCCCTAATGTCCAGTTCAAATTTCGTGCCATTTTGCCTTAGTTTGATATTTTTCCCATATTTTTGTTCTTCCCCTCAGTAATCTGCCATTTTACAGATCTGTAGGATAGTGTCACATATTCGTATTTTTCCTACCACCTTAAAATTTTTAGAAATTCCACAAACATTTATCAGTGTTCCTCACGTTCCCCCCTATCTCCCATTATTTTTTTAGTCCCTGGAAAAATCATTTACCCCTCGGTCAAAGGTTAGTTTCAGGCAGATCCCCTTCTGTCTTAAGTGTCTGTCAACAGATCCACAGAAAAAACTCAGTCTTACAGAGCCTCCCATTTCACATCCCTTCGTTGGATTGACCCACACAATTTATATGTGGTAGATCTGGGAGTCATCTTTCCAACGCCACAAGTCTTGCCTTGATCTGATTCTGGATCTGAGGGAATTAATTCTTGTCGCCGAGGCGCGCAATTCTGTTCCATGTGCAGATCAGAAAAATCAGTCCGTGGATAATTCGTGCAAAAATACCAAAAGTCAACTTCTGGAACCGCCACTTCAGGGAGTCAACCAAGGACGTCCTGCCCACGTTCCAACTAAGCGGCGCCTCCAGAAGATCTCAGGACGGTGACGTTCCTTTGAAGGCCAAGGCTTGCTGTCCAGCGAGTCAGAACCGAGTCGGCGCAATACCGAGTCGGTACAGTACCGAGTCGGACCAGTAGGCCAAGTTCGCTCCGAACGCACCTCCAGATTGCTGCCTGTCAACCCAGGAACGGTCCTCCCGGGCCCACTTGTAGCCCTTTACCTCCCTGCGTGGAGTGGGCAATAAAATTCACTGTTGTAACTAAGTTTTTACCATTGTACCGGGAGTTACCGTAACTGGCCGGAGCGTGGAGGTAAACTCGTCCCACTCTTTATCGCATTTTTCTTAGTTCGTATTAATTCGTATATGCCGCTGCGAGTGTAGGTTCCTAGCTTGATATCTATTTTTTATCACCGCTGCGAGAGAGAGTGAGTGACCCGTCCAGTGACTCGATCCGAGTACACGCGGAAAGCCGATACCCGAGACTCACTGCCGGTTTCTTAACCGCGCACGGTCCCACGTCTTCCCTCGCTTAGGGGCGATCGCGAGCCCAGGTCGCGTGTCCGTCCCGCATCATCAACTATCTAATATGAATATTTTGACATTTGCAATTGCTGTTCTAAATTTGAAGCTTACGATGCTGTCCATCATTCCACAGAACTAGTAATGGCACATGTGCCTGGGCCAGTATCATCTTTCAAAGAATTTTCGATGGCCGTCCGTGATTCATTGTTCGATAAGTTCTTAGTAAGTAATTACGTCATTTAATTCAAGTATTTTCTAAACTCAATTCCCAATAGTATACTAAGTGTGAAACTTAATTTATTTACAGCGGACTTATCAATTCATGAGTGGACATGACGCGGCGAGATGTCGTTCTGCCTGGGAGTCTAGTATGAAGTCAAATTACCGAAGGAAAGTACATGAGGCCCGAGAACACGCTAAAAAAAAGGCTGGTGGGAGTGAAGACCGACAGCTGTGGAAGTAGCACCACCCTTTATGGATGAGGAAGGAGGATTGGGACATAGTATGTGACAAATTTGCCGACCCCAAGTGGATAGAAAAGTCCCAAAAAGCCAAAGCAAACAGGGTGTCACAACCGGGCGCAAATTTTCATACGAGTGGGTCCGTCTCTTTTACGGCTCATAAACAAATAATGCTAAGTAATGTTTCAATTTATCTTCTTACATTTTATTCATATATATGACATTTTTTTACTATGAATTGTATAACAGGCTGTGGAGCTTAATCAAGCTCCGTCGTTCCTCGAGGTGTTCGACAGAACACACAAAAAGAAGGGGACATATCAATTTATGAGTGAGAGAGATCACTCAGCAGCGGTAAGTTTATCTACATATGCAACTTCTACCGCTCATTTAAATCGGATTGATTCATGTGAAATTGACTAGTTATTTTATTCAATTTGTAGAAACATATAGCAGAGCTGTGATAGAAAAGTACGGGGAGGGAGACACGCAGCAGCCAGAGTTCGATCCGACGGAATGGGTGGCAGCAGTTGGAGTACCGAAGAAAGGCCGGTTACATGGTTTTGGGGAGAGCCTGGACTCTAGTGCGGTGATACCTTCGTGTGCGAGTTCAGGCTCTGCCCAAACCAGTAGCAGTGCCTTTAGTATACCTCCACCAGCCCCCAGTACTTCTGTCAGCGACATCAGAGACATCGTCCGATCAGAGATTTTTGATTTGCAGCGGTAGATGCAGCGGCAGATCCAAGAGGAGATGTCTAGCCAGCAGGCAACCATGTTGTAGGCAATCAGTGGCCCCCTCTCCCAAGTGGGAATTCTCCCTCATGGATCCACCACCACGGCACAGGCCCATCAGGTGAGTGTTTATTATGTTTTTGTTTTGACAGAATTACTCAATTATATTCATAATTAATTTTAAAACTAAGTTAGTTTTCAAAAGTAACTTAGTTTAGAAGAATTGGCAAAATTCAGGGTTCGGAGGTCCAAAATGTAAAATACTGGCCTGATCGACGTGCCCATCCTTCCAACACGACCTATGAGGTAGACGTAAGTTGTGAGAGCTGACGGATTCCAAATCAGATATCCGGTTTGAGCCTGACGCTCAAATAACTCAATTCAAAACTAAGTGTGTTTTCAAAACTAACTTAGTTTAGAAGAATTCATACAATTCGAGGTTCGGGGGTCTAAAATCTGAAATATCGGTCTGATCGGCGTGCCGATCCTTCCAACAGGACCTGGGAGATGAAAGTGACTTGTGAGAACTAACGGAATCCAAATCGGATATCTGGTTTGAGCCCGACGCTCAAATAACTCAATTCAAAACTAAGTTAGTTTTCAAAAGTAACTTAGTTTAGAAGAATTGAGAAAATTTAGGGTTCGGGGGTCTAAAATGTAAAATACTAGTCTGATCGGCATGCCCATCCTTCCAACACGACCTGCGAGGTAGACGTGAGTTGTGAGAGCTGACGGATTCCAAACCGGATATCCGGTTTGAGCCCGACGCTCAAATAACTCAATTCAAAACTAAGTGTGTTTTCAAAACTAACTTAGTTTAGAAGAATTCATATAATTCGGGGTTCGAGAGTCTAAAATCTGAAATATCGGTCTGATCAGCGTGCCGATCCTTCCAACAGAACATGGGAAATGAAAGTGACTTGTAAGAACTGACAGAATCCAAATCGGATATCCGGTTTGAGCCCGATGCTCAAATAACTCAATTCAAAACTAAGTTAGTTTTCAAAAGTAACTTTTTTTTTTGAGTAAGCACCGACCATCAGAGTCAGGGTCCAGTCAAGTGCAACATCCCCCAGAAGGGGACAATGTTCTCACTTCCCCAGACTGACACTGTGGCCAAGAAAATTTTATTAATTTTTGAAAAGAATACATTTTCAGCGGGGCATTCCCCTGTCAATCCCTACAAACAGCCATGAGAACCAAATAAAACTACTAGCCCAAGACAAAACTCATTACAATTACGAACAGCAGGCAAACCTGCTTTATTCACCCTCAAAGTGCCCCTAGCCAGTCGAGGAAGCTCACTGACCCGAGTATAAATGGTATTGTTGTGATTGGCACAGGCATGGGAGGCCAATGCATCGGCTACTTGGTTGCCCTCCCTAAAGACATGCTGCACTGAACAACCACAGTTGGTTATTTGATCAAGAATTTCATTCCACCATGGAAGGATAGTCCAACTAGGAGCCACCCCTTTCCGGATTGCATTGACAAGCAAAGCACAGTCACTGTGTACAGTAGCCACCTGGAGACCACAATTCAAAGCTATAGATAATCCATCATGAATGGCCCTTGCCTCTGCTAGAAGACTGCGCCCATGGCCATAGTGAAAAGCAAAACCTACTAATAGATTGCCAGTAGGGTCACGGATACATCCTCCTCCGCCACTCATTCCAGGATTGCCCTTGGAGGCCCCATCAACATGCAGAGTTAGCTTGGAAGATGACAATTTACATCGCACAACGATCGAAAATTTATGAACGACCCTTGGATAGAAATGGAACTGAGCCAAGTTATTTTTTTGCAGTATTGAGAGGATCGCTGGAAATGAGACTTTTTCCAGGGAGATGGTAATAGCTTCTCTGATTCTCCTTTTAATACCACTCACACATGGACTGATATTGTCAAATCTAACTGTGCATCTAGTTTTCCATAATTCCCAACGCATTAAAATCACTGCATACATTCCAACAAAACTAGAAGCCGAGGTTAATCTGGTTCCTGCCAATATATTCCAACAGCGGATGGTTATTTGCTCATTGAAATGTATCTTTGTGCTAATAAGAGGTGTAACCCATGCCCATAATTCTGCAGCCAAGTTCCCTTTAATAAAGAGGTGATTAAGATCCTCAACAGCAGGTAGGGCGCAGCAACTGCATTTTGAAGCCGTTGGAATGCCACACTCTGCCACCCTGCTGTCTATAGGCACTACACAGTGGATGAGTTTCCAGAAGAAGTTGGCATCCCTCGGAGCTAAACTAGAATGCCAAAGATTGGCCCTTGGACCTCTAGAAATACTTGTCGACCTCAGAAGTTTGCTTGTTGACTTGACTATGAATGAGCCTCCTGCAGTGGCCGTGCATATACATGAGTCCTCCTCATCACTTAACTGGATAATGGGGAGGCACTGGCAATTGGTGAGCAAAGTCCTAGCTTCATGATGGGGATCTAGCATTACCTCCCTGACAGTAGTCCTGGGCCTATTCAGAATCCTGCTAATATCTGCCTGCTGAACAATATTGATGAGACGCCCTTGCCCTGTCCAATTGTCCTTCCAAAAGTCAGCTCCCATCCCGTCTTCAATGATCCACCTTGAATTATATATGATGAGTTTCTTCGCCTACTGAAAGATGTTAGATGGCATGCTTGCTGGAAAGGCCTTTGTACAATCAAAGATATTAGTTTTGATGAATCTACTCCAGGCATATAAGGACCAAAGAGATGAGCCATGAATGATATTCCACAAACTTTTTGTAGCCAGTGCAACCTGGACCTGATGAAGTTCCCTAATAGAGAGGCCCCCTTCCATCCGAGGCTTGAGAATGTTTTGCCAAGCAACCCAGTGTCGACGCCTTTGCCCTTTTGAACCCTGCCAAAAAAAGTTGGCACACATACTATCAATAGCATTGATGATTGCTTTGGGGATAAAACAAGCCGAGGCCAAATAAACTGGCATACTTCGGAGGACTGAGTTAATTAGGATAGCTCTCCCAGCCTGAGAAAGAAACTTGGACTGCCAACCCTCCAATTTCTTTTGAACTTTGTCCACAATGAACTTGAAGTCAGAACATTTATATCTTCCTTTCTTTATGGGAATACCAAGGTAACTAAAATCGAAAGCTTGAAATTTATAACCTGTCATGGAGTGGATGGACTACTTGAGGGCTGTGGGTGCTTTCACGGAAACTGCAAAACTACTTTTTCCTGAGTTAACTTTCACGGAGATTGTAACTTAGTTTAGAAAAATTGAGAAAATTCAGAGTTCGGGTGTCCAAAATGTAAAATACTGGCCTGATCGACGTGCCCATCCTTCCAACACGACCTGCGAGGTAGACGTGAGTTGTGAGAGTTGACGGATTCCAAATCGGATATCTAGTTTGAGCCCGACGCTCAAATAACTCAATTCAAAACTAAGTGTGTTTTCAAAACTAACTTAGTTTAGAAGAATTCATTTAATTCGGGGTTCGGGGGTCTAACATCCGAAATATCGGTCTGATCGGCGTGCCGATCGTTCCAATATAACCTGGAGATGAAAGTGACTTGTCAGAACTGACGTAATCCAAATCGGATATCTGGTTTGGGCTCGACGCTCAAAAGTGCATTTTGTAAATACACTTAGTTTAAAATTAAAGAAGTCAGGTCTGGGGGTCTAAAATCTAAAATACCGGTCTGATCGACGTATCGATCATTCCAACAGGACCTGAGAGATGAAAGTGACTTGTGAGAACTGGCAGAATCCAAATCGGATACCTGGTTTGGGCCCAGCGCTCAAAAGTGTAGTCTCTAAATGTAATCAATCTAAAAGACAAATAACTAGGGGTTAGGGGGTCTAAAATCTGAAATACCGGTCTGATCGGCGTGCCGATCGTTCCAACAGGACCTGAGAGATAAAAGTGACTTGTGAGAATTGGCGGAATCTAAATCTGATACCCGGTTTGGGGCCCAGCGCTCAAAAGTGCATTTTGTAAATACACTTAGTTTAAAATTAAAGAAGTCGGGTCTGGGGGTCTAAAGTCTGAAATATCGATTTGATCGGCATGCCCATCGTTCCAGCAGGACCTAGGAGGTAAAAGTGACTTGTGAGAACTGGTGGAATCTAAATCGGATACCCGGTTTGGACCCAACGCTCAAAAGTGTATTTGGAAAATGCACTTAGTTTAAATTTAAAGAAGTCGGGTTCGGGGGTCTAAAATCTGAAATACCAGTCTGATCGGTGTGTCGATCATTCCAACATGATTTGGGAGATGAAAGTGACTTGTCAGAACTGACGGAATCTAAATCGGATATCTGGTTTGGGCCCGACGCTCAAAAGTGTATTCTCTAAATGTAATTAATTTAAAAGACAGATAAGTAGGGGTTGGGGGGTCTAAAATCTGAAATACATGTCTGATCGACATGTCAATCATTCCAACATGACCTGGGAGGTAAAAGTGATTTGTGAGAACTGGCGGAATCCAAATCGGATACTCGATTTGGGCCCGGCGCTCAAAAGTGCATTTTTGTAAATGCACTTAATTAGTTAAAAATTAAAGAAGTTGGGTTCGGGGATCTAAAATCTGAAATACCAGTCGGATCGGCGTGTCGATCGTTCCAACACGACTTGGGAGATGAAAGTGACTTGTCAAAATTGACGGATTTCAATTCGGATCGGTTTGAGCTCGGCGCTCAAAATTACATTCTCCAAATGTAATTAATTTAAAATACTGATGACAGCTAGGTTAGTTGGGGTCTATAAAATCCATGCTGTTATCGATTTGATATTATGTTTGATTTCAATTTATGTAATGTAATAAAATATTTAATTTATCTTTGCACTAATTTTTTTATCTATAAATGAATGTTATTATTTTTTTAATGTAGGAGGATCCTTCTGCGGGCGGCGACAGAGGAGATGAGCAGGGCAGGGAGGAGGATATGGACGATGTGGAAGATATTTCTTGAGTTTATTATGTGTTTTATTTTCTGTACGTTGGTTTGATGATATTTAATCAGCAGGGGATTCATGTTGAGTTTCTTCTTATGTGTTTTGTTTTGAGTACGTTAGTTTGATTATATTTGATGTATTTTTAACATATGTTTTAAAACAATTTTGTATTTTTTTAAAAAAATTAATGGAGGTATTTCGGACGGATTTTCAGACGGATCCGTCGGAAATGTCAGACGGAATTAGAGACAAAAATTTATCCGTCTGAAATTTCAGACTGAATGTAAGACTACAGACTTAGTCCGTATGAAATTTCAAACGGATTTATGACTGATATGTCTGAATTTTGAAACGAAAATAGGGATGATAATTCACCGTCTGAAATTGTACATCTGAATTTTGCAACGGAAATAGAGACAAAATAATCTGTCTGAAATTTCAAACGGATATTGGAACGGTATTTGGCACGGATAATTTCAGACGGTATTTCACACAGAAAGTTTTCCGTGTGAAAAGTCAGACGGAATTTGTGACTGATATTAAATTTGTCCGAAATTTATAATTTCAGACGGTATTTCACACGGAACGTTTTCCATGTGAAATTCTAGACGAAATTTATGACTGATATTAAATCTGTCCGAAATTTGTAACCAAGAATATGAGACGGCCGATTTCCATCCAAAATTCGTCTGAAATCCGTTACAAAAGTGTCTTCCGACGGAATTTCAGACGGATTTGAGACGAAAACTGGCCGTCTGAAATCCCTCATTTTCTGGTAGTGAAGAATCGTTCTTCACACTGCTAGATTTACCGATCTAGTTCAATTTTGAAAAATCGGCAATGATATGCAATCTAGGGTTTTGATGTTTTTCGCTGTGCTTCTAGTCAAAACCTTAAATAAATAGCCAGGTTTTCTTCCCCTTATTGACTTACTCTTTGATGATCGCTTGTTTTTCGGGGGCGTGCTTTCTTTTTCGCTGTTGAACTGGCTTCACCGCCGTGTCAAGGTTGAGGTGATGCATTACTGTCTCTCCGAGAATCCCGGGAAGATCCTCATCAGACCACGTGAAAACTTAAATATACTCCGAAAGAAATTCCTTATATTGAGCTTGTACTTCAGGCGACAAATCCACCCCGATCTTAACCTCGAGGGCTGGGTCATCTTTGAGGAAGATCGATAGCAGCTCCCCACTGGGTTTGCCTTCCGCCGCCTTGTCCTCAATTACCCCAAGCCCCCTATTTTTGTCCTTTGGCTCTACGACTTCTACCGAGATTACATAGCACCTTCTAGCCGTTGCTTGGTTACCTCGGACTTCCCCTGTGCCGAATTTAGTGGGAAACTTCATTTTTTGGTGGTAAGTGGAGGGAACTGCCTTTATTCGGCCGGTGATACCTCGACCGAAGATGGCGTTATAGGCTGATATCCCCTTAACCACAACGAAGTTTGCCATGAAAGTTATGGCTTCAGGAGGGGTATTGAGGGTAACAGATAGGCTTAGGGCTCCCTCGGGATAAGTTGCCTGGCCATTGAGCCCACAGAGAGGAGTTCGAATCAGACGCAATCTCGATGGGCTTTCACCCATCTTCAGGAAACATTTGTACGACAGAACGTTGGGGGCACTGCCATTATCCACTGAGATCCTATCTACGTTACAGTGATTTATGGTAGCACATATTACAAGAGTGTTGTCGTGCGGGGTGACCACCCCTTCCAGGTCTTGGTCGGAGAAGACCAGAGCCTGCTGGTCATACACCGGAGGTGGAGCTCTGGGAGGCTCGGAGGCTAGATTGGCTCGCTGGGCGTGACGCTTCCTTCCTCGGCTGCTGTCCCCTCCTGAGGTTGATCCCCCCGAGATGACGTTGATGTGGATCCCTCGGGGGCGGTTGTCGATTTCTTCTAGGGGGACCACGCGGTCCTCACGTTGCTCGGCCACGTACTGGGAGAGGTGTCCTTGGCAGATGAGACTCTCGATCTCGTCCTTGAGCGGTTGACAATCACCGATTTGGGGGCCGTGATCGTTGTGGAACTGACAGTGCTTCCGGTGACTACGGTGTCTTGGGTCGGCCTTCATCGGCTCGGGTCGGTGGAGCAGGCCCGAGTCCTTGATTTCTTGGTATATCTCGTAGACGGGGGTAGATAGAGGAGTGTAGCGCTCAAATTTTTGCGGTGGCTCCCTACGGTCGCCTTCTCAATTCCTCCTCTTCCTCTGGCCAGAGGCTTGCTCGGATGGCCATTTTTTCTCCGCTTCTTACCCCGAGCCCGTTGAGTCCCGGCAGGCATTGAGGACTTCCTCACACTCTGCATGGCGCAGAGCCAGGGATACTAGGTCGATGAGAGAGGAGGGAGGGTGGAGCACTAGTTCCCTCTGGAGGCTATCGTCACGGGTGCCCCCGATCAGCACGGTAATGACAGAGGCCACGCCTAGGCGGGGGATGCGCAGGGCCCCCGCCTTGAAGCGGTTGACATAGACCCGCAGCTTTTCCCCCTGGGCCTGCTTGAGTGCCAGCAACCTATTGGACGCACTAAAATTCTTTATTATATCTTTATTTTATCTTTTATTGGGTATTGGCTTATTTAGTCCCACCAGGCGTGCCAACTTGTTGGACGCACTTTTTAATCTTACGTATATTATTTTATCTTTTATCGATTTATCAATTTATCATTTTATCAAGTGCGAGGGCGTGCCAGTCACATGTGTGAGAAAATGTTCGAGCTTCGAGACTGGAATGGTCCGAAGCCTGGGGTGCGCTCCGTCTAACTAACCAGACGATTGTGGGTATCAGGTAGGGACTAGAGACCCGCCGTGCCATAAAGGTCACGTCGTTAATTACATCCCCTCGGAAAGGGGAAAACTTTTGATTAATCGCCAAAATTTAGGGCCAAATGGCCTAGAGATCAATTTTCGCTAATGAACGGAGGTTGCATTGAAATTATCAAGAATCTTTGTATAAGGGTGCGAGACGGTATTCGAGATCATATCGGTCACACTTTGATCGTTTAGCGTTCGAATGAAAATCGTATCGAGAAATATCCCAAGTATATGTATGCCGGGGCACGGCAAATTTATTGTCTGAAGGAATAGAGACCTTCGGTTAAATCCCGGTCAACGGTCCATAATCAGTGGATTGTTGGCCTGGTGCGAAGTCAGGCTATGACCACAATGGGGGTAACCCCCGGAGTCGAGCATGCTTTGCGAGGGCGACTTCTATATTTCCTTCCCGTAGGGTCAAGGGGGAGGAACCCCGGGCGAATGCCATTTGATCTCTTAACGAGGATGGCTTTTAAGTTCATCATTTTTTTTGATATCCGTGGTCTATCATTCATTCTTTTATTGTTTGCTTTGTTGTTATTTTTTTGTTTATGTTGATTTTTTTGTTTATGTTTCATTGGTGTATTGCCCCCTTTTTTTGTTGAAATGGGGGGGTTTCGGTCGACCGAAATTCCAGCAAAGAAAGCCCGTTGGAGGAGTCGACTCTAGGGCCAGTGGAGTCAACTCCACCTCTGATCGGTCAACCGAACTGGTGCGGTTGGTCGACTGATCCTGCCAGTGCCAATGAGATCGGCTGGGCAGGTTGACCTGTCCAAAGGGACAGGTCGACCTGTCCGGGCTGAGACAGGAAATCTAGAGCTTCTATCGTTTTGTTTTGTTTCTTTGTTTGTCGTTGTTTGTTTTTGTTTCCTTCTTTCTTCCTTTTGATCTTTATATTTGACTCTCATTGGGTTCCCATTATGGTTTCGTCATCACCCCTTTTCTTATGTTTCATTTATTCTCTCCCTCTCTCCTTACCGTTGTTCTTACAGATGGGCAGAACAATGTAAAGTGCATATGTGTATGCATGCGGAGGGGCTAAAGGGGTTGGTTTGGCATTTCAGACAAAGGGCGCGTCGACGCAGGGGTGCTTCCAGCAAGCAGTGCTTGGGGTATGATTCAAGGGGGTCTGGGTGGCCTTAAGACTTCTAACTCTTACAGAAAAGAGCATGCATTTCATGGAATGTATGAAAGCTTTTGGTGGAGATATAGCCCGCAAGGGTGAGGGAAATGCATGGAGATTTAACACAAATTCAATTATCAATGCAACTATGTGCATCAAATCGTATGCAAGGCTTAAATACCATGTGGAAAGGGATGGCAAGCCTCGAAGGGGGGGGGGGGTCGATCCCTGGGATGTGGGGGGTTGGCCCTTGTGCAAATTGATGTACAAGGTCGACAGAAACTTCAGGTCTTGAATTCTTGTGATCTTCTTAGAGCATCAAATGCTCAAAGGAAGAGAAAGTATGCAAATTAATGCAAGATGCCATTGTGCAGGAGTTTTAGTTTTTGATATGGGAGCTAACATTTTTTTATTCCCTCCCTTTTGCTCATGTGGCTAATTCGGCAAGGGGTTTTGGGGGCTAATGAAACCCACTCTTTGTTTTATTCATTGCATGTGCTTTGTTAATCAATGGTTCATCGGTTTTCTGAAATTGAGTTTGGTGATTGCCTTAAGGCTGTTGTGCAGAGCTTTCAATTTTAACCTAGGGGATTTAAAGTTGATGCTCAGAATTCAGTCTTTCTTGGGTTTCTTTTTTTTAGCAAGTTCAGAAGATCTATATAGGACATTTCCTTTTCTTTGTATCCAAACTGAACTTCAAATTTTTTTCTTCTTGATCAGGAAATTTCATGCTCATAATTCATTTTTTCTGTTTTGCTCATTCAACTTCTGGCAGTTTTCAGAGTTGGGACTGGCCACTAAACTCTCCAATTCAGTCTTCCCATTTGTTTTTTTTGTTCGGACCGTTTGATCATTATCCTTTAATTTATTACATTAGTCTTCAAATCGCCTGGGAAAAATTCGGCAGCACCTCCCCTTGACTTGGAACGTGGGGGGGGGGGGGTGTATATGAGGGACGCACCTACGGAGAGACTTCGATACAGCCCCAGAACAAGAGGATGTGTGCTAAGGCGACAACATCCCGAGATGCGCACGGAAGCGGCAATATCCCGTCACCCATTTTGTGCGCAAAGATCCTGAGGGCTAGCCTACGAAGGACCCCGCCGACCCATGGGCCGCCACAAACCCATCACCGAGATGTGGACTTAAACTATTGCCGTATACGACCTTTAATATCCACTCTTCAAAGGGATTACCCGAGAGCCACGCTATGAGGCAGCGGGTCCCCGAGTATCTGAGAGCGTTCAAAACTGGAGTTCGGAGTTCACGAAAAAAAATGATTATTTGGGATTGAATCCCCTATTCCTCACCCCTTTGGAGACATGGGCATCGGATCGGTCCAGACTCCAAAACGGGGTTTTGAGGATCGGATAAAAATCATTTTATTATGAAAGGAGAGAAAGGATTCGGTTTAGCGGATGGATGGATGAACATATGTATATATGTGTAAGGATGCATGCCCACACACGAGCATATGCTCTGATGGGAGCATGAAAATTCATGAAGAAGGAGGAGAGACGGATCAATGTCAAACGAACATCGCACATATATATATGTATGCATATTTAAAGGAATGGGATGAGTTCAGGGAATCAACCAAAAAAAGGAAATGGTGGAAGAATCAGGGTAAAGGCCCTATTTTCTCTTATTGCTTCTTCAACGGGTTTACAACCTGGGCATGAAAGCCCCGTGCATCGCAGAGAAAAAGAAAACGGAGAGAAGGGGGAAAGAACGAATACAGACCCACCCTCTGTTGATCTCTCCCTCTTTCAAGCTCAAGCTCCTCTCTCTCTCTCTCTCTCTCTCTCTCTCTCTCTCTCTCTTTCTCTCTCAGTGGCGGTGTGGGCTTCGGGTGCTTCAGGCTCGAACAGGCCAACCCAGAGTTTTCTCTCCAGAACTATGAAAGAGCGCGGGGGCTCTCTCTCTCTCTAGGACTGCCGAAGAGCTTCTTCTTCAGTGTACGTCAGCTTTTATAGGGGTTTGGAGACCCCTATTCGAAGGTGACCTCCGGGCTTTCCCTTCCATTTTTTTTGAGGTCGCATGCTGCTGCTCCAACTGCTGCTTTAGATGTCATGTTGTTGTCGTGGCAGCAGGAGAACACTGATTATGTTGCTCGTGGCTGCTGCTGCTGCGTGGCTGGCCCTGGTTCACGGAAGTGCGTGGCGGACGGCGGAGTAGGGAGAGGGCTGGCACGGCTGGTCGACGGAGTGGGTTAAGGCAGGAGCAGGGAGAGGGCTGACCGTGGGCAGGCGTGTGCACACGGTGTACGTGGGCCTCCGGCCTGCCGATGTGTCCATGCGAGCTTCGATGGGCAATGAATGCTGTTCAGAGGAGATGCAGCGGGCGGAGGAGGGTGAGCAGTGCCTCCACACGGACGGAGGGACACAGACACAGGGTGATTTTCCTTCTTTTTTTTGTTGAAAAAGCTCTTGTTTTTTCTCTTGGCCCCTCTTCATCTTGTATTTGTGCATGTGTCCCTTACGCCCCCTCTCTTTCTCTTTAGTATTGGGCTAAGCCCAATTGAAAGTGGCCCATTCTAGTTGGCCCATGGGTAGCATTTTCTTCTTCTCATTTTTTTAAATTGGGCCTTTGTATGCTTGGACCATTCCATCTTTTCTTCTTCTATTCTTTTTGGAATTGGGTTTGGCCCATTTTATTTTTTCTCTGCTCTTCCTTTTTTTTATCGTCAACAAATGTCCCCCACTCGCAGGTGTTGCGAGCGAGGGACGATGGATCGGGGCCTGCGGGTGTAGCCCGTTTGAAAGCGTTCATTTGTTATCATGATCAAGGGATTGGGAAAGTAGGCCATAAGGGCCGAAGATGGGAAAAGTGGGCTGTGAGAGCCGAGAGATAGCAGGAAAGCAGGTAAAGAGCCAAGAGACAGCGGGAAAGCAAGCCACAAGAGCCGAAATCAGAAAAGCGGGCTGTGAGAGCCGAAGGATTGAGGGAGAGCAGGCCACAAGAGCCGACAGATCGCGGGAGAGCAGGCCACGAGAGTCTACAGATAGTGGGAGAGTAGGCTGCGAGAGCTGAAATTGAGAAAGTTGGCTACGGGGGCCGACATTTTGGAGAGTAGGCTGCAAGAGCCAAAATTCAGAGAGTAAACTGCGAGAGCCGACCTTAAGAGAGCAGGCTTTAAGAGCCGAGATTAGGAAAGTAGGCTTTAAGAGTCGCAATTTAGAGATTAGGGGAGCGGGCTGCGAGGGCCGAAATCGGGAAAGCAGGTCACGAGAACCCATTTCGGGAGAGTTGGCTTTAAGGGCTGAAGTCGAGAGATTAGAGGAGCAGGCTGCGAGAGCCAAAATCGGGAGAGCAGGTCGCGAGAACCCATTTTGGGAGAGCAGGCTATGAGAGCTGAAATTGAGGAAGCGGGCTGCGAGAGTCGAAAGATAGAGGGAAAGTAATCTACGAGAGCTGAAATCATTTGGAAAGCAGGTTATGAGAACCAACATCAGGGAAGCAGGCCGAATAGGCCAAAGGATAGCAGGAAAGCAGGCTGTAAAAGCCAACATTATGGAAGTAGGGCGAATAGGCCAAAGAACAGCAGGAAAGCAAGCTGTAAAAGCCGACATCAGGAAAGTAGGTTGAGTAGGCCAAAGGGTAGCGGGAAAGTAGGCTGTAAAAGCCGACATCAGGGAAGCATGCCGAGTAGGGTAAAGGGGAGCGGGAAAGCAGGTTGTAAAAGCTGACATCAGGGAAGCAGGCCATGAGAGCCAAAAGATAGTAGGAAAGCAGGCCACAAGAATCAGAATCAGAATCAAGATTTTGGAAAATAGGCTACGAGAGCCAAAATCTGGGAGGTTTTCATTCACTCATTGTAATTTCATTTGTTTCCTTTTGTTATTATCCCCTTTTTTTTCCAGACATGCAAGCATTCATTGACAGAAGCACACAAGGACAGACATATAGCATGGCTCCCCTCTATCGGGGATAGAATAAGAAGAGCGCCTATGACTCACATGTAGAGTGCGGCCCACGAAGCACAACTAAAGGAGATGTGCATTCGCCAAGAGGGTATTGCATAGCCTATGCTCATAGCTTAAATAATAATCTACACCCGAGATATTTTTTTGGTGTGAAAGTGAAAGCATATGAGCAGCGAAACCTAAACATAGGGATATGCAGACGTTCCAAGTAACACTAGAGGATTACTCTAGGGCCTACACATACATTTCAGACTTTCGACTTTCGGTAGATTCACACAGCCCCCTTGTTTATTTTTAATTTTGGATTTCACTGTTCGGCGCAAGTTTCCTTATTTGTTTCAGTGGGGATTCCCGACTACTAGGATTCATCCTTATTGCAATTTGCTTCACCATTTTCGCGCGAGTCTCCTCATTTGTTTCAGTGGGGATTTTCGGCTACTTGGATTCATCCTTATTGCGATTTGCTTCACCATTTTCACGCGAGTCTCCTCATTTGTTTCAGTGGGGATTCTCGACTACTTGGATTCACATTTCATTTTTTCGTCATTCATTTTATTCATTTTTTTAAAAGGGAGCAGGCAACTTTTTCCTCACGATTACCTTTCATATGAGTGTGAGCATTCAAGCATCCATAGATTGTTAGGAAGAAATTCTGCGATACCTATGGTTAGAAATCATTGCTCAAGTTGTGCGTAAAGTGTGGGAGTTTTTCTTCGGGTATATTTTGTGAGTTATGCTAACAACATAGCTATGACTCTTCCCCTTGACGCATGCATCCACCAAAAAATGTTCTTCTTCTCTCTCTCTCTCTCTTTTTTAGAATGTATCGTGACGCACACATATCTCGAATCGGGGTAGAATTATTTAGCAAGGAAGCATGGTCCTGGAGAATTCGAAGGAAGCGTATTAAATATATATAATAAACAAGCATGCAAGTAGGGCAAGTAAACATTCAAAATCAAGAGCACTCCAGAGAGTTTTTTTTTGAGTGAATCCTAGTTGTACCAAGAATAAGACAGCAAGTTTCGAAGGAAAGTCTAAGCGGAGAGCAAGAGAACGGGCTTCGGTCCAAGTCCAAACTAAAAATTGGAGAGCCAGCTGTGAGAGCCAAAGGATAGTGGGAGAGCGGGCTACATAAGCCCAAGAAGAGCGATAGAGCAGGCTGTGTAAGCCCAAAGAGAGCGGGAGAGTAGGCTGTGTAAGCTCAATGACAGTTGGAGAGCAGGCTGTGTAAGCCCAAGGATAGCGGGAAAGCGGGTTGTAAGACCCAAAGGACAGTGGGAAAATAGGTTATAAAACCCAAAGGAGAGCGGGAAAGTGGGTTGTAAGACCCAAAGGACAGTGGGAAAGCAGGTTGTAAAACCAAAAGGAGAGCGAAGAGGCAGGTTGTAAAAACCCAAAGGATAGCGGAAAAGTAGGTTGTAAAATCGAAGGACATCTGAAAGCAGGCTATAAAGTCAAAAAGGATATCGGGAAAGTAGGACATAAAAGCTAAAGGATATTGGGAAAGTATGCTATAAAAGCCAAAGGACATTGGGAGAGCGGGCTGTGAGAGCCGGAGGATGGGATATTTGATATATATATATATATATAAGTGGGTTTTGGCCGAGGTGGCTAAACCAAAGGATAGCATATCCGAGATACATGAGAGTGGGCTTCGGTCGGAATGGCTGAGCCGCGAGATGAAGCATTTGAGCATATAAAAGTGGGCTTTGGCCATAATGGCCAAGCCGAAGGGTGGGATATCTAATATGTACATGAAAGTAGGCTTCGGCCCAGGTGGCTAAACCGAAGGATAGAACCCCTGCAATTTATGGCAGCAGGCTCTTCTTTTATCTTCAACTTTTCTTCCTTCTTTTATTTTCAGCATTTGCCTCCAGAGCGGAGCACCATCTGCATCTCGAGTTTTCTTCGGCTTCTCGCCATAGCTTGAGGGGCTTGAAATACCCTTTAGCAAAAGTGTTGCTTCAGCTGGCACAGCGAGGCCGTGTTGACCGACGTCTTAAAGATGGGCAAGTGGTGCGGGCGAGGTGGGTCCACCTTGTGTTCACCCATTCGTAATTCACCTTTCTGGATCAGGCCTTCGATGATATCTTTGAATATATAGTAGTCCTCGATAGAGTGCCCCCTCTGTTGGGAATATGGACAGAACTGAGGATCATCTTTCCATCTGGCATCATTCGACCTTTTGGGCTCCGGGAGGACGACCTTGTCGTATTCGCGAGCCCACTCAAATAGCGTGAGTTTTATCCTTCGGAAAGGAATACGAATTCTTCATTCTTCCTCTCAGTGAAGACTTTTGCTCAGCGGGCTTGACGAAAGAAGGGCCAGCCGCCCTTTTTGATTTGTCGATTCCCTGCATGAAAGCTTCAAAATCAGCAGTGTGCATTTCTTCTTGCTCCGGCCATCCGCCAACTAGTTTGTTCTTTTTAATCTGAGCAATAGTTGCCGGGCAGTGCTTTGCCAAAAGGGATTCAACATCAGTTGCCAGATCATTAAATTGATCAAAGGACTTGACTTCGATGCCAATTTCTCGTACCAGGTTATGCGTCTTCATGCTGCGTTTGTACATTTGTATAGCATCCCTATGGCTGGGTGGGTGTCTGCACCTTGCACTGAGATTTCTACATTGGTGGATGTAGATCGAAGCAGACTCCCCATCCTTTTGCTCGGTCAAATCTAGTTGTGTTACGATGACTTCTCCCTCGACTGGCTTCGTTTCAGCGGTTTGTTGCATTTTTAGCTTGTTCATTACTGGAGAAGCGGTCAGACTCGGACACAAGCCGGCTGATTGTGGAAGCGGGTTTATCGGTGGGATTGCCTGAGGTGTCATAGTTGCAACCTGGCATGCCCGGGAAGTTGAGGAATGCACCGAGGGCGCATGTTACAGCTTCTGAGGGAGGGTGTCCCCTACCTAGTCATACATCATTCAGGACATTGCTGGTGCCAGTGAGGCTTCGAGTGGCTCAGTACTGCCATGTAGAGCTTCAGATAAGGGTCTTGCTCGCTGTTGGCACCCAGAATATGATTGTCGGTGATCAAGCCATAAAGACGAATGATGCGGCCCGTTGAAGCGCAGAAACCGATAAAGATCAACATATTGAAGACTTCTCAATCTGCCAGAGCCTTGAGTCACCCCGTATGAACATGGGGACTTCACCTCAGGAGAGCCGAGATGAACTCACAACCAACCGGCAGTGCGATCAAGCCTGCCCAATGAACCGGCATCGACTCCGTCGTGCCGCATACACTACACCCGTTGTCTGACCAAGGACGACGGTCTACCCAGTGGCTACCCACCTCATGAAAGGCTCTCCTGAGATGAAAGAGTCCCCTTGGCTCTCCAGAATGGAGGACCGAAAGCTCTGTCGGCAGAAGATCCCGGTCACCCGGCACGGGTGCGGCTTCCCGCCCAGATGGGCCCCTTAGTGGCCGAATGATCACCCAGCTCAGGCAGAACTATCCCGGGTTTTATCCCACCCTCTAAGGAGCTTTGAGCACAAGCCAGACCGAGTGAGCAGCACCTATCATAGTGCCAAGAGCCGTGTCAGCGGAAAACCCGCGTAATCAAACCAAAGTCATTGGAAGCTCCAGGAATGGCCGTACGTCGTCCTGAGAGCTTTAACAAAACGTCTCCTCAAGATTTCAAAGAGCAGTGGCGAGATAAATGTTCACGGTGACCCCCGAATCATCCCCGGACTCATCGGGCGACTCGCGACGTGCGAAGAGTGTTAACACGGCGCACCCTAAACCAGCGCGCCTCCATCCGTCGCCCCCCATTCCGGTGCGCATGAACCCTCAATGAAGCCCTCTTATTCCGGCGCGCAAGTGACGGAGCTCATGATGCGGGACGAGACATGGACACGGCAAGCTCGCGACCGTCCCTAAATGAGGGAAGCGTCGGATGTGCGCGGTTGAGAAACCGGCTGTGAGCTAGGGTGGTCGGCTCTCACTTGTGCCCGGATCGGGTCACAGGACGGTCTCGCACTCTCTCGCAGCAGCAGTGATATGAAAATAAAGCGAGCTAGATATCCCTACACATGCTTTCTAGCAGCGGCATAAACAAATATATATGAAGTAAGCAAAATGCCAAGTGTAGGAGCGAATACGATACCTCCACGCGCCCGGCGTGGGGACGACGGACCCGGTCGAAACTCGTACTCCCGGAACAATATTACAGAATATTACAGAAATGCAAGCCGCTGCCCACTCCACGCAGGAGGTAAAGGGCTACACAATGGGGTCCGGGAGGACCGAATTCGGGTTGACGGGCGGCTTCTCGCGTTGATTCGGCAACGCCCGAACTAATGACGGTGGGGCCCACGTGCTGTCCTGAGGGGCCGTGTGGGACCCGGGTCACCGCTGTGGTGGGGGACACTGATGGAAGTGATCCCCGGGCTGGCGGCACGCTGGAACGACGATCGGAGGCCGGGCGGCTCCGGCCGGCGCCCGTCGGGAAAACTTCCCACGGATCTGCAGTTTCTGGTTTTCAGCGCGCTGTCCGGCGAGAACGGACGCTGAGATCAGATCCGATGTCGGATTGACACGAAATTAGCGCCGTTGGAAATCTGACTCAAAGTACTTCAATGTAGGCCTATAGATCTGGCCTGGATCTTCGTTGATCTGGACTTATGGAATTTACAACCTCCTGTTGTACAGTAACTGAACACTCAGATCTGCTGAGCTGATCTCTGATAACTGCCGTTGACCGCTAGGAAGACCTTAGATTAAGACTTCGACTTCTTCATGCAAGTTGTAGGATTTTGAGTTGGGAAGATGGCAAAGTTGGTTTGGACACGTTTGGATGTGTCTATGAATTTCTATGATTTGTTTACTGGAAGAAGGTCGGATCTGGGATCTGGCTAGAAGTACTGTAGCTCCGGTAGAACATGAATTTTGAAAAATAGGTAAAAGACTCAACAAAAATTAATAAAAATTGTGGAGGTAGGGAAAAATGGACAGAACTCCCAGTTAAATTGGGAGGTCTAAAAAAATTTAAAAGGGTGGTAGAAGGGGACGAACTCAAAGGTTCTATCACTGTAGATAGAGACAGATCTGATCTGAGTTTGGGGAATGAACGAAGTGGAAACAACATGAAACGGGAGAATTTGAGCCTGAGTTTTTTTTTGGGGAATGGGATATAAGGTAGGAACCAACCCTCAAAATTGTAAGTCGATCTGAACTCGTGGCTGACTTGAGGAATTTCCGAGCATTACCTCTGTCTAGTAAGATAGAACACCGAAATTGATCCCGTGGCGGCTCGAAGGCGGCACGAACGGCGGCGACGGCGGCACCGGTGATGATCAGAGGTTGAGAGGGGATGAAGGGAGGTAGAACCACTCTAGATCTGGGGTTGAAGGTGGAAGAACAGCAGGGGGAGGAGATAGGGGCGCACCAAGCTCCAAGAGACTCAACAATTTTCTGATTTTTCCATTGAATTTCATATGAAAATACAAGGTTTTATATGCTAGGTTTCTAATCCATTCTAGGCCCTTGGATCAAGGGTTGATGAGTGAATGGCTGAGATACAATGTGAATAACACACTTAAAACATTTGTTTAATCTAATTTGACCATCTCCATTGAACCTTGGACTAAATCTATTCAAACACCACCTAAACCACAACTACCATGCCTAATAAGACAAGGAAGCTTGTGCCCCCTTCCATGGGCCAAGGCCATTCATGGGCCAAGAGCCTCCCATTAGATCATGCTAGTCTTGGGCCACTCCCACTTAGATGGCCCATGAGAGAGTGGAACCCAATTTGGGCCTTAAGTGCCTTAATGACCCATTTGAAACCAAATGACCCAATATGAAGTAACACTCTTAATGGACTCTACTAATGGCAACCTAGCCTTGGACTTGACATAACAAATGGCCCATTGGCTTGATATAAGCCTTACAAGGATGGCCCAAATGAAAGAAATCAAAAATTACATACACTTCAAGCCAATACAACCCGTAATACACACCAATCCAAGCCAATACACAAAATACAACTCATAAGCTCTTGATGTCCTCATCAATTCTCCCCGGGTGGGAGGAACTCGACCCTGCCGAGTAGGGGTATGGCTGCGCGAGTACTCCGGCGGATCCGTCACCGTGCCAAGTAGCGAGGGTATGCTCCACTCCAAGTGATCGACACCTGCTCATTCCATATATACTCGATATGCGAACTGCTATGGCTAAAGGTGGTCACTCCGAAGGGGCACTCTCAAAAGGAAGGAAACAGCTCGAAGACTCACTAGGAATCACCGCTGAGTCCCTATAGGTGACTGATCCGGGTATAGATGTAGAACCGATCCCATACTCATCAAGTGAGTCGACTCGCTTCACACTCATAAGAGAACGACAACGAGCTTGCACAAGACACATGCAGACTCACCATGCACTGACACATGAATGAAAACCACGCAAACAATCGACTCAAAATCACCACACAAACAAACCACACAAAGAAAACACACCGACTCATGCACGACTCTAGAGTAAGGTGGTAGCATCAAGCCCACTAGGTGGCGGTATCCTGGCGGCCGAAGGGTCGCCCAGCTCTTCCCCCATGGCATAGTATTCATCGGCCAGTGCCTCATCGGCCTCGTAATCGACATGCTCAAGCTCGGGAGGTGCGGATCCGCCAACACCTAAGGCTAGGGTGGTGCGAGCGGGACACTCACTAGCAATGTGGCCATACCCGTGACAGTGGAAACACTGTATTCGCGATCGACTACTCTCCCCGATAAGAGGGGCCTTACCCTTATCATCCCACCGGGTAGGGGGTGTAGGCAACAATGGGGGAGGTGTAGGTGCCTTGGACAAGAGTGGAGGGGGTGCCGGTGCCAGAGGACGGGCTATAGGAGCTGGGGGACGGGCAAAGGGTGCCGGTGGTTGGGGTGGAAATAGATCCCGAGGTGGAGGAGGACGAGGCCGTGGAGCGAAGTGCTCCTGACGGGTGGACTCCTGAGGTCGAGCCATGGGAGGCCGCTGATGTGGGCCTATAGAGTGACGGGGCTCGGTACTACGGAGAGGGGTGGGGCCCAACCGATGGCTAGACTCGAACTCTCCCTCAAATTGCTCCATCTCGAGAGCAACCTGGTATGCCTCTTCCAACGTCTTGGCATTACGGCGGAAAAGCTCATACTGATAGTGTGGCCACAAACCACGTCGAAAGCGGGAAACGGGCATGGTACTCTCCTCCGTGACACCACATCGTAGAAAGTACTCATCAAACTCCACGATGTATTCGGAGACGGACCGGTCTCCCTGGCTAAGACTTTGCCATCTATCGATGAGTCGCTGGCGGTATGTGGGAGGAAGGTACTTTTGCCGAAGTTTATTCTTCATCTCGGCCCATGTGTCGATCGGGGGTTCTAGCCGCTGAAGTAGCAGGCTCTCCACATTCTTCCAATAAGTTTGTGCCTGCCCCATAAGTTTCATGGTGGCAAATCGGACCCTTCGACGCTCCGACATATCATACCATTCAAAATAACGGTCCATGCCAAACTCCCAATCTAGGTAGACTTTCGGATCCAAAGACCCGTAAAAAGCGGGAGGATCCGCTCGCACGGTCTTAAGGACCCGATCATCATCCTCATCTCGTTGTGGCTGAAAACCACGACGGCGTTGACCATACCCCTCGTAGGCATTGTCGGACCCATAGTCCTCGAGACCAAGGTCACGGTGTGGTAGTTGGGGAACCCGAGGAGGGGCGGGTGGAGGAACCAGTGGTGGCTGGTTTTGGGCCGCGGGAGCGGCCTGGACTTGGGCCATGGGAGTGGGTTGGACTTGGGCCCCCGCGGGAGGAGGTGCGGGTGGACCTTGGGCTGCCCCAGGAGGGTCCCCGTGTGACATCCTATCTAACCGCCCAACGAGGTCTTGAACCGACCTATCGGAGGTCTCCATGCGTCTCTCCATGGCCCTAAGGCGACCATCCATATTCTCGGAGAAGGTCCGAAAGTTAGCATCGGATTGGTCCAACCTAGCCATAATGGCCATCATCGCCTCTTGTAGGGAGTGGAAGTCTCCCGAGGTATCCCGTGGGTTGGCCATAGGTGGTGGTGGTGGGGGTGAGTACTGAGTACCCCGACGAGTGGGCATGCAAACACACCGACTAGAAGACGCCGACTAAAGCAAAACACACTAATGCAAATGATGCGCCTAGACATAACCAAAACTCGATACGTGGCGGAGGTAATCGATCCGAAGATCACTCGCGCAAATGTGCGGCCTTCCCGATAGGCGTAGCCTAACGTTCGGACAACACCTTTTGATATACCGAGTAAAGGGATGTAAATGCAAAAAGACACTTTTTTTTGTGATGACCCTAAACACGACTTAGACCGACTAATGACTAGACGTAAATGACACTCTTTTTTTTTTTTTTGACACCCTAGACTCAAACTCGCTCTGATACCAAATTGATGCGGGACGAGACACGGACACGGCAAGCTCGCGACCGTCCCTAAATGAGGGAAGCGTCGGATGTGCGCAGTTGAGAAACCGGCTGTGAGCTAGGGTGGTCGGCTCTCACTTGTGCCCGGATCGGGTCACAGGACGGTCTCGCACTCTCTCGCAGCAGCAGTGATATGAAAATAAAGCGAGCTAGATATCCCTACACATGCTTTCTAGCAGCGGCATAAACAAATATATATGAAGTAAGCAAAATGCCAAGTGTAGGAGCGAATACGATACCTCCACGCGCCCGGCGTGGGGACGACGGACCCGGCCGAAACTCGTACTCCCGGAACAATATTACACAATATTACAGAAATGCAAGCCGCTGCCCACTCCACGCAGGGAGGTAAAGGGCTACACAATGGGGTCCGGGAGGACCGAATTCGGGTTGACGGGCGGCTTCTCGCGTTGATTCGGCAACGCCCGAACTAATGACGGTGGGGCCCACGTGCTGTCCTGAGGGGCCGTGTGGGACCCGGGTCACCGCTGTGGTGGGGGACACTGATGGAAGTGATCCCCGGGCTGGCGGCACGCTGGAACGACGATCGGAGGCCGGGCGGCTCCGGCCGGCGCCCGTCGGGAAAACTTCCCACGGATCTGCAGTTTCTGGTTTTCAGCGCGCTGTCTGGCGAGAACGGACGCTGAGATCAGATCCGATGTCGGATTGACACGAAATTAGCGCCGTTGGAAATCTGACTCGAAGTACTTCAATGTAGCCCTAGAGATCTGGCCTGGATCTTCGTTGATCTGGACTTATGAAATTTACAACCTCCTGTTGTACAGTAACTGAACACTCAGATCTGCTGAGCTGATCTCTGATAACTGCCGTTGAACGCTAGGAAGACCTTAGATTCAGACTTCGACTTCTTCATGAAAGTTGTAGGATTTTGAGTTGGGAAGATGGAAAAGTTGTTTTGGACACGTTTGGATGTGTCTATGAATTTCTATGATTTGTTTACTGGAAGAAGGTCGGATCTAGGATCTGGCTAGAAGTACTGTAGCTCCGGTAGAACATGAATTATGAAAAATAGGTAAAAGACTCAACAAAAATTAATAAAAATTATGGAGGTAGGGAAAAATGGACAGAACTCCCAGTTAAATTGGGAGGTCTAACAAAATTTAAAAGGGTGGTAGAAGGGGATGAACTCAAAGGTTCTATCACTGTAGACAGAGACAGATCTGATCTGAGTTTGGGGAATGAACAAAGTGGAAACAATATGAAACAGGAGAATTTGAGCCTGAGTTTTTTTGTGGGGAATGGGATATAAGGTAGGAACCAACCCTCAAAATTGTAAGTCGATCTGAACTCGTGGCTGACTTGAGGAATTTCCGAGCTTCACCTCTGTCCAGCAAGACAGAACACCGAAATTGATCCCGTGGCGGCTCGAAGGCGGCACGAACGGCGGCGGCGGCGGCACCGGTGATGATCAGAGGTTGAGAGGGGATGAAGGGAGGTAGAACCACTCTAGATCTGGGGTTGAAGGTGGAAGAACAGTAGGGGGAGGAGATAGGGGCGCACCAAGCTCCAAGAGACTCAACAATTTTCTGATTTTTCCATTGAATTTCATATGAAAATACAAGGTTTTATATGCTAGGTTCCTAATCCATTCTAGGCCCTTGGATCAAGGGTTGATGAGTGAATGGCTGAGATACAATGTGAATAACACACTTAAAACATTTGTTTAATCTAATTTGACCATCTCCATTCAACCTTGGACTAAATCTATTCAAACACCACCTAAACCACAACTACCATGCCTAATAAGACAAGGAAGCTTGCGCCCCCTTCCATGGGCCAAGGCCATTCATGGGCCAAGAGCCTCCCATTAGATTATGCTAGTCTTGGGCCACTCCCACTTAGATGGCCCATGAGAGAGTGGAACCCAATTTGGGCCTTAAGTGCCTTAATGACCCATTTGAAACCAAATGACCCAATATGAAGTAACACTCTTAATGGACTCTACTAATGGCAACCTAGCCTTGGACTTGACATAACAAATGGCCCATTGGCTTGATATAAGCCTTACAAGGATGGCCCAAATGAAAGAAATCAAAAGTTACATACACTTCAAGCCAATACAACCCGTAATACACACCAATCCAAGCCAATACACAAAATACAACTCATAAGCTCTTGATGTCCTCATCAGCTCACCTTCCCGGTGCGCCAATCTCCACACCGGATTAAGATCTCAAACCTGCTCCTATATATATACAGGCAGCTGTTCGATTAAGAAAAAAAAAAGAAGAGCGACAGAAGAAGAGGTGAAAAAGAAGAAAGAAAGAAAGGATGGTTCGAGAGCAAGCCGGATTCCGGGGAGAGAGAGCTTCCTTGGGAAATAGGGTTCTGTCTGAGCGTCCTTCGGCGGCCATCTTCCTCTGCTCTAACTGAAGCCCCTCGGAGCGGGAGAAGGAGGAATCATCCGATACTCTATTCGGGAAGAGGTGGGCGCCCGCGTTATCGTGGATTCCGAGTTTTGATTTCTCTTTGTCAAATGTGAGCGAGAGGGGGGAGGGATGGCGATGACATGAGCCGACCTCTCCCCCCCCTCTCTGCAATCCTTTTTTATTTTAGTTTTTGCTCCTCTGTTCATCCCTCTGCAATTGATGAGCGGCGACCGAGCTGCGACGCCGGCACCGGAATTGTAATGTATAAATGTTAGTCCATCCCCGCTTCTGGGGTGGTGATATCTATATAGATATATGGATGAGCGGTTTGAATGAATACTCGAGGCTTCTCCCCCTTTTATCTCTGTCAATGCATATATCGGAGCTCTTCCGTGCGTAATTTCGACTCTGATTTATCCGATTTTCTACATGCCCTGAAATATCATGGGCTACAGAAACGACCCCTCCCTGGGTCCTTCCCATCGAACGCTTCTATATTTCGTTTAACGGTCTTTGCATCCCTCCTGTGGACAAAGCTGTGCTCATGCATATGCTTCTTCCCGCTGTGATATGGGGGCCTAACTTCCATTAATTCTCCCCTTTGCACTGTTCTGTTGCTCACGGGGATGGGAGTCGTCTCCAGGATGGCAGGGTCCATAGTCTGAGTGTTGCGTTCTAGTTGTTCGAGCATATGCTTCTACAGTTGGCTCATCTCGTCTAGGCACCAACCGTCCCTCTGTGTCATGGCCAGTTGCCTGTTCCTCAAGGAATGTTAGCCCGATCATGCTGGCATCGATGCCTCAACCCTGCGTCTAGCAATCTGCCTACACCGAATGCCCCCCACTTCGCTGGTTTCTGGTCTGCTTCCATTGAGCCGTTCTGAGATTCCGCTGATTTTACCTTAATCATCCGGGGAGGGGGACATTCCCCATTGTTTCACGGAGATGTTGAGTGATCGAGGGCTCTACCTCTCAGTGGTAGATGTTCCCTTAAGGCCACAGCGGATAGTAACAGGGTTTTTAACCCAACAATCATAGCCTCAACAATTTGGAGGTCCGATGGTGACCAGGGGATGTGTGCTCCTAGCAGGCTAGTCCTCGGAGCTTCCCTCCCTAATGGTCGTTCTCTCTAAGGGATGTGTTACAGGCTGTGGGTTGCCCACCCCTCGTAGGCTAGTCCTCAGGGTGCTGCTTCCATTATCATCTGCCTTATCCCTCTACCCTCACCCACGGAGCTTTGGTGCCCCTCGTAGGCTAGTCCTCAGGGTATCCTATCCGTTGGGAATTTGATGGCTGTCACCATGCAGACCGGCGGTTTAGGGGCTTACTCCGTAAGTGAGTATGACCCCGTTCCTCTCCTGCAACCTTTCAGGTTCAGGGGAGATGCTGCCCAATTTTGGACAGATTCAAGACAGGCAATTCCTCCCTGTGGGTCGGCCGCAATCAAACACTCATTCTGAGTCAAAGAAACTCCGTGCTCGAGTATGAACCTCGCACTGGCTTATCACATCATTTTGGCAGGGCCCTGGACTTCAATCAAACAAGCAATTGGCCCAAATAACTTCAAAACTCTCAACATAATCTTAATGAACTTAAATTGTTTCAAAATTCATCAAAAATAAGCTAAAACGGTGTGGCACTAATACGGCGCGGTACCCCCCCGCGCCGAATTAACACTACACTCATTATTTTCGGTTTTTCATTTGGCCCGTTCCCGGCGCGCCCTAAACCGGTGCGCCCCGTGCCCTTCGCGCCGTATTAACTAGTAATCATAACCGCGCCGTATTAAGACCCTTCACCTACGTTTGGCCGCGCCGGATTAGCCCCTTTGGTTACATTTGGCCGCGCCGGTTTTGAACCTTTCGCTTACGTTTGGCCGCGCCGGTTTTGAACCTTTATGCTATTTTAATCGCCCACTCACCCCCGGAGCGATCCTCGGCTCCCGTGGTTGGAGTTAATATACTCTAATTAGTAATAAACTGAATAAGAGGAGGGCCGTTTGGGTCCGAATCGCTTCGTTATGATGATTTCACTACCATGTCCGTCAGTACTCTGCTTTCGCTATCATGCTTGCGTCACCTTTTTCCCCCTTTTGCGGGGATTAATAAATGTGATTGAGCTCTGTTTGTTTTCATAACCCTATTGCCATGCTTAGCATAGTCATGAGCATCATGCATGCATGTTTGCATAGGCCCTCGGGTATATCAAATGGCGTTGACAGAAGGCCGGGTTGCGCCCGATCGGAAGTCTCCGTTATGCGCAATGGTGGTCTTCGGACCTACGTCCTCCGCCCTGTAGCGAGGGTCATCAATTTAATAAACCATGCCTCTCTCGTATGATAGATAGACGCATCTCATATGATCTTGTCGTGTTCATAACATCGCACCTTTTATTCCGGCCTCGACAGCCCACTATCTCGGCAATTAATCAAAGGTTTTCCCTCCTCGTGGGGGATGTAATTAACATCATGACCTTTATGGTATGACGGACTACTGGTCCCCACCGAACCTCACTCTCGCCCGACACGGGTCAGAATGAGTGCATAATAAACTTGTCACTCATGTGACTAGAACGCCCGCGCCGTCAATCAGTCAGTTAATTACCAGTTAGTTAATTGATTGATCGACACGTGAAATAAATCCCGTCCCAAACAGTCAGGGACCTACATAATAAAATACCCCCTTGGTAAGAATAAAACGATCGCAAACAGTCTGGCACTCCCGGTGGACCAGTGTCACCTTTCATCTCTTTGCCGAGATACTTGGGCTTCAAGGCCCTCTCAAAGGCTGCTAATCGTTGGCTTGTTTGTCTTTACAGGCGAACGATGACAACAACTGGATTGACTGGCGTCGGCTTCGATCCTTCGATTATTGCCGGTCATGCGCAAGGGTACCTGGCGCTGCCTATGGAGTTCGGCAGCTTCCCTGCCGCTGTTGGCTTCCCCAACTTCTTGGGGTTAGCCTTTGTGGATATGCTAGAGGTGGAACCCTCGGAGCCTGTCAAGGGAGCTACGAAGAATATGGAGCCTCTGAAGGCCCGATCCTACCATGACTCGTTCAAGAGTCCAACCCTGGTCGCCAACTGCTTGGTGCACGATGCTATCCATGGGGCCCGACCCAATATTGTCAATAAGCACCCTGGAGGACGTCAACGCCGGCAAGTCCAAAGGAGTGCTGCTGTGATTGCCGGAACTCTCTCCCAATCAGGCAAGTCTATGATGGTTGGTGGCATGCGCGTCTTCCTCAACGGACGCAACACGCGGATAGTTCCGGACCGAGTCATCCCCAGCATCCCTGTCCACAACACATATCAGGCCCTCACTGGAAGGAGGGCAGAAAGAGAAGAAATCGGCCACTATGGCCAAGGAAGGTCGGCCCCCAGGCCGAGAAAGTTCAAACAGGTGTGGGTTCCCAAGCAGGCCCAACCTGTCCATCAGTTGGTACCTATCCGCCGCCGTCCTGTGTATGACGGGGCGGAAGAGAGAAGAGAAAGGGGCTTGCCCCCGAAGGAAGAAGAAGAAGCGGCTGCGGATCAACCGCGCCGCGAAAGTTTCAGGGCTGCTACCCACCAAGCCAACGTCCCAGCCATGGGACGGAGATTCCAACAGCCTGCCGATAGAGTTCGGCTGGCCTACATCCCTCCTGCGGGAGGTAGACCACTGTCCCCCGTCCTACATCAAGAGCGGGGTCAAGAAGAGATGACATGTCTGGTCAGGAACTATTTTCGAGGGTTAGGCAACCCCTCGCTTGGGCAACAGCGACTGATGCAAGCAGCCGCCGCTAGTGATGACTACCGCCCGTCAATGGCAGATGAAGAAGATGTAGGAGAAAGAATGATGGTGTCGTCAGTCGACGATAATGAATATGATAACGGCTTCAAGATCGAAGCCGATGAAGCCGTCCCCAAGCGAGAAGAAACAAGAAGAACTTCTGTGTTCGAGAGGCTGACCTTCCCACACCAAGCTAAACGGAGGGTCCATCGACGAAGGAGAAGGATGCAGGTCTTCACCTGCAACATGGCTGGTATATCCAACCGATATGGGGGGCTTCCCGAAGATCCCCGAGAATTGGCTCAGTTGGCCGCAAGGCCAAGGCTTAGCACTCGGAGGACAGAAGTAGCAAGGGAGCTCCTGATGATGACTAAGGGAAAACAACCCCAGGTCTACCACCAATGGGATGATGAAGCTTCCGTCTTGACCGCCAATGTGGTGACGGTGGAAGAAGAAGACGACGTCCCCCTCGACATCCTGCCCGAGGGTACGTCCGGGGAGACAGCAGAAGTTATCCCCACTACAGCCACTATAGACCCATCGGTCTTGATACTACTTCAGAAATATCGACAAGAGATAGACTTGCTGAAGAAGCAACTGATGGAGAAAACTGAACAGTCCTCAGCTTCCAAACCGCCCGAAGTTCAGGGTGAATCATCTCGGGGAGCGATTTGTCATGACGACCCGCCGCCGCTCTACACACTGCCTCAGTCGTCAGAACCAAGTATGGCGACAACGCAACATCGGCCACCACAGCTCCAGCCGCTGCTACCACCGGTGCTCCCTCAAGTGCACCAGACACCCCCGCTGTTGCGTCCTCCACAGGCGACCACTCTGGTCACTCCGTACCTGCAGCCGGCACACTTCTATCTAGAGCCGGTTGACCCTGCAGTCATGAACCGGATGATGGTGGAAAGAATGATCGAGCTGAAGCTCGCAGAAAGGGGTGAAGGCGACTACGTCGCGTTTGATGCCTACTGGGTGCCATACCCGCAACACCATGCTGCTAAGCAGCTTCCCCCGGGAATCAACAAGCCGCCCAAGTTTGAAAAATTCAACAGGAAGGGGTCCCCGAGAGAACACATAGCCTATTATATGACTGTCATGGGCGACTTGGCCACCGATGAGTCATACCTGCTAAAGTTTTTCGGGTCCACACTGACAGGGCTCGCTAGCCTCTCGGCTGGGTCGATCAGCGATTGGCCAGATATGTAGAAGAAGTTCAGAGAAAGATTCCATGTTATAGAAAGGGAGGTCACAGTGGCCGAACTCTACTCAACAAAGCAGAGGGCCGATGAGACAGCCCTCGATTATATCAAGAGGTGGAGGAACCTCGGAATGAGGTGCAAGCGGCCCCCGCATCAGGAGGACACTGTGCAAATATGCAAACAGAATCTCAGAAGGGAGATTCTGGAAAAGATGATCGGAATGGAAATACGATCGTTTGATCGATTGAACAATGTCGTGGCCGAGGTGGAAGCTTTCCTGGCCAGACCTACCCCTACATCTGCTGCCAGCATGACCCAGAAGGGCAAGGCGGTGGAGCGGCGCCCGTCGCCTAAAGAAGCGAACGCTCTTGACATAAAGGCGTTCGAACAACAGAAAAGTGAAGGCAAGAAGGGAGTCACCCCACAGCCTGCAGAAGCCCCAGACGGCAAAGAAGGTCCTTCGCTGAGGGACAAGATGAAGAAGGCCTATTCATTTCTAAAGGACAAGACCCGGGTTCTGTTCGACTGGGTAACGGATTATAGCATGGTCACCCTGCCAGAGCCAAGGAGGTCGGAGGACCTAAAGAGAAAAGACAGCCCAAGATTCTGCCCCTACCACTAGATGTTGGGGCATCCAATCGAAGACTGCTATGTTTTCAAGGACATCATTGAAGGGATGGTGAAGAAAAATGAGATCGAGCTGGGAGAGTACAAAGTGGACCCTCCTCAGCCACATGAAGCCCCTCGGAGAAGGGCAAGAGTCAACATGATCTCCCTATACCAGGCACTGCCCGAGGAGATCTCTGAAACAAGTACGCGGAGCACCTATGAAGCACATTTCTTGGAGCCCGCGAAAGAACAGCAGGGATGGCAGTAGGTTCCTGTGAAGCATAAGAAAAAGAGGGCACCCCGCCCGAAAGAGGGGGCACATATCCGTGGTGTCACACCCCGACCTGCTCCGCCGGTGGTAGCACCCGTATGGATCACTCCACCTACAACTGTCAGGATACCCACACATAATCGGAGGAGACAAACTCCGCTGCCAGTGGTTAAGGAGACCAATCCTGGGGTCCTTCGACTGCAAAATCTCATTGAGGGGCTGGACGAATACGTGCAGCCCGAATTGAAGCCCTTGCTGGTGCGGGACCACGTCCCGTGGCAAGAACTAGAGCAGCTCTCACTCGAACAAAAGGAGGAAGCTGAAGCGGCACCCGACAGAGAGGGCAGTCTGTTCTGGGGGCATCCGCCCGCAGAAGCAAAAAAGAAGAAGAAACAGAAGAAGAAGAAAAGGAAGGCCGCTGAGACCGATAAAGTGTAGGTTGTTTCCTGTCATACTCTATCAGCACTCTTCAACCTGCCCGGAGAGGAGGAAGAAGAGGAAATTTGTTTCACACCCCATGCTGGGGGAGGCAAGGCCGAGGCTGCAACTGCTGTACATGCCACTCGGTCAGGTCGAAAATGGGGGCGCCAGCCGCCACCCAACCACAACATCATGTTCAGGGGGGAGCAACCCTACAAAACACCTCCGTCGGAGGTCAAGGGAGTCCAAATCCCTCCTCCGCCAGGACTATATAACAAGAGTGGGGGCAAGGGGGTCCCTTCATTTCTTGAATTCATGAAGATGTCCAAGGGGAAGTAGCCTTGTCAGGAGACTAACCCTACACCCGGGGGCGTTCACCCGCAGCTAGCACAATCTGTCGAAGATCCAAGTGCAGACGGAGCTTGCCCCGTAGCAGCTAACAAAGAACACCGAGAAGTCGATACCATCCAGAAGGGCGCCGAATCTGAGGAAGATGAAGCAGGTCCGTCAGGACCCGCAAACCAAAACTTCCCCAAGCCCAGATGGGCTGAAGAGATGAAGCTCTCCAATGTCCGAGTTGGGAGCCGAATAATGAAGCTACTCAAGAAGCTCCCTACTCGATTTACAATCTGGGAGATCCTTTCTTTGAGTGAAGAGACTCGACAGGCGATTATTACAGCTCTCCAGACGCCTGCTCATTTTGAGACATGTCTGGCTGAAGCAATGCCGGAGGCTAGCATGACCTTCACTCCAGATGATATGCTGCTGCCCACCATCAACCACAACAGGCCGCTGTATATGAAGGGGCACCTGAATGGAAGGGAGCTGAACAGGATTCTGGTTGATCCCGGTGCAGCGGTCAACATCCTGCCTTATAGAATATACGAGAGGCATCACTTTAACGTGCATCTCGAGAAAGTCAGAGATATGCGTATTGCCGACTTCAATCAAAAATGCGAAGCGTCAATGGGGGTGGCAGAGTTCACCCTCACCTTAGCAGATTTCACTACGACGGTGCAGTTCCATGTCATTGACTCCCGCACCTCGTACAAGGCACTGCTCGGCCGCCCATGGCTGCATGTGTAGAGCCCCAAAATTTATAAAAGTAATTTCTAGATATTTAAATAATATTCTGGCATTAATTGGGCTAAATAATCAAATAAGGCCAAAATTGTGTTAATCAATTAACTCCACCCACTTAATTGAAGTCCAAAAGGGTTTAGGACCTAGACCATTAGGTTTGGCCCATATTCTAGAAGGTATTTAAGCCTATCCACGGATATTAAGGATAAATACTAATAATATAAAATAATTATTTAGATAATTAACAAAAGAGTTGTTATAAATTGAAACTCTAAGCTACGATGACTGTAACGGTCTATCGTAAGACCGCCACAGCCATGTAACGCATGGGCACTCGACCGTTACATTCCTGTTAGTTCCGTAAGTAAAGGGACTCATGAAAAGATTGGAACTTGATGTTCTTATCCACTATGGATCGACTTGGGAAGGATTGTAAAAAATCTAAGGACTCTTAGAGATTGGGATTTGATGAAATAATGACTCTAAACTCGATCTAATCCTTAAACCCTAGCCTAAACTCTATAAATAGGGCATAGTTCTGAACTGTGCGACCCTTACTTTTTGGACGTAAAGAAGCAATGTAAGGAGTCATTATCTCAGGTAAGTTCTTTAGAATAATTTGTTTACAATACTTTAGACTAACTCCCCTCCGAATTTCACATCTTTAGGTCAAGAGGGCGTGGAGTTAGAGCCTAAAGAAGTTGCTGAAAAAGTCACAAGAGAAGGAAGGGATCTAAGGCAGGGTTCTCAACCAAATTCAGAAACTACAGTCTAAGTAAGAGGTAGGTTATCTCATGAACGGCAAAAACAGCATGATAGGACTAAAAGCCCTCTGGTTTGATTGAATTCCATGCATTATATAGCATTGATTTCATGTTTTATTTGTTCTATGCACATCATGCACCTCTTAGCCAAATTAAGAAATTAAAACATGACTATTCATCTATTCATGATTACCTATGCATGTAGATGGCCTTACTTCGTTAACATGACTAGAAACTCATCATGTTTTGATAAAAGACATGATGTGAGTTGATCTCTTAGTTTCTATGATTATTTTCTGTTAGCAGATACTGTAACGCACTAGCATAGGACCGTCACGTTCAAGTAACGGCCCTACTACAGACCGTTACAAACTCTGTAGTATTTGAATTGCACTGATGTTTCTAAAGCGCTTGGACAGACGCGTTACATTCAAGTAACGGCTTGATCATGACCGTCACTTTTACTGTGACGCCCCCTCTTAAGACCGTTATATCCTGCGTTCTGTCAACCCTAAGACAGAAAATAACTTGCCATATTATTTATTGATTAAGTATTGTTACTTAAGTTTTAACCTGATTATATGATTTTTAGGATATCTGATTGTGCATGATAGGTATTGCATGTTTTGATATCTTAATGATATTTTAAGGATATGTTAATTTCATGCCAAAATTCTATAGTTTTGTACTATAAAGCATGACTTTTTAACATTGTATTGACGGAGTTTTTATCATGATTTTCACATTGATTATACATATCTCTCTCTGTCAATAGAGTCAATTCTATAAGTACATGACACATATTCCGGTATGTTGTCATTAGTTCACACTTTGCACTATAGGAACACAATCTTGGACATGAGGACCTCTCTATTGGATATTCCTTCCAATGGACTAGGGAATCATTGTTTCAAGGCCTCCATAATTCTCCGCGAGCCTGGGATTCCCACTAGGACGCCGAGTTGGTTGTACCATCAAAGCCCAATAACTAGAATACACTATCGTTGTTTTCTAGATCTTGTAATGTAACGGCCTTGCACTGGACCGTCAGGCTCACGTAACGGCCCAATGCCCGACCGTCACATTTCACTGAGTCTAAACTAGTATGCTGGACTCTGGTCACTGTAACGGCCCATTATGGACGCGTTACATAGTGTAACGGCCCAGTAAACGACCGTTACATAGCTTGTTTATGTTAACCCAAGGTTTGACCAAGGGTTGATATTCCTATGATGCTAGACAAACCTTGATGATCTAGAATTTGTCATATTGCTTAAATTGATCTAAAAGAAATTAAAGTTAAGGAAAATACCGTTATGCTGTCGATTTATCTCTATGAGCATGACATTGTTAAAGTCTATTTCTTGACTCCTACATTCTTATGTTGAAGCATTCATTCATTGATTTTAGTTATCATGAAATTATTGGAAGTGCTATATTCTTGGCCATACGTTACTGTTATTCTGCGTGGAAGTAACTTAATTTATAACTGAAGATGCGATCGAGCACTGATTGTGTTCAAGGGCTCTATGCTAGTCCCCTCGGCTGATTACCGGAAACATACTATTTTATAAACCATGGGGTATGATGCTACTGGCGTCGCATTGCGCTGGGAGTACTATTTCTATAAATAAGTGAAGATCCACGGCACAACATGACATTCTTGCTTGATATTCCACAGAAATTCACGAAGCACTTGCTCTTAAGCATAAGATGCTAAAGTGAGGAATATGTGGCTTGCTAGTACAATCTCGTTACATTCTTGTTCATGGAAGGCCAATATCATGTTCTTGTTATATTCTTGCTAGTTCATTCTTGATCATTCTATCTTACATGGTTATCTTGTTTCTATTGATTTGATCGCATGATTGATTCACATTCGCATGATCTTACCTTATTTCTTTAGAGCAAAAATGATAATTACTTAAATAGTGCCTTCCTGTTGATGCGAAGATACCTACTGGGCAAGTGTGCTCATGACCTATTTTCCAATGTTTTTCAGAGATGGAAATAGTTCAGATTCGGATTCGGGCTATACTAGTAGCGGGTCCGGAAGCGAGTGAAAGTGTTATAAAGATGAGAGTGAAGACTTAGGAAGTTAAAGTATCTAGATTGAGTCAATGTAATTTTTCTATTTCTTGTGTATAGTAGAATGGAAATCAAATTAGTGATTGTATCTTGAATATTGATCATTTATGAAATAAAGTTGGAGTTTGAATATTATTGTGCAATTGTATTTATTTGATTGATTGTCTTGCGCTCTGATTGATTCTTTCTTGCGAGAGGCTTACCATGCCGGCTGTTCGCGCTTCTCGAGCGAGTCTTCCGCTGTAATTAAAGGCTCGGGGCGTGACAACATGAAAATATGGTGGTGCCCTCCACGCTCCACCAATGCATCAAGTACAGTCTCCAAGGGAAGGAGGAGAGGATATTTGCAGACCCACACCCATTCGAGGTGTTTGAATGTCATTTGGCGGATGCCAACCTATATACGGGGCCTTCTCAGATGACCTCGGAAGCTAAGACCCCTGCGGGGGCATCCAGAAGCACATCCGGCAGCAGTTGGTATCCACCACCGCCGCGCGGATATGTCAAGCCCAAGGTGGTCTCCCATATCACAGCATCCGGAGACGTGGGCAGAATAGGACCCCCAACATTATACCCTGAAGCTAATGAAGTGCGGGTCGCTCGGCGGCGCAATCATATTGAAATCCCGGATGGCCTTACCAAGCCAACTCTCGGCCTTGATAACCCTACTGTCGAGCCTTTCAAAACTTGGGAGGTGACACATGAAGAGGGACCTAGCAGCTTGTTCTATAAGGCTGAAGAGCACCATACTCGGAAGACACAGACTGCAGCCTCCCCGAAGATATAAGCAACCCGCCGGTTCCCGTCCACGGGCTGGCATTCACGACTGAGCGGATGGCCAGGATGTTTCAGAAGCAACACATCCCCCCCCGATCAGTCTCAAAAGCGCAAGGAAGCTTTCCAGAAAATGTGGTATCCACAAATCTGGATAAGAAAATGAGACGTGTCTCTCAACATCCGGGGTTGGGCTTCACCCTGGAAGAATATTATTACAGTGGGCGATACGAGGTGGACACCATCTCCGCCTTCTATCCTGCTGAAGATAGCCCGCTGGGGGCAACCTTTGATGAATACCCGGCGGAAGCTAAGCATGTTGAACTGGCTCAACCCGAAAATCAAGAAGTAGAGACCGCGGTCCCCTGCCGATGCTGGGAGCAGGTCTACCCCGAAGAGGCGGCCCTTCAAGCCAAATTTGATACGGCTAGCAGCAGTGAAGCCGAAGATACTGAATGAGCAGGAATTTCTTCCTCTAGTGGAGTCCTACTGATGGTAACTTCAACACCCCTTCGGCCAATCAGGGAAGCCTCGGTCGACTCCGATCAAGGGGAACAAGCCACCAGGAAAGAAAAAGCCACTTCTATGGAAGATACAACTGCCCCAGAAGGCGAGACCTCCTCAACTTCTGCTACAAAATCGGGATGCCGTCCTGGCCTGGCAATAAACAACTACCAGCCTGTCACAGCTACAACCTCATCTACAAGAACTGAAGCTGCTCTTTCGCTCTTAGAAGCTGCAACGACAGTGGATTTGCTAATGGAGCAATCCGCGCAACCGCTAGTACAAGAAACAGAGAATCCTCAAGAAGCTCTGGTGGTGTCTGACGAGGAAGTCGAAGTACTCGACCCTCAAGATGGTATTCCAGACTTCGTTGACCTCCAACCGGCACCTACAGAGATAGAAGACGGAGGCCGAGCCACAGTCGATGAACTGATAGAAGTCAACTTGGGAAATGAGGAGGACCCTAGGCCTACCTTCCTCAGTGCCCAATTGTCCCCAGAAGAACAGGAGCTGTACACCCAGCTGCTGCAAGAGTATCGGGATTGCTTCGCCTGGACTTACAAAGAAATGCCAGGTCTAAACCCCGCTGTCTCACAACATGAGCTGGCAATCAGCCCTGAGGCCGAGCCGGTGAAGCAACCATCGCGGCGCATGAGGCCAGAACTCATTACTCAAATTTGTGCTGAAGTCGACAAGCTCATTGACGTGGGATTTGTTGAAGCAAACCAGTACACCACATGGCTGGCGAATATCGTCCCCGTGAAAAAGAAGAATGGACATATCCGGATATGTGTCGACTTCCGAGATCTAAATGAAGCCTGCCCCAAAGATGACTTTCCGGTGCCAATAACGGAAGTCATGATAGATGCTACAACCGGCCATGAGGCCCTGTCATTTATGGATGGGTCATCCGGTTACAATAAGATTTGGATCGCGAAGCATGACAGGGTCCATACCGCTTTTCGAACCCCTAAAGGCATCTATCATTATAAGAGGATGCCGTTCGGACTAAAGAATGCTGGCGCAACTTATCAGGGCGCAATGACCAAAATCTTTGATGAGTTGCTCTACCACAAGGTCGAGTGCTACATAGATGATCTGGTGGTCAAAACCAGAAGAAAAGAAGATCATCTGCAAGACCTCCGGATTGTCTTTCAGAGGCTGAGGCAGCGTGAGCTGAAGATGAACCCCATCAAATGTGCGTTCGGAGTGTCGAGCGGTAAGTTCTTGGGCTTCATTGTCCGATATCGGGGGATCGAGATAGACCCTACAAAAATCAAAGCAATTCAGGAGCTACCTCCACCAAGGAACCTCTCCGAGTTGAGATCACTACAGGGCCGCTTGGCTTATATCCGGCAGTTCATTTCCAATTTGTCAGGGCGATGCCAGCCTTTCCACAAATTGATGATGAAAGATGTTCCCTTTTATTGGGATGAAGATTGCCAGACAGCCTTCGACAAGTTGAAAGACTATCTGAAGACCCCTCCAGTGCTGGGCGCACCGGTGAAAGGACGGCCATTGACACTATATATAGCAGCTACACATAACTCCCTGGGGGCAATGCTGGCCCAGAATAATGAAGAAGGAAAAGAGAAAGCCCTCTATTACCTCATACGGAGACTTGTCAGAACTGAGGAGAAATATACTTATATTGAGAAGGTCTGTCTGGCACTGGTCTTCGCAGTTAAGAAGCTTCGACACTACATGTTGTCGCATGAAATCAGCTTGGTATCCAAAGAGGACCCCCTGAAATATATTATGTCCTAGCCGGCACTCAAAGGTCACCTGGGCAAATGGGCGGTAATCCTTATGGAGTTTGACATCTCCTATGTACCGCGCAAGGCCGTCAAGGGCCAAGCTATTGCAGACTTCTTCGCTGAGCACCCAGTACTCGGGGACTGCCCGCTGGAACCGGAGCTTCCTGAAGATGAAACCCTGGAAGCCGTTCAGGTGCAGCCCTCCTTATGGCAGCTATATTTCGATGGCGCTTCCAGAATTGACACCTCTGCCACTGGATCGGCCAGGGTCAGGGCAGGAGCAGGCATAGTCCTGAAATCCCTAGAGGGAGAAGTGGTGCACACATCCTGCTCAATAAACAAACATTGCACAAACAATGAAGCAGAGTATAAAGCCTTGATAATCGGGTTGCAGATCGCTTTGTCCATGGGAATTCAGATGCTGGAAGCATTCGGAGATTCCATGCTAGTTATAAAACAACTGGAAGGAGAGTTCGATGTGCGAAAGCAAGAGCTTCTCCCCTATCATAAGCTGGCCACCCGCCTAATGTCAAGATTCTACTTCATCAGCATCAAGCACATCAACCGAGGCCGGAATGCTCAGGAAGACGCCCTCGCTAAGCTGGCCAGTTCATTGGCGGTCCCGCTAGACACGAGCCTGAATATAACAGTGATCAATCGCCGACAGGTCCCCAGTGTAACAGAGGTCTTGACCGACGAACAAGAGATTGAGGTGGTAGCCGTCGAGAAGGTTCAACAGCCCGACTGGCGAGAACATCTCCTGCGGTGGTTCCAACACCAGCAGCTCCCGAAAGAAAAAGAACAGAGAATGAAGCTCCTGAGGGTCAAGCACTCTTACGAGATGAGAAGCGGAACCCTGTTCCGAATAATGGCAGATGCCCGAAGGAAAGTCCTACTTCATTGCTTATCTTCAACAGAGGCGGGACAGGTGATGCAAGAAGTCCATGCAGGATCGGCTGGAGCACACCAGGTTGGCCCAAAGATGAAAATTGAGATAAAGAAATTGGGTTACTATTGGCCCACTATGTTTGATGATTGCTGCAAGTTCGCCAAGGCTTTTCAGAAATGTCAAGAACACGCTAATGTGGCAAGGAGACCTCCAGTGCCATTACATCCGACCCTACCAAGCTGGCCGTTTGCTCAGTGGGGCACGGACGTGGTAGGGCCGCTACCAGCATCTTCATCAGGGTGCAGATATATCTTAGCTGCTACAGACTACTTCTCCAGATGGGCAGAGGTGGTCCCATTGAGAGATGTAATTGGGGAACTGGTCGCAAGATTCTTCCGACAGAATATAATATTCCGGTTCGAGATCCCCAGCCGAATCATCTCTGATAATGGCAGCCATTTCAGGAACCAGAAGGTTTATCGGATAGCCGACAAGTACAAGATTGACTGGAGGACATCGTCCCCCTACAACCCTCAAGCCAATGGACTCGCAGAGGCCTTCAACAAGACACTATGCACGTTGCTGGCAAAGACTGTCAAGTCTAATAAAAAGATTGGGAAGAAAGGATGTACGAAGCGCTCTAGGCCTATCGTACTGTCTACAAAACCCTAACCGACTGTTCACCTTTCTCTCACGTCTATGGGTCAGAGGCTGTGGTGCCGATCAAATTGGAAGTTCCTTCGCTGCGAGTCGCCATCCAGCAGGGACTAGCCAGCGGTGAACAAACTAATGCAGAAAGAAGATTGGAAGAGCTCACCAAGCTCGAAGGAAAACGCCTCCGGGCACAACAAAACATCCAACTCTACCAAGCTCACATGGCCCGTGCTTTTGACAAGCTGGTCAAAGGTCGAGAATTCAAGAAAGGAGACCTGGTGATGGTCAAAAGAAGAGAAGTGATGGCCTCCAACCCCAAAGGGATGTTGGTCGAAAATTGGATCGGACCATATATCGTCCGCCGAGTATATGAAGGGGGTGCCTACGTCCTGGTAGACCACAAAGGAGTCATCCAGTTCTCTCCCCTCAACGGAAGCATATAAAGCTATATCATGCAGCACAACCAACATTCCCCGAGTGATCAGTCGGAATACCTTATCTTGGTCTAGTGGCAATCCACCCTAGCCGAGCTACCCTTATCTCCGTCTAGTGGCACTCCGCCCTAACCGAGCTACCCTTATCTTGGTCTAATGGCATTCCGCCCTGATCGAGCTACCCTTATCTTGGTCTAGTGGCACTCCGCCCTGATTGAGCTACCCTTATCTTGGTCTAGTGACGTTCAGCCCTAGCCGAGCTACCCTTATCTTGGTCTAGTGGCATTCCGTCCTAGCTGAGCTACCCTTATCTTGGTCTAGTGGCACTCCGTCCTGATCGAGCTACCCTTATCGTGGTCTAGTGGCACTCCGCCCTGATCGAGCTACCTTTCCTTGGTCTAGTGGCACTCCGCCCTGATCGAGCTACCTTTCCTTGGTCTAGTGGCACTCCGCCCTGATCGAGCTACCTTTCCTTGGTCTAGTGGCACTCCGCCCTGGCCGAGCTCTCAAAAGAATACACCATATTGCCATTACGGGCCTTACGTCCGAATCGGCGAAAGATCATTCCTTTGCGTTAGCATTCAGCCCTTGCTAACGGATGAACTGCTCTACTCGGCATAAGACCCGGTGCTCCGGCCAACGGCCGTCTACTATCAACCAAGGGTCGGACATCACACTTCGACCCACCACCCTTTATATCCAAAAAAAAAGGAAGAAAGAAAAATGGGGTTAAAAATAGAGATGCCCCACCGGACTTGCTCCTGTATTAGGACAAGTGCAAAAACGGCTATAACCCAGCTGTGGCGAAAACCCGAAAGGGCGTCGCAGGTAAAATCGGGTACCCCGCCACGTGAAAACCCGAGAGGGCGCGTGGGCAAAAGAAAGAGGGGGCTGGCTTCGACAAAAACCCGAAAGGGCGCTTAGGTCAGTAATGTGAATAAAAAAAAGAGAAAAGAAATTATAAATGAATGATGAATAGTGATGATCCATCCTCCGTCCTGAGGACCCTTTGCAGGGTCGAGGCGGAGTCTTCATCCAATGTCCCACCTATATATATATTTTTTCTACCCCTTTTTGACCCTTGTCACCATCGGCAAGATCGGTCGCTACCCTTTCCGGCTCTTGTCATCATCGGCAAGACCGTCTACCCTTTTCGACCCTTGTCACCATCGACAAGATCGGTCGCTACCCTTTCCAGCTCTTGTCATCATCGGCAAGACCGTCTACCCTTTTCGACCCTTGTCACCATTGGCAAGATCGGTCGCTACCCTTTCTGGTTCTTGTCACCATCGGCAAGACCGTCTACCCTTTTCGACCTTTGTCACCATCGGCAAGATCGGTCGCTACCCTTTCCGGTTCTTGTCATCATCGGCAAGACCGTCTACCCTTTTCGACCCTTGTCACCATCGACAAGATCGGTTGCTACCCTTTCCGGTTCTTGTCACCATCGGCAAGACCGTCTACCTTATCGACCCTTGTCACCATCGACAAGATCGGTCGCTACCCTTTCCGATTCTTGTCACCATCGGCAAGACTGTCTACCCTTTTCGACCCTTGTCACCATCGGCAAGATCGGTCGCTACCCTTTCCGGTTCTTGTCACCATCGGCAAGACCATCTACCTTTTCGACCCTTGTCACCATCGGCAAGATCGGTCGCTACCCTTTTCAACCCTTGTCATCATCGGCAAGATCGGTCGCTACCCTTTTCGGTCCTTGTCATCATCGGCAAGACCGTCTACCCCCTTCGACCCTTGTCACCATCGGCAAGGTCGCTCGCTATCTATTTCGGTTTTCGCCTCCCATATACCCTTTTGGGTCCTCCGGACTCTGGACTTGCACTGGCCGTTGTTTAGTCTCAAGAATAGCCGTGGCGCGGTGGAGCGAACACCTCACCCCTTTGCTGAAGGCGTGAGTGCTCTCCTGCCCCCGTGACCCACACGCTCGGACTAGAATCTGTTAGGGTGCTAGGCCCAGATACAGAGGGGGGTGAATGTATCCTTTTATGTATAATGGCCAAATAAAAACTTGGATGCTAGAGATAGACACAGAATAGAACCAATTCGATTCAACTCAAATGCAAACACTTGGAGCGTGCCTATTCAAGCATCTAGCGGAAGCAAAGCAAACAATCAAACCACTGCACAATATATTTTTAGGTGGTTCGGTCCACAGACCTACATCCACCCCTCACTCCCAACCGGAGTGAGGCTACTTAGTCTGCAAACAGTTGCTGCCATACAGCTTGACCAGGGGAACAGCCTCCCCTCTTCCTCCCAACCGGAGGGTAACCCACAAGTGACAACCTGTCACTTGCAACCTAGAGATCAGATCTCCCTTCTCCTGAACCAACAGGAGGAACCCGATCCCCAACAGGGCAATCAGAAGAACAAAGATGATCAGAAAACAAAGGAAAACAATAAAGGAAAATAACACAGCAATCAGAGAGCTGTAAAAGATGAAATGCACAATGTGGCTCTCAACAGAGCTGACTGGCTTGGATCTGATCCATGGTCCAGTGAAGACAGATCTTCAAGTAGCTTCTTCCTTCTTCTCCACGAGCTCTCTCGCTCACTCTCTTTCTCTCTTTCTTTCTCTTCTGCTCTCTTAATCTCTCACTCACTGCTCTCGATTCACGGCTTCTCTCTTCTATCTCTTCTTCTCTCTTAATCTTCTTTTTCTCTTTTTCTGGATCGAAGGGTTTTCTACTCTTCAGGCTTCTGCTTCGATCAACCTTCATCTGAAGACGAAGGCTTCATTATATACCAGCAGCAGCAGCAGCAGCAGCAGGGCGCGTGTGGCTTCCACAGTTCCCGCCCTAAGAATTCGGACCACGTGGCAGCATCCAGCAGGCTGTCAGAACACGTGTCCTCATCTGGGCACTCTCCTTATTCTCGGATCACGTGCCCAGCACCAGTACGCTCAGCAACTGGAGTTAGATGGCGTCAACTCACTTGCTCCAAAGAGTTGACACAGCCATCAGATATCTTCTACCTTTTTAACCGCTGCGTCGACTCCATCAGCCTGCTGCGTTGACGCAACGGTATCGGCAGTCCAGTGATCAAGTCTTCAACAAATGGGCATGCTGCGTCGATGTTATCAGCATGTTGCGTTGACGCATTGAACATGTACATTTGTATACTGGCATCTTTTAAGCCGCTACGTCGACGCTGCTTGTTGATGGCGTTGACGCAGTGGAAGATATCGTTAAAGCTTCGTCGCTTGTAAGAGTCTCTGCTTTTTTAACTGCTGCGTCGACGCTGCTTGCTTGTGGCGTTAACGCAATAGAAAACATCGTGAAAGCTTCGTCTACTGATGCGTGGATGCTTTAAGCTTCAGGCATCGACCCTGTTCCCTTCAGCAACAATAATGAAGTGTATAGACTTAGTGTTAACGTGAAGTATTGTATAGACTTCAGAGATCAATATAGCAAGTGTGTACATAGTGAGGGAGTGTATAGACTTAGCAGTCTAGGTCTCTAACAACGAGTGTATAGACTTGCAACTCTTCATGAGATCTCAGTGTATAGACTCAACCAATGTATATAGTTGAAGATCTAACAGTCGAGTGTATAGAGTTAGTTATGTGAGCATGCATTGTATAGACTTCACACATGAAGACAAACATGATGTACAGACTTGGAGAGTTGAACCCAGTGTACAGACTTGTTGATATCAAACGAAGAGCTTCCAGTGTATGGACTTTGCAGTGCAAACAACAATGTATAGACTTAGAGAAATGAAGTCTAGTGTATAGACTTGGAGAACTGATCAATGTGTTGGGTTGGCGTTGTATAGACTTGGCTTTGAGCACTTGGGCTGAAGGCAATGAGCAGACTAAGCGATGTGTAGACTTTGCCCAAGGAACCGAATGTATAGAGTTGAGGCTTGGAAGGATGTATAGGGTTGAGCTGAACTGACTTTCGCATTGTGCAGACTTCACTGGTCGGGCAGTGTACAGACCAGAGTATTAGGATCAATGTGTAGACTTCATTAAGAAGGTGCCCGATGTACAGACTTGAAGAAGATATGCCAATGTACAGACTAAATGGATCCAGCTGGTGTATAGACTTTGCGCCCAAGCTATCAATGCTCTGATGCGTCCACTCCACTTGAACGTTGCGTTGACGCACCAATTAACCCAGGGGCTTCTTTCTTGAGTTTGCACTGCTGCGTCGACGCTTCCATTTGGTGGCGTTGACGGATTGATCACCCTGCAACCCTTTTGATCCTATTAACCATTTATTAGGAGGTTAAGTGTCTATATCCAATATCTTACTGTTGTCATCATCAAAACCACATCAAAACCAGGAGTACAACAATCTCCCCCTTTTTGATGATGACAACCCCCAAATTGTTTTAATGACATTTGCAATCACACATGGTTAGCATCAAACAAACGCATGGTTACTTGTCAGTTGAACAAAATTATGAATCACAAAAACACAAAAACGAAAACATATGTATCATTCATTAATAAAACTCATGATGTTGTTCGTTCTGCTCTCCCCCTTTGTCATCATCATTAAAGGGGGTGCATGTAGAAAACATAGTTTAAGATGGGAAGAAGCGATTGAAACGTCTGGCAGAAGATGGTTGTTGTTGCTGACAAGAAGTGTGTCCTTGAGAGGATTGAGTGCCTGGAGGTGTCTGACGAGATTGCTATCCTGAAGTAGAGTGATCCCTGGTTAGTAGGTCTCTGATCTCTTGAGAGAGTTCGCTTAGCTGATGACTTAGAGTGTTGCGAACATTGTCAATTTCAGTGACAGAGTCTTTATCGTGGAGTTTGTTCTCAAGTGACTGAATGTTTGCTATAACCTTGTCAATCGTTTCTAGCACAGCTTTGAGGAATGGAGGGATTGCACTGACAGGACCTTTGATTCTTTCTATCCCTATCTTCAGATCATAACACAGATCAATAATCTTGGCAAAAGAGGAAAAGGTTGAACCTTGTTGACTGTGCATCTCTTGTACCAGAGTGGCAAGTTTGTCAAGGAGGGATGATATTTGTTTCAAGACTTGCCTTGTTGCTTGGTCAGACACCATTTTGGTGAGTAAGAAATTTCGCCATTCGCATAAAACAGAAGTTTCAAAATGAACAATCAGAGCAGTCAGCTTGTTAAAATGAAGGGTTGTGAACTCCACCAACTTGTCCATCTTGGCCTCCTGACGCTTCATCATCATAGTCATGTTCACTAACATCTCTTCAATAGTTGCTGGGGTGGAGCTGCATCAGAAGTTGGAGAGGTTCTTTTATAAACTTTAATGGCTCCAGACGTAGATGGTTCTACTGTAGGTACAGAGCCACTCGGTTCCGCAGAAGCCTCAAAAACTTGCTCTCCTCTCATGGAGTTGTCCTCTGGCATGTCTTCACTCACCACAGATGGAATCGGTATTTCTGCTCTGTGCACTTGACTATCATCTATAGTGGCTGTTCTTGATGCCTGACCGATCTCTGATGGAGCTGATTTCTGACTAGGAAGGGTTCTGATAGCCTTACCATCAATGACCTCAAAACCCATAAACTTTTGAATATAAGAAAGTGTGTACACATTCCCTCGAGGGATGATAATTTTCTTCTCAGAGCCAAAATCTACACCAACTTTCCAAAAAACAGCAGTTAATGGGGCAGCATAAGGAAGGGTTCTGGACTGAGATAGACATGACCCCATAGTTTGAATAGCTACATTCAGCAGGGAAATCTGTATTCTCTTCAGCATACAGTAGAGAAGAAATCTTTGCATCTCTGTCACCCTTTCTCTTCCACTGCTCTGTGGTGTGATCATGGAGGTGCAAATGTGGTGGAGCAGTCTATTGAGCGAAGGGAAATGATTGGCTTTGAGACTGCCTAGGTAGGTTTCCCTGACATCGGAGTGATTACTGGGTTTCTCAGTCAAGAGCTCATACGCTTCGTGTGCATCATATTCAAAATCATGCAGCTGGACTCCTACCTTAGGAACCTTCCATGCTCTGGCAAGCAGCTTATCTGTGATTTCGAACCTGACACCTCTAACACTGGATGTGAGTTTTGGAACAGTAGGTTCATACTTTAAGTTCTGGTAGAACTCTCTAACCAAGGTGGGGTAGTAAGTCTTGTGTGTTGAGACAAACGACCACCAGCCCTGATGGTCCAGTGTAGGAAACAACTGAGGAAAAACTTCGAGCATATTATGATCAGTAGCATCAACATACCGGGAAATAAGAACCTTAAGAGGTTCTTCCACGGTGACTGTACGCGAGCTACCAGCATCTTTCTGACCGGTTGCAGAACCTAAAGATAAACCCTTCCGCTTCTCTTTTCTGACTGCTGATGCCTTTAACCTTTTGGTTGGCGGACTTGGATCCCGTGGACCCGTCTCCTTCCTTCTGCCCTTTTCGCGAGCTACTTGAGAGTGGGACTCCATTGTGCCTCTTGCTGATTCTGAGCCTCCTGGTTGTTCCTCTGCCCTCTGCTTCCCTTTTTGAGTGGATGCTGGAGAATCCATGGCACGGAGATGAATCGAACAGGAGAGAGAGCTGTGAGGATTCTTGGGGGACATGAGAAGTCGAATGACAAAAAAGGGTTTTGGAAAAAGTGAAGAAGAGTAGCGGTCACACTTCGCTTTTAAAGAGACTTCGAGGACCCTTTTAGTGAACGGTTCAGCCGGTTCAAGTGGGTGAACCGGGTAAAGAAAATTTGAATAAGAGGCAATGCGTGGACGCAAAGGGGCATTGCGTCTACGCAGTAAGACATAAGTGAACCGAAAACACAAGATAAGTAGCCAGAGAGGCATAATGCGTTGACGCCATTGTGACATTGCGTCTACGCAGTGATGCAGATAGGAATGAGATACTCCCCCTTATGCAGCATGATGCATCTAATAATGAAACTCCCCCTCACTAAATGGAGCCTATGAAAAGAATGAGAAGGGAATCACAGTGACAATCAAAGAAAAATTCTGTTCAGAGAAGTCAAGAACAGTGAGCACAGATATTTCAGATCGGCTTCTCATGGAGGAAATTCAATTGGATTCTCAAGGGGATATTAATCTCATAAATCCAAAACATGTCTTCAAAGTCTTCCATTATAAGAGCTTATGAATGAACTTTATTAACAGCGTGGTTTAATCATGATGTATGTAGAGTTCATCAATAAAATTCTGTATAAATATCTAAACCCATGGTTTAATAAAAGTGAACCAATCCCTCATACTTATCTTGCTTAAACACCCTTTCTCTTACACAATCGAATTTATTGACTTCTTTTGGAATTACATGCACCAGTATTGAAATCAAGCAGATATGAAGTCATATGAACTTGTCCAGGGTTGAAGCAATTTGATTTTATCATCAATATTCAAATAATTCAATTTGTTCAATAACTCTTCATGCTACTAATTTTACGAACATTCTAGTTCAGTGCACACCTTGTGGCTAAGGGATATACCTTGATCAGAGGCCAATATCCTTAAGTACTTAGTGTGACTAACTGTCATGCTGATATGAACAGAGATAGCGTTTACACATCATGACACACTCCAAGTCATTTCTGGATGTATGAGTTGTATTTCTCAGTGTGCATGCCATTGCTCTGTCTGATTTAGCAATCAATTTTTTTATTTTGCATAGTTAACTAGGTACCTCATGACACAGTCCTTTGGACATGTGTTTCTCAGTGACCAAAGTCATTGCTCTGACAGAAATTACCCTTTAGACACTTCAGAAGGATTCATTTGCTACAGATCAATAATAATTCCATGTACTTAACCAATTAAAGTCATGTATTCCATAGTGCAGATTTCAGAAGATTTTACAAGATAATGCATGAGACAGATGGTTAAGGTTTATTTGACATGATTCATATATGTTGAGAGATTTTAAAGTCAAACTCCTTGAATACATTAAAGCTTCAACCACATGAATTATTTCAGACATTCATAACAACATATAATAGAAGATTTCTAGTTCAAGATTTTTCAGATTTATGATCAGGATAGCCCATTGAAATCTACAAGAAAGACTGATGGAATTCAGAAACCAGATGATGCCAATTAGAGACTTAAGGCTTTCAAGAATGTGTTCGAGATCTATCAGCAAAGTCAATGAGGAAGGATATGCAATGAAATGGCTGCATGTATGCAAGGAGAAGTTTTCAACAGAGGGAGATATAACTCAACGTTCCACTAAGGGACAACTGCGTCAACTTAGTCACATTGCAGCGTCAACTCATCCAACTATCTCGGTTAAACAGAATAGTGTTGTTTCCAAAAGCAGATGCCCACTGTGTTAACTCTGTCCCGTAGCTGCGTCAACTCATCCAACTAGCCAGAGACACTTTTACACAAAGGGTTTTTCAATGAAGCAGCCTCAAGCGTCGACCCCATCCTCATACAACGTTAACTCATTCATTCAGCCAGCAGCTTCATCTCAGTCCATTAAAACATCATTTAGCCAAAGATCTCCAACCCAAGCTAACTTCCCTTTTGATTATGCATGAACGGAGGTATGAATGCCAATAAGATAAATATCATGCTGAATTCTCGTTCAATATGAATTGATTGACAGAAGGATAATCATAACAAGCAAGGAAAGCAATACTCCCCCTCAGAACAAGCAATGTTTGCCATGGAACACTGAACATTATTTTGATTCTCAGAAGCAAGTTAATTCTAATGTCTAAGCAGACAATTCAGTATGAGCATTGAGAGATATGAATACTCATAGAGTGCACGAATTAACAATCATGCATGAACCACAATAAACAAGATATGCAATAAATTTGAGAATAGGAAATGCAGAGAATTTACCTGAGAGATTTAATATGGGGTTTTTCTTCTTGAGTGCCTTGATTTATTAACCCCTTTTATTCCATCCAAGGCACACCTGCATAGCAATGTTATTTTGCACAAACAGGTGCCCAAGAAGTCTTGGGTCCTGACATGACAGTATTACTCCTAGCAGGTTTTCTCAACAATTTTCGTGCATGAAGGTCATCAGATTTCATCAAATTACAATTATACATTGAGTGACCAATTTGTCCACAGCAATGGCATGAATTAGCAGATTTCAAATTCCTCTTATGCACATTTCTGTTGTCATGAAGTTCATTTGCAGAGAGAGAGTTCTGTTTACTATAATGATAGTAAGATGCACCAGATTTCGGATTTAATCTATGCAAATTCTTGTTAGCATGAAATCCATGTGTACATGCATGAGATTTTCTGTTAACAGAATAAGAATTCTGTTTACCAAAACCAGTTTGGTTTTGATATCCTGCCAGCCAACAGGTTGCAGCCCTGTGGCCTGGCTTCCCACAGTTATAACATGAAAGTTTTGCAAATTATCTTACAGGGAATTTAGCATGTTTGAGATTCACATTTCTACCCTGAATATGCCAACAGTTCTTGACTGTATGGCCATGCTTTCTACAGTGAGAGTAATAAGAGGCATTCTTTTTAAAATTGAGTTCATTATTGTCATAGCCTCCTTGGGCATGCCAACAATCAATGGCCCTGTGGCCATCCTTTCCACATTCAAAACATGAAATAGAATTTCTTTCAAAAAGGCCTGACCAGCATTCAGAGGCCCTGTGACCCCTTTTGTTGCAATTAAAACGGATGATATGCTGGTTCATTGAAACAGATTTGTTTTTATTAAAAACATGTTGGTTTGCAGGGAATTTAGCATGATATGAATAAAAAGTTTTCTTACCACTAGCAAACCAGCAATGAGCAATTGAGTGTCCTAATTTACCACAATTAGAACATGTGACACTCCTTTTCTGAGGTGAGGGATTTTTATCATGAGATCTCCTAGCATTCTTATCATCCTTCTCCATCAACTTACACTCATGCATCAGATGTCCAACTTTATGACAGTAATGACAGATAATCTTCCTTTTAGATGCATGTGAGTGTGTGTGAGGACTGTGATCAGCAGACACTGATGGACCCTTTTCATTTATTTTCTGATTTACAGTCCTTTTCTGATTTTTATCCTATTTTCCTGTTTTCTTAGCCTTGTACTGAATTGGAGATGAAGTGGAAGGCTTTTCCTGTTCAGAAGATTTAATGAAAACATTTTTCAGCTTGGTTCCATCAACCTTTTTCAACTTTTCAGTTTGTTTCTGATTCTTCTAAACATTTGGTTGTTTATTTTCTGAGGTTGTGGCTATATCAGATGCTTTGATAAAGGATGTCGTCAGCTTGTTTTCAAAAGCCTTTTTATTGACATTGTTGTAGCCTAACCCTTCCCTTTGAGTATTGACCTTAACTCCTAACAACCTATCCAGATTTTCTTGTCCACTTACAAACTTTGACAGGGAGTTCTTTAAGTCTTGGATTTCATTTTCTAAAGAGGTGATTTGTAACTCATAACTGGCAATCTCTTGCTCACTGCAATTCATAGCTTCATTCCAAACTTTGTTAGTAGTTTTATATTTCTCAATTTCATTTTCCAGATTGCTCAGTTATCAGAATCTTCAACACAAATACTTTTTCCTCTTTCCAAAGTTAGAAGTCTCTCTGACATAGTGGAGTTTAGCATTTTCAATTTCTCGTTTTCTTGCTTAAGTTTGTCATTCTGAATTAACTCATTTATCAAAGTCTGATCTTCTGAGTTAGTTTCAAGTTTTCTTCCAGCCTTGAAATCCTTCAAATCTTTTTCCTTTTCTTCAATGTTTTTCTGTAATTCCACATTCACAGATTTGATGGCTTCAAGTTTTTCAGCAAGCAAGTTTTTCTCCTGCTCAAGTTTCTCAAATTTGTTATCATTTTTATTAGCAGATGTTCTCAGGGAATCATTTTCAGATCTCAGCTTGTTTAAATCTGAGTTTATTTTTTCTTTGAGTTCAGATATCACATTTATATGATCTTGTTTTTCAGTTTTCAATAATGAAACTTGTTTCTTCAGTATTTGAAAGTCAGACATACAAGCATCATGAATATTTTTCAATTCAACACAATTTCTACAAGGAAAGCTTGAACTATCTAAACCAGTACCCTTCTTCAATTTTTTATACTGTTTTCTTAACAGTTCATGAGATTCAAATAATTCAGCATATGCATTCTCCCAATCTTCTAGAGAGAAATTCTCGAAGAGATTTACCTCATCATCATCATCTTCTTCAGTTTGATTGCTGCCTTGATCGCTTCTGTTGGCCATCATGCATCTTGTTTGATTTCCTTTCCCGGCTCTCTTCATCATCTCCAACATATCCCTTGCAGATCTGGAATCAAGGAAACATGAGTGAAAGGCTTTGTCAGTGGCTGCTTTCATCAGATTTATAGCTGTCTGATTCTCCTCATACATTGATTCGTGACTGTCAGTCCATTTGGACCTTTTCTTTGGTAATTTATGAGGACCATGTGAAATCACTTTCCACAGGTCTGGATCAACAGATTTAACATAAACACATAAAGCACTGTGCCACTGGTTGAAATCAGAACCACTAAAGACGGGTGGACAAGCCATTGAAACAGATAGCAGATAGATTCAATGCAACAGGAATATTGATGCACTAAAAACAAATTAGCACCGAAAACCAGAGATCGAATCTGCAGGTCGTTGGACCTTGTATGCAGACACCGCTCTGATACCAACTGTTAGGGTGCTAGGCCCGGATACAAAGGGGGGTGAATGTATCCTTCTATGTATAATGGCCAAATAAAAACTTGGATGCTAGAGATAGACACAGAATAGAACCAATTCGATTCAACTCAAATGCAAACACTTGGAGCGTGCCTATTCAAGCATCTAGCGGAAGCAAAGCAAACAATCAAACCACTGCACAATAGATTTTTAGGTGGTTCGGTCCACAGACCTACATCCACCCCTCACTCCCAACCGGAGTGAGGCTTCCACTAGCTCAAGCTAGAACGCAGACTTAGTCTGCAAACAGTTGCTGCCACACAGCTTGACCAGGGGAACAGCCTCCCCTCTTCCTCCCAACCGGAGGGTAACCCACAAGTGACAACCTGTCGCTTGCAACCTGGAGATCAGATCTCCCTTCTCCTGAACCAACAGGAGGAACCCGATCCCCAACAGGGCAATCGGAAGAACAAAGATGATCAGAAAATAAAGGAAAATAATAAAGGAAAATAACACAGCAATCAGAAAGTTGTAAAAGATGAAATGCACAATGTGGCTCTCAACGGAGCTGACTGGCCTGGATCTGATCCACGGTCCAGTGAAGACAGATCTTCAAGCAGCTTCTTCCTTCTTCTCCACGAGCTCTCTCGCTCACTCTCTTTCTCTCTTTCTTTCTCTTCTGCTCTCTTAATCTCTCACTCACTGCTCTCGATTCACGGCTTCTCTCTTCTATCTCTTCTTCTCTCTTAATCTTCTTTTTCTCTTTTTCTGGATCGAAGGGTTTTCTGCTCTTCAGGCTTCTGCTTCGATCAACCTTCATCTGAAGATGAAGGCTTCATTATATACCAGCAGCAGCAGCAGCAGGGCGCGTGTGGCTTCCACAGTTCCCGCCCTAAGAATTCGGACCACGTGGTAGCATCCAGCAGGCTGTCAGAACACGTGTCCTCATCTGGGCACTCTCCTTATCCTCGGATCACGTGCCCAGCACCAGTACGCTCAGCAACTGGAGTTAGATGGCGTCAACTCACTTGCTCCAAAGAGTTGACGCAGCCATCAGATATCTTCAACCTTTTTAACCGCTGCGTCGACTCCATCAGCCTGCTGCGTTGACGCAATGGTATCGGCAGTCCAGTGATCAAGTCTTCAACAAATGGGCGTGCTGCGTCGACGTTATCAGCATGTTGCATTGACGCATTGAACATGTACATTTGTATACTGGCGTCTCTTAAGCCGCTGCGTCGACGCTGCTTGTTGATGGCGTTGACGCAGTGGAAGATATCGTGAAAGCTTCGTCGCTTGTAAGAGTCTCTACTTTTTTAACTGCTGCGTCGACGCTGCTTGCTTGTGGCGTTAACGCAATAGAAGACATCGTGAAAGCTTCGTCTACTGATGCGTGGACGCTTTAAGCTTCAGGCGTCGACCCTGTTCCCTTCAGCAACAATAATGAAGTGTATAGACTTAGTGTTAACGTGAAGCATTGTATAGACTTCAGAGATCAATATAGCAAGTGTGTACATAGTGAGGGAGTGTATAGACTTAGCAGTCTAGGTCTCTAACAACGAGTGTATAGACTTGCAACTCTTCATGAGATCTCAGTGTATAGACTCAACCAATGTATATAGTTGAAGATCTAACAGTCGAGTGTATAGAGTTAGTTATGTGAGCATGCATTGTATAGACTTCACACATGAAGACAAACATGCTGTACAGACTTGGAGAGTTGAACCCAGTGTACAGACTTGTTGATATCAAACGAAGAGCTTCCAGTGTATGGACTTTGCAGTGCAAACAACAATGTATAGACTTAGAGAAATGAAGTCTAGTGTATAGACTTGGAGAACTGATCAATGTGTTGGGTTGGCGTTGTATAGACTTGGCTTTGAGCACTTGGGCTGAAGGCAATGAGCAGACTAAGCGATGTGTAGACTTTGCCCAAGGAACCGAATGTATAGAGTTGAGGCTTGGAAGGATGTATAGGGTTGAGCTGAACTGACTTTCGCATTGTGCAGACTTCACTGGTCGAGCAGTGTACAGACCAGAGTATTAGGATCAATGTGTAGACTTCATTAAGAAGGTGCCCGATGTACAGACTTGAAGAAGATATGCCAATGTACAGACTAAATGGATCCAGCTGGTGTATAGACTTTGCGCCCAAGCTATCAATGCTCTGATGCGTCCACTCCACTTGAACGTTGCGTTGACGCACCAATTAACCCAGGGGCTTCTTTCTTGAGTTTGCACTGCTGCGTCGACGCTTCCATTTGGTGGCGTTGACGCATTGAGCACCCTGCAACCCTTTTGATCCTATTAACCATTTATTAGGAGGTTAAGTGTCTATATCCAATATCTTACTGTTGTCATCATCAAAACCACATCAAAACCAGGAGTACAACAGAATCAACTGGCGAATGGAAGGAAAAAAGAAGAATAATGAAAGAATGGAGTCGTCATTTAACAGCAAAATGAAGATTTTCATTCCTATAGAATAAAGGGTACATGTTACGCGAGGCATTCCCCGAATACATGACTATGGCAGAGGGCGTTGGAAGATGTCCTCCCGCGCCGGAATGCCCAGGGAAGGATGGCGGGCCAGCTCCTACAGTCTGAACTCAGTGGCCTCCAGCTGAGATAGTCTCTCCCCGAGGGAAGCAACTTGCCCCTCGGCCATTTCTGCCTCCTCCACTCTCTGGACTTCCAGGCGTTCTACCTCTTGACATTCAGCCTCTGCCCTTGAGAGTTCGGCATGTAGTTCTGCTATGCGGGCCGTGAGAAAGCTTCGGCGCAAAGAGGCATTGGCGTCATCCCTCATCCTTGCCGCAGTCCCTTTTAGGGAGATGAGAGCTGTTCGGCATTCGGCCCGCTCCAGTGTTACGGCCGCCAGCTGGTCAGCTTCCTCCCGGCCTAAGAATTCCCTCTTGTTTACATATTTCAGAAGCAAGATTACCCGTGGAGTCCAGTCGTCCATGGGGCAACCAAAGGCCAACAGCGAGCGGGATAAATGCTCTATCAAGCCCCTCAGCTGAACATAAGTTAAATCTCTGCTGGCCGTTACGGTCTGCTGAAGGGTCTCTAAGAATTGCCACACAAGGTCATTCGAAGACTAGAGACCGAGCGGCGATGTCTCGGGTAGTTTAAACTCCACTCTGCTGTCCACGGTGTCCCAGATATCGTCGCCCGTCCCAGAAGATGACGACGGCATGAGCTACAGTGCACTGGTGTGGGGAACAACCACGGTGGCCGATACGGTAGTTGGAACCTCAATGACGACAACTTCCCTGCCAGCCCCCTGGGATGGAGGTGCAACAGGAATATCAAGAACAGAGGACATATGTTCTTCGACGATCTCTCCGCCTTCTATTTCGGAGGGGCCATCCTTCTCCGAAGCCGACTGTTGCGTGACTTCTAATGACTGAGAGTCCTCGACTGCTACCAAACTATCAACCCTCACAAGTGCTCCGGGTCCAGCTGGAGCCACTACCGCTGCATAGTCCTTGGGGTATCGTAGTGCGATAGGCCGCAAGACGGACGGGAAGGTTGCGTGGCCCGCGCCTAGAGCCAGGAGGGGTATCTGCACCGTCATGGTTGGCAGCACCACCTCAGTCTGCACCAGAAATATGTACATTAAAAAGCTAAAAGGAAGAGAAAGGAAGGGCGGCAGGCACCGACCATGGGTGTGTCCTTACCTCGGCCGGTACCAAGCTCAAATCTCTAAGGGCAACTTCTCCGGCACCAGCCTCTCCGCTCACGAGCAAGCCTGACGGCCCAAGACCACTCCATGACAACCGGGGTGGGCTAAAAGTTGGATGATCGCTTTCATAGGCCGAAGACGCCCCGACATCCTCAGTCTCGGTGTCAATAGGTGGGAACTCCTCATCACTGGAGCCGCCACCGTAATCGACCTGCTCTGAGGAAGAGGACTCCTCTGCTCTTTCGGGACACTCCACCATCGGGGCAGGAGCCTCGCCAGGAGGAGGATCACCCGCGGTAGGAGCTTCCCCCGTGCACTCCACATCAGGAGCAACAGTGGATGGGACCTCAAGGGCAAGTTCACCCTGCCCCTGGATAATCGCTTCTTCTGCACTCTCCGAGCCCGGAAGTAATGACGGTTGTATATCAACTGAAATTTATGGCAAGAAATGGTCAAGCCGGCTGAAGACATGAAGTTTCATGGTGGCGTCACAATTAAACTATAAATTACCTTCCATTTCCTGTCTGGGCGTTGGAGAAGGCAGGTCTCTCTCTACGGGAGCAGTAGGGATTTCCTCTGTCCCTTCCCCAGTTGCGACATCTACCGTCGCCTCCAGCCCGACGACCGCGGCAACTGTGTCGGCAACCGTCAGCATGGTTTAGCCAAGGCAGTCAAAGTGAGCTAATGAACCCTGAAGAAAAGGAGAGACTACCTCCAGCTTCTGACGTTTGTGTGTGAGAGGCCTCAAACTCTTCAAAGGATACAACCGGAGGAAGAACGGTTGTTGATTCCCTTTCTGCAGCCTTCTTTCGGTGCGCCCGTGTCACCCGAGTCACCGCCGCCTTCGCCTTCCCGACGGCCTCTCTCAACTAGGATCGAGTCTGCTTTCACGAATCGTCGGGAGGCAGTGGCATTGTGGTCGGGGCCGGCTCGGGAACCTCGAAATATGCTGGCTTCTAAGCTTTTATTATCAGCTCCCTAAAGTGCCGAGTCTCCTCCGAAGTTGGTCGGACTGCACATGCACATAGGTGAGAATAATGCACCACAATGAAAGAAAGAAGCTGGCCGAAGGGCCTGAATGAAGAAATGGAACATACTTGCCGGCCCCGTGTAAAAGGGGAAGAGAGGCCAATAATATAGCGAGGGCACTTTGTCTCTCGAAGCCGCCTCGCGAATAAGCCAGCATAAATCTCGATCTTTTCACTCGGCTCGGCCAGCAGCGCCAGGTCCTCGTGACCACGAGAAGACAGGAGATAATATAGGCTCAGGTGATCCAGCCCCCATCTGTCAGCATATTTGAACGAAACTTGAAGAGGTCGGTCTAGGATGGCTTCGCTGGGACCACCCACTGAAAGGCCATGCGATCGAAGGAGCGCAAATAGCCAGGGGGTGTTGTCGTACAAGGCATCCCATCTGTCTTCTCTGCGAATGAAGGTCTGATAGGGGTACAATCTATCCACCTCGGGATGCCAGTCGGCCACAACCGAGATGGGTTCCTCCACCGGCAGAGGGAGTTGCTGAAGGACCACCCTCTCACTGCTTACCTGGCATAAGCCCCGAAGTGTTTTCACATAGTCATCCTTGTTGATTGTGGGCAGCTTCGGGTCAACTTTCATCTTGCGACTTTTTACGACCTTGCGGGCCTCTAGATAGGCCTTCACTTCCGTACGGGTCTAGGACTTCAACTTCTTCAAATAAGAAGGCTCAATATCAAAGACTGGCTCCGGCTGGGAGTCCAGAAACCTGTGCTCTGCCACAGCCCAGCACTCTCGTCGGGAGCTCTTGTAAAACCCCATCCGCGCGTTCCACCACTTGATATACTCAGGCGTGACGCGAGGGAAACGGGCAGGGGTTGGCACCCTGAAAGAAACATCTTCCCGGTGATGGAAGAAGTCCCACCATATCCGGGCATCATCATTTGAAACTTGCCCGGCCCTGTGCCTGTTAGGTAGCGCAAACTGTGAAGAAGAATGTTGAATGTGCTGGTCATAGCCGAAGTTCAGACTGAAGCGAAACGGGTAGTACGGATCCAACCACAAAATGCCGCTCTTGCGGAATACAAGGACACTAGGCCTGATAGCCAGCGCCCAGTCAACCAACTCTGGCTCAAGAATAGGCCTGGTACATTTGGCCTCGGAAAGCGGATGGATATACTCCTCAGTCTCAAAAAGCTTGCACTGCCTCGTCCTGTTCACCAGTGGGCTGGAGTGGGCAGCTAAGCTCCAAAAGTGAAGAACCCCGGGGGAATATGTGGGAATACGGGCCAATTTGCCCCGAATGGCGTAGAGTTGCTCCGCTAGTGAGGATGGCTCGGCACTCGCGAATTCTATCATCTGCGGAACAAGAGGAACAGACTGTAACGCCCGAGGAGCCACCTCTGGGAACAGGGTACAGACCCAAGCATTAAAAAAGTGTAACGGACTGACCGTCTGAAGATTTCTAGGGAGACGCATCTTGTGCAGGTCTCCCAACATCTTGTAAACAAGACATAGAGCCACCGGGCAAAGAGATAGCTTGGTACCCCAAGCCATAAGACAGGCTGGATAAATGGCTTCTGCCCTGATTACGCTCTCGTCACCTTGCGGAAGAGCGAAAGAACAGATCCAGTAGACCAGGTACGCAGCACAATGCGTGACTGCGTCGTCACCAGTAGGGTTCGGGTCCTCCCTCTGCCCTCCTCTTGAAGATGATGATGATGCGGCCTGGCGTCGGACTCTCTTCTTCCATTTCTGAGCCACTGGTGCTATCGGGGGAAAGTCTTCGTACTTATTCTTCCCATTGAAGAAATATTGAAGCCTGGTGCCCATCCGCACCCTCCGCTTCTCGCCCGGCTTCCGAGCTTCCCTCGTGTCGTGCGACGAATGAAAGAGGGTGCGGTACACCTTCATCAGATATCGATAAGCGTAACCCGCCAGATACCGACCCTTGCCGTCGGTCTGATCCTTTAGCCAGTCAGGCCAGCAGACCTCCTCATAGGGTTCTCCATCAATGGGTAGGCCGCTAAGCTGCGAGAGGCTCCATAGATCCAGAGAGGTCTCTCCTTCCGAGGTATAAAAAGTGTTGTAATCGGGGCAAAACACCTCGATCATACCGCAGCACAAACCCCGGGAAATGGGGTAGCGGTACCTTGAAGCATACACGTTGTGGTATATGCCAGCCCTGGTCAGGATTGGAGCATAATGTTGCAGCACGTAGTCCGTGAACTCCACTGCTCTCGGCCTGAATGCGTGGGCGTTGATGGCTCTCAGCTCAGCGAACCACCCCACTGATATCTGGTGCTTGAAGCGGACCGCCAAGCAATCCAGCAAGAACGATTCTTCTCTGTACCCCCACTTCAACGGGGCAAGGAATAGGCCAAAGATCGACTTCTCCCGGTCCACCCTACCTGCGGAATCATTCCACCGAGCGGGTACAAATTCAGGGGCCCTGGTCAGCAGCCCGTCTTCTGGAACCAGATCTTGCAGTCCCAGCACGATGCTCCACTTCCTGACCTCTCCGGGGAGATAAATGGGTCTTCCCCGCACCACGCAATCTGTCAGACTGTCCCTCTCCACCAACAGGGCCTGCTCGGCTTTTCGGACAAGGAACAGGTCCCCCTTCCCTTGGAGGTTGAAGCGTTGGAGAAGGGACATCAGGTGTTTGTCTTTGGGGTAGTCCCTCCTGACGACACCTTCCCTATCATAATGAAAGGAGTTGCCCCCAAGAATGAGGAGACGGCTAGTGTCCATAGTATCTGTCTCCAAATCTGAGGATTCCGCAACCACAGCCACTTGACCGTGCCCCCGATCAAGGGAATTGACGTTCTCCCATGTCACCACGGCACGAGAAGAAGAACCAGAGGCCATGTTAGCTGCAAAGAAGCACATCAAACAATAAGCAAAAGTCAGAAAATAGCTGATTAAAGGTAGATTTCTGACAAAATTTTGGCAGAGTCTCCCCAGCACGGAAGATTGCCAAAGAAAAGCGAGAACGCGTCCACTAAGGGAACGATCCATAAAAACAGCCATCGGCATTACACCGAGGCCAAAAGGAACACCCGGGGAAATAGCTCCGAGGGCAAGCCCTACTAGAAGCCTCCCGGGGCCCAAAGAGTGGGTTTGAAACCTGAAAGAACAACACTCTACTCACCCGAATCACTCCCACACCCTCAGCTCACTCAACGCCGCGAGAGGAGAAGCAGGAGGAGAGAGAAAATTTTTGTGCAAATGAAAGGCCTTGAAGAAAAAACGAAGGGTGAAATGCTTATATAGGGGGGGACCATCCCCTTCTAATCCGGCACGCTATTTAGCGCGCCGGATTAAGATCCTTTAGCCAAAAGGCGCGCCGAAATTGGCCGCGCCGAATTAATGTGGCAATGAAAAAGGGGCCGCGCCGTATTAAAAACGCAAAGGGTCAGGGCCGCGCCGTATTAAAAACGCAAAGGGCCAGGAGCGTGCCGGATCAACGGATAAAGCCATGATATCGCGCCGTATTAAAGTATTAACATCCAAACGGCGTCGGACTAACGTCCGTGCCGGATTAAGGGCCGTCCTGAGCTTCCATCAATTGAGGAGAAGATCATTCAGGGTGAAATTCATCCATCAGCCTTGCTGCACTCGTGCCTTGCTCGCAACGCCCACGTCTGGGGGGCATTTATTGGCACCCAGAATATGATCATCGGCGATCAAGCCATAAAGATGAATGATGCGGCCTGCTGAAGCGCGGAAGCCGATAAAGATCAACATATTGAAGACTTCTCAAGCTGCCAGAGCCTCGAGTCACACCGTATGAACATGGGGACTTCACCTCAAGAGAGCCGAGATGAACTCATAAACAACCGGCAGTGCGATCAAGCCTGCCCAATGAACTGGCATCGACTCCGTCGTGCCGCATACACTACACCCGTTGTCCGACCAAGGACGATGGTCTACCCAGTGGCTACCCACCTCATGAAAGGCTCTCCTGAGATGAAAGAGCCCCCTTGGCTCTCCAGAACGGAGGACCGAAAGCTCTGTCGGCAGAAGATCCCGGTCACCCGGCACGGGTGCGGCTTCCCGCCCAGATGGGCCCCTTAGTGGCCGAATGATCACCCAGCTCAGGTGGAACTATCCCAAGTGTTATCCCACCCTTTAAGGAGCTTTGAGCACAAGCCAGACCGAGCCAGTAGCACTTATCATAGTGCCAAGAGCCGTGTCAGCGGAAAACCCACGTAATCAAACCAAAGTCATTGGAAGCTCCAAGAATGGCCGTACGTCGGCCTGAGAGCTTCAACAAAATGTCTCCTCGAGATTTCAAAGAGCAGTGGCGAGATAAATGTTCACGGTGACCCCCGAATCATCCCCGGACTCATCGACTGACTGGCGACATGCGAAGAGTGTTAACACGGCGCGCCCTAAACCGCCGCGCCTCCATCCGTCGCCCCCCATTCCTGCGCTCAAGAACCCTCAATGAAGCCCTCTTATTTCGGCGCACAAGTGACGGAGCTCACCTTCCCGGCGCGCCAATCTCCACGCCGGATTAAGATCTCAAACCTGCTCCTATATATATACAGGCAGCTGTTCGATTAAGAAAAAAAAAGAAGAGAGACAGAAGAAGAGGTGAAAAAGAAGAAAGAAAGAAAGGAGGGTTCGAGAGCAAGCCGGATTCCGGGGAGAGAGAGCTTCCTTGGGAAATAGGGTTCTGTCTGAGCATCCTTCGGCGGCCGTATTCCTCTGCTCATACTGAAGCCCCTCGGAGCCGGAGAAGGAGGAATCATCCGATACTCTGTTCCGGGAAGAGGTGGGTGCCCACGTTATCGTGGATTCCGAGCTTTGATTTCTCTCTGTCAAATGTGAGCGAGAGGGGGGAGGGATGGCGATGACATGAGCCGACCCCTCCCCCCCTCTCTGCAATCCTTTTTTATTTTAGCTGTTGCTCCTCTGTTCATCCCTCTGCAATTGATGAGCGGCGACGCCGGCACCGAATTTGTAATGTATAAATGTTAGCCCATCCCCGCTTCTGGGGTGGTAATATCTATATAGATATATGGATGAGCGGGTTGAATGAATACTCGAGGCTTTTCCCCCTTTTATCTCTGTCAATGCATATATCGAGCTCTTCCGTGCGTAATTTCTGACTCTTATTTCTCTGATTTCCTACATGCCCTGAAATATCATGGGCTACAGAAACGACCCCTCCCCAGGTCCTTCCCATCGAACGCTTCTATATTTCGTTTGACGGTCTTTGCATCCCTCCCGTGGACAGAGCTATGCTTCTTCCCGCTGTGATATGGGGGCCTAACTTCCATTAATTCTCCCCTTTGCACTGTTCTGTTGCTCACGGGGATGGGAGTCGCCTCCGGGATGGCAGGGTCCATAGTCTGAGTGTTGCATTTTAGTTGTTCGAGCATATGCTTCTACAGTTGGCTCATCTCGTCTAGGCACCAACCGTCCCTCTGTGTCATGGCCAGTTGCCTGTTCCTCAGGAATGTTAGCCCGATCATGCTGGCATCGATGCCTCAACCCTGCGTCTAGCAATCTGCCTACATCGAATGCCCCCCACTTCGCTGGTTTCTGGTCTGCTTCCGTTGTGCCGTTCTGAGATTCCGCCGATTTTACCTTAATCATCCGGGGAGGGGGACATTCCCCATTGTTTCACGGAGATGTTGAGTGATCGAGGGCTCTACCTCTCAGTGGTAGCTGTTCCCTTAAGGCCACAGCGGATAGTAACAGGGTTTTTAACCCAACAATGGTAGCCTCAACAATTTGGAGGTCCGATGGTGACCAGGGGATGTGAGCTCCTAGCAGGCTAGTCCTCGAGCTTCCCTCCCTAATGGTCGTTCTCTCTAAGGGATGTGTTACAAGTTGTGGGTTGCCCACCCCTCGTAGGCTAGTCCTCGGGGTGCTGCTTCCATTATCATCTGCCTTATCCCTCTACCCTCACCCACGGAGCTTTGGTGCCCCTCGTAGGCTAGTCCTCGGGGTATCCTATCCGTTGGGAATTTGCTGGCTGTCACCATGCAGACCGGCGGTTTAGGGGCTTACTCCGCAAGTGAGTATGACCCCGTTCCTCTCCTGCAACCTTTCAGGTTCAGGGGAGATGCTGCCCAATTTTGGACAGATTCAAGACAGGCAATTCCTCCCTGTGGGCCGGCCGTAATCAAACACTCATTCTATGTCAAAGAGCTCCGTGCTCGAGTATGAACCTCGCACTGGCTTATCACATCATTTTGGCAGGGCCCTGGACTTCAATCAAACAAGCAATTGGCCCAAATAACTTCAAAACTCTCAACATAATCTTAATGAACTTAAATGGTTTCAAAATTCATCAAAAATAAGCTAAAACGGCGCGGCACTAATCCGGCGCGCCCTAATATGGCGTGGTACCCCCCCGCGCCGAATTAACACTAGACTCATGATTTTCGATTTTTCATTTGGCCCGTTCCCGGCGCGCCCTAAATCGGCGCACCCCGTGCCCTTCGCGCCGTATTAACTAGTTGTCATAACCGCGCCGTATTAAGACCCTTCACCTACGTTTGGCCGTGCCGGATTAGCCCCTTTGCTTACGTTTGGCCGCGCTGGTTTTGAACCTTTATGCTATTTTAATCACCCACTCGCCCCCGGAGCGATCCTCGGCTCCCGTGGTTGGAGTTAATAAACTCTAATTAGTAATAAACTGAATAAGAGGAGGGCCGTTCAGGTCCGAATCGTTTCGTTATCATGATTTCACTACCATGTCCGTCAATACTCTGCTTTCGCTATCATGCTTGCGTCACCTTTTTCCCTTTTGGCGGGGATTAACAAATGTGATTGAGCTCTGTTCATTTTCATAACCCTATTGCCATGCTTAGCATAGTCATGAGCATCATGCATACATGTTTGCATAGGCCCTCGGGTATATCAAATGGCGTTGACGGAAGGCCGGGTTACGCCCGATCGAAAGTCTCCGTTATGCGCGATGGTGGTCTTCGGACCTACGTCCTCCGCCCTGTAGCGAGGGTCATCAATTTAATAAACCATGCCTCTCTCGTATGATAGATAGACGCATCTCATATGATCTTGTCGTGTTCATAACACGCACCTTTTATTCCGACCACGACAGCCCACTATCTTGGCAATTAATCAAAGGTTTTCCCTCCTCGTGGGGGATGTAATTAACGTCATGACCTTTATGGTATGACGGACTGCTGGTCCCGACCGAACCTCACTCTCGCCCGACACGGGTCAGAATGAACGCATAATAAACTTATCACTCATGTGACTGGCACGCCCGCGCCGTCAATCAATCAGTTAATTACCAGGTAGTTAATTGATTGATCGACACGTAAAATAAATCCCGTCCCAAACAGTCAGGGACCTACATAATAAAATACCCCCTGGGTAAGAATAAAACGATCACAAACACTCGCCCGGGTGTAGCTTGGTATAAACCCATCCTGCTTAATTCTTTTCTCAGTGCTTCTCCTTCTTAGAGGTTTTGGTATAGCTTGGCCACCGGGACAAGAGCAGATTGATAAGAGTCGGGAATGTTGCTTCCCATCTTGACTTCGGGTGGGGCCAATGGCATCCTATCATCATTTTTGGACGCGTTTAGTCCCTCAACAGTTGAAGTTTCTTCCCCCAGGCCCCCATGTAGAGGAGGGGTATAACAGCATACCTCTTTGTTGGGCGGTGGAAGATGCCCCCGGTTCTCCGGGTATCAATTAGTGTGATGAGAGGTAGTGGCTTCAACTTGACCTACGCTTGCCGGCGCGAGGCATATTTCTTCATTTTCTTCTTCAGCAGCATGAGCTTGGGATATATCTTTGGGTATCGGTTGGTATACAGATACCATGTTGATGGCTCTCTTCAGATCAGAGAGTTTGTGAGCGCGTGGAGGATCCACTTTGTGCTCGCCCATTTGGAGCTCCCCTTTCTTGATCAACCTTTCAATAATGTCCTTGAATGGATAACAGTCTTCGATAGAATGCCCGATCATTTGGTGATACAGGCAAAAGCGGGGATCATCTTTTCTTCTAGCGTCTTCCGGTCTCTTTGGTTCCGGGAGTGTAATTTTATTGTACTCAGTGGCCCATTTGACTAGGGCCTGAGTACTCTCCTTGGGGAAGGAATAGAGCTTCTTCATTTTGGTCCGCAGGGACGGGCCTTCTTCTTATTCAGTGGGCTCAGCAAGGGGAGGGTTGGCAACCGCCTTCTCTTTATCTGATAGCTGGTCGAACACCTTGAAGTTAACGGTGTGAACTTCTTCTGGCACGGGCCACCTATCAGTCAGTTTGGCTCTTTGGCTTGCAGCAGCAGGAGTAGAGTGTAGATATATTTTCTCCTCCCGAATCCGTTCCTTTTCCAAATGTCTTCCCAATGTCTATTCTACCATATCCGACATGAGAAGCAAATGAAGACAGAAGAAAAGGAGGAAATAAGAACCTGTGATCGGCACCAAAGCGCCGAACGTGATGAACAGGCCGTACTTTGGAAAAAGGGAGAGACACTCGCCTGTCTGCAGCGCTGGTTAGATGAGCGGTTGATGGAGAACCGCCTATAGGATGCACGGTCTTACGATAGACCGCCTAAGGACGCTACAGAAGATGTGGGAGGATGCGCTCCTGGAAGTTGAACGGCTCTGTAACGACCGCAGGACGAAGAATGACGGTCGAAGATGCACCGCACGTCTCCTTGCACGGACAGAAGAGAACCGCTCGAGACCACCGAGCCAGAAGTCACAAAGGGGTCCAACCTCCACCCTCTCCAGCCGGCCAGAGGGGATGGGCCTCATGCTAAGGATTGCTGACCTGCAAAACAACGTAAAAACACAAAGAAACAACCTAGATTAGAACTGAATGGTGTAGTATATGTCAAAATAATGAGGAATGAACGTGACTAAGTGGAAAGGGGGGTACCTGGGGGATTTTAAACCCCTAGGGTGTGAAAAACGTAGGTGCATGTGTGCATGGTGATGAGAATGAAGAAGAACGTGGGGAGAAAGTAATGCATGCGATGAAAAAGTGACGAAACCTATCAAACACAAAAGACTCAAAACTCGACTACTCCCTGAACCGGAGGCTTGTATGGACGTAAAAAGCCTCCCTCCTTGGTGCTAGGTCGCTCACCCCCTTTTCAAACCCGGCTTTTAGGGTCTATTTATAGAGCCTAGAAAGCCTAGCTCGAAATTAGGGTTCTAGTGGATATTAATCCGAGATATCAAAAGATAAAGTGAAGATAATATCCTCAGCTTTCGTTAGGATCAAATCTCATTCGATTTGGTTGAGAATCCACGGAGAAAATCAAGGACAAAGTTGAGGGTTTAACCATGGATAAAAGGGATGAAATCTGTTAAAATTCAACAATCGACGGGATGAACGGTCTTACGATAGACCGCTCAACTGGATGGGCGGCCATCTACTGGCCGTCCAACCCCGTCGGTGGAAATTCAAAATAAATTATTAATAACCCAAATTATCCGTTGAACTGACCGAAACCTTCGCCATTGGACTCTCAGGGATGAACGGCTCCGATGAGACCGTTCAAATGTAGAGCGGCCAAAGACAAACTGTTCTAGTCCTGTCGGTGAAAAATCAAAATAGATAAGATAATTAGATAATTATCTGAGAAAACCATCGAACGCAGGACTCTGAGAGATGAGCGGTCACCATCAGTCCGTCCATCAAGTTGAACGGCTAGGATAGGGCCGCATAAATGCTTGTCGGTGGAAATTCAAAAAATTACCCACAATATTCCAAAATATTTGGACGGTCTTCATTCAACCGCACATGGATTGAGCGGCCAGGGATGAACCGTACATGCAAATGGGCCTTTGAAACTTATAGAAAAACCCAATCAACCAAAACCAAGGCCCGTTAAGCCCTGAATTAACTTGGACCTAACCAAGGAGGGAGGTAGCCCATAAAATTGGCCCAAAACATGCTTGAAAACAGCCCCAACGAGTGATGGACAACTCGAGGCATCAACAAATGGGAGTAAGGGAAACGACTCAACTTATCGGCATAAAACGGGTGTCAACAGATGCCCCTCCTTAACGTCCTCTTTGTAGGGGAGCGAGCGGAGGTGAAGCGGAAGTGACATGGAACATGGAGATGGAGCGAAAATGCAGCGGAATAGACCGGAAAAGCGGGGGTTAAGGTAAAACGACACCCGTTTTTACCAACAAGCGACAGGAATCTTCCGGAAAACTCTGAACCAAACGCAAGGAATGATAAAACCAAAAGCGACACCAGTCTGGAGGAACTAAACTAAATGAAATAAATCGACAAGACCAACCTCGTGGGGGACACAATCTCGTGGTCCAATGAGGAGGCCAAAAGTAGGCAGCAAAAATAAAGGAAACAGGCTAAAGCTCAGACGGGGACCTCTCAATCAACTAAACCAAGCGAATCGACCAAAGTGAACCTTCCAACTCGGAGTGGAATCAGTTCCTCTTACTCAAACACCGAACGCACAGCTAACCATCACTGACGGGACATTCTTCAGGCAAACCATGGGGCATGAAAGCTCAAAAGGATGCGTATGATGCATGTTGGGCTAAAATAAAAGAAATCGTTAAAACAAATGCAAAGAAAGATTGAAATACAACATACTCGAGAATAATATTGCTAAGCTGGGAAAATCAGAGTCAAGATACCATCTACAACCACAGCGTGCAGGATAGAACCATCCTCCCCGTGACATCCCAACCTAACGGCCTATCCGAAGATCAAATACGTGAATCTGGATCATCATCATTTTTGTTGAAGGGGAACATCAGATCCTGGAACACGTAAATAACCAACTGGTTCTCGAGATAATATAATATAGTACCATATAATAATGTGATAAGGGCGATAAGGATAGAAGGCCATACCTGACTTACCTGTGCAGGCGAAACGGCAATTGAAAGCTTGATTGCTGCACATGAAATGGTTAACAAGATTTGCAATAATATCAAAATTCATCAATTAAACATTAAGTGCAAACAATCTTCAAACATGAACGGTTAGGGAACAACCGCCCTACGAAGAACGGTCATATGCGAGCTGCATATATCATGGAATTTGAACTGACTTAAAAAGGTTACCGTTGACGGTGAATGGTCAAAGATCAACCGCATAAACAACGAACAGTCTATCGCTAGACCGCACATCTTCTGCAACCTCAAAAAGCAAAACCCTTCGCCTCCCTCCACCGTAACCGACGGTGGGGGAAGAACAAAGGGCAATCGAGGCCATTCCCAACCCCTCTCTCCATCTCTCCCCCCCCCCCCCCCAAGCTCTCTCTCTTCTCAAACCCCCCCCCCTCTCGTCCTTCATGCGCCACAAGCACCAAGCCCGACGAGGAACTTGCCGGAGAGGGGCCACCGGCGGAGAATCCGGCCAAGAAGCCACGGGACCCCGAGGTTGGTGCTCTAACCCCCCCCCCCCCCCCATTTCCATTTTTCTTCATGCATGCTAGTTAAAGGGGGATTAGAGGGTTTATGGGGGGCGGTTTGGGGGGCCACGGTGGCCTCCCTGCCGGTGGGGAACCGCCACCGTCGTCGAGGAAGACGACGGTGGAGCGGTTGAATAGAAATCGCGGAAACAAAAACATATGGCTCACATAGAGCCGCTCAAACTCATACGGCCCAGGGATAGCCGTTCAAACTCACACAACAACAGAACCGAACCAAACAACGACGGTGAGAGTCTCACCGTACAAACAATCAAACGGGCCTCATCGGTCCGTGCCAAAACTGGTCAACAAAGAACAATGCGGTCCCCATAGGCCCGCCCAACCTTCCTGCGGCCCAGGAGCGGCCGTTTGACACTAAGCAGCATGAGGAAAGAACGGTGCATGATCGCCTGTTCAAGATAGGAACGGCCTCCATCAGCCCGTTCGAAACACAGAACCTGGGGAGTAAAACGGTGCACATGGGACCGTTCAAGGGGACGAGCGGCCTATGGGGAACCACTCTTCTGAAAAAAATTAAGCTTTAATGGTTTTATTTAGAAATGAAACAAAATGCTTAACCTAATTTACTAAACTGCATCTAAAATGAATGGATGAATGCAGGAAAAATGCAGGACCCGCACCTGGTGGCTGCAGGTCCGCACAGTGTACTTAGCACTGCCGGACTTCCAGAGGGAGCGGTTGGCTGCCATGGGGTTCGCCCCATTCCTGAGCATTGAGGTGTGTCGATTCGACACAGCTCTGCTCTATGCCCTGCACGACCGCTGGGACCCAGTGAGTCGGACGTTCCTTTTCCCGTGGGGGCATATGGTCCCCACGCTGGAGGACGTGGCCAGGCTCACTGGCCTTCGAGTGCACGGGTCACCGGTTAGCGGGACTACCTTTCTCGACTACCGGGCGATGGCTCGGGGATTGCTGGGCTTAGAGCTACGGCGCCCTGAGAGGCAGTCGACCCTCCTACCCCGGGCTAGTCTCTAGGACAGCCTGGGATTACGACGAGCGGGAGTTACAGTCGGCGAGCAGCCGGAGGAGCACCTGCAGCGGTTGGTGGAGCTGGCGCGGCCGCTGGTAGCTGCAGGACCGGGAGCGGAGGCGGACAGAGTGCTGAGGAGGTTCTTGATGCTGATGTTCGGGCGACTCCTCTTCTCCACCAGAGCGGACGTGATGAGCTACCGGTTCCTTCCTTTCCTTGAGGAGCTGAGCCACGTGGGCGACTATGCATGGGGAGCAACAGTCCTCGCCTTCCTCTTCGGCACGCTGTGTTCGACGGCCCGTCGGACGATGCTCGAGGGCTTCTCCCCCTTACCCTAGACTTAAATATGCAACTCTATATGTTTCCTAAAATGATGACGCAATGCTATGATGCAGGTGTGGGCCTACGTACGCCTACGTGGGCTGGGCAGAGGTGAGGAGACCCGTCCCGGGCTTCTGCCTATCGCACGGAGGTGGACAGCACCTCGGGAGACCGCGGCCCTGAGACGGCAGGTCCGAGAGCTGCAGGACGACCTGGACACTCTACCGTTTGCCTCGATATGCTTCTAAACTCAGACTCTTTAATTAAATGCATTTCTTATATGATGCTGATGCGACTCTCTACTTCTTGCAGGTACGGTGGACACCTTACGCAGAGGAGGGCCAGGAGGGTCAGCCTTGGGTGGTCGGTGCCCTTACCTTCGCCGGACGAGATGTGTGGCTTCATTACGTGAATGTGGTGGAGCCACTGCACTACAAGTTGGTGATGAGGACCATCGGGGTCCATCAGCCCGCGGTGGAGTTCCCGGCGCCTGAGAAGGCAGGGGAGCGAGTGACGAGGACTACCTGGGGCCTAGCGGCAGTATTTGATTGGTCGACGAGGAACACTGCGCAGGTGGCCGACTGGACAGCTCAGGGACGAGGGGTGACCGCCCGAGCGGAGAGCGACTCAGCGTACTACACCACGTAAGCCAGACACTACCGGGACCAGGTGTTCCGGGGTGCCCACCGACCGGTACGACTTCTAAACTCAAACTCTACGTATTATGCTTATGATTCCTGTATGATGATGCACTGGCATATGAACTTCTAAATGCATATTGACCCTGAGGGATGACTAGCGAGCTACAGGGGCTCCTGCACTCCACCATCAAGGAGCGGGACGAGGCCCAGCAGGCCCTGGCCTTACTGGTGAGTTTTGTAAACCCTAAACTCTTTAAATTATGCAAATGCTTATGATTATGATTATACATGTGACTGACCTGGAGTTTTGGATGCAGCGTACTGAGGGGGCCCAGAGACAGGGGGCCGATGCTCCTTCTTCCTCTTCTACCCAGACTCCTGCAGATCGGGCCGAGCGGGAGGCTGACTTCACCAGGATGGTAGCGCGGGCCAAGGCGGCCGAGGTGGCGCTCACCGAGAGGGTATGCAAATCACTACACTTCCTTTTGATATTTATGCTATGATGTGTATGAAATGCAATTGACTGACAATGATGTGTTTATGCAGACGTCCGAGATGACCCGCCTTAGGACCGAGCTAGAGCAGAGCCGGGCATCGGCTCGGGAGGAGGTGGCCCGTGTGCGGGAGGAGGCAGCACAGAGCCGACCAGCAGACGCGCTGGAGATGGCGCTTCTGCGGGCTGAGCTGGAGCGACTACAGGCCAGCGCGGCCGAGGCGGAGCGCTACCGATCTGAGACGGAGCGACTTCGAGCCAGCGCGACCGAGGCGGAGCGCTACCGGGCCGAGGCAGAGCGTTACCGGACTGAGGCAGAGTAGGCCCGGTTACAGGTTGCCAGGTTGGAGGGCAAGGTGGAGGGCATGAGAGAGGTGATTCGAGAGCGCAGCCGAGCGATTCCGAGTGGTAGCCACGCCACTCATGGCTCTATTAGGAGTTACTTCACAGGTTCCTCCGGCCACCGGAGGAATGAGGAGGAGGAGAGAGGCCGGCGACGTCAGCGTGACGAGGTGGCTTCAACGATGCCTCCACCAAAGAGGCACGAGGGATCAGGGGATAGCGACGGGGGCCAGGGAGAGGGACAGGCTTGACTTTGTACTTGGCCCGACTTCTGTACATGATATGATATGATATGATAGTGATATGCATGTTTTTATTTTGATTTTGTGTGAATGAATGAATATATGAATGAATGAATGGATGAATGCGACTACTGACTCGACACGAGTGCGTGAGTGAGAGACGACGACTACGGGTGAGGCACGACTATGAGTGTGACGCGACATGATCATGAGTAAGATAGAGACAGACGCCAAACCTGAGTGAGAGAGAGTGAGATGAGTGACGTCAAATGAGTGAGACGAGAGACGCCAAATGAGTGAGACGAGAGCGCCAAATGAGTGAGAGGAGAGACGCCAAATGAGTGAGACGAGAGCGCCAAATGAGTGAGAGGAGAGACGCCAAATGAGTGAGATGAGGGCATCAAATGAGTGAGACGAGAGATGCCACGACTGTTAGTTGGACATGTTGACAAAGGGCTTCAGATAAGATGAACGGTTCTCAGTGAGCCGCTCAAAGCAATACACGGTCCATAATAGACCGTTCCAAGGAGAATTGGACGGTTGAATATTAACCGCTCGGAATGATGAACGGTTTACCATGGGCCGTAAAATAAGAAGAACGGTCTAGATCAGGCCGCTTAAATTCTTACCCTCGAGTTCTTTGGAGGATGATGAACGGTCCGCTACAGACCGCTCAAAGAGATGGGCGGTCTATCGTAAGACCATCCAATGGGGTACCCTGCAAACTCAAAGGGGACTCTCCTGGAGAGTCCCTAACCCGAGGGTAAATCACTTTGAACCTATCCAAACCTCATCTTAACCCGTCCTAGACTTATCCAACCCAATCTCCAGAAGCCTAGGCTTCCTAACAAGCCCATAAGTGGGAGGGGAGTCTAAATTCATGATTCACACATCCTCCTCCTTCTAAGCCTTGAAACCCTTGCTATTCACCACCAAATCATCATGAAGAGGGCCCTAGAGGGGAGTTCCATGGAGGGAGCATCTTTTGAAGGGCCAAAGCCGGCTAGGAGGGAGCGAGAAGTGCTCCAAAGGCTGACCGCGATCTCGCGACATCTAAGCTCGAGCCCTCTGAGAGAGGTAACTTAATCGTGATTTCATCCAATTCAAACCTTTCATTCACTTACATGCTTTTCCTTTCCTCTCTCTTTTCTTCCATCTTCTTTCTTCCCATCTCAGCTTCTTCCTGGCCCCAGGCGATATTCCACCTTGAAGTGGTTGGCTCCCATGGTCCACGCCTTGCCCCTAGGAGTGACATCCATCCTGAGATCTTGACACTTACAACCTCTCCTAGTGTTAGGTCAGAACTACCCAAAGCTTTCTCTTGATTGGCACAGCATCTCAGCCTTAGTTGAAATTTGGCATCCTCAAACCCATACATTCATCTTCCCATCATTCGAGGCCACTATCTTACTTGAGGACGTAGAGACCTACTTCTCTTTACCCAAGTCCCAGGTGGGAGGGGAAGACTCAGTGTGTCATACTGTTGCCCCTATAGATCATAGGCTCATCTTGGGAGGGTTCATACCAGGTAGCCGGGATGTCCATACTTTCGTAGGCCCACGTCAGATTCACCTTCTTCCTCTTAGCCAGTGGGTAGTGGAGCATTGCAAGAACAAGTGTGGGTGGGATGAAGCCATAGCTGAGGCTGCGTCCATTTGCTTGTGTGGGACTATCTTGTTTCCTTCAGTTGACTACGTTCTAGAGATGCCCCTTCTTAGTACCATTAGTGGCCTTTGGCAGGGACTTTCCATCTCTCAGGCCATCCTTGCTTACTTGTACGAGGGCCTTACCTCAGTAGCCTTAGGAGGTCCTCTGTTTGGCTCTATGATCCTTCTAGAGTGTTGGATGGGTGCTAGGATGAAATTCACATATAGGGAGGATGTCACTTCAGCTAGCAGGATCTTCAGGAGCCACCCCCTCTTCTTCATAGGTGGCGCATTCAGATTCTCTCCGCAGGTAGAGTGCAGGACAGCTGAGATGAAGACCAGGGATGAGTGGCGACTGTACATCAATAGGCTGCCCCTGGATCGGTTCGTGATGCGCCCGGGCTTCCTCCGTGACACCACTATCAGAGTTCCCAGAAGGTCGGGCTTGGACTTGAGGCTCGTGAGCGACACCGCACTGGCGATGTACAACCCACACCGGTGCTACCTACAGGTTGGACTACCTCGGACAGTTCTACCAGCACTACCCCACCTTCCTACACTATAGGCGAGGAGGATTGGTGCAGAGGAGGACGAGCAGGCGGTCAGGAGTGCCCTGATCATGTGGGAGGTGAGCAGGGTGCTTACCCTACCAGCAGAGGTTACAGAGATCCCAGCGACGCGTCAGGCCTACCTTAGAGAGCTGAGAGAGACACGTCGCCGTGGGGATGCCGAACGGAGGACTGAGTGATTTTCTTTTGTGTTCATGATGATGTTGGATAGGACTTGTGTTTAGAAGGTTCGATATATGAAATGAATAAGATTGATGATTGGATCGATTTTAAGCTTTGTTTGGGTTATGACATGATTGCGTAAGTTGGGATAAGATTAAAACATTCACATGGTTATGAGCCAACTGCACTTTTCAGCTTCCACCTGCCCCTGTACACATATAAATCCATAAAAATAGATTACATCTGTTTTAGGCTTAACCCCTTGCCTATAATAAGTTAGGAAATGACCAGCTCTTGATCTTTGGTCAAGGGGGTAAGCCTTATCAAATAGGCAAATAACAAATGTCAAATGAATGCAATGGATGCTATGAATGAAAATCAAGGAAAATTTTTTTTTGGAGTTTTGAAAATATTTGATTTTTTTTTATTTTGAAATATTTGATTTTTTTGGATTTTGAAATATTTGATTTTTGTTGGATTTTGAAATATTTGATTTTTGAGTTTTGAAATATTTGATTTTTTTGAGCTTTGAAATATTTGATTTTTTTTTTGAGTTTTGAAACCAGGTTAGACCTGACGACAGGGAACCTCCCATCTCACCAGGGGCCTCCCGGGCTCAACGTGCAATATAAAGGACCGCCCGCGGCCGGTGCTAACCTTGCTTTGACGGTGCCTCTACCGAGGCCATACCCGGGGTAGGATCCATTCCGTGGAAAATAAAACAGATTTAGCAGGAAAGCTGGCGGTAGGTATAGAGGTTTTTAGGGCTTGAGTCCTTCTCACGACACCCCTTTTTTCAAAGAATTTGGTCTGTTGCGCCGGGGCTTTATGTCCATTCTCGAACCTACTTCCGCTCTAGGCACGCATACGACCGGGCTCATAACGTCCCGCGGGGAAACTGTACTGCCACTCTTGTCGTGCCTAGTTTTTTTATTTGGGGACTTTCAAACTTTTTTGAGAGCTGCGAGCTTTGAGTGAGCTTTTAGCCTTGATTTTTGCCCCTCTTTCTCATTCCTTTCTTTCTTTTCTCTCTCTTTTTTTCTTTTGTTCTTCTGCGGAATAAGGTCATAATGGACTGCCCCTATTTGAGACCTCTTTTTATTGGGGGGTCTAGATTGGTTCTCGTCCCCTTATTCACCCTTTGCCCCTATTTTCAGCCGAGAGAGAAGGAAAAATAAGGACTTTCACCCTTTCCGAAGCATAGTCAAAGGAGAAACAATGTTTATGCAAAAGAAAGAAACCGACCCACGAGGGTTGTGTAGTGTGTGAAATGTTGAACCGGGGATTTCCTTTCGTGATTAAGCGAAGGCGCACCCCGCCACCAAGTCGTTGCTGGTTTGACTCTATAGATAAAAGTGTTTTAAATTTAGCCCATTCCACGGATTTGGTAATTCTTCGCCCTCCGCGTTGATTAAACGATACGCGTTACCCGGATAGACTTCCTTAACTACAAATGGCCCTTCCCAGTTAGGTTGCAGCTTAGACCTGGGACCTGCTGATCTGATAAATTTGTGTTTCAAAACCATATTACCCACTTAGAATTTTTGTTCGATAACCTTCTTTTTAAAATACCACGAGACACGCTTTTGATAAACCGAAACATGATTGGCCGCATTAAGCCTCTTCTCATCTAAGAGTTCCAGTTGGACTAGCAACGCCTCTCGACGCTCGTCGAGATTAAGTTCTTTGTCCAGCTGCACCCTTAGGGAAGGGATCAGGATCTCGTACGGGAGTACCACCTCCATCCCATAGGTGAGAGCAAAAGGAGTTTGCCCCGTGGGAGTGCGGACGGAGGTGCGATAAGCCCATAGAGCTTCTACCAATTTATCGGCCCAATCAGTAAATTTGTCTGACTCGCATGTTTTCTTGATGATTTTAAGAAGGGTTTTATTCGTGGCCTCAGCCTGGCCGTTACCTTGGGGGTAGTATGGTGATGAATGATGCAATGATATATTAAACTTCTTACAGAGGTCCCGGAGTTCTTGAGAAACAAATTGAGGTCCGTTGTCGGTGACGATATCACTTGGCACTCCAAACCGTGAGATAATATTCTTCATGATGAAGCGGCATACTGTGGTGGCTTTGATTTCTGCATAGGCTTCAGCTTCCGCCCACTTGGTGAAGTACTCCGTCGCCGTCAGGATGAAGGACTTCTGTTTGACTATAGAATTCGGGTCACCGAGAGGTCCGACGATATCAAAGACCCACATGGAAAATGGCCAAGGAGCAGAGAGAGGATGGAGAGAAGAAGCAGGAGCATGGATCTTGTTAGCATGGAGCTGGCATTGAAGACACCTACGAACATAGGTGGAACAATCTTCTTCTAGGGTTGGCCAGTAATAGCCCTACCTAAGAATCTTTTTCGCCAACGCCTGCCCATTAACGTGCCCTCCACACTCACTGGAGTGAGGTGCTTCTACCACCTTCCAAGCCTCATCGTCATCTGGACACCTCATTAGTACTCCATTGAGAGCTCGCCTATACAATTCTCCATCAACAATCGTGTATCTGGCGGCGACTCTTCTAATAGCCTTTCGCTGTTCGGCATTCGCTATCTCCGAAAATGAACCATCCCTACAATACTGCTCAATCTCATAATACCACGGCATCTCTTCTTCTTCTATGATCTCCTCAAGCTCAGTTAATGAGACTTCCTTCACCTCTTCCCTTTCTGCCTTCCTTTCTAAAGATTTCCTAAGGTTATCGAACCAGGGATCCTGAAGAGAGGGAGCGTCTAATCACTGTACCACAATGGTCTCAGTAGCACGATTGAGGGGAAATGAAAGAGAAGAAGCTAGTGATGCAAGGGCATTAGCCAAAATGTTCTGAGAACGAGGAGTGTGAATATAGATAAGCTTCCGGAATTGCCTAGCCAAGAGCGTGACCTGATCTTGATAGGGCTTAAGCTTAGGGTCACGGGTGCGGTAAGTTGACAGAACTTGACGCAGCACCAACTGAGAGTCTCCTATGATGTTAAGGTATCGCGTGCCCATGATGTAGGCGTGCTTCAGATCGGCAAAGAGAGCCTCATACTCGGCTATATTATTGGTGGCAGGAAATGAGAGTTGATAAGCGATAGGGATGGTTACTCCCTCCGGGGTAAGGAGAACGGCGCCAATTCCACTGCCCTGGGAATTGAGAGCACCATCGAAATGGAGAGACCAAAAGGGAAGACGAGTGATTACTGCTAAGTGTTCATCAGGGAATTCATCCTGGATTGAATCAGTGCGAGGAATGGGAGAATGAGCGAGATGCTCAGCAATGGCGTATCCCTTGATCACTTTCTGGACGACGAAGGTGATGTCGAATTGGGAAAGAAAGCTCTGCCAGCGAGCTAACAGGCTAGAAAGGACAGGTTTTTCTAAAAGATAACGAATGGGGTCCATTCTAGAGATCAGCCTAACCTCGTGGGCAAGAAAATAATGTTTGAGCTTCTGAGCTACCCATACTAGCGCTGCACAGGTCTTCTCCATGGCAGTATACTTGGATTCAGCAGGATTAAACAACCTCGAAAGGTAGTATGCTGCCCTTTCCCTTCCTTCATCGTCTACCTGAGCCAGGACAGCTCCTAGGGAGTCCTCAATCACAAAAATTTATAGAATCAGGGGTTTCCCCGGGACGGGTGGTTGCAGAACCGGGGGATTAGAAAGATAAACCTTCAGCTCCTCATAGGCCTTTTGGCATTGTTCATTCCATTCAAACTTTGCGCCCGCCTTTAACAATTCATAGAATGGGCGGCATCTCTGCGAGTGTTGAGATATGAATCTTCTGATGAATTGTAAACGCCCAATCAAACCTCGAAGTTCAGTGATGTTCTTAGGCGGCGGCATTTCCATAACGGCCTTTGCTTTGTTCGGATCGATCTGAATCCCCTGTTTACTAACTATAAACCCTAGTAACTTCCCCGATGCAACTCCGAACACGCATTTCTTTGGATTCATCTTTAACTTATATTCCCTAGCCCTTTGCAACACTTTGGCTAGAATGGCGGGGTGTTCCTCTTGAGACCTCGACTTTACCAAAATATCATCCACATAAGCTTCTAAGTAGACATGCATCATGTCGTGGAAGATAGCCATCATTGCCCTCTGATAAGTAGCACCTGCATTCTTTAATCCAAATGGCATGACAACATAGCAGTATGTGCCCCAGGGCGGGGTGAATGAGGTCTTCTCTTGATCCTCAGGAGCCAGACGGATTTGGTTATATCCAGAATAACCATCCATAAATGAGAGGGCTTCATATCCAGCTGTGTTATCAACCAATACATCAATGTGAGGAAGCGAGAAATCATCGTTCGGACATGCCTTATTTAAGTCCCTGAAATCGATACAAATCCAAATTTTGTCATCCTTTTTCATCACCGGGACTATGTTTGCCACCCATTGCGGATATAAAACAACTCTAATAAACCTGTCCTTATGCAATTTGTCGACTTTTTCCTTAATTCTTAAGGCTATCTGTGCGTGAAATCTTCTTGCTTTCTGTTTAACGGGTGTTGCCCCTGGTTTGAGAATTAATCGATGTTCAACCAATGTGGGGTCAAGACCCGGCATGTCCTCGTAGGACCAGGCAAAAGAATCGCTGTACTCCCTCAAAATCTTGATGAGCTCCTCTTCAACCTGAGGAGGGAGATTAGCAGAAATAAGTATGGGCCTGGGGTCCTCTTCGGTTCCAAGATTAATTTCCTTAGTGGGTTCATCGACTGTCGAGGATGGTTCGTCAAACCTCTTCAAACCTTGCGCGTACAAATCAGCAGTGTCATCCACATCACTTTCTTCATCATCAGCTGGGTCCTTCTCATTCACAATTTCATATACCCCTAATCCGTCATTTCTCCATACCCCCTCTAATTCCTCATCATCTTCCAAAACAATAGCGGTCTCTACAAACTCTGGGCACCTAAGGAGGGCGTGGCATCTCTCTGCCAAATCCTGCAAAAACCTATCAGGGATGGATTTAGGACGACGCGCCACAGGGTGCGCTGCAGACGAGGACGGGCTGACTAGACTCGAACTAGACCCTACCCCAACTGACTCGACTAACCTAGGAGACTCTGCACACTGTACATCTAACCTAGAAGATAGGAAATCTATCGGAAAAGGAACAGGGGTCTCGCACCCCTGGGAATCTGAGCAGAACACATCGTAATCTTCCACTGAAACCTCCATTTTAAAATTGGCATTTTTTTTGGAGGCCGGAGGAGATCACGCAACACGAGGAATAGGATGGAGGAGGAGGGAGTTGCATGGGAAATAATTCAGGGAATATGCAATCAAAGAATGGATCAGAGGAGGAAAACCACATCTCGTGGAGTTGAGCACCGGGGGGAGGAGGAGTAAATAAGGTTGAAAGATCAATAGGCGGGCAGCGCCCGCAAGCATAGGGAACAAATAAAATTTCAGGTGGTCTCTCCGCGAAGTACGGGTCGACCAGGATTGGAGGGGAACGGGGGACAAACCCCAATTGTTGAAACCAAGAGGCAAGATGGGACGGGGATAGAGAATAGGTAGTGATAGAGCTCCCCACTTCCCGTGGCCCCTGGCGGACCAGTTGCATTGGAGGACGCTTCACCAGCTGCGTCTCCTTCTTCTTCGGACGGCCTTCTCTTTCACTGAACAACTTTTCAAAACAACCGGCAAAATCTTTCACATCACCCACCAACCCCTTCAGCGGCGGTGGTGGGTCAGCATCATCACAGGCATCATCAACCCTCACAGGGCAGGGTGGCGGCTTCTTCAAAGTGCCGGGCTGCAATGGGCCTTTCACAAAATACTGTCGATAGTCCCATGTTAACGGCCCGGAGTCTCCAAGTATCGACATCGCCGAATCACGGTAGCCAAGGCCTCGGCGGCCCATCTTCCTGCCTTTAGGGACGGGGTTGGTTCGGCCCTACAATTGTGCACCGAGACCCAGGCCCGGCTGATAGCCCAGTTTCAGAATCATGTGCCACCCCTTTGAATCTCTAATCTTGGACTTGATCTTGACATTTGTTGGCGCAGTGGCGGGCTTGTGTGACGCATATGCCCATGAATAGTTCAAGTCCATAACTGACAGAACTGGCCTATTACTTGGCCATAACGTAGGAAGAATCCTGGCTGTTATCGCATCAACATTCTGGACCGTGGAAATGCTCTTCACCTTGACCACCCGTCCCTAGAATGGGAATTTCAAACACTGGTGGGCAGTTGAGGGCACGACGTTCAGGCTGTTTATCCATGGATGACCCAGAATAGCTTTGAACATTGGGTCTATGTCCAATACATAAAATTCCACGTTCATAACCAAAGGCCCTAGCTCGGCCTGTACGGTCACGACCCCGTGACAAGCACACCTGGAATTGTCGTATGCTGCTATGGTGGTGGGCGTTGGCTTGAGCATATCCTCTGAAATGTTGCAGGCACGGAGGGTACTTAATGGACACACGTTTATTGATGCTCCTGTGTCCACAAGGGCAGACTCCACGGCCACTTTGTTCAAAGAGATGGTAATACACAGCGGCATCTGCCGTGCCTCAGGGGGTGCTAGCTCTGACTCAGAGAATGAAATAGAAGGCCCCTTTGTAATTATTGCCAACACCGCCGGCAAGCTATCTACTGCCACATCCTCGCTCACCATAACCTTCTGTAGAAAAGTTCTGAAAGCATCCTAGTGTAGCGGCGACCTTTTGATCAATTCCAAAACTGAAATCTTGGCCAGCATCCGGTCCAAGTGCTGCAATAGGTCATACTTCGTGCCTGGCACGGGGTCTACTTCATCTGTCTCCGCTGTAGGGGAGGGAACTTGGAGGTTGGGTGCAGACGTACCAGAGGAAGGAAAAACTCTTTGGAAGGGATGCCCGCTCCGAAGGGCGCAATCCTGTGCCGACACGGCCAGAGATGGACCCCCGCTCGGCCCGGTGGGGCAGGTGGAAGGTGTAGAAATGGGGGTGAGGATGGCGGAAGTTGGTCGAATGGGCCCTGGTGAAGGGGAGATGGGCGAAGGGTTAAGCGGAGGGGTGATGATGGAGGGTATGGTGGGTGGTGGCGAAAGGACTAGTGGTGTGGAGGGGAATGCGGTGGGCCTGATGGGCGATGCGGAGGGAATAATGGGTGGAGTGGTGGTGAGAACGGCGGGCCTGAGAACGGAGGGGATAGCAAGTGTGGGGGAATGGTTGTGGTGGAAGGCCAAGAGGTGTGCGGGGGTTTCATCATCAAAAGTCCACCCATCGTTGGGGGCTGGGTGCTGGAAAATGTTTACTTGTGCCGGTGCCGGTGCCGGCGGCTGTTGTTGTTGCTGAGGAGCGGGTTGAGGCATCGGCATGGGATTCTCATGGATCCCAAGGTCCTACTGCTGCTGCTGTTGCTGGGGTTGCTGTTGCTGTGGGGGTTGCTGTTGTTGCTGTTGCTGGGGTGCCGCCTGTTACGGCCTGGCTTGTCTCTGCCTCTGCTTGATGTCCTCGATCAACTGGTGCATCTGGGCCCAATCAATCCTCTGGCCCTCGTGTAAGTCATACACTAGATCTCTAAACTGATAGCACCGTTCTATCGTGTGCCCGGGCTGCCGATGATATATGCAATATTGGGACTGATCGGCGGCCGGATTCCAATTCTGACGCTCCGGAGGCAATTGAATATCACCAGTATACATCAAAGCTGAGAAAATATCAGGCAATGTCTCAGGAAGAGGAGGGTAATGGGTCCTCTTTGGGCTCGGTCGAGCAGATCCATAAGCGGCGGGTGGAGGAACATTATTATATTATGGCGGCCGCTGAGGCAGTTGGGGTGGTGGTGGTTGTTGTTGCGGGTATTGGGGAACCTGGAAAGTGGGTTGGGGAACTTGTGGAGTGGCAAACTGGGGGTTGCGTGGAGGCTGCGGGAAGCGAGGTGGAGCGGCTTGGTGGGGGAACTGAGCAGCCTGAACCTGCTCGTTGATTTGTACTCCCTCAGTGACGGGGCCCTGTGACTTTCTGGTGATTTTGGGTTTCTGGGCCTCAAAGAGTGAATGAATAGGGGAGTCTTTAAATTGGGTTTGTATGAACCGAGCTCTACTGTATAACTGGTGCATATTCGAGATGTCATTCATTACCAAAATATTTCTGAATGTTGGGGTGGCGTTGGAGATCAATAACTTGACTTTTTCTTCTTCCGGGATCTGCCCGGGCACACGCGAGGCCATCTGCCTCCATCGATCTGCATAGGTTGCAAAGTCCTCTTCCGGCTTCATCTTCTCCGCTACCAGGTCGGTGAAGGAGTATTCGGGACCGACCCGATCTTGGAACCTCTGGATGAACCTCTCCTTGACGGTCTTGAAATTCTCGGCCTCCTCCATAGGCAAAGTATAAAACCATTCCAGGGTGACCCCTTCCAATGATCGGCGGAATAAGTAAGCCATCATGCGATCATCATGCTGGAACTGTGCTGACTCGTAAAGAAACTCCCGAACATGGATGAACGGGTTGCCGTTCCCATCATATTTTTGATACACAGGGAGCTCTGATTGAGGAGGAAAACAAATGTCCCTGAAGTTAGGAATAGGGACGTCAGCCAGAGATTGCGGGCCAACCCGCTTGTGGAGGAGGTCAATTTGTTGCTGCATAGAAGCCCATTTGTCAAGAATTTCCCGTTCTCGGGATGGGGGAGAAGGAGCAGGAGGAGCAGTACCTGGATATGTAGCCAAAGGAAAAGCTGACTGAGGGGGCGACCCGTAAGATGGATAATGGGCCAGGGAAGGGCCCACATCCGCATGAGCCAGCTGGGCGGCCCCTGGTTGCAACCGAGTGAAATCTGTCGGGGCTACGAGGGCCTACGGTGATGGAGAAACAGTGGCATAGGGATCAAGGTAAGGAACAGAGGGGATTTGAGACTTCCCCTTATCGAGCGGCTGATGGGCCAAGGTGGAAGCCTGGCCCATTTCCATGTGGGAGTACCGAAGGACCTGAGGACGAGTGGGAGTAAGGTAAATATGGGCCACAGAGGTGGTCCCAGCAACAGAAGATGTAGTGGCAATAGCGGTCATGCCACGAGAAGGGATTGAGGTCGGGGCATCGGCCCCTTGCAAGGCTTGTCGGATGAGATGGAGCTGGGTAGGGTCCAGCTGGGCCATCATGTTGAGAATCTGATTGGCCGGATTCTGAATGGATGGATTCAAAAGAGAGGGTTGGGAACCCTCACCGAGGACGGTCGGGAGTGGAGGGGCAGTCCCCTCTCCTCCCTGCATATGGGTGACCCTAGGTGGGTCCTCAAGAAGGCCGCGAGGAAGAGAATCCTCGTGGGACTGAGAGAAGTCGTATGACGACATGGAAGGTGATGAATCAAACAAAGGATTGAAGTATGAATGGAAATGGGAACTGACCCTAGGAGATGATCCCGAGGGAAAGAGACAACCCCACATACACCAAACACCTAAGACTAGGGCAAACAATCCTAACTAAAGCAACCTCAAACAAACAAGCATCCAAGGGAGAGGAGAGATGAGAAGAGAATCAAGCATATGAGCAACCAAGTTGTCAAATGATGCACGACAATTTTTTTAAATTCCCCTTGTAGGACCTTAGTGGATTAATTAATATATGACTCTGCTCAACCACAAGGTACCTAACTAGGATGGGAAATGAAGAGCTGGGTGACTCTATGGGGATCTCTCACTCGCGGATGCAAACCCTAGACTGGGGGGTGGATACGGTACAACCTGCTCGGCGTCCGTGTGGGAATCCACGGCTCACGGGGGCTTACGGAGGTCCTCAGCAAGGTCCCTAGTCGGCTCCAAGGAGTATGGAGATGAGAGGAAACCCTACCTCGGTAGGAATGCAACTACTATGAAAGAGATGGATGGTCCTATGTGCACCGGAGTGCATGCAAAATCTAGCCTAGCAACTATCAAGCAATAATCAATCAAATATATAAGCAATGAAAATAATGATGCAACAATGATATGGGAGCAGGGGGGAGATCAATAACTAGCACCAAAGCTCATAAATCTCATGGAATATGGCAATCAAAATGAACAATGAGTGCACTGCGGCACCACAAGGACGGTCTGTGTGAGACCGCTCAAAGGGACAGACGGTCTGTAAAGAACCGTATCAGCCAGGGAGCAACCGAACAACAGAATAACTGTAGAAAGAATCACAGAATGCTAGAAATATGGCAGGGATGACGAACGTACCAGGACGCACAGTCTGGCGACAACCGCGTATGATCTGGGACGGCTCTCCAGCAGCCGTGCACCTACAATCAGAACAGCCAGAAGCATACCTGTGCCAGAAAGATGGACGGCTAACAACAGGCCGCTCAGAATGTTAGACGGTCGATGGAGGGCCGTCTCTGATAGAACGCTGGCAGGAGACCTGGCACTGTTCACAGGGATGGACGGTGGAGGATCAGCCGCTCGGGGAATGAACGGCTCGGGGAGAACGGTTCACTCTCCAGAAGGCAGAGGACGCGCCCAACCTGCAATCACTCGAAAAAGAAAACTAAAACAACGAAAAGGGGGGTCAGCAAATCACAAGCACGATGGGCACTAGGGGTCCCACCGTGATCACCACAAAAGAAGGGTGTAGATATATTTTCTCCTCCCAAATCCGTTCCTTTTCCAAATGTCTTCCCAATGTCTATTCTACCATATCCGACATGAGATGCAAATGAAGACAGAATAAAAGGAGGAAATAAGAACCTGTGATCGCCACCAAAGCGCCGAACGTGATGAACACGTCATACTTTGGAAAAAGGGAGAGACACTCGCCTGTCTGCAGTGCTGGTTAGATGAGCGATTGATGGAGAAGCGCCTATAGGATGCACAGTCTTACGATAGACCGCCTAAGGACGCTGCAGAAGATGCGGGAGGAAGCGCTCCTGAAAGTTGAACGGCTCTGTAACGACCGCAGGATGAAGAAGGGCGGCCGAAGATACACCGCACGTCTCCTTGCACGGACAGAAGAGAACCGCTTGAGACCACCGAGCCAGAAGTCACAAAAAGGTCCAACCTCCACCCTCCCCAGCCGGCCAGAGGGGATAGGCCTCGTGCTAAGGATTGCTGACCTGCAAAATAACGTAAAAACACAAAGAAACAACCTAGATTAGAACTGAATGGTGTAGTATATGTCAAAATAATGAGGAATGAACGTGACTAAGTGGAAAGGGGGATACCTGGGGGATTTTAAACCCCTAGGGTGTCAAAAACGTAGGTGGATGTGTGCATGGTGATGAGAATGAAGAAGAACGTGGGGAGAAAGTAATGCATGCGATGAAAAAGTGACGAAACCTATCAAACACAAAAGACTCAAAACTTGACTACTCCCTGAACCGGAGGCTTGTATGGACGTAGAAAGCCTCCCTCCTTGGTGCTAGGTCGGTCAAGAATGCGGCAGGGCTTCACCATCGACCAAAAATCTCCCCCCCTTTTCAAACCCGGCCTTTATGGTCTATTTATAGAGCCTAGAAAGCCTAGCTCAAAATTAGGGTTCCAGTGGATATTAATCTGAGATATCAAAAGATAAAGTGAAGATAATATCCTCAGCTTTCGTTAGGATCAAATCTCATCCGATTTGGTTGAGAATCCACGGAGAAAATCAAGGACAAAGTTGAGGGTTTAACCACAGATAAAAGAGATGAAATCTGTTAAAATTCAACAATCGACGGGATGAACGGTCTTACGATAGACCGCTCAACTGGATGGGCGGCCATCTACTGGCCGTCCAACCCCGTCGGTGGAAATTCAAAATAAATTATTAATAACCCAAATTATCCGTTGAACTGACCGAAACCTTCGCCATTGGACTCTCAGGGATGAACGGCTCCGATGAGACCGTTCAAATGTAGAGCGGCCAAAGACAAACCGTTCTAGTCCTGTCGGTGGAAAATCAAAATAGATAAGATAATTAGATAATTATCTGAGAAAACCATCTAACGCAGGACTCTGAGAGATGAGCGGTCACCATCAGTCCGTCCATCAAGTTGAACGGCTAGGATAGGGCCGCATAAATGCTTGTCGGTGGAAATTCAAAAAATTACCCACAATATTCCAAAATATTTGGACGGTCTTCATTCAACCGCACATGGATTGAGCGGCCAGGGATGAACTGTACATGCAAATGGGCCTTTGAAACTTAAAGAAAAGCCCAATCAACCAAAACCAAGGCACGTTAAGCCCTGAATTAACTTGGACCTAACCAAGGAGGGAGGCAGCCCATAAAATTGGCCCAAAACATGCCTAAAAATAGCCCTATTGAGTGATGGACAACTCAAGGCATCAACAAATGGGAGTAAGAGAAACGACTCAACTTATCAGCATAAAACGGGTGTCAACATAGAGGAGTGACTGGAGAGGAAGGCCTCGATCTCTGCCACCACATTGTTCAACCTATCGAAAGACTTGATTTCGATCTCGATCATCTTTTCAAGAATCTCCCGCTTCAGGTTTTGCTTGCAAATTTTAACGGCATCTTCTTGATGTGGCGGCCGCTTGCATCTCATGCTGAGGTTCGGCCATCTTTTAATATATTCCAAAGCAGTTTCATCATTCTTCTGCTTGGAAGCATATAATTCGGGTACGGTCACCTCTCCTTCAACTACGTGGAATCGCTCTCAGAATTGTCGCTGCATGTCCGGCCAATCTTTGATAGCTCCAGCCGATAAGTTCGAATACCATTCAAAAGCGAGTCATGTGAGGGAAGACCCGAAGAACTTGAGCAGGTAGGACTCGTCGGTCACCAGATCGCCCATCACGTTGATGTAATAGGCTATATGTTCTTTCGACGAACCTTGTCCGTTGAATTTATCAAACTTTGGTGGTTTGTTGACGCCTAGCGGCAGTCTCTTAGCAGCATGATGGATAGGGTATGGCACCCGGTATGCATCAAAAGCAGCATACTCATCATTGCCTCTGTCGGCCATCGTCTTTTCAATCATTTGTTCTATCATTATTATGTTCATTATGGCCGAATCGACCGGGCTTGAGCAGGGTTGAGGTTGCTTCATCTGCGGCATTGCCACAACTGTTGTTTGAGGTAAGATAGTAGGCCCCGGGGGCTGGGAAGTAAGTTACGGGGTCATGCCCCCAGTATAGTTGAGTGCTGGCTGAGCAACCATCATCTGTGGTGAAGCATCTAATTCAGCTGTGCCTTGCGGCGAGGCTTTAGAAAGGACCTCGGTCTGTCTCGAGGTTGAAGGTTGCATATTCAGCTCTCGGAGCTGTCTTTTTAGCGCTTCGATTTCTTATTTATATTTCTGGAGCAGCATCATTATCATAGCTGAATCGGGTGTAGAGGAGTTGGGAGCCTGACCTCCCCCTTCCACTGGAGCATTCGGAGAAGGTAGTGGTCTCTCGCCATCATCTTCAGCAGTGATCACATTTGTAGTCATCGTGACCAGGTCTGCACTTGTTTCTTCAGTGCGGGCTTGTGCTGCCTCATCATGGTCTGCGGGCAAATCCCCGGAGTGGCCGGTCACCCCAGCCATATTGCAAGTGAATATCTGGAGCTGCCAACTTCTTTGGATGACCCTCCTGGCATCATATGAGTGGGTGCTAACCCGCCGACCATAGGCTTGGAAGGTTGATTTGTGAGACGCCCGGACAGGCATCTTGATCTTTTCTTCTTGTTCTTCTTCTCTTGGAGCCGGGGCCCGTGCCTTGGGCACCCATATCTGTTTGAATCTGATTGGTTTAGGGGCCAATCTCCCCGTTGATTTGGACTCGAAGCGGTCCGCCTTGCTTTGGGCCAGTGCCTGGAAGGAGTTGTGCACTGGTACTTGTTGGGTTCGGTGCAGTATTCAGAGGGGGGGGGTGAATGAATATAACCCGTTTAAAAAACCTTTCGCCCAGTTAAAAAATGATGCTCACTAAAATTACTAGTTCGCAAACTAGACAAGCTTAAAAGCTAATAATCAGTTGCAGAACAAAAACAAGCATACAGTGAGATCACTAGGATGCTAACTAGGCTGAATTAGACAAGGAGTCGCTCAACTAGAATTTCGCTCTCTTGACAGATTAAACTATTTTAAGAAAACTAATCCACTCTTCTGCTCAACCAGAAGCCAAACGCTTAGAGCGCCCCTATGCAATCATCTAGCGGAAGCAAAAGCAGATAAACCAAACCACAATGCACAAGGGTTTTTAGGTGGTTCGGTCCTCCAGACCTACATCCACCCCACACTCAAACCGAGTGTGGCTTCCACTAGCTCACGCTAGACACAGCAGACTCAGTCTGCAACAGGTGCTGCCACACAGCTTGACCAGGGGAACAGCCTCCCCTCTTCCTCCCAACCGGAGGGAACCACTAGTGACACCAGTCACTAGCAAACCAGAGACACACGATCTCTCTTCCTCCAGACCCGGAGGGAACCCCTGGACTTGAATTCACAAGCCCAGAACCGGAGATCAGATCTCCCTTCCTCCACACCGGAGGGACACCACAAGTAGCACCCAGCTACTTGCAACTGGAGATAGCAATCTCCCTTCTCCTGAACTAACAGGAGGAACCCCGACCTCACTACTGAGGATCGGAAGAACACAGATAACCAAATGAAACAGGAAAAATAAGAAAAGAAAAATACATAGCGATCAGAAAGCTGTAAAGACAAATAACACAAATGTGGCTCGCATGGAGTTGACTGGCCTGGATTTGATTCACTGTCCAGTAGACAGATCTTCAGGTAACTTCTTCCTTGTTCTCCACGAGCTCTCTCGCTCACTTTCTATCTCTCTTTTCTTTCTCTTCTACTCTCCTAGGAGCTTCTTCTGCTACTTCTCTTCTTCTTCTTCTCAACTCTCTTCTCTCTCTTTTTCTTCTTCTGCTCTTACTCTCACTCTCTTCTCTGCTCTCTTCTTTTCTTTCTTCTCTTCCTTTTTCTGGATCGGGGCTCTCTGTATGAGCTTTTCTTCTTGCCAACTCGATCACCTTCATCTGAGGACGAAGGGTTCTATTTATAGCAGCAACAGCAGGTGGATAGGGCACAAAACGCGTGTGCCTCTCACGCACGATCCAGAATCTTCCTGACACGTGTCCTTATCAGATTGGTTCCTCTTGTCTCGGATCACGTGCAGCCCAGGAGTGTGGAATGTTCTTCCTCGGACCTGTAATGAGATTAAAATCATTAACACTGAGGGCCACAGGAACTAAAGCTGCATGAGATATGTAATAGTAATACGATGGCACTGTACTTGGAATGACACGAGATAGACAAGGTGACTGCAGCACGAAGTAAGGAAAAAATGACACGAGATACATTGTGACAGAACATACACAACGAAGAGATCGACACGAAATGAGGTTATAAAACAACACGAGGTAAAAAGAAGAACGACACGAAGTGGTTGCAACAACAAGCAAGACATAAAAGATGACATGAGATGCAACTAGAGGACAGAGAGAAGCGACACGAGGTTCATACAGAAACGACACGAGGTGGCACAGAAAGCAACACGAGGTGCTGCAATGTTCTGCACGCAGTGGAACAAAAACAACACGAAGACACAAAGACAAAAACAACACGGAGACACGAAGACAAAAACAACATGGAGACACGAACATAAAAACAACACGACATAACACACAGCAAAGAGAACGACACGAGCTGACCACAACACGAAGACAAAAAAATAGAAACCAACACGAAGTGTGGTTTCAACACAAGAAAGACACAAGGTCTAAGAAGAACAACACGAAGACGGAAATAATAAAGAACCGACTCGAACTAAGGACGACACGTGCTGACAACAGAAACCGACACGAAGTGGTTGCAAATAAGCAAGACACGAGGTCTACGTAAAGCAACACGAAGTGTGGTCAAGGCGAGACAGACACAAAGACGAAAAACAAGATTCGACACGAAGTGAGAACAACACGAAGTGAAAACAACACTAAGATGAAAACAGAAGTTGACAGCAAGTGAAAACAACACGAAGTGAAAACAAGACTAAGACGATGAGAACAGCACGAGGTGAAGCGACACGGGGTTCACTGGGAAACGACTCGAAGTTCATCAGAACAAATCGAGCTGCTACAGAAAACAACACGAAGACAATCAAACAAAAACAACACGAAGACAATGGATGCTACAGTGCAATGTCTAGACTTGAAGTTCAGTTGAGTGTACAGACTTGAAGAATAAGCCAGTGTATAGACTTGAAGATTGAAGGCGATGTACAGACTTTGATGACCAACACCAATGTATAGACTTAGGAGCATAAGACACGGCTGTACAGACTTCGCCTAAGACGCTGTACACACTTAGCCTAAGACAATGCATAGGCTTGAACGAGAGTCCAATGTATAGACTTGCATGATGCACAATTACACAGTCCAGTGTATAGACTTTGCTACCCAGACATGATATATGCAGAGACATGATATCTGACAGAATGCAATGCACATATATAAAGAGCAAATGCCATCAATGCTAGACATCATCATTCATGTTGCTATCAATATACAGAATGCTCAAGAATAATAATGCATAGAAATGCACTTTGTTTATTGCAATCATCAAAACATAATAACATTGCTATCATCAAAATACAATATCAAATGCACTCACTGTCTTGCTATCATCAAACCCAAATAGCATTGCTATCATCAAGACGACATAGCACATGCTTGTGCCTAAGTGGCACAACATTCTCCCCCTTTTTGATGATGGCAACACAATGTGACAGTGAGTCACACACAAGATTTTCTCCCCCTTTGACATGATCAAAAAAAGAAAAACAGTAAAAATCTGAGTGCAAAGTGCAATATGCATGCAAATTCCTCTAGAACATTTTTCCCCTGAAAGTAAGACTCCCCTGAATTATTTCTCCCCCTAAATAGAAGCTCCCCCTTTGAGAAGGAATATGAACAGATAAACAAGGTAGAGAAAGTAGGAGGGTCACTTGACAACAGCTGAATCATAGGTTCAGAAAGGAAGCATGATTATAAGCAACTGTTAAAGTTTAAAAATCAGCAACATACAATTTTGACAAAGATTCAGGTTTAACAGTTATAATTCTAGAGTAAAACACCTGACCCCTGAAAAAGAGTTTTAGATTCCATTTATAGCAATGAATCTAGGGCACATGGTATTAATAGATAAGTCAGACATAATACCCTTTTGTGATTAAACAAGGAAATTCAAGAGAGGAAACTTGAATATGTATTAATAAAAACAATTTCCACTCATAGACTTTTGATTTTCAAAGGGTTACAGCAGTTTGATTTTCATTTTTCAATTTCTGAACCTGAACTGAGTAAATAGATCAGTGGCATTTATGCTGTTGACATTAGGTGTACACCTTGATTAGAGGCAAGTACCCCCAATTACTAGGCATAAACTACTAGACCTATTTCAGATCAAAACCCACAAAGAATAGTCTTCACTTTTGACATTAAGGGTACACCTTGATTAGAGGCCAGTACCCTCAGTTACTTAGTGAGAACTCCCTCTATAGATTTGACCTTTTGAACAGAGATATTCTGAAGCACTTCATGACTATGAGTTCTCCTACTTCATTGGAGGAGATCACAATTTCTCAGTGCAATTCAACCATTGCTCTGTCACTATGTTCAGTTCATAGCATTATGATCTTATTTACTGCTGCCCTTACTTCTTTTAGAGTGATTGTTTAAAAAATCAGTACACACTCTTATTAGCCTTTTCTAGAAATTTCCAGATCAACACATTTGGCATTACAAAAACTTTTTCTAATCTTACCATGAGATAAAGATTAAGAGCTATAAAGGTTTTCTTTTATCTCAAGTTCTGAAGTGCAGACACTTAACTCTCTAATTTATAAAGGTTAAACCTTTAGTTCCTTTCAATTTGTGAGTGTGATTCTTATAGAAAAACAGTTGCAATAATCACCATTCAATGTACTAAACTAGATGCAAAGCTGTTGTTTAGTGAAAATGATGGGGAAAGGATAGCAATTGGCAGAATGGTCCAATGGCATCTGATGTCAAAAGATATGAATCAAATGAATGGGGACAATGAGGAGTAAATAGGGTTCAATGAATTGAATAGAATCTCTCAGCTCCCCCTGACACCATGATGCAAAAATATGCTATGCAGTAGACTGTTCTACATGCAGACTATGCAACATTAGTCAAACTCCCCCTGACAAAGTGCATGAAATAGAATTAATGAACTGCTCATAATTTTAGAATATGCTCAAGAAGAATTCATGCTTTGTTCAATCAGAGAGAGAATTTATCAAATGCATCATCTTCCTTTTAAATTTTCAGATTTTTTTTTAACATATGATGCAGTACACTGTTCTTCATGAAAACTAGACCCATGGTACTAGGCGGAGGACCTGGTCTCAAAGACTATCTCACACATGGTAGGAACCTCCGGGCAGATTTCCCTGTCTTTTAGTAACATACCATTTGATATACCAGGGTTAACAAGGACAATGCAACATAAGGCAGTCCTTCATGCATTGAACAGCATCATTGACACATGCAATGACAATCAGTCTATACACAATCAGTCCAAGTATGCATTCAATAACAAGCATGCAATGCATTAACACAAAACACATGCATGGACACAGAGTCTATATAGTGCATCAACTGTATACACTAAAGAAGCATTCAAATTCAGTTCAACATATAGCAAGAGAAGAGCATCAGATATGCAGAATTGAATTCAATAGCTGAGTCTGGAATGCAGACTGATCAGCTAGACATGAAGAGTTCATTAAAAAATTAACCAAGCAAATCAACATGAAACTCACAATTTTCATGCTCACAATTTCAGATAATGGAATTTAAAACAGATTTCAGAACTGACCTGAATTGAATCATGGGGTTTTCTTTTTGAGTGCCTTGGTTGACCCCTTTTATTTCTCCTTCCAAGGCACACCTGCAGCAAGTCAATCAAGTTGATCCTGCAGAGACCCAAGCAGTCTTGGGTCCTGCACTACCCCTATCAGGTGTTCTAAACAGTTTCTTAGCAACATGGTCATCAAATTTCATCAGAAAACAATTGTCCATAGAGTGACCAAGTTTACCACAATATCTACATGAAACAGCAGATTTTCTGGTCCTATGATGCATATCAACAGCAGCATGAGACCTATGATAATGAGCATGAATTGTTCTGTTGTAAGCATGAATTTTTGATTTACCATTACCTGCCCACCAGCATTCAGAAGCTCGGTGGCCAGGTTTTCCACATTCATAACAACCAAGAGTCTTTTCTTTAAGACCAGCTTTATTTCTGCCCAAGAAATTTTTGTTTGGAGGGAATCTTACAAATTTAGAATTAAAATGATTTCCCTGAACAAACCAGCAGTCCTTGACTGCATGCCCATACTTACCACATTCAAAGCATCTAAGATGTTTGTTGTTTGATTCATTTTTGCCCCTGTGATTTCCTAACCAGCATTCATTTGCCTTGTGTCCAGGCTTGTTGCAATTAAAACAGATGATACGCTGACCTGAAGTAGATTCATATCTATGTGGGCCATGAGCATGTGTGAAAAATCTAGAGTTCAAATTATTGTCTTCTTTCATTTTAAAGCATGCATTCATTAGATGACCACGCCTACCACAGTAGTGACAGTAAGCAACAGATTTCTTAATGGCATGGTTTCTGTCGGATGAATTCCTAGAATGCATTGCTTCACTAGCATGCTCATCTTCAATCAACAATCTACAGTCATCCATTACATGTCCTATCTTGCCACAATAGTAACATGACACTTGTGATTTCCTGATGACATGATTACTAACAGATTGACTAGATGTATGTGAATGAGTACATGAAGCATGAGCATTTTGCATTGACCCATTACATTCAGCAGAGCTAACAAATTTCAGAGTACAACCAGAAATATTCTTAGCCTTCTTTGTTTGACTCTTTCTTTTCAATTTCTGATTATTCTCAACAAGCTTTGTTTGTTTTTCAATTTTCTGAGCTTTAAACTGAAAGACAGTTTTTGAAGGTGACTTCTGATTTTCACTTTGTTTTGGGGATTGCCTTGAAGTACCAGCTATATCAGAACAGCAGTTTGTTCCCCTTTCAGAGTTATCATCCTTCCTCTTCCCAACAGTTTTTATTTTTCCTTTAATCTTGACAGACTCAATAGCTGAATTTTCTAGATTGTGAATTTTATCTTCCAAGCTAGCAATGTGAAGTTCATAACTGGCTATTTCCTGTTCACTGCAATTAACACATTCGCTTAGAACTTAGTTTGCAGTTTTATACTTCTCAATTTCTTGTTTTAGGCTGTTCAAAATTTTTGAATTTTCATCATAGACAGCCTTTCCTTTTTCTGTAGTGAGAAGTCTTTCAGACAAGCCAGTATTCAACAACTTCACTCTTTCAACTTCAGCTTTTAATTCAGTGTTTTCTTCCTCAAGATTTTTATCCTGAATTTCATTGTTAGCACATCTCTCTCTTCCAGACATGTGCTTCAATTTTTTAATCAGTTCATCTTCTCTTTCTTCTGCTTTAATTTTCTCAGCGAGCAGATTTTTGTGATCATCTTTAAGTGAGGCAATTTGTTTATTTAGCCGTTCATTCTCACTAAAGAGATCTTCATTTCGTTCTCTTAAAGCAGAGCATATTTTACAATCTGATTTAGTAGAAGAGGACTGTGAAACCTCATTGATTTCATTCATTCTGATAATAAGAGTTTTATTCTTCTTTTGAAGATCCTCATTCTCCAATTTCATTTTGTCCAATTCAGAATTAACTTCAGTTAGTTCTTGCATGCCTTTTAGATGCTCATTTTTCTTATCTTTCAGTTGATTCTCAAGTTCAGACATTTTATCTAAGCATGTTTGTTTTTCAATTTTTAGAGAATCATTTTGTTTCTTAAGATTCTGAACATCTAGCATGCATGCATCATAAGACTTTTTCATATTTGGACAGTTTTCACAGGAATCTTTCAGATTTATTCTATCACATTTCTTTTTCAACTTTTTGTTCTCAGATTTCAATTTCTTGGATACTTCTAACAAATTTCCATACATCTCTATTAATTCATCGAAAGAGTATCCTTCTGATTCAGAACTTACCTGAGATGAGATCTCATCTTCATCATCCCGGTTGGCCATCAAGCAGCTATCACCTTGCTGATTATGCGCAGAAATGACTCTGTCATATATTTCCTTTCCAGATGTGCACCTGAGAACAAAAGGATACATATCAGTATTAACTACAGCTCTCAAGATATTAAGAACTATGGTATTATCGCAATTCTTAGAGCTGTCCTCACTAGACCAATTGGTCTGATCTTTAGGTAAGCGGTGTGGGCCTTTAGATATAAGACTCCACAAATGTGGACCAATTGAGTCTATGTACACAGCTAGGCCTCCTAGCCAACTTTCAAAGTTAGAACCATCATAAATCGGAGGTCGAGCCATTAGAACAGATGGCAGACAAGTTCAGCAAAGTAAAACAAATGACACGAACTCCACTGAAACCAGATAATCAAAATAAGACACAAGTCAATGAAGCAAGACACGATTTCAAGAGACCCACTCTGAAATGCACCAAACAAATCGGCAGGATCCTCTGCAGATTGTTAGATCTGATAGATCAGAGACCCGCTCTGATACCAATTGTTGGGTTCGGTGCAGTATTCAGAGGGGGGGTGAATGAATATAACCCGTTTAAAAAACCTTTCGCCCAGTTAAAAAATGATGCTCACTAGAATTACTAGTTCGCAAACTAGGCAAGCTTAAAAGCTAATAATCAGTTGCAGAACAAAAATAAGCATACAGTGAGATCACTAGGATGCTAACTAGGCTGAATTAGACAAGGAGTCGCTCAACTAGAATTTCGCTCTCTTGACAGATTAAACTATTTTAAGAAAACTAATCCACTCTTCTGCTCAACCAGAAGCCAAACGCTTAGAGCACCCCTATGCAATCATCTAGCGGAAGCAAAAGCAGATAAACCAAACCACAATGCACAAGGGTTTTTAGGTGGTTCGGTCCTCCAGACCTACATCCACCCCACACTCAAACCGAGTATGGCTTCCACTAGCTCATGCTAGACACAGCAGACTCAGTCTGCAACAGGTGCTGCCACACAGCTTGACCAGGGGAACAACCTCCCCTCTTCCTCCCAACCGGAGGGAACCACTAGTGACACCGGTCACTAGCAAACTAGAGACACACGATCTCTCTTCCTCCAGACCCGGAGGGAACCCCTGGACTTGAATTCACAAGCCCAGAACCGGAGATCAGATCTCCCTTCCTCCACACCGGAGGGACACCACAAGTAGCACCCAGCTACTTGCAACCAGAGATAGCAATCTCCCTTCTCCTGAACTAACAGGAGGAACCCCGACCTCACTACTGAGGATCGGAAGAACACAGATAACCAAATGAAACAGGAAAAATAAGAAAAGAAAAATACACAGCGATCAGAAAGCTGTAAAGACAAATAACACAAATGTGGCTCGCATGGAGCTGACTGGCCTGGATTTGATCCACGGTCCAGTAGACAGATCTTCAGGTAACTTCTTCCTTGTTCTCCACGAGCTCTCTCGCTCACTTTCTATCTCTCTTTTCTTTCTCTTCTACTCTCCTAGGAGCTTCTTCTGCTACTTCTCTTCTTCTTCTTCTCAACTCTCTTCTCTCTCTTTTTCTTCTTCTGCTCTTACTCTCACTCTCTTCTCTGCCCTCTTCTTTTCTTTCTTCTCTTCCTTTTTCTGGATCGGGGCTCTCTGTATGAGCTTTTCTTCTTGCCAACTCGATCACCTTCATCTGAGGACGAAGGGTTCTATTTATAGCAGCAACAGCAGGTGGATAGGGCACAAAACGCGTGTGCCTCTCACGCACGATCCAGAATCTTCCTGACACGTGTCCTTATCAGATTGGTTCCTCTTGTCTCGGATCACGTGCAGCCCAGGAGTGTGGAATGTTCTTCCTCGGACCTGTAATAAGATTAAAATCATTAACACTGAGGGCCACATGAACTAAAGCTGCATGAGATATGTAATAGTAATACGATGGCACTGTACTTGGAATGACACGAGATAGACAAGGTGACTGCAGCACGAAGTAAGGAAAAAATGACACGAGATACATTGTGACAGAACAGACACAACGAAGAGATTGACACGAAATGAGGTTATAAAACAACACGAGGTAAAAAGAAGAATGACACGAAGTGGTTGCAACAACAAGCAAGACATAAAAGATGACACGAGATGCAACTAGAGGACAGAGAGAAGCGACACGAGGTTCACACAGAAACGACACGAGGTGGCACAGAAAGCAACACGAGGTGCTGCAATGTTCTGCACGCAGTGGAACAAAAACGACACAAAGACAAAAACAACACGGAGACACGAAGACAAAAACAACACGGAGACACGAACATAAAAACAACACGACATAACACACAGCAAAGAGAACGACACGAGCTGACCACAACACGAAGACAAAAAAATAGAAACCAACACGAAGTGTGGTTTCAACACAAGAAAGACACAAGGTCTAAGAAGAACAACACGAAGACAGAAATAATAAAGAACCGACTCGAACTAAGGAAGACACGTGCTGACAACAGAAACCGACACAAAGTGGTCGCAAACAAGCAAGACACGAGGTCTACGTAAAGCAACACGAAGTGTGGTCAAGGCGAGACAGACACAAAGACGAAAAATAAGATTCGACACGAAGTGAGAACAACACGAAGTGAAAACAACACTAAGATGAAAACATAAGTTGACACCAAGTGAAAACAACACGAAGTGAAAACAAGACTAAGACGATGAGAACATCACGAGGTGAAGCGACACGGGGTTTACTGGGAAACGACTCGAAGTTCATCAGAACAAATCAAGCTGCTACATGTAGACACGACAAAATTGACGTTACTATGAGTACATCTCATATTGCCTTGTAATGCCCCAATTTGACCCTCAAATTAGTTCTATTTGAGTGGTTTTTCTCACTTTTCTTAGATTTCTTCTTTTTTTCACCCTTTTCTTATTTTTTTTTATTTTCCCCTATTTTTCTGGATTTTTCTGGATTTTTCTGAATTTTTCTAGATTTTCTGGGTATTTTTCTCTATTTTTCAGAAATAACGACTTGACTTGGGGCGTCTTTTAAATAACGACTTATACATGGGCGTTTCTTAAAAAATTAACGACTACAGTGAAGGGCGTCCATTCTTTCAAATTTCTATTTTTTGGATTTTTCTGGGAATTTTTCGGAATTTTTCGAGAATTAACGACTTTGCCTAAGACGTTATTTTTAATAAAAAATCAAAAGAAAATGAATTCACGACGTACGTGAGGGCGTGTTTTCAAATTGATTATTTTATTATTATTTTTTTAACCCCTTTGAGAGGTGATTTGGTGGCCTTCCGGGTGTCAGAAAAATTCGCAAAAATAGTCGTTGGAATCAGGGCGACGAGATGCACCTTCACCTAAAAAATAGGAAAATAATATTGAGAAATAAAAAATGGCCCTATTTTGAATATTTTGAATTAACGTCTTTTGTTAGGGCGTGTTTTAATTAACGCCTTTGACTCAGACGTTTTTCACAATTTTTCAAATAAATTCAAAATTTGATTTTTGAATTAACGCCCTGATATAAGGCGTGTTTTTAAGAAACGCCCTCTGTGTAGGTCGTCAATTCAAGAATTGACGCCCTGAACCAAGTCGTGTTTCACTTTAGTGCTCCGAACGAACGTACTCTTTCCCAGAGAGACTCCTGCTTCGTTTGGGCTCTTGCCCAGCTTAATCCTCCCCTATTTGGGCTCTTGCCCGTTCTATCTCTTCCTCCATTGGACTCTTTCCTTCTTATCTCTTCTTCTATCCTTAATAGAACTTCGGTAGCTCTGTTAAGGGGTGTTTTTTTCTTATTCTCCTGCTTGGGGGTCCGTTCTCCTTCTTCGTTTTTTTTGTTTTTTTCTTCTTCCATTTTTTTCTTCTTCTTCTTCTGTGTTTTTGTTTCTTCTGTTCTCTTTTTCTCCCTCCCACGTTATGCTTCTTCTTCTTCTATCTTTTTCTTCTTCTTCTTCTTCTGTCTGTCCCTCTTCTTCTTTTCTTTTTACAGGAACCGAAGGAAGGCTGTGGCAAAGGGGGATTTTTCTTCCGACGATCAACATCTTTCAAGCTTCCTCCCCGTTGAGCATTCAAGCCAAGGAACCAATAAAAGATTTTTTTATCTTATCTCCCCTTTTTCCATTATAGTTCATAGTTCATGCATCATATTTCATTGTTATCGATTTTTCTCAACCATCATATTGAAATCTCCCCTTTAGTGCATCTCTTGCACTCTTTCCCCATTATATTTTACATGCACTCATATCTCCCACACCCTCATTGCATAGGGGTTTAAGGGCAACACCCTTAAGGTGTGTTCTTCACATGATTTCATGCTCATCTTTATTTAGGAATTGATGCTACACTCACCACATATCTAATGCAATTTCTTTATTGGTGTTGTCTTTGTTTTGCAAGGGTAATCAAAGGAAGAACTCTCTTCATCGGCCGGCCGATTTGAAGAGAAAGGAAGCACTCACATCCCCGCACTTTTGAGGTATTTTTCGCGATCATCTCTCCCATGTTTTCATTATTATATTTTTGAGGCACTCGTGTCTCTGGCGATCACACACTCCCCTTAGCACCTCGTGCTCATGCTTATTATTGTTATCATTTTTTATTGATATTTTCATTAAGTGGATTATTCTAAATTAGATATCTACAAATTGGCGATCACGGTGGGACCCTTTGTGTTCTTTGTTTATTACCCTTTCCCCTTAGGCACCCGCGTGTGCCGTCTCCCCTATTGCACCCTCGGTGCGTCTCCCCTTTTTGTGCCCCTCGGGCACCCTCCATTGGTTTTACACCCTCCCCTAAGTGATTGGTCAGTTTGTTGATTTTTCTTTAAGGTTTCCACTTATTTAAAATTCTTGATGAGCATGCTTATTCTATTGATTGCCATGATTGTGTGATTGAGTGTTAATACTGCTGGCCGTGAAGTTCTTCTGGAGAAAGTGAATTCACGCCTCTGGAAGAGGCGTTTTTCTTGATTTAACGCCCTAACCCAGGGCGTCTTATTCATACTTTACGCCCTCTGACAGGGCGTTTTTCAACATATATCCTGATTTCTCTTGGTTTTATTACGCTGTCTTTGAATTCACGCCCTTCTCCAGGGCGTTTCTTTATTGATTAGCGCCGCAGATTAAGGCGTTTCTTGTGAGTTGACGCCCGTTGTACAGGGCGTCCTTTTATTTATAGCGCCTCTCTCTAAGGCGTATTTCACCCTGCCCCTGGGCTTGATTCACGACAGATACACCGTCGTGTCCTTGTTTAGTAGCGCCCCCTTCAAGGGCGTGTTTTTACCGTGGGTTTCCAGAACCCTCCGGCTGTGGTTTTTCATGGTATTTCCTGCTTATCTTTATTGATTATATTATTGTGGTTGGCCTGATTGCCCCTGTTGCATTCATTCTTTGCATTGGTTTGAGAGCCCCCCTCCTCTTCATTAGGATCCACACACCCTCTTGGAATCGGGACGACCCTCCATTGAGCATTCCGTCTCTTTGGACCGGAGATCCCTTTTCCAAGCCTCCATAAGTCCCCGCACCCGTGGATTCCCTCACGGACGCCGGGCAGGTTGTACCTTGAAGTTTCCCGAATTAGTTGGCCTAAACGTGGTGAGAGAGGATTCCTAGTTGGCATTGGAGTTAAATCATATTGAAACTAGGATCCTCCCTTGTGTGAATCTTTCCAAACTTTATTAAAATTCATTAATTCACCAAGGTTCAAACATAAGAAATCATGGTAACCATTCCAACTTGTGTGATTCTTTGCAAATTGTTTGCACATTAAATTGATTGCATAATGGCTTACTTTGATAAACAAAACAACATGTTTAATTCAATTCATGAGGATGATCAACCTAGCACATCTTATAATCCTCAAATTCAACATGTTCATCAAAATCCTCACCATTCTTTCAAAGGACCACGTCCTCATTCTTATGGTCATGCCCGACCCATGGGCAATGTCCAATCCAATGGTCCTTCAACTCAATTTCGAGCCACTACTCCCTCGGGATCCTCTCGTCCCAATGATGAGAAAGTCTCCCAGATCATTCATGCATTAGATCATCTTACCCCTCAACAGATCCAAGCCCTTAAGGCTGCCGTTGAGGGTACATCTCATGCATCTCTCCCTCCTTCCAATTCTATTCGGGTGGCCCATCACCCACCTCCTTCCAATTCTATTCGGGTGGCCCATCACCCATCTCCCTCCAATTCTACACGGGTGGCCCATCACCCACCTCCTCCTTCCAATCCTGATCGGGTAGCCCATTACCCATCTCCTCCTATTCACGCTCCTCCTCGGGTGGTCCGACACCCGTCTCCTTCTATTCCTCCATCACGGCCCCGAGGCCCTTATATTCCTTGCAATCCAGCCCGTTCGGGTTCCTTTACGGGTCGTCCCGTTAATTCCCCTCCACAGCATTTTTATGCCACTCCTCCTCCTTCAAGGCCCTGCCAGCCCTTGGTTGCTCCAGTTACACCCCTCCAACAATCTCTGCTTGATAAGATTACTTTGATGGAGGAACAATTAAAGAGGGTCACGGCTCCTACCGCTCCGGTCAATCCTCTCCACGCCGCTTTGGACGAGATTACTAAGTTGGAGAGAGAATGGAAAGACAGGAGAGAGGACTATGGCATCAACACTCCAAGCGAGCAAGAGCCGGCATCTGAAGAATCCGAGGCAGTATACGATGATGATGAAGCTCCGCAGGCACCCCTTCGAGTTTCCTTAACTTTCCGCTTTCCCCATTTTCATTCGATGAACCCCCTGCTCAGGATGAGGCCACCGTCCCTAACCCTACCCCTGTTTTTGAGACCTCTTGGTGTTACGATGATGGGTCGATACTTCAATCACCCACGCCGACACATCTTGAGTCTCCTCCCACTCCCAACGCCGCTCGCCCCGTTCGGCATTTTCTCCGCAGCAAACCCCCACCAATTACACCTCCCACAATTATACTTCCACCGATTACACCTTCACCAATCAAACCCCCATCAATTACACCTCCACCAGCTATGCCATTAACCTCCATATCACCAGCCTCCACTGAGCCCACCATTGAACCTTCCCCAATTAACATCCCATTACCACCACCTCAACCCTCCATTATCCCTTTAACCCCAAAACCCCTTTTGCCTATACCTCCACCACATAACCCTCCACCTTTACCTATGGCTAATCCTGAGCAGGACCCACCACTTTTTGCACTCGAGCTAACCCCGACCGCTTGCAAGCAAAGGGAGAAACTTGATGTGTTTGAACCTCCGCCTCCACTTACGCCAACACTTTCCATTATACCTCCACCACTCACAAAGCCTTCTGCCTCCGCTTCACCTCCTTTTACTACTCGGAATGGGAGTGCTTCTGCAAGTACTTGTGCCGAAGGTGATCAAGAGCCGGGCAAGACAGATTTGGCCACGGTTATGCGATTCAAGATTCAAGAAGTCATTTACCGGATGCCAATCCGGATTATTGTGCCGAGCATGGTCGCAGAGGCCAAGTCACCGCCATTGCTCAGGAAGAATGCCAAGAGTTGATGTCATCCGAAGGCCAGGCAGGGCACCCCTTGTTCAAACTTCCAATCTTGATTCCATTCCTCTATGCAAGGGGCGAATGCCCATTTTGTTCAACACTTCTTATACACCACAATTAATGGGCATGGCCATGCTTCATGTTCCAACTTTCCAACTCCCTCACATCATTGATCCTTGCTTTCCAAGGGGGTTGTCATTTATTAGTGAAGCTTCTTCCATTGGGCCAATTTCTCATACACTTTCACTACCATGGAGGGGCAATTGTCTTAAGGGGCCATCCCTTATTTGTTCCACTTTCTATTCGACCATCTCTATCACTTCTTCTTCATGGGCTACTCCAAGGGTTAGGAGGAGGATCTTGCCCTCTCACCCTTCGTATTCCTCATTTTTTTCACCTTCGTTGCATCTCATGCATTTCATTGCGTTCATGCATTCACTGCATTCATCACGTCCATTCTATTGCATTCATATGCATTTGCACCTCCTGCTTCCCGGGTCTCCAAACCCGTATCTTCCCCGCCTTCCGGCCCCGCCGGATATTCCGCATTCCCCATCTTATTCATATTCATCTTTTTGTCCACTCCCCTTGGGGCATCGCGTCCCCCTTCCTGCTATTTCCCTGGAACCTCCAGGAATTTTATCTCTCCTCTTTGGGCATCTCGCCCTTTCTGATTCTATTCCTCCGGAACCTCCGGACTTTCCCCTCGGGCACGACGCCCCTTTCAATCTTCTCCTTACTAATTTCATCCCTCCGGAATCTCCGAATTCTCCACCTGATTGCCTCCATCTTTTCCCCGGGCATCGCGCCCCTTTCTATCTCATTTCACCGGAACCTCCGAACCTTCTTGGGCATCGTGCACCTTCCTATTTTCCTCCGGAACCTCTGGATTCTCCGTCCTATTCTCTCTATCATCTCCCAGGGCATCGCGACCCTCCTGATTTCATTCCTCCGGAACCTCCGGACCTTCCATATTTCTTTCGATTCATCTTCCTGCTCCTCCGGGACTCCATATCTTTTATTCTCTTCTTCCTTTTCCATCATCTTTTTCCCTACTTCTTCCAAGGGCACCGCGTCCCTCGATATTTTATCCCTCCGGAGCCTCCGGATGATTCCTCTTATCATGATTCTCCTCCGCCTCCGGAACCTCCAGATCCACCTCTTTCTATCTACCAATTTCTTCTTCTGATTCCTCCTAATTCTGGGTCTGACCCAACTTCTTCCACATCCACTGCCTTGGGCATCTGCCCTTTCTCCCACTGCTTTCGAGGCTTTAGTCCTCACTCCTCCTTCTAATTCTCCTCTCCTTCTGTAGATTGTTCCATGTGATCAGGGTTTCCACACCTTAGCAAGGGAGTTCTAGCCCTCGCCTCTCTTCCTTTTTCTCCTTATTCGTCTGAGTCTGGTCTTGGCACCACTCCCTCTTGTTAAGCCACTTTCAAATCCTTTGCTTCCAATTCTTTTGACTGCCAAAGAGGACAAATCTCACGATGATCAAGATCGCTTCTCGCGGCAGCTGCTTCTACAAAGGTCGCAAGGTAACATATTGGCGTAAGTATGCATTTTAATGATATCATTTTCTCATTACTTCACGCATGATTTTCAAAATCAAGTGCTTCTTAACGAGATTAAGAGTGGTGTTTTAAACCTTTATCTTAGGCTTTTGTTTAATTAAATCACTCTCAAAAGAGTCTTTAGGCTTGCTATGCAGCACCTTTGGTTAATAAGAACCCCGCGCTGGGAATTCGACATTCTCTCCCCGCTTGTTAAGAGCAACCCTTAGCTGGGCATTCCACACACTTCACGGCGTCCTTAGCCGGCTTCTTTGGTTAAACACCGTTGCTACCTTGGCCATGCCATGAGTATATCTGAAAGTCTTTTCTCTTCTCTACTCGGCCGCGTGCAGGGGCAAGAGGTTGACGGATGAGATGACTAACCTAGGTAATCCCCAATACGAGAGGAGTCTCAAATAGGGGCAGTCTTGACCCAAAATCAATATGAGTTTTCATATGAGCTTTCATGATATACATCTCGCCAAAAGGGCTATTATGAAAATCAAATCAAAATTTCAATAAATTCAAAATTGTGAATTATGGCATGACAAGAGTGGCAAAGTCCCCGCAGGGAAAACCCTGGTCGTATGCATGTCAAGGGTCTAAAAATCAAAGGCACAAAGCCCCGGCACAACAGACTATCTCTTTGAGGGGAAGCACCTTGGAAGGAATTCAAGTCTTGATATCTCCCATCCTGCGTAAAGCTTATCTCCAATTATTCTTCTCTTCTCCCTCCAAGACCGAATGTTTCTCGGGTATGGCCTTGGTAGGGGCACCGTTGATCAAAGGCGGTCGGTTATAGGGCGCCACCTTACAATGCACGCCCAGCTTTGGACAGTTTTAAGCAAAAAGGGAAGGAACGAGGACCCCTAGCCAGTGGTTTAAAGCACCCTTTGATGCTGCTTTAGCAATGTCTAACCAAAATCAAACAAAAAAAATTGAATATTTCTTGTCCAAAATCCATAAAAATTTGAATACCTTTCTCAAAACTTCACCAAAAATTGAATATCTTTTACAAAACTTCACAAAAATTTGCATATTGATCAAAACTCATAAAAATTTGAATATCTTTTTCAAAACTCATAAAAATTTGCATATTTCAAAACTCCATAAAAATTTGCATATTTCCAAAATCCAAAAATTTGCATTGTATTTTCTGATGGTGTTTTACAGGAACAGCTTTGCAGAGACCAAAGGCACGGGATGGGTCCTCTCTCTACTTCTTGCTATCAATCTATTGATTCTTCCCAATATTCTCATGACATGCCACCCAGGGGCATCATCTCCCTATATCATTCTGATTATCATATCTCATGATTATTCATCTCCAAATCTTTCAATCAACTTCTGCTCGTTTCATCTGATTACTCCGCCGATGGGCATTATCAGATCCTGATTATTTAACTCCAAAACTTGGTTAGCCAGATTGTCATCCTCATGACAAACAACAAATAATGATGCTTTGCTATGCCATGATTTGACTTATGCTGTTCATGATATATGCTATGATTGGTTGCTTTGATTCATGCTATGATTAAATACCTTATTCATTGCTTGTTATATCTTGGCTAATGAATTTTTGAGCGCAGGAAGAGGCTCTTGATCCCGCCGGCAGGGCATCATCACTCAAAGTCCCACGGTGCTTGCAGCTCATTTCTCAGTTCCCATGCTTATTGCTCCACCATCTCTCCCTGTATGCATTTTTACTATATGTTACATACGCTATTAGATTATATCAAGGACCTTGTGACTTTGGTAAATCTGGAATTTGAGTTCCCCTTCATCAAAGACAATGATAATTCCAGAGGAGTCTTAGTCACACGGATAGGCCGTTGAGCCATCCAAGACTGGGGACGATGGTTCCCTTTTACGAGTTAGTGCGTGGATAAACGGGCTTCGGCTTAGTATCAGCTCGCGAAATTGGTTTCTTGACCCAGTCTTGGCAGTTTAACAATATTATCCTTGATTATTCTATATTTTCATTTGATTTATTTTTTCCCTTTAAACCCAGCATGCATTCATGTAGGAATTTGAAACAATTGTTGAAAAATCATTCTGATAAGCTGTTTTTGTGGGTCAAATTGATCTTGATCTTCAATGTGAGATATTCCATGCCGAATTGAGTCCTCAGTTCGTTTTGTCGCTGTTTTGGGTCATTTTCTCGAAAGCTCCTTGTTTGGATTTCTATCATCTTATTTTAATCCTTTTCCCTTTGATCCACCTTGGCTGCAGCACGTCCACTGGCTGGTAACCGCTCCCCAATGGTGAAACCTTCAGGTTTGTGACCTGGGGTACTTCCACCGCGCTGGAAGTTGATCATTTATTTTATCTCCTTCGTGCACCGCGTGCACACTCCCCGTTTTATCCGAACATCGTTGGTTTCATTGAATTTCCCGGATTGCTTCATCTCGTGCTTCTGATTTGATTCTCATCAAGTGATGTTGATTGCGTGTCTCATCACACCTTGGCATCTACTTTTCAGTTTGCTACGCTCCCTTGCAAAGCAGACGCCAAGGCGGGGCAGCTGTAGACACGCCAAAATTGACGTTACTATGAGTACATCTCATATTGCCTTGTAATGCCCCAATTTGACCCTCAAATTAGTTCTATTTGAGTGGTTTTTCTCACTTTTCTTAGATTTCTTCTTTTTTTCACCCTTTTCTTATTTTTTTTTATTTTCCCCTATTTTTCTGGATTTTTCTGGATTTTTCTAAATTTTTCTAGATTTTCTGGGTATTTTTCTCTATTTTTCAGAAATAACGACTTGACTTGGGGCGTCTTTTAAATAACGACTTATACATGGTCGTTTCTTAAAAAATTAACGACTACAGTGAAGGGCGTCCATTCTTTCAAATTTCTATTTTTTTGGATTTTTCTGGGAATTTTTCGGAATTTTTCGAGAATTAACGACTTTTCCAAAGGCGTTATTTTGAATAAAAAATCAAAAGAAAATGAATTCACGACGTACGTGAGGGCGTGTTTTCAAATTGATTATTTTATTATTATTTTTTTAACCCCTTTGAGAGGTGATTTGGTGGCCTTCCGGGTGTCAGAAAAATTCGCAAAAATAGTCGTTGGAATCAGGGCGACGAGATGCACCTTCACCTAAAAAATAGGAAAATAATATTGAGAAATAAAAAATGGCCCTATTTTGAATATTTTGAATTAACGTCTTTTGTTAGGGCGTGTTTTAATTAACGCCTTTGACTCAGACGTTTTTCACAATTTTTCAAATAAATTCTAAAATTTGATTTTTGAATTAACGCCCTGATATAAGGCGTGTTTTTAAGAAACGCCCTCTGTGTAGGTCGTCAATTCAAGAATTGACGCCCTGAACCAAGTCGTGTTTCACTTTAGTGCTCCGAACGAACGTACTCTTTCCCAGAGAGACTCCTGCTTCGTTTGGGCTCTTGCCCAGCTTAATCCTCCCCTATTTGGGCTCTTGCCCGTTCTATCTCTTCCTCCATTGGACTCTTTCCTTCTTATCTCTTCTTCTATCCTTAATAGAACTTCGGTAGCTCTGTTAAGGGGTGTTTTTTTCTTATTCTCCTGCTTGGGGGTCCGTTCTCCTTCTTCGTTTTTTTGTTTTTTTCTTCTTCCATTTTTTTCTTCTTCTTCTTCTGTGTTTTTGTTTTTTCTGTTCTCTTTTTCTCCCTCCCACGTTATGCTTCTTCTTCTTCTATCTTTTTCTTCTTCTTCTTCTTCTGTCTGTCCCTCTTCTTCTTTTCTTTTTACAGGAACCGAAGGAAGGCTGTGGCAAAGGGGGATTTTTCTTCCGACGATCAACATCTTTCAAGCTTCCTCCCCGTTGAGCATTCAAGCCAAGGAACCAATAAAAGATTTTTTTATCTTATCTCCCCTTTTTCCATTATAGTTCATAGTTCATGCATCATATTTCATTGTTATCGATTTTTCTCAACCATCATATTGAAATCTCCCCTTTAGTGCATCTCTTGCACTCTTTCCCCATTATATTTTACATGCACTCATATCTCCCACACCCTCATTGCATAGGGGTTTAAGGGCCAACACCCTTAAGGTGTGTTCTTCACCATGATTTCATGCTCATCTTTATTTAGGAATTGATGCTACACTCACCACATATCTAATGCAATTTCTTTATTGGTGTTGTCTTTGTTTTGCAAGGGTAATCAAAGGAAGAACTCTCTTCATCGGCCGGCCGATTTGAAGAGAAAGGAAGCACTCACATCCCCGCACTTTTGAGGTATTTTTCGCGATCATCTCTCCCATGTTTTCATTATTATATTTTTGAGGCACTCGTGTCTCTGGCGATCACACACTCCCCTTAGCACCTCGTGCTCATGCTTATTATTGTTATCATTTTTTATTGATATTTCTCTTAAGTGGATTATTCTAAATTAGAGATCTACACTACAGTAAACAACACGAAGACAATCAAACAAAAACAACACGAAGACAATGGATGCTACAGTGCAATGTCTAGACTTGAAGTTCAGTTGAGTGTACAGACTTGAAGAATAAGCCAGTGTATAGACTTGAAGATTGAAGGCGATGTACAGACTTTGATGACCAACACCAATGTATAGACTTAGGAGCATAAGACACGGCTGTACAGACTTCGCCTAAGACGCTGTACACACTTAGCCTAAGACAATGCATAGGCTTGAACGAGAGTCCAATGTATAGACTTGCATGATGCACAATTACACAGTCCAGTGTATAGACTTTGCTACCCAGACATGATATATGCAGAGACATGATATCTGACAGAATGCAATGCACATATATAAAGAGCAAATGCCATTAATGCTAGACATCATCATTCATGTTGCTATCAATATGCAGAATGCTCAAGAATAATAATGCATAGAAATGCACTTTGTTTATTGCAATCATCAAAACATAATAACATTACTATCATCAAAATACAATATCAAATGCACTCAAATGCACTCACTGTCTTGCTATCATCAAAACCAAATAGCATTGCTATCATCAAGGCGACATAGCACATGCTTGTGCCTAAGAGGCACAACAGTACTGTGAAAATCACCCTATCGGGTGTGACCTTGGACTGTCGGCCATTCAGAAAGACTCGAACGCCTCCAATGAGCATGGACTTGCCCGAGCTTGGAAGCCCGTTACGTAATGTGCCGGTGTCCTTCTTGGCCGCCCTCCTGGCAGTCGGGGTGCGCCTCTTGCTTGAGGCGGAGTGGTGAGCGGGGTGGACGTGGTTGCCCACCTCTTCAATCTTCTTTGGTGTCATAGTTGCAGTGGCGACGAAGTTGTTCTCCTAGACGTCGAGGAGCTCGACGAAGGCCACCCCCAAGAAGTTAGGGAAGCCAACAACAGGTGGGAAGCTGCCGAATTGGACCGGCACAGCAAGATAGCCATGCTCGACATTGCTGGCACCTACGAGCGGTCCGAATGTGACTGCCATTGATTTCTTTGGGATTCAACCTACAATTTCAAATTGAGGATGTTAGAATTTTAGGAGGAGGCCATGGGACCCCAAATCTCAGCGAAGAGATGAAAGGTAATTCGTGTCCCACCGGGCGTGCCAACTTGTTGGACGCACTAAAATTCTTTATTATATCTTTGTTTTATCTTTTATTGGGTATTGGTTTATTTAGTCCCATCGGACGTGCCAACTTGTTGGACACACTAGAATTCTTTATTATATCTTTGTTTTATCTTTTATTGGGTATTGGTTTATTTAGTCCCATCGGGCGTGCCAACTTATTGGACACACTTTTTAATCTTATGTATATCGTTTTATCTTTTATCGGTTTGTCGGTTTATCATTTTATCAAGTGCGAGGGCGTGCCAGCCACATGTGTGACAAAATGTTCGGGCTTCGAGACTGGAATGGTCCAAAGCCTGGGGTGCTATCCGTCTGACTAACCAGACGATTGTGGGTATCAGATCGGGACTGGAGACCCGCCGCGCCATAAAGGTCACGGCGTTAATTACATCCCCTTGGAGAGAGGAAAACATTCGATTAATCCCCAAGATTTGGGGCCAAATGGCCTAGAGATCAATTTTCGCTAATGAACGGAGGTTGCATTGAAATTATCAAGATCCCCTATATAAAGGTGTGAGACGGTATTCAGGATCATATCGGTCACACTTTGACCGTTTCGCGTTCGAACAGAAATCCAGATCGAGAAATATTCCAAGTATATGTATGCCGGGGCATGGCAAATTTATTGTCGGAAGGAATAGAGATGTTCAGTTAAATCCCAGTCAACGGTCTAGAATTAGTGGATTGTTGGCCTGGTGTGAAGCCGGGCTATGACCACAATGGGGGTAACCCCCGGGGTCGAGCATGCTTCGCGAGGGTATCTTCTATATTCCCTTCCGGTAGGTTCAAGGAGGAGGAACCCGGGCGAATGCCATTTGATCTCTTAATGAGGATGTCTTTTAAGTTCATCATTTTTTTTTTGATATCCGTGGTATATCATTCATTCTTTTATTGCTTCCTTATTGTTGTTGTTTTTTGTTTATGTTGATCTTTTTTGTTTATGTTTCATTGGTGTTTTCCCCTTTGTTTTGTTGAAATGGGGGGGTTTCGGTTGACCGAAATTCCAGTTCGGTCGACCGAAATTCCCAGCAAAGAAAGCCCACTGAAGGAGTCGACTCCAGGGCCTGTGGAGTTGACTCCGCCTCTGATCGGTCGACCGAACTGGCATGGTCGATCGACCGATCCTTCCAGTGCCAATGAGATCGACTGGGCAGGTCGACCTGTCCAAAGGGACAGGTCAACCTATCCGGGATGAGACAGGAAATCTAGAGCTTCTGTCGTTTTGTTTTGTTTCTTTATTTGTCGTTGTTTGTTTTTGTTTCCTTCTTTCTTCATTTTGATCTTTATATCTCACTCTCATTGGGTTCCTGTTGGACCCGACTAGATGGCGGACAAGAAGGGGGGGTTGAATTATCCCCTTTACCTAGATGGCGGATTTTAAAAACAATCTAAACTGATCACGATGGAATTAAAATTAACTACGTTAATTAGCATAAACTCAAGTGAGATTAGAAGAATCCTCTCAATCTTTCCTATCTCACACGGATATGCAATGTAAAGAATGAGTTAACTATGCCCAAATACAAATAGCAGAGGTAGCACTGTGTAGTGGAGCAGTGAATAAAAATCTATAAATTTACCTATGAAAGGAGATAGGAGAAATGGACAATCGCACAGGCAAACCACATGCAACACGGAGATTTTTAGGTGGTTCGGGACCATGACGGGCTCCCTAGTCCACCCCTCACCCAACCGGTTGAGGCTTCACTACACGCTACTTTCGTAGCAACACGGGGATGAACCCCAACCACACACACGCTACTTCCGCAGCAATGTCCACACACGGGGAAAATCCCCAACACGCTGCCACCGCAGCACACACCCACACACAGAACCGGGGAACACACCCCAGACACTCAAACCACACGGAGTCACAGCTCCGTCAACACATAACCAACCACGGGGAAACTTTCCCCCAATAAAACCCAACACACACGGAGACGTAGCTCCGCTCACACACGATTATCCGATGTTCAGAAGAAACCAGAAATTATACAAGATATGCTCAAGACTATGTATCAATCAAGAAGGGCATCATAGATAAATGGATAAGTGATATAGAACGTTTCCCCTTTGACTTTCAATGGCCGATGAAGATCTTCTTTGAAGCTTTGGTGGTAGGGAGTCAAAACCGCAGGATGTCTTCCTTCAGATTCACGATCCAATGACACCTCCAGACATCAATAACTAATAGATCTAGTAAGTCTTTCTCCTCTCCATCTTATGGCCACTTTTTCCCTTCTTTCCCTGCAAGAGATAGAACACATTAGCTCATTCCTTTCATATCACAGAATGAAAATCCCAGCATATATATATCAACAAGTTAGGTTGATCAATGCAACCCCAAAAATCAAAAGCAAATGAGACAAATAGTTGTAAGCAAGATATGGAATTAGTCCCCCATGAGAAGAAATGAGGTGTAGATGATAATCTCTGATGCTCGGGTCGGAGGATAGCCGAATGCCAACGTTGAGGACGTCCACGCGTTCCTCTCCTCGATCGGCTCCTTTCTTTCTTCAATCACGAGCTCCAAAAATGGATGGAAGTAGATGAATCTTTTGATCTTCCTCAGCCTCCCTCCTTCTTCCCTTCTTTCTCCTGTAAAACATGTAAAGAAATTAGAGCTCTCTTCCATTTCTTCCAAATTCGCATGATATATATACAAGAAGCATAAGTCATGCACAAGACCACAAAGCCCTTGTAAAACCCTAGCAAAACCACCTTAATATGTTCATTAACAACCCAAGGGCATTATGGTAAACTTTCAGCCCATTTGGGAGTGTTTTCATAGGGTTTCGGTGGGCCACGATTTTCTCGCGCGGACCTACGAAATCAGAGGGGTCGACCCATCTGCCAGGGGGGTCGACCCATCTCTGTCCAGAATGGGGGGGGTCGACCCATCTATCAGGGGGGTTGGCAGGATTATGTTACAGGGGTCGACCCATCTCAGGAGGGGGGTCGACCCATCTCAGATAGAACCTAAAAAAATATGAGTTTTCAGCCCGGGGATGACCCATTGAGTGGAGGAGGTCGACCCATTGATCTTGGGACCTTAAAAAGTGATTCTAAATCCATTCCCAATGACCTAAACATGCAATCCAATGTAACCAATCATGAATTAAAATATTTGGATCATGCATCAACATTTGGAACTAGTTTTGAGTTCAAGACCCAAAGAACATGAAATATGATTATGAAAGCATTAGTATGAGGCACATAAATGTTTTGTTCACATTTTCAACTCAAGAGTCTCCTCAAGAACATGCATAAAGCACTTTGAAAAAACACAAAATCCTCAAGCTGTAAGGTGCATTCAATTTGCCATGTATAACCTATACATGAACCCAGATCAACCCAAAAACATGAAAGATGGATTAAGCCCAATTCAATATGTTAATAGTAGACTCCGGGGGGTGAATCCTTACCATGAATCCACTTGTTCAAAGCAGCATGAACATGCGCTTGGAGTTAGTAATGTTCTCAAGATAATCTTGAACCAATGCAATCTACATGAAGAAGGTAACTTCAAGGCATTTCTTCATACACGACTTCCTTCTTTTGTCTGCAAGTTAGTATACTGAAAACGTAGTTACATGGGCACATGATACACATATTTTCAGTCCACTTTCTTCATAAGATTATAGATCAAATATGATTCAGTCAAAAGTTCAGAATCAAAGCACAATGGTATGAACCCATATTGATATCATATATGTAATTAACATGCAGTCCAAGACTATTTAACATAGTCCAATGCAAGTAATCCAAGTTCAGTCCAATCACAGTTAAGGGCATTCCAAAGCAATCTGAAAGCCTTCAACCCCACTTGAGAGAATGATTTTTCCAATAGAGTAGCATGCAAGTAGAGTCATAAAAACCAACACCCAAACTTTGTGATAGTGCCATTCACAAGAGATCTACCAAGTTTTATAGTGAAATGATTTACCAAATTACATCCCCAAAAGTCATACATAAAACCCATGAAAACATATTCAACACATTAAGAAGTCATGAGAAATATGCATGAGCCATTTGTGAGCATTGTAAAGGATCCATCTGGTGAAAGCAAAAACTCAATAAGCCCAGCTTAACCAAAAACACAAGCTCTCTTTTCTAAAGCAAGATTCATATCTTAACGATATCCACACCTATCAATTATCACAACGCAAGGCATTTTCACATTGCATGGCAAAGGTGTGATAGGATTCAAGCAACTGAAAAGTCTAGCGAGACATTCCAGTAAACCATTTGACAATCCACTAGAAGCACAGTTTTCACTTGAACCCTTCAAGGATATATGCAGGAAGGACCATTCTTCACAACCCAGTAATGCAACCTGAAAAACAAGATATCAACTGTAAGCTCCAAAATGATCAATGAGCATTTTTCACAATACTTACACACAATATATTGTTATCATCAAAACCATCACCAAAGATAAAGAAGGAGTGCAGCGAACCCAACAATCTCCCCCTTTTCGATGATGACAAGATATTGTGGCAATCTACAACTCTCTCTCTCCCCCTTTGGCATTATCAAAAAGTGGGGGTTAAGATGACAAATGTGAAATTTCAACATGAATGATAGAGAATGAAATATCAATGGCGCATGAACCCAGCAATGACCGACCATTAAAGGAAGGTGTGTGAACCATGAAGACCATGCAAGAAATGACATTTGATGACCAATCTATGCACAAGTTTTGCTGAAAGCACATTATTCTCCCTAATTGTCAAGAGCAAAAACCAGCTGACAATGGGTTATTTAACCTGTTATTTGCAAGTATAAGCTAAAGATGCATCAAGATGAAGTGTGATATGAACAAACCGGATCAAGCAGTCAAGCATTCAAGCATGCATAATAAGATATAGACTCATGCAAGTCCCTTCGGGATGGGTGTAAGGATAATGCAATTGATTGTAGTACATGAAGTGCATGTACAATACCAAGAAGGTCGTGCTTACATAAATAAAGTACTACATTAACTGTGAAAGATGACTGATTCATAAAGGACATTCAAACAATCAAACCCAGAGTGCATATGTGATGATTGAGTAATGAATTTCAAGGTAGTATGGAAAATCAGATTTTCTAAAGAACACTACAAAGAACTTATCATCCATACACTTTCAACACAATGCTCGAATATTGGTAGCTACGTATGACCCCCCAATTTTTTTTTAAATTACTAACAATGGTGTGACTAACCTTTTGACACGAGTCATGCCCTTTGTTTCAGGGGTAATTCCCGGTTACTCAGTTTCGTCACTTTTTTTATGATGTGGATGAGACACTTTTAGATGCGAGTTGTACCCTTTGTCTCAGGGGCACTTCCCGACTACTCGGTGGCAAATCACACTTATTTTAGTGTGGATTAGTTTCTCCTTTCGATGCGAGTTTCCTCCTTTATTTCAGGGGGGATTCCCGGCTACTCGGATCCACGTTCCACTATAAGATTTTTTGGTGGGGTATATAGCTTTTTCCTCACGAGATATGTGAATTTCATGTAGAGAATCAAAAGTCCTTAAATGTGTAGAGTAGAAAATCGCAATCCTTATTAAATTGAATCATTATCTCAAAAAGGTGCATTTTGTGTGGGTGGTTGTATTGAATGTAAAAGATGAATTAGCCTTATCACAGTAATGTCTCCCCCTAAATGTATGCACGATTATAAAAAATCCCCCCCTTAATATATGCCATGTAACAAACATGTCTAAATCAATACAATTTCATTTAGCAAAGGATGAGTCATAGAAGGAGTCAAAAAATGGTTGAATAAAGTATACACATGCAATCAATCAGGGATCTTTCAATGTTTTCAAGCAAATGATTATCGGTACTTGGCGGAGTACATTGATCCGAAGACCACCATCACTCATGAGGAAAGCTTCCAGTTGGACATAATCCAACCTTCCACTATCGCCATTTGATATACCAAATAATCATGGCACTCAAGCACATGTGTATGAAGTATATGCAAGTATATGCATGTAACATGAAGAGATGATTGAAAATTTATTCCTATTCACAAGTATGAAAAGATATGTATGATATGTGCAATGAGTATCATGCAACTAAGCGTATAAAGTGAATTTGCAAAAGTGAATCATTACTTGCAGGATGTGATTAGAAGAGTGTGAAATTTTATCCACAGACCAAAGCTTTCAAACCTTAACTGTTATTTGCAAGAAGCGAAGTAAGAGGTGTATATGAAAGAAAAGTCATGTATGTCATAGATGAAGTATTCAAGAACTGAATTTATTCACAAAATGTGAAACAGAAACTGTTCAAATGGAGATACCAAGTTTTTCTAAAGATTCAAGCTCTTACCAAGGTTAAGTAATCCAATAGGAAACAGTATACCAAATTCTTTACCTGATAAGCTCATCATTTCCTTGCCTTGAAGGATCTTTACTTGTCATTGGTTTCTTCCTTCTCAAGGCACCCCTGCTAGATAGATTCTCATTTTGGAGTTTTGGGTACCCAAGCCATCTTAGGTCCCGAGGGGTTAATTCTTACAAGAACAAATGGATTCCTATTTTTCCTAGCAAACCACTCATCATCAAATACCCTAGTAGAACAGTCATCCATAGAATGACCATTCTCTCCACAATAAAAATAGTAAGAAGATTTCCTCTTCAAAAATCTATTTTCATCATTTTTCATTACAGAACAATCATTCATTACATGTCCAAAATTTTCACAGTAATGACATGTAAATTCTTTTTAACAAACCATTCATCATCGTTTTTCTTTGTGAAGCAATGTTCAAAGACATAACCATGTAATCCACAGTAATAGCAATGAGAGTTGAATGTTTTCCTAGTGGGTTTCAGATGATCTTTGGACTCATTAACAATTTTCATTTGTGACTGCAATGCTTGTTCATCATCAGATTTCATTAGAAGGCAGTCATACATGTTGTAACACCCGGTAATTTTGAAGGCTAAAAAGGGAATAAATATATAAATATATATTTAGATTTTGAAAAGAAAAATAACATCTACATGATGACATCTACATATCTCCATAAATAGTTAATAAAGGTTCCTAGAATTTATAAAAGACTAGTTAATATTACCTTTTGGAATGGAAGTAAAAATTTATCTAGGATCGAACCTGCCTCTGATACCTAGGACAAGGACAAATAAAAGTTTAAAGAAATTATGAGGAAAAAAATCCCTATATACATACAAATTATTAATAGATATATGAGGGTTAGTGAATAACCCACACACATTGTAAGGGCCCTTAGTCTCAACCCACTCATCCATATATATGTGCATATATATATAATGTAAAATAAATAAATATAATACAACGTAAATAATTAAGGCCAGGCTATACACAACCCTCTGACAGCCTAAGAAGTCTCACAAGAAGAACTCATGGACCCTACCATTATATTATAATAAATTTAATAATAACATGTTATTTTAAGTAGCCATTTAATGCACAACATAATTTTAATTGAATTGAGAATCTTTAAATTTTGAAGAAAAGGTCAATTTATATTTTTTTACTAATTTAGGAAAATTAATATTCCACATTTATTATATTATAAAGGGAGGATATATATAAATTTACGTGTAGACATGGGAATGTATGAATGTCTCATGCAATGGGGAATGCACAGACGTTGGACGTATAGACTTACGATGTGTAGACTTAGGAGGAACGGATGTGTAGACTTTGCATGTGTAGACTTTGCATTGTATAGGCTTGAAGAGTGTATGGACTTGGGGAGTGAGATGCTCTGGAATGTACAGACTTATGAATGTGCAGACTTAGATGTTTAGGCTTGTGGAATGTATAGACTTGGATTAGATGGATGTATAGACTTTGGATGAAGGAATGTGTGGACTTGAGTGGGTAGAATGTATAGACTTCAGGAATGTATGGACTTGAGGAATGCAAAGGCTTTGACAATGTATAGAGTTGTGTAATGGAATGTATGGACTTGAATTGATGTATGGACTTTAGAATGTATAGACTTCAGGAATATATAGACTTCAGGAATGCAAAGGCTTTGACAATGTATAGACTTGTGTAATGGAATATATGGACTTGAATGGATGTATGGACTTAAGAATGTATAGACTTCAGGAATGTAGAGACTTCAGGAATGCAAAGACTTTGACAATATATAGACTTGTGTAATGGAATGTATGGACTTGAATGGATGTGGATGTATGGACTTATGAATGTATAGACTTGGAGATGAATGTATAGACTTGGGGAAGAAGTGTGTAGACTTGGAGGAATGTATAGACTTATGCATTGTATGGACTTATGGATGTATAGACTTGGAGAAGGAATGTATAGACGTTGGAGAATGTATGGACTTGTGCATTATATAGTTATAGAAATAATAGGGATATATATATATACAATATTAGTCTTTTGAAGGGTAAGTGAAAATGCAAAAAAATGAATTGACGCCAACGTATGCTTGCGTCAATTGCATAGAAGATGACTTTGAACAAGTCGTCATTTCAAATAAAATGAATAGTGCCAATTTTTTGACTAAAGAATTTTGGAAAACTAATTATATGGAAAAATAGAGAAAAATAGAAAACTCATACCCCTAAAATTTTCCAATAAGATCACATCTATAAAAAAAGATAAAAATCCCGAAAGATCGTTACACCTTAAATTAACAAAATAGGAAAGGTGAATGACGCCTTTGTTCAAGTCGTCAATTAAGGAATTGACGGCTGTGTATACAAGCGTCGTTTATGAAAATAACACCCCAACCTGAGGCGTCATTTCCAAACAGGTTCCCTTGGTCTTCGGTTCGAACTAGGATGATAACTGGGCAGGTTTTAGATTAAGGAAAGGATGAATACGAGGAAGAGTTAAAGTATAATTGATTCTAAAGAAGGAAGTTCTAATCCTAATCAAATTCTTAGAACCTATTAGGATTCTTCTCCTATAAATACCCCTTCCATCGAGCCAACCTAAAGGCTCTTCTCTTCATCAAAACTTGTTGCTGCTGTCGACCGTGGAGTTTTCTCCATCCTATTAGTGTTACGAAGAAGGGGTGTTTACGTGAAGAACTTAAAGGGTTCTTCATCGGCTTCCTCTCCTTCCTGGTTGGTTTGTGGAGGAGAAAGCCGTTGCCTTCTCTACTTCGTCCTGTTGTTGCCACTGCACGGAGGGATCAAGAGCGACTGCTCTTATTATCATCTTGCTCTTCCTCCGCGGTTCGGGTGCAACGAGAAGACACTCTGTTGAAAATAGAGTATCATTTTAAGGAGATTTACATCCTTTATCTTCACGTTCTGTCAACCAAACCAATCCACAAGGTAGGTTATCTCAAGAATACGTAGCCTAAACCATCATAAATCATGATATTACTATATATTAGTTCATGCATATAGTTTCACTGAGATTTGAAGAAGTTCTGTGAAATTTTGTAAGAGGCGACCCTCGTCAGGGTGCCAATTTTACTTCTGACGACCGGGAGAAGGGTCGTCAATTTCGAATGAATTAATAAATACACATGTTAAAAATTTAATATCTATCTAAATAGTAATCTGATTTAATGCATGATCACATATTTTGAATCCTGCTATTTTTCTTGACCTGTCCATATACTTGTTTCCTGGAAAATATTTATCTTTGAAAAATGCTACAGTTAATAGTGAAATTCTGGAAAAAAGGAAAAGACGACCCTCATTATGTCGTCTATATTATATATGACGCCCCTGACTAGGGCGCTATTTACCAAATAGAAGACTTAATGGAAGTCGCCAATTCCTTAAATATTGAAATTTAGTTATTTTCAGCAAACAGAAATATGAATTGGACGACTGTTTTTGCAGTCGTCAATTGTTGAAATGACGACCCAGTCAAGGGCGTCAATTTCCTATCTTGTTATTTTCCTGTGTTTTTCTTGTGAACCGTGGATTTATATACATGTATACGGCACTATATTCCAAATCCGTGAGTATAGTCCCACGTCTTTCGACGTTTTATCGATTGCCCCTATTTCTCGGTGATAGATGAACTCTCCATGGGACATTCCGTTCCTTTGGACCAGTGACTTTATCATAGAGACCTCCGTAAGACTCCACTAGCCTTGGATTCCCTCAAGGCAACCGAGCAGGTTGTACCATTAAAACCCATGACACTACTTGATTTCCATGTCACTCTAAAGAAACATGGTAAGCCGGCCCTCATGACATGCTATGTGGATGTCATGAGAATATCCTTAAAATTATGGAATGGGAAACCATGCCATCAATGTTCTTAAACAATGATGTGCCATACTTATGGACATTAATTCTATCTACATTATCATGTACAAAGAACAAGCAACGCTATATAAGTGCTTATTCTTGATATCATGATCTCCACCCAGTTTATCGACATGTCATGGTTTCTATGCTTCGCGTAGATTTTTACCGCAAGTTTGTCCTGGCTCAAGGGCCTTGCCCTTGAATTCCATGAAAAATCTTACCTTATCCTTCTATTAAAGCTTATTTTTGAAACTCCTTATTGGCTATAAACTATCGTGGATGTCTATATCTATCTTTAAATGCTGTGCATATAGGGCCCAATCTGGTCCTGGGAGGAGCGCCCGAAAGTACTATTGCCCATGGGAGTTGTAATGATCGCGGTGTCTTGCATTGCATCGCAGTACTCGTCTCTCTTGATCTTTGGAATTCCACACACACACACACACTCTCTCTCTCTCTCTCGTGATGTTACTTGATATTACTTGCGTGCGTGACTTGACTAGCGTGACTCGACTAGCGTGGCCCGGAATGGGCAAGTATTTGCGTGAAATAGCCAATATTCTATACATCTCTCTTGATATCTCTTGCCTGAAAGTTTTTGCACGACTTTGTTGATCTCTTGCTAGTTTTGTTTTACTTGCTCGGTTAATTTTACATGCATAGCCTTACTGCATTTACATGTGAAAGATGTAATTACTTAAACCAATTGCTTGTTCTTGAGATATAATTCCTACTGAGCTTTCGCTCACTCAGTTTATTCCAACATTTTTCAGGTAATCAGGTGGCTAGCGAGACCGTGACTCACATAGGAGGGACAAGTGTGCAAGCGAGCTTCGAAAACTAGTAAACCTGTGTCTTTTATCTTTCTTGGGTCTAGCATGATATCTCTTATTTAGTTATCTTGTCTAAGTCTATTAGTGCGTCATCTCCTTTTCTTTCATAGTGACGTAGTTGAGTCTTCAAGTTCTTGTAAGAGATTTATATTCGAAATAAAATTTTTATTGTTGTTCCAAATTATTTGGTCTCATGCCATTGGTCTTGATCGTTCACGACTGTTTAACTGCCACGTTCCGAGCAGACGACACATTCCACTGCTATCGGTTCGGGGCGTGACACATGTCATGACCATATTGTCCACAATAGTAACATGAAACATTTCTTCTTTTCTTTGACGCATGATCATATTTGATAGTTTGAAGTTTTTCATGCACACAGGAGTGATGATCAACATTTTTCTGATTTTGATTTCCTTTATCATGCACGGACAATGATTCATTGAAAATTTTAATTTCATTTTGCAAAGATGAAATATGCAATTCACAATTAGCAAGCTCTTCTTCATATGAAGTAATTTTTTCATTCAACAAAAAATTGACGCTTTTGTAACTTTCAATTTCTTGTTCAAGAGAAAATAATTTATCATGATCATCAACAATCACACTTTTTCCTTTTTCAACATTTTTCAATCTACTTTCAAGCAATGAAATCTGAATTAACAGAGCACTATTTTCATTTTGGAGTTTTTCAAATGACTCTTTGTTTGTAGAAGTATGTTCAAGTTCTTTTATTTGAAAGCTCTCATTTTCATCAACCATTTTATTTATGATTTCATTGCATTCAAATTTATCATTCATGTTTCTGAAGCTTTCTATTTCCTCTCTCAGTTCCTTCAGCTTTTTAGACTTGTCATTAGACCACCATTTTTCATTTTCAAGGAGAAGCAATTTTTCAGACATTGCTGTGTTTAAATGCTTCAACGCTTCATTCTCCTTGGCAAGTTCATCATTGATAGACAATTCATTAATGAGCCTTTGATCACTTGACATAGCATCTAGCTTGTCCTTTAACTCTTTTTCAGTTTCTTCAAGTTGATTGATCTTGTCAAGCAATGTGTCATTTTCTTCTTTTAGACAATAGTTTTTATCTCTATGCATTTCTACATCAAACAAAAGAGACTCATTTACATTCTTGAATTCTAAGCATTTTTCACAAGAAGGAGTTTCATGAAAAGTATTTTCAAGTTTCTCATGGAGCTTCTTATTTTCAGACTTCAGTTTCTTGTACTTACTCGATAATTCATCATAAGCTTCCAATAATTCTTCAAATGAAATTTCATCAAGTTCAGAGTCAGAACTTACCTCCTTGGACTCTAAGCTTGAATGATCATCCCTACTATTAGCCATCATGCACGCGTCCTCTAGCCCTCCTTCATGAAACTTGATCAGTTGATCCATTATTTCTTTGGCTGAGCTACAATCAGAAACAAGCGGAGATTTGTTAGAGTCAACTGCAGCTTTAAGAGCATTCAAAATAAAAAGATTATCAGAATTCTTTTTCTTATGTTCATCAGTCCATCTTAACTCATTTTTTGGTAAAACATGAGGACCGTGAGTAATTAATTTCATAAGCTTAGGATCAGTACCAGAAATCCAAATAGTGAATTTTTCAATCCAAGATACATAATCAAAACCATAAAAGATAGGAACAGAATTCACACCAGCCATCATGAACAGGCTAAAAAATCAGAGACTGGGCTCTGATACCAATTGTTGGTCCCGACTAGATGGCGGATAAGAAGGGGGGGTTGAATTGTCCCCTTTACCTAGATGGCGGATTTAAAAAACAATCTAAATTGATCACGGTGGAATTAAAATTAACAACATTAATTAGCATAAACTCAAGTGAGATTAGAAGAATCCTCTCAATCTTTCCTATCTCACACGGATATGCAATGCAAAGAACGAGTTAACTATGCCCAAATACAAATAGCAGAGGTAGCAGTGTGTAGTGGAGCAGTGAATAAAAATCTATAAATTTACCTGTGAAAGGAGATAGGAGAAATGGATAATCGCACAGGCAAACCACATGCAACACGGAGATTTTTAGGTGGTTCGGGACCACGACGGGCTCCCTACGTCCACCCCTCACCCAACCGGGTGAGGCTTCACTACACGCTACTTTCGTAGCAACACGGGGATGAACCCCAACCACACACACACGCTGCTTCCGCAGTAATGTCCACACACGGGGAAAATCCCCAACACGCTGCCACCGCAGCACACACCCACACACAGAATCGGGGAACACACCCCAGACACTCTAACCACACGGAGTCACAGCTCCGTCAACACATAACCAACCACGGGGAAACTTTCCCCCAATAAAACCCAACACACACGGAGACGCAGCTCCGCTCACACATGGTTATCCGATGTTCAGAAGAAACCAAAAATTATACAAGATATGCTCAAGACTATGTATCAATCAAGAAGGGCATCATAGATAAATGCATAAGTGATATAGAACGTTTCCCCTTTGACTTTCAATGGCCGATGAAGATCTTCTTTGAAGCTTTGGTGGTAGGGAGTCAAAACCGCAGGATGTCTTCCTTCAGATTCACGATCCAATGACACCTCCAGACATCAATAACTAATAGATCTAGCAAGTCTTTCTCCTCTCCATCTTATGGCCACTTTTTCCCTTCTTTCCCTGCAAGAGATAGAACACATTAGCTCATTCCTTTCATATCACAGAATGAAAATCCCAGCATATATATATATCAGCAAGTTAGGTTGATCAATGCAACCCCAAAAATCAAAAGCAAATGAGACAAATAGTTGTAAGCAAGATATGGAAGTAGTCCCCCATGAGAAGAAACGAGGTGTAGATGATAATCTCTGATGCTCGGGTCGGAGGATAGCCAAATGCCAACGTTGAGGACGTCCACGCATTCCTCTCCTTGATCGGCTCCTTTCTTTCTTCAATCACGAGCTCCAAAAATGGATGGAAGTAGATGAATCTCGTGATCTTCCTTAGCCTCCCTCCTTCTTCCCTTCATTCTCCTGCAAAACATGTAAAGAAATTAGAGCTCTCTTCCATTTCTTCCAAATTCGCATGATATATATACAAGAAGGATAAGTCATGCACAAGACCACAAAGCCCTTGTAAAACCCTAGCAAAACCACCTTAATATGTTCATTAACAGCCGAAGGGCATTAGGGTAAATTTTCAGCCCATTTGGAAGTGTTTTCATAGGGTTTCGGTGGGCCACGATTTTCTCGCGCGGACCTGCGAAATCAGGGGGGTCGACCCATCTGCAGGGGGGGTCGACCCATCTCTGTCTAGAATGGGGGGGGGGTTGACCCATCTATCAGGGGGGGTCGACCCATCTGCCAGACAGAATGCTGTCTGGCAGGATTATGTTACAGGGGTCGACCCATCTCAGGTGAGGGGTCGACCCATCTCAGACAGAACCTAAAAAAACATGAGTTTTCAGCCCAGGGACGACCCATTGAGTGGAGGAGGTCGACCCATTGATCTTGGGACCTTAAAAAGTGATTCTAAATCCATTCCCAATGACCTAAACATGCAATCCAATGTAACCAATCATGAATTAAAATATTTGGATCATGCATCACCATTTGGAACTAGTTTTGAGTCAAAGACCGAAAGAACATGAATTATGATTTTGAAAGCATTAGTATGAGGCACATAAATGTTTTGTTCACATTTTCAACTCAAGAGCCTCCTCAAGAACATGCATAAAGCACTTTGAAAAAACACAAAAACCTCAAGCAGTAAGGTGCATTCAATTTGCCATGTATAACCTATACATGAACCCAGATCAACCCAAAAACATGAAAGATGGATTAAGCCCAATTCAATATGTTAATAGTAGACTCCGGGGGGTGAATCCTTACCATGAATCCACTTGTTCAAAGCAGCATGAACCTGCACTTGGAGTAGGTAATGTTCTCAAGACAATCTTGAACCAATGCAATCTACATGAAGAAGGTAACTTCAAGGCATTTCTTCATACAAGACTTCCTTCTTTTGTCTGAAAGTTAGTATACTGAAAACGTAGTTACATGGGCACATGATACACATATTTTCAGTCCACTTTCTTCATAAGATTATATATCAAATATGATTCAGTCAAAAGTTCAGAATCAAAGCACAATGGTATGAACCCATATTGATATCATATATGTAATTAACATGCAGTCCAAGACTATTTAACACAGTCCAATGCAAGTAATCCAAGTTCAGTCCAATCACAGTTAAGGGAATTCCAAAGCAATCTGAAAGCCTTCAACCCCACTTGAGAGAATGATTTTTCCAATAGAGTAGCATGCAAGTAGAGTCATAAAAACCAACACCCAAACTTTGTGATTGTGCCATTCACAAGAGATCTACCAAGTTTTATACTGAAATGATTTACCAAATTGCATCCCCAAAAGTTCATTCATAAAACCCATAAAACATATTCAACACATTAAGAAGTCATGAGAAATATGCATGAGCCATTTGTGAGCATTGTAAAGGATCCATCTGGTTAAAGCAAAAACTCAATAAGCCCAGCTTAACCAAAAACACAAGCTCTCTTTTCTAAAGCAAGATTCATATCTTAACGATATCCACACCTATCAATTATCACAACGCAAGGCATTTTCACATTGCATGGCAAAGGTGTGATAGGATTCAAGCAACTGAAAAGTCTAGCGAGGCATTCTAGTAAACCATTTGACAATCCACTAGAAGCACAGTTTTCACCTGAACCCTTCAAGGATATATGCAGGAAGGACCATTCTTAACAACCCAGTAATGCAACCTGAAAAACAAGATATCAACTGTAAGCTCCAAAATGATCAATGAGCATTTTTCACAATGCTTACACACAATATATTGTTATCATCAAAACTATCACCAAAGATAAAGAAGGAGTGCAGCGAACCCAACAATCTCCCCCTTTTTGATGATGACAAGATATTGTGGCCACAATACTTACACACAATATATTGTTATCATCAAAACCATCACCAAAGATAAAGAAGGAGTGCAGCGAACCCAACAGTTCCCATTATGGTTTCGTCATCACCCCTTTTCTTATGTTTCATTTATTCTCTCCCTCTCTCCTTACCGTTGTTCTTACAGATGGGCAGAACAATGTAAGTGCATATGCGTATGCATGCGTTTGGGCTAAAGGGGCTGGTTTGGCATTTCAGACAAAGGACGCATCAACGCAGGGGTGCTTCCAGCAAGCAGTGCTTGGGGTATGATTCAAGGGGGTCTGGGTGGCCTTAAGACTTCTAACTCTTACAGAAAAGAGCATGCATTTCATGGAATGTATGAAAGCTTTTGGTGAAGATATAGCCCGCAAGGGTGAGGGAAATGCATGGAGATTTAACTCAATTCAGTTATCAATGCAACTATGTGCATCAAATTGTATGCAAGGCTTAAATACCATGTGGAAAGGGATGGCAGACCTCGAAGGGGGGGTCGATCCCTGGGATGTGGGGGGTCGGCCCTTGTGCAAATGTCTGTACACGGTCTGCCCAGACATAAACTTCGGGTTTTTCATTCTGGTGATCTTCTTAAAGCATCAAATGCTCAAAGGGAGAGAAAGTATGCAAATTAATGCAAGATGCCATTGTGCAGACGTTTTAGTTTTTGATCTGGGAGCTAACATTTTTTTATCTCCTCCCTTTTGTTCATGTGGCTAATTCGGCAAGGGGTTTTGCGGGCTAATGAAACCCACTCTTTGTTTTATTCATTGCATGTGCTTTGTTCATCAATGGTTCATCGGTTTTCTGAAATTGAGTGTGGTGATTGCCTTAAGGCTGTTGTGCAAAGCTTTCAATTTTAACCCAGGGGATTTAAAGTTGATGCTCAGAATTTAGCCTTTCTTGGGGTTTTTTTTAGCAAGTTCGGAAGATCTATGTAGGACATTGCCTTTTCTTTGTATCCAAACTGAACATCAATTTTGTTTCTTCTTGATGAGGAAATTTCATGCTCATAATTCATTTTCTCTGTTTTGCTCATTCAACTTCCGACAGTTTTCAGAGTTGGGACTGGCCACTAAACTCTCCAATTCAGTCATCTACCCATTTGTTTTTTTTGTTCGGACCGTTTGATCGTTATCTATTAATTTATTACATTAGTCTTCAAATCGCCTGGGAAAAATTCGGCAGCACCTCCCCTTGACACGGAACGTGGGGGGGGGGGGTGTAAATGAGAGACGCACCTACGGAGATGTTGGTCCCGGGATAGGCGAGCGGACAAGAAGGGGGGGTTGAATTATCCCCGACACTAGATGGCAAATTAAAACAACTACCTAGCGGAATTAACAACTTTTATCGAGATTGAGGAATTAACTAAACAAGGAACTAAATTCTCTCAACCTCTCCGATCTCACACGATCATATAAAGGAATATAACAATTAAACCATACAATCCCATAAAGCAAACCACAAGACAATGTGATTTTTAAGGTGGTTCGGGACCATGACGGGCTCCCTACGTCCACCCCTCACCAAACCCGATGAGGCTTCACTCGGGGATAAATCCCCAAAACGGAGACGACGCTCCAAACACACACGCAATATGATGCCTGCACACACACCTGGGGACACGCCCCAACACACACACACATGGAGACGAAGTCTCTAACACGATCCGATGATTGGATCACAAACACACACACACACACACACACACACGCTGCAACAACCGCATCACAGTAAACCACACGACCGTACGCAGACGGTCACACACACCAATATCTCTATGTTCAAAAAATAAACACGAATGATCAAATCATGCTAAACCCAAACTATAGAACATGGAGCATATCAAGAACAACATAGAAAGTATGTATAAATAATCCCTCTCAAACTCTAATAGCCAGATGAAGATGTTCCTTGAACCACAAATCAGAGGGAAGTCGGATGAAGATGATTCTTGTGTCCTCTTGATCCTCTCATCGATCAGCTCATTTTCTTCTTCTTCCACGAGCTCCAAAATCCTCTCCAAATAGATCAAATCCTTCCTTCAAGAGCTCCTCCTTGCTTTGCCCCTTTTCTTCTCCTACAAGATAGATAGAAAATGTTAGCTCTTGGTTTTTCTCCCAAAATCGTAGGTTATATATACACCCAAGAGAGAATGATCAAAAGACACATAAACCCTTCACTAAACCCTTGAAAGACCCCTCTAATATATGTATATTAACCCTAGGGACAAATGGGTAAGGTTTGATCACAAATGGATTGGGTTTAGTGGGTTTTCGGATTCACGTTTTTGGGTTTTTGCCGTGTTCGCTCGACCTAAAGGGTAGGGGCAATCGACCTAAAATAACAGAAACAAAATGTGTTACAGGCGGCCCATTCTGCTGAGTTCGGTTGACCGAACTTTGCAGTTCACAGATTTGTAAGAGTTCAGTCCTATATTTAAAACCCCAATGAAAGACTGAAATGGTTAGATGATAAATGACTAACAATCAAGTGTTCCTTGGTATTAACTATGTAAAAACATATACCAACCACTTCCATCAAGATCAAAAACTCCAAATGGAAACTTACCATTTTTCTCCCAAATACACACATGCAAAGTACCAAGTTCTCATCATGTTCTTTGATACCTTTGCATATGGGATTGGCATTGTTTTCCAAACCTGCATAACAAGCCATTTTAGTTGTTTATCAAAGAAATAAATGAATGAGAAAAATGTTAGAACTTAATCTCAATTGCTCTAACTGAGAATTGCATTAAGTACATATATGAAGCCCAATTGATAAGGATCATTCAAGTAATATGAAAACCATTCAAACCTACATTTATGCTCACCAAAAATAGGATCAATTGTCCAAGTTCTTAACCCACATGAATACTCAACATGATGCCAAAACACAAACAATGTTTGTTTCAGAACTTTAAACATGTTTTCATCATTTTGAAACCCTTCACGAAAAGTCCATGTTCAATAAGCATAAAAGCACTTTGGGAAACATAGCAACCACAACAAGGAATCAAGTTCATATAGCAATGAACTTTATGCAACAAGTGCAACAAGAGTAGCATTGTAAAACCAAAATCCACATGAACGATATGATTGAATTTAACACATGTTCTCTTCACAATACCATGAACCATATGCATTGGAGTGATGCTTAGGAAACATGGGGTTGGCACCATCCTTTGATGGGTCAACACAATGAAAGGGCATGAAAGCCCATGCTAAAGTTCAACAAGTGAAAATGAATATCATTCAATGCGAGAGTTGCAATCAATTCAATTCAGCCACCAGTTTCATGAAGAATGCAACCTATGCATCTAGCATAAAAACATTATGATGAATATGCATAAAGGCCCAAGTAAGAACTCAGTTCTCCTCAACCTTATGAGACCATCAAAAACAAATGCAAGCATAAAAACATATGCAAGCATGCATGAAGTTCTTCCACATACACACACAATATTTTGTTATCATCAAAACCAAAACAAAGAGGGAGCACAACGAACCCAACACCACAATCTCCCCTTTTTTGATGATGGTAAAATATTGTGGCATCAAACTCAATCCAAACTTTTCTCCCCCTTTGGCATTATCAAAAAGTGGGGATGAGAGCAGTGAAGTTCAAATTTCATCAAGACGAACAAGTTGGATTCATGAATCAATGAAAGCCCGCAAGAGAAGTTCAGATGATGTAATTGCAAGGCATAGACAAGATGACACATCAATGTGTTTCTTTGATTTTTAGATTTTTAGATTTTTAGTTTCCTTTTGAAAAAGCATGAAGCAAAATGTATAGAAATGATGACATATGAGATGCATATGATGCAACCAAGCAGATATGTATATATACATGTAACATAGCTCCCCCTTACTTATTTAAGAGGGGAATGGGTATAAGAAAAATACATGTGAGTCATGACAACCGGAATGTTCATTTATAACACCTAGGAGGTTGTGCAATCACATATAAGAGTCATGCTATAGTCAATGCAGTCAATCAATTTTCTGAATACATATTAAATCAAATTACCAAGAGTGTAAGTGAATAACATGAAAATCAACTATAGCCATATGGATATTCAGATTTTTAAAACAACACAATGAGAGATTATACAGACTGCATTTCAATTTATGAGAACAGCGTATTGGAGGCTACGCTCTACCTCACCAAATTTTCACATCAAATTTTTCAATAAATTCATAATTTTTCAAAGAATGATCAGATTCCAATAATTCCTTTTTACGCGAGGAGACACATGGAGCTCATGCCAGAATCTCCAGTTACTCAGAATATTAAACCATTTCATTTCATTCTGAACAGATGTACTTTAGTCAAACACCTTTCAGAAATGAACCACATCACGTCTCAGGTGACGTGCATCCAATTAACTCAGTGAGACCAAACATTGCTCTGCCATTCACTTTCATTTCAGATTTTTCCAATAAAGATAGGTAGGCAGCTTTTTCCTCAACTGCCTCTTCAACATACATGCAGCAAGTTTAATATCTCTAGAGTTTTGAAAGAAAATTCTTATATCCTTATGTTTAACACTCATTTTCACATTATGTGCAAGTAGTGTGCGAATTTGATTCAGCATGTATATCAAAAATTTCATGAACACATAACAGTGCAACTCTCCCTAAATAGATGCACTTATCAAATATGATCTCCCCCTGAGTGTATGACATGAAACACTCCAATGATGACTCAAATGTAACATTATTTATCAAGAAAGTATAAGGTCATAGAAATTCCAAGGAAGGGGGTAAATAACATATATTTGCATGCAAGCACACAAAGTGAATATATGTAATATGCAATGCAAAATAAAAAGATATGCAAATCTTGTTGGTCCCGAAGATATGATATCAATGTTGGAAGAATTCATTTTAGCAATTATGCAACATGAACAATGTTCCAAAGTGATCCATTTCAAGATATGTATTATATGCATGCTGAAAATGCCAACTATGCAATAAGACACACGATGAGCTTCATCTTCCAAAAGCACTACGTGAATGATATGCAAAAAATGATATGCAAATATGTAATGTGATGTAAAATTTCAGATTTTATTTGAAAGTTTTAATTACATAACAAAATGTAACATGGGTGCAAAATGTGATTTTTTAGTTTTTCATTTAAATGAACTAAATACACCTAACGCATGAATTCTAATGCAATGCAACCTATCACCTATATGAAAATGTAGTGCAAGATGCATTATGATAGAACTTACAAGAAAATATTCAGATTTGAAAGATGAGCATGGGACACTTTTCATTACATGAGCTTTATATGCAAGGATGCAGAAATCATTTGAAGCATGTAATGTAATCCATTTATTTTCAGAAATTGTTCAAGAGCAGATTTTGAATCACTTTTCAAAAGTTTTGAAGACATTCACAAGCCATTCAAAAATTGACATTTCCATTGTAGAACTTTTCATATCATTAAGGATCAATTTCAGAAAATTTGAAGCAATTCATCATGAGCATGTTGCATGTTACAATTGGAGGTCACTCAGTCAATAGAAAATGAAACACCATTCATTTTAAGTTGTTTAGCTAGCAAGATTCCCCCTTGATAAATACGTGAATTTCAGAAAAATTCAGTGAAACTGCATTGTGTTCTCTTATGACATGGGGCTAGCTAACAAAGGAGCATAGAATAGCATCAGAAAATTCATTCAAAGCCAATCATTGGATTTCTTTGAGTTCTGGAAGGAGGCGAAGAACTTTAGTTCAAAGACCAACTCACGCATAGTGAGAGTTTCCAGGTGGACGTAATCCACCTTTTCACTACTCAGTATTTGATATACCAGATATTCAATTAAGCTCAAATATGCTCAAGCAATTCAGATTGAAAGATGTTCAATAGTCAACAAAATCTTTAGAATTTTCAATTCCATTCAAACAATTTGATAAGTTCATCTCATCATGCTAGAAAAATAACATGTCAAATTTTTCAAACATTAATACCTGTCAAATGAGCAACATCACCATAGCAGGCTGGGAAAATGACAAATCAAGTTTTAGAATCAATACCTGAGTTCAGCATGTATCACCATATGCCTTCAAGCATGTTAGCTCAGCAACAGCCTTAAAAGAGGCTAGCAGTTCATTGTTAGTCCCAAAAATCACATAACAATATCATGATCAATTCAGATATAGCAATTGGCATGAGATGCATTTCCACAAGGATGAGTTCAATTTACAATTCAAAATCAATCATTCAAGAATAGACTCCCCCTTTCTATGTGCATAAAATTCACAATTGACATTTTCTGAAAGTCATGCAACCTATGACCTAAATGAACAAGTGACTCATGGTACCATAGCGGAGGTGGAAGTCTAAAGACTCTACTCACGCATGGTGATAGATTTCAGACAGGAATGACCTGCCCTTCCTTAGATCAGCATTTCATATACCATGAAGTCATGCAAATGATGATCAGAAAGATGCAATGCAAACTCATAAGAAAAACACATTTTTCTTGATTTTCATGAATTGAAATTCAAATAAAGTAAATTTCAAGATTTTAAAGAAAATTCAGAATTTTATTTTCAAAAAACCTTTACCTTGAGCAACCATTATTTTCAAAGCCTTCCACTTGGCCTCAAGCCAATCCTACAACAAAAATTCTCATTCAACAGTTTTGGGTACCCAAACCTTCTTAGGTCCCGGATGGTTAGTTACACCTCTAATAGGTGCCTTCCACATTCTCTGGGCAAATATATCATCAAAATTCATCAAATCACAATCATGCATAGTATGCCCAAACTTTCCACAATAACGACAACATTTTAATGACTTCACAGAATTCTTATAAACATGATCATAATATTTCTATGATTTAGCATGAATGTTATCATTATAATCATGAAAATTTCTCTTCTTCACAACAGGATAAGCATGGAATTTCTATGGGTTGACAAAGGCATAATCATTTTTGACATTTAAATTCTTTCTTTTATTTGCTTGCCAACATTGTGACACACGGTGTCCTTTTCCACATTTGAAACAAGAAACACCTTTTCTTTTAGAAACAAAGTTGTTTTGACATGCCTTCAAGTCATCCTTTTTCAACATGTAACAATCATGTATTTCATGACCATATTTTCCATAGTAGAAGCATTCAATTTTCTTTTTCGGAACAACATGATTTTTAACATGAATTTTTCTAGCATGCTTTCTGGAACCATTCAAATCATCATTTCTCATAGTAAAGCAATCATTCATAACATGGCCATGCTTTCCACAATAATGGCAATTAACCTTCGTGGGTTTTGGAGCATGGTATTTCTCATGTGAATTCCTAGCATGCACATCAATTGTCTTGGTCCTTAATTGAACAGGAGATTTAGACTTTGATTTTTCAATAGAAGGAGCATTTGAAGTATTAGATGAGCAAGCGGCATGGACAAAAAAAGTTTGAATTTTTAGACCAAAGGCTTTCTTGTTGGTGGGTTCATACCCAAGACCTTCATATTGGAAATTTACCTTGGTCCCCAAGACTTTCTCCAAATTATCTTTCCCTTTGACAAATTTTGATAATGAAGCATTCAAATCACCAATTTCATTTTCAAGGGAAGCAATGTACAATTTATAGCTATCTATCTCCTGTTCACTGCAAACAACACTTTCATTTGACACTCTATTTGCAATTTTATAGCTTTCAAGTTCTTGTTCTAGCACATGTAAATTTTCACATTCATCAACAACCATAAATTTTCCTTTTTCAAAAGCAAGTAATTTTTCAGACATGGTTGTATTCAAATACTTCAGTTTTTCAATTTCTTCTTTCATACAAGAAATGATTTCTTCATGCTTTTTGACATCTATCAATAAGGACTCATTTTCAGTTTTGAGTTCTAAGCATTTATCACATGTAGAATTTTCATGAAGGGACTTTTCAAGATTTTTTAAGCTTCCTTCAAGCTTAGAGTTTTGAATTAACAAAGCACTCTTTTCCTTTTTGAGTTCTTCAAATTCAAAACACTTATCACAAGAAGCATTATCATGAAGGGCATGTTCAGGTTTCTTTTTAAGCTTTTTGTTTTTAGATTTAACCTGCTTGTATTTTTCAACCAATTCATCATACAAGTCCATAAGCTCTTCAAAAGAAACTACCTCACCTTCCGAGTCTAGCTCGGAGCTTTTCTTGTTTGATTTATCGTGCTTGTCGGCTATCAAGCACTCACTTTGCTCTTTTCCTTTGTAGTTCTCGATCAAGCATTTCAATATCTCCCTGGCCGTTCTGCATGATGAAACAAGTGAAAATTTGTGAAGATCAATTGAACTTCTAAAAATATGTAAAAGCTTAGCATTATCTTTGTATCTCTTCACATGTTCAATAGTCCACTTAGACTCATCACTAGGCATTCCATATGAGTCATGCTTAACTAAATCCAAGAGTTTAGGATCAATAGTTTTAACATAATGATTCATGCGCCTAATCCATTCAGTGAAATTTGAACCATTAAAACATGGAGGAGGAGAAGACAAAACACTATCAGACATGATGCTAATGAAACACGCCTACAAAGATCACTCTGAAGATCGTTAGACCTTGAAATAGCAGAGCCTCGCTCTTATACCAATTGTTGGTCCCGGGGTAGGCGAGCGGACAAGAAGGGGGGGTTGAATTATCCCTGACACTAGATGGTAAATTAAAACAACTACGTAGCGGAATTAACAACTTTTATCGAGATTGAGGAATTAACTAAACAAGGAACTAAATTCTCTCAACCTCTCTGATCTCACATGATCATACAAAGGAATATAACAATCAAACCATACAATCCCACAAAGCAAACCACAAGACAATGGGATTTTTAAGGTGGTTCGAGACCATGACGGGCTCCCTACGTCCACCCCTCACCAAACCCGGTGAGGCTTCACTCGGGGATAAATCCCCAAAATGGAGACGACGCTCCAAACACACACACAAGACGACGCCTGCACACACACACGGGGACACGCCCCAACACACACACACACGGAGATGAAGTCTCCAACTCGATCCGATGACTAGATCATAAACACACACACACACACACACACGCTGCAATAACCGTAGCACAGTAAACCACACGACCGTACCAGACGGTCACACACATGAATATCTCTATGTTCGGAAAATAAACATGAATGATCAAATCATGCTAAACCTAAACTATAGAACATGGAGCATATCAAGAACAACATAGAAAGTATGTAGAAATAATCTCCTTCGAACTCCAATAGTCGGATGAAGATGTTCCTTGAACCACAAGTCGGAGGGAAGCCGGATGAAGATGATTCTTGCGTCCTGTCTTTCATTGGGGTTTTAAATATCGGACTGAACTCTTACAAATCTGCGAACTGCAAAGTTCGGTCGACCAAACTGCCAAGTTCGGTCGACCGAACTCAGCAGAATGGGCCGCCTGTAACACATTTTGTTTTTGTTATTTTAGGTCGACCGCCCCTACCCTTTAGGTCGACCGAACACGATGAAAACCCAAAAACGTGAATCCGAAAATCCACTAAACCCAATCCATTTGTGATCAAACCTTACCCATTTATCCCTAGAGTTAATATACATATATTAGAGGGGTCTTTCAAGGGTTATGTGAAGGGTTTATGGGTCTTTTGATCATTCTCTCTTGGGTGTATGTATAACCTACGATTTTAGTAGAAAAACCAAGAGCTAACATTTTCTATCTATCTTGTAGGAGAAGAAAAGGGGCAAAGCAAGGAGGAGCTCTTGAAGGAAGGATTTGATCTACTTGGAGAGGATTTTGGAGCTCGTGAAAGAAGAAGAAAATGAGCGGATCGATGAGAGGATCAAGAGGACGCAAGAATCATCTTCATCCGGCTTCCCTCCGACTTGTGGTTCAAGGAACATCTCCATTGGGGACAATTCAACCATAAAGTTTTAATACCTTGTTTAGTACTATGTTCGCTTGGAAATCAAAGTTTTAATACCTTGTTTAGTTAATTGCCTTGTTAAGTAACCTTGTTAGTTACTTACAAATGAGGACACATAATGATTTACATTACATGCATATCATTATGTGTCATTTGTAAGTCTTGGATTTCACTTTCTAGAGATGTGATGTGTAGCTGAGTGTTGGCGAGTTATTCTTCATAAGTAGCAAGACTGACATTCAACACATCATTGGTTTTCCTAAGACATTAAACTTCTTATTTTATTTCATCCACATCTTCACTGGGGTAGGCGAGCAGACAAGAAGGGGGGTATAATTGTCCCGGAAACTATATGGCAAATTAAAAAGCTACGCAGCGGTATTAAAACCTTTTAACAAGATTGCGGAAATTAACTAAACAAGGTAACTAATTCTCTCAACCTCTCCATTCCCACACGATCATACAAAAAGGGAAGATGTTCCTTGAAAAACAATTTATGTGTTTTAATACCTTGGTTCAAGGAACATTTTCATCGGGTACTATGTCCGCTCGCCTAAGACAGAAGAATCTGTTCTGTCTGTGTCAGTCATAAAGTTTGTCATCATCAAAACGGGAGAGATTATTTTATATGTCTTGCATATGTTTTTGATGATAAGTATACTTTATGTTTACTTGCACATGTTCTTGATGTTCAAATATGGTTGCGATGGCAAATGGCTTTTGAGGCTCAAACAAGTTAGTTAAATGCTTTTGAGGCTCAAACAAGTTAGTTAAATGCATGGCTATATGGCCTTGATTCTTGGTTGAAATTGTTGATTTTACAAGAGGTTTCAAAGCCTGCTCTGAATGAACAAAGTCTTTGTGCAACTCATGATGCAACTCATGATGTATTAACTTTGACTATTTTGAATTGTAGGATCAAATCTCATGGTGGTGGCTTGGAAGGTAAAACAAACGTGTGGATAGGCACCTTACTTTCTACAATCTAAAACAGGTGGTATAGGTCATATCTAATTTATCAAGAACCATTGGTAAGATTCTTGATTTGTCATAGCATCGATCTCACCATGTGCATTTCACGTAGCTCTCCTTAATACACTTTATTCATGGCATTTGAAGTTTACAATGTGCTTAAGAATTTCACATAAGTCTTTGTAGAAACTGGTTTGGAAGGTGCTCTTTCATTGAAATGGTTGCATGGCTTGAATGTGGTTTGCAAATGAAGGTTCAATAGGTCTTTCGTATTGTTCATAAACGTATTTCATGCATAATCTTCATGAGCGAGCATTGAACGTGTTTAAGGCCATGTAATGAGAGAATGCTCAAATGTTTTGAGCTTTCCAAATGCATAAACTAAGTTAAATCAAACCCAAAAATGAATGGATCAAATGATGACATAAAGCTCTTGTCATATGGATATGTTTCATGGACTGAACTATGTTGTCTTGCAGGATTTCCAGAGTTCGGTCGACTTGAAAGTCTGGTCCGGTCAACCTGATTTACCAGCACATAGAAATCTGAAGTTTTACAGATTTTGGTCGACCGCCAACACAGGGCCGGTCGATCGATTTTCCCAGAGTTGAAAGGCTCAATGATTGTAAAATTCCGGTCGACCGCCCCCTCCTGCCCGGTCGACCACCAGCTTCGCAGCCCCTATGTTTGACCTTATTTTTCACCAACGTGTTAAAGCCCCCTTTGTAGACTTTTTAGTCTTTTAGCCTCCTAATTTGGCAGGATTCGTGGATCTATGTCTAGGGAGGTTTTTTGACCAACCCAAGACATATAAAAACACTTCTTAAGGGTAAGAAATCCTAAGGTGATCAAAGGATTGAAGGAGAGGCTGCCAAAGGAGAAAGAAGGCTAATGTAGCTCCGTGAACAGTAACTCGTGCAAGATTTCTTCATCCATCTCCAAGCTCTTCAAGCTCCATCTGAAGCCAGTCAATCTCCATTCAAGTGAAAAAGCAAGCCTTATTCAAGATCTGCATCATACACTCAGGGGGAGCCTAAATCAGGAGTTCTTTCTTTTGTGCTTCATCTGTTTTTATGTTTTAAGCTTCAAGTCTGTGTTCTTTATAATTTGTAAACATTCGTGTGTGTGTGGATCGGTTCAGATCCGTGGTCGTGTGCGTTGTCTTGTTTAGATTCGTGTGTGTGTGTGTGGATCTTCTTAGATCTGTGTGGGATCTATCCAGATCCGGTTGTACCAGTGTGTAGAGTGTTGCATCTATCGCAGAGTGTGTGTGTGTTGTTGATCCGATTGTCGGATCATGTTGGAGATTTCATCTCCGTGTGTGTGTGTGTGTTGGGGTGCGTCCCCGTGTGTGTGTTGGAGCTTTGCTCCATTTTGGGGAGTCTTCCCCGTGCTGGTTTTCCAACAGTGAAGCCTCACTGGGTTTTGGTGAGGGGTGGACGTAGGTTGCCGTCGTTGCATCCGAACCACCTTAAAATTCCTTGTGTCTTATGGTTTGAGCTGTGTGGTTTGATTCAATTCTTCTACCCCCATTCTGTGTGATTGTTATTGCATATTATCTCTTTCGTATTTGTCTCTTTAGATCTAGCATAAATCGATCTGTTCTATAAGTAGATCTTTGGTATATTGAAAAGTGTTTTTGAATTGACAAGGCCAGTCTTGTCAAGACGATAGCACCTTGCGTGAGTAGAATCCTTAGATTCATACCTCCGTCTAGTACCAAAGAACTATCGTGGCGATAGATTTTGATAGATCTAATTTGTAGTTAAATAGATTTGAATTTCCTAGTTGATGTTTCATCATATTCCTTTAAATCGGGTAAAAGTTTTATAAAAGCTGTAATCACCCAATTCACCCCCCTCTTGGGTGTCATTGATCGCGAGACTTCAATTGTTATCAGAGCAAGGCTTTGTTGTCCTTAGATCTAACGATCTATAGAGAGATCCTAGTGTAGTGTTAATCATGAATTGTTCTGTTGATCATATTTTCAGAGTTGCTTACCTATTTTTGATGGCGATGATTTTGATTCATGATTAGGCAAAATGTGTGGGCTAATTAACTCTGTTAATCTTGAACTCTGGAAATTGATATATTATGGCCCTAAAAAATTACCTCTGGATGAGACTAGATGGTCTCATGAAGATGAATTGAAAAATCATGATAATGTTTTAGTTTTAAGATTATTAAAAGCTGCTGTGAAATCTAATATATATCCATTTGTTTCTTCATGTGAAACGGCAAAGGAAATCGTGGATGGATTGATCAAGGCTTAAGAGATACAGCTGGAGGATCTGTGCCTCATGGGTGATGAGGAGAGCACATCAATCATGGTAAGTTCAAAGGTAAATTCTAACTCTAATGATGAAGATGAATCTAGTTATGAAGAGTTAATGAATGCTTATGAAGAGCTTGTTAATAAGTACAAGATGGTTAAGGCTGAAAATAAAAAATTGAAAAAGAAGGTTGAACAAAATAACTGTGAATCCTCCTGTAAAAAATGCTCACATTTAGAGGAATTAATTGAGGCTCATGTGTTTGATATTGAATTTCATAAAGATCAAATTTGCTCCTTAATAAATAAAAACAAGGAGATGAAAGCAAAATTAAATTCAATGGCCAATGATCAAACCTTGATAAATGAACTCATTCATGATGAAAAGCTTGTAAAAGAAAATAAGAAACTGAAGGAATTGAACACGGTTATTTCTAAAAGATTGTTGGCTCTAGAGAAAGGAAAATCTGTGGTTGTAAGTGAATGTGAAAGATTGCATGTGCTAGAACAAGAGCTTGAGAGTTATAAAGCTGTAAATAGAGTGCTGAATGAAAGTGTTGTTTGCAGTGAACAAGAAATTGCTAGTTATGAACTTCATGTCTCATCTCTTGAATATGAAATTTCTGATTTGAATGCATCTTTGTCTACATTTGTCAAAGGGAAGGACAATCTGGATAAAATCTTGGGGACCAACGTAAAATTCCAACGGGAAGGACTGGGATATGATCCTAGCAAAAAGAAAGCTTTTGGTATGAAAACACAAACTTCATTTGTGCATGCATCATGTTCTTCAAACATTTCAAATTCCCCTTCTGTTGAAAAATCAAAGTCTAAATCTTCGACTCAATCAAAGACCAAGAAAGCAAATCAACTATCTAAATATCAAAATGGTCCCAAGAATCAAATGAAGCATGATCACATGAGAAAGGGTTCAAATGTTAATTGTTATTATTGTGGAAAGCGTGGTCATGTGATGCATGATTGTCTGTTGATGAGATCTGATAAACTAAATGCATGCAAGAAAATGAATGATTTCAAAAATTTTAAGGGGTTTTAAAATAGAACAAATTGAATTAGAAATTCTTATGTTCATGCTAAAAGACCACATGGCAAAATGGCTTATTTGCATTATTTTTATTATGGTAAACATGGTCCCTCTTTGTATGAGTGTTACATGTTGAAAAAGGATGACTTGAAGGCATGCATAAATGAACTCATTTCCAAAAGAGGAAACACTTCTTGTCACTTTTGTGGAGAGTCATGACATCATGTGTCACATTGTTAGCAAGCAAATAGAAGAAAGAACTTCAATGTTAAAAATAATTATAATTTTACCAACCCACAGAAATTTCATGCCTATCCTGTTAAGAAGAATGCTAGGTCTTCTGTTAGTTGTCACTACTGTGGCAATTTTGGGCATACCATGTATGACTGTGCTTTAATGAATTTTCATGATATGCATGCCTAAAGAATGTGGAGAGCACCCACTAGAGGTGCAACTAACCATCCGGGACCCAAGAAGATTTGGGTACCCAAAATTGTTAATGAGAACTTTATTGCAGGGTTGTCTTGAGGCAAAGTGGAAGGTTTGGAAGATGATGGATGCTCAAGGCATAAGTATTGAAAATAAATTTTTGAGCTCTTTTTGAAACACTCAAACTTGTTTTAACCGAATCTCCATTAATGAAAATAAAAAAAACTATTTTTGTTATTAGAATGAATTGCATCTTTCATGAATCACCATTGCATGATTACATTTCATGAAACTGAATATTCATCCATTTGATCATCATTGCATGACTACATGATATATCAAATGGTGACTTGAGGAAGGGCAGATCATTCCAATCTGAAATCTATCACTATGCGTGAGAATGTGCCTCCACCTCGTACCATGAGTCACTTGTTGATATAAGTCATAGGATGCATATTTTTTTGTTAAAACATCATTTGTGTAATTTATGCACATTGTGATGGGGAGCTGTTAGCTGGTTGATATGTGCTCAAGCTAAGGCTCATTTGTAAGAAAGATCATCATGTGCTAATGTCTATCATGAAAACTGCTGGCCTATTCAAAGAATTGCATACATCGAGTCTGCATAAACTCTCATGCACTGTCTTTCTTAAACTCGAAAAATTTACTTCTTATATTAGAATTCATATTTATTCTCATGCATATACACTGTTGATGCAACTTGATATTTGCATGTGTGAGATTATGGAATGCACTTCTCAAACTGCTGCTAAACCACAGGGATCTAAGGAAGCTTGGGTACCCAAGTCTGCAGTATGGGAACTTTGATTACAGGAGTGACTTGAGGGTCATGAAGAAATTGAGAAAAATAATGGATTCTCAAGGCCAAGGTAAGAAAACAAAAATCTGAAATACTAACATTTGTGAGGTTAGTGATTTTGGTGTTTGAGGGCCTCTGATATTGTCTCCTGAACTAAGGTAATTCAACCTTTTGCTATGGAAATAAAATTGCATGCATTATTTTGTGGCACTTGGGTGATTTTGTTTCATGACAGGTATTACTTCTCAAAAACTTGAACTATTGTTCCTCTACTCTGATGTGCCAAAAAATCTCCAAATGGTTATTTGAACAATTCTTGAATGAAACTTCATGTGTGATATCACATTCGAGCTTGACTACGTTTCTGGTATATCAAATCGTGTTAGTGGAAGAGTGGATCACGTCCACTTGAAAGTTTTCACCATGTGTGAGTCGGGTCTTCGGACCTCAAACTCTGCCTTGTACCAGAACTTGGAGAAATCAAATGGCTAACTTGTGATTGGATAGTTTTTCTTCTGAAGAGTTTTTAAAAATTCTGTTTGACTTGTGGATGATTTTCTGAACTTCTGAAATACTATTGAAAATCTATTTTTGAAAAGTTTTTGAAAACAAAATGGGTTGCATTACTCATTTCTGATCCTTTCTGCACCTCTACTCATAAAGGTCATATGATGAAAAATACTTGTTGTTCATCGTTCAAAACTGAATGCCCTCTTGTGAAATCTGACAAATGTTCTGAAAATCAAGCCTTCCCATCTTGCATTCCATTCTCATATATTATAGGTTGCATGCATTACAATTCAATGCATTAGGTGCATTTAGATCATCCAAATGAAAAATTGAAAACTTATAATTTGCATTCATGTTACGTCTTACACTTTGCATTGCATTTAGGACATTCAAATAAAAATCTAAAATTTTACATCACATTGCACATTTGCATATCATATCTTCATATCATTCACATAGTGTATTTGAAAAATGAAGCTCATCGTGTGCCTTGTTACATAGTTGGCATTTTCAGCATGCATATCTTTGGGGCCAACAATTGAAGAACTAAAATTACATATCTTTTCATTTTGCATTGCATATTACATAAACTCCCAATGTGTGCTTGCATGCTTATATATGTTATTCACCCCCATCCTTTGGAATTTCTATGACCTTATGCTTTCTTGATAAATAATGTTGCATTTGAGTCATTATCGGAGTGTTTCATGTCATACACTTTGGGGGAGTTCATATTTCATAAGTGCATCTATTTAGGGGGAGTTGCACTATTATGTGTTCATGATACTTTCGGTATGCATGCTGAATCAAATTCATACACATTTTGCACATAATGTGAAAATGAGTGTTAAACATAAGGATATAAGAATTTCCTTTCAACACTCGAGATATTAAACTTGCTCCATGTTTATTGAAAGGCAGTTGAGGAAAAAGCTGCATACCTATCTTTGTTGGAAAAATCTGAAATGAAAATGAATGACAAAGCAATGTTTGGTCTCACTAAGTAAATTAGATGCACGTCACCTGAGACATGATGTTCATTTCTGAAAGGTGTTTGACTAAAGTACCTCTGTTCAGAATGAAATGAAATGGTTCAATATTCTGAGTAACATGAGATTCTGGCATGAGCTCCATGTGTCTCCTCACGTAAAAAGGAATTATTTAAATCTGATTATTCTTTAAAAAATTCAGAATTTATTGAAAAATTTGATATTAAAATTTGATGAGGTAGAGCGTAGCCTCCAATACGTTGTTCTCATAAATTAAAATGTAGTCTGTATAATCTCTCATTGTGTTGTTTTGAAAATCTGAATATCCATATGGTTATAGTTGATTTTCATGTTATTCACTCACACTCTTGGTAATTTGATTTAATATGTATTCAGAAAATTGATTGATTGCATTGACTATAGCATGATTCTCCTATGTGATTGCACAACCTCCTAGGTGCTATATATGAATATTCTGGTTATCATGACTCTCATGCACTTTTCTTATACCCATCTCCTTCTTCAATTAGTGAGGGGGAGATATGTTGCATGTATATGCACATGTATCTGTTTGGTTGCATTATATGTGTATCATTATGTGTCCTCATTTATTTGCATCTTGCTTCATACATTTTACTTGAAAACTAAAAATCTGAATATCTAAAAATCAAAGAAACTCATTTGTATGTGTTGAGACTCATGTCTCTTTTCAAAAGAAAATTTCAAAAAAAAACTTTGAAAACCAATGAAATTAAAAAAAATGAATGGACTTCAAATGCTTTATACTTGCTCAATGGTTTTTAGGCATTGAATGGCATAAGATTTATTAACACTTGCTGTATTGGAATCATATTGATTTGTTGGTATCAAGTCTACTCATCTTCCCATCTCGATAATCAACAATTGGTATGTCAATATCTTGTCCATGATTTGTTATTGCTTCATCTGAATTTTTGAAGTGGGCTATTATTGCTTCTTCAATCTGTCATGCTGGAATTTGAACTTAGTTGCCTTCCTCCCATTTTTGATAATGTCAAAGGGGGAGAAAGATTTATGAGGGTTATCTGTGATTGATAGGGGGGAAAGATTTCTGATATGTGTGTATGGCTATGTTGAATCATAAAGTTTGTCATGTCATTCATAAAGTATTCATAAAGTTTGTCATCATCAAAAAGGGGGAGATTGATGTGTGTGGGGTCATGAAAGGTGCCTTGCATATGGTTATGTTTTTGATGATACCTAACCTTATAAATAACTTTGTGTCTACTTGCATATGCTTATATGTCTTGTTAAGGAGCTTTTATCACTCATAATCTATGATTTTGATATCCATGTAGATCTCATGTTCTACATTGTCTTTCACAGGAGAGAGATGATTGGAAGACACCTACAAATCACATAGATGCATGGTAATATCTACTTGTGTGAATCTTGGTGGAAAGAGGTTGACATGTGGTGTAATATTGATTAAACCCCAAGGAATACTTGATTTTTATGTTTAAACATTCAATCTCTTCCCAATCCCTTGTGCTATCCATGTTGCATATATTCACTTGGATCTTTCATGTATATTCTTCATAAGGTTCTTATGCTAGATGCATAGTTTGAATTCCTCATGAAAGTGGTGGCTGAAATGAATTGATTAAAACTCTCACATTGAATGATATTCATTTTCTCATGTTGAACTTTAGCATGGCTTTCATGCCCTTTCATAGTGTCGACCTATCAAAGGATGGTGTCGACCCCATGTTTCGTAAGTATCACTTAGATGCAAATGGTTCATGGTTCTGTGAAGAGAACTTGTGTTAAATTCAATCACATCATTCATGTGGATTTTAGTTTTACAATGCCACTCTTGTTGCACTTGATGCATAAAGTTCATTACTATATGAACTTGTTTCCTTGATAAGGATAAACATTTTTTTTCCAAAGAGTTTTTATGCACCTTGAACATGGATTTTAATGTATGTGCCTTTTACACATTCTTTATGGTTACAAGTTACTCATACCTTGTTCACATGCATAGAAATATCCTTCGATCTTTAGCTTAGAACATTTGTGGTTCAAAGTGTTCGTATGCACCTTGAACATGGGTTTCTTGTATATACTTCATGCATTTATCATTTGGATTATTGGGCTAAAGTTCTAATCATTTTTTTCTTATGGTTTTGTAGGATTAAGGTCCTTAATATAAACCCTCCAAGATCAAAGGAGTTTGATGCCATAGAGTTTGGAAGGGTTGCAATGGAGTTTGGGGCTGAAATCTGAAAGTCTAGAATTTACTGTAACTTTAGGTCGACCGACCCTGTAGCTTAGGTCGACCGAAATTGGCAGTGCTGCCTGAAAATTTACTTGAAAAAGTTAGGTCGACCGACCACCTACCTCCGGTCGACCGACCACCTACCTCCGGTCGACCGAACCCCCCGAGGCAGCAATTGTTGACTTATCATGAATACTCAACATGATGTCAAAACACAAACAATGTTTGTTTCAGAACCTTAAACAAGTTTTCATCATTTTGAAACCCTTCATGAAAAGTCCATGTTCAATAAGCATAAAAGCACTTTGGGAAACATAGGAACCACAACAAAGAATTAAGTTCATATAGCAATGAACTTTATGCAACAAGTGCAACAAGAGTAGCATTGTAAAACTAAAATCCACATGAACGATATGATTGAATTTAACACATGTTCTCTTCACAATACCATGAACCATATGCATTGGAGTGATGCTTAGGAAACATGACGTCGGCACCATCCTTTGATGGGTCGACACAATGAAAGGGCATGAAAGCCCATGCTAAAGTTCAACAAGTGAAAATGAATATCATTCAATGTGAGAGTTGCAATCAATTCAATTCAGCCACCAGTTTCATGAAGAATGCAACCTATGCATCTAGCATAAAAACATTATGATGAATATGCATGAAGGCCCAAGCAAGAACTCAGTTCTCCTCAACCTTATGAGACCATCAAAAACACATGCAAGCATAAAAATATATGCAAGCATGCATGAAGTTCTTCCATATACACACACAATATTTTGTTATCATCAAAACCAAAATCAAGAGGGAGCACAACGAACCCAACACAACATGAGAGACTCTGATACGGAGCCAGAACAAGAGGATGTGCGCTAAGGTGACAACATCCTGAGATGCGCACGGAAGCGGCAACATCCCGTTACCCATTTTGGGAGTAAAGATCTCGAGGGCTTGCCTACGAAGGACCCCGCCGACCCATTGGCCACCACAAACTCGTCGCCGAGATGTGGACTTAAACTATTGCCGTATACGGCCTTTAATATCCACTCTTCAAAGGGATTACCCGATAGCCACACTATGAGGCAACGGGTCCCCGAGTATCTGAGAGTGTTCGAAACCGAAGTTCGGAGTTCACGAAAACAAACGATTATTTGGGATTGAATCCCCTATTCCTCACCCCTTTGGAGACATGGACATCGGATCTGTCCAGACTCCAAAACGGGGTTTTGAGGATCATATAAAAATCATTTTTTTATGAAAGGAGAGAAAGGTTTTGGTTTGGCGGATAGATGGATGAACATATGTATATATGTGTAAGGATGCATGCCCACACACGAGCATATGCTCTGATGGGAGCATGAAAATTCATGAAGACGGAGGAGAGACGGATCAATGTCAAACAAACATCGCATATATATATATATATATATGTATGCATATTTAATGGAAGGGGATGAGTTCAGGGAATTAACCAAAAAAAGGAAATGGAGGAAGAATCAGGGTAAAGGCCCTGCTTTTTCTTATTGCTTCTTCAACGAGTTTACAACCTGGGCATGAAAGCCCCGTGCATCGCAGAGAAAAAGAAAATGGAGAGAAGGGGGAAAGAACGAATATAGACCCACCCTCTGTTGATCTCTCCCTCTTTCAAGTTCAAGCTCCTCTCTCTCTCTCTCTCTCTCTCTCTCTCTTTTCTTCTCTCAGCGGCGGTGTGGGCTTCGGGTGCTTCAGGCTCGAACAGGCCAACCCAGGGTTTTCTCTCCAGAACTACGAAAGAGCGGGGGCTCTCTCTCTCTCTCCAGGACCGCCGAAGAGCTTCTTCTTCAGCGTGCGTCAGCTTTTATAGGGGTTTGGAGACCCCTGTTCAAAGGTGGCCTCCGGGCTTTCCCTTCCATTTTTTTTGAGGTCGCATGCTGCTGCTCCAACTGCTGCTTTAGATGTCATGTTGTTGTCGTGGCAGGCTCGCAGAAGGACACTGATGATGTTGCTGATGTTGCTCGTGGCTGCTACTGCTGCGTGGCTACCCTCGGTTCGCGGAAGCGCATGGCGGACGACGGAGCAAGGAGAGGGCTGGCACGGCTGGTCGGCGGAGTGGGTGAAGGCAGGATCAGGGAGAGGGCTGACCATGGGCCGGCATGCACACACGGCGTTGGTGGGCCTCTGGCCTGCCGACGTGTCCATGCGAGCTTCGGTGGGCAATGAATGCCGTTCGGAGGAGACACATCGGGAGGAGGGGGGTGAGCAGTGCTCCCACACGGACGGAGGGACACAGACACAAAGGCAATTTTCCTTCTATTTTTATTTTTTTTTTGAAAAATCTCTTATTTTTCCTCTTGGCCCCTCTTCATCTTGTATTTGTGCATGTGTCCCTTGCGCCCCCTTTCTTTCTCCTTAGTATTGGGCTAAGCCCAATTGAAAGTGGCCCATTCTAGTTTGCCCATGGGTAGCATTTTATTCTTCTCATTTTTTTAATTGGGCCTTTGTATGCTTGGGCCATTCCATCTTTTCTTCTTCTATTCTTTTTGGAATTGGGTTTGGCCAAAATTTTTTCTCTTCTCTTCCTTTTTTTTATCGTCAACACAACCCCATGATCGACCTCAGGGGGCCGCTACCGGTACAGCTTTCTTTAAATAACCGCCCAAATTGTCGGAAGCCAGTGACACTTTCGGGGGAGATTGCTTGGAACCAAGACTGGGCGCCTTGAACGAAAGTGGTTACGAACGCTCGGCACTTGATGGCGTCGGACGCCCCGTGCAGGGTTATCAGGGCGTCGAAACTATCGTAATGGTCGGCCGGGTCGCCCAGACCGTCATAAGATGTGAAGGTTGGCAGAGAAACTCGCGGTGAGATCTCTGCTTCCAAGATGTCGATGGAGAACGGAGATTGCTCCTCGTCCTCCTTTGTGGAGCTATGCTGTAGGGCGTGGAGGGTGCACTCCTGTTTGGCGAACCGTCGCTCGAAATCTCGCAGTCGGAGGGAGAGCTCTGGCTGGGGTCGGGACGGTACTGGGGGGCTCTGGGTGTTCCCCCGGCTCTTCCCCTGCGGCTCCATGGCGGGGACGTCTACTTCTGTACGCTGGCGAGGTGGTCCAAATTTTCTTCCTCGCAGATTGGAGGAGGCCTCCTGTTCCGGAGGCGGGATTTGCGAGAGTCCACCTGGCCTGCTCCGGATAATGCGTCCTCCTTGGAGGATAAAACGGCTTCCAGCCATCAGTCGGGAGGCTTCCGCACGGGAGGGACTCGCTCGGGAATGCTGAGACCATTCTTCCCTGGATATCTGGGTCCTCATCAAATCAATGAGGATATCCAGTTTAGCGTTGGGGGATCGGAAGGTGTCTGGATCCCCGGAAACGGGTTGTCCCCTCGTGCCCGGTGGAGGGACGACATTAGCCTGGTGGTTGGAAACGGGGCTAGTCGAAGAGTGCGACGGCACATGTTCTCTATCCACGACCGCTGGTGCCTTCCCCTTGTCACTAGTATTTGTCCCACTACTGCTCCTTCGCACCATATTGGCTTTTTGCTTGGGTTCCCACAGATGGCGCCAGATGAAGAGGCGAGATCTCGTGCCGAAGCCTGAACCGTCCGATCTAGGGGGGATAACTTCATGTAGCCACTCTTTAGTAGAACTCTGCAATGCGGGAAGGAAAATGATCAAGGGGCCTAGGAAGGTAACCTTGGGGAAAACCCTCCGATGCCTAAGTCAACAAGATGATAGGGCTTTGCGTGAAGGAGGATGAGAGAAGGAGGTAGGAGGGGGCACAAGACTGCTCTTCACCAATGTAGTGGCTAGAGTCGGCTTCCGTCCTTACCTTTCTGGAGGGCTTTCCTGGGTTTATATAGCTGTTCTTTTTTTCCACTGGGGAGGGGAGTCGTCGCAAGGGGCACTTCCTTCGGGTTGAGGACTCTTGCCCTTCCCTTATCCACCAGCGTAACGCCCGGGCGGTTATGAGCGTCGGGTGGATAGTTGATCCACGCATACTTGATTCTAGCTCGGCCGCTCTTTCGGCTCTTCCCGACCTAGCGGGGTGCCGGGTGGTTGGTGGACGAGCTAAGTTCTCGCCCGACTCCCGAGCCATGTACTTGAGGCTTCTGGGCTAAGTGGGCCCTGTGAGGCTATCACTTGGTGGGCTATGTAGTCTTTGCCAGGCTAAGTGGGCTGAGCATCTTATTGGGCCGTAGATTTCCCCTCTCCACCTGCCAATGGGTTGGGCCCATTAGTAGCGGGGTGCCCATTAGGGCAACCCTAGTAGGGGCGTGAGTCACACGTGCCTGGGGTACTGGGGGTAGTGACCGTGTTCCCCATGCATGGGATCCCGCTTCACGTGGCATCCACATGCAAGTGGGGAGAGGTTTCCCCTCATGGGAAACCTTCCCCCTTATCAGCTGCTCTCTTCCTCTCCCACTCGATCTCTCCCTCTCTCCCCAATAAATACATGTGTGTGGGTTTGAGAGAGAAGACTGGTGGCATACAAGAAGAACCCTAGTGTGTGCATGTGTATGCGAGAGAGAGAGAGAGCCTAATAGTGTAGCACGAGGAGCCCGCAGCGGTCTCCTTTCTCTTTCCCCTTCTCTCTTCTCTCGTGTCCTCTTTGTTGCATAGACCAGGAAGAAAAGGGTAGCGCTCTGACAAGTAGGTCTTGCTCCATTCGTTGAACAAGGATTCACTGTGCTCCATGTTCTCGTAGATACATCTCTGGAGGGTCATCACCAATGTCCCTAGGACTTGGAGCATCGAGTTCGTAAGACAACGGCAATGGAGAGAGCGACTCCGACCTACACATGCATAATATGGGTCCAATATGGGAGTTCGTAAGACCACGATGATGAGCTTACCCTGGTGGTGAGATCCTTAGCAGTGGACAGTTGATGGGCAACACTGCCAGCACACCTATTGCGACAACAGTAGCAGTAGGCCTACCCGACGCTGCAATCGTAGTGTTCTCATGAGCAACTAGGATAGGCTACCAAACTCCCTATGCCAGCACCATGGTGGCCGTGGCCACTGAGATAGCGAGCACCATTACCGTCGGTTACTCAGAGCCGTCGACACTGGTTGACCCTGCAATGACTATCACGGCCTGCATAGATGCAATGATGGCTAGCCAGGCGATCGACGGACCACTTGCAAGTCACAGTTGGCTTGCAAGTAGCACTACAGGCATGCCAGAATGGCGACTAGTGACTATGGGCACTCCAGTTGTCACCCAACCTATGGATGTGCCTTTGGAGGCGACCATGACCTGGGCCAAGGTAGCCCGTTGCCTAGGTGACCCTACTACCGCCAGGAAGGGAGGCCTATTGGTGACAACGGCGATGGCTTCAACACCTCTCTAGGTAACCGATGGCATAGTAGTGGCTGCAATAGCCTTGGCAGCCCCTCCACTAGCAGCGACAACTACAGCGGTGGACGAAGCCTCCAGGCTAAATTGGTTGGCCCTCCATGGACTACCCTACGAATGGGCTCCGCAAATCAGGTGTGGGTTATGTGCACTAGTCTAAGTGGTAGCACGATGCTCATGGGCTCGTGGGCCGAGATACATGGGCGGCTCTGTGTGTTGGACATCACAGGACTTTGAGAGTCTAGCGGTCTGGTAGGATCACACGTGTGTCATTAGAAACAGTAACTGCAAATTTCAATTCTAAATCGCAATAAGACTAAATGACAATAGAATAGCAGTGAATTCGGGTCGAATCCATGTAGAGGTTACAGGACTTTGTTTTGAGAATTTCGATATAAACAAAAGAAAAGACAAACTATGGTGCACTAATATGAATGGAAAATACTCAAACAGAAAATAACTCAAATGAAATTAACTCAACAACAACTAAAAATAGAAAAATAACTCAATGTTAAACTTTTTTGTTACAATAGAAAGAGAAAAAAAGAACTAGATGTAGAAGCTAATGTCGTGGCACGACTCCATCGGAACTCCTTTGCGCTTGGGCCTTTCTCTCATTCCCTTAGCCTCGAACTCTTCGAGAGAACCGCCTCCACCTCCGAGCAAGAAGAACTCCTCCTACAAACAACAAAAGGAGTTATGGAAATAAACTAATCTAGGAAGAAGTTAAAGACTAATAAGGAAAAAGAAGATGTAGAGAAGGGTGAATGGAGAGAGATGCAGGTGAAGGACATGAAGATAAAGAGAGAGGGCGTGGGTGAGAGAGTTGAGGGAGTGGAGAGGGGAAGAGATGCCTGCGGCTATGAGAAAACAAGAGGGATAGAGGAGATGACCAAATAAACCTAAAAACCAAGGTTAGAGAGAGAGAGGGGGGGCGCCCCCAAAGGTGAGTCCTTTTATAGACCATTGCTTTAATTTTTCTAGGGTTTATTTCTTTCCTTTCTTTCATGGCACCTCCCCTTCTTTCTTTGATTTTTTCCCTTTATTTGTCTTGACAACCAGCGCCCTTTCCTCTTCCACTCCTCTTTTTCGACTAGGAGGAGAGGTGGTGGCTAGGAGGTTTTGGGAGGAGGCTAGGGTGACCCATCTAGGGCATCCCTAAATTTCCCATAACACCCCCCTGCTATAAGAGAAAATTCAAATAATATCGTTCTCTCATTTTAAATGCCCAAATAAAATAGAAAAATCAATTTATGCACTTGAATAATTTACAATAATGTTCAAATAAATATGCACATGAAATCTTACTTTTGCAAGAATGCCCGAATATTTATGAGAATGAGTTTTCGTGGAGATTGCACCTAAAATGATGATTTTAATAGAGGTATTTTCATGAAATGTCAATGATTATTCTAAAAAATATATAAACTATCACACCCCTACCGGCCCACTTGGCGATTGCAATGGAACTAGGGTTTCCACCAAGCACTACTCTATGCCTCACCTTGATAACCTTTGAGGGGTTGGAGGTGGTGGTTCGAGGACATCTCCATCTGTTTTGATAGATTTATGACAGTTAGACCGTGTTTAGGGTTTATTTTCAATTTTGTATTTATACCCTTTTGAGCAAGTCTAATTTTGATTCAAAAGTTTGAATATTTTGAATATTTTTTATGAATGATTATTTTTCCTATGATTTATGCATTTTTATACATTATGCACATGAAATGGTAAGTAGATGAGCATGATTTAGGAAAATAAGTTAATGGTGTGCTAAGTAAATGAGTATTAAGCAATTGCATGTGTGATTGCTTAAATATAGATTATCGACAAGGGATGTGCATTCCTCTCACGATATTGTGAGAGATGTGTGTTTTTCTTACATATGATAATTTGTTTAAACTCGCTCTAACTTTATTAAATATTCTTATGTGAGTAGGAGATGCTCGTCGTTTTCTAGATTTATTTTTGATCTCACTATATAAGATTGTTTAATATGTATAGTTTAGATATTTAATAACAAATTTAGATGATGTGTAAATGATATCAATTAAAACTCTTTGTTCGGTAATATAGTGATTTAACGTGATAACAATTGATGGTCTCACCGAGAGTGATAAGTTAAATAGGTTTATAGGGTGTTTGGGAACACTTAAAAAAACTCTTTCTATCTTAAAAATTATGATATATCAATTGTCTATCTATTTTTTAAAATTAGTAAAAATAAGTTACTCGTTGTTTGACAAAAATACCATAACATGGAGAGGGCACCCGACTACCCTTCCATGCTCATCGTGACCTACGAGGGAGAGCGCCGCCACGGCCATTTGGCGAGCTCGACAGTGCCCTTGTCGATCTTGATCCCGGGGAGGACGCCACCGTCCTTGAGGACCTCCACGAACGGCTTCCCAGCAGAGATCTTCTGGTAGAGGGTCTCCTCTAACATGATGACGCCGCTGAGGTATTGGAGTGCACCCGGGGTGCTAAAGAGAAGCTCCCAGATGGCGCCCCACTGGGACGGTGAGGGGTGCAGGAGGGAGAGGGGAGGGGGGGCGCCGGTCATGGGGTGGGGGGACACGTGAGGCTAGGCGACGACCAGAAGAGGGAGGGGGAGGGGAGGTGGACGCACGAGGCGTCGGCCGGAAGAGGGAGGGGGAGGGGAGGTGAACGCGGGAGGCGTTGACGCCGGTCGGAAGAGGGAGGGGGAGGGAGGTGGACACACGAGGTGCCGGTCGGAAGAGGGAGGGAGAGGGGAGGTGAACGCGGGAGGCGTCGACACCGACCGGAAGATGGAGGGGTTGAGGGAGGGGGAGGGGAGGTGCACGCGCGAGGCGCCGACGCCAGCCGGAAGAGGGAGGGGGAGGGATGCGCGTCGGCCAGAAGAGGGAGGGGGAGGGGAGGTCGACGCGCGAGGGGCCAAGGCCGGCCGGAAGAGGGAGGGGGAGGGGAGGTGGACACCTGAGGCATTGGCCGAAAGAGGGAGGGGGAAGAGGGGAGGGGAGGTGACGGAGGGAGAAGCGGCAGAGGGGAGGGGGACGTCCGTGAAGGAGAGTGAGGACGCAGGGGCAAAGGGGGAGGTAGAAGGGGGCTGCCTGTGGTGCTAGATGAGGGGAGGGAGAGGCCAGTGGGGAAGGGAAAACCCAGGGGGAAGGGGAGAGGGAGAGGGAAGGGGGGTCATCCATGTCCACGTCTAACGTTTTTAAATTAAAAGTAGGTAGAGAGCTGTTTTTATTTAGAATGAGATTTTAACTAGATGAGATTCTATCTAAAAAATTAAAGAGGTCTTACCTAACGTACTTAATAGAGTTATCTATTCTAATTTTTATTTTGAGAGAAAAAAGAGATAAAATATTGCAACCAAACACCCTATTAACTATGACATTTGACACCATAAGATTTAATACTTGTATTCGTTCATGCGTGGACGTAGTCTGCTAGGTTTTGTCCGTCACCGGTATGGCCCTGCCGAGGGAGGTCCCCACAGACCCTCCCCCTACTATGGTCCCTCTGTTGGAGTGCTCAGCCTCTGCTTTGCCTATTGGCTCTCCCATCGGCACCCTTGCACAGCTAGTTGGTGTGATGCATGCTTCTGCTGTTGGGGACAAACCATCCTTTGCTCAAGTTGTTGCCGCTTCCAAGCCTCTACCTCGTATTCGTATTGGTGTGAAAGCTCCAGCTTTCACACACCATGGGGAACCCGCTGTTTATTTTTCCAACGATGAAGCCAATTTATTTGTCTTGCCTTCACGCTTTGCGGTGATAGCAAAATGCTCCTACGGCCGTCCTTCTATTCCTGATATCAAAACTTGCTTGAGTCAAAGGCTCTCTCTTCAACAAGATTTTATTGTGAGTGTCCTGAATCCTAGACATCTCATGATGTGCTTTGATGCTGAACATGATTTTTTGAAGGTTCTCATACATAAGAGTTTGTATATCGAGGGCTTTCTCTTCAGATTTTTTTCGATGGGAGGCAGATTTTAATTTCAACTCTGATCCCTCTGTAATTCCTATTTGGGTCGGATTTCCCTTACTGCCCGTGAATTTCTACTGTGAAGATTTCCTTCTCTCTATTGTGGGTAACCTGGGAACGGTTTTGCAAATCCATCCTTCCTCCCTTGCCCTGACCCAAATGGTGGGTTTAAATACACCGACTTATGTGTACGAACAAATCTAGACTGATCGAATAACGCAGCGAAAAAATCAATTGGAACACAACCACATGAAACACCAGGATTTACATGGAAAACCCTTCGAATGCGAAAGGGAAAAACCACGGGCAAGCTAGAGAAGAAACTTCACTAGGAATGTAATGAAAATACAGATTACTCAAAGTCTCTTGCCAAGACTTGAGTTAGAACTACAAGAGAATAATTGGGATTCAAACAGAACTGAACTCTCCTACTCGATCACAGCAGAACCTATTGCAAATCTAATCTTCCCTGTAGTGAGAAACATGTTTAGCTGATGAAGATCTTCCCTTCTCTTCCTCTTCTTCTTCTGTAACACCTTCTTCCTGGAGCTACAATAACCCCTCTCTTTCTCTCTTGATAGCCTCCTTGAAATCACCTTGTCACTAGGGTTTTAGACCCCAATAAGATGTTTTATACATCTAGGGTGGTCAAGGGACAACCCAGGGACCAGATCCACCAAACCTGCCAAATCCCATGACTTTTGGGATTAAATAAACCAAGTAAAAGATCTTTTCTCGGACATGAAACAAAAGGTCAACATTTGCTGCCTCGGGGATGCCGGTAGATCGGACCCATAGGGGCGGTCAACCGAAAATTCTTAGGTTGAGACATTTTGCTTCCTGGAAGATTCGGTCAGCCGAAAAAGGTCCGGCGGTCGACCGGTTCCAGTTGATCGGTGGATGGGCTGAAAAGAAAAAATTGGCTATGTGCCCAACAACCTCTCCCTTCAGCCCATAAGGGAGGCTACTCCGTGACTTCTCAATGTGTAGTCATGCCGACCATTCATCGACAAACCTCTTGCCTCGCATAGTCTTCGTTAACATGTCTGCCCCATTGTCATCCGTGTGAACTTTCTGAAGCTTCAGTTACTTCTCTTCAAACATATTTCTAATCCGGTGGTATCTGACATCAATGTGCTTTGATTTGGAATGAAGAGTTGGGTTCTTGCACAAGTGGGTGGCGCTTTTACTGTCACAGTACACCACATAGCTTTCTTATTTCAGCCCCAATTCATGTAAGAATTCTTTCATCCACAACATCTCTTTGTAAACTTTTGTAGCAGCAATATATTCCGCCTCTGTGGTGGAGAGTGCAATACACCTTTGTAACCTAGATTGTCATGAAATAGCTCCCCCTGCAAAAGTAAGAACAAAGCCTGATGTGGACTTCCTTGTATCAATATCTCTTGCCATATCTGCATCTGTGTAACCTGTGAGAACAGGTGATCTACCCCCAAAACTTAAACAAAATTTGGAGCTACCCCTGAGATATCTAAGGATCCACTTCACTGCTGCCCAATGCTCCTTTCGTGGATTTGCAAGAAATCTACTAGCAACGCCCACTGCATACGCTATGTCCAGCCTCGTACATACCATCGCATACATCAGACTTCCGACTGTTGAAGCATAAGAGACTTTATGCATTTTCTCCTTCTCCTCTTCATTTGTTGGACTCTGCTCTGAGCACAACTTAAAATGACCTGCAAAAGGAGAACCAACTAGCTTTGCATTGCTCATACTGAACCTGTCCAATACCTTCTCAATGTATTTCTCATGTGACAACCATATTTTCTTGGCTTTTCTGTCACGAAAAATCTGCATGCCTAGTATTTACTTTGCTGGCCCCATGTCCTTCATTGCAAAGGACATGCTAAGTTCCTTCTTCAGCCTATCAATCATAGGCATATCTTTCCCAAGGATAAGCATGTCATCAACATATAATAAGAGAATAATGAAATTCTCACCAAACCATTTGATGTATACACAATGATCTAAAACCGTTCTTTTGTATTCATTTTCAGCCATAAATGAATCAAACTTCTTGTACCACTGCCTTGGAACCTGCTTCAGTCCATACAAGTTCTTTCTCAATCTGCAGATAAAATTTTCTTTACCTATGACTTCGAATCCTTCTGGTTGCTCCATATACATTTTCTCTTCTAAATCACCATGGAGGAAAGTTGTCTTCACATCCAGCTGCTCAACCTCCAAGTCTAGACTAGCAACAAAACCTAGAGCAACACGAATAGAAGATATTTTTACAACAGGAGAAAAAATTTCTTCAAAGTCAATACCTTGCTTTTGACCAAAGCCTTTTACAACCAATCCCGCCTTGTATTTTGGTTGAGAACATTGCTCCTCAGTCTTCAATTTGAAAATGCATTTGTTCTTCAATGCCTTTTTTCCCTTTGGTAGTTGTACCAAATCATAGGTGTGATTCTTCTACAGAGCATCCATCTCTTCCTGCATAGCTTCTAACCACTCATTCTTCTGCTCACTTTGCATTGCTTCTTGGTAAAACTCTGGTTCACCTGCATCAGTAAGCATTACATACTCATCTATAGGATACCTTTTGGAAGGCTGATGTTCTCTGAAAGATCTTCTCAGCTGAGGTTTTATAGGAGGTTGCTCCTTATCTATTTCCTGCTGTACATGTTCTGCAGGTAAGTCAGCATCTGCCTCTGCATCATCTTCCTGTTGATCTCCCCCATCACCCTGACATACTAGAGGGAAAATTGGATCACAATCTGCTAAGCCTTCTTCAGAAGCCTTGGCTGGTATCTTTTTCTTGAAATCTTCAAAGGTTTGATCTTCAAAGAAAATCGCATCTCTGCTTCTGAATACTTTCTACTTTTCTAGATCCCAAAGCCTATAACCAAATTCATCACGTGAGTACCCAAGAAAAATACATTCTTTTGTCTTACCATCCAACTTGGACCTTTCAATGTCTGGAATATGTTCAAAAGCACGACAACCAAACACTATCAAATGCTTGTAGAAGACATCTTTTCCTGACCATACATGTTCAGCAACATCACCATCTAGAGCTGTACAGGGTGACAAGTTGATCACATCAACTGCAGTCCTCAATGCCTTATCTCAAAATCTTTTGGGTAACTTGGCTTGTGAAAGCATACATCTGATCTTTTCCATGATGGTGCGGTTCATCCTCTCTGCAATTGCATTGTGCTGAGGTGTACCAGGAACTGTCATCTCATGCTGAATACCTTGTGACCTGCAATAAGCATTAAACGACCCTGTATACTCACCACCATTGTCTGACCTTATGCATTTCAGCTGTCTCTCTGTCTCCCTTTCAACCCTGGCATGAAACTCCTTGAAAATATCAATAACTTGATCTTTAGTCTTCAAAGCACAAACCCAGACTTTCCTTGAAAAATCATCTATAAAGGTGACAAAGTAAAGTGCACCACTGATACCTGGAACATTAATTGATCCACCAAGAGTTTTTGTTTTTAAAGGGCCACATACATCTGTATAGACACGATCCAAGGCATGCATCTTTCTAGATAATGCAGAACTAGTAAAGGAAACTCTATGTTGTTTTCCAGCCAAACAATCAATACATGAGTTCAGATGTGTACCTCTGAAGTCTGGTAAGAGTTCTTTCTTGGAAAGAATCTGCAATCCCTTCTCGCTCATGTGTCCCAGTCTCCTATGCCACAACTCCATACTAGAATCTTTTTCAGTAGCATTCAACTGATCACCACAAGCTTGAACTTGCAACCTGTATAAGGTATGATATTTCTTCCCAGTAGCAACAACAAGAGAACCCTTGCTAAGCTTCCATCTACCCTTTGTGAAATCTGCTATCATAGCCTTCATCATCTAACTTTCCAACTGAAATTAAATTCAGCCTCAAATCAACCACATGTCTCACAGCCTTAAGTACCAACTTGCAACCAAGATTGGTCTTTATGTGAATGTCGCCCATGTCAATGATGTCTGCTGTCTAATGGTTGCCCATCTTGACAACACCAAAGTTTCCAGCCTTGTAGGTGGCGAAGAACTCCCTCCGTGATGTAGCATGGTAAGAAGCACCTATATCAATCACCCACTCGAGGTCCTGGCATATGCAAGAAAAAATATCATCAGAAGTAGACAAAATCAGATAATCATCACCTTGCGCTGTAGCTGTGACATTATCTTTTGACTCTGCATTCTCTACTTCTTTTCCCTTTTTCTTGTTCTTCTTTAGTTGCCTGCACTGATTCTTGAAATGCCCTTTTTCTCCACAGTTGTAGCAAGTAACGTCCTTTCTTGGCCTTGACTTACTTCTGCTCTTCTGTGTATTTCCTCTCCCTCTGGACTTTGACCTTCCCCTATTCTCTGAGACAAGTGCATATGAATCACTATGAGAAATTTCTGAATTCTTTCTTCTCAACTCTTCATTCAACAGACTGCTTGTTACTTGACTCATGGAGACAACTCCATCTGGTGCAGAATTGCTGAGAGAGGCCACCAGTGTCTCCCAGCTTTCTGGCAACGAGCTGAGAAGTAACAATGCCTACAACTCATCATCAAGAGACATCTTCATAGAGGATAACTGGTTAGTGATACTCTTCATTTTATTTAAGTGCTCAGCAATAGAAGTGTCCTCTTTAAACTTCAGAGTGACAAGTTTCCTAATCAAGAAGGCCTTATTACCAGCTATTTTTCTTTCATAAAGACCCTCCAACTTTTTCCATAGAGAGTGTGCAGAACTCTCAGTGGAGACATGATGAAAAACACTATCATCAAGCCATTGTCGAATAAACCCGACAGTTTTCCAATCTAACATTTTCCAGTCTTCGGGTGACGTTGTTGCGGGCTTTCCACTATCTCCTTTCAATGGACCATACAGATCCTTGCAATATAGGAGATCCTCCATTCTTGGTTTCCATATCATCCAGTTATTTCCGTTTAAATTAATCATGCGGGATGAGTTACCGGCCTCCATGTTCATACACAAATAATCAAAACTGATCTAACAACAAGTTCTGATACCAGTTGATGGGTTTAAATACACTGACTTATGTGTACGAACAAATCTAGACTGACCGAATAACGCAGCGAAAAAATCAATCGGAACACAACCACATGAAACACCAGGATTTACGTGGAAAATTCTTCCAATGCGAAAGGGAAAAATCATGGGCAAGCTAGAGAAGAAACTTCACTATGAATGTAATGAAAATACAGATTACTCAAAGTCTCTTGCCAAGACTTGAGTTAGAACTACAAGAGAATAACTGGGATTCAAACAGAATTGAACTCTCCTACTCGATCACAGTAGAACCTACTGCAAACCTGATCTTCCCTGTAGTGAGAAACCTGTTCAGCTGATGAAGATCTTCCCTTCTCTTCCTCTTCTTCTTCTGCAACACCTTCTTCCCGGAGTTACAGTAACCCCTCTCTTTCTCTCTTGATAGTCTCCTTGAAATCACCTTGTCACTAGGGTTTTAGACCCCAATAAGATGTTTTATACATCTAGGGTGGTCAAGGGACAACCCAGGGACCAGATCCACCAAACATGCCAAATCCCATGACTTTTGGGATTAAATAAATCAAGTAAAAGATCTGTGCTCGGACATGGAACAAAAGGTCAACATTTATTGTCTCGGGGCTGCCGGTCGACCGGACCCATAGGGGCGGTCGATCGGAAATTCTCAGGTCGAGACATTTTGCTTCCAGGAAGATTCGGTCGGCCGGAAAAGGTCCGGCAGTCGGAACTGCCCGGTCGATCGACCGGTGGATGGGTTGAAAAGAAAAAATGGGCTACGTGCCCAACGCCAAACTCAAGAAGCCCTTGTTTTTGTGGAGATGGATATAGCTAAACCTCGACCGGATAGAATCTGGATTGGCTGCAATGAGGATGGTTTCTGGCTAAAAATCGCCCATCACAAGGTCCCGTCCCTCTGCTCCTTATGTCATAAGATTGGCCATTCTAAAGATGCTTGTTCCAGGTCAAAGCCTCGTCCAGGTAGAGCGACAGAGGTGCGCGATGAGGTTCCTCCTCGCCCGTCCAGGCCCCCACAATCCCAGGCGTGGCATGTGAAGAAAGTCCCGATGACAGAGAACAATACTACTGTTCCATTGGCTAACAAATTTTCAGTGCTTGCTTTACCTGAGGTTTCTCATCCTCCCGAGCCAGATGACACACATTCTGCTTTGGCTGTCCCACCTAAGGCATTTTCACCAATTGCCTCCCCTGGTTTTTCTTACAGTTGACCCTGCTGTTACGGTGGATCAGCAGAATGCCGATCGATTGAATTCTGCCTCGGGTAAACCGACTGCGTCTACTGAGTGGGTGGAGGTTGTAAGACGGGACCCTGATTTAATTCTTGTAGTAATGAAGCTTGTATGGCAGACTGTTCTCTGGTCATGGAAAATTCATCCAAAGACAGTGAGGTGGATGAGCTAAATATTTCGAATGCTCACGTGGAGCTTCAGCAAACTAACCGTAGGCCTATAACCAGGAGTATGATAAGCGGAGCTTCTTCGGCGGATGCAAGGCTTGTACATCCGAACTCCTGAACGCTCTCATGTGGAATGCTCGTGGTATTTCCAATGATGCCACCATGGGTAGGCTGAAGTTTTTCGTCAGACATTATAATATGTCGCTGGTTGTTATTATTGAACCGATGACTAATACTACAGCTAGACTTGATTCTATCCGGTGTAAGCTTCACATGGATGACACGGTAACTAATGAAGGCGGAAGAGCTTACATTTGGGTGTGCTGGAAGGACATGTTAGATCTTCACTTAACTGCTGCTCATGATTTCTATGTTACTCTCTCTGAAGTGAAGGCTCAGGTACATCAATCCAATCTCTTCTTACATTTGTTCACGCTCCTTGTACTAAATGTCGACAGGCGTGCACTGTGGGTGGAAATTCAATTATCTCTAGCTCGGATAAACTCTCCTATGTTGGTGGCTGGGGGTTTTAACGCCATTCAATTGGAGGGCGCTCTGATGATTACACATCTATTATAGATTTCCACGACTTTGTATCTGCTCTAGCCTTGCATGACTTAGGTTACTCTGGAAGTCGTACGTTTTACTTGGTATAATGGCCAGCAAGGGAAAAATGCCATCTGGGCTAGGCTGGATCGTGCTCTTGTTAATTCCTCATGGCTGTTATCCCGTCCTTGGAAGTTTCCCATCTTTCACGCGAACTGTCCGATCAGGCCCCCTCTGCTTCTCTCCATGATGCCATTGTAGACACAATCACCCTTCACGGTTTATTTTTCAACAGATGTGGCTCCATCATGATAGCTTTTTACAGGCTGCGAAGGTTTGTTAGGCATCTGCTCCTTTAGCCTCATCGCCAATGATCACTTTACACTTGAAACTGAAAGCTATGAAGAGCATGCTCCAATAATGGAATAAGGAGGTGTTTGCGAATATCTTGCTCAAGGTTACAGCGGCTGAGGACAGCATACTGGCGGCACAGTATGAGTATGACACTGACAAAACAGAGCCTCTTTTCTTGGCTATAGAGGTTAGACGGCAAGAGCGGGCCAAATTGTATTTTCAAGAGAAGCTTTTTTGGAAACAAAAAGCATGTTTGAAATGGCTGGCTGATGGGGATCGTAACACAAAATTTTTCCATGCTACTGTGCTTGACCGCATGTCCAAAAATCTGATTAAGGGCCTCAAAGGATGAAGATGATAACTTGGTGACCGATGACATTGTACTCATAAGGCTGGCTATCTCCCCACTTTCATACTGCATTTACCTCTCAGCATCATGTGATCAGGGTTGGCAGTATTGACCGATATTGGTTTCGGCCATATTCGAAATGATTTCGGACTTGCTCAATGTAGCATGTCCGAAACTTAAAAAGGTTTTTAATAGTTTCCGGCGAAACTAATACTGGTTTCGCCCGAAACTTACAGGTTTCAGACTGTTTCGGCTCGAAATCGTCCGGTTTCGGCCAAAACTCACATGAATCTCAGATTTGAGGGAGAAAGGTCCATAAAGTTTAGGGGGGCCGCTGGCTACTGCTGTAGGGTGAGGGAGAACATGAAGTTTGCTGCCGCCGCCGTTTCTTCGAGTTTGCAGCGTGTAGCTACGTTTTCTTGAGGGAGAGGTTGAGGTTTGTTTTGTTTTTTATTTTTTTGGTTGGTTTGAAAGTTTTTTTGTTATAGGTTAGGTGCTCTTAAATATATTAATGTTAAACAATGAAATATGTTAACATTTTAAATTAAGCCCTAATTAGTTCCTTCAATTTGGGGCTGAGGAGGGTGAAATCAACTCTCGGCCTATGTAAGGCCCAATTCTGCCCGGCCCATCCGGGCCCACGGTCTACAACGTGCCCAAAGGCCCCCGATAGCCGTGGCCCGTTACAGACGGCCACGATGATTGAGCCTCAGATTTGACAATGCAGGAAGGGCTTCGAGCCCGGCGCAACGGCCGTCGGATGGCCCTCCGACGACCGAATGTTGCCTCCCACGACATCGGCCTCAACCCCACTAAGGGCGAGCACTGCCTATGGGCGCCGTAAGACACAACAGGGAATCGGACGACTCCGAGATAACCATTCCTCAACGGGAAACTCCCCCCCCCCCCCCCCCCCCCGCGATCACGGGAAACGTTACTCCACTACTGACGTCCTTCCCTACTAAGGGATGGGCTCCCCCTCTCCAAGATAAACCCCTATAAAAGGGACCTCGACGAACAAGCATGGACACGGTGGACTCCACCAAGAAACTCCCAGAGAAGTCAAGGAGAAACAGGCTAGAGAAAGCTACACGCCCTGCTACTACTAAAGAGGTCGCGATTGTCCACCTGTAGAGAGAGTACCACTTCCAAGCACCCTTATCGCCCATCGAGCGTTCGTTGATCGGTCGCTGGCAACGGCGAGCACTAGTCCGGAAGTCCAACAACTCTCCCAGGCCTACTCCGGCGATCTCCTTCTCGCCCACTCTTCTTCTTTCTCTATTCAACTCGGTGCTGACTTAAGCATCGGAGGGTTGTCCCCTGGGATAACGCATAGGGCTCTTTCTGACGCCCTTCTTTCTGGTGTTTGCAGGTTTCCACGAGTGCCAGGTGGTCTTTCCCGACAAATAAATAGAAAGGTATGGTACGAGAGCTAGAGATCAATTTTTTGTCTCTACATTTTTTGGCGTCGTCTGTGGGAATCTCGATCAAAAAGTCAATGGCACCTCGTGGGAGTCTCTGCAACGCCAACAACCGGGGACGCGGTTCTCACCAAGGTCCCATTTCCCTTTGTGGATCGCAGGAAGCTTCTTCCTCGACCTACCCACACCAGGAAGTCACTGCGGATGACCTCGCCGAGATACGCCAGCAGATCCAAGTCTTGGCGGGACTATGTCAGGGTCTCCTAACAGACCAGCGGGCGCGTCCCGTCGGAACGGCCTTAGAACGGGGGGGTTCAAACTATAGTGAACTCCCGCTAAGTGCGAGAAGCCTCCCACGCTTCCGCCGCATGGACCCGGCGACCGCGCAGCTCGCCCACGCCAAGGGTGCGGAGTCCATTGCACTCTAACCCAGAGATGGACCGGCAGCTCCAATGCATCGATGAGATCGAGGACAAGGTCCGTTATTTGGACAACATCTTGCTCACCGCCAAGACTCGTGACCTCATCGATGACGATCAGGACTTCCACACTCCCTTCTCTAAGGAGATCATGGAAGCCCCCATTCTGCCAAAGTTTTAGTTGCCGTCCTTCACCACCTATGACGGCACCACCGACCCAACCGACCACATGCATAGTTTCGAGTCCAACTCGGTGTTCCACTGGGCCTCGGACGCTGTCAAATGCCTGGCATTCGTAACGACTCTCCGAGAGAACGCCCGGATGTGGTTCGAGTCCCTGCTGGTCGGAACTATTTCCTCCTTCCAGCAGCTGAAGAAGTTGTTTAAGGAGAACTTCATTGGCTGTCGAAAGGAAGCCAAGTCAGCGGTTAGCCTGCTCGCCATCTGGCAAGGGCGGGAGGAGACCCTCTAGGACTATGTGTCCCGTTTCCAAGCAGAGGCGCTCCGGATTCCTCGCCTCGACATGAGCATCGCCACCACCATTTTGACTCAGGGGACGCAGGATTCGATCCTCCGACGCTCGCTCGGGGTTGAAGCCCCATCGACCTTGACGGACCTCCTCGCCCTGGCACAGAAGCACGCCAGATGCGAGGAGAATACGGCGGCCCTTGGCCGCGCAGCTGGGTCGGATCGGTCCGACCGCAAGAGATCCGCCGACTCACCTCGGGAGGGGCGGAGCAAGAGGGAGCGACGGGACCGAGAACGCCACGACCACCCAAAAAATAAAGAAAGGGGCAGCTACCGCCACTACACGCCCCTCATGGCCCCACCCGACCAGATCCTCATGGAGATCCGAGAGGAGCCCTGCCTCAAGTGGCCTCCAAAGATGAAGTCCGACCCGAGGACGAGGAACAAGAAGAGGTACTGTCGCTTCCACCGCGGCCACAGCCATGACACCGTCGACTGCATCCAGCTCAAGGATGCCATCGAGGACCTCATCTGGTGAGGGCTCCTCGATAAGTTCATCGCCAAGGCCGAGGAGAAGCGACATCGCAAACGATCCCCTCCGTCACTTGACAACTGACCCAATGGGAAGGAGATCATGATGATCTCCGGAGGGCCGGCCACAGGAGGTGATAGCTCGAGGAGGTGCCGACGGTATGCGCCAGCAATCAACACCGTGGAGCGAGGCGACAGTAGCCACCAGAAGACTGTCGCCAGGGAGCACCTCAAGGACCCCATTGTCTTCTCGGATGAGGATATGGAAGGTGTGACCACTCCCCACTCTGACGCTTTAGTGGTCTCAGCCACCATTAATCAATGTATCGTCTGACGTATTTTAGTGGATAATAGAAGCAGTCCCGATGTTATTTCTTATGACTGCTTAGTACTCATGGGTGTGGATCTATCACGAATAACGCCACTACACACACCTCTGTATGGGTTCTATGGCACGACCGTCCTCCCTGAGGGGGGCATCTCGTTGCCTATCACGTTCGGGACCACACCGAAGGACGTGATGTTCCTAGGGGACTTTACCATAGTCCACGGGATGACAAGATACAACACCATCATAGGGCGAGGCATCCTCAGAACCCTCCATGGCGTCCCCTCCTCTTACCACCAAAAGCTGAAGTTCCCCACTCCTCGCGGGGTGGGAGAAGTCCCGGGAGACCAGAGGGAGTCCCGGAGGTCCTATTTGATCTCCACACGCGACCGACTAGTTGAGGAAGCCTCGCCTGAGAAGAAAGTAAGGACCGAAGATCTGGGTCCGAGCACGAGCATCCCAGCAGAGGACCTGTACCTCATAAAGGTGGGGGAGGATCCGAGTAGTACGCTGAGGATCGGAGCTACATTATCCGAACAAGAAAAGGAAGCCTACACCAACTTCCTTATAGCAAACCAAGACGTTCGCATGGTTCGAGGACGAGCTCCCCGGGATCACACCAGAGATCATCACGCACCAACTAAAGTTGAACCCGAGCTGCCGCCCGGTTCAGTAGCGCAGAAGGCATTGCAACCTCGAGCGACAAGCCGTTATCAGGGAACAAGTGAGCGAAAAATTGCGCTCGGGACTTTTGCGGCCAACCCAGTACCCCGACTGGGTAGCTAACGTAGTCCTCGTCACTAAGAGCAATGAGAATTTGAGAATGTGCGTAGACTACACCGACCTCAACAAAGCTACGCCTAAGGACAGCTTCCCCATGCCATGGATCGACCAGCTGGTCGATGCCACGGTCGGGCACGAGATGCTCAGCTTTCTAGACACCTACTCAGGATACCACCAGATCAGCATGCACAAGCCAGACCAAGACAAAATGACATTCGTCACCGACCACGCCCTGTACTGCTACACCCGCATCCCCTTCGGACTGAAGAATGCAGGAGCTACGTACCAATGCCTGGTCAACCATATGTTCGACACCCATATCAGCTGCAACATGAAAGTCTATATCGACGGCATGCCCGTTAAAAGCCTCCAAGCGGCCGAGCATCTTGAAGATCTGGCAGAGACATTCGCCACCCTTAAAAGGTACAACATGAAGCTCAACCCGAGCAAGTGCGCGTTCGGAGTTAAGTCGGGTAAGTTCATCGGTTTCCTTGTAACCCATAGAGGGATCGAATCAAATCCAGACCAGATCCGAGCGGTACTAGAGATAAAGCGACCAGCCCGAGTAAGGGACGTGCAGTTCCTCATGGGCCGCGTTGTCACCCTAACTCAATTCCTGTCCCGAGCTGCTGAGAGATGCCTTCCCTTTTTCCGGCTCATCAAGCAAGCCAACGAAGCACCGAAGAGAAAAAGGCAGATCGAATGGGATCAGGAATGTGAGCAGGCGTTCAAGGAGTTGAAACAGTATCTAGCGTGCCCCTCCCATGCTCTCCAAGTCACATAAGGGAGCACAACTGCTCTTGTATCTGTCGGTGACTCCGAGCACGAGGAGCGCAGTGCTCGCACGAGAGGAAGGAAACATTATGAAGCCCGTCTACTATTTGAGCCGGGCATTACAGGGACCCGAGTTTCGGTATTCGCAAACTGAGAAGTTCGCGCTAGCCTTAATCACGGCCGCTCGTAAGCTACGACTGTATTTCTTGGCTTACCCAATTGTTGTCCTCACCGATCAGCCTCTACGCCAAATTCTCCAGAATCCTGACACATCGGGAAGGTTGATCAAGTGGGCTATTGAATTGGATGAGTTCGACATCAAGTTCCGTCCAAGCATTGCGATCAAGGCCCAGGCCCTCACCGATTTCATCGCCGAGTGCACGATACCCGAAGAGAGCTCGCCCGAGCAGTCCCTGGGACCAACATGGGAGCTCTACATCGATCGTTCGTCCTGCGCCGCTGGCAGCGGGGCAGGTCTAGTCCTACTATCTCCAAAGGGCGTAGAGCTACAGTATGCCCTCCATTTCAACTTCCCGACCATGAATAACGTGGCTGAATATGAAGCGCTCCTTTCGAGGTTACGAATGGTGAGGCACTTAGGGGCGAATAGCGTGCGGGCCTACAGTGACTCCACGCTCGTCGCCAACCAAGTCAAAGGCGAATTCGAAGCCCGAGAGTCGACCATGATCAAATACCTTGAGAAGGCCAAGGCAACAGTCTCAGAGTTCTTCCATTTCGAGATCGTGCATATCCCGAGGGAAGAGAATGTGCGAGCAGACGCTCTGTCTTGCCTAGTGTCTTCAACCATAACCTCTGGCTCGAGATCTGTCTTGATAGAAGAACTGTCGGGGCCAAGCACGGAGAACTGACGCCCAAGGTGAACGCCATTGACTATGAACCCTCATGGATGGATCCTCTCTTAGACTTCCTCCTATGATGACAACTTCCAAGTGACCACGTCGAGGCCCGCTGTACGCGAGCACGCGCGGCTCACTTCACAATGGTTGACGGCCGCCTATATAGGCGATCACTTTTAGCTCCGTTGCTAAAGTGCTTATTCCCTACGGAAGCCAAGCAAGCCATACAACAAGTACACGAAGGACTTTGCAGGAGTCACGTAGGGGGGCGAGCACTCACGCGATCCCTCATTCGACAAGGGTACTGGTGGCCCACACTACAGCAAGATTGCCTCGACTATATTCGAAGGTGCCCCCAGTGCCAAAAGTTCATGAATCTTCATGATCAACCAGCGACACAACATCACGCCCTGATGGAGCCTCGCCCATTTGCTCAGTGGGGGGTAGACATACTGGGTCTCTTCCCCGAACCCCAAGGGAGGAAGAAATTCCTCATCATTGCCATTGACTACTTCACCAAATGGGTCGAGGCAGAGCCCTTGAGGAAAATCACAAGCCAAGCGACATGGAAGTTCATGCTGCGAAGCATCATTTGTCGGTTTGGGATCCCACGTGTCCTCACAACTAACAACAGTAGGCAATTCGCGAGCACAGCCTTCCAGGAAAAGTGCTCGGAGCTGAGGATTTGGAACCATTACACTTCAGTGGGCCACCCCCAGGCGAATGGCCTAGTAGAAAATGCTAACAGAATGTTTCTTCACAGCATCAAGACTCGCCTAGAATAGGCAGGTGATTTATGGGTGGATTCCATTTCGAGCATATTATGGGCGCACCGGACAACCGCTAGGGCCGCTACAGGAGAGACTCTGTTCCATCTTGCATACGTGGCTGAGGCATTCATACCAGTAGAAATATCCAACCCGTCTTTACGAGTTGGGCAATTCGACAAGGCCAAAAATAACTAGGCAATGCGAGAGAACCTGGATCTGCTCGAGGAAGACAAAGAGCGTGCCCAGGTAAGGCTCGTAGCCTATCAGTAGAAATTGGCCCAATACTATAATGCTCACGTCAAAGAATGACACTTCCTCCCCGAAGACCTGGTGCTACGATGAACAAACGTGGTGGACCCTAGAGCAGCCATGGGAAAACTAGCACCAAATTGGGAAGGCCCGTACAGGGTAACGGAAGTGCTCGACAAAGGAGCATACATGCTCACGACGCTGGAGGGACGAGAGGTACACAGGACGTGGAATTATGTAAATCTCAAATTTTTTTATCAATAAATCCTTCTACGACAGGTTCCTTCGCCAGTGTAACAAAAGCGTCGTCAGCTATATTCAATCTTGGTGACCCCTAAGTCTCCTAGAGGCGAGCACCCATGCTCCCTCAGAAATCATGGTAGCTTCCGAGCTCCCAAGAGGCGAGCACCCATGCTCCCTCAGAAATCATGGTGACTTCTAAGTCTCCAAGAAGTGAGCACTCATGCTCCTTCAAAAATTATGGTGACCCCTTAGTCTCCTAGAGGCGAGCACCCATGCTCCCTCAGAAATCATGGTGACTTCTAAGTCTCCAAGAAGCGAGCACTCATGCTCCTTCAGAAATTATGGACTAAGTCTCCAAGAGATGAGCATTCATGCTCCCTTAGAAACTATGGTGGCTTCTAAGTCTCCAAAAGGCGAGCACACGTAGGCTCCCTTAGAAATTATGGTAGCTTTAGAGCTCCCAAGAGGCAAGCATCCATGCCCCCTTAGAAATCATGAGTAACAGATTTTCCTGCCAAAGAAAGGCGTACGCTCACCTCTAGAAGCTAACCATAGTAAGCACAAAAGCCTTCAAAGGCAAAAGAAATCCTCATCAAGCATGATGTTAGCTTCGGGCAGACACGAAGCCCTGGCCTTCTCAGAAAGAGAAACACGCGCATGGGGACCACAGAAAGGCAAGCACACACCACAAAGCAAGAGGAAGATGGCGAAAGAAAAAAGATTTATTCATAAGCGGGGGGGGGGGGGAATACAAAGAGGTTACTCGCCCCCCTTGGCACAGAACCTGTTAGGCTCAAGGGACATAACCCCCTTGTTACTATAGAGGCGGCTGACCTTCTCCAAGACCTCCCGCCAGCCATCTAAATATCCTTACTTATACTCCTCGGCGGCCCCTCCACCGCAGCTCTCCCCCAGCGCCAGCCATGGTGTTGGCAGTGCCTCTTCCCTGAAGCACATATGTTTGCTGGGGGCCTCGTGCGGCGAGACCTCGTCATCCGACAAAAAACCAGACTTCTTCGATGACATCCTACAATGCTCCCTTCTAAAGTCTCAGCGGACCCAGGATGGCCTTAGGGTTCGTCGTGAGTTGCTATTTATAAGGAGAAGATGCGGCCCCAGGTGAAAGAGGGAGTCTCACCACCTCTCCGACTTCACTGGAATTGAAGCGACGGATCCCAGGTATCACGCCCCTCAGAGCAATCCCTAAGCGTCGCTTCGTGTCCCTAGAAAAATTTAATGCAGGGCAAAACATGCAATCTTAATGGCAGACGCCAGAGGCTCCAGAATTTGTGAGAAAGAGGAAAGTCCTCATTTCAAAATTAGAAGGCTTACAGAATAGGGGAACGATTGCCCCAACATAGCAAAAAGAAACGTACAGTGTAAAGAAAGTAAAGAAAAAAAAAGAAAATGGTGAGCACTCTCTCGAGAGCTTGCCCGGACAGCGGCATCGCTTGGCCCTTCATCTTCGGGCAGGCCTCTAGTGGCTGGCACGAAGACGGCGGGTCATTGGTCAAGTCAACCAGATCCTTCTCCACCGACGAGCCACCCCCAGTTGTACCCCCGCCAGTGCTCGGCTCTGGCGCCTGCTCCTCGATACTCCGCTCCTCCTCGCCATCGTTGGCCGCAAGGCCAAAGGGCGTTAGCGGGGGATGAAGGGAGGGCACCGGAACACCCAAACTCTCGACTGCGGCCTGGAGAGCATCCGTCCAACCCTCCTGGAAGCCACGATCCTGGGCCGGACAAAAGACTTCGAGAGCCGCCACGTTCAGCTCGGCTCGATAGGCCGGGGACGAACGGAAGATCTCCACCACCTCCACGCCAACAATGAGCATCGACGAGCGCATGTTTTTGACCTGTGCCTCCGCCTCCCGGGCCCGAAGCTCGGCGGTGTCAACCGAGGCCCCCAACCTAGACGATGTTGTGTCCCTGTGATTTTGATGATGACAAATATGAGTCATCATGTTTTGATGATGAAATATGAGTCATCATGTGGTTTTGATAATGACAAATGAGTGTCTTAATTCATGAGTCTTCATAGTTTTCATAGTCTTCAAGCTGATTCATAGTCTTCATATTCTTCATGCCTTGATGATGTCAAGCCCCATAAGTTTCATTATGAGCATGCATTCATAGTCCCTAAGATTGATGTCTTCATACTCTTGATTTGATGCCAAGACTATGCTAACAATGTTCAAAGACTTCTAGTGTCACATGCAGTAGCAATGCAGTTAATACAGTAGCAATGCAGCCACAGCATTTCAAAGACAACGCTCAAAGCCAAAAACGGTCGACCATTGCTTATTTCCGTCAACCGAATTATTCTGCAGCTGCTACAGATTAAGGGTGACAAATAGATACCCTTGGGTGATAAATAGTGGATAAGGGTGAAAAATACACCCTCAAGGGTGAAAAATGCATCTTATGGCTGACAAATAGATGATGAGGCTAAAAGTAAAGAAAATGAAGCCTTCGCCATGAAGAAGAGTCGACACTTGAAGTCGACACCTTTTCATCAGGGTTCTGTCCAGGCATCTGCAATGCAAGTGGCGTCGATGTAGTGGAGCAATTGCGTCGACGCAGCAAAGCTCTTCAGGGCTGTGATAAAGGATCCAGACAATGGCGTCAACGTAACATGTTGGTTGCGTCGACGCAGCCAAATGTATTCTTCAAACAGAGCTTCAACATAGAAAAATGGATCTAAAGGCAGACAAATTGTCACGTCCTTAGATTATGCAGCGAAAACAATCGGGAATGTGAACAGTCGGCTAGTACGTCTCGAGCAAGCAATATAATCAGAGTGCAAGATAATCACATAAGAGTAATTGTACAATATAATTCACTAAAACCTTTAATTTTATTCATTCATAAAATAATTCCTAAAGTACATAAGATCTTTTGACTCTCTTGACCAAACTCAAGAAAATAAAAATTACATCACGACTCGACTAGACATTTATTAACTAAGGCTTCTCTTGAGTCATTTATCCTTCAATCACTCCCGGATCCATCACTTGAGTAATCGGAATCTGTCCCACTAGAATTTCCTGAAAAAGATTGGAAAGTAGGGTAATGAGCACACTTGCCCAGTAGGTATCTTCGTATCAACATGAAGGCAAATTTAAATGATTAACATTTTAGCTCTAAAGAATATGGTAATCATGCAAATACGATGAAACATGCGAATAAAGCAAAAGTAACAAGATATGATCAAACTTGAGATACAAGAATATGATTTGATCAAATATATAACAAGAATGTAGATCTGGCCCTTTCAAGAATGTAACAAGAATGTACTTTTCATAACCATGAAGGGTATGCACTAGAAAGTGATGTAACAAGTAGGAATGTGCTCTTCACTTAGTAGCAAGTACTTCATGAATTCATGTGGATTCCCGTGGATATTTCACTTATTTATAAAGAAAGTACTCCCAACGTAATGCGACGCCAATAGCATCATACCCCATAGTTTACAGTATGTTTTCGACAATCAGTCGAGGGGACTAGCATAGAGCCTTTGAACACAATCAGTGCTCGAATACTTCCACGTTTATAGCAATAATGTGGCCAATAATGTACAAGTTCAACAAAAGTTCCATGATAAGGTAACAAAAATAAGAATGCTTCAATTAAGAACAAAAGATTTCAAGGAATGAGTTTATAACTAGGTCATGGTAGAAAAAGTCGACAGCATAATGGTACTTTCTTTAAGTTTCATAATTCTAGCTTAACTTAGGTAACCGCAATTTAGGCTCTAGATAATCAGAAGACCATCTAGGCATTCAAGAAAACCAACCCCAAAGTTCAAACCTCGGGTTAGACATAATCAGGATCCAAACGGTCTATTACTAGGCCGTTTTGAAATGCAAGCGGTCATATATAGGACCGTTTAGAAATCCAAGCGGTCAAGTGAAGGACCGTTTGATAAGATAAAGTCCGATATACAAAAAAAACCCATCTCTGAAGCCTTGTGGTCTAGTGGATGGCCGTTGAATGTCCTTTAGCGGTCTAGTGAATGGCCGCAAGCAAACTCAGACGGTCAACCATATGGCCACTTAGGTCCAAAAATACAAAACATCGATAAGTGCTTTTCTAGACAATGAGCTTTAATAGTACAACCAGCTCGGCGTCCTAGTGGGAACCCCAGGCTCGCGGAGTCTTATGGAGGCCTTGAAACAAGATTTCCTAGTCCGTTGGAAGGAATATCCAAAGGGGTGATCATCAAGTCCAAGATTATATTCTTAATGTGTAAAAAGTGTAACTAATGACAACATACCGGGATATGTGCCATGTACTTATGAAAATGACTCTTAAAAGAGAGAGAATCGTGATAAACTAGTGATCAAGTTAAATCATGAATCATGAATCATCTTTGAACATATATTTATTACAAGAATATATAATTTTGGTCATAAACTAACATAAGTTAAAATAATACCAATGTGCGTAAAACATGAAATCTATGATGATGAACAATGAAATTAACTAAGTATATAAAACTAGTAATCAAACCAGAAAATAAACTTAGTTAACTAGGCTTATCATATATTAATTTTGGTTAATCCGTAATATGTTTGGATTATCAATATTATAGAAAAATCATATAATCAAACGGTCTAGAATAGAATCGTTTAACTGGCCAAACGGTCAGTCGGGCAACTGCTTATGCTATCAGGCAAGCGGTCTGTCGTAGGACCGTTAAGATACCAGGCGGTCTACAGAACGATCATTTGCTCCTGTATAAATCTGAGTTCAAATAATAGTAAAGCCAAATGCCAAACTAAGATACAGCATGCTTGGAAATCAACATATATAAACTTCCGTAACCATGATAGAACAAATATAGGCCAACAATATGCATAGGTTCATGTATTTAACAAGAAAAATTCCTTTTTACTTTATTAGGGCTAGTTCATGCATGAGGATTAAACTTAGATGCATAGTCCTACTAAAACATGAAATTCTCAAAGTACAATGCATAAAAATGCACGAAATTAGAAGGCTTTTATTCCTGACTTCAAATTTGAGCCATTCATGAGATAACCTATCTTAATTAATGCTCCTAGACTGTTAATTTCAGACTGGAAGTAAGCCATAGTTCTGCACGTTCTCGTGCTAAATCAGCAACTTCCCGCCCTTGTATCTCCTGATTCCCTTGACCTATTGACGTAAAATTTTGAGGGTAAATAGAAGATATGAACGGTAACAGAAAGTTCTAAAGACACTGTTGCTAAATATCTCGTTTAGGGCTCCGAATTCCTTGATCAATCTGGGTCGAATGCACTAATTCCTGAGTTACTTGTGTAGAATTAGCAACTTTGGAAACTTCTATCTTCCTGTAGGCTTGATCTCCAAGAATAAAATTTGGAGGGTAATTAATTCTAACTATAATAAATAAATTCCTAGAAGAAACTTACCTCTAATTCATCCTCCTTACCTTAGTTCCACGCGAGCCAAAAGTAAGGGTCGCATAGGTCAAATCGGGATCTATTTATAGGGTTAGCTAGGGTTTTGAGGATTAGAACGAACTTAGAGTCTCATTTAGGCTTTCAATTCGATCAATTATCCTTCTAGACTTATCTAATTAGTAGATAGAGTCGATCCTAGGTGATTTGGATGCTAAAAATCCATCATTTTCACGTTTTCTCATACTCATGGAACTGACAGAGATAAACGGTCTAGCTCTGGACCGTTTGACTCCCCACGCGGTCTCGCGATAGACCGTTTGACTTCGTGAGCGCCAAATTTCAACTAGTTCAAACTCTCTTTTTTATTATTATCTTCACTATTATCCCTTTACTTATATACCAAGGAGTAATTATCTCCTTTAATTCCGTGTTTACACCCATTCCTAGCTTCTAGAATATGGGCTAAGGTCTAAAATAATCTTTTTGGGCCTATTGGGTTTTCTATATGGGCCTAATCCTCTTGGATTTATGTAGGGCTTAAATAATTGGATTTAATTAAACAAAATTTATTTATAGCCCATTAAATGCTTAATAATTATAATTTAAGATCCAAAAAATTCTTAGAAAAATTCTCGGGCGTTACACCCTCCCTCACTTAAAAAGAATTTGTCCCCAAATTCAATGCATGGATTTATGGAGAGTGTACTTACATTCAAATAATTTCAAAAATCTTCTTCGCATGGCTACTTCGGTTTCCCATGTTTCTCCTGATTTTGTCCACTAGATCTTGACTATAGGAATAGTTTTATTCTGAAGTTGACGTACTTCTCGTTCAATGATCTTGACTGACTTTTGCTCGTATGTTAAGTCCTTTTTTATCTCCAGATTGTCATAAGTGATGACATGAAAAGGATCAAGTACAAACTTCTTGAGCATTAAGACGTGAAATACATCATGGACTTCAGATAATTGAGGCGGTAAAGCTATTCGATATGCGACTTCACCAACCCTTTCGAGAATCTCAAAGGGGCCAATGAATCTTGGAGTAAGCTTGCCTTTAATACCAAACCTTTGAATACCTCGACCCGGAGAAACCTTAAGGAATACATGGTCTCCTACTTGGAACTCCAAGTCGCGCCTTCGATTGTCAGCAAATGATTTTTGGCTATCTTGTGCCATCTGGAGTCTCTCCCGAATAAGCTTTATCTTCTCGGTAGTATCCCTAATGATGTCGGGACCAAGAAATTACCTTTCTCCTACTTCATTCCAGCAAATAGGTGAACGACAGCTTCTTCCATATAGAGCCTCGAATGGTGCCATTTGTATGTTAGCTTGATAGCTATTATTGTATGGAAACTCCACCAGAGGTAAATGGTCGTGCCAACTTCCTCCAAAGTCAATAGCACAAGCCCTGAGCATATCTTCCACCACTTGATTTGTTCTTTCAGTTTGACCATCAGTTTGTGGATGGAATGCAGTGCTAAAGTACAGTCGGGTCCATAATGAATGTTGTAGACCCTTCCAGAATTATGATGTGAACTGAGGATCTCGGTCAGATATGATGGTGACAGGGACACCATGTAGTTTGACAATCTCCTTCATGTATAATGCTGCTAGCACATCCACAGACCATTGACTTTTGATTGGTAGAAAATGTACAGATTTAGTCAATCGGTCTATGATCACCCATATACCATCATGTCCTCCTTTTGTCCTAGGTAAACCCATGATAAAATCCATCCCTATACTTTCCCACTTCCATTCGCGAATATTTAAGGGTTGTAATTTTCCAGCGGGTTTTAAATGCTCTGCTTTGACTTGTTGACAAGTGAGACATCGTGATACAAAATCTGCTAGTTCTCTTTTCATATTGGGCCACCAAAAGCTTCTTTTCAAATCTTGATACATCTTGGTAGCTCTAGGGTGAATTACATACCTTAATTTGTGAGCTTCTTCCATGATCAATTTCTTAGTGTCATCATGATTTGGCACACAAATCTGACCCTTAAATAATAGTCTTCCATCATTTGAGATAGAAAATTCTGGCCTCTGATCAATATTATCCTTAATCTCCATCAATGTGAGATCATTTTCTTGCAATTGGACTAGCTCCTCGATCAATGTAGGTTGAGACCTTATATTGGCAATCATACCTCCTTCTCCTTCTTTGTCAATATCAAGATTTAAATGAGAAAAATCTTTAATAAGACAAGTTATACCTTTCCGGAGGTTTGCTAGAGTTGTCATTGGTTTCCTGCTAAGAGCATCAGCTACAACATTTACCTTTCCTGGATGATATTGGATAGTAAAGTCGAAGTCCTTGAGATACTCCAACCATCTGTGTTGTCGCATATTCAACTCCTTCTGGGTGAAAAGATATTTCAGACTTTTATGATTTGAAAATATAATGAATTTCTCCCCATAAATGTAATGTCACCAAATTTTCAATGTGAATATAACTGTAGCTAGCTCCAGATCATGTACGTGGTAATTTTCTTCGTGACGCTTTAACTGCCTTGATGAATAGCAAATCACCTTGTCATTTTGCATAAGGACACACCCTAACCCAATGCCAGATGCATCCGTATAGACTTCAAATCCACCACCTTCAGGGGGTAATGTTAATATTGGTGCAGTGGTAAGGTGTTCTTTAAGATTTTGAAAACTCTCCTCGTAGTCTTTCGACCATATAAAAGGATTCTCCTTTCTGGTAAGTCTAGTCAAAGGGACAGCGATCTTTGAGAAATCTTTAATAAATCTCCTGTAATAACCAGACAGACCTAGAAAACTTCTGACTTCAGACACGGTCGTCGGCCGGCTCCAGTTCTTAACATCTTCTATTTTTGAAGGATCAACAGCGATGCCTTCTCTTGAAATAATATGGCCAAGGAAAGAGACCTCCTTTAGCCAGAACTCGCACTTACTAAGCTTTGCATAAAGTTTGTGCTCTCTTAGCGTTTGTAAGGCTATTCTTAAGTTCTCTTCATGATCCTCCTTTGTTTTGAGTAAATAAGAATATCGTCAATGAAGACGATTATAAACTGGTCCAGATAAGGTCTGAAGACATTATTCATAAGTTGCATAAATGTTGTCGGGGCATTGGTTAACCCAAATGGTATTACCACGAATTCATAGTTGCCATATCTGCTTCGAAAAGTAGTTTTGTGTATGTCCTCATCTTAGATCTTGAGCTGATGATAACCTGACCTGAGGTCTATCTTGGAAAAATATTCCGCTCCTGAAATCTAATCAAAGAGCTCATCGATACGCGGTAACGGATATTTATTCTTAATTGTGAGTTGATTTAGTCGCTGGTAGTCGATACATAGCCTGAGGGATCCATCCTTCTTCTTGACAAATAGAACTGGTGCACCCCAGGGGGATGTGCTAGGTCGAATGAAGCCCTTATGTAATAACTCTTGAAGCTGTTTCTTCAATTCCTTGAGTTCCGTAGGGGACATCCTGTAGGGAGCTATTAAAACAGGTGTTGCTCTGGGGATGAGTTCAATAAAGAAGTTTACTTCCCTTTCGGGTTGTAAACCGGGTAAATCTGATGGAAATACATCTGAAAATTCATTGACAATAGGAATATCCTCTAAGACGATCTCCTTGGATTTGGTGAGGATTACGGAAGCAAGAAAAGCTACACATCCTTGCGAAATTAATTTGCAAGCGTGCAGAGATGAAATAATGGCAGGATGCTTCCTATATTTGATACCAAGGAAGGAAAATCTTGGAAGACCAGGTTTCCGAAAAGAGATAATCCGATTGCGACAATTTATATAGGCGTCGTGATCTACAAGCCAATCTACACCTAATATAGCATCGTAGCCCTCCATGTCAAGACATACAAAGTTTGCTCGTAGGTTGTGACCTTCTACCACTACTTCACTATCAGGATAGTAGGTTGTAAGTTTGGTTCCGGGACCTGAAGGTGTAGTGATTGCTAGGTCCGAAGGTAGAGGAACTGATGCAATAGGTAAGGTTTTTGCAAAAGTAGAAGATATAAAGGAATGGGAAGCACCAGTATCGAATAGTATGAATGCAAGATGGGAGTGGATTTGGATAGTACCTTCCATTAGCCTATCATTCTTGGGTGCTTCTTCCTCTTCCATAATAGCATTGAGACGATCCTATCGCTTACGTCCACCACCGAAAGATTGTTCCTTCTTAAGGGGGCAATCCGGCATACGGTGCTCCCAACTGCCACATCGTAGACAAGCGCCGAGATGCTTCCAGCATTCTTCGGCCGAATGACCGAACTTCTCGCAAAATGTGTAAGCCGTGGCGATTTGGTTGTCTTCTTCCTTGACTTTTTTATTCTTGTGGTAGCCACTACCACTCCCATTTCGGGATCTCTTCTTGCTATCACGGGATTTGTAGGGTTCCGTGATACTAAACTTTTTTTTCTTTTCACGCCGATCAGACCTTCGGCTAGGCTTCTCTCTCTTGACTTTTAATTTCTCAACTTTTTCCAAGGTCATCACGCATAGATGCACCCGTTAGACCATCTCCGCATACGTATGGATATTCTGAGTCCCAAGTTGTTGAATAAATCAGGGCCTCAATCCATCCATAAATCGGTTAGCTTTTAACAACTCAGTGCTAACCAAGTGAGGAGCATAAGGCGCCAGCCTAGAAAATTGGAGTTCATACTCCACTACGGTCATCATGCCTTGGCGTAACGAAGCGAATTCCATAGCCTTCCTCTCTTAACATATTCGGAGAAGTAGCTAGCTCGGAAGAGTGTAAGGAAACCCTCCCAAGTATGAGGTGCATCAGCTAGCGGTGCCGGAACTGACTTCCACCATGTACGAGCATCTTTATTTAATTGGAACGTGGCTTGACGGACCTTCTCTTGATCAGCACATTGCATAACTTCAAAGATGTAGTTTATCTCATTTATCCAATTTTTGGCTTCATCGGGATTAGAGGAACCCAAAAATCGAGGAGCATTTAAGCTCCAGAAGTTACGATGTAAGTCTCCCACTCTTGCCCCTGCGCCGGCTAGAGCCATAGTTCGTAGCGCTTGAGTAAGACCCGCAACGGTCTCTTGCATACCGTTCCAGTCTACGCGATGAGCCATTATGAGAGTGAGATACCTGAGAAGAGCAATGAATTTGTTAATTCTAATGGAATGAGTGGGGTAGATCTTAGAATTAATTCTAATGACTATCTCATCCCAGGTTCTACCCAATTCCTCTCATAGGTTGGGAATTTCTTTCCTAGTTTCTTAGGTGTGGGTCCTTAAACCTTGGACTTAACCTATGACATGACTTTTCCGTAGGAATTCTAGTCCAAGGGCTCTGATACCACTTCCACTGTCACGTCCTGAGATTATGCAGCGGAAACAATCGGGAATGTGAACAGTAGGCTAGTACGCCTCGAGCAAGCAATATAATCAGAGCGCAAGATAATCACATAAGAGTAATTGCACAATATAATTCACTAAAACCTTTAATTTTATTCCTTCATAAAATAATTCCCAAAGTACATAAGATCTTTCGACTCTCTTGACTAAACTCAAGAAAATAAAAATTACATCATGACTCGACTAGACATTTAATAACTAAGGCTTCTCTCGAGTCGTTTATCCTTTAGTCACTCCCGGATCCATCACTTGAGTAATCGGAATCCGTCCCACTAGAATTTCCTGAAAAAGATTGGAAAGTAGGGTAATGAGCACACTTGCCCAGTAGGTATCTTCGTATCAACATGAAGGCAAATTTAAATGATTAGCATTTTAGCTCTAAAGAATAAGGTAATCATGCAAATACGATGAAACATGCGAATAAAGCCAAAGTAACAAGATATGATCAAACTTGAGATACAAGAATATGATTTGATCAAGTATATAACAAGAATGTAGATATGGCCTTGTCAAGAATGTAAGAAGAATGTACTTTTAATAACCATGAAGGCTATGCACTAGAAAGTCATGTAACAAGCAAGAATGTACTTTTCACTTAGTAGCAAGTACTTCGTGAATTCATGTAGATTCTCGTGGACATTTCACTTATTTATAAAGAAAGTACTCCCAGCGCAATGCGACGCCAGTAGCATCATGCCCCATGATTTACAGTATGTTTCCGACAATCAGCCGAGGGGACTAGCATAGAGCCCTTGAACACAATCAGTGCTCGAACTACATTTTCAAGTATAAATCAAGCTACTTCCACGTTTATAGCAATAATGTGGCCAATAATGCACAAGTTCAACAAAAGTTCCATGATAAGGTAACAAAAATAAGAATGCTTCAATTAAGAACAAGAGATTTCAAGGAATGAGTTTATAACTAGGTCATGGTAGAAAAAGTCGACAACATAACGGTACTTTCTTTAAGTTTCATAATTCTAGCTTAACTTGGTTAACCATAATTTAGGCTCTAGATAATCAGAAGACCATCTAGGCATTCAAGAAAACCAACCCCAAAGTTCAAACCTCGGGTTAGACATAATCAGGATCCAAACTGTCTATTACTGGGCCGTTATGAAATGCAAGCGGTCATATATAGGATCATTTAGAAATCCAAGCGGTCAAGTGAAGGACCGTTTGATAAGACAAAGTCCGATATACAAAAAAAAACCCATCTCTGAAGCCTTGTGGTCGAGTGGATGGCTGTTTAATGTCTTTTAGCGGTCTAGTGAATGGCCGCTAGCAAACTCAGATGGTCAACCATATGTACGCTTAGGTCCAGAAATACAAAACATCGATAAGTGCTTTTCTAGACAATGAGCTTTAATAGTACAACCAGCTCGACGTCCTAGTGGGAACCCCAGGCTCGCGGAGTCTTATGGAGGCCTTGAAACAAGATTTCCTAGTCCGTTAGAAAGAATATCCAAAGGGGTGGTCATCAAGTCCAAGATTATGTTCTTAATGTGTAAAAAGTGTCACTAATGATAACATACCGGGATATGTGCTATGTACTTATGAAAAAGACTCTTAGAAGAGTGAGAATCGTGATAAACCAGTGATCAAGTTAAATCATGAATCATCTATCATCTTTGAACATATATTTATTACAAGAATATATAATTTTGGTCATAAACTAACATAAGTTAAAATAATAGCAATGTGCGTAAAACATGAAATCTATGATGATGAACAATGAAATTAACTAAGTATATAAAAACCGATAATCAAACCAAGAAATAAACTTAGTTAACTGGGCTTATCATATATTAATTTTTGTTAATCCGTAATATGTTTGGATTATCAATATTACAGAAAAATCAAAAAATCAAACGGTCTAGAATAGAACCGTTTAACTGGCCAAACGGTCAGTCGGACAACTGCTTATGCTATCAGGCTAGCGATCTGTCGTAGGACCGTTAAGATACCAGGCGGTCTACAAAACGATCGTTTGCTCCGGTATAAATACGAGTTCAAATAATAGTAATGCCAAATGCCAAACTAACATACATCATGCTTGGAAATCAACATATACAAACTTCTGTAACCATGATAGAATAAATATAGGCCAACAATATGCATAGGTTCATGTATTTAACAAGAAAAATTCTTTTTACTTTATTAGGGCTAGTTCATGCATGAGGATTAAACTTAGATGCATAGTCCTACTAAAACATGAAATTCTCAAAGTACAATGCATAAAAATGCACGAAATCAGAGGGCTTTTATTCCTGACTTCAATTTTGAGCCATTCATGAGATAACCTACCTTAATTAATACTCCTAGACTGTTAATTTCAGACTGGAAGTAAGCCCTAGTTTTGCACGTTCTCGTGCTAAATCATCGACTTCCCACCCTTGTATCTCCTGATTCCCTTGACCTATTGACGTGAAATTTTGAGGGTAAATAGAAGATATGAACGGTAACAGAAAGTTCTAAAGACACTGTTGCTAAATATCTCGTTTGGGGCTCCGAATTCCTTGATCAATCTGGGTCGGATGCACTAATTCCTAAGTTACTTGTGTAGAATCAGCAACTTTGGAAACTTCTATCTTCCTGTAGGCTTGATCTCCTAGAATAAAATTTGGAGGGTAATTAATTCTAACTATAATAAATAAATTCCTAGAAGAAACTTACCTCTAATTCGTCCTCCTTACCTTAGTTCCACGCGAGCCAAAAGTAAGGGTCGCACAGGTCAAATATGGGATCTATTTATAGGGTTAGCTAGGGTTTTGAGGATTAGAACGAACTTAGAGTCTCATTTAGGCTTTCAATTCGATCTATTATCCTTCTAGACTTATCTAATTAGTAGATAGAGTTGATCCTAGGTGATTTGGATGTTAAAATACATCCTTTTCACGTTTTCTCATACTCATGGAACTGACAGAGATAAGCGGTCTAGCTCTGGACCGTTTGACTCCCCACGCGGTCTCGCGATAGACCGTTTGACTTCGTGAGCGCCAAATTTCAACTAGTTCAAACTCTTTTTTTTATTATTATCTTCACTATTATCCCTTTACTTATATACCAAGGAGTAATTATCTCCTTTAATTCCGTGTTTACACCCATTCCTAGCTTCTAGAATATGGGCTAAGGTCTAAAATAATCTTTTTGGGCCTATTGGGTTTTCTATATGGGCCTAATCCTCTTGGATTTATGTAGGGCTTAAATAATTGGATTTAATTAAACAAAATTTATTTATAGCCCATTAAATGCTTAATAATTATAATTTAAGATCCAAAAAATTCTTAGAAAAATTCTCGGGCGTTACACCCTCCCTCACTTAAAAAGAATTTGTCCCCAAATTCAATGCATGGATTTATGGAGAGTGTACTTACATTCAAATAATTTCAAAAATCTTCTTCGCATGGCTACTTCGGTTTCCCATGTTTCTCCTGATTTTGTCCACTAGATCTTGACTATAGGAATAGTTTTATTCTGAAGTTGACGTACTTCTCGTTCAATGATCTTGACTGACTTTTGCTCGTATGTTAAGTCCTTTTTTATCTCCAGATTGTCATAAGTGATGACATGAAAAGGATCAAGTACAAACTTCTTGAGCATTAAGACGTGAAATACATCATGGACTTCAGATAATTGAGGCGGTAAAGCTATTCGATATGCGACTTCACCAACCCTTTCGAGAATCTCAAAGGGGCCAATGAATCTTGGAGTAAGCTTGCCTTTAATACCAAACCTTTGAATACCTCGACCCGGAGAAACCTTGAGGAATACATGGTCTCCTACTTGGAACTCCAAGTCGCGCCTTCGATTGTCAGCAAATGATTTTTGGCTATCTTGTGCCATCTGGAGTCTCTCCCGAATAAGCTTTATCTTCTCGGTAGTATCCCTAATGATGTCGGGACCAAGAAATTACCTTTCTCCTACTTCATTCCAGCAAATAGGTGAACGACAGCTTCTTCCATATAGAGCCTCGAATGGTGCCATTTGTATGTTAGCTTGATAGCTATTATTGTATGGAAACTCCACCAGAGGTAAATGGTCGTGCCAACTTCTGTTGTGCCCCTGTGGTTATTTGAGTTTTCATATGGTCACTTGGGTCATTCGACATCATTCTATGGTCATATGTGTTCTGTGATATTCTTGATTTTGATAATGGCTAAACACTATTCGTCATTGTTGTTTTTCACTCTTATATGACTGACATATGTTCTGTTGTGTTTATGACAGATATGCACATGAAAGCTCAATGTTGCGCCCTCGCACGCGGATCGACCTACGCGGTCAGGTCGCGGGGATCAACCTGCCCGGTCAGGTCGCGGGGGTCAAGGGGGCAGCGCCCCTTGCGGGGTTTCCGGAGGCGGAGCCCCCGGAACAAAAATTTGCTTGAAGACTCAGTAATAAAACTTCAAGACAATCAAGGTCGATGCCACAGACATGAACGGGCGGCTAACGGACTCAAGCGATGGATCTGGTGCGGCCAACGGACCAACCCGGGGTGACCCGGGCTCTGCCCAGCTGGCGGTCGACCGCCAGCACAGGGGCGGTCGACCGCCCCAGCCAGGGATCCCTTGCTACAGGTCTGCCTGCTGCCGGTCGACCGCCAGCCAGTGGCGGTCGACCGAAATTCCCAGGGGCCATTCGTCTACAGCCTTTTACAGTGGCGGTCGACCGCCAGGAGCTGCCGGTCGACCGTCAGCCCCGAGCCTTCATTTTTGACTTTGCTTCCAACTTCGAAAAGGGCCATTCAACATGGATTTCTTTAATCCAAATGTCACCTAATCACCCACAAATTGTGGATCTGGTCTGAGGCTTGTCTATAGACCATTCAAGGTCTATAAAACCAACACATGAGGGGATGAGAACCCTAATGCTAAAAGGCTTCAAGAGGGTTACAAGGGAGGCTGCTAGAGTGTGTTCAAGGGAGAGGAATTCGGAGCACTGTAGCAGTGAACAATACTCTGTGAAGAAGGTCTTCATCCTCAAGTGTTCAAGCTATTCAAGTGGAGATCAAGATCAAGGCCAAGAGAAGAGAAAGCTGCATCCTTCATCCTCTTCATCATCTCAAGGGGATCCATTGAAGCTCACTATCAAGGGAAATCATCTACATCCATTCAAGCTCTTTCAAGCTCATCCAAGGTGATATTTCAAGCATTCAAACTCCTAGAAGCTAAAGAAGCAATCAAGATTCAAGGTAGCTTCATCATCTCCTTCATTCATTCAAAGAAATTCAAAGAGAAGATCAAGAGAGAAGAATTGAAGGAAGAGGTACTGTTCACGTGAACAGTACTCCGTGAAGAACATTCATCCAATCAAGGGTGAATCAAGAAGATTGAGTTGAAGCCAAGAGGAGCCTTGTTGCTAATCAACATTCCATACAATGACTAATTCATTTTCACTCATAACTCAATCTCTTGTTTTAGTTCCTTCACATTTGTTTCACTTTCAATATTGTTAAACTTTGAAGTTGTGATTCGTCCCTACCGTTGGTTAGTAGGAAGGCAATCGGAGGTGTTTCCGATCTGCGGTGTTGACGTCCCTACCATTGGTTAGTAGGAAGGCAATCAGTGGTTTCCGATTTGCGGGTTGGTGCGCTGCACAAGTGAAGCCTCACCGGGTTTTGGTGAGGGGTGGACGTAGGGCTGAGGATTCAGTCCAAACCACCTTAAAAATCCTGTCTAGTGTGATTTGCTTGTGTGATTGATTCGTTCTAGATGCATGCTTAGGATCGAATTATTATATATCTTGCTTATCTTGCTAAGTGAATCACATCATTCTTGGAAGCTAGTTTATATTCCGCTGCAATTCATTTTAACTAGCTATTTAGAGGGCCGCATTGCGAGAAGTGGGGCTGATCTATTCACCCCTCCCCTCTAGATCCGCTGTCCACTACACAACAACTTCCTCCAAAGTCAATAGCACAAGCCCTGAGCATATCTTCCACCACTTGATTTGTTCTTTCAGTTTGACCATCAGTTTGTGGATGGAATGTAGTGCTAAAGTTCAGTCGGGTCCCTAATGAATGTTGTAGACCCTTCCAGAATTGTGATGTGAACTGAGGATCTCGGTCAGATATGATGGTGACAGGGACACCATGTAGTTTGACAATCTCCTTCATGTATAATGCCGCTAGTACATCCACAGACCATTGACTTTTGATTGGTAGAAAATGTGCAGATTTAGTCAATCGGTCTATGATCACCCATATACCATCATGTCCTCCTTTTGTCCCAGGTAAACCCATGATAAAATCCATCCCTATACTTTCCCACTTCCATTCGCAGAATATTTAAGGGTTGTAATTTCCCAGCGGGTTTTAAATGCTCTGCTTTGACTTGTTGACAAGTGAGACATCGTGATACCAAATCTACCAGTTCTCTTTTCATATTGGGTCACCAAAAGCTTCTTTTTAAATCTTGATACATCTTGGTAGATCTAGGGTGAATTGCATACCTTGATTTGTGAGCTTCTTCCATGATCAATTTCTTAGTGTCATCATGATTTGGCACACAAATCCGACCCTTAAATAATAGTCTTCCATCATTTGAGATAGAAAATTCTGGCCTCTGATCAATATTATCCTTAATCTCCATAAATGTGAGATCATTTTCTTGCAATTGGACTAGCTCCTCGATCAATGTAGGTTGAGACCTTATATTGGCAATCATACCTCCTTCTCCTTCTCTATCAATATCAAGATTTAAATGAGAAAAATCTTTAATAAGACAAGTTATACCTTTCCGAAGGCTTGCTAGAGTTGCCATCGGTTTCCTGCTAAGAGCATCAGCTACAACATTTACCTTTCCTGGATGATATTGGATAGTAAAGTCGAAGTCCTTGAGATACTCCAACCATCTGCGTTGTCGCATATTCAACTCCTTCTAGGTGAAAAGATATTTCAGACCTTTATGATCTAAAATATAATGAATTTCTCCCCATAAAGGTAATGTCACCAAATTTTTAATGCGAATATAACTGCAGCTAGCTCCAGATCATGTACAGGGTAATTTTCTTCATGACGCTTTAACTGCCTTGATGATTAGAAAATCACCTTGCCATTTTACATAAGGACACACCCTAACCCAATGCCAGACGCATCCGTATAGACTTCAAATCCACCACCTTCAGCGGGTAATGTTAATATTGGTGCAGTGGTAAGGTGTTCTTTAAGAGTTTGAAAACTCTCCTCGCAGTCCTTCGACCATATAAAAGGATTCTCCTTTCTGGTGAGTCTAGTCAAAGGGACATCGATCTTTGAGAAATCTTTAATAAATCTCCTGTAATAACCAGACAAACCTAGAAAACTTCTGACTTCAGACACGGTCGTCCGCCGGCTCCAGTTCTTAACAGCTTCTATTTTTGAAGGATCAACAACGATACCTTCTCTTGAAATAATATGGCCAAGGAAAGAGACCTGCTTTAGCCAGAACTCGTACTTACTAAGCTTTGCATAAAGTTTGTGCTCTCTTAGCGTTTGTAAGGCTATTCTTAAGTACTCTTCATGATCCTCCTTTGTTTTGGAGTAAATAAGAATATCGTCAATGAATACGACTATAAACTGGTCCAGATAAGGCCTGAAGATATTATTCATAAGTTGCATAAATGTTGTCAGGGCATTGGTTAACCCAAATGGCATTACCACGAATTCATAGTTGCCATATCTGCTTCGAAAAGTAGTTTTGTGTATGTCCCCATCTTTGATCTTGAGCTGATGATAACCTGGCCTGAGGTCTATCTTGGAAAAATATTCTGTTCCTGAAATCTGATCAAAGAGCTCATCGATATACGGTAACGGATATTTATTCTTAATTGTGAGTTGATTCAGTCGCCGATAGTCGATACACAGCCTAGGGATCCATCCTTCTTCTTGACGAATAGAACTGGCGCACCCCAGGGGGATGTGCTAGGTCGAATGAAACCCTGATCTAATAACTCTTGAATTTGTTTCTTCAATTCCTTGAGTTCCGTAGGGGACATCCTGTAGGGAGCTATTAAAACAGGTGTTGCTCTGGGGATGAGTTCAATAAAGAAGTTTACTTCCCTTTCGGGTTGTAAATCAGGTAAATCTGATAGAAATACATCCGTAAATTCATTGACAATAGGAATATCCTCTAAGACGATCTCCTTCGATTTGGTGAGGATTACAGAAGCAAGAAAAGCAACACATCCTTGTGAAATTAATTTGCAAGCATGTAGAGATGAAATAATAGTAGGATGCTTCCTATATTTGATACCAAGGAAGGAAAATCTTGGAAGACCAGGTTTCTGAAAAGAGATAATTCGATTGCGACAATTTATATAGGCATCGTGATCTATAAGCCAATCTACACCTAATATAGCATCGTAGCCCTCCATGTCAAGACATACAAAGTTTGCTGGTAGGTTGTGACCTTCTACCACTACTTCACTATCTGGATAGTAGGTTGTAAGTTTGGTTCCGGGACCTAAAGGTGTAGTGATTGCTAGGTCCGAAGGTAGAGGAACTGATGCAATAGGTAAGGTTTTTGCAAAAGTAGAAGATATAAAGGAATGGGAAGCACCAGTATCAAATAGTACGAATGCAAGAAGGGAATAGATTTGGATAGTACCTTCCATTAGCCTATCATTCTTGGGCGCTTCTTCCTTATCCATAATAGCATTGAGACAAGCCTATCGCTTACGTCCACCTCCAAAAGATTGTTCCTTCTTAAGGGGGTAATCCGGCATACGGTGCTCCCAACTGCCACATCGTAGACAAGCGCCGAGACGCTTCCAGCATTCTTCGGCCGAATGACCGAACTTCTCGCAAAATGTGCAAGCCGTGGTGATTTGGTTGTCTTCTTCCTTGACTTTTTTATTCTTGTGGTAGCCACTACAACTCCCATTCCGGGATCTCTTCTTTCTATCTCGGGATTTGTAGGGTTCCGTGATACTAAACTTTCTTTTCTTTTCATGTCGATCAGACCTTCGGCTAGGCTTCTCTCCCTTGACTTTTAATTTCTCAACCTTTTCCAAGGTCCTCTCGCATTGATGCTCCCGTTAGACCATCTCCGCATACGTATGGATATTCTGAGTCCCAAGTTGTTGAATAAATCCGGGCCTCAATCCATCCATAAATCAGTTAGCTTTTAACAACTCAGTGCTAACCAAGTGAGGAGCATAAGGCGCCAGCGTAGAAAATTGGAGTTCATACTCCACTACGGTCATCATGCCTTGGCGTAATGAAGCGAATTCCATAGCCTTCCTCTCCTTAACATGTTCAGAGAAGTAGCTAGCTCGGAAGAGTGTAAGGAAACCCTCCCAAGTATGAGGTGCATCAGTTGGCAGTGCCGGAACTGACTTCCACCATGTACGAGCATCTTTATTTAATTGGAACGTGGCTAGACAGACCTTCCCTTGATCAGCACATTGCATAACTTCAAAGATGCAGTTTATCTCATTTATCCAATTTTTGGCTTCATCGGGATTAGAGGAACCCGAAAATTGAGGAGGATTTAAGCTCCAGAAGTTACGATGTAAGTCTCCCGCTCTTGCCCCTGCGCCGGCTTGAGCCATAGTTTGTAGCGCTTGAGTAAGACCCGCAACAGTCTCTTGCATACCGTTCCAGTCTACGCGATGAGCCATTATGAGAGTGAGATACCTGAGAAGAGCAATGAATTTGTTAATTCTAATGGAATGAGTGGGGTAGATCTTAGAATTAATTCTAATGACTATCTCATCCCAGGTTCTACCCAATTCCTCTCATAGGTTGGGAATTTCTTTCCTAGTTTCTTAGGTGTGGGTCCTTAAACCTTGGACTTAACCTATGACATGACTTTCCCTAGGAATTCTAGTCCAAGGGCTCTGATATCACTTCCACTGTCACGTCCCGAGATTATGCAGCGGAAACAATCGGGAATGTGAACAGTAGACTAGTACGCCTCGAGCAAGCAATATAATCAGAGCGCAAGATAATCACATAAGAGTAATTGCACAATATAATTCACTAAAACCTTTAATTTTATTCCTTCATAAAATAATTCCCAAAGTACATAAGATCTTTCGACTCTCTTGACCAAACTCAAGAAAATAAAAATTACATCATGACTCGACTAGACATTTAATACTAAGGCTTCTCTCGAGTCGTTTATCCTTTAATCACTCCCGGATCCATCACTTGAGTAATCGGAATCTGTCCCACTAGAATTTTCTGAAAAAGATTGGAAAGTAGGGTAATGAGCACACTTGCCCAGTAGGTATCTTCATATCAACATGAAGGTAAATTTAAATGATTAGCATTTTAGCTCTAAAGAATAAGGTAATCATGCAAATACGATGAAACATGCGAATAAAGCCAAAGTAACAAGATATGATCAAACTTGAGATACAAGAATATGATTTGATCAAGTATATAACAAGAATGTAGATCTGGCCTTTTCAAGAATGTAACAAGAATGTACTTTTAATAACCATGAAGGCTATGCATTAGAAAGTCATGTAACAAGCAAGAATGTACTCTTCACTTAGTAGCAAGTACTTCGTGAATTCATGTGGATTCCCGTGGACATTTCGCTTATTTATAAAGAAAGTACTCCCAGCGTAATGCGACGCCAGTAGCATCATACCCCATGATTTACAGTATATTTCTGACAATCAGCCGAGGGGACTAGCATAGAGCCCTTGAACATAATCAGTGCTCGAACTACATCTTCAAGTATAAATCAAGCTACTTCCACGTTTATAGCAATAATGTGGCCAATAATGCACAAGTTCAACAAAAGTTCCATGATAAGGTAACAAAAATAAGAATGCTTCAATTAAGAACAAGAGATTTCAAGGAATGAGTTTATAACTAGGTCATGCTAGAAAAAGTCGGCAGCATAACGGTACTTTCTTTAAGTTTCACAATTCTAGCTTAACTTGGCTAACCATAATTTTGGCTCTAGATAATCAGAAGACCATCTAGACATTCAAGAAAACCAACCCCAAAGTTCAAACCTCGGGTTAGACATAATCAGGATCCAAACGGTCTATTACTGGGCCATTTTGAAATGCAAGTGATAACGCGAAAGTTCGTCGTTTAAAACACGCGTATCAATCTTAAAAATTCTAACTCGCACTAGATGAAAGTAAGACGTAATAAGGTGGCGAGAAGGGTCGATTCCACAGGGAAGAAGTGATTTTTAGAGTTAAAAATATTGGAGTCCTTTGGAAAACACTTGTGATTTGGCTTTGCTTAAAGAAAATAGTGAAATGATGAACAAACCAAACACTTAATTGAAAACACCTATGACTATGCGCCTATGCTATAGAAAATAATTGCATGAAGTGAAAAGAAGAGATAGAAGATAGTGGTAGAGAGGGTAGAAGATCAAGAACTAGATCAAAAGAATAACTCTTTTCATTAACTTAAAAGAAAGAGTACATGAAGTGCAAGACAAGCTTACAACAAAGATATGACAAGATTACAATAAAGTAAAATGAAACTAAAATAATAAAAATAAAAGAAGCCTGAGATTTGAAGATGGTAGCAACAATGGAGACGACGGCGCCATCTTCTCTTGGCCTTGGATCACGAACCACCTTACGGAAGATGTCGTCTACACCGGGAGGAAGTCACCTTCGTCGTTGAAGCTGCCTTTGGAGGGTGAATAACTCTGACCTCAAGATGAATTAGGAGATGCCCAAGAAGAATACGTTGAAGAGGGGGAAGAGAGAAAGAACTTTGATGAAGGGCATAGAGAGAGAAAATGTGAGGAAGAGGGTGAAATCAGAGGAAGAAGGGAAGTGGTCTGCACGGATGAACAGTAACTATGTAGAAAAAACTGAACTGAGAAGAATTAACAATAACTTAAAAATATGATGGAATTAGAGAAAGTGGTAGAAGAATAAAATCTAGATCTATAAGAGAGGAAGAACTTTTATGAAGAACTTAGATAAAAAAGAAAAGTAGAAGAGATTCACAATGGAGGAATAACAGAAGCTAGCACCTCAGAGGAACAGTACAATCACAGGACAACAAGTTGAAAAATGAGAAATAACTTACCAGCCAGAAAGAATTAGAAGATAATGTAGAATAAGTAATTGCAGAACACTTATAAACAAAGATCTTTCATGAAGACAGTAAGAGGAGAAAATGATTAGAAAGTGGAGAAATAAGGAGAAGAACATAGAGAAAAATTGGTTCATAGATGAATATGAGAGTACAGTGATAAACACGAAATAGCTTAAAAACTAGAATGAATTAGAAGATGATGCAGAAGATAAAGTTGTAGAGAATTTAAAAATGAAGAACTTATATGAAGAGTGCAAGAGTCGAAAACAAACCAAAGGGGGAGAAATCGGCGACCAAATGTTGGGAGAGAAATTACCAAAAGAAGAACTCCCCTTCACCTCCTTGTCATGGGCTATTTATAGGGAAAGTTGGGTCAATAGAGGGTGGAGATTGTATCAAAAGGAGATGGATGGCTGAGATTTAGTTAGAATATGATACATGGGGAAAAGAAAAAGGAGGTGGGCACCCCCTTTCTTGGACTTTGGGCACCCACTTTCCAACTTTGAATCTCCTTTTCAAACATTGAATGTACTTTTCCTCCTTTTCAAACATAAACTTTGAATTCTTCTTTTTCAAACTTTGAATTCAAAATTTTGAACTTTCTTTTCTCTCCAACCAAAATATTTTGAATTCTTTATTTGACTTGGTCAAAGTGGTGATGACCGTTTTGCCCTCGACTTCTTTTGTAATTACCTTCGGTGTCCTGCACACACATAATTATGATTTAGTCCAGGAAAGTTACCATAATGTGCACATGAATCACAATTGCTCACAATTATGCAATAGAAAATTAATGTTCATGACTCTCAACTTCATTTTATTAAATGAAATCGCCAAATTAATTAATTTACGTGAAAGGTCCAATCAACATGCGAAGTTGAGATTAACGATAGATCATGCATAATTGCCTAATTATATGCACATAAAATGGTGTACATGTGATGAAGTATCATAGAAAATGGACGCTTATCACACCCCCCAACTTACTCATTGCTAGTCCCTTAGTAATGCAAATAAATTGAATTTTAAGACTAACAAGATTTTGTAAAATTCATACTCTCATATCCAGCTCTCCCTTCATAGAATCAACCAAAGATTAGGAATCTGGATCATTAATGCACACTAGTCTTATGTAGAAACTTAATAGTAAGAAGTCAAATCAAAGCTCAATAGCACTTGTGCATGTGTAACTACCAAATTCACAACTTAGATAATTATATCCCCCATTTGCTATTTCAAGCAAATGCCTTTCAACCCTGCACCTCTTAGATCAGAGCATTAAGTATATTAGCTTTTTGTCTGCCTTATTACTTTATCCCTTTGGGGTCTTTTATACCACACATGATGCTGCACTGCCCTTCACTGCTCAACGTGAACCTCGACTCTTGTCTTAGGAGAAGCAGGCCCAGTTTTGCAGATCCAGGTTCCCTTTTTCGTTTTACGTGAACCTCAACACGTCTTAGGTGAAGTAGGCCCGGTTACTAAGACTAGGGGCATTTTTCATTGTATTTTTTCTCCTTTTTTTACACTTATTTGATAGATAATTTTGGCAAAAAATTTTGTAAAAAGATCTCTTTTCTTAAGAAGTGTAGAATATCAGACAACATACCAAAAATAGCAAAGGACTTGTCTTGCTTATTTCATTAGTATGCAACATGAATTTCTTTTTTTTCTAAAGTGCACATGAACTTTAAAGGGATTCTTATATCAGTTTTCCATGGCTAGATTGATTAAATTTTCCATCATCCTTCTCCCTAGTCTTTTCTATTCCAGAATTACTTTTAATTTAAGCATGACTCATGAAACTCAAAATGGGGTTTACATCTTTCTACGATGACATGCAAGATAGAACTCCTATCAGGTTGTACTATATGCATCATGAAAATTTTTCTCTCCCCTCCAACTTGAATGACATTGTCCCCAATGACATATAGAATTGAAAATAATAGAACAATGTATTAATAAATACTTTTGAGTAGGAAAGAGACAACCGGATATGCGGGATGAAATCTCCGTCAATGTCATGGACGGCGACGACTTTGTCTCTTTGGCCTTGACCTGACTACTAAAACACACTCAAAAAAACGTCAAACAATAAAAACTTTGGGTTACCTCCCAAAAGCGCTAAGTTTTTCGTCTTCAGCCAGACGTATGCATAGAAGGTGCAAGCTTCATAACCAACATGTAGACTTGAGAATGAGCCACCACGTTATCTTTTCTTCTTTTAAATTCCAATATTCATGTCATTTGAAGACAAGATGATACATGTACGCATGTGGGCCAGAGATATGCCGGTCTTGATCATTGTTGATTTTAACATTGGCAATACTTGTGAGCCGGTTCTCTTCTTTGTGGATCATGTAACAGTCAATGGCTATTAGTCTATCAAGATCGGGATGGAACCTCTACCTGATATCAATCCATTGGTCCCCTTGTCCTGTATCCACCCACCTGACTACTTCCTCCTGGTTGGACACCAGTGGCTTATGAAGATTGACATTATTATCCACATTCCCCTCAACAATAGCCTTATGAGCATTAAGGGCATTAATCAATTGATCTTCCTAAAGGGGAGTTAAATCAAATGTGAATATGGTTGACATATCCTCTTCAAGTTTAAGAGTGTCATATTGCAGAGGCTTAGCTTGCAGGGGATCAAAGTGGAAGGAGGTGTGAGCCCAAAATCTATCCCATCTGATGAGTCAAACTTTATGGGGTAGGGCTCAAGGGTTAGATCAAATGTGAAAGTTTCTAAGAAGGCCCCTTCATCAAACTCATCAATCGAATGAAGTTTATCAATCAAACTTTCCAGTAATGGAGTGGATAGACTAAAAGTAAATCTTTTCAACAAGGCCCCTTCATCACCCTCATCAATTACATTAAGAATATCAATCGAATGTTCCAATGGTGAGGTGAATAGATCAAATGTTAATCTTTCCAGCCTAGACCCTTCATCATAGGTTAGTTCAAATGTGAATTTCTCTAAGAGGGTCCCTTTATCACACTCATCAATAGGAGGAGGATGTTTAGAATTCGACTTCATTAAATCAACAAGATTATTATCCACAAAGCACTCCCCCTCTTCATGTGTTTCCTCAAATGGGCCTTTGATGTTTGGAGTGATGTTCTCAATTTCTTCAAGTGAAGCCCCATTATCAATATTTTCCAAAATCAGATTATCAATTTTGTTCTCCACAAGTGGGGCCTCTAAATGAAAGATGATTTTTTCACTCAAAGGCCCTTCACCATTCTCTTCCTCATGAGGGTTATCATTCAACATATCTACAACATCAACTTTACCCGCTTCTTTATGTTTTTCCTCACATAAGTTGATGATGGCACTCTCCACATCAAAGTGTTCACATTGTTCTATAATAGGGAGAATATCAATCAATGCTTCTAATTGTGGGACTGTGAGATGAAATGAGAAATCTTCCAATGCGGTCCTTTCATGATATTCTTTTAAGTGAGGAGGGTCACATTCCAATACCTCATCATCATCATTTTCAACTAGATAACCCTCTTTTCTACATTTTTTCTCAATTGGGCCATTGATATTCTTAATCTCATAATTTTGAATGACATCTTTTGGCACATCATTTAATTCACCCCCTAACTTATCTTCAACCAACTCATTGTGGCTCTTCTCATAAATGGGTGTGGACTCCTTACTCAAATAAGCCATCTTGCTAGTCACCCAAAATTCTCTTTGATGTAATTCTTCCTCAATTCCCTCATTACCTTGGTCAAGAGTTTCATTCAGTAAGGGAACCACAGGTTGTTGGCAAGAATAAATGTATTGGGTGAATTGAGAGACTTGATCTTTAAAGGTTCATCAGGGGGGTTAGACAATTGGTGCATTGACAATTCATATGTGGCTCTTGTGAGTTGGTCCACTTTGGTTTGGAGGGAGCCAATGCTTTGTTGATTATTCAAGATGATTTGAATCATTTGGTTGAGTTTTCCTTCATCATTGGGACCATTGTATGGAAGGGTGAAAAATGTGTCATGCCCTCCATATTGATTTTGATCAAATTGGGTTTGGAGATTTGGCTTGGCAGGGCATGAAGCTTGATCTTCAGGATTTTTTCAAGAGAAATTATTTTGATCTCCCCACTCAAGGATAGGGGTGTAAGAAGGTGTATGGAGGTTTAAGCATGTTGAAGCATGTTCATGAGGAAAGAATGTCATATGGTCCCCTAAATAGGACTGAGCAAAATTGGTCCTTATTTTGGTGAAGAAAAGGATATTGGGCCACCATGCATGTGGAGTTTTCTTGTTAGGCTGACCAAAAATATGGGCTTTCATTGAATTGGGTGGAAGATGGGTGTTCGGTCGGGTACTCACCTACATAATGGGCCGGCCGGGCCCATGTGTAATCATCTTGAAAGATAGGTGGTGTAAAGGAGCTTGGGCCCATTGGGATGAATTGATTTTGGGTCAAGCAATCAGTTTGATTAAAAACCTGATCCATGGATATGATTTTTTTTGTTTGATTTTTATTTTATATATATATATATATATATATATATATATATTTAACACTAACTAGGATGAAGGGAGAGAAGATGAGGATTTTTTATTATTATTTTGTTGACTCTTTTTTTTATTTTTATGCAAACACAAACAAGTTAACACATAAATTACTTAATGACCTAGATGTGACATAGACCTAGAAATAGAATTTCACAAAATGACTAAAGTACAACTTAAGTTCACCCTCAATATTTTCACCGGCCAGGTAAGAGGTGGGGTAGTGGGAGGCTCCCCCTACTTTCGTAGGGACCTAATTACTAAACCACTAGCCCGCTTAAGACATTTGGCGTCCGACCGTCTTGCCTTAGGCACCGGTTTCCACAAGAGGGTAAACCCAAATCGTACTAAAATCATAGTGTGATCCTAGGGCCAATGCCTACTGAATTTTATTTAAAGTTTAGGTCATGCAAAGATGCAAGAGAAATGTGATTTGTGGGCTAAGGAAGGGTGATGAAATCCCCACCTTATGTTATTTAGGGGTGTTACCCTAAAATATTTTGAAATGAAATGCACACCACAATTTCAAACAAGGGGTTCTTATGCAATATGCATGCTAGAATATGATAAGTAGAACGTACCTTGCCCCTTGCAATCTCCAAAATACAATGCAGAAATTAAATAACAAGGAAAAATCCTATGCTAAATAATGCATGGCCTAGAACATGGATGGTGTGGTTTCTACTCTTGAATGAAGTTTTTTATTGTTGGTGTAAGTGATTTTTTTTAAAATTTTTTTAATGAACCTATCTAACCACAAGATATGTAAAATGGAAAAATGAAACTAGAATGAAAGAGGGGAAGTTTGGATACTTACTTGAAAAGTGATCCCTCATTATTTTTTTTTGAAATGAATGACAAAATCAAATAATAAAAGAAAGAAAGGTAAACTTACCTCTGATTTTTTAATTTTTTTTTTTCTAAAAAAAAATAAGAAAAGAGAGTTTTATTAGTACACTATAAACACAAGGAAAATAAAGTTTTTAAATCGAAAATCATCATTCTTCCCCGACAACGGCGTCAAAAATTGATAATGCGAAAGTTCGTCGTCTAAAATACGCGTATCAATCTTAAAAATTCAACTCGCACTAGATGAAAGTAAGGCGTAATAAGGTGACGAGAAGGGTCGATTCCACAGGAAGAAGAGATTTTTAGAGTTAAAAACCTTGGAGTCCTTTGAAAAATACTTGTGATTTGGCTTTGCTTAAAGAAAATAGTGAAATGATGAACAAACCAAACACTTAATTGAAAACACATATGACTATGTGCCTATGCTATAGAAAATAATTGCATGAAGTGAAAAGAAGAGATAGAAGAAGGAGGTAGAGAGGGTAGAAGATCAAGAACTAGATCAAAAGAACAACTCCTTTCATTAACTTAAAAGAAAGAGTACATGAAGTGCAAGATAAGCTTACAACAAAGATATAATGAGATTATAATAAAGTAAAATGAAACTAAAATAATAAAAATAAAAGGAGCCTGAGATTTGAAGATGGTAGCAGTAATGGAGACGACGGCGTCATCCTCTCTTGGCCTTGGATCACGAATCACCTTACGGAAGATGTCGTCTACACCGGGAGGAAGTCACATTCGTCGTTGAAGTTGCCTTTGGAGGGTGAATAACTCTGACCTCAAGATGAATTAGGAGATTCCCAAGAAGAATAAGTTGAAGAGGGGGAAGAGAGAAAGAACTTTGATGAAGGGCATAGAGAGAGAAAATGTGAGGAAGAGGGTGAAATCAGAGAAAGAAGGGAATGGTCTGCACGGATGAACAGTAACTGTGTAGAAAAAATTGAACTGAGAAGAATTAAAAATAACTTTAAAATGTGATGGAATTAGAGGAAGAGTGGTAGAAGAATAAAATCTAGATCTACAAGAGAGGAAGAACGTTTATGAAGAACTCAGATAAAAAAGAAGAGCAGAAGGAGGAATAACAGAAGCTAGCACCTCGGATGAACAGTAAAATCACAGGACAATAAGTTGTAAAATGAGAAATAACTTACCAACTAGAAAGATTTAGAAGATGATGTATATGAAGAAATTGTCGAACACTTATAAACAAAGATCTTTCATGAAGACAATAAGAGGAGAAAATGACTAGAAAGTTGAGAAATAAGGGGAAGAACAGAGAGAAAAACTGGTTCATAGATGAATAGGAGAGTACAGTGAAAAATATGAAATAGCTTAAAAACTAGAAGGAATTAGATAATGATGCAGAAGAATAAGTTGTAGAGAATTTAAAATTGAAGAACTTATATGAAGAGTGCAAGAGTAGAAAACGAACCAAAGGGGGATAAATCAGCGACCTAAGGTTGGAAGAGAGATTACCAAAAGAAGAACTCCCCTTCACCTCCTTGTCATGGGCTATTTATAGGGAAAGTTGGGTCAATGGAGGGTGGAGATTGTATCAAAAAGATATGGATGACTGAGATTTAGGTAGAATATAATACATGGGGAAAAGAAAAAGGAGGTGGGCACCCCCTTTCTTGGACTTTGGGCACCCCCTTTCCAACTTTGAATCTCCTTTTCAAACATTGAATGTACTTTTCCTCCTTTTCAAACATAAACTTTGAATTCTTCTTTTTCAAACTTTGAATTCAAAATTTTAAACTTTCTTTTCCCTCCAACCAAAATATTTTGAATTCTTTATTTGACTTGGTCAAAGTGGTGATGAACGTTTTGTCCCCGGCTTCTTTTGTAATTACCTTCGGTGTCCTGCACACACATAATTATGATTTAGTCCAGGAAAGTTACCATAATGTGCACATGAATCACAATTGCTCACAATTATGCAATGGAGAATTAATGTTCATGACTCTCAACTTCATTTTATTAAATGAAATCGCCAAATTAATTAATTTACGTGAAAGGTCCAATCTACATGCGAAGTTGAGATTAACGATAGATCATGCATAATTGCCTAATTATATGCACATAAAATGGTGTACATGTGATGAATTATCATAGAAAATGGACGCTTATCAGCAAGCGGTCATATACAGGACCGTTTAGAAATCCAAGCGGTCAAGTGAAGGACCGTTTCATAAGACAAAGTCTGATATAAAAAAAAACCCATCTCTGAAGCCTTGCGGTCTAGTGGATGGCCGTTTAATGTCCTTTGGCGGTCTAGTGAATGGCCGCTAGCAAACTCAGATGGTCAACCATATGGCCGCTTAGGTCCAGAAATATAAAACATCGATAAGTGCTTTTTTAGACAATGGGCTTTAATGGTACAACCAGCTCGGCGTTCTAGTGGGAACCCCAGGCTCGCGGAGTCTTATAGAGACCTTGAAACAAGATTTCCTAGTCCGTTGGAAGGAATATCCAAAGGAGAGGTCATCAAGTCCAAGATTGTGTTCTTAATGTGCAAAAAGTGTAACTAATGACAACATACCTGGATATGTGCCATGTACTTATGAACATGACTCTTAGAAGAGAGAGAATCGTGATAAACCAGTGATCAAGTTAAATCATGAATCATGTATCATCTTTGAACATATATTTATTACAAGAATATATAATTTTGGTCATAAACTAACATAAGTTAAAATAATACCAATGTGCACAGAATATGAAATCTATGATGATAAACAATGAAATTAACTAAGTATATAAAATTAGTAATCAAACCAGGAAATAAACTTAGTTAACTAGGCTTATCATATATTAATTTTGGTTAATCCGTAATATGTTTGGATTATCAATATTACAGAAAAATTAGAAAACCAAACGGTCTGGAATAGAACAGTTTAACTGGCCAAATGGTTAGTCGGGCGACCGCTTATGCTATCGGGCTAGCAGTCTGTCGTAGGACCATTAAAATACCAGGCGGTCTATAGGACGACCGTTTGCTCCTGTATAAATTCGAGTTCAAATAATAGTAAAGCCAAATGCCAAACTAAGATACATCATGCATGGAAATCAACATATATAAACTTCCATAATCATGATAGAACAAATATAGGCCAACAATATGCATAGGTTCATGTATTTAACAAGAAAAATTCCTTTTTACTTTATTAGGGCTAATTCATCCACGAGGATTAAACTTAGATGCATAGTCCTGCTAAAACATAAAATTCTCAAAGTATAATGCATTAAAATGCACGAAATCAGAGGACTTTTATTTCTGACTTCAAATTTGAGCCATTCATGAGATAACCTACCTTAATTAATGCTCCTAGACTATTAATTTCGGATTGGAAGTAAGCCCTAGTTCTGCACGTTCTCGTGCTAAATCAGCAACTTCCTGCCCTTGTATCTCCTAATTCTCTTGACCTATTGACGTGAAATTTTGAGGATAAATAGAAGATATGAAGGGTAACAGAAAGTTCTAAAGACACTGTTGCTAAATACCTCCTTTAGGGCTCCGAATTCCTTGATCAATCTGGGTCAGATGCACTAATTCTTGAGTTACTTGTGTAGAATCAACAACTTTGGAAACTTCCATCTTCCTGTCGACTTGATCTCCTAGAACGAAATTTGGAGGGTAATTAGTTCTAATTATAATAAAAAAATTCCTAGAAGAAACTTACCTCTAATTCATCCTCCTTACCTTAGTTCCACGCGAGCCAAAAGTAAGGGTCACAGAGGTCTAATCTAGGATCTATTTATAGGGTTAGCTAGGGTTTTGAGGATTAGAACAGACTTAGAGTCCCATTTAGACTTTCAATTCGATCTATTATCCTTCTAGACTTATCTAATTAGTAGATAGAGTCGATCCTAGGTGATTTGGATGCTAAAAATCCATCCTTTTCACGTTTTCTCATACTCACAGAACTGACAGAGATAAGCGGTCTAGCTCTGGACCATTTGACTCTCCACGCGGTCTCGCGATAGACCGTTTGACTTCGTAAGCGCCGAATTTCAACTAGTTCAAACTCTTTTTTTATTATTATCTTCACTATTATCCCTTTACTTATATACCAAGGAGTAATTATCTCCTTTAATTTTGTGTTTACACCCATTCCCAACTTCTAGAATATGGGCTGAGGTCCAAAATAATCTTTTTGGGCCTATTGGGTTTATTATATGGACCTAATCATCTTGGATTTATGTAGGGCTTAAATAATTGGATTTAATTAAACAAAATTCATTTATAGCCCATTAAATAATTAATAATTATATTTTAAGATCCACAAAATTCTTAGAAAAATTTTTGGGGGTTACACAAATAGATGCACACAAGTGACAAATGTCCAGCAATGGCATCAAGTAGCTCACAGTGCTGACGAGGTTCAAGGGTGAAAGATGCAAGCTCAGGGATGACAAGCTCACTGGGTGGAAACCTCGTTCACAAAGATCATAAGGAAGCACGGCAGAAAATGGCTAAGGTAGAAAAGTTAAAGCAAGGGCTAAATGCACAATAAAGGTGACAAATAGGTAAGTATTGATGACAAATGGCCGTTAGAGATAACAAATGGCTTGGTTTGGGTGAAAAATATGTGCAGCAAGGGTGATAAATTGGAAGAAGATGAAGAAGTGTCTATCTCGGTTGGCGACGGAGTCAACACCAGTCAAAGTTAACCCCATCAAAGTGGCTCCAGTAAACCTCATCTGTAGTTAAGTAACTCTGGTCAAAGTCAAACCCCAATCAAAGTCAACATAGTCAACAACTTGGGGTCAACATAGTCAGAACTTGTAGTCAACATATTCTGACCTCGGAGTCAACATAGGTAAGCCAAAAGTCTTTTGTCAGCTGAAGAAGTCATGGGAGAAAAGTAGAGCCTTAAGAGTGAAAAATGATGCATCTACGGTGTAAAATATACACCTAAGGGTGACAAATAGCATTGACGACGACCAAGGCTAAAGTGGAAAACAACAAGGGCGACGGCTCAGTTGGACAATGGTGACAAATGGCTTCTGCAAGGCTGAAAGATGAAGCACACGGGCAAGGCAGATAAGGGTGACAAATAGTTACACATGGATGGCAAATAGCTTAGTGTGGGTGTAAAATACCCAACTAACGGTGACCAATAGCTCACCAAGGGTGAAAAATAGGTTGCAGCTATGTAAACATGAAAAGTCATGAAGGAGGCGTCGACGCAGTGGAGCAATTAAGTCAACGCAGTAACGGCTTCAGTAGCAGTAGAAGCCAGTGCAAAGAAGGATGCGTCGATGCGACATTTATAGTGCGTCAACGCACACTCTACAGACAGAACACGTTATAAGGTGTCCTTGAAGAAGGCTGCGTCTACGCTACACCTTCGGTGCGTCGACGCACGCATTGTGAACTCCAGAAGCGTCCTTTACGAACTTGCACGTGAGAAAGATTTGTGCATAATAGTCCAAATCCAAATGATTGAAAGGGATGTGCTCCAATGGTTCAAGGTTCTAGAAGACCTTTTGGAAAGAGATATTCCCACTTTCCAGCTGGACCAATCGTAAACCCCTCCTAGAACAGGTTTCATCCAAAAATAGGTTGTGCCTTGAGGAAGAAGAAGTTCAAACCGGTGTGTACTGCATGAAGGGGGTTGGTAGGCCAATCAGAGGCCAACGTACCTTATCACTTCTGGGCCAATCAATGGCTACTCTTTTCAGGATCTGGAAGTATTCTGTAGATCTAGATGGTCCAGATTTCTTTCTACCAAATCAGGGACAACCGGCTTTGTACCATGCATACAGAAAGAGAATATTGTCTGAAAAGAAAAGGAATGCGTGGGAGCATGCATAAAACAAGGAACGAATAGAAGGTTCAAGGGAAGCCCATCCTTGAAGAGCTAAGTAAAGTAGCGGAAGAAAAGAAGAAGAAGGAGGAGGAGAGCCCGAAGTCACCTATCTAAAGATTTGCAGAAGAAACATAAGTTGTTCTTCTACATCCACTCCTCTTCATCCTGCAAGGAGAAGAAGCTCCATATCCGGCTTCCTATGGCAAAGGAGAAGCTACTCTCCATGGAAGCAGCTAATCTGGAAGCAGCCAAGAGGGCCCTCCAGATTTCAGACAGGGACTTTTTCATATTGTTTGAGCTTCCTATATCCTGTCTGAGCTTTGTGTTGTGTTATCTTTTTTCCTTTTTAACAATCTATCTGCTGAGACTTTGAACCGTCCCTACCGGTGATAGTAGGAAGACAGAATGAGCTTGTGCTCTGATCTATGGTGATCCGTCCCTACCGGTGATAGTAGGAAGATAGACTGAGCTTGTGCTCTGATCTGTGGTGAACCGTCCCTACTGGTTGTAGTAGGAAGACAGAGAGAGGCTGTGCTCTGATCTGTGGTGAACCGTCGCTACCGGTTGTAGTAGGAAGACAGACAGAGGTTGTGGTTTGATCTATGGTCTGGCCTTGTGTGCCTTTAAGCTATGTTTCAGCGGTTTGGTGTAGTTGCACTAGGGAAGCCTCACTCATTTGAGTGAGGGGTGGACGTAGGACTCTGGGTAGAGTCCGAACCACCTTAAAATCGACTGTCTAGTGGTTTACTTGGTGTGTTTGTTCCTTATCTCCTACCTCCTTCACAGGGTGGTTGATTGATGTGCACACTGTTGGGTTAAACTATCGATCCTATATTCCGCATTGGATTCACGTTTATATCTATTCTATCAAGACTCCACTGGTATATCAAAAGGTGTGCATCAACACACTTTACGTAAGGAGTGTTTTGAGTTCTAGCCTCCGCCTTGCACCAGCTCTATTGACTTATCGTTTGTGGGTGTTGTTGATTTTAGTTTGATTGATTTCTGGTTTGGTTATGCACGGTCACATAACAACATGCTAAGCATTCGATATATAATCTGTGTGAACTACCACTAGTTGTTTTAATTGGTATAGAGTTTTAAATTGGACATAAATTCCTAGCTGGATCTATTCATCCCCCCTAGATCCCAGCAGCGCACCTAACAATTGGTATCAGAGCGGGTCTCTGATAGATCATATTTTACAATCTGTGGAGAATGTCCTGTTGTTCTTTGTGTGATATCATTGTTTTATTTGTCTAAGTTTTCAATGGTTCATCCACCGATGTTTGACAGTTCAGATTTTTGTACCTAGCTAGGCGGTATGTGCACTTTTGTAAATTCAGTTAATCCAAACTTGTGGAGCCTCATTTCCAAAGGTCCATATAATCTGCCCAAAGATATGTCCAAATGGACAGACATTTATAGGATGAAGAACAATGAAAATCTTAGAGCTCTAAATATCTTGAAAGATGCTATTGATCACAACATCTTTCCATTTGTTTCTTCCTCCAGGTCTGCGAAGGAAATCTGGGACAAACTAGCTGCTATCTATAAGGAGGAGCAACACCTGTGCTTCATGGGTGACAGCATGCAAAGCCATGAAGAAAGTGTTGATGAGGAGGTAAACTCTATGTTTGAAAACTTCTCCATAGATGATTGGCAAGATGCTTATGCTGAATTGCTTGAGAGTATGAAAAATTAAGAAAACAGAAGAAGTCCTTGAAAAAGAAATTGAATAATTCAGCTCACACTGATTCTGATAATGAAAGCTTGAAAGCTTTGAAGTCTGAAAATGAAAATCTCAGGAATCAAATTGAAGAATCTAGAGAGAAACTTAACAATCTTGAGGAATTAAATGAATCCCTTTCCTTTGATGTTGAAGTTCATAAGGAAACAATTGTTTCATTAAGAAATGAAAATAAAGAGCTTCTAACAAATATTTCTAAACTCAAACAAGTTGAAATTACTTGCAAAAAGAAACTTAACAATCTTGAGGAGGAAAACAATTCGATCTTTGAAAAATGTGAAGCTGTCAATGTAGTAAATGCAGAATTTCAGAAAAATCTTAAGAAATCTGAAACTCTAAATAGAAAACTCAGAAAAGAAGCTGAAAACACATGTTCTGTAAATTCTGCATGCAAAATTTGTTCATTTATGAAAGAGTTAAATGAAGGTCTTCATTCAGATCTTGAGTGGCAAGAAAAGCTAATTGACTCATTGAAAGAAGAAAACAAACATTTGCTATCTAGGGTATTGGAGTTTGAACAAGTAAAGGAGGAACTGAATGAAAAGTTGAACTCAATACCCAACGATGAAAGACATGTTGAAGAAATCAAGAACTTGATTGAAGAAAATGAAAAAGTGAAACACTTGAATACTACCATGTCTGAAAAATTGCTCACTTTTGAAAAGGGAAAATGTTTGTCTGTTGATGAGTCTGAAAAAGTTCATGTGTTGGAACAGGAAATTAAAAGTTATAAAATTGTAAAACAAAGTGTTGAATGAATATGTTGTCTGTAGTGAACAGAAAATTACTAGTTATGAGTTGCATATTGCATCCCTTGAAAATGAAATTCAGGACTTGAAAAGCTCATTATCTAAGTTTGTAGATGGGAAAGAAATTTTAGATAAACTTCTAGGAAGCAAGGTGAATTTCCAAAAAGAGGGGCTGAGTTATAATCCTGTAAATAAAAAGAGCTTTGAAAACAAACTTTACACATCAATTGCAGTTCTGAACCAACCAGCACCTCAAATGCAACAATCTTTCAGTTCACTGCCCAAAAGAATTCAAAACAAGCTACCAATCAGAAAACTAAAAAACAAACTAAAAAATAGAAAAAGTTCAAAAAGGTTCCTGCTACCACAGTGCATGTTGTACATAATTCCAATTCACACACGCATGCACACTCAAAGAAAATTTCTTGTCATTACTGTGGTAGAGTAGGTCACATGATGCATGATTATAATGTCATGAAATTTGATGAGATGAATGCATGCAAGAAATTGAATGGCTTCAAAGATTCCAAAATGGATTCAAACAAAAAGGGCTCATTTCAAAACTCCCATGTGCATGCTAGAAAACATGTTAAAAATCATGTTGTCCAAGAAAGGACAATCAGATGCTTTTACTGTGGACGGGTTGGTCATGCAATGCATGACTGGTTTCTTTTGAAAAAGGATGAATTTCAAGCTCATATAAAACCCACTATCCAAAGAAGGCCAAAATTGTTCTTAAACAAGAGGCCTTACTGTCATAACTGTAGAAGGACCGGCCACACAATCAAGGACTGTTGGCATGTGAAAGGAAATCATAATTTCCATGACATAAATGGCAAAACTACTGCCTTCCCACAAAAACTTCATGCATACTCTCTGAAGAAAATTTTGAATGCTTCTATTCATTGTCATTACTGTGGAAAGGTAGGGCATGTTATGAATGATTATTTTATTATGAAATCTGATGATCAGCATGTCTTGAATTCACGGACAGAACATGTGAAAGGTGCTACTAACTTTTCAGGACCCAAGAGATCTTGGGTACCTTTAAACAGAAAATGAGAACTTGTTCTTGCAGGTGTGCCTTGGAGCAGGGAAATAAAGGGGGTTCATTAAATAAGCAAGGCACCCTGGTTTGGTATTACATGCTGCATAAATTCAGGACCCAGTCTCTATGTTTATGATCCTTATTTGCAGGATTTTGAAGTTGGCTGCATATGTTTTCGTGTGTGCATATATCATCCTGAACAATTGAACTCACTTCAAATATGTTGCAGGGAAGTTCAATGCATGCTTTGTGCTGCATATGTTTACATGCATGCTTATATTCATTAGCATTGAACTCATGATGCATTTTCATGCATGACCTTATGGTATATTAAATGGTGTTGGGAGAAGGGCAGATTATGTCTGTCTGGAAACCCACACTAAGCGTGAGGTGGTTGTCAAGCCTAAGTTCTCCGCCAGGTACCATAGGTCATTCCTGCATTTGACGCATGCACATTCTTCATGAGATCCTGTTCAGCATACTCCCTTGCATGATTTTCATATTTAGCTTACATATTCAATGCATTCAGTGAGGGGGAGTAAGTAGCATGCATCTATCTGCTCTTGCTTGACCAAGTTGCACATTCATTATGTCTAAGTCCAAAAATTCATTTGAAGTGCATGCACACCCTGTTGTTGTTCAAAGAGAAACATATTTGATCCATGCTCACTACATATGTGTCTCTTTGCATACTCATGCATAATGTGAAGAATTTACTTGGAATGCATAGTATCTTCATCATGACTAAATGCATTTAGTTAAGGGGAGCAAGTGTCTCATGCTTTGATTTGCATTTCTCTCATACACAATTTGCATTTAGTCAGGGGGAGCCAGTGCCAATCTGGCATCATTAGAATGCATGTCATTGATGATATAAAATTCAAAGAGTCCATGCATCCATTTAGAGTCAATTTGAATTGAGAAGTATTTCTGGAAAAGCTCAAGTCGACCGGAGGACTGTTCAAGTCGACTTCTCTACAGTTTTCTGAAAACACTGCCTTCTATTTTGAGCTCAAGCAAACTTAAAGACCTTCATAAGTCGACTTCATCTATCTACTTTAAAATTCTGAACTGCTTTGTCTCTATGATCTATTCTCATCATTTCTAAATCCATGTTCCATAGATATCCTCAGCTTTAACTTTGAAAATCAGCTTTCAAAATCCAGCATTCTCTGAGGGGGAGCTTCTCTAAGATCCTGCTTACACTCTTTCAAGAGGAGTCTCTTCCCATTGATGTCAACATTTGGTATCAGACATACTTTAAATTAGTATCCATGCTATTTCCACAAATCTTGAAACCAGTCTGCTTAAACCTTCTTGAAAAACTATCTTTCTTGTTGAATCTTATTGAAAATACATTGAACTACATTGTGCTTAGAATAATTCCAATCTATTCATCCAATTCATTAATATGAGCAAATCATATATGAGAATCTTCTTTTATAAGACCTTATGATGATTCATGAATAAAACTGTTCGTTTTAGCTTAATGAATTCAAGAGTTAAAAAATTGAATTTCCTGAAAAATGTTGTATTCAGAATTTAATAGGTCTCAACCAATTCTCACATGTTGTGTCATGTGCAATCTCCTGGAATATGAAGGTTTAAGGTTAAGGCAACCATTGTTAAGAAACTTAGATTAAGTATTGTTCTTAAACATAGATAAATCTGAAAAATTCCAACGGGCAGCACATAATAAAAATTGTAGATCAAATGCTCAAGATAGAGCAATTGCAAAGAGTTCACTGAGAAACTAGTTCCTTCATCAAAGAAATGGAGTGAACCATGTCATGAGGTGCCCTTGCTATCTCTACTCAAAATGAAGCAGGATAGTTAGTCTCATTGAGTAACTAGGAGTGATGGCGTCTAATCAACGTGCACTCTTATGTAAAAAGTTGTGGGCTAAACTTGAATGCTCTTAAAAAATTATGAGCCAAAAGAAAAATCTGAAAATGTGACTAAAAGGTCAACAAAAGTGCTGTAATCCTGAAGTGTAAATCGAAAATGTTAAATGTGTTTAATCTCAATACTTGTCTTTAGTTACTCCTAAGGGAGTCATTGATTTTGAATGAGTAGGACAAAGGGAGGTTAAACAAGATTTAAACATGTAACCTTGGTTTATTTCTATTAAGTCTGAGTGCAAAATGCTTAAAAGAGTTTAATTGATAAACTCTAAATTCATTATACTTAAACCAAGCAAAAAGATAAAGGCTGCATCATAAGAGTTCATATAATTGAAGAGTCTGAAAATTGAGAGCTTGATTAATGAAAGATGTCTCAGATTGCAATTTTTTTTCCTGATGCAATATTTTTTTGAGCTCCATGTCTGCTGAACTTCATTGTTTGACTCTTGTCTACTGCTCTTCATCAGCTCTTATCTGTTGCTATTAATTCTGTAACTTTTTGGAAATCTCATCACTTGATTCCACTGATGGACATTATTTCCTCTCAATTGGTATCTGACCATGCTATTTTTGATGAAGTCCCATTCTATTCTAAACCACCCCTGTTTGGAGTTGCTAACTCATCATCTTGATTGGCATCTGAACCTAATGCTTTTGATGATATCCATGTCTACAAATTGCTCACCCATTATAATTGCTCACCCAATAATGTGATATTCTTGCCTTCACTAAATTGGTTTCTGAAGTCAGCGGCTACTATGACTCTTGTTCATTCATCTTCTCCTGGATATTTCTTTCATCACTTTGATTGGTATCAGACAACTCATCTCTCATCCATTTCTAAATATTTCTCCTTGATATCCCCTCCTTCATGGTATCATACTCCCTTCCTTTTTTTGCAGATGTCAAAGGGGGAGAGAATTTGTTGAGTCATTACGTCATTAAAGGGGGAGATTGTGAGATGTTGTGGGGGAGAGAGTTTGTTATTGAGCCACTTGGGGGGAAATGGTTGTGAGATGCTACATAAAGGGGGAGATGCATTAAGATGGAGATGATGTGTTGCTGTGATGCTGTGTTTATGTTGTGCTAATGCTGTGATGTTGCTGTGATGCTTCCTTGTTTACACTGTTCATAATGACTCATAGTTGCCATCATCAAAAAGGGGGAGAATGTTGTGTCCATGTGGTTTTGATGATGACAAATATGAGTCATCATATTTTGATGATGAAATATGAGTCATCATGTGGTTTTGATAATGACAAATGAGAGTCTTAAATCATGAGTCTTCATAGTTTTTATAGCCTTCATGCTCATTCATAGTCTTCATATTCTTCATGCCTTGATGATGTCAAGCCCCATAAGTTTCATTATGAGCATGCGTTCATAGTCCCTGAGATTGATGTCTTCATACTCTTGATTTGATGCCAAGACTATGCTAACAATGTTGAAAGACTTCTAGTGTCACATGCAGTAGCAATGCAGTCAATACAGTAGCAATGCAGCCACCCCATTTCAAAGACTACGCTCAAAGCCAAAAACAGTCGACCATTGCTTATTTTGGTCAACCGAATTGTTTTGTAGCTGCTATAGATTAAGAGTGACAAATAGATACCCTTGGGTGATAAATAGTGGATAAGAGTTAAAAATACACTCTCAAGGGTGACAACTACATCTTATGGCTGACAAATAGACGATGAGGCTAAAAGCAAAGAAAATGAAGCCTTCGCCATGAAGAAGAGTCGACACTTGAAGTTAACACCTTTTCATCAAGGTTCTGTCCAGGCATCTGCAACGCAAGTGGCGTTGACGCAGTGGAGCAATTGCGTCGACGCAGCAAAGCTCTTCAGGTCTGTGATAAAGGATCCAGCCAATGGTGTCAACACAACATGTTGGTTGCGTCGACGCAGCTAAAGGTATTCTTCAAATAGAGCTTCAACGGAGAAAAATGGATCTGAAGGCAGACAAATAGATGCACACAAGTGACAAATGTCTAGGAATCGCATCAAATATCTCACAGTGTTGACGAGGTTCAAGGGTGAAAGATGCAAGCTCAGGGATGACAAGCTCACTGGGTGGAAACCTCGTTCACAAAGATCACAAGGAAGCATGGCAGGAAAATGGCTAAGGCAGAAAAGTTAAAGCAACGGCTAAAGGCACAATAAGGGTGACAAATAAGTAAGTATTGGTGACAAATGGCCATTAGAGGTAACAAATGGCTTGGTTTGGGTGAAAAATATGTGCAGTAAGGGTGATAAATTGGAAGAAGATGAAGAAGTGTCTATCCCGATTGACGACAGAGTCAAAACCAGTCAAAGTTGACATTAGTCAAAGTCAACCCCATCAAAGTGACTCTAGTAAAGTTCATTTGTAGTTAAGTAGATCTGGTCAAAGTCAAACCCCAACCAAAGTCAACATAGTCAACAACTTAGGGTCAACATAGTCATAACTTGAAGTCAACATATTCTGACCTCGGAGTCAACACAGGTAAGCCAGAAGTCTTTTGCCAGCTGAAGAAGTCATGGGAGAAAATAGAGCCTTAAGGGTGAAAAATGATGCATCTACGGTGCATAATATACAGCTAAGGGTGACAAATAGCTATTGGCGACGGCCAAGGCTAAAGAGGAAAACAGCAAGGGCGATGGCTCAGTTGGACAACGGTGACAAATGGCTTCTGCAAGGCTGAAAGATGAAGCACACGGGCAAGGCAGATAAGGGTGACAAATAGTCACACATGGGTGACAAATAGCTTAGTATGGGTGTAAAATACCCAACTAACAGTGACAAGTAACTCACGAAGGGTGAAAAATAGGTTACAGCCGTGTAAACACGAAAAGTCATGAAGGAGGCATCGACGCAGTGGAGCAATTAAGTCAACGCAGTAACGGCTTTAGTAGCAGTAGAGGCCAATGCGAAGAAGGATGCGTCGACGCGACATTTACAGTGCATCAACTCACACTCTACAGATAGAACACGTTATAAGGTGTCGTCGACGCTACACCTTCGGTGCGTCGACGCACACATTGTGAACTCCGGAAGCGTCCTTTGTGAACTTGCACATGAGAAAGATTTGTGCCTAATAGTCCAAGTCCAAATGATTGAAAGGGATGTACTCCAATGGTTCAAGGTTCTAGAAGACCTTTTGGCAAGAGATATTCCCACTTTCCAGTTGAACCAATCGCAAACCTCCTAGAAAGGGTTTCATTCGAAAATTGGTTGTGCCTTGAGGAAGAAGAAGTTCAAACCAGTGTGTACTGCATGAAGGGGGTTAGTAGGACAATTCAAGGCCAACGTACCTTAACACTTTTGGTCCAATCAGTGGCCACTCTTCTCAGGATCTGGAAGTATTATGTGGATCTGGACGGTCCAGATTTCTTTCTCCCAAATCATGGACAACCGGCTTTGTCCCATGCATACAGAAAGAGAATATTGTCTGAAAAGAAAGGGAATGCGTGGGAGCATGCATAAAACAAGGAACGGATAGAAGGTTCAAGCGAAGCCCAGCCTTGAGGAGCTAAGTAAAGCATCGGAAGAAAAGAAGAAGAAGGAGGAGGAGAGCCCGAAGTCACCTATATGAAGATTTGCAGAAGAACCACAATCTGTTCTTTTACATCCACTCCTTTTCATCCTGCAAGGAGAAGAAGCTCCATCTCCAGCTTCCTGTGGCAAAGGAGAAGCTACTCTCTAAGGAAGCAGCTAATCTGGAAGCAGCCAAGAGGGCCCTCAAGATTTCAGACAGGGACTTTTTCATACTGTTTGAGCTTCCTATATCCTATCTAAGCTTTGTGTTGTGTTATCTTTTTTACTTTTTAAAAATCTATCTGCTGAGACTTTGAACCATCCCTATCGGTGATAGTAGGAGGACAGATTGAGTTGGTGTTCTCTGTTCTGTGGTCTGTAAGCCATCCCTACCAGTGATAGTAGGAAGACAGACTGAGCTTGTGCTCTAATCTGTGGTGAACCGTCCCTACCGGTTGTAGTAGGAAGACAGAGAGAGGCTGTGACTCTGATCTGTGGTGAACTGTCCCTACCGGTTGTAGTAGGAAGACAGACAGAGGTTGTGCTCTGATCTGTTGTTTGGCCTTGTGTGCCTTCAAGCTGTGTTTCAGCGGTTTAGTGTTGTTGCACTAGGGAAGCCTCACTCATTTGAGTGAGGGGTGGATGTAGGACTCTGGGTAGAATCCGAACCACCTTAAAATCGACTATCCAGTGGTTTACTTGGTGTGTTTGTTCCTTATCTCCTACCTCCTTCATAGGGTGGTTGTTTGATGTGCACACTGTTGGGTTAAACTGTTGATCCTATATTCCGCATTGGATTCACATTTATATCTATTCTGTCAAGACTCCACTGGTATATCAAAAGGTGTGCAACAACACACTTTGCGTAAGGAGTGTTTTGAGTTCTAACCTCCGCCTTGTACCAGCTCTATTGACTTATCATTTGTGGGTGTTGTTGATTTCAGGTTGATTGATTTCTGGTTTGGTTATGCACGGTCACATAGCAACTTGCTAAGCATTTGATATATAACATGTGTGAACTGCCACTAGTTGTTTTAATTGGTATAGAGTTTTAAATTGGGCATAAATTCCTAGCTAGATCTATTCACCCCCTCTAGATCTCAGCATCGCACCTAACAATTGGTATCAGAGCGGGTCTCTGATAGATCAGATTTAACAATCTGCGGAGAATGTCCTATTGTTCTTTATGCGATATCATTGTTTTATTTGTCTGAGTTTTCAATGGTTCATCCACCGATGTTTGACGGTTCAGATTTTTGTACCTAGCTAGGCAGTATGTGCACTTTTGTAAATTCAGTTAATCCAAACTTGTGGAGCCTCATTTCCACAAGTGGACAACGGTGACAAATGGCTTCTGCAAGGATGAAAGATGAAGCACACGGGTAAGGCAGATAAGGGTGACAAATAGTTACACATGGATGACAAATAGCTTAGTATGGGTGTAAAATACCCAACTAACGGTGACAAATAGCTCACCAAGGGTGAAAAATTGGTTGCAGCTATGTAAACATGAAAAGTCATGAAGGAGGCATCGACGCAGTGGAGCAATTAAGTCAACGCAGTAACAGCTTCAGTAGCAGTAGAGGCCAGTGCAAAGAAGGATGCGTCGACGTGACATTTACAGTGCGTCAACGCACACTCTACAGACAGAACACGTTATAAGGTGTCTTTGAAGAAGGCTACGTCTACGCTACACCTTCGGTGCGTCGACGCACACATTGTGAACTCCAGAAGCGTCCTTTGCGAACTTGCACGTGAGAAAGATTTGTGCCTAATAGTCCAAATCCAAATGATTGAAAGGGATGTGCTCCAATGGTTCAAGGTTCTAGAAGACCTTTTGCAAGAGATATTCCCACTTTCCAACTGGACCAATCGCAAACCCCTTCTAGAAAGGGTTTCATCCAAAAATAGGTTGTGGCTTAAGGAAGATGAAGTTCAAACCGATGTGTACTGCATGAAGGGGGTTGGTAGGCCAATCAGAGGCCAACGTACCTATTGATATGTTTTATTCTTTCCTTCTTTCTTTCTCTTCAATACCGGCTTGAAAGATCCCTTCTCTCCTTCTAATGAATCGATATGTAAAATAAAATAGGACAGTAGAAGGAGAACATAAGAGAGTAAAGAACAGTGATCGCCACCAAAGCGCCGAACGTGATGAACACGTCGTGCCTTGGAAAGAGGGAGACACTCGCCTCAAAATCAGCACTGCAGGGGATGAACGGCCCGTGAAGAACCGCCTGTGGTGTTGGACGTCCACACGATAGACCGTTCTTCAGTGCTGCAGGGGACGCGAGACGTAGGACTACTGGCTGATGGACGATTTAGAAACAACCGCAGGAGGTGAAGGATGGTCGAAGATGCACCGCACATAACATCGAACGGTCCTGGGAGAGCCGCACAAGACCATCAAGCCAGAGGTCACAAAGGGGTCCAACCTCCACCCTCTCCGGCCGGTCAGAGGGGATGGGCCTCGTGTTAGTAAGTTGCTGACCTGCGAAACGGAGTGTAAACACAAAAAGAAAGCCTAAGTTAGAACTAGAGTGTAGTATATGCTAAAATGGAGATGAATGATCATAACTAAATGGAGTGGGGGATATCTGGGGAGTTTTAAACCCCTGAGGGCATCAAAAAAAATGTGGGAGGATGTGTGAATGATAGTGCAAATGAAGAAAAACAAGGAGAATGATGCATGCAACACAAAAGGGAATGATGGACTATCAAAGATAGAAAAAAAGACTCAAAATGAAAGTTACTCCCTGGACCGGAGACCTGTATGGACGTAGAAGGCCTCCCTTCTTGGTCGTAGGTGGCTCCAGGATTCGGCAGGGCTTCGCCGTCGACCAAAATCTCCCCCCTTTCAAACCTGGCCTTTAGGGTCTATTTATAGAGCACCTAAAGTCCTAGCTCGAAATTAGGGTTTAGAGACATTTTCAGGTCGAGATAATCAAAGGAAAATCGTAGATAAACAGATTATCTTTTATCCAGTCGAAACGGCACTTAAAATGGTTGATTATCCGTGGAGAAAATGATGGGAGAAGTTGGGGATAAAACCACGGATAAAGAGATAAAAATCTGTTGAAATTCAGCAATCGAACGGATGAATGGTCTTACGATAGACTGCTCAACTGGATGTGCGGCCATGTTCTGGCCGTCCAACCCCGTCGGTGGAAATTCAAAATAAATCATAAATTATCCAAATTATCCACTAAACTGACCGAAACCTTCGCCGTTGGACTCTCATAGATGAACGGCTCAGATGAGACCGTTCAAAGGTTGAGCGGCCAAAGACAAACCATTCTAGCCTTGTCGGTGATAAATAGATTAATTGGATAATTATCTGAGAAAACCCTCAAGCGCAGGACTCTGAGAGATGGGCGGCTACCATCCATCCGTTCATCAAGTTGAACGGCCAGAATAGGACCCCATAAATGCTTGTCGGCGGAAATTCAAAAAATTAACCAAAATATTCAAAAATAGATGGATGGCCCACAGTCAACCGCACATGGATTGAGCAGCCCGGGATGAACCGTACATGCACATGGGCGCTTGAAACTTATAGAAAAGCCCAATCAACCAAAACCAAGGTCCGTTAAGCTCTGAATCAACTTGGACCTAACCAAGGAGGAAGGCAACCCATAAAATTGGCCCAAAGCAGGCCTGAAAATAGCCCCAACGGGTGATGGACAACTCGAGGCATCAACAAATGGGAGTAAGAGGAACGACTCAACTTATCGGCATAAAACGGGTGTCAACAGATGCCCCTCCTTAACGTCCTCTTTGCAGGGGAGCGAGCGGAGGCGAAGCGGAAGTGACATGGATCATGGAGATGAAGCGGAAATGCAGCGGAGCGGACTGAAAAGCCGGCGTTAAGGTAAAACGACACCCGTTTTTACCAACAAGCGATAAGAATCTTCCGGAAAACTCTGAACCAAACGCAAGGAATGATAAAACCAAAAGTGACACCAGTCTGGAGGAACTAAACTAAATGAAATAAATCGACAAAACCAACCTCATGGGAGACACAATCCCGCGGTCCAATGAGGAGGCCAAAAGCAGGCAATAAAAGTAAAGAAACAGGCTAAAGCTCAAGACGGGGACCTCTTAATCAACCAAACCAAACGAATCGACCAAAGAGAACCTTCCAACTCAGAGTGGAATTAGTTCCTCTTACTCAAACACTAAATGCACAGTTAACCATTACTGACGGGACATTCTTCATGCAAACAATGGGTCATGAAAGCTCAAAAAGATGCGTATGATGCATGCTGGGCTAAAATAAAAGAAATCGTTAAAACAAATGCAAAGAAAGATTAAAATATAAAATACTCGAGAATAATATTGCTAAGCTGGAAAAATCAGAGTCAAGATACCATCCGCAACCACGGCGTGCAGGATAGAACCATCCTCCCCAGGCTTTCCCAACGTAACGGCCTATCCAAAGATTAAACACATGAACCTGGATCATCATCATTTTTGTTAAAGGGGAACATTAGATCCTGGAACACGTAGATAACCAACTAGTTCTCGAGATAATAAATTATAATACCATATAATAATGCAATAAGGGTGATAAGGATAGAAGGCCATACTTGACTTACCTGTGCAGGTGAAACAGCAAGTGAAAGTTTGGATTTTCTTTTTTCTGATTTTTTTATGGATTTTCATGTATAAGACAAACAAGATATGCATAGCGATTAACATAACGACAAACAACATGACATAACATGACGAATGGAAACAACACAACAAGATGAACAAGCACATAGGCAAAGGCATAAACAGACAATACGGATGCATGAACATGGAGTGACAAGACAATAATCAGCGGGACAACACACGGTTGAGATAAGAACATGACAGATCACATGGTTGGGACAACACATGGAATACGAAAAGACGACCATCGACATGTGCAAGATAACTAACAACATGTGGTGAGGAACAAAATAACATGTGTGGGACAACACGGTGGGACATGGTCACGAGATAAGGACACGGCGGGACAAAAGACATGACAAAGCGTGATCTTCAATCAAAATCCAAGATCAAAATGATGCAGAACCGCCATGTTCATAATCGTGAGGCAAAGCCCTCTCATAAAGATATGATCTTCGCAGACAAAAGTTGAGAAAGACATAAGCTTCAGAACAGATCAAGAGATAAGATTGAAGAAGGAAAGAACAGATCAAAAATGTGGACAGGAGGCAGAGCAAAAAGATATAGCAAGGAATGCCTGAGTATTTGCAACCTGCGCACTTAGCAAACGGATTACGTATTTGTCCTCAAGATAAAATATAAAAGATAAATATTTTTAGAATTTTCAATTTTCTTAATTTTTTTGATTTTGAAAATATTTAATTTTTTTGATTTGAATAATATTTCATCATTTTTTTGGATTTTTTACAATATCCCATTCATTTTTTTAAGATTTTTGACAATATCTCATTTTTTAGATTTTTGACAATATCTCATTTTTTTGTGTTTTTGAATAGTAATTCGCAGCACCCAAAGACAGGCTCGAACTACGGGCCAGGGATCACCATCCCTCCCCTCTCATTAAAGACTTCCCTTGAGTAGGGTGTGCATGTGAGGGTGGCTTACATCAACCAACTGCCTCTAAAGAATGGTGCCCCTACTAAGGCCATACCCGGGATACAACCCAGCCTAAGAGGGAGGAGTAGAAGAAAAATTGGAGACAAGCTTCATGTAGGATGGGAGATATCAAGGCTCGAATTCCTTCCAGGGCACTACCCCTTAAAGATACAGTCTATTGTGCCGGGGCTTTGTGTCTTTGATTTTTAGACCCATATTTATCAGGCACGCATGCGACCGGGCTCATGACATCCTACGGGGAACTGTACTGCCACTCTTGCCATGCCTTCTATTCATAATTTTGCATATTGATTCATTTTCTCAGTTTGGTAGCCCTTATTGGCCAGAAATAGCATGAAAGCTCACTTTTCAAGGGTCAAGACTGCCCCTATTTGAGACCTCTCCTGTATTAGGGAGCGCCTAGGTTAGTCATCTTATCCATCAATCTCTTGCCCCTACACTTGGCTGAGCAGAGAAGAGAACAAGACCTTTGTGCATACCCAAAGTATGGCTAAAGCAACAACGATGTTGCCTTAGAGAAATCAGCTATGGCTTGCCGTGAAGTGTGTAAAAACCCATACTCAAAGGTTACCCTCAACGATCAGGAAAGAACTAGACTCCTAGCGCGAGCTATCACCAGCCTAAGGGATGCTGCAGAAGCGAACTCATTTGACTAAGCAAACTAACTAAAGCCTAAGGCTACTCAACCATGTTTTAAAGAACCAACATTATAAGCGCGTGCAGAAATAACAGAGTAATAGCAATGATTACATGTTCTGGCACAAAATCAAAGATACCTTTACAGAAACAAGGGGTGGAAACCGGCCTCCTGAAGCGATCTCGATCATCGAGCTTTGAGGAGCGTGAACTTTATTTTCCTTGTTTGTCAGGATAAAGGATGAAAGGAGAGCAAATGATTGGATTCCTCGACATAGAGGAGTGGCAGACATCATACTGGATGAAGGAGGGATAAAAAAAAGAAGAGAGACGAGGGCTAGAACTCCCTCGTTAAGGCATTGAGGCCCTGATAACAAGGAACCAAGTACAGAATAACCAGTGATTAACTAAGATCATGGTGGGCTAAAGCCTCGAAAATAGCAAGAAAAAGGGTGAGAACCCCGAAAGGGTGAGGAGGAAAGAATAGAAAGATAATGAAAAGATAACTGTGAAGATAAGGTAGAAAGAGAAAGATCATCCGACGTGGTCAGAGAAGAAGAGTAGCGATCACCCGTCAGGGGCGGGGAAGAAAATGCATGAACACCCGACAAGGTTGGGGAAAAGAAATGGAAATCACCCGACAAAGTCGGGGAAGGATCAGAAAAACCACTTGACAAGGTCGGGGAACGAGCACCAGGAATCCCCAACAAGGTTGGGGGAAAAAGATGAGAAGTGAAATTTGGGCGTACCCGGGAAGAAAAACTAGAAGATTCCCCTGGCTCAGGGGAAGAGGGGGACATAGGCCGAAGCCTAGAATGGTGAGAATAGGAAGAGATGGTGGAAACATAGTCAGCTGGTGGAAGGTACACCACCCAAGGATAAGAACCGAGTAGAAGAAAAGACGAATGGACGGAAGAAGGAGAGGAGGAAGTGGACCCCCAAGTGCGTAACTGACGGCCCTTGAACTTATGTCGTCGCCTCTTCTTAGCAGAAATCTTCTCGAAACAACTCCGCCCGGCGCGGACTCGGGCCTTCGGGCTTCTTGTCATGCAATACTTTCTCAAATAACGGGCCCATCTGACAGACGGTTTGGCCAGATTATGAACATGCAGCTTCATCGAGACGGTTGCCCCTAGCTGCACGGTGCTAACCTCAGAAGGACATTCCAGAACAGTTGACTCCTTGGGATGAGCATCAGGAGACATCAGAGTTTTGTCATTCGGCACTAGAAGCATAAGATTCGGCACCTCTATTTGGCAATTGGGCATGAAGCACAACTCCCGTGCTAGAAGCGCAGGACTGAACTGAGGGAGGGTTATGCACGGCGTTGACATGGCCGCCTCACCAATAAACCAAGGGAGATGAGATAGACAATGTAGAATGCCCCTGGTCAATCTTGAGGACACGGCCAATTGCCCTTTGAATGCTAGATTCATTAGATTTCTGGCGGCCGTGTGGGTTAGCACCATCCGGGCGGAAAACTCTTCTGGGCCAGTGAATTGAATAGCAATCAAGCGAGAGGTGATAACAACATCGACAGTGAATTCTCCGGCGAGCAAAGAGATTGCCACCGGCCTCGCTTTTGAAGAAACCAGCACCAGTGCATAGGAACTCTTCTTGGCAACCATCTTCATAGTAAATGCAGGCTCCTTGTTCCCAAGACAGCCAAGGGCTAGGACTCGTATCGGCATGCGGGAAATAACATCCTGGATCTTGAAATGCATAATTGAAACCCGGCTTGGCTCTTTATCTCCCAGGGGACTAGACCCGAGGGGCACCAAAGGTAGCGTGTACCTGCTCTGCGAAGTGGGAAGTGGTAGAGGGAGGTTAGAAGGAGGAGGTTTGAAGGGCGCGAGTGGCGTTAGTGCAAGTGATAAGGAAATACTGATGATGATGGGCATGGGTGGAGGTAAAGGCAAAAGTGGAGGTGTGGGTTTAGGGTCAACCTGCTCGGGCTCAAAGGACGATGGCGAAAGAAGTGGCATCGGTCGCGGGGATGGTTGTGAAGGTGACGGTGGTAGCAAAGGTGATGAGGGTGGTAAAGGGGGTGATGTGGTTGATGGAGATGGTGAAGGTGAAGAGGAAGGATGTGAAGGTAGGGGTGGGGAAGAAGGAGGAGGGGAAGGTAGTGGCGTAGTGGGGGAAGTGGCGGGTAGTGGCGCTCTTCGGCGTATCTTTACAACACGTCGAGAGGCATTGGGAACAGGTGTGGTGGTGGGAACGGAGGGTGAAAGAGAGGTTGCCCGAGCGGAAGCTAGGGTAGGTAAAGGTGGTAGAGGAGATGGGATAGAGGAGGAAGTGGGTAATGGAGCCGGTATCTTATCAACTGAAGAAACACCAGGGTGCCCCTCGTCTTGACGTGGAGACGGTTGCCTAGGCGGCACGGCTTGCTGCTGAGATCTGAAATAACTTGGCGCATGGTAGCCCAATCAATCATCTTCTTGTCTTCCAAGCTGTAAACAAGTTCCCGCAACTCGGGGCAATTCTCGACCACATGCCCTTGTTGACGATGGAACTCACAGAACTGGAGCAAATTCCCGACCGCGGGTTGGCAAGGCATAACCGGAGGGAGTTGCAACGCATGGGTGGCCATCAGATCCCTAAAAACATATGTAAAGGATTCCGGCAATGAAGAGTGAGAAGCCTGCTTCGGGCAAGGTGGATACCGAGGGGTATTAAAAGGTAATGGAGATGGTAGCGGGGGTTGCATAGGCAAAGGGGATTGCGTAGGTGAAGGCGGAGGGCTAGAATGATGTAGAGGCGTTGAGGGAGTGGGAATGTAATGGACGGCATCTACCCGCTCTGGGTGTAGTGTTTCCTTGACCGGAAGTGGAGGGGTGTAGTGAGATGAAATAGCGGAGGGCTGACTCATGGAGGGATGTAAGGTGGAGCACATGGAGGTATGGGGGTGTGGGGGAGCGGACAGTCGACTCGTGGAAGGATATGTAGTGGAGGGTTGACCCATGGTGGATGGGGAAGAGAAGGGGTATGTGGAAGGCGAAGGTGGAGGAGACTCATGGTCAAAGGAAACTAGGAGTTGTTGGGTAATGAAGAGGGCTTGACTGTAAAGTTATTGCCATGAAGTGATATTGTTCAGGGCTAAGATACATCTGAGCTCGGGCGTTGCGTTAGAAATAACCATCTTGATCTGCTCGCCCTCTGGAATATGCCCCGGGACTTGTGTGGCTAGGTGACGCCAGCGGTCGGCAAACGTGGAGTATTCCTCGCCGGGCTTCATCTTCTCTTGGGCCAGATCAACCAAAGAATGTCTGGGCCCGACCTGGTCTTGATATTTCTGAATGAATCTTGCTTGGACGGCCTGAAAATTCATCATCTGCTCTTGTGGTAACGTAAAAAACCAATCCTTGGCCCAACCCTCTAAAGATAGGCCAAATAAATAGGCCATCAAGCGTTGATCATGCTGGAAATGGGCCGACTCATATAGGAAATCCTTCAAATGGACATAGGGGTCACCGACTCCACCGTAGTGACGATAAGTAGGAATCTGTGAACGTGGTGGAAGCTGAAGACCTTGGAAGGTAAGTGGGATATCCGAAGAAGTTTGAGGATTGATTCGTCGTTGAAATTCATCAAGCTGGCATTGGGCCCGAGCGAACATCTCCTCGGTAGGAAGAGTCCGAGAAGGATATGAGCCAGCCTGAGCAAGAGATGATGAATTTGGACCAGGATAGTGATGATGGGTCAGATAAGGGTACCCAACCTGAGAAGAAGGAAAACCCATTCCAGGAATGGAGGAATGCATGGGCCTGGACGGATTACGTGCGTGGGAATGAGGATTGATTGGACTAGCAGCAGCACGGGCGGGATAAGAAGGCCCGTTTAGAGAATAGGGTCCAACGGAGGAATAAGGAGATGGGCCCGCATGTGAAGAGGAATCCACGCGGGGGTAAGAAGATGGAGAAGTATAGGAATAGGGTACAGGGGAGAAGTGATCTATGGGGAGAATGGAGACTCTATATAGTGAATTTCAAATGAATATAAGGAGGGGAATGAACCTACGACAAATGCATCTAAATGGAGACACACGAAGATGAGCTAGACATAATGAGCCTAATCTGACAAAAAAGATGCAAATGATGACACTGTGCAACATACAATGGAGGAGAGAGATGAGAAAGGAATCAGCCAATTACACAAACAAATTCCAAATGATGCGCGAAAATTTTTATAAGTTCTCTTTTAGGACTTTAGTGGATTAATTAAAAATGTGAGTTCACTCAACCACAAGGTACCTAAATACGGTGAGAATGGAGAACTGGCAGACTCTAAAGGAATCTCTCTTGCACGAATGCAGACCCTAGACTAGGGGTAGTATGGTACAACCCGCCCAATGTCCGTGTGGGAATCCACGGCTCACGGGGGCTTACAGAGGTCCTTGGCAAGGTCCCCTAGTCGGCTCCAAGGAATATGGACACGAGAGGAAACCCTACCTCGTAGGAACGTAACTAAATATGGATGAAATGCATGAATCCTATGTGCACCAGAGTGCATGCAAAATCTAGCCTAGAAACTAGCAACCAATGACCAAAATAAACGTGCGAGGATGAAAGCAAATAGGCAGAATGATTATTCAAACATCAGAGCATTCTTTATTCAGAGATCATCATGCGAGAGCAATCAACTTTTCAAGATAAATCAATTTAGCACAGAAAGATTATTATGATATGCGATCATCTAAAGGGCAGAGAATGTCAGAGAACAGAATTTAACACAGGTTTTCAGAACTTACCTGAGTGGTGCACTCTTGGGGGTTTCACTTTTGAGTGCCTTGGTTTATTGACCCCCTTTATTCATACCAAGGCACACCTGCAGCAAAGTAATCAGTTTGATACAGCAGGAACCCAAGCCACCTTAGGTCCTCTATTAAAAGTGACACCTCTAAATGGTGCTTTCCACATTTTCTTAGACTTCAGCTCATCACTCATCATCAAGGAGCAATTATCCATATAATGACCTATCTGACCACAGTAATGACATGATGCAGCAGATTTTAAATTCATTTTATGCAAATTACTATTGTCATTAATTCTATGTATCTTTGCGTGAAAAATTCTGTTAACAGAATTAAGATTCTGTTGATTGAAGCCAGCCTGTTTCTTATAACTTGCCAACCGACAGGTTGCAGCCCTGTGGCCTGGCTTTCCACATTCAAAACATACAATGTGCTTGCTTCGAGAACTAAACTTCTTTCTATCGAAAATGTTTTTATTAACAGGGAAATTAACAAATCCAGAATTAGTTTTCTTTCCCTCAGCATGCCAGCAGAAGGTAGCAATGTGACCAAAATTCCCACAGCAATAACATTGAATTTTATTTTTCTGATCAGTAGAAGGTTTCCTAGGAAGATGATTTCTAGGATACATTCTAACAGCATTTCTTTCATCATTTATCAATGTTACACAGTTATGCATAATATGTCCAACCTTCCCACAATAGTGACATGTTACCACCTTTTTATTCACATTCCCTTGATTGACAGAATTAACATTCGCATGAGAGTGTGAATGTGTGTGTGAACAGTGAGCATCATGCATATGTAAATCAGGGACAGGTTTGGGCTTATTCATATTAACAATTTTCTTTGATTTTTGAAACTTTTTCTGATTTTTATCTGAATTTTTGGCTTTCTTTGCAGTGAATTGAAAGATAGAAGAACTAGATTGATTACCATGTTCAGAACTTTTCACGAATATAGTTGACTTCTTCTTTTCATTAGTTCGTTTATTAACAGGGGCATAGCTGAGTCCTTTCTTCTGAAAATTCACCTTAGAGCCAAGCAGATTATTCAAATTATCCTTTCCTTTCACAAATTTAGACATAGAAGCTTTTAGATCATCAATTTTAGTTTGCAATAACACAATGTCATTTTCACATGAGATTATTTGATTATGCAAACCATCATTGAGTCTTTTCAAATTTTCATTTTCCTGCAGTATCTTCAAATTCTCATTAGCTTCTTTGTCAATCAAAATTGCCTTACCTTTTTCAATATCCATCAGTTTTTTAGAAAGCACAATGTTCAAAACCATCAGCTTCTTATTTTGATCTTTCAACATTTTATTTTCATCAATCAAATTATTTTGATCCACAGTTTTCAAATCCTCATTCAATTTCTGTTTAGACATTTCTAGTTCAGAATTTCTATTCTTCAATTCTTCTAATTTTTCTTTTAGATTTGCATTTTCACATTTCAGTTCTCTTATTTCATACAACATCTCCTTTTTCATTTTCTCTTTTCAGTCTTAAGAGATTTGTATTTTTCTAACAAGTTTTCATACATTTGAATCAATTCATCAAGAGCTGATTGTTCTGAGTTAGAAGTTACCTGAGATGGAGACTCATCTGATTGATCACTCATGTGATCTCTTGACATAAAGCACAGAGTTCCTTTTCCACCATAGTCGTCAGGCAGTTTGTCTATCACTTCCTTTGCGCTTCTGCACTCAGAGATACATGTAAGCACATTAGATTTTATTGCCCCTTTCACAAGGTCAAGGGCCTTTTGATTTTTAGAGAATTTCAGTCTATCTGAGGACTTCCATTTGGATTTGTCCTCAGGAACTTCATATGGACTGTGAGCTATGAGTATCCATAAATCAGAATTCATATGAATCACATAGTCTCTAAAACGACCATACCAGCCATAGAAGTCTAAACCAGTGAATACAGGAATTTCAGTCATAAGTGCAAGATGAAACAGATCAGATCAAGAGCAATGCTAGTAGAGAGCTCAAAATAATGCAAGCGAACAGATCAACTTAGATCGCACCGAAGCCAATTACGGATCGGATCTGCAGGTCGTTGGACCCTTTGTGTAGACACCCGCTCTGATACCAACTGTTAGGTTCGGTGCGTTAGATTCAGAGGGGGGTGAATGAATCTCCCCTTAAATTGTTTGCTCAATTTAAAATCTAAGCAAACTAAAACGCTAATCAGATCTTTTGTTGAACCAATAATCAAATATGTGGAGCACGCCAATGCATTCATCTAACGAAGACAAAGATAACACACAAACCACTGCAAAAGGGTTTTTAGGTGGTTCGGTCCTCCAGACCTACATCCACCCCACACTCAAACCAGAGTGTGGATTCCGCTGACTCACAGCTTGAACGGCTGGGCATCACAGCTTGCCATACATCAGCTGGGCTTCATCGCTTGCCATCCGTTGAGCATCACAGCTTGCTACCGCTGGGCAATACAGCTTAGCCATCCACTGGGGACTACTGCTTAACCCGTCCGAGGCATCCACCTCGCCCGCTGAGCAACACAGCTTGCTGTCCAGAGGAATCCTCCTCTGCAAAACCGCTGACTAACAACTTGATGAAAGGTTCAAAAGAAAAACAAAAGCAAGAAACCACATCAACGAAAAGCTGTAAACAATGAAGCACGAAATGGCGCTGAAGGAGCTGACTGGCCTGGATTTGATCCACGGTCCAGTAGAGACTAAACTTCAGATAACTGACTGCTTCTTCTTCTCAACTCTCGATCTCTCTTCCTCTTTCTTTTTCTTCTTCTTCTCTTCACACTGGATCGTGCAGGCTCTCTATTCTTTCTCTCTGCTTCTGCTCTTCTGCTTCGATCAGACTTCTCTTGAGGAAGAAGCTTCATATATATAGCAGCAGCAAACAGATAGGGCGTGTGGTCTCCATGATTCCCGCCCAGAGGCCTCAGTCCACGTGGCAGCATTTCAGCACAGTGGTTCCACGTGTCATGATCAGGGCCATCTTCTATTCTTGGATCACGTGCATCATTAACCTCCTCGAGCAGTAGCTCTGTAATAACAGACTGTTATCAGTATAGACTTAGCTGACATGAAGAACTGAATGCATCGAGTCTGAGTCATGGCCTGTACAGACTTGATGCACTAGATGCAGTGTGCATATAAGAGAAAGTGTGTACAATGAGAAACGATGCAAGAATGTATAGACTTTGAATGATGCAGACTGGGCATGTACAGACTTTGTGAATGCAAAGCTAAAGCATGTACAGACTTGCTGGTGTGTAATGCAGTATGCATATTTCAAAGTATGTACATTGAAGATGAGTGCCCTGACATGCCAAACGAATGTGTAGACTTCGCATGCAGCAATGTGCAGACTCACTCAAATGATGCATGAACACAACAGCAGGTAATGTGTAGACTCTGCTTTGAACGATGCACAATATATAGACTTGAACGCGTGCAAGCAGTGTATAGTCTTTGAGCGCGTGCAATGCAGCAGCCAGCCGATGTATAGACTTGGCGTTTGTGGAGTTAGCCGTTGTATAGACTTGACGTTATGAAGCACACAGGCTGTACAGACTTGGTCCGATGTACAGACTCGAAGCATGTGAACACGACGATGTGCAGACTTGCTAGTGTATAGACTTGGTGAGCATGCAGCACCCAATGTATAGACTTGCCAAGGGAATGTATAGACTTGGCAAGTGATACAATGTTCAAACGGGATGTGCAGACATTGTAGCATGCAATGTATAGACTTGACCGATGCATAGAGACGCTAAGTGAGACGGTAGACGCTGTACAGACTTTGAGTGAATGAATGCTGCAATGTATAGACTTGACCGATGCGTAGAGACGCTACGTGAGACAGTGCATGCGATGCGATGTACAGACTTAGCATGAGATGCTAAGTGAGACGGAGTAATGTATAGACTTAGCGTATGCATGAAGAGCACTGGCTGTACAGACATGAAATAAATGCATGGACTATGCACATGCATGAAGAGCCCTGTCGATGTATAGACTTGATAATGCAATCTAGGGCGATGTATAGACTTGACTAATGCAATCTAGGCAAAACTCTGTACAGACTATATATGCATGAAGAGCACTGGCTCTGGCTTTATAGACTTGATCGAATGAATCAACCGGAGGTTGTACAGACTAGCCACTAAGGAATGTGCAGACATGCACACATGCACAATGAACTATAGCATAAACATATCAGTAGAGAAGCAATGCACCGATGCTATGCACAGACCTTAAATCATGCACAAAATAATTTATACACATCAGCTAAAACATCATCAAGGCATAAGGCATACAGATCAAGCTCTCAATTGAAGATTAACCAAGTGATGACACTAATGTTGCTATCATCAAAACATCACTGCATCATCAAGGCACAAGGGGCACAACAATCTCCCCCTTTTTGATGATGGCAACACAATGAGTCACACAGACTCAGCAAACAATTCTCCCCCTTTGACACAATAAAAAAGGAAATGGTTTGCGAGTGGAATGAAAGACATGTATGAAATCTGATACCAATTCTCCCCCTTAGAAATATGCAGAATGAGTACTGAAGAATAAAATATAAGAACTCCCCCTATCAACATGCATGATTGACTACTCTCCCCTTAAATGCAGATGACCCATAACTCCAATAAATCAATCTGAAATCTTCCATTACAAACAATCTGAACTCTGGTTGTGGCACCTCACATATGCATGAACAGAATGAAACAGGTGGAAAGTCCACAGAACCAGAACTGGTTGCAAAACAAGATGGAAGATTCCAACAGTGTGGAGAGGAGTACATTTCAGGAATCAATCAGTCAACTGATAAGAGAGAATTCTCAATACAGTTCCTGTTGATCAAGTTGTCAGAGGTGAGTCAGATCATGAGGGATTTTAAGGCATGCACAACTACAATGAGTCTTAACATGAATAGACTCTCCTATCATAGAGGGTTATGAATTGGCAACATGACCAACCTGATTTAATTATGATGTATACCAAATTTGTCAATTAAAAGCAATACTTATATCTGAATTCAAGTTTTAATAAAGATGAACCAAATAATCAGATGACACTCATGACCGCTCATCTTCATCTTACACACAAGATCTCAATGACTCTTTTAAGAGTTACACATATTAGTATTGATGTTAAACACTTTTTACAAGAACATGAGTTGACAGAATTTTCAATATATTTTCATTTGAAGCACATTATATTTTTCCTGAGCAATTTAAGTTGATCACACCTTTTTTACATGAGGCACAACACGTCTCAGGTGAAGTAACCCAGTTACTCAGTGTGATAACTGTCATTGCCTCTCAACATTGAGTCCAGAGTTAGTAATAGAAATGTCTTTTTACATGAGGAGACACCTTGATCAGAGGCCAGACTCCCCAGTTACTCGACACAAATATGCCATTGCTCTGTCAAGTTTTTCGATAAATTTTTATCAGAGATAACTATGGCACCTCATGACATAAGTTACTTTATTTCATTGATAAAGAACCCAGTTTCTCAGTGACCGAGTCATTGCTCTAAATTCATAATTTTTCATTTAGTCAACATTTTTCAAGTTAATGTTTAACCACAGTACTCACTCTATGTATGTCTACCAAAGTAGCCTTGATTTCGAATTTTCAGATATCAGATGAGAGAGTCTAAGGTTTTCATGACACATGTGGTTAAAGTTTATTAAACCTTATCATTCAGATATTTTCAATCATTTAATTACAAATCTGAGAATACATAAATCTTATATCAGTCTGATTTAGTGGTTATTCTTAAACCTACATGATAGGAATTTCTACATGATTCAGACTGAATTGTATGGCCTGCAGCTTGAGTTCCTCAGATCAGATCAATAAATTTAGCTGACCAACTAATCAACAGTAGAACCAAATCAGTCACACCAGCTAAGAGATATATGAAGGATGAGTATAAGCTGGGGGAAGAGTCAATCACCAATAGAGAAGAGCATTAGAAGGGAGTTTATCAACAAACAGTAGCTGAGTCTGGAATACAGACTGATCAGCTGTTTTGGTGACGACAGCAGAGAATTCAATTGAACAGCACATAGGCAAGAGAATGGATCAGATTACTAGACAAAAAGAGTTCATGAGGTGAAGAAGAGATGAAATAGGAATGCTCCCCCTGTCTAAATGCAATGGAATATCTTTTTAGGTTTTTCAAAATTTTAAGACATGCACTACTCTTCATATGTGCAGTATGCAACAAATATGATAAGGAGAGCATGATGACCAAGCGACAGCAGACAAGCTCCCCCTGACAAAATGCATGATATGCAATGAAGGCACAACAATATGCACTGTGAACATGAGATGCACCGACTATATGCAGGACATGAAGCTACCTATACTCTGTGCAATACATGCATCGACTTGAAATGTCAACTATGCAAAGCATGCGTATGACATTCATCTATGCAAAATGATTATTCAAACATCAGAGCATTCTTTATTCAGAGATCATCATGCAAGAGCAATCAACTTTTCAAGATAAATCAATTTAGCACAGACAGATTATTATGATATGCGATCATCTAAAGGGCAGAGAATGTCAGAGAACAGAATTTAACACAGGTTTTCAGAACTTACCTGAGTGGTGCACTCCTGGGGGTTTCACTTTTGAGTGCCTTGGTTTATTGACCCCCTTTATTCATACCAAGGCACACCTGCAGTAAAGTAATCAGTTTGATACAGCAGGAACCCAAGCCACCTTGGGTCCTCTATTAAAAGTGACACCTCTAAATGGTGCTTTCCACATTTTCTTAGACTTCAGATCATCACTCATCATCAAGGAGTAATTATCCATATAATGACCTATCTGACCACAGTAATGGCATGATGCAGCAGATTTTAAATTCTTTTTATGCAAATTACTGTTGTCATTAATTCTATGTATCTTTGCGTGAAAAATTCTATTAACAGAATTAAGATTCTGTTGATTGAAGCCAGCCTATTTATTATAACTTGCCAGCCGACAGGTTGCAGCCCTGTGGCCTGGCTTTCCACATTCAAAACATACAATGTGCTTGCTTCTAGAACCAAACTTCTTTCTATCGAAAATGTTTTTATTAACAGGGAAATTAACAAATCCAGAATTAGTTTTCTTTACCTGAGCATGCCAGCAGAAGGCAGCAATGTGACCAAAATTCCCACAGCAATAACATTGAATTTTATTTTTCTGATCAGTAGAAGGTTTCCTAGGAAGATGATTTCTAGGATACATTCTAACAGCATTTCATTCATCATTTATCAATGTTACACAGTTATGCACAATATGTCCAACCTTCCCACAATAGTGACATGTTACCACCTTTTTATTCACATTCCCTTGATTGATAGAATTAACATTCGCATGAGAGTGTGAATGTGTGTGTGAACAGTGAGCATCATGCATATGTAAATCAGGCACATGTTTGGGCTTATTCATATTAACAATTTTCTTTGATTTTTGAAACTTTTTCTGATTTTTATCTGAATTTTCGGCTTTCTTTGTAGTGAATTGAAAGATAGAAGAACTAGATTGATTAGCCTGTTCAGAACTTTTCACGAATATAGTTGACTTCTTCTTTTCATTAGTTCGTTTATTAACATGCACATAGTTGAGTCCTTCCTTCGAAAAATTCACCTTAGAGCCAAGCAGATTATTCAAATTATCCTTTCCTTTCACAAATTTAGACATAGAAGCTTTTAGATCATCAATTTCAGTTTGCAATAACACAATGTCATCTTCACATGAGATTAGTTGATTATGCAAACCATCATTGAGTCTTTTTAAATTTTCATTTTCCTACAGTATCTTCAAATTCTCATTAGCTTCTTTGTCAATCAAAATTGCCTTACCTTTTTCAATATCCATCAGTTTTTCAGAAAGCACAATGTTCAAAACCATCAGCTTCTTATTTTGATCTTTCAACATTTTATTTTCATCAATCAAATTATTTTGATCCATAGTTTTCAAATCTTCATTCAATTTCTGTTTAGACATTTCTAGTTCAGAATTTCTATTCTTCAATTCTTCTAATTTTTCTTTCAGATTTACATTTTCACATTTCAGTTCTCTTATTTCATACAACATCTCCTTTTTCATTTTTCTCTTTTCAGTCTTAAGAGATTTGTATTTTTCTAACAAGTTTTCATACATTTCAATCAATTCATCAAGAGCTGATTGTTCTGAGTTAGAAGTTACCTGAGATGGAGACTCATCTGACTGATCACTGATGTGATCTCTTGCCATAAAGCACAGAGTTCCTTTTCCACCATAGTCATCAGTCAGTTTGTCTATCACTTCCTTTGTGCTTCTGCACTCAGAGATACATGTAAGCACATTAGATTTTATCGCCCCTTTCACAAGGTCAAGGGCCTTTTGATTTTTAGAGAATTTCAGTCTATCTGAGGACTTCCATTTGGATTTGTCCTTAGGAACTTCATATGGACTGTGAGCTATGAGTATCCATAAATCAGAATTCATATGGATCACATAGTCTCTAAAACGACCATACCAGCCATAGAAATCTAAACCAGTGAATACAGGAATTTCAGCCATAAGTGCAAGATGAAACAGATCAGATCAAGAGCAATGCTAGTAGATAGCTCAAAACAATGCAAGCGAATAGATCAACTTAGATTACACCGAAGCCAATTACAGATCAGATCTGCAGGTTGTTGTACCCTTTATGTAGACACCCGCTCTGATACCAACTGTTAGGTTCGGTGCGTTGGATTTAGAGGGGGGTGAATGAATCTCCCCTTAAAATTTTTGCTCAATTTAAAATCTAAGCAAACTAAAACGCTAATAAGATCTTCTGTTGAACCAGTAATCAAATATGTGGAGCGCGCCTATGCATTCATCTAACGAAGACAAAGATAACACACAAACCACTGCAAAAGGGTTTTTAGGTGGTTCGGTCCTCCAGACCTACATCCACCCCACACTCAAAACAGAGTGTTGATTCCGCTGACTCACAGCTTGAACGACTGAGCATCACAGCTTGCCATACATCAGCTGGGCTTCACAGCTTGCCATCCGCTGAGCATCACAGCTTGCTACCGCTGGGCAATATAGCTTAGCCATCCGCTGGGGACTACAGCTTAACCCATCCGAGGTATCCACCTTGCCTGCTGAGCAACACAGCTTGCTATCCAGAGGAATCCTCCTCTGCAAAACCGCTGACTAACAGCTTGATGAAAGGTTCAAAATAAAAACAAAAGCAAGAAACCACAACAACGAAAAGTTGTAAACAATGAAGCACGAAATGGCTCTCAAGGAGCTGACTGGCCTAGATTTGATCCACGGTCAAGTAGAGACTAAACTTCAGATAACTGACTGCTTCTTCTTCTCAACTCTCGATCTCTCTTTCTCTTTCTTTTTCTTCTTCTTCTCTACTACTTTCACACTCTTCTCTTCTCTCTCTTTTTCATCTTCTTCTCTTCACACTGGATCGTGCAGGCTCTCTATTCTTTCTCTCTGCTTCTGCTCTTCTGCTTCGATCAGACTTCTCTTGAGGAAGAAGCTTCATATATATAGCAGCAGCAAACAGATAGGGCGTGTGGTCTCCATGATTCCCGCCCAGAGGCCTCAGTCTACGTGGTAACATTTTAGCACAGTGGTTCCACGTGTCACGATCAGGGCCATCTTCTATTCTTGGATCACGTGCATCATTAACCTCCTCGAGCAGCAGCTCTGTAATAACATACTGTTATCAGTATAAACTTAGCTGACATGAAGAACTGAATGCATCGAGTCTGAGTCATGGCCTGTACAGACTTGATGCACTAGATGCAGTGTGCATATAAGAGAAAGTGTGTACAATGAGAAACGATGCAAGAATGTATAGACTTTGAATGATGCAGACTGGGCATGTACAGACTTTGTGAATGCAAAGCTAAAGCATGTACAGACTTGCTGGTGTGTAATGCAGTATGCATATTTCAAAGTATGTACATTGAAGATGAGTGCCCTGACATGCCAAACGAATGTGTAGACTTCGCATGCAGCAATGTGCAGACTCACTCAAATGATGCACGAACACAACAGCAGGTAATGTGTAGACTCTGCTTTGAACGATGCACAATATATAGACTTGAACGTGTGCAAGCAGTGTATAGACTTTGAGCGCGTGCAATGCAGCAGCCAGCCGATGTATAGACTTGGCGTTTGTGCAGCTAGCCGTTGTATAGACTTGACGTTATGAAGCACACAGGCTGTACAGACTTGGTCCGATGTATAGACTCGAAGCATGTGAACACGACGATGTGCAGACTTGCTAGTGTATAGACTTGGTGAGCATGCAGCACCCAATGTATAGACTTGCCAAGGGAATGTATAGACTTGGCAAGTGATACAATGTTCAAACGGGATCTGCAGACATTGTAGCATGCAATGTATAGACTTGACCGATGCATAGAGACGCTAAGTGAGACGGTAGACGCTGTACAGACTTTGAGTGAATGCATGCTGCAATGTATAGACTTGACCGATGCGTAGAGATGCTAAGTGAGACGGTGCATGCGATGCGATGTACAGACTTAGCATGAGACGCTAAGTGAGACGGAGCAATGTATAGACTTAGCGTATGCATGAAGAGCACTGGCTGTACAGACATGAAATAATGCATGGACTATGCACATGCATGAAGAGCCCTGTCGATGTATAGACTTGATAATACAATCTAGGGCGATGTATAGACTTGACTAATGCAATCTAGGCAAAACTCTGTACAGACTATATATGCATGAAGAACACTGGCTCTGGCTGTATAGACTTGATCGAATGAATCAACCGGAGGTTGTACATACTAGCCACTAAGGAATGTGCAGACATGCACACATGCACAATGAATTACAGCATAAACATATCAGCAGAGAAGCAATGCACCGATGCTATGCACAGACCTTAAATCATGTACAAAATAATTTATGCACATCAGCTAAAACATCATCATGGCATAAGGCATACAGATCAAGCTCTCAATTGAAGATTAACCAAGTGATGACACTAATGTTGCTATCATCAAAACATCACTGCATCATCAAGGCACAAGGGGCACAACAATCTCCCCCTTTTTGATGATGGCAATACAATGAGTCACACAGACTCAGCAAACAATTCTCCCCCTTTGACACAATCAAAAAGGAAATGGTTTGTGAGTGGAATGAAAGACATGTATGAAATCTGATACCAATTCTCCCCCTTAGAAACATGCAGAATGAGTACTGAAGAAAAAAATATAAGAACTCCCCCTATCAACATGCATGATTGACTACTCTCCCCTTAAATGCAGATGACCCATAACTCCAATAAATCAATCTAAAATCTGCCATTACAAACAATCTGAACTCTGGTTATGGCACCTCACATATGCATGAACAGAATGAAACAGGTGGAAAGTCTACAGAACCAGAACTGGTTGCAAAACAAGATGGAAGATTCCAACAGTGTGGAGAGGAGTACATCTCAGGAATCAATCAGTCAACTGATAAGAGAGAATTCTCAATACAGTTCATGTTGATCAAGTTGTCAGAGGTGAGTCAGATCATGAGGATTTTAAGGCATGCACAACTACAATGAGTCTTAACATGAATAGACTCTCCTATCATAGAGGGTTATGAATTGGCAACATGACCAACCTGATTTAATTATGTTGTATACCAAATTTGTCAATTAAAAGTAATACTTATATCTGAATTCAAGTTTTAATAAAGATGAACCAAATAATCAGATGACACTCATGACCGCTCATCTTCATCTTACACACAAGATCTCAATGACTCTTTTAAGAGTTACACAGATTAGTATTGATGTTAAACACTTTTTACAAGAACATGAGTTGACAGAATTTTCAATATATTTTCATTTGAAGCACATTATATTTTTCCTGAGCAATTTAAGTTGATCACACCTTTTTTACATGAGGCACAACACGTCTTAGGTGAAGTAACCCAGTTACTCAGTGTGATAACTGTCATTGCCTCTCAACATTGAGTCCAGAGTTAGCAATAGAAATGTCTTTTTACATGAGGAGACACCTTGATCAGAGACCAGACTCCCCAGTTACTCGACACAAATATGCCATTGCTCTGTCAGGTTTTTCGATAAATTTTTATCAGAGATAACTATGGCACCTCATGACATAAGTTACTTTATTTCATTGATAAAGAACCCATTTTCTCAGTGACCGAGTCATTGCTCTGAATTCACAATTTTTCATTTAGTCAACATTTTTCAAGTTAATGTTTAACCACAGTACTCACGCTATGTATCTCTACCAAAGTAGCCTTGATTTCAAATTTTCAGATATCAGATGAGATAGTCTAAGGTTTTCATGACACATGTGGTTAAAGTTTATTAAACCTTATCATTCAGATATTTTTAATTCATTTAATTACAAATCTGGGAATACATAAATCTTATATCAGTCTGATTTAGTGGTTATTCTTAAACCTACATGATAGGAATTTCTACATGATTCAGACTGGATTGTATGGCCTGCAGCTTGAGTTCCTCAGATCAGATCAATAAATTTAGCTGACCAACTAATCAACAGTAGAACCAAATCAGTCACACCAGCTAAGAGATATATGAATGATGAGTATAAGCTGGTGGAAGAGTCAATCACCAATAGAGAAGAGCATTAGAAGGGAGTTTATCAACAAACAGTAGCTGAGTCTGGAATACAGACTGATCAGCTGTTTTGGTGAAGATAGCAGAGAATTCAATTGAACAACACATAGGCAAGAGAATGGATCAGATTACTAGACAAAAGGAGTTCATGAGGTGAAGAAGAGATGAAATAGGAATGCTCCCCCTGTCTAAATGCAATGGAATATCTTTTTAGGTTTTTCAAAATTTTATGACATGCACTACTCTTCATATGTGCAGTATGCAACAAATATGATAAGGAGAGCATGATGACCAAGCGACAGCAGACAAGCTCCCCCTGAAAAAATGCATGATATGCAATGAAGGCACAACAATATGCACTGTGAACATGAGATGCACCGACTATATGCAAGACATGTAGCTACCTATACTCGGTGCAATACATGCATCGACTTGAAATATCAACTATGCAAAGCATGCGTATGACATTCAGCTATGCAGAATGATTATTCAAACATCAGAGCATTCTTTATTCAGAGATCATCATGCGAGAGCAATCAACTTTTCAAGATAAATCAATTTAGCACAGACAGATTATTATGATATGCGATCATCTAAAGGGCAGAGAATGTCAGAGAATAGAATTCAACACAGGTTTTCAGAACTTACCTGAGTGGTGCACTCCTGGGGGTTTCACTTTTGAGTGCCTTGATTTATTGACCTCTTTTATTCATACCAAGGCACACCTGCAGCAAAGTAATCAGTTTGATACAGCAGGAACCCAAGCCACCTTGGGTCCTCTATTAAAAGTGACACCTCTAAATGGTGCTTTCCACATTTTCTTAGACTTCAGATCATCACTCATCATCAAGGAGTAATTATCCATATAATGACCTATCTGACCACAGTAATGGCATGATGCAGCAGATTTTAAATTCTTTTTATGTAAATTACTGTTGTCATTAATTCTATGTATCTTTGCGTGAAAAATTCTGTTAATAGAATTGAGATTCTGTTGATTGAAGCCAGCCTATTTATTATAACTTGCCAGCCGACAGGTTGCAGCCCTGTGGCCTGGCTTTCCACATTCAAAATATACAATGTGCTTGCTTCTAGAACCAAACTTCTTTCTATCGAAAATGTTTTTATTAACAAGGAAATTAACAAATCCAGAATTAGTTTTCTTTCCCTGAGCATGCCAGCAGAAGGCAGTAATGTGACCAAAATTCCCACAGCAATGACATTGAATTTTATTTTTCTGATCAGTAGAAGGTTTCCTAGGAAGATGATTTCTAGGATACATTCTAACAACATTTCTTTCATCATTTATCAATGTTACACAGTTATGCATAATATGTCCAACCTTCCCACAATAGTGACATGTTACCACCTTTTTATTCACATTCCCTTGATTGACAAAATTAACATTCGCATGAGAGTGTGAATGTGTGTGTGAACAGTGAGCATCATGCATATGTAAATCAGGGACAGGTTTGGGCTTATTCATATTAATAATTTTCTTTGATTTTTGAAACTTTTTCTGATTTTTATCTGAATTTCCGGCTTTCTTTGTAGTGAATTAAAGATAGAAGAACTAGATTGATTAGCCTGTTCAGAACTTTTCACGAATACAGTTGACTTCTTCTTTTCATTAGTTCGTTTATTAACATGCGCATAGCTGAGTCCTTCCTTCTGAAAATTCACCTTAGAGCCAAGCAGATTATTCAAATTATCCTTTCCTTTCATAAATTTAGACATAGAAGCTTTTAGATCATCAATTTCAGTTTGCAATAACACAATGTCATCTTCACATGAGATTATTTGATTATGCAAACCATCATTGAGTCTTTTCAAATTTTCATTTTCCTGCAATATCTTCAAATTCTCATTAGCTTCTTTGTCAATCAAAATTGCCTTACCTTTTTCAATATCCATCAGTTTTTCAGAAAGCACAATGTTCAAAACCATCAGCTTCTTATTTTGATCTTTCAACATTTTATTTTCATCAATCAAATTATTTTGATCCACAGTTTTCAAATCCTCATTCAATTTATGTTTAGACATTTCTAGTTCAGAATTTCTATTCTTCAATTCTTCTAATTTTTCTTTCAGATTTGCATTTTCACATTTCAGTTCTCTTATTTCATACAACATCTCCTTTTTCATTTTTCTCTTTTCAGTCTTAAGAGATTTGTATTTTTCTAATAGGTTTTCATACATTTCAATCAATTCATCAAGAGCTGATTGTTCTGAGTTAGAAGTTACCTGAGATGGAGACTCATCTGATTGATCACTGATGTGATCTCTTGCCATAAAGCACATAGTTCCTTTTCCACCATAGTCGTCAGTCAGTTTGTCTATCACTTCCTTTGCGCTTCTGCACTCAGAGATACATGTAAGCACATTAGATTTTATCGCCCCTTTCACAAGGTCAAGGGCCTTTTGATTTTTAGAGAATTTCAGTCTATCTGAGGACTTCCATTTGGATTTGTCCTCAGGAACTTCATATGGACTGTGAGCTATGAGTATCCATAAATTAGAATTCATATGGATCACATAGTCTCTAAAACGACCATACCTGCCATAGAAATCTAAACCAGTGAATACATGAATTTCAGCCATAACTGCAAGATGAAACAGATCAGATCAAGAGCAATGCTAGTAGAGAGCTCAAAACAATGCAAGCGAACAGATCAACTTAGATCGCACCGAAGCCAATTACGGATACGATCTTCAGGTCGTTGGACCCTTTGTGCAGACACCCGCTCTGATACCAACTCTTAGGTTCGGTGCGTTGGATTCAGAGGGGGTTGAATGAATCTCCCCTTAAAATTTTTGCTCAATTTAAAATCTAAGCAAACTAAAACGCTAATCAGATCTTCTGTTGAACCAGTAATCAAATATGTGGAGCGCGCCTATGCATTCATCTAACGAAGACAAAGATAACACACAAACCACTGCAAAAGGGGTTTTAGGTGGTTCGGTCCTCCAGACCTACATCCACCCCACACTCAAACCAGAGTGTGCATTCCGCCGACTCACAGCTTGAACGGCTGGGCATCACAGCTTGCCATACATCAGCTGGGCTTCACAGCTTGCCATCCGCTGAGCATCACAGCTTGCTACCGCTAGGCAATACAGCTTAGCCATCCGCTTGGGACTACAGCTTAACCCGTCCGAGGTATCCACCTCGCCCGCTGAGCAACACAGCTTGCTGTCCAGAGGAATCCTCCTCTGTAAAACCGCTGACTGACAACTTGATGAAGGTTCAAAAGAAAAACAAAAGCAAGAAACCACAGCAACGAAAAGCTGTAAACAATGAAGCACGAAATGGCTCTCAAGGAGCTGACTGGCCTGGATTTGATTCACGGTCCAGTAGAGACTAAACTTCATATAACTGACTGCTTCTTCTTCTCAACTCTCGATCTCTCTTCCTCTTTCTTCTTCTTCTTCTTCTCTTCTGCTTTCACACTCTTCTCTTCTCTCTCCTTTTCTTCTTCTTCTCTTCACACTGGATCGTGCAGGCTCTCTATTCTTTCTCTTTGCTTCTGCTCTTCTGCTTCGATCAGACTTCTCTTGAGGAAGAAGCTTCATATATATAGCAGTAGCAAACAGATAGGGCGTGTGGTCTCCATGATTCCCTCCCAGAGGCCTCAGTCCACGTGGCAGCATTTCAGCACAGTGGTTCCACGTGTCACGATCAGGGCCATCTTCTATTCTTGGATCACGTGCATCATTAACCTCCTTGAGCAACAGCTCTGTAATAACAGACTGTTATCAGTATAGACTTAGCTGACATGAAGAACTGAATGCATCGAGTCTGAGTCATGGCCTGTACAGACTTGATGCACTAGATGCAATGTGCATATAAGAGAAAGTGTGTACAATGAGAAACGATGCAAGAATCTATAGACTTTGAATGATGCAGACTGGGCATGTACAGACTTTGTGAATGCAAAGCTAAAGCATGTACATACTTGCTGGTGTGTAATGCACTATGCATATTTCAAAGTATGTACATTGAAGATGAGTGCCCTGACATGCCAAACGAATGTGTAGACTTTGCATGCAGCAATGTGCAGACTCACTCAAATGATGCACGAACACAACAGCAAGTAATGTGTAGACTCTACTTTGAACGATGCACAATATATAGACTTGAACGCGTACAAGCAGTGTATAGACTTTGAGCGCGTGCAGTGCAGCAGCTAGCCGATGTATAGACTTGGCGTTTGTACAGCTAGCCGTTGTATAGACTTGGCGTTATGAAGCACACAGGCTGTACAGACTTGGTCCGATGTACAGACTCGAAGCATGTGAACACGACGATGTGCAGACTTGCTAGTGTATAGACTTGGTGAGCATGCAGCACCCAATGTATAGACTTGCCAAGGGAATGTATAGACTTGGCAAGTGATACAATGTTCAAACGGGATGTGCAGACATTGTAGCATGCAATGTATAGACTTGACCGATGCATAAAGATGCTAAGTGAGACGCTAGACGTTGTACAGACTTTGAGTGAATGCATGCTGCAATGTATAGACTTGACCGATGCGTAGAGACGCTAAGTGAGACGGTGCATGCGATGCGATGTACAGACTTAGCATGGGACGCTAAGTGAGACGGAGCGATGTATAGACTTAGCGTATGCATGAAGAGCACTGGCTGTACAGACATGAAATAATGCATGGACTATGCACATGCATGAAGAGCCCTGTCGATGTATAGACTTGATAATGCAATCTAGGGCGATGTACAGACTTGACTAATGCAATCTAGGAAAAACTCTGTACAGACTATATATGCATGAAGAACACTGGCTCTAGTTGTATAGACTTGATCGAATGAATCAACCGGAGGTTGTACAGACTAGCCACTAAGGAATGTGCAGACATGCACACATGCACAATGAACTACAGCATAAACATATCAGCAGAGAAGCAATGCACCGATGCTATGCATAGACCTTAAATCATGCACAAAACAATTTATGCACATCAGCTAAAACATCATCAAGGCATAAGGCATACAGATCAAGCTCTCAATTGAAGATTAACCAAGTGATGACACTAATGTTGCTATCATCAAAACATCACTGCATCATCAAGGCACAAGGGGCACCACAGGGCGGTCTATTGACTGCCGCATAAGCACTAGAACGGACCTGACGCAACCGCGTTATAGTAATCTGGCCAACAGTATAAAGGCAGAGGCGTACTTGAGCCAAGAAGATAGACGACCGAAGGATAATCGCACAAAACATGAACGCTCTTAGTCAAACCATCTATAGCAGCAGAGTCGCAGGAATCAAGACCCTGTCAAAGAGAAGGACGGTGCCTTCATAGCCGCCCAAGACCTGGAACGGCTCTGTACTAACCGCGCAACATCCAGGAGCAGAGGCCAGCAGAAAACCTGAAACCACTCCCAAAACACAGAACTAACAAAGCTAGGGGGGTCAGCAAGCCACTAACACGATGGGCACCAGATGTCCCACCGTGATCGCCAAAAAACGGGCTGTTGATATGTTACGTTCTTTCCTTCTTTCTTTCTCTTCAATACCGGCTTGAAAGATCCCTTCTCTCCTTCTAATGAATCGATATGTAAAATAAAATAAGACAGTAGAAGGAGAACATAAGAGAGTAAAGAACCGTGATCGCCACCAAGGCGTCGTACGCGATGAACACACCGTACCTTGGAAAGAGGGAGACACTCACCTCAAAACTAGCACTGCAGGGGATGAACGGCCCGTGAAGAACCGCCTATGGTGTTGGACGGCCACACGAAAGACCGTTCTTCAGTGCTGCAGGGGACGCGAGACGTAGGACTACTTGCTGATGGACGGTTTAGAAACAACCGCAGGAGGTGAAGGATGGTCAAAGATGCACGGCACATAACATCGAACGGTCCTGGAAGAGCCGCACAAGACCATCAAGCCAGAAGTCACAAAGGGGTCCAACCTCCACCCTCTCCGGCTGGCCAGAGGGATGGGCCTCGTGTTAGTAAGTTGCTGACCTGCGAAACAGAGTGTAAACACAAAAATGAAACCCAAGTTAGAACTATAGAGCGTAGTATATGCTAAAATAATAAGAAATGAACATGAATAAGTGGAAAGGGGGATACCTGGGGAGTTTTAAACCCCTGGGGGTGTCAAAAAATGTGGGAGGATGTGTGAATGATAGTGCAAGAAATGAAGAAAAATGAGGAAGAATGATGCATGCAACACAAAAGGGAATGATGGAATATCAAAGATAGAAAAAAAGACTCAAAATGAAAGTTACTCCCTGGACCGGAGGCCTGTATGGACGTAGAAGGCCTCCCTTCTTGGTCATAGGTGGCTCCAGGATTCGGCAGGGCTTCGCCGTCGACCAAAATCTCCCCCCTTTCAAACATGGTCTTTAGGGTCTATTTATAGAGCACCTAACGTCCTAGCTCGAAAGTAGGGTTTAGAGGCATTTTTAGGTCGAGATAATCAAAGGAAAATCGTAGATAAATAGATTATCTTTTATCCATTCGAAACGACACTTAAAATGGTTGATTATCCGCGGAGAAAATGATGGGAGAAGTTGGGGATAAAACCACGGATAAAGAGATAAAAATCTGTTGAAATTCAGCAATCGAACGGATGAATGGTCTTACGATAGACCGCTCAACTGGATGAGCGGCAATGTTCTGGCCGTCCAACCCCGTCGGTGGAAATTCAAAATAAATCATAAATAATCCAAATTATCCACTGAACTAACCGAAACCTTCGCCGTTGGACTCTCATAGATGAACGGCTCAGATGAGACCGTTCAAAGGTTGAGCGGCAAAAGACAAACCATTCTAGCCTTGTCGGTGATAAATATATTAATTGGATAATTATCTGAGAAAACCCTCAAGCACAGGACTCTGAGAGATGGGCGGCTACCATCCATCCGTTCATCAATTTGAACGGCCAGAATAGGATTGCATAAATGCTTGTCGGCAGAAATTCAGAAAATTAACCAAAATTTTCCAAAATAGATGGACGGTCCATAGTCAACCGCACATGGATTGAGCGGCCCGGGATGAACCGTACATGCACATGGGCGCTTGAAACTTATAGAAAAGCCCAATCAACCAAAACCAAGGCCCGTTAAGCTCTGAATCAACTTGGACCTAACCAAGGAGGGAGGCAACCCTTAAAACTGGCCCAAAGCAGGCCTGAAAATAGCCCCAACGGGTGATGTACAACTTGAGGCATCAATAAATGGGAGTAAGAGGAACGACTCAACTTATCGGCATAAAACAGGTGTCAACAGTACCTTATCCCTTCTGGGCCAATCAATGGCCACTCTTTTCAGGATCTGGAAGTATTCTGTAGATCTAGATGGTCCAGATTTCTTTCTACCAAATCAGGGACAACCGGCTTTGTACCATGCATACAGAAAGAGAATATTGTCTGAAAAGAAAAGGAATGCGTGGGAGCATGCATAAAACAAGGAATGAATAGAAGGTTCAAGCGAAGCCCAGCCTTGAAGAGCTAAGTAAAGTAGCGGAAGAAAAGAAGAAGAAGAAGGAGGAGAGCCTGAAGTCACCTATCTGAAGATTTGCAGAAGAAACATAAGCTGTTCTTCTACATCCACTCCTCTTCATCCTGCAAGGAGAAGAAGCTCCATCTCCAGCTTCCTGTGGCAAAGGAGAAGCTACTCTCCAAGGAAGCAGTTAATCTGGAAGCAGCCAAGTGGGCCCTCCAGATTTCAGACAGAGACTTTTTCATATTGTTTGAGCTTCCTATATCCTGTCTGAGCTTTGTGTTGTGTTATCTTTTTTCCTTTTTAACAATCTATCTACTGAGACTTTGAACCATCCCTACCAGTGATAGTAGGAAGACAGAATGAGCTTGTGCTCTGATCTGTGGTGATCCGTCCCTACCGGTGATAGTAGGAAGATAGACTGAGCTTGTGCTCTGATCTGTGGTGAACCGTCCCTACTGGTTGTAGTAGGAAGACAGAGAGAGGCTGTGCTCTGATCTGTGGTGAACCGTCGCTACCGGTTGTAGTAGGAAGACAGACATAGGTTGTGCTCTGATCTGTGGTCTGGCCTTGTGTGCCTTTAAGCTATGTTTCAGCGGTTTGGTGTAGTTGCACTAGGGAAGCCTCACTCATTTGAGTGAGGGGTGGACGTAGGACTCTGGGTAGAGTCCGAACCACCTTAAAATCGACTGTCTAGTGGTTTACTTGGTGTGTTTGTTCCTTATCTCCTACTTCCTTCACAGGGTGGTTGATTGATGTGCACACTGTTGGGTTAAACTATCGATCCTATATTCCGCATTGGATTCACGTTTATATCTATTCTGTCAAGACTCCACTGGTATATCAAAAGGTGTGCAGCAACACACTTTGCATAATGAGTGTTTTGAGTTCTAGCCTCCGCCTTGTACCAGCTCTATTGACTTATCTTTTGTGGGTGTTGTTGATTTTAGTTTGATTTATTTCTGGTTTGGTTATGCACGGTCACATAACAACATGCTAAGCATTCGATATATAATATGTGTGAACTACCACTAGTTGTTTTAATTGGTATAGAGTTTTAAATTGGGCACAAATTCCTAGCTGGATCTATTCACCCCCCCTAGATCCCAGCCGCGCACCTAACAAACGATTGAGCTTCTGCTGGCACGGCCCGACAGATCGCGTCACACTGGGACTCCTCCAGCATTTAGGCCTAAATGTGGAAGAAGTCCCGATCCCACTCCGCCTTGGCGAGGGTTTGCTCCCACTGCTTAAGCTATCCTCGAAGCTCGGCGACCTGAACCTCGTGTGCCGCTTGCCCCTCCCTGAGCTTGTCATATTGAGCTGTCAGCCCCGCTTGCGCGTCCTGGCTGACTTCCAGCTCCCGCGCAGCGCCAGAAAAGTGGTACCTCCACAAGTCAAACGCCCTGGCAACCGAGACTAAGTTCTTCTCCGCCAGGTCGACTAGCTCATCACAGGCCCCAAAGCCAAATTCCCCGGTCCAGTCCCGTGGTTGCATAGCCTTTTTCATGAAGGTAGCTACCTCCGTCCAAAGAGCGGACTTGAAGATGGGTTCTCCCGGTGGTAGGAAGTAGGGGACTGAGGGAGTGGCAGGCGGTAGGAGGCGAGCCCTCACCTCCTCCCAACTGAGCGATGCATCTTCCAGGGCGGGGGTCTTTTCCTTGCTAGTGACCTCCTCGATAGGGACCAAGGAGGGCGGAGTAGTAATCGGCACCTCGGAGGGCGATGGTGCCGGTGGAGTCACAGGCCGGGGAGAGGGAGCCTTGCGGCTCACCCCGGCGGATGGTCTCCTCCTCTTCCTCTGGCGATGTTGATTGTCCAACGGCGCAATTTCTTCAAGGTTCACCTGGATACGGGAACCACCCAGCATAGCCGACTCTGCCTCGGGCGCGCTGACTGTCCCTTCGGAAGCTTCCCGCCTAGCACTCGATCAGACACTCGCCGTCGGCAACGTCGACGAGCCCTCCACTGGAATAGCTACAGGGAGTGGGTATGGCAAACGCCCCAGAGCTAGGGTGACGGTCGCCTGAGGGGCGGCAACGGTCACCTGGTCAGTGCCCGGCTCAATGTGGTCGACAGGCTGAGGAGTGCACCGCGGCAGCTCGACTACCTCGTATGATAATTCTGCCAACTTCCGCGCTCGTGCAAGAAGACCAGAGAAGATTAGTTCGGCAAACAGCTGATTAAGCATGACGAGAGGGAAAGTCAGTACCCTGGGGCAATGGGGGGCTCAACCCTAACTCCCGAAGCACCGCCAGAGTTAGTTGGACATCAGCATCAAGGAGGGGGAAATGATGAAGGGCCTTTATCACCCTGGACTCCTCAAATGTGGTCTTGGGCAACGTATCAGCCCAAACAGGATGAGAACCCCTGATAAAGCTCCAGTCAGAGGGGTGGCCATGACGCCCCGCCCTAGTAATATAGATAAAATGCTCTGACCAGTGCTTAAGGTTAGACACGGCAGAGGCGACACGGACGAGAGTCCGGTTAGTCCGGGCCTGGAAATAAACAAACGAAGCATCGGTAGGACAGCACTGGAGGCTGTAGAATTGTTGGAAGAGAAAGGCGTTCGGGACAACCGAAGCTTGTTTATAGACGAAGATGAAACCGCAAAGAATGTGGTAAGAATTGGGGGAACGTTCCCCTGGATATTGACTGTAATAATGGAGGACAGACTCGATGAAAGGGCGCACGGGGAGGTGGAAGCCGTCCTTGAAGGACTTATGGGGACCCTAATGCCACCCGGAGGCTGACTCCACAGGTCACAGTCGACGGTCGAGAAAATGATGTCGAAGTCAGAAGGGATCTAGAAGGCCTCTCGTAGCCCGTGGACCACCCTATAGGAAATCAACGGTGGGGAACGGGATGGCCCATGCCTAAAGTGCTTGGAACGCCGCCGTGACCAGCTTCTGCCTCCTCAGCAGAAGATGTGGAACTAACACGGAGGGTTCTCCTACGAGGCGGCATGGCTCCAGAAGATAGGAGACACAGAAGAAGGAGGAAACCCTCACCAGAGAAAAGAAAAGCCGAGGCAGGAACAACTAACGATCACAGCAGGCACTAGAGAAGTAGGCGGGACTCCTCGAAGAACCCTATGGCAGTTCTTATAACCTCCAAAGGACGGACGATCGCTTCGAAACCCTATGGAAGGGGGAAAGGTGCCTGTCACAATCAAGGACAGTTCTCGACAGTTCGCGCTCACGCTCCCAGACAAAAGCTACCCACGTCATGATTGCAGGGACACCGTCTGCCACCACCAGGGGTGCCTTGCGCACCAAGCATGCGACTGGGACCACCGGTTCGAACAATACGAGGGGATCATCCTCGAGATCATCCTTCGTACACACCCTCCCGAACTCAACTCTCAGTTCCCAAAAAAATGCTCGGTAACTGAGAGTAGGGTGGCTAGTGAGGAGGGTGAAATCGGCTCGGCCTATGTAAGGCCTAATTCTGCCCAGCCCATCGGGCCCACGGTCTACAATGCGCTCAAAGGCCCCAGACAGTCGTGGCCCGTTACAGACGGCCCACGACGATTGACCATCGGATTCGACAATGCAGGAGGGGCTTCGAGCCCAGTGCAACGGCCGCTGGATGGCCCTCCGGCCACCGAACATTGTCTCCCACGACATCGGCCTCAACCCCACTAAGGGCGAGCACGCCCTATGGGCACCGTAAGACCCGCCAGGGAATCGGCAGACTCCGAGATAACTGTCCCTCAACGGGAAACTCCCCCCCACGATTGTGGGAAACGTTACTCCATGACTGGTGTCCTTCCCTGCTAAGGGATGGGCTCCCCCCTCCAAGATAACCCCCTATAAAAGGGACCTCGATGAACAAGCACGGACACGGTGAACTCCACCAAGAAACTCCCAGAGAAGTCAAGGAGAAACATGCTAGAGAATGCTACATGCCCTCCTACTACTATGGAGGTCTTGACTGTCCACCTACGGAGAGAGTACCACTTCTGAGCACCCTTACCGCAGAGTGAGCGTTCGTTTATCGGTCGCTGGCAACGACGAGCACTCATCCGGAAGTCCAACAGCTCTCCCAGGCCTACTATGGTGATCTCTTCTTGCCTAATCTTCTTCTTTCTGTATTAAACTCGGTGCTGACTTAAACATTGGAGGGTTGTCCCCTGGGGTAACACCCAGGGCTCATTCTGATGCCCTTCTTTCTGGTGTTTGCAGGCTTCCACGAGTGTCAGGCGGTCTTCCCCGACAAACAAATAGAAAAGTGTGGTAAGAGAGCTAGAGACCAGTTTTCTACCTCTACAGGGGATTTTATTTAATTAGGTTTAGTTAGGGTCAATTGAAGCTAAATTAAGGTTCATTGAAGAATTTAGGGTGGGAGCATGCTAGTAATTAAATTTTATGAAGGGTGATTAGGGTAAAATTGATAATTAAGCCCTAATTAGTTCCTTAAATTGGGAGCTTTTGTCTAATTAGATTTAGTTAGGGTCAATTGAAGCTCAATTAACCTTCATTAAAGAATTTATGGTAGGAGCATGCTAGTAATTAAATTTTATGAAGGGTAATTAGGGTAAAATTGATAATTAAGCTCTAATTAGCTATTTAAATTTAGGGCTTTTGTCTAATTAGGTCTAGTTAGGGTCAATTGAAGCTCAATTAAGCTTCATTGAATAATTTAGGGTGAGAGCATACTGGTAATTAAATTTTATGAAGGGCGATTAGGGTAAAATTGATAATTAAGCCCTAATTAGTTATTTAAATTTGAGACTTTTGTCTAATTAGGTTTAGTTAGGGTCAATTGAAGCTCAATTAAGCTTCATTGAATAATTTAAAGCTCAATTATGTTGAATTGTATTTTTTTATTGTACTTATAACTATTTGTCTTTGACTGTATTAATGCAGCATCATGCCTAGACGTGAACAAAGTCAGGAGTAGCAAGGGCAGGAGGATCCGGGGTGGGCCCATCTCTCCTTAGATGATGCTGGGAGAAGAAAAGTGAAATGCAATTATTGTGGTAAAGAGATACATGGCAGAATTACTAGAGGAAAGTAACATTTGACAGGGATAAGGGGAGAGGTGAAACAATATGACAGATGTCCCCGAGAGGTCCGAGAAGAAATGCGCTAGTGCCTTCTGGGCAAAAAAGAGAGGATGCAACAAAGGGCTGAAGATGAGGCTGAAATTACTGAGGAGATTTCAGGCAGAAGGGGAAGAAGGGATGATGATGAGGAAGGCACTGAGGATTCAGATCCAGAGCTGACTGAAATAATGGAGCGTGAACAAGCCGCTCGAAGGAAAAGAAAAGCACCCATAGGTTCACGGACCTACTCCAGTACAGCTGGTGTAGCACGAGCTGCACGACGTCCTGACACTAGTGCAGCCTCATAGAGAGGAGGCCCCATGGACATCTATCTGTACAGAAGGCCCCATGCTACACAACTTAAAATCAAGCAAGCATTGAGAGTGGTAAAAAAAGCGGCAGAAGTTGCAGGGCATGCATTTAAAAGTATTTGCAAATGATTTTTCCATGCAGGTGTCCTTGCACATGCAGTTGAAAGTGAATATTTCCAACATGTGCTAGATGCCATAGCAGATGCTGGCCTTGGCTTGAAGGCCCCGTCACGTCAAGACATATACGGGCGTGGCCTTGAGGGAGAGGTTGAAGAACTCCATGAGTGGGTTGAAAGCTTTAAACATATATGGATGGAGAGAGGATGCACCATCATGTGTGATGGCTGGACTGGTACTACAAAGAAGTCCATGATTAACTTTTTGGTCTATTACATCGAAGGTACATTATTTGTTAAATTTGTAGATGCATCAAATTATGAAAAAAATGTCAATTATTTGTTTCATTTGATGGATAAGATGGTCGACAAAATTGGAGATGACAATGTTGGGTAAGTAGTGACCGATAATGAAGCCAGTTATAAGGTTGCAGGGAAGAAATTGATGCAGAAGCATAGACATTTATATTGGCTCCCATGTGCAGCACATGGTCTGGATATGATACTTGAAGATATAGAGAAAGAAAATCATGTGAAGAAGACAATTGACAGGGCATAGAAAATCACCCAGTATATATATGGCCATCCTAAGATATTGAATATATTCAGGGAGCATGCAAGTGGGGGGTGAGATATCCTCCGTGTAGGGCCAACCAGATTTACTTCGAATTTCATTTTTTGTGGAGTCTTTCCACGGGTATAAGATTGAGCTCAATTCTTTCTACTTTATCCTTATAGATATGATCTGTATTTGATTCAAATTTCATTTCTTTTGAGTCTCTGCATAGGTATAAGAAAGAGTCGAAAGCTTTCATGTACCACAATGCCCTGCGAAAATACATAGACAAGTCTAATGTTGATGCTCAAATGGATTATTTGTATGTCTGCCACATCGTAGAAGATAACAAATTCTAGGGCAGGGTCTCATGGTACATGAAAGTAATCACACCCTCGTGAAGGTCCTAAGAATGGTGGATGGCGATGAGAAGAATGATATGGGATATCTATACGAGGCCATGGACCGTGCCAAATTAGAGTTGCAGGATTCCCTTCCCAGAAAATATGCAAAGTGGTGGAAAATTATTGGCCATAGATGGGACAACACATTACACCACTGTAGATAGATTAATCTACCCCGCCCCCTTTAAACTAATACATGTATAAACATGTAAGCCAATTAAAAGGGGATGAAAGGATGGGAAATACTAACCATGATCGCCACCAAGGTTCCAACAATGCCGAAAGGATGAAGAGATGAAGGGATGGCGCCGTGTACCTTGGAACAGGGTGTGGGAGTGATGTAGATTCAAACCTCCTCATCCTCTAGCCGGCTAGACGAAGAGGGCCTCACGTTCATACCATGCTCTCATGTAAAACAAAGATCAAAACATAAAGGCAAAAACCCATTAGAACATGAAGTGTAGCATCAATCCCAAAGTGATAAAATAGCATGAATAAAAGGGGGAGAACGCACCGGGGGAGGGTTTTTTAACCCCTGTGGAAGGGTGGAAATAATAGGTGTGTGTGTTGTGCATGCATAGGATTTGAAATCATGAAAATTGATAGAGAGAATAGAGAGAAAACGATGATGTAAAATGGGGAAAAATGCATGTGTAGCAGAAAAATAGTATTTTGTGATGATTTGTGATTTTGAGAGGAGGAGAACTAAGAGTATAGACTACGAAATCAAGCCCAAAAGGATGCAATGGAAAGCCAATACTTCCCTCTTCAAGCCAGAGTCGAAGGATTAAGTCGGCGGTGCAGCATGGCTTTGCCCCGAACCGAGAAAGAGCCCCCCATCGCCACTGCGAACTGGGCAGTTTATATAGAGTTTTCAGAGAAAGCCTCATCTTCTTATCATGATTCCCGGAGATATACTCCAAGATAAATCGAGTTCTATGGATCAAACTCGAGATAATACTAAGGACAAGATTTTGAATAGAGGAATGAAAGGGGATGAAAAAGGGCCGTTTTCAAGACTGCGCAGCTGTTGCACGGGTTTTTTATGCCGATTAACCGGGGTGAGGGAAGGGATAGAGCGAGGAAGGAAAATACGGGAGTTTGATATATCTCGGGTATCCTTCTTACGGTTGCATGCCTCTCACGGTGGTACCGAGCACTCTCCTTTCAAGGAAAGTCGAAAAGGGTCGAACGGCACGGAAATGTCGGGATAAGGATTAACCGGACAAGGTGCGGGCGTGCCAGTCGATTTCTCGACAATCACTCATGGAACCAAGGGTTGACCGGGGAAGCGCCACCAGGGCGCGGCACGTGGGCTCGGGCGATCGGGCGACACGTGGAGAGAAGAGGTTCCATGGGTGCGAGTGCGTAGGCGATTGTGAGAATCGTGTACTGGACGCCTTTCCCCACCGGCCGCAAGTAACCAGTGTTTATTTACATCGGATTGAATATGAATACCTTCATTCCATGCTGAAGAGAAGTCTGTATATGTGTCTGAAGCCGTGGGTAGAGGGCTAGGGGGCATTCAGCAACTATGGGTGCGCGTTAGACCGAGGGGTGTTCACTGGGGTTAGGGTGTTGGGCACGAATGTCGAGTGGTGTAGGTAGGAAGCTGCGGGCTTGAATGCGGGCACAAGTATTTTACTAGTTTCATGATGAGCCGCATGGGCTTTACAAGTGGGCCTAAGTGGCCAAAGTACAACGGGCGCAAGCCGCGGGACAATTCCGACCCGTGGGTCGATCCCCGGGTCATTGTGTGACAGAGCGGATATCCGCGTATTCTATAGGAATTCTTTACAGAGGAGTTGGTGTAGGTTCGACTACCTCGGTGGTCAGAGCAGACACGGACTGGCGCCTGGCGGAGGTCAGACGCGGCTCGAGGTGAGCAGTCGGGTCTAAATCTCGGGCGACGAGTGTCATCATGCTGGAGAGTTGAGGTCGGCCCCAGGACTATGACTCCCAGGCCAGAGGTCCGACTAGACTTGATTTGTCAATCCGAGGGGCCGACGGCTGACTGGGAGGTGAACGGTGGGCACGCGGTTCTGTGTCGGGCCCGACGTGGAATTATGAAGTGCCCTTCGTCATCGTCATAAGTTGACATACACGGGCGGACCTGGGATGCGGGCGTATTTACCGTTGGCGTAGTCACCTTACATGCGGCGGGGATGGACTTGGTGTGAGACGGCTAAACACCACGTGAGGGGAGTACGTGAGACATACCCTCGGCGTGTGTAAGCCGACTAGCAAGCCAATAGCGCGCGCTCTTGTCTTCTTGCGTTCCCGACCCTTTCCGAAAGCCTCGGGGGTCTGAGGGTGCGACAATTAGGCCGGGGGAGTTTGCTCGTCCGTCAGTGTGTCCTTCTGTTGCTTCATCTCCTCATTAGCTTGCAAGGGGGGCAATTAATAGGAAGTTGAAGGGGTGGGGGTGGGGTTTAGGCGGACCAAGTTGAGGGTCCAACTTGGTCCGGGTAAACCCCCTAAATAGTGCTTTTTATTTTATTTTATTTGCATTTTTGTGTGTTTTTTGTGTGTGTATCGGAGTGTGGGAGATGGAGTTTAGGCAGACCAGCCCAAGGGGCTGGTCTGGTCCGCCTAAGCCCCTCCTCCAGGGGGGGTTTAGGCGGACCAGCCCCATGGGCTAGTCTGGTCCGCCTAAACCCCTCTTCGGAGGAAAAAAATCTTTTTTATATTATTTGATGGGGTTTAGGCGGACCAGCTTGGGGGTCCATGCTGGTCCGCTGAAACCCCCCAGGGGGGGTTTGGGCGGACCGAACAGGTCCATTTTTTAATTTAAAAAATCTTTTTTTTGGTTTCCAAGGGGTTTAGGCGGACCAGCCTGGGGGGCCAGGCTGGTCTGCCTAAACCCCTCCCCAGGGGGGGTTTGGGCGGACCGGATAGAAGAGAGAGGGGGAGTGGTCCCACCTCTATAAAATCTAATTTTTGTGTTATTTTCTTCCTAAATTGGCTAAGAAGAAAGAGGACAAAGGATACTGGGAGGATACGCTTGTGTGCGCAGACCGAGATGCTCGTGCGTGTGATTCGTTGTGGACGTGCATGTGATTTGTCGTGGACGTTCTTCGCAGCTCCTTCCACGCATGGGTACAGTGAATAAATCTTGCACGAACCTCAGACAGCGAGATTGAGAGTTTACACGAATTAGGACTGGGGAGGGCTGTCGGGCCTCCGGGCTGAGGAGAGGGCACGGCCCCCCGGGGGAGTTCGCCCTCCCCGGGGCGCGGCCACGCCCTAGGGCACACTGGCCCCGGGCAAAGCCGTAACCCTGAGGGATGGCCCCCGGAGGTCTTCCTTCGTCGTCTGGGATATCCTTTGAAGGATACGGGGTTCCAGGATATTGAAATGGCCGATGGGGGCCTTTGTTCTTCGAGTCGTAGTGGCTACTCGTAAGGTGTTCGGGCGAATGCCCAACACACCCCGGGTTGCCGAACGAGCCACGTAGGTGGCAGTTGGGCGTTGGATTTGGCCTAGGGCCAAGGGTAGAAGTCCGTAGGAGTCGGAGGAGGCACCTTGGGCCCACGGGCCTTGCCTCGTGTTACGTGTCACATCGTACGGCGGGTTGACAGGGTAGCCTCGGGTTGGCCCGAGAGCTAAAGTTGAGTGGTGTGTTGCCACGTGTCCTTGGGTCGGGGGTGGCCACGACTTACTGGGGGGTCATTGTAGGACCCAATTGGTGTACTGGAACCACGGGGTGGCCCGTGGGTTGGTGTAGAAGGGTTGAAACGTGTGCGCCCACAAGGTGTTCGGCAGAATGCCGAACGCACGTGTGTGAGCCGTACACACGTACTGTGGGCCTCCCGAGCCTATGGTTGACCTATTTGGGTCTCCCTTTGACCTTGGAGGGTTGAAGGAAGGCGTCCCGGGGTAGGCCCCTGGCCTTTTCACTGAGTGCCACGTGGTGTGACTTGTAGTTGGAATGTCCCCGGGATGGCCCGGGTGGTCGTGTAGAGTGCGGGGAAAGTCCGCAACTTATGAGTCGGGAGTGGTCCCGATTGATTGCTAATGCCGCCGTACACCTAGGCTAGTGGGTTGGGGCCGTTGGTCGGGCCCACTGGGTTGTGGGAGAGGCTGGGTAGCCCACGCCTGAAGGTGTTCGAGGAAATTCCCGGACCCTTATTTCTGGGTATTTTGCTGGGGAAATAGTCCGAGTACAACAACAGCAAAAGTATCCGAACACTTGATGGAAAGTCGATCAAAATGGGCCGCAAGTCAACTTGGAAGGCTGGAAGTTGATAAGATAAGCTCAAGGGCTCTATGAAATCATGATCTCTGAAGTTCAGAGGCTATGGAACAATGAAATGGGCTCGAAATCTGTCCAAGGAAGGCTCCAAAATAATGGGTAATTTGGGACATCAAAATGACGAATAAGAGAAATGACGCAACTTGCAGGCTAAAAACGGGTGTCAACAGATGCCCCTCCTTGATATCCGCTTTGCAAGGGAACGAGCGAAAGCGACGCGGAGGTGAAATGGAAAGGAGATAGAGTGAAAGCGATAGCGATGTGAAATGGAGATGAAGTAGAGAAGAAGCGGAGAGAACTGATAAGCGGGCATCAAGGCAAAAGACACCCGTCATAACCAACAAGGGACATGAATTCTCCCAAAAATGCCGAACTAACCACCCGAAATGGATGACGCGGATGAGACATGCTTAGAGAGCTAAACTATGGGGAAAAGGTAACATGACCAACCTCATTGGGGACATAATCCATGGACAATGAGGAGGTCAGAAGCAGCACAACGTAAGAGCTGGAAAAGGAAAGATAAAACTGAGATAAAATCTAGACAAGAATCACGCTGGCCAACTAGACCAAGCGAGCAGATCAGAGAAATCATTCAAATTCAGAGTGGAATGAGAATCTCTTATCCAAGAGAATTAAAGTGCAATCAACCATTGCCGAGGAGAAACTTTGAACGAATCACGAGGCGTGAATGCTCAAAATGACATGATGCATGCTGGGCTAAAATAAAGAAATTATTAAAATGAATGCAAAGAAAGCATAAAATAGAAAGTGCTCAAGGATACTATTGCTATACTGAGCCAAAACGGGGTCAAGAGTTATCCGCAACCACGACATGCGAGACAGAGTCATCGTCCCCCACCCGACTCAACCGAGTGGCATATCCAACGATTAACCATATGCTCTTAGATCATCATCATTTTTGTTAAAGGGGAACATCAGATCCCAGAAAACACGGCCAACCAGCCGATCCTTGAGAGGCTATAATAAGGTAGATACCATATAGTAATGCAACAGTGAGCAGGGATAGAGAGCCATACCTAACTTACCTGCCAAGCGAAGCGGCATTTTTTTTTTGATTTTTGCATTTTTATGGATTTTCAAATATAAGAGAACCACGATGAACAAACAAGCGTGAACATAACGAAGATGATCAACTGAACGACAGACAACACAACATGATTAAACGAATGGAAAATAATACAATAAGACAAACAAGCACATATGCAATGGCATGAACAAACCACATGCATGCACGACGAACATGGTGGGACAAGATAACAACGCGGTGGGACAACACAACGTTGGGACAAGAATATGAGAGATGACCACACGGTTGGGACAACACACGGGACATAGAGGGACGACTAACAACATATGCAAGATAACTAACAACACGTGGTGAGGGACAAAATAACGTGCGTGGGATGACACTGAGGGACATAAACACGTGACAAGGACATGGCGAGACAAAAGACATGACAAGTACGCCCTTCAATCAAAGCCCAAGATCAGAATGAAGCAAAATTGCCAGGTTCATAATCGTGAGGCAAAGTCCTCTCATAAAGATATGATGAAGCGAAGCGAGAGTTGAGAAGGACACGAGTTTCGAAACAGATCGAGAGATATAGATTGAAGAAGAGAGATCAGATCAGAAGTCGTGAATAGGAGACAGATAGAACAAAATATGGAGTGAGAAAAGCTTGAGTACCTGCAACCTGTATACTTAACAAAATAGATCACGTATCTGCTCTCAGACAAATAGATATAAAACACATGAAGAAAGGAACGGAAGACAAATATTTTTGATTTTTGCAATTTTTGTTTTTTTTATTTTCAACAATATTTAATTTTTTTCTAGATTTTTGAAATATTTGATTTTTTTTTAAGTTTTTGACAATATCTCATCATTTGTTTTGGAATTTTGAAGTATTCGATTTTTTTAGAATTTTGACATATCTGATTTTTTTTAGAATTTTGAACAAAGATATCTGCAACACCCAGAGACGGACTTAAACTATTGACTAGGGGTCGTCGTTCCTACTCTTCTCATTAAAGGCTTCCCTTAAGCATGACGTGCATATAAGGGTGGCTCACCACAACCAACCACCTCTAAAGAACGGTGCCCTTACTAAGGTCATACCTGGGATACAATCCAGCCTAAGAGGGAGAAGCAGAAGAAAAAATTGGAGACAAGCTTTATGCAGGATGGGAGACATCAAGACTTGAATTCCTTCCAAGGCACTACCCCTCAAAGAGTAGGTCTGTTGCGCCGAGACTTTGTGTCTTTGATTTTGAGACCCATATTTACTAGGCACGCATGCGACCGGGCTCATGACGTCCCGCGGGAAACTATACTACCACTCTTGCCATGCCTTTGATTTCATAATTTTGAGTACTTTGATTTACCTCTTCATTTTCTTTTGATCGCCCTTATTGGCTAGATATTACATGAAAGCTCATTTTTGAGGGTCAAGACTGCCCCTATTTGAGACCTCTCTCGTATTAGGGAGCGTCTAGGTTGGTCATCTCATCCATCCATCTCTTGCCCCTGCACTTGGCCGAGCAGAGAAAAGAAAAGACCTTTATGCATACCCAAAGTATGGCCAAAGTAGCAACGGTGTTGTCTCAGAGGAATCGGCTATGGCTTGCCGTGTAGTGTGTGAAAAACCCATGCTAAAAGGTCACCCTCAACGATCGGGGAAAGGAACGAGACTTCCAGCACGGAGCTATCACCAACCTAAGATGATGTAGAAGCGAACTCTTTTTTGACTAAAATAAGCAAACTTAATGAACTAAAGCCACTCAAACCATGTTGAGGAAAACCACATTATAACCATGCGCAGGAATAACAACAAGAGTAAAAAATAATGATAGCATATTCTTGCATAAAAACAAAGATACCTTAAATCCATAGCGCGGAAGTAGCATCCTAGAGTGATCTTAATCATCAAGCTTTGAGCAGGACGAGCTTTGTTTTCCTCGCTTGACAGGACAAAGATTAGAGGATAACAAGGTTTCAAGATTCCTCTACACGGAGGAGTGGCAGACATCAAACTAGACGAAGAATGATAAAAAGTAAGAGAAACGAGGGCTAGAACTCCCTCGTTAAGGCGCAAGACCCTGATAGCAAGGTACTAGATACATAATAAGCAGAGATCCGATGGGATCAAGGTGGGCTAAAGCCTCGAAAATAGTATGAAAAAGGGTGATGACCCCGAAAGGGTGAGGAGGAATGAATAGAAAGATGAGAAGGAAAATCATCCGACGTGGTCGGAGAAAAGGAATGAGAATCATCCGATAGGGTCGAAGAAGGAGAATGAGAATCACCCGACAGGGTCGGGGAAAGAGAATAGGAGACACTCGACAAGGTTGAAGAAGGAGAATGAGAATCACCCGACAGGGTCGGGGAAGAAGAATGAAAATCACCCGATAGAGTCAGGGAAGGAGAATTAGAGACGGAACCCAGAGATACCGGAGGAGAAGGATCTGAAGAAGAAATCCCTAGATCGAGACGAAAGGATGACATGGGTCGAGGCTTAAGACAGTAAGAATAAGGAGAATCCGGAGAAACCGGATGAGAAGAGTGGGGGTTTGCGGACCCGGGAAGAGAGGAGAAGATCATGGACATGGGATTGGAATAAGGAAGGTACACCACCCAAGGGCAGGAGCTGAGCAAAAGGAAGGATGAATGAACAGATGAAGAAGAGGGAGTGGACCCCTGAGTGCACAATCGACGGCCCTTGAACCGGCACCGCCGCCTCGTCTGGCATGTAATGGACCCGCCTTACGCGGGCTCGAATCTTTGGGCTTCTTATCTTGCAACATCTTCTTAGATAGCGAGCCCATCTAGCCGATAGCCTGGCCCAGCTATGGATATGTAGCCTTACCGGGGCGGTTGCCCCTAGACATCCGGTGCTAACAACAGTAGACAGACATTCTTGGACAAGTAACCCTTCAAATGAATGAATATCACAAACCGACGGGGTTTTGTCTCTTGGCACTAATGTCATGAGATTCGACATCTCCACTCGGAAATCGATCTTGAAGCACAACTCCCTTACCAGAAGAGCATGACGAAACTGAGGGAGAGTAATGCACGGCGTTGACATGGCCGGCACACCAATAAATCGAGGAAGATTGCATAGGATGTGCAGAATGTCCTTGGAAAATGTAGAAGATATGGCCAATTTCCCCTTGAACATGGCATCTAGCAGACCCTTGGCGGCCGTAAGAGTTAGCACAATACGGGTAGAAAACCCCTCTTGACCAGTCATCTGAATAGCAACCGAGCGAGGAGAAATAACGGCATCAATGGTGAACTCTCCGGTGAGCAAAGAGATTGCCACCGGCCTCGCTTGGGAAGAAACTAGCATCAACTCATGGGAACTCTTCTTAGAAATTGTCATCTTTGAAAGTGGAGGCGCATCATCCCAAAAAAATCCAGGGACCAGGACGCGGATCGGCATCCGACAGATAAAATCTTGGAACTTGAAAGGTATAACCGGCGAAGCATCATCCTAACTCGGCTCATTGTCTCCATGGGGACCAAACCCGAGGGGCATCGGAGGTAGCACACACCTGCTCTGTGGGGTGGAAAAAGGTAGAGAAGTGGTGGTAAGAGGTTTGATAAGTAGTGGAGGTGAAAGCTTAGAAGATGTAGAGCATATCTTTCGGTAAAAGGAATGCTATCCTTCCACCGCTTGAGACCCAAATGACGCCTGAGTACTGCTTCATCTTAGCCCTTAATGACATCACCTCCTGGCAACAGCTTTATAGCCGAGACCGCTTCATCTTCCAACAACTCCAAGATTCCCTTGACCCCGAGTCTTCTCCACCTTCAACATCTCCATACACCTGCCATCTACATATCCCACATCCACTTACACCTCGCCCTCCATAAGCCAACCCTATGCTCCCATGAGTCAGTCTTCCGCCACATATCCCTCCACAAGTCAACCTCCCGCTTCTACATATCTGTATACTCCTGCATATCAACCCTCCATGAGTCAGCTTTCTGCTCCCGCATATCTGCTTGTGTCTCCATCTCCGGTCAAGGGAACACGTACCACACCCCGAGCAAGTAGATGCCGTCTACATACCCCCTCATCCTGCTCCACAAATGCCATCACCAAAGTCCTCCACCACTAGCCAAGCACTATTGCCTATGCAACCTTCACTTTTGTCTCCACAACCTTCTCCACCATTACATATCCCTCGGCATCCACCTTGCCCAAAGCAGGCTCCTCGTCCTCCGTTGCCGGAGTGTTTCACCGATATCTTTCAGGCTTTGATGGCCACTCACGCATTGTCGCTCCCTCCGGTTGTGCCTTGCCGACCCGCGGTCGGGAATATGCTTCAATTTTGTGATTTTCACCGTCAACAGGGGCATTTGGTCGAGGATTGTCCGAGTTTCGAGATTATATTTATGATATGGAAGATCAGAAAAGGATTGATTGGGCCGCCATTCGCAAGGTCATTTTATATCTCCGCAATAAGCAGCAGTAGCAAGCGCCGCCTAGGCAGCCGTCTCTACAAGGCCATGGGCACCCCTGTGATCACTCGTCTAGCGTTGCACCCGCTTCATCACCTGTTCCCTCACCTAAGCCATCGCCTACCCCGTTACCTTCGCCATCTCCTACCCCTCCACAAACCCAAGCCTCTGCTCAGGCCAGCACCTCCCCTTCTTCTCTCACCGCCACTTCTACTACTACTCGACGCGTTGTGTCAATACGTCAACGTTGGGCCCCACGGCTTTCCACTGCACCTTCACCCTCTCCACCGTCTCCACCACCAACATTACCCGCATTGCCCATTTTCGAGATAAACGATCAAAATGGAAAGGATGAAAATTTCTCTACACGAAGGAGCAGCAGACATCATACTAGACGAAGAAGGATAAAAAGAAAGAGGGACGAGGGTTAGAACTCCCTCGTTAAGGTGCAGAGACCCTGATAACAAGGAACTGGATATAGAATAAACGGAGATTAACTAAGATCAAGGTGGACTAAAGCCTCAAAAATAGCAAGAAAAAGGGTGATGACCCTGAAATGGTGAAGAGGAGTGAATAGGAAGGTGAGAAGGAAAATCATCTGACATGGTCGGAGAAAAGGAACAAGAATCATCCGATAGGGTCGGAGAAGGAGAATGAGAATCACCCGACTGGGTCGGGGAAGAAGAACGCGAATCACTCGACAGGGTCGGGGAAGGAAAATAAGGACCACCCGACAGGGTTAGGGAAAAAGAACGAGGACCTGAAGATAGCAGAGGAGAAGAATCAGAAGATGTCACAGGATCGGGATGATGAGAGGGCATAGGCCGAGGCCTAGAATTTTGAGAGGAGGAAAAATCTGGAGGATCCGGAGAAAAAAGAGAGGAATGGGACGCACAAACCTACGATAGGAGGAGAAAATGATAGCATTAGATGGAGGAAGGTACACCACCCAAGGGTGGGAACTGAGTAGAAGGTGATAAGTGTCCATTTTCTATGGTAATTCATCGCATATACATCATTTTATGTACATATAATTAGACAATTATGCATATTTCATAGTTAACCTCAACTCCGCGTTTAAATTGGGGCTTTCACGCAAATTGATTAATTTGGTGATATTATTTAAATTGAAGTTGAGGGCCATGAGCATTAATTCTCCATTACATAAACCATGAGCATTTGAGATTTATGTGCACATTATGATAAATTTTATGGACTAAATTGTAATTACGTGTGTGCAGGACACTGAAGGTAATTACAAGAAACTCCGGGGACAAAAATGTTATCACCACTTTGACCAAGTCAAAAGCATATATTTTGGTTGGAGGGAAAATAAAATTCAAAGTTTGTATTTTGGTTGGAGGGAAAAGAAAATTCAAAGTTTAAAATAAAGGGGAGAAATGATGAGTCTTGGGAAAGGGGTGTCCAAAGTCCAAGGAGGGGGTGCCCACCTCCTTTTCCTTTCCCCCATACATCATCTTCTACTTAAATTCTAACTATCCATCTCTTTTGATATAATATCCACCCTCCATTGACTCAATTTTCCCTATAAATAGCGCATGACAAGGAGGAGATAAGAGGGCTTCCTTTGGCATTCTCTCTCTCTCTCTCTCTCCCTCTTACATCTTCTTAGGCCGCCAATTTATCCCCCTTTTATCCCTCTTCTCCTCTTACTGTCTTCATAAAAGTTCTTTGTTTGTAAGTTTTCTACAACTTCTGCTTCTGCATCATCTTCTAATTCCTTCTGGTTTTGAAGTTATTTCCCATTTTGAAACTTGCTATCTTGTGATTGTACTGTTCATCCGAGGTGCTAACGTCTGTTATTCCTCCATTTTGAAGCCCTTCTGCTATTTTTCTCTCTCTGACTTCTTCATGAAAGTTATTCCTCTCTTGTAGATCTAGATTTTCTTTTTATACCACGTTCTCTAATTCCTCTTAGTTTTTAAGCTATATTTATTTTTCCACAGTTCAATTTTTACACAGTTACTGTTCATCCGTGCAGACCAGTTTTGTTCTTCCCTAGTTTTCACCATCATCTGGTCTTCTTCTCCCTCTGCACTCTTCACAAACCTTCTTCCTCTACTTTGGATCTTCAACGTTTGTTTTTATCACTTCTTCTAATTCTCTCAGATTTTAAAGTTATTTCATTTCTAATCTCGACCTATTTTCATTATTTCTGTTTCACTGTTTTTAAACTCTCTTCTTCATCTTCTATCTCTCCCCCTCCTCTATTTTCATCTAAACATCCCAAGGCGGAGATTCTTTTCCTAAGATGCTCTAAAGGCGGTGTCTAATGCTAAGGCGGGGCGATCTTCTTCTAAGGCTCAGCATGGAGACGGCGGCGCTATTCTTCTTCATCTTTGCTCCTTTCTTCCTTTCTTCCCTTAGCATTATTCAAGTTGTATTTTTAATTTTCATAGATGTTGTACTCTTCATTAGCAATAAAATTGAGTTTGTACAATTGTTCTTTATTTTCTCTTTCCATCTCCTTCCAAACTCTATTCTCAATCCTCTCATATTCTTTAGTTTGATTTATTTCTAGTCTTAAGTTCACGTAATTTATTTTCCATTAACATTAACTCACTCAAAAACTTGATTGTCAAAACATAAGAATTTTTACAACTTGTTTAAAAGAAATATTTCCTCCCCATGGGATCGACCCGTACTTACCACTCCACTTAGATTTTATATCTTTTTAGTGAGTGAGTCCGGTTATTTTTGAAATTGTGGCACGGTATTTTTAAACGGCGAGTGTTTGTGTGCCTCAATTTTTGGCGTCGTTGTCGGAGAGGAAAATTAAATTTTTTTATAGTTGGATATTCTTGTGTTTGATGTGTACATTTGTATATTAATTTTTCTATTTTTATTTTGTAGGAAAAAGAAAAAAAATCAGAAATCAAAGAAAGAGAAAAATCAGACCTGAAATTCGCAGAAAATGAAGTGTCGCTGAAAACTTAGAACTGTAACAGTTAAGCGTCGCTAAAGGGCTAAAACGTATGTACAAGTTCTGTTTTTCTAATTTCTGAAAAAATCTTCAAAAAACTCTGAAATAATTCCTGAAAAATCTATAAAAATCAGAAAAAATCAGAACACACAAAAATATCATATTATGCTTTATTTTGTAATAAATTTATATGTATTTGTTATTTTATTATTTATAATTTCTTGCATTCATCTCTTAGTGAAAAATTAAAAAAAATAAAAAATAAAAAACACACAAAAAAAATCTCTGAAAAAAATTAGAAAACGAAAAATCACAGAAACTTTTTGGTCTCATGCTATCATGTTTTCATTATTGATGCATAGTGTTCATACATTTTAGTTGATTCTCCATTTATTTACATCAAATGAAACATTTAAAAAAATAAATAATCTCTTTAAAAAATCTAAAAAAATAGAAAATAGAAATTTTCTTTCATCATGATATTATGACTGGTTACACCTGTTTCATGCATTGTTGCATTTAGATAGTGTAAAAAATTTAAAAATAAAGTATGTCTCCTTTTTACATCTACTTGAAAAAAATAAAAATGAAAAAAATAAAATGAAAAAAAATAAAGGACGAGAGATCGCGATCCAAGTATCTCAATCTTCCCTCTTGTGATTTAATTTATTTTCTACATTTTGTTAGCTTTTATATTTAGAAAAATCTCAAAAAATTTATGTTGCCTAGATAGCTTCATTAATTAAAAAAAAAGAACAAATCACTTGCACTAAAAATAAAAGATTTCATTCAAGAGTAGAAACCACACCATCCATGTTCTAGGTCATGCATCATTTAGCATAGGATTTTTCTTTTTTATTTAATTTTTGTCATTGTATTTTGGAGATTGCAAGGGACAAGGTACGTTCTACTTATCCTATTCTGACATGCATATTACATAAGAACCCCTTGTTTGAAATTCTGACGTGCATTTCATTTCAAAATAATTTAAGGACAATACCTCTAACTTACATAAGGTGGGGATTTTATCATCATTCCTTAGCCCACAAACCACATTTCCCTTGTATCTTTGCATAACCTAAGCCTTAAATAAAAATTAGTAGACATTGGCCCTAGGATCACACTGTGATTTTAGTACGATTTGAGTTTACCATCATGTGGAAACCGATGCCTAAGGTAAGACGGTCGGACGACAAACGCCTTAAGCGGGATTGTGGTTTGACATAATTAGGTCCCTACGAAAGTAGGGGGAGCCTCCCACTACCCCACCCCTTACTTGGCCGGTGGAAATATTGAGGGTGAACTTAAGTTCCACTTTAGTTATTTTGTGAAATCTCATTTGTAGGTCTAGGTCACATCTAGGTCATTAGGTAATTTGTGTGTCAACTTGTTTGTGTATGTAAAAAATAAAAAACAAATAAAATAAAATAATTTTTTTTCTCCGCTTCTCTCTCTTCATCTCAATTAGTGTTAGCCAAAAAAATAAAAATAAAAAAAATAAAAAAAATAAAAGAAACATTGTGATTTTCTAATTTTAAAAAAACTAAATAAAGAAAATAAAAAAACACATAAAAGCACATAAAAAATAAAAAGAAAACATAAAAGGAGATTAATAATGGGAGAATAAAATTTAAAAAAATGATGAAAAATTTTAAAAAAATAAAAAATCTTTCAAGGATTCGACCTGTTTTTAATGGCCATCTATCTTAAAGGGAAACTCAAGCCCATGAAAGAACACTTTATTCCTTCTAATTATAAACCCTCAACTTGTATTAAACTACCTGACATTCTGGTGGATCATTATGAGATTAGCCCTGGTATCATCCAGATGCTCCCATCTTTTTATGGGAAACCCAATGAAAATCCTTATGAGCATCTAGATGATTTTCAAGAAATTTACTCGCTAGTCAAAATCCAAAATTTTAGTGATGATGCCCTTAAGTTGATCTTATTTCCATTTTCATTGAATGATAAAGTAAAATGTTGGTTAAGAAGTTTTGAGAAAATTGTTAGGACTTGGGAGGATATGCAGTTAGAATTTCTAAAATAATTTTACCCCATAGTTAGAACCAACATTATGAGAATGACGATTTTGAGATTTACTCAGTTTTCAGGCGAGCAATTTTATGAATCTTAGAAAGGCTGAAGGATTTGTTACGGCAATGTCCACATCATGTGTTACCCAAATGGTAAATTATATTTACATTTTATGAGGGGTTATCTGATTATGATAGACAAATGGTGGATACATGCTGCGGAGGAGGGGCTTTCATGAACAGGAATGAAGATGAGGCGTATGATATGTTTGAAATTTTGAGTGAAAATTTAATGAATCATGCCTTAATCTTATCTCATAAACAATATGTAGGATCTTTCAAACAGGCTGAAAATCCAATCCAAACTTTCAAGGAAGCATGTGAGTTCTGTGCCAGTCCCACTCACCATGTAAGTGAATGTCCTACGGTAGCCCGGCTCCCACCAGTCATCCAAGCTCAAGTCCAAAATGCCTTAAGGTTCTCTCAGCCCAAGTGTGATTCCCTTTCGGATGATTATAATCTTAGCTGGAGTAATCACCTAAATTTGCCTTGGACAGACCAACCAATTCAAGCCCATTTGTCTAATCCTTCACCCCAAGAAACTCACGAGCAGCCCATGTGCAATCAACTTCAGCCTATCTCATTACACCCTAACTTCAAGAGCAACATCAATATTTGGGGTGATTCACCAGGCCACTACTCCGAATCTCAAATCATGAACCCTCAGTCTACTTAGCATGACCCTCCTTCAATATTACATCAAACTCCTCAACACGTGAATGATGATGATGATGATCTTATGCCTATCATTCTAGCTCAAGATATCAATAGTGAAAATGAGGGAGAGTGCACCAACAATACCATGACGAAGGAAGGGAAGGAATTAGGGGGTGAATTGAAGGAAAAAGATGATCATATTGATATCACCACCCCATTCTATGAATGTTTTGAGATTGAGAATATCAGTATGAAGATTAGTGGCCCAAATAACTCAATTGAGGATATACATAAAGGGGAGGATTACTTTGTGATCAATAATCATGTTGATTCAGTGAAAATAAATTCTCAATATCCTCCCCCCTTGGAAGAACATGATGACGAGGCATTGTTGGAAAAATTTACATTTCATCTACCCACCCCATTATTAGAAAATTTGATTGATAATCTTCAATTGAGTGATGAGTGAGATGAAGGGGTCCTAATAGAGAAATTCACATGTGATTCGACCTATGATGAAAAGGCCGGGCTGGAAACATTTACATTTGATCTTCCCACCTCATTATTGGAAAGTTTGATTGATAATGTTCATTCGAGTGATGAGTGTGATGAAGGGTCCTTATTAGAAAATTTCAATTTTGATCTGACCATTGAGCCCTATCTCATCCTGTCTAAATCATTGGATCAAGTAGATTCTGGGCTCCCGCTTCCTTCCAATACAATTCCTTTAACAGTACAGCCTCTTCAATATGACATTCTAGGACCTGAGGGGGATGGACTAGCCATATTCACCTTTGATTTGACTCCCCATCAGGAAGACATGTTGATTAGTTCCCTTAATGCTCATGAGGCTGATATTGTAGGAAATGTGGCTAATAATGATACTTTTATTCATAAGCCACCAGTGGATGACCAAGTTACCAAGGAGGAAGCAGTCACTAAAGGGGTCGTCAGGAGGGACGATACAGGTGAAGGGGACCAATGGATTGATATTGTGCAAGGGTTCAACCTCGATCTTGAGAGATTATTGGCCATTGATCCTTTCATGATCCCGAAAGATGAAAATTGGCTCACACACATGGTTAAAATAAAAATCAATAATGTGTGAGACCCACATATTTCTAGCCCCAGTGCGAACATGCTTACTCTTGTTTTCCAATGGCACAACGGCTGGAATTTGAAGGAGGACAAGATCACTTGGTGGCTCATTCTGAATGACACCCATTGGTTAGTGAGCTACCTTATGTCTGGCTGAAGACGTAAAACTTAGCGCTTCTTGGGAGGCAACTCACAGTTTTAGAAATTTCGTGTGCTAATAAATGACTTCTTGGGAGGCAACCCAAGTTTTTCTTGTATTTTTGTTTTAAGTTTGCAGGTGTGAATAAAGGATAAGTTGGGGGGAGGGAGAGTAGATTGCTTGCACCTTTGCCCAGACTTTAACGGCCAAGTACCGCCTTTTATTCAAAAGTTGAACCCGTCGAAGATCCCTTCCGTCAGGTTGTACCGTTCCTTCACAAAATTTCATGTCTACATTGTTCATTATTCTATATTGTTCATGCCATTGAGGATAATGTCATTTAAGTTTGGGGGACGGAAATCATGTTGCACATGTTGCATTTATATACAACCTCATTTAGCTAAAAAAAATGACAAAACAAATCACATAAAACTCATTTTGAGTTTCATGATTCATGCTTCCATTGAGAGTAATTCTGGAATAGAAATGATTAGATAAGGATGATGGAAAATTGATTTAATCTAGCCATGGAAAATTGATCTAAGAATCTTTTTAAAGTTCATGTGCACTTTAGAAAAATGAAAATCACTTTGCACACTAATGAAACATGACCGGACAAGCCTTCTGCTATTTTGGATATGTTGCCTGATATTCTGCACTTCGTAAAGAAGAGATATTTTATAAGTTTTCTGTCAAATTGTCTATCAAAAATTAGTGCAAAAGTATAATTGAAAAAAAATAAAAATTTGAGTAAAAGGCACCATGAAAAATGCCCCGAATCTGAGTAACTAGGCCTACTTCTCCTAAGACGTGTTGAGATTCGCGTCAAAAGGAAAAGGGAACCTTGATCTGCGAAATCGGGCCTTCTTCTCCTAAGGCAAGAGTTGAGGTTTGTGTTCAACAGTGAAGGGTAGTGCAACATCATGTGTGTAGAAAAAATAAAAATATCCCTAAGGGATAAAGTAATAAGGTAGACAAATATTATTCTTAATGCTCTGATAAAGAAGTGCAGGGGGCCTCGCTTCTTTGCTCCTTCGTTGTATCCCCCTCATGCCGACGATGGCTGGTGCAGTAGGGGATGCTCAGTTCTCTTCTGAAACAAACACTACCGGATGCTTAGAGGTTGGAGTAGCCCATCGGAAGTCGTATGCGCAGACGCTTATGGAGGGACAGCATCGATCGCACCTATGCTTCCAGATGAAGGCTCCGACATTTACGGATCAAGGGGAACCTGTAGTATATTTTTCTCAGGAAGATATTCAGAAGTCCTGTTCGCATCTTCAGAATGCAGTCATTGCTAGATGCTCGTATGGTAGACCATCTATACCGGAGATTAAGGCCTGTCTCTCTCAACGAATGCATCTAAGGTCAGACTTTATTCTTAGCCGGATGAATGCTAGACATGTATTGATCCGTCTAGGGTGTGAAGATGATTTCCTTAAAATTCTTATTCAAAAGAATCTATACATCAAGGGATTCCTCTTCAGATTCTTTAGATGGACACCTAATTTTGATTTTGTATCGGATCCATCGACTATCCCTGTGTGGATTGGATTTCCATCATTACCAGTTAATTTTTATCATGAAGATATGTTGCGTTCAATAGCTGGTAACATTGGATCTGTCTTGCGAATTCATGATGCTACTGTTGCAATGACTGAGACTTCAGAAGCTCTTGTATGTGTTGAATTAGACATTGCAGCACAGAGGAAAAATTGGATATGGATTGGGATAGAAGATAGTGGTTTTTGGCAGTCGATTAGCTATCACAGGGTTCCGCACCTCTGCTCTTATTGTCATAAAATTGGACATTTGGAGGAAGAATGTAAGAAGAAACAAAATAAGGTTATGATTTGCCATCTACCTCTAAAAGATGCTATTCCTCTTGAAGCTCATAAGGTGATTCGTCAGGAATATAGACCTCGACTGCCTAAAATTTGTAGTCCGAAGATGATAATTAATGAGGCCAACATGTTCTCTGTACTGGAACAATTCTCTGAAGAATCAGATCTGAAGAGGATTTGACAGATGAAGGGAATGATACAGGAATTATCAATGATATCTCCACTGATTCTAAAGTTTACAATAATGCTATTTGTGACCTTAGATTAGTTGATGAAGCAAATAATTCATGCATCTCATATATTTGTGATAATGCCTCAAGTAAACAGAATGCTTCATATATAGCATCCCATGAGAGTATTACAACTGAATCTTCACTCACTGAGAAGCTCCCTTCAACCCAAAATCCTTACATTTCTGGGGTGAAAGAGAAATCTGATTTGGTAGTCAGCTCCCAAAGCTTGGATATCAAAGACATCCAAATTATTTCAAACAAAGTATCTGAATTGGCTACATTAGAAAATTCTCATATGGTTTGTCAAAACAATAAAAGCACATACAGTGGCCTTCAACATAAAGAAGTAACTGAAATCTCTACAATTCCCGAAGAGCTTATTAATGATGGTCAGCTGACTAGAGCTAAAGCCAAGGTGTTGGCTGCTAATCCTTCGTCCTTATGTTCATGATTAATTCTGCTCTTATATGGAATGTTAGGGGTATAGGTAATAAGGCCACTGTCAGAAGCCTTGCACAAATTGTCAAAACTCATAAGATATGCATTGCAGCTATTCTTGAACCTCGTATTGACTTCAGTCATGCCAGTTATGTGGCTCATCGCATCAACCTTCGGTCTGTTCTTGGGAACAATGGTGCATCATCTAGAATTTGGCTTTTTCATAGTACTGATATTTGCCTTGATATTATAGAGCTGCATCCACAATATATTACTGTTGCTCTCAAGGAGGACAATTCTATCTTTATGTATTTTACTGCCATTTATGCATCTTGCTGTGCTAGTGTTCGTAGGGAAATGTTTGATTCCTTGATGGCATTCAGTCCAGAAGTGAATATTCCTTGGACTATTGGTGGTGACTTCAATTGCATCATCTCCCCTGAAGAAAAGCTTGGTGGTATCATGTCCTCTTCAACTGCTATGACTGATTTTCAAGGCTTTGTCACAGCTACTGGCCTCATTGATGCTGGTTATTCAGGTTCTCCTTACACTTGGACCAACAACCAAATAGGGACCTCTCATATTCGAGCCCGGCTTGATAGAATATTCTACAATGCTAACTGGTTGAACTTTCCCTCTAATCTGACTGTTAAGCATTTGGTTAGAGGTCCTTCTGATCATGCTCCTCTTCTCATGAATATGCAACCTGTGCAAGCTGCTCCTGGTAGATTTATATATCAACATATGTGGCACACACATCCTGATTTTTTTGTACTTTGTCAAAGAACAATGGAATAATCATGAGCAGATATGTCATCCCTTTTACTTATTACAGGAGAAGCTCAAACATCTTAAGGCTGCTTTGAAAATTTGGAATAATGATGTGTTTGGTGACATCCATCAAGATAAGGAAATTGCTGAAATGCAGTTACTTCAAGCTCAAGATAATTATGATGATAACCCTTCTGTAGAAAATAGAATGAAACTACACAAAGCTAATGCTGAGCTGAGACTTGCACTACATCGGGAAGAAATCTTTTGGTATCAAAAATCCCGAATTCAGTGGCTTTCATATGGGGATCGGAATACTCAATTCTTCCATCATTACACCAAAATCAGAAGGCAGAGAAACTATATTCATAAGCTGAAGATAGATGGCAATTGGGTGGAAGATCAGGCTACTTTATTAACTGGTGCAACTGATTTCTTTAAGAATCTCCTCTCATCTGAAGACCATAATATTGATGCTCAGCTTCTGATAGTTATTCCTAGTCTCATTACTAAGGATCAGAACACAGTTCTCTGTGATATTCCATCTGCAGAAGAAATCAAAAGAACTATTTTTTCACTTCCTGGCAATAGCTCTCCTGGTCCTAATGGATACACTGGTAACTTTTTCACTCACTGCTAGGATATAGTAGGGAATGATGTGGTAACTGCTGCTCAAAGTTTTTTTCAAGGGTGGGGACTCCCGAAGGGAGCAACATCTACCATTCTATGTCCGATACCTAAGGTTAAAAACCCAGCTTCCTTTGTGGATTTCAGGCCTATTAGTTTATGCAACTTCATATACAAAATTGTGTCCAAAGCAATTTGTGATAGATTGCGTAATATCCTTCCAGCTATTATTTCTGAACAGAAAAGTGGCTTTATCAGTGGCCGAGCTATTTCTGATAACTTCCTGCTTGCTAAGGACTTATTCATGGAATTAGATAGGCCGGTCAGAGGTCATAATATTCTGATCAAGCTAGACACGGCTAAAGCCTATGACCGAATTGAATGGGACTTTATTCTCAATGTTATGAGGAAATTTGGATTTTCTAATAGATTCATTTCTCTTATTGCTCAGCTTTTAATGAATTGCTGGTACACTATTGCATTTAATGGTCAACTGCATGGATTCTTCAAATCCACTCGAGGGGCGAGACAGGGTGATCCACTAGCCCCTGCCCTATTTATCTTAGCTGAAGAAGTTTTGAGCAGATGTCTTAGTCACTTATTCAATTCTGGACAGTGCCAACATTATCATCTGTCTCGACAAGTCATGCCTATCTCTCATATTCTTTATGCAGATGGCTCAATTATATTCTTGAATGGCAGTATATCCTCCATTAAACATTTGATTAAATTCTTGGGAAGGTATGAAAGATCTTCAGGTCAGAGGATTAATATTCATAAAAGTTCTTTCATGGTTTCAAAGCACATGCCAAATCATGCCATTGATAGAATCCATCAGCTTATAGGATATCAGCACAGAACTGAAGCATGAATTACTTAGGAATTCCTCTTTTTAAAGGGAGAATCAAAACACCTCATTACAAGTTTTTACTTGACAAAATCAATGCAAAATTAGCTGGGTGCCAAAGTAAATTTCTCTCACAGGCTGGAAGACTGACATTAATCAAATCAGTTATATCCTCCATCCCCATATACACAGCCAGTGCCACTACTATTCCATATTCAATTCACAAACAAATTGATACAATTTGTGCTAATTTTTTGTGGCAAGGGCTTGATACTACTCACAAAAAATATTGGGTTTTATGGGAGAAAGTATGTAAACCCTTACCTGAAGGTGGTCTGGGTATTCGTAAATTGGGAGATATTCAACTATGTTTCTATGTTAAATAGCTATGGACTTCTTTACACAGTAACTCATTATGGGCCAAATTTGTCAGGAGTAAATACATTCAAGGGAAACATATTTCAGATTGTAAAACTCCTTTCCCAGCAGGCATTAAAGTTCGAGATTTTGAAAAAGCCAAGGTGATCCTCCTGGCAGGTATGCTGTAAGGTTGTTTTTAATGGTGCAAATACCAACTTTCTCAAAGACACTTGGTATGAGGACAAACCTCTGTTGGATCATTCATCCTACCAGATTAATGCTTGGTCTGAAAACTACTCTGTCCAATCTGTATTGGCTGATCACCATCATCCGGTCTGGGATGGGATTACTGATCACAATCTGCGGATTGATCTGTATAGTTATACTATTCAAGATGGGGATGATATTCCAATATGGACTTTTACAAATTCAGGCAAATTTAGCATCAAGTCTACTTATGATTATATCAAAGGGTAGGTGATTGCTGTCTCTGCTAGTAAACTTTGGTATCAAAAATTCCCTCCCCGTGCTTCACTATTTTACTAGAAACTTCTTAATCATGCTGTGCATGTGGACAGTCGGATCTAAAGAAGTGGTATATACATTGCTTCCCGGTGTGATTGCTGCTCATTTTCCCATGCTATTGAAGACATTGATCATCTTTTTATAGCTAGTGAAATAGCTACTTATTTGTGGAACAAATTTGGCCCTTTAATTGCTAATCCCCATCTGGAAATCAATTCCATTTACTGTCGGCTCTGTAGCATTCTTAATGAGTCCTCTATTCACAGCCCACAAGGTTTTCTATCTCTGAAAATATCTATGATGATTGTGTGGGAAATTTGGAAGTATAGATGCTGCATCAGGTATGAAGGGGTCAGAACTAAATACAGTCGGATAGCTGAACATATACATGATGACACTGTCCAAATTTTGAAACAAATTACTTTCAAATGTGGTGTTAGTAACCCACTAAGAAGCATTCTCCAATCAATGGTTATGTCCATCAATCATAAAAGCTTATCTTGAATCATAGTTTGTTGGATTGCTCCAAGGATAGGGTTTGCTCTTAATGTTGATGGTGCAAGTAAAGGAAATCCAGGTATATCTGGGGGAGGTGGATGTTTCAAAAATGTTCAAGGGAAAATGCTATTGGGCTTCTCTCATTATTATGGACATGGGTCCAACATGGTTGCAGAAGGAAGGGCCCTTCTTGATGGTTTAAGATTGGCTCATTTACATAACATCCCGGTCTCTATTATCTACACTGATTCAATAGATTTGATTACTCTTCTACAGCATAATAGAAGCCCACCTTGGTCTTTTCTTCCATGGTGGAGAAAGCTTCAGTATTTTTTCAGACTGCAACAAGCTCCCATTGTGCATACATACAGGGAAGCTAATCAAATTGCGGATGCTCTGGCAAACTATGCTATCTTGATGGGCTGCAATAATGTCTTCTCATCTTCTAGGGAACTGACTCCTATGGCTAGAGGCTACATCATGGCTGATGCCTCCCACATTCCTAATGTTCGCATCCGGCGTATATAGTCATTGATTTTTCCCTTTATCATATTCAAATTGTACAGTTTATTACCTTTCTTGTTTTCCAAGGGCATGGCCCCCCTACCATTGTACTTACTCACTTTTAATGCAATAAAAGTACTTCTAGTTGCATGAAAGGTGGAGTGAGAACATGCCTTTCCTCTGGAAAGAGGTGCACTCTCCCTTTCTCCCACTAGTTGTTTTTTTTTTAAAAGAAGAAGTGCAGGGTTGAAAGGCATTTGCCTGGAATAGTGAAGGGGGGGTGCAATTGACTAAGTTGTGGATTTGGTAGTTACACATGCACAAGTGCTATTGAGATTTGATTTGAATTCTTGATCATGTACTATTAAGTTCCTACATAAGGCTAGTGTGCATTAATGATTCCAGATTCCTAATCTTTGCTTGATTCTATGAAGGGAGAGCTGGATATGAGAGTATGAATTTTACAAACTTTTGTTATTCCTAAATTTCAATTTATTTGCATTGCTAAGGGACTACTAATGAGTAATTTAGGAGGTGTGATACGTGTCTATTTTCTATGGTAATTCATCGCATATACATCATTTTATGTGCATATAATTAGGTAATTATGCATATTTCATAGTTAACCTCAACTCCGTGTTTAAATTGGGGCTTTCACGCAAAGTGATTAATTTGGTGATATTATTTAAATTGAAGTTGAGGGCCACGAGCATTAATTCTCCATTGCATAAATCACGAGCATTTGAGATTTATGTGCACATTATGGTAATTTTTATGGACTAAATTACAATTACGTGCGTGCAGGACACTGAAGGTAATTACAAGAAACTCTGGGGGCAAAAATGTCTGACCAAGTCAAAAGCATATATTTTGGTTGGAGGGAAAATAAAATTCAAAGTTTGTATTTTGGCTGGAGGGAAAAGAAAATTCAAAGTTTGAAATAAAGGGGAGAAATGATGAGTCGTGGGAAAGGGGTGTCCAAAGTCCAAGAAAGGGGGTGCCCAAAGTCCAAGGAGGGGGTGCCCACCTCCTTTTCCTTTCCCCCATACATCATCTTCTACTTAAATCCCAACCATCCATCTCCTTTTGATATAATATCCACCCTCCATTGACCTAATTTTACCTATAAATAGCCCATGATAAGGAGGAGATAAGGGGGCTTCCTTTGGCATTGTTTTTCTCTCTCTCTCCCTCTTACATCTTCTTAGGCCGCCGATTTATCCCCCTTTTATCCCTCTTCTCCTCTTACTAACTTCATAAAAGTTCTTTGTTTGTAAGTTTTCTACAACTTCTGCTTCTACATCATCTTCTAATTCCTTCTGGTTTTGAAGTTATTTCCCATTTTGAAAGTTACTATCTTGTGATTGTACTGTTCATCCGAGGTGCTAACGTTTGTTATTCCTCCATTTTGAAATCCTTTTGCTCTTCTTTTCTCTCTGACTTATTCATGAAAGTTATTCCTCTCTTGTATATATAGATTTTCTTGTTATACCACTTTCTCTAATTCCTCTTGGTTTTTAAGATATTTTTATTTTTTCGCAGTTCAGTTTTTGCACAGTTACTGTTCATCCGTGCAGATCATTTTTGTTCTTCCCTAGTTTTCACTATCTTCTAGTCTTCTTCTCCCTCTGCACTCTTCACAAACCTTCTTTCTCTTCCTTTGATCTTCAACTTTTGTTTTTATCACTTCTTCTAATTCTCTCCTATTTTAAAGTTATTTTATTTCTAATCTCGACCTATTTTCATTATTTATGTTTCACATTTTTTAAACTCTCTTCTTCATCTTCTATCTCTCCCCCTCCTCTATTTTCATCTAAACATCCCAAGGTGGAGATTCTTTTCCTAAGCTGCTCTAAAGGCGGTGTCTAATCCTAAGGTGGGGCGATCTTTTTCCAAGGCTCGGCATGGAGACGGCGGCGCTATTCTTCTTCATCTTTGCTCCTTTCTTCCTTTCTTCCCTTAACATTATTCAAGTTGTATTTTTAATTTTCATAGATGTTGTACTCTTCATTAGCAATAAAAATTGAGTTTGTACAATTGTTCTTTATTTTCTCTTTCCATCTCCTTCCAAACTCTATTCTCAATCCTTTCATATTCTTTAGTTTGATTTATTTCTAGTCTTAAGTTCACGTAATTTATTTTCCATTAGCTTTAACTCACTCAAACACTTGATTTTCAAAACATAAGAATTTTTCCAACTTGTTTAAAAGAAACATTTCCTCTCCGTGGGATCGACCCGTACTTATCACTCTACTTAGATTTTATATCTTTTTAGTCAGTGAGTCCGGTTATTTTTGAAATTATGGCACGACATTTTTAAACGACAAGTGTTTGTGTGCATCAGAAGGAAGGATGAATGAAAAGAAGGGGAGGAAGAGGTGGACTCCTGAATGCACAATTGGTGGCTCTTGACCTTGCGCCGCCGCCGTTTCTTAGCAGAAACTGGCTTGTAATAGACCCTCCTGGCACTGGCTCAAATCCTTGGACACCTTGCCATGCAATATCTTCTTAGATAGCGAGCCCATCTAGCAGACGTCCTGGCTCGGCTATGAATATGCAGCCTTATCGGGGCGGTTGCCCCTAGACACCAGATGCTAACCATAGTCGAACAATCTCGAATAGATAACTCCTCAAAATGCTGAATATCAGGGAACCACAGAGTCCTGTTACTTGGCACAAGTAGCATGAGATTCGGCAGCTCCACTCGACAATCAGACTCGAAGCACAACTCCCTTGATAGAAGAGACGGGTGAAGCTGAGGGAGAGTAATACACGACGTTGACATGGCCGACTTCCTAATAAACTGAGGGAGATTACATAGAATGTGCAGAATGTCCTTGGAGGATATAGAAGATGCGGCCAATTGCCCCTTGAACATAGAGTGTATAATCTGCTTGGCGGCCGTATGAGTTAGCACAATCCGGGTGAAGAACCCCTCTTGGCCAATTATCTGAACTGCGACAGAGCGAGGAGTAATAATAGCATCAATAATCGAACCCCCGGCGAGCAAAGAGATTGCCACCGGCCTCGCTTGAGAGGAAACTGGCACTAGCGCAAGAGCACTCTTCTTGACAACCATCTTCATTGGAAGTATAGGCTCAACATCCCCAAAATAGCCAGGGACCAGGATGCGGATCGACATTCGGTAAATGAAATCCTGAAGCTTGAAATGTATAACCGGTAATGCATCATCCTAATTTGGCTCATCGTCTCCCCGGGGACCAGACCCGAGGGGCACCGGAGGGAGCGCACACCCCCTCCGTGGGGCGAAAGTACTAGGTAGAGAAGTGGTGGTAAGAGGTTTGATAAGTAGTGGAGGTGAAGGCTTATAAAGTGTAGAGGCCTGAGGCAGTGGAAGGATAGCGGCGATGACTGGCTCGGGCGAAGGTGAAGGCAAAAGTGGAGGTTGCTCAGGCTCGGGCGGCAAGAAAGATGGAGGAGAGGGCGGAGACAGTAAAGGCAATAGAGGTGATGGAGATGGTGGAAGTGATGATGCGGGTAATGGGATTGGAGATGGAGGTGCTGATGCGGGCAATGGGGGTAATGTTGGTGGTGGAGACGGTGGAGAGGGTGAAGGTGCAGTGGAAAGCCGTGGGGCCCAATGTTGACGTATTGACACAACGCGTCAACCAGTAGTGGAAGTGGCGGCGAGAGAAGAAGGGGAGGCATTGGCCTTAGCAGAGGCTTGGGTTTGTTGAGGGGTAGGGGATGGCCAAGGTAACGGGGTAGGCAACGGCTTAGGTGAGGGAACAGGTGATGGAGCGGGTGCAACGCTAGACGAGGGATCACAGGGGTGCCCCTGGCCTTGTAGAGACAGAGACGGCTGCCTAGGCGTCGCTTGCTGCTGTTGTTATTGCGGAGATATAAAATGACCTTGCGAATGACGGCCCAATCAATCCTCTTCAGATCTTCCAGATCATAAATATAATCCCGGAACTTGGGGCAATCCTTGACCAAATGCCCCTGTTGACGGTGAAAATCAAAGAACTGAAGCATATTCCCGACCGCGGGTCGGCAAGGCACAACCGGAGAGAGCGACAACGCGTGAGTGGCCATCAAAGCCCTGAAATGTCGGTAAAATACTCTAGCAACGGAGAGCGAGGAGGAGCCTGCTTCGGGCTAGGGGGATGCCGAGGGATATGTGATGGAGATGGTTGTGGCGGTTGCGTTGGCAAGGATGCATGGCTAGTGGAGGGACTAGACAATGGTATATGAGCGGGAATGTGGATGGCATCTACCTGCTCGGGGTGCGGTATTCCCTTGACCGGAGGTGGCGGCGGATGTGAGGAAGGCTGACTTATGGAGGGTTGATATGCAGGAGTATACAGATATGTAGAAGCGGGAGGTTGACTCGTGGAGGGATATGTGGCGGAAGGATGACTCATGGAAGCATAGTGTTGGCTTATGGAGGGCGAGGTGTAAGTGGATGTGGGATATGTAGATGGCGGGGTGTATGGAGATGTAGAAGGCGGAGAAGACTTGGGGTCAAGGGAATCTTGGAGTTGTTGGTAGATGAAGCGGGCTCGGCTATAAAGCTATTGCCAGGAGGTGATGTCATTAAGGGCTAAGATGAAGCGGTACTCAGGCGTCGCATTAGATATCAGCATCTTGATCAACTCATGCTCCGGAATGTGCCCCGGGACTTGCGCGGCCAAGCGACGCCAGCGGTCGGCAAAAGCAGAGAACTCCTCGTCGGGCTTCATCTTCTCATGGGCCAGATCCACCATGGAATACTTGGGCCCAACATGGTCTTGAAACTGCTGAATGAACTTCTCTTGCACGGCTTGGAAATTCACAACTTGCTCTTGCGGAAGAGAAAAGAACCAATCCCGAGCCGGGCCTTCCAATGACAGACCAAACAAGTAAGCCATCAAGAATTGGTCATGTCGAAACTGGGCCGATTCATAGAGGAACTCCTTAATGTGCACACACGGGTCACTGACTCCACCATAGCGGCGATCTGCGGGAATTTGTGAAGATGACAGAAGTCGAAGATTTTGAAATACAAGCGGGACACTCAATGAGGTTTTGGGATCAATTCGGCATTGGAGCTCATCAAGCTGATGTTGGGCTTGAGCTATCATCTCATGAGTAGGGAGAGATCGAGAAGAATATGGGCCAACTTGAGCAAAAGGATGTGAATATGGACCAGAATGATGATATTGGGCCGGATAAGAGGTTCCATGCTGAGAAGAAGAAGAGCCCATTCCAGGAGTGAAAGGATATGCAGGCCTGGAAGAAGCATGAGCATAAAGACCCATTGGGTCGACAGCATAAGGAGAAGAAGAATGAGGCCCATTAGAAAAATAAGGCCCATTAGGAGAATGGGGCCCGTTAAGATGACGAGGCCCATTAATAAGAGAAGAAGGCCCATTAAGAGAAGGAGGGCCATGAAGATGAGATGCAATAAGACGTCGGGCCTGGGCCGGGTCCATTTGGCGAATAAGGCTTGAAAGATGGGCCATGAGATTAGCCTATTCCTCAGACGGGTTAGAGGGACCACGGGAAGATGGACCCACGTGGGAAAAGGATTCCACGCGGGAATAGAAAGAAGATTGGGAAAAAGAATGATACAAAGGGTTGGAATGATGCTCCATGAGGGCAAATGGAGACTTAATACAAGGATATCAAGGGAAAATACAAGTGGGGAAGCAATGGCTTAATGGGCTTGAGGACAAGAGGGGACTGACCCACTAATGCAAAGACGAATGGACAACGGACCACAGGACAATGGACTAGACAATACACACACAAATGGACTGACTTAAGTGGGCCTAACAACAACAAAACATGTGGATGATGAAAGAATGCATCACAAAAATCACTAATGGGCTTGGACAAGCCCAAACAACACAAACAATGTGAGAGTTTTCACCCAAGTCACACAAGTTGATATGATGGGAAATATTTTTGGGATTTTAATAGACCTTTTAATGATTTGAATTAATAATAATTCCCTCAAGATAGGAATCCTATGGGAATAAGGTCCAAACTTTGGGTTGACTAAAGTTAATTCTCGCACACGTATGCAAAATGTAAGCATAAGGGGTGGAAAGGTACAACCGGCCCGGCGTCCGTGTGGGAATCCACGGCTCGCGGGGACTTACAGAGGTCCCGGATAAGATCACCTAGTCGACCCCAAGGAATATGGAGGTGAGAGGATCACTTACTAAGGTAGGAATACAACTATGATATGCAATGCATGGCCCTATGTGCACCGGAGTGCATGTAATTTCTAGCCTAAAACTAGAAAATCAAGATAAAATTAAACAATGCAAACATGATCCAAATAAGACAAATAGTATATGGATGGAAAGACAATACAAACATCTACACAACGGGCCCAAGAATAGATCAATCTAACCCTGGGAGGTCAATCAAATCACTGAGCAAAGTTGCCCCCGTGAACCTGTGCGCAGACCACATGCAGATTTTATGGATAAAATGCTAAAATGATGACAATTTTTAACTAAGCAAACGTAACCCAAATGATGCAAGTAGTATATCGATGGAAAGACAATACAAAGGTCTACACAATGAAACTAAGAACAAAGTAATCAGACCTCGGGAGGTCAATCAAATCCTCCAAGAAAGTTGCTCTGTGAACCTGTGCGCAAACTGCATGCAGATTTATGCACAAAATGCTAAAATGATGATAATTTTAACTAAGCAAATGAGACCCAAATGATGTAAATAAGCTATGGATGGAAAGACAATACAAAGTACTATCCAATGGAATAAAAATCAGTGCAATTAGATGTCGGGAAGGTAGTCCAATCACTGAGCAAAGATGTACCTATAAACCTATCCCTGCAGCTGCCTGTAGAACTTATGCAGAAAACTCAAAAAGTTGACAATATTAGAATATGCAAATGTGACCCAAATAATGCAAGTAATATATGGATGGAAAGATAATACAAAGGGCTATCCAACGGAATAAAAATCAGTTCAATCGGACTCCAGGATCAAAAGTTATTCCTCGACGAACAAGGCCCCATGAGCATGCACGCAGAACAGCTGAAATCCCCTTGCGGTCTACCAAATGACCGTTTGGTTGCCCCTGGTGGTCTACCAGAAGACTGCTAGGCCACTAGAGCCCGTAAAACACCCAAAAGAGTAAGAGAATGAAGGAAATACTATCCAAACATAAACATGCACAGACCCAACTTACAAAAGAGCATGAAAACAAGCGTGACGGGCATTGGTGTCCCACCGTGATCGCCAAAAAATAGGATGTAGATATATTAATCTACCCCGCCCCCTTTAAACTAATACATGTATAAACATGTAAGCCAAAGAAAAGGGGATGAAAGGATGAGAAATACTTACCGTGATCGCCACCAAGGTTCCAACAATGCCGAAAGGATGAAGAGATGAAGGGATGGCGCCGTGTACCTTGGAAAAAGGATGGAAATTTGATCGCGCTTGAAACGGGGTGTGGGAGTGATGTAGATTCAAACCTCCTCGTCCTCCAGCCAGCTAGAAGAAGAGGGCCTCACGTTCATACCATTCTCTCCTGCAAAATAAAGATCGAAACACAAAGGCAAAAACCCATTAGAACATGAAGTGTAGCATCAATCCCAAAGTGATAAAATAGCATGAATAAAAAGGGGAGAATGCACCGAAGGAGGGTTTTTTAACCCCTGTGGAAGGGTGAAAATAATAGGTGTGTGTGTTGTGCATGCATATGATTTGAAATCATGAAATTTGATGGAGAGAATAGAGAGAAAACGATGATGCAAAATGGGGAAAAACGCATGTGTAGCGGAAAAATAGTATTTTGTGATGATTTGTGATTTTGAGAGGAGAACTAAGAGTATAGACCATGAAATCAAGCCCAAACGATGCAATAGAAAGCAAATACTTCCCTCTTCAAGCCAAGGTCCAAGGATTGAGTCGGCGGTACAGCATGGCTTCGCCCCGAACCGAGAAAGAGCCCCCCGTTGCCACTGCGAACTGGGCAGTTTATATAGAGTTTTTAAAGAAAGCCTCATCTTCTTATCACGATTCCCAGAGATATAGTCCAAGATAAATCAAGTTCTATGGATCAAACTCGAGATAATACTAAGGACAATATTTTGAATAGAGGAATGGAAAGGGATGAAAACAGGCCATTTTCAAGACTGCGCAGCTGCTACGCGGGTTTTTATGCCGAATGACGGGGGTGAAGGAAGGGATACAGCGGGGAAGGAAGACACAGTAGTTTGATATATCTCAGGGTGTCCTCCTCATGGTTGCATGCCTTTCACGGCGGTTTCGGGCACTCTCCTTTTACAGAAAGTCGAAAAGGGTCGAGTGGCACGGGAATGAAAGAGTACGGGTTAACCGGACAGGGTGCGGGCGTGCCAGCCGATTTCTCGACAATCACCCATGGAACCAAGAGTTGACCGGGGAAGCGTCACCAGGACGCGGCACGTGGGCTCGGGCGATCGGGCGACACGTGGAGAGAAGGGGTTCCACGGGTGCGAGTGCGTAGGCGATTGTGGGAATCGTGTACTGGACATCTTTCCCCACTGGCCGCAAGCAACTGGTGTTTATTTACATCGGATTGAATCCGAACACCTTCGTTCCATGCTAGAGAAAAGCATGTATATATGCCTGAAGTCGTGGGTAGAGGGCCGGGAGCATTCCGCAGTGGTGGGTGCGCTTTCGACCGAGGGGTGTTTACTGGGGGTAAGATGTTGGGCACGTATGCCGAATGATGTAGGTAGGGAGCTGGGGGCCCGAATGCAGGCGCTTGTATTTTATTGGCTTTATGATGGGCCACAAGGGCTTTACAAATGGGCCTTGGTAGCCAAAGTACAACTAGCGCAAGCTGTGAGACAATTCCAACACGTGGGTCGATCCCCGGGTCATTGAGTAATAAAGCGGATATCCGCGTGTCTTACAGGAACTCTTTACAAAGGGATTGGTGTGAGTCCGACTGCCTAGGTGGCCAGAGCGGACATAGACTGGCGCCTGGTGGAGGTTGGACACGGCTCGAGGTGAGTGGTCGGGTCCGAGTCTTGGACGGCGAGTGTCGTCATGCTGGGGAGTCAAGGTCGGCCCCGGGACTATGATTCCCAGGCCAGAGGTCCGACTAGACTTGAGTTGTTAATCTGAGTGGCCAACGGCCGGTGGGCGGTGAGTGGTAGGCACGCAATTCTGTGTCAGGGTCAGGCGCGGCATCGTGGAGTGCACTTCGTCATCGTCGTAAGTTGGCGTATACGGGTGGACCCGAGATGCGGGTGTGTTTGCCGTTGGCCTAGTCACCTTACGTGCGACGAGGATGGTCTTGGTATGAGACGGCTAAACACAGCGTGAAGGAAGTACGCGTGATATACCGTCAACGTGTGTGAGCTGACTAGCAAGCCAACCGCGTGCACACTTGTCTTCTCGCCTTCCCGACCCTTGCCGAAAGCCTCGGAAGTCCGAGGGTGCGGGAATTAGGTCGGGGGTGTCCGTCCGGGAGTCTTCCTTGCATGGCTCTTTCCTTGGTCCTTCTTCTGGCCCCTTGAGCTTCTAAGGGGGGAATTTCTAGGAATTTGAAGGGGTGGGGGTGGGGTTTAGGCGGACCAAGTTGAGGGTTTAACTTGGTCCGGGTAAACCCCTCAAACAATATTATTTTTATTTTATTTTTATATTTTTTTTGTGTGTGTAACGGAGTGGGGGAGATGGGGTTTAGGCGGACCAGCCCCATGGGCTGGTCTGGTCCGCTTAAACCCCTCTTCGGAGGGGTTTTTTTGTTTTAAAAAAAATCTTTTTTTTATTATTGGATGGGGTTTAGGCGGACCAGCCTGGGGGTCCAGGCTGGTCCGCCTAAACCCCTCCCTTGGGGGGTTTGGGCGGACCAAAGTGGCCCATTTTTCTTGATTTAAATTTTTTTTTTTACTGCATAAGGGTTTAGGCGGAGCAGCCTGGGGGTCCAGGCTAGTCCGCCTAAACCCCTCCCCAGGGGGGTTTAGGCGGACTGGGTTGGAGGGAGAGAGAGGGGCGGCCCCACCTCTATAAAATTGGATTTTTGTTAATATTATCCCCACTTTGACTTAGTTTGAACGTCAAAAGATAAAGGATATGGGCTTGGACTGGTTAACTGGCTGCTGGGGCGCGTAGACCGAGGGATTGACATGTGTGACTCGACGTAATCCCGGGGCTTTGTCTTCTCGAATTCTTCCACGTACGGGTACGGCGAACGAAACTTTGCACGAACCTCGGGCCGTGAGATTGGGAATTTGCATGAACTAGGATCGGGGAAGACCGTCGGGCCTCTGGGCTGGGGAGAGGGCGCGGCCCCCGGGGAGTTCGCCCTCCCTTGGGGGCGCGGCCCCGCCCTGGGGCGAATGTACTCCAGACAGGCCGTAACCTTGGGGGATGGCCCCCGGGTGTCTTCTTTTGTCATCTGGGGATATCCTTTGAAGCACTCGAGATTCCGGGATACTGGGATGGCCCATGGGGGCCGTTGTTCTCCGAGTCGTAGTAGCCGCTCGCAAGGTGTTCGGGCAAATGCCCGACACACCCCGGGTTGTCGAACGGGCCAAGTAGGTGACTGGTGGGCCTTGGATTCGGCCTTGGGCTGAGAGCGGGAGCTCATGGGCGCTAAGGGAAGGCACTTTAGGCTCGTGGGTCGTGCCTCGGGCTACGTGCCATGTTGTACGGCGGGTTGGCAGGGTAGCCTCGGGTTGGCCCGAGAGCTGGTGTTAAGTGGCTCATTGCCACGTGTCTGAGGGTCAGGGGTGACCCTGGCTTGCTGGGGGTCGTTGTAGGACCCAATCAGTGTGCTGGAACCACGGGGGGGCCCGTGGGTTGGTGTAGAAGGGTTGGAACATACGCGCCCACAAGGTGTTTCGAAAAATGTCGAACACATGTGTGTGAGCCGTATATAGGTGCTGCGGGCCTCCAAAGCCTGTGGTTGACTTACTTGGGTCTCCCTTTGACCTTGGAGGGTTGAAGGAAGGCGTCCTGGGGTAATCCCCGGGCCTTTTCACTGGGTGCCACGTGGCGTGGCTTATAGCTGGGGCGCCCCCGAATTGGCCCGGGTGGTCGTGTAGAATGCTAGCAAAGTCCACAACTTAGGGGTCAGGAGTGGTCCCGATTGATTGCTAATGCCGACGTATACCTCGGCTGGCGGACAGGGGCCGTTGGTCGGGCCCACTGGGTCGTCGGACGGGCCGGGTGGCTCATGCCTTGAAGGTGTTCGAGGAAATTCCCGAACTCTTATTTCTGAGTATTTTGTTGGGGAAATTGTCCGGGTACAACAAATGCCCCCCACGGGTCGTGCGTCGGAGGTGGAGATGAGGGTGTACGGCCTGTGAACCTCTCCTTATGAGTTGTTATAGTTCTATTTTGATGCTTCATGTGCTTTTACTTTATTGTATTGCATGTGTTGAATTTCTATCGTGCTGACCATTTTTGGTGTTATATCTTGCAGCTATGGCACGATTCGGCAGGGATGAGAGGGTGCTGAGGCGTGTGGTCCGGGAGGAGGACCACTGGGTGAGGAGGACCGAGCGGCCCATGCCTCCCTTGGGTGCACCGGTCATCACTGTGGCTGTTGTGGAGCAGCTCGACTGGAGGCACACGACTGTGGTAGAGGGCCCCGTTGGTGAGCGCGGTAGCGGAGTTGGGGCTGTGGAGTTGGCCCGCGCGTTGGAGGTAGGCGGACTTTACACTTATGATCGTAGCGCCGACTACCCAGTGGAGTTCCCCCTGGACCGTCACTTGTTTGAGTTCACTAGGCCCTTTCTCCCACCAGGCATGGAGGAGAGTGACTCTCGGGTTGCTGGAGCCCATCGCTGACTGGAGGGGGCGATCTTGGCGGGGTGAGACAGTTTGCATGGAATCGTCCTCTGCGGCTTTCTGAGTTTCTACGGGGACTACTGGAGACAGTGTCAGTTCCCTAGTACTGAGTGCCTGGGCTTCTTCAGCAGAGCAGACTAGTTCGGAGTTCGCGCTAGAGTGATGGGCCCTGCTTCCTAGGATTTACACGGACACCACCGGGCAGAGATAGAGGGCAGTCCAGGATTAGCACTGGAGCCATCAGGGCTGGAGTATGCTGGTGAGGGTTATGACGACCACAACCTTCTATCTGGGGTTCTGCGACAAAGTGCTGTTAGCTGGTATGGCCGTTGGGAAGTGATTTCGTCACATAGATACCGCCAGGGAGCTACCGAGTGGTTGATGGGCATAGTACACCACTATCGGATACTGCTAGACCGAGCTGATATCAGATATGCTGTGACCGTGGCTTTGTATGGGTACCCCTGCTATACGGGGCTTCTACAGGAGTTGATAGAGCGCTTCAACTACAGGTGGAACACTGTGGCAACGGCCGAGGAAGAGACCTCGTTAGACTTATGGTCTCTATACAGGATCTCCGGGTTGTCGATCAGCTGCGAGGGGTACGAGGAGGTAGTGCTGGATGACCTCCATCGCAGCCACACCGACGGGCATGGAAGATATCGGGTTTCTTACAGCTATCGGTATTTACTGAAGACCTGGAGGGACTTAGCCCTGGCCGGGAGAGAGAGAGAGCAGCGCCGACTCCCAGGTGTCGCTGAACGCGTGGGTTCACCACTTCTACAACGGACCCTTCTACTTTTATCAGGAGTTTGCGAGAGACCGGGCTCCATGGGAGGAGTAGACAGAGGTGGAGCTGCGCTTTCGGACATACACGAGGTATATCTACGCGCCACAGGAGGGGTGGAACCATCATAGACTGCCGGACGTGACCCACCTGGCCACGTACTTGGCATACTGGCTGGCGACGTTCGTGGTCCCACACGGGGAGGATGGCCAGTTGAGGGTGGAGCTGTTGTGGCATGCGTGCCAACTGGCGGAGGGACGAAGGCTGGCCTTAGCCCCGGCGGCTCTGGCCAATGTTTACCAGGGACTGGGGGTACTATCGCCGTACCCGGCACCATGTGAGCAGAGTCTGCTTCTGCCGACCCACTACCTCAGTGTGTGGGCTGGTCTACTGTTTCCAGGGTTGGTGTCTCGCGGGTCCGTTCCGAACCAGGCAGCACCATTGTTATTCAGCTTCACTGGGCAGCCAGACGGGGACGCAGTCGTACAGTTGGAGGAAGCCAGGAGTGTGTTGTGCTACTTGCCCGGTCGGGGCGAGGATGGGATTCCCTTTGACGGCGCCACCAGGGACTCCCACCTGATTCTGGTGCCTTCGAATGGTGGGGTAGCCTGTGCCCTTCCTTATCAGCAGGAGCCAGTGCAAAAATGTACACAGAGTGGGTGATGAGCATTCGGCCGGCAGTGCTGCCTCTACACCGGTCCGTGACGAGCTTCCTGGAGCCATATTACCCGTACAGGTTTGCTCGAAACTTTGGGTACGACCAAAGGATCCCGCCGAACCAGGAGTTCCCTTTGGCGGATTGACAGTACAGAGGCCGAGATACACACTTGCTAGCTGCGGCGTGGTGGGATTTCTACTATCGTCAGGTGCCGGAGTGACTGCCGACGCCTGTGCCGGGACGTAGGAGACGGTTCGACGTCAACTATGCCAGGTGGTGGTTCGAGCACAGTCACCAATACCAGCAGAAGGCCACGGTGATCCGAAAAGCTGAGGAGGCCCATCTCTTGAGGGAGGATATGCCCCTTATCACGTTAGACAATGGGTACCTGCAGACTCGCTTCTCTCGGATCCGCCGGGAGGTAGAGCGGCTGGCATAGTAGGCGCCCCGGGGCAGTTGGGGTTCACTGACTGTAGGACGGACTGGCAACGGGGCACTGAAGCTCCTCTGGCAGGCGCGACCGACGCCTGGAGGTACTGGAGCTGGGGCGCCCCAACCGGGGGCTTCGAGGACGTGGTGGACCCAGTTCCTATCTGTCTGTGGGTTCGAGCAGAGGGGCTCACTGGACCGAGTGCTCCCCGAGGGGAGTTTTGCAGACATGACGATCGACGACTGGAGGCGTCATATCGCCCATGCGATTGGGTCGACTGGGCTCGTAGAGTTCGTGTCCTTCATCGAGTGCGCCTACACCCTGAGGGACATGAAGGAGGCGGTCGCGAAGGCTGCACGGGTCGTGGGCTTGAAGCTGGAGCAGTTGGTTCCTCTACCGCTGATCCCCTTTGTGGCTTCAGGTAAGACCTCTCCGTTAGTTTGTTGCCCCCACTTTGTTGTTTTCTAGGGTACATGGCTGAGGCATCTTATGTGGTTGTGTCTATTGGCAGGCTCTGCGGCAGACAGGGATCACCCCTCCATGGGGACGTCTTCTGGGGATGGTGACGGGGCCCTCCAGCCCTGGCGAAAATGCCCCCGGGTAGAGACTGGAGTCAGGGAGGCCGGCGAGTCCTCTCGGGGACCCGCTGCCAGGGAACACATTGAGGCAGAACCGGCTCTGAGTAAGTGCTATATCCGCTTGCTTGCTTCATATTGATTCAGCCTTTATGATTGGCTAACCTTGTGCAATTGGATTTGCTTTTCACAGCGCCACTGGAGGCCGGGGCTGACGTGGCCTTCTCGCCACCTCAGGAGATCGACCCACTACCTGACGACGGGGTCGATTACGAGATAGATATGGTGGGGCTCCTTCGTCTGATGGATGAAACTACCCCTAATGTTAAGACCTTTGCCGATTTTGAGTCATGGAAGGTTTCAAAGGATGCTCATCCAGGTAAATAATTATGAGATCGTGCATGTTGTGTTTATGGCTGTATTTGATTCTGGGAGTTGACATAGTTGCTGGTGTCGTGCAGAGGTGGCCGGGGCATCGGAGGCCGCAGCTCCCTCTGAGATGCAGGGCGAGGTGCCCCCATCTATTGATGGGCTGGAACCCGTAGTGACCCAGGATGGCTCGAGTAAGTATTGAACTGCTACGGAGGGGATTGCACTCACGTTGTACAATTGCTGGACTGTAAACACTGACTGGTTTTATGTTGTTACTTGCCAGGTGAAGATCTATCCGCCACTCTGGAGATGATTCAGGAGCTAGTTCATACTGGCCCATCAGTGTCCCTTCCCTCCTTTGAGGGGGAGCCTGAAGGGAGGAGTGCTCCAATGCCGTCTGCGACTGAAGAAGAATCTAGCCTATTACCACAGCTGTTGGCAGGGGTGGAGCGTGTTTCCCTGCCAACTATAGTGTCGGCCTGCACTGTGGGACTGGTCGGGTCTTCGAGCATGGGACCCTTAGGTATGTAATTGGGGACTTAGTCATTTCTGTTAAGCCCTTTGTGTCGATTGTCTCATAGTGCTAAGATCCTATTGGCATTGTTTACAGGTGCTCCTTCGCCTTTAGAAGAGGGTGAGCTACCTCATGACAGGGCTGAGGTGGTGGAGGAGGGGCTCACGGGAGTGGCTCCAGTTGAGGGCGACAAGGAGATCGTCGACGTTGAGAAGGTTTCGGAGGGAAGTGCTCCGGCCGGTGAGTTTCCTGTTTGCAACTCCTAGCTAGAGAGCCGCCCTTGTATGAAGCTGGGTCCTGTAGTGACCTCGTTTGCTTTGTTGACTCGTAGGAGCTTCTGGTTCAGCCACCTCCGGGAGTTCGTCAGAGACTTCGTCGAGCACTCCAGATGACGATAGCTTGGAGATGGAGACAGAGGAGAGTTCGAGCTCGAGCTCTTCATCCTCCAGGGTCTCCGCCAGTTGGGAGGTTCTGACGGGGACCACTTTTGGAGGTATATGGTAGTTCTTTCCGTCCTCATTTGGTGTTTATTAGCTCCACATGCCAGAGTGCTGACGTTCTTGGGTTGCCCGCAGCGTTAGAGTCTGGAGAGGGACACGCATCGGCTCGTGACGAGGGTGGGCAGGAGGAGCCCCCTGTCCCATCCGTGCTTGCTGGGGATGATCGGACGGTGGGGGAGTCATTGCCCTCCCCGACCCCAGCAGGTGATGCTGCCGAGGCGGGGGAGCGGTTGCCCTCCCCGACCCCGACAGATGACGCCATAGGGATTGCTGGACTTGCTCAAGGTACTTAGTCAAGACTTGTCTTTTTTCTCAAGTTTTTTCACCTTATCTGTCAAAGGAAGTCTTGCATGTGTCGTTCACTCCCTTTGGTGTTTGTCGGAACTATGCAGGTTCCACTAGAGTGCTGGCCGCGCCCGGAGACCTCTCCCTAGATTTAGGGGTCCAGTGGCCTACATCTGTTTCTCCGCCAGAGCCATTGCTAGAGGCGAGTGCAGGTGCAGCCCTGCTCTAGAGGGTGCGAGGCTACTCGTAGAGTGACCCTCTTCCTCCTCCAGAGGATCTGAGGCAGTGGCTGTGGGAGTGCACCCAGGGCTACCACGCACTCGGATTCCCGCCCGAGCTCGGGATGTCTGGGTTAGCTGGGATCTGGGCCGAGTACCAGCTACTCCGTGAGGCTCAGGAGCAGAGGGCTCAGAGGCTAGTGGCGGTCCAAGAGGCACAAGAGCAGCGGGCTCAGCTTGTGTCAGCCGTAGCTGAGCAGAGGAGTCACGCCGAGGCAACTGCGTTGGCATCTCAGGAGCATGCCGTATAGCTGAGGGAGGTGGAGAGCCGGGCTGAGGCCTTGAGGAAGGCCTGGGAGGAGTAGCAGGCAGTCGCCGAGCACGTCCGAGCCGAGTGGCAGGCGGCCGAGACTACAGCCAGAGCCAGTGCCCAGCTCTTGTCTACCTTGGAGGCGGAGCTTGCGGCTGCGGACTCTCGCCTTGCGACGCTGGAGGGGACCGAGCCTGAGATTTGATTGTATCTCTTTTTTTGTGTTTGTGATATCTGGAGTATAAGGATTTTGTCATCCCAAGGGCGTGTCTTGGGGTCCTTTTACAGAGTATTAATGACAAACTCCAAATCTTTTGTTCACTGGGTTGTTCCCTTCCTTTTTCGATGGAACGGAATGATGTGCGTGAACTGGCAACCACTTATCGTAGTCGTGCTTGTTCGTTCTACGATGCATTGGCATGGCTGATAGGGGACAACAGGATCCGGGTTCAGGGAACCCGATGTTAGAAACTGGAGGCTGAGCACTAGGTAGTAGGGGAAAGAAAAGTCTACATGTGGAGGCCAATCCTCCTGGAGGATGAAAGCCTGCATACCAGGGAACCAACGTAGGCCCATAAGAACAGGGTATTTTATGTGGTTTAGGGTTGTAGAGGTGATTCTGGAAGATGTATTGACCCCAAACCGGATGGTGGAGTATTGGCTAGCATTATGCCGTTAGCCGAAAAATGGAATTCGCGTGTGTCTGGGAAACTGGGATTGAGCTGGCTGGGTGGCCTGGGAAGACATGGCAACAAAGATCGGGACTGGGACAAGGACTGGAAATTGAAACTGGGGCTGTGACTGGAAATGGGGACTGGGGCTGGAGCCAGCTGGGTGACCTGGAATGGTGTGATAGCTGGGAGCTGGGTCGGACGGCTGGCCTGTAGAGGCTTTGTAGCCGAAACTGGAACTGGGAGCTGGCGGCTGGCCTGTGAAGGCGTTGTAGCCGAAACTGGAACTGGAAACTAGGTGGCTGGCCTGTGAAGGTGTTGTAGCCGAAACTGGAACTAGAAACTGGGCGGCTGGCTTGTGAAGGCGTTGTAGCCGAAACTGGAACTGGAGGCTGGGCGACTGGCCTGTGAAGGCGTTGAAGCTGAAACTGGGACTGGAGACTAGCGGCTGGCCTGTGAAGGCGTTGTAGTCGAAACTGGAACCGGAGACTGGCGACTGGCCTGTGAAGGCGTTGTAGCCAAAATTGGAACTGGAGACTGGCGGCTGGCCTGTGAAGGCGTTGTATCCGAAGTTGGGACTGGAGACTGGCCGCTGGCTTGTGAAGGCGTTGTAGCCAAAATTGGAACTGGAGACTGGCGGCTGGCCTGTGAAGGCGTTGTAGTCGAAACTGGAACTGGAGACTTGCGGCTGGCCTGTGAAGGCGTTGTAGCTGAAACTGGAACCGGAAACTGGGTGGCTATCCTGTGAAGGCGTTGTGGCCAAAATTGGAACTGGAGACTGGCGGCTGGCCTGTGAAGGCGTTGTAGCCAAAACTGGAACTAGAAATTGGAACTAGAAACTAGAACTGGAACTGATGCGGGACGGACACGCGACCTGGGACTCTAGCTCGCGATCATCCCTATGCGAGGGAAACGCTGGACCGTGTGTGGTTGAGAAACCGGCAGTGAGTCTCGGGTATCGACCTTTCCGCGTGTACTCGGATCGAGTCACGGGAGGGTACACTCATTCTCGCTCTCTCGCAGCGGTGATAATAGTATAACAAGCTAGATAATCTACCACTCATGCAGTGGCATATACAAAAATATATGAGTAAAGCAATGCCTACGAGGAGGGTAGCGAGTGTACCTCCAAGCTCCGGGCGTGGGGAAGACGTTCCCAGCCAAGTACGGTAACTCCCGGTAACAACGGTAAAAGTTAATTACAATAGTAAAATCTATTGCCCAGTCCACGCAGGGAGGTAAAGGGCTACAATTGGGGCCCGGGAGGACCGACCTTGGGTTGACGGGCAGCAATTTGGAGGTGCGTACGGCACGAACTCGGCCTGCTGGTCCGACTCGACACTATTCCAACTCGGTGCTGCGCCAACTCGGTGGCTGACTCATTGGATAGCAAGCAACGGTTTCCAAAGGAACATCGCCTTCCTAAGATCTTATGGAGGCGCCGCTTGGCTGGGACGATGGCAGGACGTCCCTGAACGACTTCCTGAAGTGGCGGCTCCTGAAGTTGATTTTTGATATTTATTTCTGAATTTCTTCTGAGCTGCAATTTCGGACCTGCACAGGGAACAGATCTGCAAGCCTCGACAACACGAATTACGACGCTCAGATCCGGAGGCCGATAGAGGCGTGGCTGGTAACGTTGGAAAGAGCACTCATAGATCTACAACATTAAATTTTGACATCTCCATCCACCAAACGGATTGAAAAGGAATAGGACTGTAACACTGTTTTTGTTTCTGACTCGGACTGACAGAGACACATGGCAGCAAGGGATCTACCTGAAACTGACCTTTGACCGAGGGTCAAATGAATTTTCTAGACTCCACGAAAATTATGGTGGAAGGGGATATATGTGTGGAACACTGAATAATGTTTTGGGATTTGTTGAAAATTTTTAAGGGGGTGGGGAAAATGCGACAAGGTGACTCTATCTCGTAGATCTGTAAAAGGGCAGATTACTAAGAGGACAAACAAACATATGGGAAAAATACCTAATGACTTCCAAATGACACGAAATTTGAACTGGAGATGAGGGGAGATGGACAGAACAAACCCTCAAAATTGGGGCTCGAACAGACTACAATAAGAAAAGATAAAAATCCAGAGGTGAGGTTCTATCCTGATTTGGACAGAACTCCGATGTAGCGGCGGTGGCGGCGCGATGGCGGCACGAACGGCGGCGGCGGCGGCAGAGAGGGAACTCAGAGGGGCTAAGGAGAATATAGGAGAGGGATTCACACCCTGGAGGGCTAGAGGAAGAAGAAGAGAACCAGAGAGAGGAGAGAGGGCACACCCTTCTTGATTCAAGTAATTTTCACATAATTTCTTCATTAAATCTCTAATGACACTATACATAGGCTTAGATAGAGAATGGCAAGGGGTGGGGGGGCTGGGAATTTCATGGGAAAGAGGCCATTTTTCCCCCATGTGGACAAAAACCTAAAATAAATAAATTACATATGGAGGGGACACTCCTTTGAAAGGAAGGAAGGCATCTTGGACTTTTAAACCCCTTTGTCCCCTTTGAATGTCAAGCCATCTAGAAGCCCACCTAGGACTTTGACCAGCCCCACATGGACCCCTATGACTTAGGTGGACCAATGGGAAAGGAGTGAGGGCCCCGTTGCTGGACCTACTGACATTTTGCACAAAATCCAAACAATCCAAGGGAATGACACATTGGCTTATAAAGCCTTACAATTGCATATATACTTTTCCAAGGATATAAAAGTAAATAAAAGGACTCAAAAGTAAAATAAAAAGTCAATGCTCGGCATCGATTCCCATCAGGAACTGGCACTCGGGATGACCGACCCTCAGAGGTGTAGTGGCCACCATTGTCGTAGAGTGACGTCAACTTGTCATCGGGGATGTCATAACCGACGACTTTCGTAAGTGAAGAGGAAAGAGGGAGAGAGAGTTTTTTTTATTCCTCTTTACCAGCCCTACCGCCTTTGCAGGTTTTCGCCAAGGCTAGCCCCCTTTTAATTTTTTCGGTGCTCCCTTGCGGGTTTTCACACCGAGGGGTTACCCGATTTTGCCTGAGGTGCCCTTTCGGGTTTTCACCTCAGCTGGGTTAATGGTAATTTTTACCCTCAGTAATCCTGTAGAAGGAATCAACTGAGGCCGCCAGGGTATCTCTATTTTTAACCCATTTATATATATATATATATATATATATATATATATATATATATATATATATATATATATATATTGTTTTTTTTTAGACTGTCGCCCATAGCGTGTTGCCGTCAGGGGACTAACCTGAAACTGGAAGGTGTGGGTGATCGGATATGGTTCCGCCATTAATAAGGGTTTTTACAAATCCTCATGCCATGGTGGCGAAGGGCCACTTCGTCATGGCAAGATATGACTGGAGTTATGGCTGGTAGATCAGGGATTGTAGGAGAGAACTGGGATCATAATGAAACTTGAAGGCCCTGGATTTGCAGGGGATGTAGGATGTAGGGGCGTAGAATGATAAGTGTATGGGAATATGTTGGGATATAGGTCTACTGGGATGGTGACTGGGAGCTTGACTGTCGCAGGGACTGGTTGACCTGTGACGTCGAAGCAAGGGCCTAAGGTTGGCCGAACTGAGTGGGTGTAGTGCAAGGCCAACTGGGAGTTATAGGGTTCGCGTCTAGCAGTGTAAGTTGATTGAAGACTGGTTCTGGGTGAGGCTAACGGCTCACCGGGGAGTGGGTGGAAGGCCGTTCTAGCTGGTGGGGAGAGGAAGATTTTCTCGTTATCGACTCTACCGCCCTTTGAAGTTTTCGCTAGAGCCGACCCCCTTTAGCTTTTTCTAACGCGCCCTTACTGATTTTTACATTGAGGGGTTTCCCAATTTTGCCTGAGGTGCCCTTTCGGGTTTCCACCTCAGCCGGGTTACTGCCCTTTTTTCCCCTAATCGCCCCCTTGTGGTGAGGATGACCGGGTCTGCCGGGGTATCTCTATTTTTAACCCCAATTTTTTATTATTATTTATTTTGACTTACCTGGGAGCCTGACGGCTAGGCTGGTATCGGTGCAGAAGTGCCCATGCTCTCGTGGTGACGGGAATGAAGGTAGGGGATTAGTCCCCGAGAATGCCTAGCGGCAGTTCCAGGGAGTTGGGCCCGCTGCTTGACTGGGAATTGAAGACTGGGAGGAGTGGCCGATTAGATCCTTCACGAGGAAGGACCGGCCTCACTGGTAGTAGCTGGGACATGCGCCTTAGCCTGGCTGATACACGAACTCATGCTCTGGTGCATAATATAGCTTCATATGTTTGCCGTTGAGAGGCGGGAACGGTCTATGACCTTTGTGATCGACAACCGTGTAAGCCCCACCCTCGTAGACATTGTGGATAATGTATGGACCTCGCCAATTCAGCTGTAATTTCCCACTGGAGCGCCCAGCCATGACTTCCTTTTCCTTGATCATGACAAGGTCACCGTGCTTGAAAGCTTGTTGCTTGACGAGCTTATCATAGGCCTGGGCCATGCGGGCCTGGTATACCTGCAGGTGTTTGTAGGCTTCGTGCCGCTTGCCTTCTAGATCGGCGAGCTCTTCTAGCCTTCTCTGGTACTCACTTTCGTCAGGGCCGGCAAGGCCAGTGTGGACCACCACACGGTAAGAAGCTAACTGGACTTCGATGGGAATAACTACTTCTGTCTTGTAAGCAAGGGAGAACGGCGAGCACCTTGTGGGGGTTTTGTAGACCGTCCGATAGGCCCATAATGCTTCAAAGACCTTCTCACCCCAATCACATTTTCAGTGTCTAACCATCTTAGCCAGAAGCCTGTAGAGGGTCTTGTTGAAGGCTTCCGCCAAACTGTTAGCCTGGGGGTTGTAGACCAAAGAGGTTCTCCAGTCGATGTGGAATTTGGCCGCTAGCTGGTATACGGCCTTTTCTTGAATGGTGTCCCGTTGTCAGACACTATGCGACTGGGAGTACCGAATCGGTAAATGATGTTGTGTCGGACGAATCTGGCAACTACCTCGCCGGTGACCTCTCGCAAAGGGAGAGCCTCTGCCCAGCGAGAGAAATAATCAGTGCCGGCCAGGATGTATTTATGGCCCTTAGAAGATGGCAAGAAAAGCCCCGCGATATCCATGCCCCACTCAGTAAATGGGCAAGTAGGGGCTGTGGGACGTAGTGGGTTAGGAGGTCTTCTGGGTACTGGGCCAAAGGGTTGGCACTGATGACATGTACAGGCATATTGGACGCAATCCGCATACATGGTTGGTCAATAGAAACCCTTGAGCTTGATGTTGTGCTTCATTCGGTCTCTGGCCTGGTACGCGCCGCACAACCCAGAGTGGACTTCCTGCATGACAGCTTGAGCCTCCGCGAGGGAGACACATCTCAGAAGAATTGACTTGTCCTTCTCATGGACGAGTCAATACAGGGAGTCGCCGATCAACTCGTAAGAGGTTGCTCGGTGAAGTAGCTGGACCCTTTGAGCCCGGTCAGGGGGGAGCCACCCTTTCTTGAATTTGATGATGGGCGCACGCCAATCATCCTCTTCTGGAGGCGTGCTCTGGTCAAGGTCGTGGACCTCATAAATGGTGAGACTGGTGTTGCCTTCGAGTGAGCTCGGCATCAGCCTTCTGTGTTTGATAATGATGACGACCTCGCCCTCGGGCGAGAGCTTGATGGTCGTGGCCAATTTTTCTAAGGCATCTGCATGAGCATTGCTGCTTCTGGGAATATGATCTATTTTGAAGAAATAGAACTTCTGGGTTAATCTGGTGACGGCGGCGTGGTACGGAACCAACTCTGGCTTCTGCACGTCATAGATGCCGAGGACCTGCCGGACTATTAGCTGGGACTCCCCGTAGGCTTTGAGACATTTAATGCCCATGTGGAGAGCCATCTGGAGCCCAATGAGTAGAGCTTCATACTCAGCTTCGTTGTTTGTCAGAGGTTTCATGAGAGCACAGGAGTTGTACAAAACGCCGCCCTGAGGAGTCAAGAAAATAATGCCGGCACCTGCCGTGGTGGCTGGATCTTGGTTGCTCCAGGTGATTCCTTGGGAAGCGCCATCAAAGTAGAGCTCCCAGCAAGGTACGCTGGTTGTGAGAGCGCTTTGCTACCAGTAATGCAAGGCATCTCCGCTCTGTTCAATCGGTTGTTGTGATTGAGCAGCAAGGGACTCCTCGTCCGGGAGCTCCGAGCTGAAGGGTGAGTCATCTGGCACTGGATGGGCTGCCAAGAATTCAGCCATACCCTGTCCCCTGATTACTTTTCTGGGGACATAAGTAATGTCGTACTCCATCAACAGGAGAGCCCACCTCCTCAGTCTACCTGAGAGGACAGGTCGCCGAAGGAGATACTTCAGAGGGTCGTGCTTGGATATAAGCTCGACTTGATGGGACAGGAGGTAATGTCGTAGCTTCTTAACTGCGAACACCAATGCCAAGCAAACCTTCCCATGGGGGAGTAGTGGTACTTGGCACCGATTAGTTTCCGGTTGAGATAATAGAGGGGCTGCTCTTAACCTTCCTCATTGATTTGCGCCAATACAGCTCCTAGCGAAGCGTCCATGGCAGCAATATAATGGATGAGGGGTTTACCCTTGATCGGTGCCCCCAGGACTAGGGGAGTAAGGAGGTACTCCTTAATTTGCTCGAAAGCGGCCTGGCACTTCGAGTCTCATGTAAACGGGGTGTCTTTCTTCATCAGCTTACCAATGGGCGCGCACTGACCGGGGAGGTTAGAAATAAACCTCCGAATATAGGTCAATCTTCCTTGGAAGGACCTGAGTTCGGTGATGTTGCCGGGTGGTGGAAGCTCCCAGATTGCCTTGATCTTGCTGGGATCCACCTCAATTCCTCGGTACCTGATGACGAAGCAGAGGAATTTGCCGTTGGATACGCCAAAGGCGCATTTCATGGGGTTCATCTTGAGCCCATATTGTCGGAGACGCTCGAAGACTTGGCGGAGGTCACGCAAATGGTCTTCGCGTCTTTTAGTCTTGATGACGAGGTCGCCACGATAGCATTCGACGGTATTGTGTAGCATCTCGTCGAATATTTTGGTCATGGCCCTTTGGTAAGTAGCGCCGGCATTCTTCAAATCGAAAGGCATGCGCTTGTAGTTGAAAATTCCCTAGGGGGATCTAAAGGCTGTATGGTTCTTGTCTTTAAGGGACATCCTGATTTGATTATAACCGGATGACCTGTCCATGAAAGACAAGGCCTCATGCCCGGTGGTCATGTCGACCATTATTTCTATGATTGGGACTAGAAAGTCGTCCTTCGAACAGGCTTTGTTGAGTTCCCAAAAGTCGACGCAAATGCGGACTTGACCGCTCTTCTTCTTGACTGGGACTATGTTGGCGAGCCAAATCGGGTAGATACACGGCTCGATGAAATCGACCTCCGCCATTTTATGTACTTCGGTCGAAATCTGAAGCTCCAGCTCATGGCACATGCGCCACTGTGGTTGCTTGACCGGAGTGACTGAGGGAGAAATGGCTAGCTCGTGCTCCGCTATGGAGGGGTGTAGCCCTGGCATCTCCTTGTATGTCCAGGCAAAGCAGTCTTTGTATTCGAGCAGGAGTTGCTTGTAGTCCTGCCTCGCTACCTCGGTAAGGAGAGCACTGACAAATGTTGGCTGGGGAACTTCATCTTCGCCTAAGTCGATTTCCAGGAGATCGTTGATGGTCGCCTGGCCGCCGTCCTCCAACTCGGGAGGAGCAGGTTGGAAGTCGATGAAATCGTCATCATCGGTGTCGGCTTCGAGAATTTCTTAGTTCTCGAAGCCACCAGTTGATGTTGAAGGGACTAGAAAGTGGTTGTTGCTAGGATCCATCGAGGATTGGTCTGGGCTGCCGGCTCCTGGCTAGCAGTTGTCGACCGGGGCTGCTGAGGTCTTCCCGGGGTTGCTTGGTGAAGCTGACAATCCTTCGCGGCTGGGATCAGAGATATTCCCCTCCTCAGGAGGATTTGTTGAACTGGGTCCCTTGGCTGGCTGAGAGACCGGATGAGCTTCTTCTGCCCCCTTATCTTGGCAGGGAGGCTAGGAAGGTTCCTCGATGTCTTGAGCCGGAGTTCTGGCTTTGACGAGGATCGGGATCAGAATTTCTTCTTCCTCATCCCCGGAGCTATCGAATTTGGCTTCGACTCTAGCTCGATCGTCGACTGGTTGTGCCAAGCTTACGACGTTGACCGCATGGTAGATGCGAAAGTCTAGGTCCTGGTCGTAGCCAAGTCCCCTGGTATCCTTATGGAAGGACGGGGGTTGCCCCCGGACCTGGGAAGGGGTCCACAGCTGACGGAAGTATCATTGTTGTGCAGAAGTTTGCCACAAGGGAATGTGTTGCTTCAGACACATTTCTTGAATATGCGGTGACAGATCGCCCCACACCTGAACTGCTTCAGGGCTATCATTAGCTTGCCTGGACCAGCCGAAATCGCCAGCCGGTAGGGCCTGAGGGACCATGTCTCCCTTATAGAAGATAATGGGTCTATCCCTGTTAGCCTTCTTCTTGTTTTGGTTTTATCACTTGAAGGTGACAATGAATGTCATCAGCGACTTAATGTTGTGCTTCTCGGATGCACATGGGAGTTGAATGCAGTCTGGCGGCAAGCATATACTCTTGCCGATAGCTCGATAATAAGATTAGCCTCGAAGTCGATCTGACGCCTCTCGGGGGGATCTGGGGTTGACTTGGAGCCGAGGCGCAGCCGATGAAGCTTGGCCTTTTCTTCATCAACAGAGAAGAGATCATCATCATCTTCCACTAAGAGCCAACCGTTGCTTTTGCTCTTAATCATAGGGTACGGACTAATCCCCTTGAAGTAGAGCACAGCGTCGGCCAGGTTGCATTCTGTGGTGTGAACGACGACAGGTCTGCAAAAATCGTGTGTTGCTCCCCGTCCTTGGCATACTTGTTGCATTGGTGGAGAGTCGACGGGACAACCCAATTTTCATGGAGCTAGGGTCTGCCCAGTAGCATCTTATAAGATGTGTTGGAGTCGATGATGTAGAACGTCGCCTTGGAGGTGAAATCATCGAGCACCAGATCAACATCCACCCGGCCAAGGACGCCCTCGGTGTTTTGGTTGAAGCCGGATATCTTGATCGCCTGAACCTTTTGGAGGTATGGGGTCAGATATAGAGTCTTGAATGTCTTGAGCAGCATGATGTTAATAGCGGCACCAGCGTCTACCAGAATTCAGTTTACATCATGCCCGTTGACCTTCCCCTTCATGTAGAGAGGACGGTTATGGCACGGAGGGGAGAGCAGCATGTCTTTCTCCGTGAAAGAGATGGTGGTTGTGAATGCTTCATAGGCGGCCACCTTCATTTCCGTGGCATGTGCTTCATAGACTTATGGCTCTTGGAGTATCTTGATAAGAGTTTCTCTTAGGTCCTTACTCCAAGCAATGGCCTCCTAAATTGAAATACTAGCAGGGAAGCGCTTCATCTGGTGGAGGACTTTCTGGTCATCTCGTGCTCGAGCATCCTCCAAAGAGGGTAGTATGTCAGGCTGAGCCTTCCGTGAGCTACCGTGTTGTTCCTCGTCGGGAAGTTGCATTGCCTTGCCCTTACCACCGGGATCGGACTGACTTTGGTCGCTGGCGGGCTCCTGGAACAGGGGTGCCAATGATGGCTCTTCTGGGGGTGACTGGCGGGCTGGCTCGTCCTTGCCGGACAGTCCCGCTTGCTCTGCTGCAGAAGCCGGTACTGGTGCAGGGGCTGGGAGGCTAGCAGTAGCCTCGTCAATGCCAGAAGGATCAAAGATATCGCGTCCCCTCCAAATTTCTACTTTCTGAATGGGAGCCGATTCCTCTCCTCGAAAGAGGATGATTCGTTCCGGATCGAAGGTGGATAGAGAGAGGGGAAACTCAGGAGTTCTCCCACAGCCTCTGCCACGACCTCGGTCGCGACCGGCGTGCTCTGGAGCTGGCTGTAGCCTAAGAGGGGCAACAATCCTTTGCCTTGTCTAGGAGGCTACTGGCTCGCCTCGCTGAGCAGCATAGATATTGTTAGGAGGTGGAATGGCCACCATGTTGCAGGTGCAGCGTCGAAGCATTTCTTCCAGTTGATCTATGGTGATCTCCTTGTCTTTATAGCACAAGGAGAGCTCATCCGGGATCACGAGTCTTTCGCTGTTCTTGAGCTTTTGAATCATCTCTTGGACCCAATTTCTGAGGCGGACTCGTTTCTGCATTTCTTCCCATGGGATATAGCTGTCGAGTGGGAGAGCTTCGGTAGGACGAGGAGGGACGTATTCCTCCATGTCATCAATGAGCCGCTGGAGCCTCTGGAGAGGCATTGGCTCGGCTGGTGATTGTAGGGCAGCCGCTTGTTCGGCCTGTTTCTTGAGCCGTCTTCTGAGGTTCTTACTCCTATTTTTCTCTTGTCTCTTGGCAGTAGCGGTCTCCAAGGGAGTAGGAGGGAGAGGTGCTGGGGCCGGAGTTGATAAATCCTGATGAGGATACCTCCGAGCTGGTGCCTTTGCAGGGTGAGGTCGATGACTCTTCCTTGCCCGGATTTCGATCCAGGCGCCTTCCGCTTGTTGTATCTGGAAGGTGGCATTGATCGCCTGCTCGATTACCTCGAGCGGCAATTCCTGGTATGCCGGGATACTGGGACTGGCGTCCAAATATGTGTGCGCGGTTTGGTGCCTTACCCGCGATGGCGATAGCTTTTGAGGAGTCAATTGACTGGTGCTGGCTTCCGAAGATGTATGCACGGTTTGATGCCTTAGCCGCGGTGGTGGGAGGAGCCAACGAGGAGTCGGTAGACTGGTGCTGGAGTTCGTAGACGTGTGCGCAGTTTGATGCCTTACCTGCGATGGCAAGAGGAGCCTATGAGGAGTCGGTAGGCTAGTGCTGGCGTCCGTAGACGTGTGCGTAGTTTGATGCCTTAGTCGTGGTGGCGAGAGCTATTGTTGAGAAGTAGACCGAGAGATACGCTTGTTGTTCTGCTCTTTAGCTTTACCTTTGTGATCACGCTGAGGGCTGGGTCTAGCGACAACTGACGGCGCCGCAGGATATTGTTGCTATGAGCAATTACCTCGACCCTGTGGACTGGCTGAGCCTTGTGGCGGTGGGCCCGCCGCTTGAATCGAAGCCACTAAAGACTCCGAAGATGTCTTCTTTGTACTTCGGATTGTGTTGATGGGTAGGCGGAGAGGACCCGACGGCTCATCCACTGAGGGGATGTGACAAGGCTGAGGCGGAACCTCACCCTGCTTTTGTTTTCCCTTCCTATCCACGGCTGCCAGAGACGGAGATAGGACGGGGGGATGACGAGAGAGAGCTGCGGAGCCCGTTGTCATCTCACCCACCAGCACGTCTTCTCGGCCGAGGAGGACCCCGAGGAGCCTGGCGGTGTCTTCTACAGGGAAAGGGAGAGACTTTAGCTCCCGCCAGGATCACCACCGTACAGCGTAAGTGGCTGGGGTTGGCTGGCTAGGTGCTGATGTCTGAGAGCCCCCAGGGGCCGGGGGAGCAAGAGAATGGATGACTTTAACTAAAAAGTTGGTCGGCTCTGTCTCTTGACTGGCATCCCGCTCTCTACGCCTCCGCAATCGCTCGAGCGCATCTTGGTTGTCAGCCTGGAACTCGAGCCATTCTGGAGGATGTTGATAAGGCAAACCTTGCCCATTTTCTCGAGGGGAATCTGGCCATTCTGGCGCATTCTTGGCAATGCTCACGGTTTCTTCGATAGCTTGCCGAAGCCTGACAAGTGACATGGAATTTTCCTCCGCATCGATCAACTCCCATTGGATCTGTTCCTGGATGAGGTGTTGGACTTCCTCACAGGACTCGATCGGGTGGCAAATTCTAACATGGAAGGGGCAGTATTGGGGATGACTACGATCCCAGTGGGTGTAGTCTGCTGGCGGGTCGTGGGGCATGATTTGCCCCCTCTCAACGAGGATATCAAAGAGTCGTCGGGTTCTCTCCCTAGGAAAGGAGAGAGGTCTCTGATCATGCCAGGACCTCCACCCCGGATACCAGAGCGAACGTCCCCTTCGACTGTCGCTGGGCTCCTCTGACTCGTCATCAGAAAGAGAAAATGCGGCCATCATATGGATGACATTGGCTGAGTGGTGAGCCACGCGCGCTGCCTTAGCTGGCCTAGTCCACGTATGTGGTTGCGGGGGATGGACGAGACCACTCTTCATTTTGATGAGGCCGTCTCGGATCAGCTTCTGCGCCTGAGTCTTGAAGACATAGCAATCTTCAATTGAGTGACCCAGCATGCGATGATACAGGCAATAGCTGGGATCATCGGTCTTAAGAGCCTCGTCCGGCTTGCAGATTTCTGGCAGCTCGATAATCTTCTAGGTCAAGCAGAGGTCGAAGAGCATCTTCGTATGTTCCTTCTTGAAGGAGAAGGGTGTCTTCATGTGCTCCGAGAAGGAGGGGATAGCCGGCTTGTCCATTGGCTTTTTGTCGGAGCCGCTCAATTCGGCCTCCTTATTCACTTTGGTGGCAGGGGTGAACTCTATGATATTCACCTCCTTACCGGGCTGACGTTCTCGCGCTTGCTTACCCTTTGCTACAGTGTAGCTTGGGTTATCGGCAAAGAACACCTCTATTTCGGCGACCGCCGAATTAAGTTGGTCGAAGCCTTTGATATTGGTGCCGAGAAGCTTTTCGCTGACTTCGGCTGCCAGACCTCACCGGCATATGGTAATGGCGTCCTCCTGAACAGGTGGATTGATACACCTCATGCTGAGGTCTCGCCACTTTTTGATGAAGTTGAGGGCGCTCTCGCCCTTTTTCTGCCGAAGAGAACAGAGTTCGGCCAGGGAAATCTTTCGCTTGGCCGTTTGAAAGCGGTCAAGGAATTTCTTCTGGAGATCCGCCCAGTCGATCACTGAGTTAGGCTTCAGGTGGGAGTACCATTGAAAGGCCGTTCCCGTGAGTGAAGTGGCGAAGTAGCGGAAGAGATAGGATTCGTCCAGCGCTAGCTCACCCATAGCCGTAACATAGTAGGCCAAGTGTTCATGTGGCGGCCCCTGCCCGTCAAACTTTTGCAGCTTCGGGGCTTGGCGTACTCTGGAGGAAGCTTTTTTAGCTTGTGGTGAAGCGGGTAGGGTACATTGTAGAGACCTACTGTGACAACCCCCTCACCATACTGGGTGAGCTTTGTCTCGACAATACGCTCGATCATCTGGCGTTGCGCCAGGAGATTTTCTGGCATTGGCGTATTGAAAGCTCGTGGCTGGGCCTCAACTAGGGGCATGCCAAACCTAGTTGCCAACGGGGTTCGGGCAGTCGCCGCTGGTGTGTTGCATCGCGGGCCTCTGCGGTGCCAGTGCCTCGGCCTCGGGCCTAGCATGTTACTGAGGATGAAGGTCCCGTTCCAAGAGGAGGGCCTTCAGATGCTGGTTCTCCTTCATGAGAGTATCGAGGGTCACTTCTTGAGCCTCGTTCGCATGAGGGTCATTGTTGACCGGCTCTGCGTTAATAGGAGGGTCGCGGTCTTCCGCCGGGACCTCTTCTACGCGTTCCGACACCTGCGGTCCGACAGAAGTGCCAATGTGACCTATTGGGGGAGGCGGGGGAGCCTGATGGCGCGGCCTCCTCAAGTGGGACAGGGGTTGATTCAATTCATCAGACTGGATGTCTGGCTAGTGTCCGGTGGTGTAGCATGCGAACACTTGAACCGCATCGTTGATGAACCGGGCCATCCGTTTCTGGCGCGGGTGCCGCTCGGGGTGAACAGGCACCCCTAGTATGTCAAAGACCAAGGTGTGTTGCAGAGGGGGCTCACTCCCGATATTAGTCGGAGGAGAGCCCGAGACAGGTTGCTGGAGGGCCCGGGAGCAGGCTCGCCTTTGCCTTCGCTTGCTTGTGCGGGGGGCATTAGACGACTGGGCGTCGTCAGACGATGCTACTGTGGGGCCAGTTGCATCCCGTCTGATGCCGCGCCTGAGTGCTCGCAGGGGGTTTCTGATACGTGCCCTTCGAACAGCTTGAGCTTCTTCTGGGGTGACCCAGATTCTTCTCAAGTCGGGTTGTTGGTCTCCCTTGTCGTCGTTTTTCTGATGAGTTGTCTTGGGAGGCCGTGTGTCGGGCTGTGGTGGGTACCCTTGGGCTGTTGCCGAGGAACCCGCTCCTTTGAGCTTCACCCCATCCTCTCGTGTTTGCCGCAAGAGGTCAAAACGATTGGAGGTGGGGATGGTGGGAACGGTCCATTCCTGGGGTATAATTGGTTCGCCCCCGTCGAGACGGATCCGCAAGTCACTGACAAGAATCATCCTACCAGAGTTGCTAGTAATATCAGTGAGCTGCCGGCCTCTACGGCGATAGCAACACTTCTTCTAAGGGGTGGAGGAAGACTCCGCCCCGAGATGGTAGACTGAGAAAACCCAGCCAGGAGCGACCGGTAGAGTAAAGCTGTCAGTCAGAGGTACTGGAATCAGCCCCCGGGGTATGAAACCCACACCAGGAGTCGGTGACTGGGTGACTCGGGTATAAGCCTTTGCCCATGTCGATAGAAGTGTCGCCGATGCTCGAGACGATGCTCTTGCACCCGAAGGCAACGCTGTCGGAAGTGCTAAGGTGCCGACGCCCCTGGGTCGAGTGATGGGATTTAGCAATAGTGTGTGAAGGATTCAGAGGGGGGGTGAATGAATCCCTCTGTTAAAAATTTGACCGAATAAAAATAATCAATCCAAAAACAAAGGCCTGATCAAAGCAATTCGTAGTGTCGAATGGCTGATGTGCACCGGTAAACCTTGATAGCCAAACGAACCTAATCGAGCCTAGACATGCATCTAACGATTCACAAGAGACAAGCATACCACAAAGAACACAAGGAATTTTTAGATGGTTCAGTCTGCAGCCTGCAGACCTACGTCCATCCCTCACTCAAATCCTAGTGAGGCTTCCTACTGCCTTACAGCTTGAAACCGCTGCGTAATACAGCTTGCGTCCGCTTAGAGTCACAGCTTGCTTACAAACAGCTGAGTAACACATCTTGCTATCCAGAGGATCCCTCCTCTGACCGCTGAGGATTACAGCTTAACCTCTGCTACCACACAGCTTGATCATAAAATTAAGATAAAAAATAAAACAAAAACGGTGGAAATCACTACTGAAGGCTGACAATGAAATCCGATGAATATAGCTCACGCAGGAGCAAACTAGACTGGATTTGATCCAAGTACCAGTGGACATACTATCAGAGATTCTTCTCACGATCTCACTCTTTCTCTCTCTCTTTTTTTTTCTTCTCTTCTACTCTCTAGATTGGGCTCTCCTTCCTAAATCAAAACTTTCTGCCTTCGATCTGCAACTTCTTATATTCTCTCATTGGGCGTGTGGAGGCCGAACTCCTGTGGAGGCAGAACTCTAGCCCATATGCTTCCAGAAGGCGCTCAGCCACGTGTCACCATCTAAGCTTGTAGCCTTCCACATGCCATTCTTATAGAGGACGATCTGCCTTGGATCACGTGCCCCTCCTCGGAGAGAAACTTTGTCAGAAAAACAAAATGCATTTAGTCAAACACTTAGCACAGTTTGCACCGACGTAATGAGAGAGTAAACATAACATGCACTGAGTAGAAGTATGCCAGTCAACCATTGTACTAACTTAGTACAAGGTGATCTATGGATTGCACCGACATGAATCCATGAGGCACAGGAGGAAGACTATGCACCGAGGCAAAAATGTCTAAAGACATGCACTGACTTATAAAGTGTCTAGAACAGAGGATGCACCGACTCTAAAAAAAATGTGCAAGACAGAAGATGCACCGACTCTAAAATGTCTAGGACAGAAAATGCACCAAGTTGGATTTGCGGTCCAAGCAAGAGTTGCACCGAGATGTCAGGTAAAGATGAGTAGAACAAAAGCTTGCACCGAGATGTAGACATCCTGTCCAAGTGAAAGCTTGCACCGAGATGACGAAGAAAAATGCATGGACAAAGAAAGATGCAAGACAGAACTTGCCCCGAGTCAAGAAATCCCGTCCAAGTAAGAACTTGCATCGAGATGGCGAAGAAGAATGCACTGACACTAAATAACGAGACCAAACAGTGTGTGCTGGTCAAGAATTGCACAGACTTAAAAATTGCACCGACCCCGAGAGGTGAGATGCAAAGGCAAGATATGCACCGAGGGAGAAACGGAACGACAATGTGTGTGCGTGAACACAAACTCGCACCGAGGCAAGCACTTACGCGTGAAATGCAAAACTAGGCTAGACTAGCACCGAGCTAGATCTCTAGCAGGACAACACATGCACTGACTATGATGTCTTCTATGAAATAATATGCACCAAGTGAACCAAACATAATAGATAGAATTGAAGGATTTAAACACCTTAATCTAAACATGATTAATAGAAAGTCATTATCAAAACTAGGGTTCCAACAGTCTCCCCCTTTTTGATTATGACAACTATGAGTCATGTATGATTAAACCATAAAATTATTCAATACTCAGCATTCAAACAATTTTGTTCACAGTCTGTTGGAGCATGCTCAAAATTTATTCACACGCAGACAAGATAGAAAAATTGCATTGGACACAACAAATGTGCAACCGAACAAAAAGCAACTATGCAACATGTAAGAATAAGAAAATGCTTTTGTGTGTATTAAGAAAGCAAACATTAGTGTTTGAATGTACATCTCTTTTCACAATAGCACATCTTCCCCCTTGACAGTACATCATTCCCCTTGCCAATATCTTTGCATTTTAATTCAGCAGCAAAAGTGAGGTCTTCTTTGCAGCATATACCTAGCAGCTACCAACAGAATACATGAGGTCTTCTTCATACATGAGGTCTTCTTCTCCCCCTTTGTCATTATCAAAAAAATGGGAAGAAGGTAGAACTAGTGACCTCGGTAGCTCCCCCTATCTCTTGGAGGATATGCTGAACTTGAGCCAGAGATGGGAAGTCTATTCAATAAAGAGGTATGAAGATCTCTAATAGAGTCTGCCAGTTTATCAAGTTTCTTATGCACAGTGTTCCCCAGCCTTTCCACTAGAGAGGCGACTGACTCTCATTTGTTAAAAACTTGTTTAACGGTCTCTGACAATGTCTGCAAATTAGACTGGACCACTTCAAACTTTGTGATGATTTCTGGCTGACTGGTCGCTATCTTGTTTACTGTGCCCTTTAACAGTTCAAACTCAATTTTCAGATCAAAGGTATGGCTAAGAATTTTACCCATATTGCTAAATATGGAGATTTGGATATCTTGAATTTTGCTGACCATGTCACCCACTCGAGTGCTGATACCCGGAAGAGATTTTAAAATGTCTCGTACTGCTTCATCAGTTTTTCGTTTAGCAGTCAAAAACTCTATCCCTTGAACTTTCACAGTCTTTTCCAAATGTTTCAGTCGGCCCTCTATTCTGTCCAATTGAAGAGTATGGAATAAGAACTATTTGTTCATCAAGTCATTTTGATTGAGAACAATCTTTGTCAGGTTCGACAACATCTGTGCAAGATTATGTTCAGCATTTGTTCCATGTGAAGTAGAAGTGGAAGCACTAGAATCTGGCAACTCAGTGAAGTACTCATGATGCTGTTCAAGGGGTGGAGGAGGTGGTATGCCAAGACCAATCAATTCTCCAAGGTGTGGATCATATTCAGGAGCCTGAGAGAAAGACATTCTTGGATACATTCTGTTGTGAGGGGCAGGTCCCATGACATAGTCTTGTGATACTTCTTCAGCTGCCCCTGGAGTTGGAGCAATTGGTTGCTCCTGTGGAGCTTCTTCAGTAGATCCTTGAGCTCCTCGTTGTTCAACTTCTTGTTCATTGACCACCGATTAAGTAATTTCTTCATAAATCACTTCAGTAGCTTCTTTCATAACCTCGTCGACCAATTTAGCCATTTCCTCTTCATCTGGGATAGCTTCTTTTTCTCTGTCACCAAGTTGTTCTTCTATTGGAGCCTCTTCCTGCGCCAGCTCTGCTTGATTAGTGACTAGTCTTTCCTACGACTGTTGTCCAAATTCATCAAATATCTCATGGATATGATGATCTAATTCCTGAATAATGTCCTCATCCTGAACATCATGTTCAATTATTTCATGGATCTGAGGTGCCTCAGGTGCTGTAGCTGCAGTTGGGTCCAGTTGTAGTTCTTGCTCATCAGAACCTTCAATTGCTTGTACTTGAGCTGGAGGTTGATCCTCCTTCCGACAAACAGATTCCAAGGGTGACTGAGCTGACTGACTTTCACTTTGAATCAACTCAAGAATGTGAGTTTGTTTGGAGGAGGCTTGAGTGGGCTGTTCAGACACTGACTGATCCTGGGTTTCTGTATCTCTTTTCAATGGAGTATCCTTTGTATAAGGAGTACTCGTTTGTTTAGTTCCTTTCTTCCTCATGAAGGTATTAATGAAACCCATGTTGTAGATGTTTATCTTGGGGATTGATGACACAACTTCACCATCTAGGGAGATGTTTTCCTCTTTAAAGATTGTAGTCAAAGGAGCAACATAAGAAAAATATCTTCTCAACTCCTTGCACGTTCCCATAACCTGAATCATTACATGCGACAAACAGACTCTAATTTTCTTCAGCAAATAGTAGAGAATAAACCGTTGAGAATCTGTCAGTCTTCCCCTTCCTCCTACTTGTGGAGTAATCATGGAGGTGAGAATGTGATGGAGTAGTCTCTTGGGTACAGAAAATTTGTTGGTGTTATAATAATCGAGCTTAGTCTGTTGCTTGTCATGAATGTTTCTGGGCAGGTCAGTGATGAGGGCAAACGCATCATGTAGGTTAAATGTAAACCCTCCTTCGACCTCTCCATCTACAGGGACTCTTAGAGTCCTGTGTAGGGACTGCCTAGATAGCTCTATCACTTTTCTTTTGACCAGAGAGAAGACTATGAAATTAGCATCATCGTACCTCAAGTTGCTGTAGAATTCTGCTACCAGATTAGGGCAATACACCCTATGCATGCTTAAGAACTCTTTCCATTGTTGGAACTTAAACAGCTCAAGCACCTCAGGGAACTCGGAAGCCATCTCTTGATCAGCAAAGTCAATATACTGAGGGGGTATAATCTTCCCGGCTTCCAATACTAGCAGAGGTTTCTCTGTATGCTTTGTAGACGTATTTCCCTTCCTCGTGGTAGAAGCTGCTTTCTTCTGTCTTTTCGTCCCTTGAGGTTGTCCTGCGGCCACCGTGGACATAGCATCTTCTGGCAACGGCTGCTCCACTACCTTCCTCTTCCCTTTGCTCACGGCTGACGAAGTAGACATGGCGACAGCAGGGATGGAGGAGAGACGAAATGTGGAGACAGAGAGGGTGCACTGGGAGGAGAGAAAGGTTGGAGAAGCGAAGGGTTACAGGTTGTGCACGCGCGAAGGAGCCACGGAGCAGCAGGACGCTTCAGCTTCGAAAGAAAGGGTAAGATGGTAAAGTAGATAGTGTTTCGTATATATAGGAATACTACCAACTTTACCAATCTTCAGTAGATAATACCCAAAATACCCTTAACTTAAAATAAGGTGCCTTTCTTCGTAGAGAAGCAATTTACAGAATATGAGATTATATCTCACAGGGTAATTCTTCACAATATATCTCTATGAATTGAAGTCAATGAAAATAAAACAGCTTAATCAAGGAAACAACTCAAACAGAAGAAATCATTAATCAAACTGGTCTTTTTCATAAGCCAAAATCTGATTGAAGAACCCACTTTTATATTTTTCTTAAGCCTGTAGAAATTAACTGAGAGAACTATTGGGTCAACCACATATATATTTCATTACTCCTCTCCCCCCTTTTTAAAAAAAAAAAACTTTTTTTAAGTATTCCAGTATAGCTGCACCTTTTTACACAAGGAGACATGTCGATCAAACACCGGAATCCCTGGTTACTCAGTGCAATTAACTTTCATACATCATATGTTGAACAGAGTTAGCATTAATTATCATGACATAACCTCTGAATTTCTTTGAAACAGATGGTTAGTTTCTCAAATGTCATGCCATTGCTCTGCTAAATTTTCTTCATTATTTTATATCATGGCGTATTCTCAGTTCTTTTATCAGAAAAATCTCTTTAACAAGACATAAGAATCATATAAACCTTAGGTTTCCAATAGGTTGGCTTATTACTAAAGATTTTCAGATATCAGACCTTCTTCAGAGAAGTTTCCAATTTGGACTGTTTCAAAATCATTGAGAAATCATTCACTGTTATTTGTGAGAACTATTCGGATAAGATTTAATGTTCATACACTGTAAATTACATCTCAATTTAGATCAGCAAGATGTTTTTAGTTCAGAGTGATCTGGGTAGTTAATTATTGAAGAGGGTAAAGGTGACAGTATTTATATATACTACTCCCCCTGACTAGAACAACCAGGAACATTTCTAGAAGGTAGAGAATGATAGGAGAGAGTGACCAAGGACAAGGTGAGGAGGATGAATGCCATACGTGCGCAAGGAAGGAGCATTTCCAAAGGCCACAACTTAAACGGCCATTAACCCACCAGCACTTCTCTCAGTAAGTTAATTATCGTCCAGCCTTCAGACAACCTTCTCAAGCAAACTCAAGCTTACACCAATGATAGAAACCCGCAACAGTATCTTCAAATCCATCAGACACCACAAAATGACTCCCACTATAGCAAAGCACAGCCTCTCAAGATTTTAAACATCCACAAGGTAGCATCTAGCTTACTGAACCAAAACCAGTGACACTCCACAAGAAGAGTTATCAGCTCAAGCAGACCAGACACTTTGAGCTCAGCAGCAGAAGAGATACCTAATCTCATGTTCTCTTTTTCATAGAAGTATACCTCTAAAGACCAGCTGTCTTAGATAATCTAAACTCCCCCTTGAGTGAGCAGAGATTTCCATCAAATATTATTTTTTTTAAAGAAAATTCACAAAAATGCTACTCTAAATGATGACATTGTGTTAAACTGCATGCAAGATTCCTAATCATTCAGCATGATCAATTTCAGAATGAGACTCACTATATAGTATTCATCACAAGATTGCACCCTCCTAACAGCATGAATTAATGACATGACATTGATCACAATAGAAGGATAGAGATCATGCAGGCAGTTGTAACTGAAAAAAAATAGATGTAAACTAGAGAATAAATTAAATTCAACTAACTTTTGTGCGCCTTGGTTTTATTATCCCTTTATTTTCCTTCTTCAAGGCACACCTGCAAAATAAGATCAATTTGCGAATTTTTGGACCCAAAAACTCTTGGGTCTTATTAGTTGAGTGACACCTCTAGCAGGTGCACTCCAAGGTTTCCAAGTTTTCCTATTATCAAATTCTAAATCATAGTATTTATTCATGATATGACCTATTCTCCTACAATAATAACAGTGAATAGTAGAGTTCAGATTTTTCTTGACAGGATAAACATTGAATCTTTGTGGGTGGACTTTCGTTAAGATAGTTCTGCCATGGAAATTGTTACCTCTTTTTGCATGCCAGCATTCAAGGGCTCGATGGCCAAATTTACCACATTCAAAACATGCAGGAGTTTTTCTATTAATGATAGTTTTGTTCTCAGGAAAATTCTCAGGTTTTGACTTCCTTTTTCTCCCCAGGCATGCCAGCAGTGAGCTGCAACATGGCCCAGCTTCCCACACTGGAAACAATGGATTTTTTTCTTCCTGCCGAGTGCATGGGGTTTTTCATGAATAATCTTAGCACTCAATTCATCTTGAGCCATTATTCTACACTCATGCATATGATGACCCAATATGCCACAGTAATGACATGAAGTGTTCTTGGTGTGTGCATGTGACTGAATGGGGAAATGCCTTGTACCATGCACAAGATCATGAGGTCTAACACATTTAAAAGAAGCTTTAACAGCAATGGGTGAGAGTTTGGTTTTTATTTTACTTCCAGTCTTTTTCTGATTTCTTTCATTTTTCAAATTTTAACCTTATTTTCAGTTCTCTTAGCAGTGAATTGGAAAACAGATAAAGTGGAAGTTTATCTTGTTCTGAGCTCTTAACAAAAACATTTTTCATTTGAGTCCCTTCACCCTTTTTCGCAACAGGACTGTAACCCAGTCCCTCTCTCTGGAAATTCACATTGACTCCTAGCAACTTATTCAGACTTGTCTTTCCTTTTACAAATTTTGCCAAGGAGTTCTTTAAGTCTTCAATTTCAGAGTTAAGGGTCACAAGGTTAGCTTCATATTTGTTTAGCTCAGATTCACACACAAACAGCTGCTGTTGCAAGGCATCATTAAGGTTCTTCAGATTTTCATTTTCTTGTTGAACCTTCATTTCATTGTTGTTCTCATTTTCCTTCACAACAGACTTTCCTTTTTCAAATGATAACCATTTTTCAGAGAGAACAGTATTAAGAACCATTAGATTTTTATTTTGGTCCTTAAGATGCATGCTTTCTTCAATCAGCTTATCTTGAAATTTATCATTTTCTTTCTTCTGAGCCAGCAAAGAGTCATTTTCTTCTTTCAATGAAGTGATTAAATGTTTCTGCATATTGTCATCAGAATCTAAGTCTTCAATCAATTCCTTCAAGAATGTACACTCATTGCACGAACCCTCATTTTCAGTTGAATTGTTTTTCAGGTTCTTGTTCTCAGATTTTAATATGTCCAGCTCTCTCCTTAATTTCCTTTTCTCAGATTTAACTCTATCATACTTGATCAACAAATGTTCATTTAAGTCTACCAAATCTTCAAATGAAAGATTGACAATGTCAGATGTTACCTGTGACGAAGTTTCTTCAACTTGAACCAGATCTTCATCTGAAGCCATGAGGCATTTCACTTCGTCCCGGCTCTTGCTGGATGCTAACATGTCGAGCACTTCAGAGGCACTGCAGCAATTGACAATGCAAGAGAATTTATCAGTATTTATCGCCCCTTTTATTAGGTCCAGAGCTCTCTGATTCTCAGAGGATTTCAGTCTGTCTGAAGCTTTCCATAAGGATCTATCCTTTGGAACTTCATAAGGGCTGTGTGCAATGATTATCCACAGATCTGGATTAATCTGCATCACTTGTTCCCTGAACTGGTTGAGCCAATTATAATAACCCAGACCCTCATATTTCGGGAGATCAACAAACGAAGACATCCTCAAATTAAATCACAGAACTAAATGCAGGACAAATCGAAGGCAAAGATAAGAGACACAGTTCAACCCAAAAATGCACGGAAGCCAAAATCTAGGAACTGATCTGCAGGTAGTGGGACCCTTTGTGCAGACAACCGCTCTGATACCAATTGATGGGATTTAGCAATAGTGTGCGAAGGATTCAGAGGGGGGGTGAATGAATTCCTCTGTTAAAAATTTGACCGAATAAAAATAATCAATCCAAAAACAAAGGCCTGATCAAAGCAATTCGTAGTGTCGAATGGCTGATGTGCACCGGTAAACCTTGATAGCCAAATGAACCTAATCGAGCCTAGACATGCATCTAACGATTCACAAGAGATAAGCATACCACAAAGAACACAAGGAATTTTTAGATGGTTCAGTCTGCAGCCTACAAACCTACGTCCATCCCTCACTCAAATCCGAGTGAGGCTTCCTGTTGCCTTACAGCTTGAAACCACTACGCAATACAGCTTGCGTCCACTGAGCCTCACAGCTTGCTTACAAACAACTGAGCAACATAGCTTGCTATCCAGAGGATCCCTCCTCTGACCGCTGAAGATTAAAGCTTAACCTCTGCTACCACACAGCTTGATTAGAAAATTAAGATAAAAAATAAAACAAAAATGGTGGAAACAGCTACTGAAGGCTGACAATGAAATCCGATGAATATAGCTCACGCAGGAGCAAACTGGACTGGATTTGATCCAAGTACCAGTGGACAGACTATCAGAGATTCTTCTCACGATCTCACTCTTTCTCTATCTCTTTTTTTTCTTCTCTTCTACTCTCTGGATTGGGCTCTCCTTCCTAGATCAAAACTTCTTGCCTTCGATCTGCAACTTCTTATATTCTCTCATTGAGCGTGTGGAGGCCGAACTCCTGTGGAGGTAGAACTCCCACCCATATGCTTCCAGAAGGCTCTCAGCCACGTGTCACCATCTAAGCTTGTAGCCTTCCACGTGCCATTCTTATAGAGGACGATCTGCCTTGGATCACGTGCCCCTCCTCAGAGAGAAACTTTGTCAGAAAAACAAAAGGCATTTAGTCAAACACTTAGCATAGTTTGCATTGACGTAATGAGAGAGTAAACATAACATGCACTGAGTAGAAGTATGTCAGTCAACCATTGTACTGACTTAGTACAAGGTGATCAGTGGATTGCACCGACATGAATCCATGAGGCACAGGAGGAAGACTATGCACCGAGACAAAAATGTCTAAAGACATGCACTGACTTATAAAGTGTCTAGAACAGAGGAAGCACCGACTCTAAAAAAAATGTGCAAGACAGAAGATGCACCGACTCTAAAGATGTCTAGGATAGAAAATGCACTAAGCTTGATTTGCGATCCAAGCAAGAGTTGCACCGAGATGTCAGGTAAAGATGAGCAGAACAAAAGCTTGCACCGAGATGTAGACATCATGTCCAAGTGAAAGCTTGCACCGAGATGACGAAGAAAAATGCACAGACAAAGAAAGATGCAAGACAGAACTTGCCTCGAGTCAAGAAATCCCGTCCAAGTAAGAACTTGCACCGAGATGGCGAAGAAGAATGCACTGACACTAAATAACGAGACCAAACAGTGCGTGCTGGTCAAGAATTGCACGGACTTAAAAATTGCACCGACCCCGAGAGGTGAGATGTAAAGGCAAGATATGCACTGAGGGAGAAACGGAACGACAATGTGTGTGCGTGAACACAAACTCGCACCGAGGCAAGCACTTACGCGTGAAATGCAAAACTAGGCTAGACTAGCACCGAGCTAGATCTCTAGCAGGACAACACATGCACTGACTATGATTTCTTCTATGAAATAACAAACACCAAGTCAACCAAACATAACAGATAGAATTGAAGGATTTAAACACCTTAATCTAAACATGATTCATAGAAAGTCATTATCAAAACTAGGGTTCTAACATCGAGGACCCGTGGTAGGTGCCAGCATAGTCCGAGCTCGGGTCGGGAGGCCCGAGGAGGGTGCTGAGGAACCTTGCTCCCTGGGTAGGAGACCCGCAGGGAGAGCCGGTTCAACTGGGGCCCAGAATCGGGGTCCCGAGTGTGATTTCGGAGAGCCGCGAACTCGGGGCTGGGATCCCACATCGAGAGCAGGCTTTGCTGGGGTTCGGGCCTGCGGGCCCGAGGAAGGCGCTGAGGAGCCGTGGACCCAGGGCTGGAAGCCCGTGTTGGGTGTCGGCTTTGCTGAAGCTCGGGTTTGGAGGCCCGAGGAAGATGCTGGGAAGCCGTGGACCCGGGGCTGGGAGCCCGTGTTGGGTGTCGACTTTGCTGGGGATCGAGTTTGGAGACTCGAGGAAGATGCTGAGAAGCCGTGGACCCGGGCCCGGGAGCCCGTGTTTGGTGCCGGCTTTGCTGTGGCTCGGGGTTGGAGACCCAAGGAAGATGCTGGGATAATGACCGAACTCCGGGGAACGGGGCCCGTACCGGGGATCGGACGAGGCTGGCCTCGAGGGATAACGCTTACCCGGGCCGAAGCTGATCTGGGGACCCTGTAGGGGCCAGTGGTGGCGGTCTGGTACCTGGTACTCAGGTGGGCCACCGGGACTGGCGGTGCACGTGGCACATCGGTCATGGGAGCCGATAGAGAAACTAGGGTTGGCTGAGGAGCAGCCACAGGGATCACGCCCAAGAAGTCAGGTTATCCGATGACGGGGGTGAAGCTGTCGAAAGCAATTGGCGTCGCCAAGTAACCCACTCGAGCGTGGGTGGAGATGATGTTGGGACCGTAGGTGACGGCCGCCATGGTTGCTAGAGCGCTATGTGCTGCGAAGGCGACGGTTGCTGATAGTCGCTGAGTGCGGTCTGACTGTTAGAACATGAACTGGAAGCTGCTAGAGAATGCGCGCGTGAGTACCCTCCTCTGCCTCTCCTGCAAGGACAGGGAAAGGGCACCAGGGCTTCAGGGCTGGCGTAGGCTTTTCTTCAACAAAAAGAAGGAAGGCGGGAGACGTCCCACCGGGCATGCCATCCTCTCTGTTGCATCTATTTTTATGCCGAATGACCGGGGTGAAGGAAGGGATATAGCGGGGAAGGAAGACACGGGAGTTTGATATATCTCGGGGTGTCCTCCTCACGGTTGCATGCCTCTCACGGCGGTTTCGGGCACTCTCCTTTTACGAAAGGTCGAAAAGGGTTGAGTGGCACGGGAATGTAAGAGTACGGGTTAACCGGACAGGGTGCAGGCGTGCCAGTCGATTTTTGGACAATCACCCATGGAACCAAGGGTTGACCGGGGAAGCATCACCAGGACGTGGCACGTGGGCTCGGGTGATCGGGTGACACGTGGAAAGAAGGGGTTCCACGGGTGCGAGTGCGTAGGCGATTGTCGGAATCATGTACTAGACATCTTTCCCCACTGGCCGCAAGCAACCAGTGTTTATTTATATCGGATTGAATCTGAACACCTTCGTTCCATGCTGAAGAAAAGCCTGTATATATGCCTGAAGTCGTCGGAAGAGGGTCGGGAGCATTCCGCAGCGGTGGCTGCACTTTCGACCGAGGGGTGTTTACTGGGGGTAGGATGTTGGGCACGTATGCCGAACGATGTAGGTAGGGATCTGGGGGCCCGAATGCGGGCGCTTGTATTTTACTGGCTTTATGATGGGCCACAAGGGCTTTACAAATGGGCCTTGGCGGCCAAAGTACAACTGGCGCAAGCCGCGGGATAATTCCAACACGTGGGTCGATCCCCGAGTCATTGCGTAATAAAGCGGATATCCTCGTGTCTTACATGAACTCTTTACAAAGGGATTGGTGTGAGTCCGACTGCCTAGGTGGCCAGAGCAGACATAGACTGGCGCCTGGTGGAGGTCGGACACGGCACGAGGTGAACGGTCGGGTCCGGGTCTTGGACGGTGAGTGTCGTCATGTTGGGGAGTCGAGGTCGGCCCCCGGACTATGATTCCCGGGCCAGAGGTCCTGTTGAACCCCCTCCTCATGTATGTGACTTATGGTTTTTAATGATGATCAAATGGTTTTGTATGAACTGAAAATGAGCATAACTACTCTATGGAAATGAACACATCACTTGAAGACATGCTATTCAATAAGGCTCAAGAACAGCAACTCAATGTAAGTATTTTGGTTTCAATGTGCCAAATGTGGAATTAATTCAAACCTTATTTTTGACAGGACAAAACAATATGGCAAAAGCTCCTTAACGACTGAAGGATGATTGGTGAGATCGATCCTAACTCCTCATTTAATTTGTTAGAACTTATTTCTAAATGTGGAGCATTCATGTTTTTATCCCCCAACTTGAACCCCCTGGACTTAGCTCATTTTATCCTCATATTAGGAAGTTCAGGAAAAAGGTGAATGGGTCGACCCCAAGGGTCGACCCCTGCTTATGGAATTAATTTCCAGAACCGGTTTGATCATGGGTCGACCCTTTCCGCTCAATTTGTTTAGGCTCCAGCGAGGGTCGACCCCTGTAAAATCCAGAAGCCCGTTTTATGAAGACAGCAACGGTTCTTGAGAGGGTCGACCCCAAGGGTCGACCCATGCTGCCAGGCCCATCTGGCCCCTCACGAGGGTCGACCCTTTCTGGTCTGGGCGGCACCGTGAATGTGGACTCTTGTCCATACGAGCTTATTGTCAAACCACACTTTTGTGTGGCTGTCTCTAAACCACTCCTTGATGTGCGGATCTTGTTTCCTAGACATCCCTTGACCGCCCTTAGCATATATATAATCCTATTGGGCTGAAAACCCTAAGCAGAACTCGTATCTTCCTGAATTTGGGTTTTTGCTCTAACCTTTGTGAGTGCAGGTCGCAACCAGCAGCCACAGCCCTTCTTCCACCTTGTTGTGTGCGTGAAAGTGAAGGAAAGAAGAGGGATTCAAGGCTCCAAATCGACATCCTGCTGGTTGGCTGCGTGGAGTTCAAGATCGTGCCACATCCGAGCACAATCGTCAAGAACGATCATCGGGCTGCACCAAGTGTTCGATGAAATTCGCTGAAGTGATAGGGGGAGCTCCGATCAGGATAAATCATTTTCTAAACTTCTCATTCTGAATCATTTTGCTTGATCTTGAATATTCGTGTAATCATAACTTCAGATTCTTGTGTGTGGTGTTCGTTTTTGGAAACACGAACGTGCGTGTGTGTATGTGCACATGTGCGCGTTTGACTACCAGATCGGAAGCTGTCTGTGTGTGTGTGTTTTCTGTTCTAAACAACGTGTGTGTGTGTGATTCACTCGATAGTGAAGCTTTAATCCTTAAGTGTGAGGGGTGGACGTAGGGGACACGGCTGTGTAACCGAACCACCTAAAAAATCCGTGTGTCTCATGTGCTGTGGAGTTTTCGATTCTTATCGAGTGGGCTTCACGGTGAGTTGAGAGATCACCACAACAGCTATTCAAACACATTCCGCACGCATTCACGAGCGTGATCATGTTCGTGCAAGTATTAGCGGTTGTTTGGTTAATTGGCATAGTTTTCTTAAGAGAATAAATTTTTATTAGCCAATCAATTCACCCCTCCCCTCTTGATTGCCACATTTGGGACTCAACAATTGGTATCAGAGCTTTGGTCTCTGTTTAATCACGACCACACGGTCGTCAGAGCTAGATCCCATTAAAATGGCAAACAAAGGGATAATGCCCAAAGGGCATTCCATTCAAAGACCTCCGTTCTTTGATGGATCAAACTATCCCTATTGGAAAAATAGAATGTATGTTTTCCTACGTGCCCAGGACTACGATGTCTGGCGTGTCATAAGTAAGGGTCCATATGTTTTATCTGAAAATGAAAATGAGTGGGATGAAGAAGATATAGAGAAGTGTTCAATGAATTTTAAAGCTATGAATATAATTCAATGTGCTGTTCATCCTAACGAATACTCACGAATATCTACGTGTTCCTCTGCGGAGGAGATGTGGAATAAGCTGTGGCTTATATATGAAGGAACATCGGAAGTCAAGGAAACAAAGGCCAACCTCTTAGTTCGGGACTATGAGCTGTTCGTAATGAAGCCAGAAAAATCAATTTCTGATATGTCTGCAAGGCTAACAGAAATTACCAATGGACTAAAGGGACTTGGCAAGGAATATTCCAACAAGGAACTCATCCGAAAAGTCCTAAGATCCCTTTCTCCACAGTGGCATACAAAGGCCACTGTAATTGAAGACTCCAAGGATCTAAGCACTTTAACTCTGGACGAGTTAATTGGCTCGTTGATGACTTACGAGATAAACATCAAAAGGAGCGAGGAGGATCACAAGAAAAAGAAAGCTGTCACCACAATGGCCCTAAAGGTGAATCCACACGATTCAGAGGGCAGTGAAAATGATTCAATTGGCAACACTGAAGATGAGGAATTAGTTGCCATGATCATACAAAGAGCAAGAAGGTTCGTCAGAAGAACAAGAAACTTTGGTGGTCAGTTCAGAAAGGGACCAAGAAGGCAAGGACCAAACAGAGGAGAAAGTAGCAGGAAAGAAAAAGTGATTTGCTATGAATGCAAGAAACCCGGCCATATGCGGGGTGACTGCCCCGATCTCATCAAGAAGGTGAAGAAAGGCAAGTTCAGAAAGCCCAAGGCCATGATGGCCACATGCAGCGACGAAGATCAGGAGGAATCCAGAAATGAAGATGGACTAGATGAGCTAGTCCAGAATCTATGTCTCATGACAAATGACGACGAAGGAGATAAGGTAGATTCTGAACCGGAAACTCTTACTTCTGAACAATGGCAAATTGCATATGAATCTTTATATGAAAAATGTAAAAGATTCAAATATGAAAATAAAAATTTGAAAAATAAAATTGATCATTTTGTGCATGCTAAAAAATCATGTGAAGAGTGCCATGCTTTAAAATCAGAAAATGAAAACATGAAGCATGAAAATGAAATTCTTGCATCCAAAATTGAACTGTTTGAAGAAGAGATTTCATACATGAGAGAAGAACAATCTACATTTCTGAAAATGCATGAAGAATTGAAAAATGATATGGAACAAGAAAAGCTTGAAAGCATTGCTTGTAATGAAGCCAAATTAAAGGCTGAAGAACAAAGCCAATCTCAAATGGCTCAAATAAAAGAGCTAAAGGATGCCCTTGCCATCCTTGAAAAATCAAAAGCTCAAACAACCCATTGGGCTCCCATAAGTTCAGCATCCTTCAAACCAAAGAAACATATGCATAACTCCTTTTCAAATGTTGGTAGAAGGAGAAAAAGAGATAGAGCCATCACTTGTTTCTATTGTGGAAAAATGGGTCATGATATGTATGATTGTAGAATTCTGAAATATGATGAAGAAAATTCTACTGGATTCAGAAATAGATCATATATGCATCATGCCTCTAACCATCATGGACCCAAGCTAGCTTGGGTACCAAAATCTCCATAAGAACTTTGGTTGAATTGCAGGTCTACTCGAGAGCTCAAAGGAACAAATGGTATTTGGACAGTGGCTGCTCTCGGCATATGACGGGAAACAAGGAATGGTTTGTGGACCTGCATGAAAAGGATGGTGGGACGGTAGCATTCGGTGGTAAGGACAAAGGTAAAATCATCGGAGAAGGTAAGATAGGTAAGAATCAAAATCATACCATTGAAAATGTATTGCTTGTGAAGGGTTTGCAACATAATCTCTTAAGCATAAGCCAACTTTGTGATAAGGGATGCAATGTGATTTTTGATTCTAACCACTGCACTGTTTTGAATAGGAATACTCATGAGATAAAGTTCATTGGTTTCAGGTATAACAATGTTTATATGATAGACTTGAATGATTCCTCTCATGAGAATTTATGTTTAATTGCAAGGAACAATGATGATGCTTGGCTCTGGCATCGCCAGCTTGGGCATGCTAGTTTCAATGTATTGCTGAAATTATCAAGAAATGATTTGGTAATTGGACTGCCCAAGTTGAAGGCCATCGATGATGGAGTTTGTGGAGCTTGCAGCATGGGCAAACAAACAAGGACATCATTCAAATCCAAACAAGATGTGACCACATCAAGGCCCCTTGAACTCATCCACATTGATCTCTTCGGACCAAGTAGAACTCACAGCTTGGGTGGTAAACTATATGGATTTGTGATTGTGGATGATTATTCAAGATTCTGTTGGGTTTATTTCCTTTCTCATAAAAATGATGCCCTGACAGAATTTGAAGCATTTTGCAGATTTGTTCAAAATGATAAAGGGTATTACATCAAAGCTATGCTGAGTGATCACGGCCGAGAATTTGATAACCATGAGTTCAGTAATTTTGCAGGGCTCAAGACTATATGCATGACTTCTCCGCACCAAGAACTCCGGAACAAAATGGTGTTGTGTAAAGGAAGAACAGAACGCTAGTTGAGATGGCAAGAACCATGCTGAACGAGAATAAAATACCGAGGTACTTTTAGGCTGAAGCAGTGAACACGGCTTGCTACATCATAAATCGAGCCATGGTAAGACCATTGTTGAAGAAAACTCCGTATGAGCTATACCGAGGTAAGAAGCCAAACATTTCATACTTGAGACTGTTTGGCTCAATATGCTACATTCATAACAATGGTAAGAAGGACTTGGCTAAATTTGATCCCAAAAGTGACAAAGGCATATTGCTTGGGTACTCTCTCAATTCAAGAGCATATCGAGTGTATAACTTGAGAACTCTTGTAATTGAAGAAAGCCCACATGTTATTATTGATGAATCATCTCCATCTAGAACTGATGAAAAATCTATTTTGTAGGATAATGAGTTGAAAGATGACAATATCGAGAAGAAGGAAGAAAAATCAGAAAAATAAGAAGAGGAAGAACCAAAAGAAGAGGATGAAAATCAGGAAACTCAACTTGAACAGGAGCTACCGTTGCAATGGACATTTGCAAAGGACCATCCTCCGGAGAATGTATTGGGAAATGTACAAGAAGGGATAAGGACACGAGCCTCCTTCAGGGAAGTTGAAACTCATGATTTATTAGCCTTGCTCTCTCAATCTGAACCTCACTCCATTGAAGAGGCCTTGAAAGATGAGTCATGGATCATGGCCATACAAGAAGAACTACACCAGTTCCAAAGGAACAAAGTGTGGTTCCTCGTACCATGTCCTACGACTCACTCCGTGATCGGAACTAAATGGGTGTTTCGAAATAAAACAAACGATCAAGGAGTGGTAATCAGGAACAAGGCCAGGCTTGTAGCCAAGGGCTATAGCCAAGAATTAGGAGTTGACTTCGATGAGTCTTTTGCTCCAGTAGCAAGACTTGAGGCAGTGAGGGTTCTCTTAGCATTTGCATGTTGTCATAATATCAAATTATTTCAAATGGATGTTAAGAGTGCATTTTTGAATGGCTATATCCAGGAGGACGTGTATGTGGAGCAACCACCGGGGTTTGAAGACACAAAGCATATAGACCATGTGTACAAGCTAGAAAAGGCACTTTACGGTCTGAAACAAGCACCCCGTGCATGGTATGAAAGGTTAACTGAATTCCTCATTCAACATGAATTCAAACGTGATAATGTTGATCAAACCCTCTTTACAAAATTGAATGGTAAGGAAATCTTAATTGTTCAAGTTTACGTTGATGACATTATTTTTGGCTCCACTAAAGATGCTCTTAGCAAAGACTTCGCCAAATTAATGCAAAGTGAGTTTGAAATGAGTCTTATGGGAGAGCTGACTTTCTTCTTGGGATTGCAGGTGAACCATACGGTTGATGGCATGTTCATACATCAAAAGAAGTATGCAATGGAGTTGCTGAAAAAGTTCAACTTGACAACCACTAAACCACAACCAACTCCAATGTCTACTTCAATAAAAATTGACCAAGATGAAACAGGTAAAACCGTGGACCAAAAACTTTTCAGAAGCATGATAGGCTCCTTGTTGTATTTAACTGCCAGTAGGCCGGACATACAGTTTGTTGTTTGCATGTGTGCTAGACTTCAGTCAAACCCAAAAGAATCACACATGTTGGCTGTTAAACGAATTTTCAGATATGTTGCTGGTTTAGTTAATTTCGGACTATGGTTTTCGCGTAATTCGAGTCTTGATTTAATTGCTTATTCTGACGCCGATTATGCGGGTTACAAAGTGGATCAGAAAAGCACCAATGGGTATTGCCAATTTTTTGGGGGCTGCGTGGTCTCATGGGCCTCAAAGAAACAAAATTCAGTGGCATTGTCTACTGCCGAAGCCGAATATGTGGCTGTCGGTAGTTGTGTAGCCTAGGTGTTATGGATCCAACAACAATTGATTGATTATGACATCTCTTTTAAAAACACCTCAATTCTTTGTGACAACACCTCTGCCATAAACTTGTCCAAAAACCCTGTTCATCACCCTCGAACCAAGCATATTGAAATTCGTCATCATTTTATTAGAGATCATGTAAGTAAGGGTCATGTAGAAATCAGCATCATTGAAACCAATCGCCAAATTGCCGACATTTTCACCAAACCTCTAAGTGAAGATAAGTTCACTACATTTAGAAGAGAATTAGGGGTTTGTAGGATAGAAGAGTATGATTCATAACCATGTGCATCATATGTATACAGGTCACTTCATTACATATAACTGCATTAGTTTCATGCATATTGTAATTCCCTTGTCATGCATATGCATCATGTTGTGTGAAAAACAAAAAAAAACAAGATGTGTGAAAAATCACTTTGGTGTGCTTCTGCGTTTCTACTATGTATACCGTATTCACCCATGTTCATTGTTACTTCTATTGCCCAAATCACCTTGAATACAATTACTTTGCCAACAAAGGAGCTAATTTATTCAAAATCAGAAATCTGGTTAAGTGGACCATAAACGTCTTATATATTCTAAGTATCTTTTTCACAAACATCTCCCCAATTGATTTCAACCCAAATTTTATTCATAACTTTGATTTCCATGAATTTTTGTCATTAGGGACTCGAGCCGAAGCTTCATTGATCTTCCCATCTTTTTGCTCTATTTTTGCTAAAAACCAGGGAATGGGTCGACCCCAAGGGTCGACCCTTGCGCACCCAGCAAATGGGTCGACCCCAAGGGTCGACCCTCGCGCACCCGGTTCGGCCCGGGGGTAAGAGAACCAATGGGTCGACCCATTGGGTCGACCCAAACCGACGGGGCGGCTCACCCGCACCCAAGCCGATCCAACAAGGCTTCCAACCCTAAGTTGGAACCCTCCCATGGTTATAAAACATCTCTTGCCCCCCTCCTAGCCTAGCCACCACCCTTTGCAAGCCCTCAAAACCCTTCCTTGGCATCAACGAAATCCAGCCCTAGCCGCGGCTATCTGGGTGGCCTCCGCGCGAAATCTCCTTGTTGTGGCTTAAAGCGTCCTCCTTTGATCTTCATTCCCTTGAGGTAAGCTTCTGATGTCTGTGAAGGATCATAGATTCACACTTCTTGCATTTCTCCTTGGTTGAACTATCAAGATCTATACCACTGTAGATTCGGATTAAAATCCACACTTAAATATAAAAATATCAATAAAAAAGATAACTATAATAAGCATGAGCACGAGGTGCTAAGGGGAGTGTGTGATCGCCAGAGACGCGAACACCTCAAAAGATATAACAATTAATGAAGGGGAGAGATCGCGAAGAATACCTTGAAAGTGCGGGGATGTGAGTACTCCTTTTCTCTTCAAGATCGGCCGGCCGACGAAGAGAGTCTTCAATCAATTACCCTTGTAAGAAAGACAACAACACCAATAAAGATATGCATTAGAACATGGTGTGTAGCATCAAATCCTAAATAAAGATGAGCATGAAATCATGGTGAAGAACACACCTTAAGGGGATTGCCCTTAAACCCCTATGCAAAGAGGGTGTGGGGAGCTATGATGAATGCATGAATGTGAAATGAAAATGTAAAATATGAGTAAGGGGGAAAGAGTGCAAGAGTTGCACTTAGGGGAGATCTCAACGTAGTTGAGTTGAAGTTTAATAACAAAAGGATGAATATGCATGCAGATGAACAATGATAATAGAAGAAGAAGATAAAGGACAAAGGAAGCCTGTTGCTTTTGGCTTTGAATGCTCGATGGGGAGAACACTTCAAAAGGGATGCCGAAATTAAGCATAAGAGGAGTTCCTCCTTCAGCCAGCGGCAGCAGCAACCTGTGAAGAAAGAAGAAGAAAAAAAACAAAACAAAACAAACAAAAACAAAACCGCAGAAGAAGAGAACAAAGAAGAAGAAGAAGAACCGAGGGAGGGAGAAAAATGGGCGGCTAACCTCTTAACCGAGGCCAAAAACCTCTAGTAATAAGATAGAAAAAGGAGATAAGAAGGGAAGAGACCAAAATAGGGAAGAGATCAGAACGGGCAAGAGCCCAAATAGGGGAGGATTAAGCTGGGTAAGAGCCCAAACGAAGCAGGAGTCTCTCTGGGAAAGGCTGCGTTCGTTCGGAGCACAAAAGTGAAACACGACTTGGTTCAGGGCGTCAATTGTTGAATTGACGACCTTCGCAGAGGGCGTTTCTTAAAAACACGTCTTATATCAGGGCGTTAATTCAAAAATCAAATTTTGGAATTTATTTGAAAAGTTGAAAACACGTCTGAGTCAAAGGCGTTAATTAAAAAACGCCCTAACAAAAGACGTTAATTCAAAATATTCAAAATAGGGCTATTTTTCATTTCTCAATATTATTTTCTCATTTTTTAGGTGAAGGTGCATCTCGTCGCCCTGATTCCAACGACTATTTTTGCGAATTTTTCTGACACCCGGAAGGCCACCAAATCGCCTCTGGAAGGGGTTAAAAAATAATATTAAAATATTCGATTTGAAAGTCACGCCCTCACATGCGGCGTGAATTCATTTTTTGACTTTTTTATTGTTTTCAAATTCAAAATAACGCCCTCTTTTAAGTCGTTAATTCCCAAAAAATTCCGAAAAATTCCCAGAAAAATCCAGAAAAATAGGAATTTCAAAGAATGGACGCCCTTCAATGTAGTCGTTAATTTTTTAAGAAACGCCCATGTATAAGTCGTTATTTAAAAGATGCCCCACGTCAAGTCGTTAATTTCAGAAAAAAAATAGAGAAAAATGCCCAAAAAATCCAGAAAATTCCAGAAAATTCCAGAAAAATAGGAAAAGAGGAGGAAAAGTGAAAAAAACCAAGAAAAGTGGGAAAAACCACTCAAACAGAGTAAATTTGAGGGTCAAATTGGGGCATTACAAGGCAATATGAGATGTACTCACAGTAATGTCAATTTTGGCGTGTCTACAGCTGCCCCGCCTTGGCGTCTGCTTTGCAAGGGAGCAGAGCAAACTGAAAAGTAGATGCCAAGGTGTGATGAGACACGCAATCAACATCACTTGATGAGAATCGAAATCAAAAGCTCGAGATGAAGCAATCTCGGGAAATTCACGGAAATCAACGATGTTTGGATAAAAAGGGGGAGTGTGCACGCGGTGCACGAAGGAGATAAAAATGATCAACTTCCAACGCGGTGGAAGTACCTCAGGTCACAAACCTGTAAGTTTCACCATTGGGGAGCGGTTACCAGCCAGTGGACGTGCTGCAGCCAAGGTGGATCAGGGGAAAGTGTTGAAATAAGATAATAGAAATCCAAACAAGGAGCTTTCGAGAAACACCCAAAACAGCGACAAAGCGAACTGAAGACACAATTCGGCATGGAATAGCTCATATCTTGGAAATATTAAGATCAATTCAACCCTCAAAGTCAGCTCATCAGAATGATTTTTCAACAGTTGTTTCAAATTCCTACATGAATGCATGCTGGGTTTAAAGGAAAAATAAATCAAATGAAAATATAAAATAATCAAGGATAATATTGTTAAACTGCCTAGACTGGGTCAAGAAACCAATTCTGCGAGCTGATACTAAGCCGAAGCCTGTTTATCCACGCACCAACTCGTAAAAAGGGAACCATCGTCCCCAGTCTTGGACGGCTCAACGGCCTATCCGTGTGACTAAGACTTCTCTGGAATCATCATTGTTTTTGATGAAGGGGAACTCAAATTCCAGATTTATCAAAGCCACAAGGTCCTTGATGTAATCTAGTAACATATGTAACATAAGGTAAAATGCATACAGGGAGATTGTGATAGCAATGGGCACATGGGGGAACTGAGAAATGAGGTGTCAGCACCGTGAGATTTGGATAATGATGATGCCCAGTCGGCGGGACCATGAGCTTCTTATCCTGCGCTCAAAATTTCATTAGCCAAGATATAAAAGATATAACAAGCAATGAATAAGGCCTTTAAGCATAGCATAGCAAACATAGCCATGAATAACACATAGTAGGGCAAAGCATGGATAACATGAATAGCAAGGCATTGCAAAGCATCATTATTTGTTATGTTGTCATGAGGAGACAATCTGGCTAATCAAAATTGGAGCTGAATGATTGAAAATCGAGAAAATGCCCAGTGGCAAATGATCAGGAAAATTAGCAGGAGTTGATTGAATGATAATGAGATGAATAATCAAGATGATAACCGGGAGATGTAACAATCAAAATGCCCAGGGAGATATGAGGAATTGATAATCAAATGCCCAGCGGCAAGTCATGAAAAATGTCGGGAAGAACCAATGGATTGATAACAATGAGTGAAAGGGGACTCATCCCGTGCTCCTGGTCCTTGCAAAGTTTGTTGTTCCTGCAAAAGGCACCATCAGAAAATACAATGCAAAATTTTTGGAGTTTTGAAATATGCAAATTTTTATGAGTTTTGAAAAAGATATTCAAATTTTTATGAGTTTTGATCAATATGCAAATTTTTGTGGGTTTTGGAAAATATTCAAATTTTTATGAAGTTTTGAGAAAGGTATTCAAATTTTTATGAATTTTGGACAAGAAATATTCAATTTTTTTGTTTGATTTTGGTTAGACATTGCTAAAGCAGCATCAAAGAGTGTTTTAAACCACTGGCTAGGGGTCTTCGTTCCTTCCCTTTTTGCTTAAAACTGCCCAAAGCTGGGCGTGCATTGTAAGGTGGCGCCCTATAACCGACCGCCTTTAATCAACGGTGCCCCTACCAAGGCCATACCCGAGAAACATTCGGTCTTGGAGGGAGAAGAGAAGAATAATTGGAGATAAGCTTTATGCAGGATGGGAGATATCAAGACTTGAATTCCTTCCAAGGTGTTAACCCTCAAAGAGGTAGTCTGTTGCGCCGGGGCTTTATGCCTTTGATTTTTAGACCCATGACATGCATACGACCAGGGTTTTCCCTGCGGGGACTTTGCCACTCTTGACATGCCATAATTCATACTTTTACTTTTATCGGAATTCCGACTTGATTTTCATAATAGCCCTTTTGGCTAGATATATATCATAAAACTCATATGAAAACTCATATTAATTTTGGGTCAAGACTGTCCCTATTTGAGACTCCTCTCGTATTGGGGATTACCTAGGTTGGGCATCTCATCCGTCAACCTCTTGCCCCTGCATGCGGCCGAGTGAAGAAGAGAAAAAGACTTTCAGAAATTCTCATGGCATGGCCAAAGTAGGAACGGTGTTTTAACCAAAGGAGCCGGCTAAGGACGCCGTGAAGTGTGTGGAATGCCCAGCTAAGGGTTGCTCTTAACAAGGGGGGAGAGAATGTTGAATTCCCAGCGCGGGTTCTTATAACCAAAGGTGCTGCAAAAGCAAGCCTAAAGACTCTTTTGAGAATGATTTAATTTAACAAAAGCCTAAGATAAAGATCTAAAACACCACTCTTAGTCTTGTTAAGAAGCACTTTATTTTGAAAATCACGCGTGAAGTGATGAGGAAATGATATTATAAAAATGCGTACTTACGTCAGTATATTACCTTGCAACCTTTGTAGAAGCAGCTGTCAGAGGCGAGGTTGATCATCGTGGGATTTGTCCTCTTTGGCAGTCAAAAGGATTGGAAGCAAAGGATTGAAAGTGGCTTAACAAGAAGGAGTGGTGCTCAAACCAGACTCAGACGAATAAGGAGAAAAGAAAAGAGGCGAGGGCTAGAACTCCCTCACTAAGGCGCGGAGACCCTGATCACATGGAACAGTCTACAGAAGAAGCGGAAAATCAAGAAGAGGGGTGAGGACTAAAGCCTCGGAAGCAATGGGAGAAAGGGCAGATGCCCAAAACAGTGGATGTGGAAGAAGTCGGGTCAGACCCATGATTAGGAGGAATCAGATGAAGAAATTGATAGATGGAAAGAGGCGGATCCGGAGGGTCCGGAGGCAGAGGAGGATCGTGAGAGGAGAAATCATCCGGAGGCTCCGGAGAGATAACGAAAGAAGGGACGCGATGCCCTCGGAAGAAATATGGAAAAAGATGATGAAAAAGGAAGAAGAAAATGAAGGAGACGATATCCCGGAGGAGCAGAAAGATGAATCGGAAGAAAGATGGATGGTCCGGAGGTTCTGGAAGAATGAGGTGGAAAGGGGCGTCATGCCCTAAGTAGAGAGATAAAACACCTGGGAATTCCAGGGAAATAGGGGGAACGGGGACGCGATGCCCCGGGGAGAGTGGATTAGAAGAGAATGAAGGTGAATAAGATGGGAAATGAGGGATATCCGGAGGTACCGGAGGAAGCAAATGGAAAGGGGCGTCATGCCCTGGAAAAAGATAGAAAGAATAGGACGGAGAATCCGGAGGTTCCGGAGGAAGAAGATGAAAAGGGGCGTGATGCCCGAGGGGAAAGTCCGGAGGTTCCGGAGAAATAAAATCAGTAAGGAGAAGATGGAAAGGGGCGTCGTGCCCGAGAGAAAGGTCCGGAGGTTCTGGAGAAATAGAATCAGAAAGGGCGAGATGCCCAAAGAGGAGGGATAAAATTCCTGGAAGTTCCAGGGAAATGGCAGGAAGGGGGACGCGATGCCCCAAGGGGAGTGGATAAAAGGATGAATATGAATAAGATGGGAAATGCGGAATATCCGGCGGGGCCAGAAGGCGAGGAAGATACGGGTTTGGAAACCCGGGAAGCAGGAGGTGCAAATGCATGTAATGGGATGGATGCGATGAATGCATGAAATGCAAAGAATATGAAGAATGTGAAGGGCGAGAGGATGAGATCCTCCTCCTAACCAAGGGAATGGCCCATGAAGTGATAGAGATGGATGAATAGAAAGTGGAGCAAATAAGGGATGGCCCCTTAGCATTAAGATAACTGCCCCTCCATGGCAGTGAACATGTACGGTCAATTGGCCCAATAAAAGAAGCTTCAATAGTAAAAGACAACTCCCTTGGAAAGCAAAGATCAATAATGTGGGGGAGTTGTAGAGTTGGAACGGGAAGCATTGAGTTGCCCATTGAATGTGGTGTATATGGAATGTTGAGCAAAATGGGCATTCGCCCCTTGTAAGGAATAATGAATTCTGGATTGGAAAGTTTGAACAAGGGGTGCCCTGCCTGGCCCTTGGATGGCATCAATTCTTGGCATTCTTCCCTGAGCAATGGCGATGACTTGGCCTCTGCGACCATGCTCGGCACAATAATCCGGATTGGCATCCGGTGAATGACTTCTTGAATCTTGAATCGCATAACCGTGGCCACATCTGTCTTGCCCGGCTCTTGATCACCTTCGGCACAAGTACTTGCAGAAGCACTCCCATTCCGAGTAGTAAAAGGAGGTGAAGCGGAGGCGGAAGGCTTTGTGAGTGGTGGAGGTATAATGGAAAGTGTTGGCGTAAGTGGAGGCGGAGGTTCAAACACATCAAGTTTCTCCCTTTGCTTGCAAGCGGTCGGGGTTAGCTCGAGTGCAAAAAGCGGTGGGTCCTGCTCAGGATTAGCCATAGGTAAAGGTGGAGGGTTATGTGGTGGAATAGGCAAAGTTGGTTTTAAAGGGATAATGGAAGACCGAGGTGGCGGTAATGGGAGGCTAATTGGGGAAGGTTTAATGGTGTAATTAATGGAGGCCGATGGTGTGGAGGTAGATGGCTTAACGGGTGGTGGTTTAATAGTGGAAGGCTTGGGGGAGGCCAGTGTTGCGGAGGTTAATGGTGTGACTGGAGGAGGTGTAATGGGTGGAGGGTTAATGGGTGAAGGTTTGGTGCGTAGGAAATGCCGAATGGGGCGAGCGGTGTTTGGAGTGGTGAAAAACTCAAGATGCGTCGGCGCGGGTGATTGGAGTATCGACCCATCGTCGTAACACCAAGAAGTCTCAGAAATAGGGGTTGGATCGGGGATGGTGGCTTCATCCTGAGCGAGGGGTTCATCGAATGAAAGTGGGGGAAGTGGAAAGTTAAGGAAACTCGAAAGGGGTGCCTGCGGAGCTTCATCATCATACACCGGCTCGGATTCTTCAATTGCCGGTTCTTGCTCGCTTGGAATATTAATGCCGTAGTCGTCCATCCTATCCTTCCATTCTCTCTCCATTCTTGTAATGTCATCCAAAGCCGCATAGAGAGGATTGACCGGAGTAGGAGGAACCGTGACCCTCTTTAATTGTTCCTCCATGGAAGTAATCTTATCAAAAAGAGATTGTTGGAGGGGTGTGACTTGAACAATAGAGGGCTGGCAGGGCCTTGAAGGAGGAGAGGCCGCATAAAAAGGCCGTGGAGGGGAGTTGACGGTATGACCCGTAAAAGAACCCGGATGGGCCGGATTGCAATGAATAAATGGGCCTCGGGGCCGTGAGGGAGGAGGAATAGAAGGAAGCGGGTGTCGGACCACCCGAGTAGAATGAATAGGGGAAGATGGGTAATGGGCTACCCGAATATGATTGGAAGGAGGAGGTGGGTGATGGGCCACCCGTGTAGAATTGGAGGGAGATGGGTGATGGGTCACCCGAATAGAATTGGAAGGAGGTAGGTGATGGGCCACCCGTATAGAATTGGAAAGAGGGGGAGATGCATGAGATGTACCCTCAACGGCAGCCTTAAGGGCTTGGATCTGTTGAGGGGTAAGATGATCTAATGCATGGATGATTCGAGAGACCTTCTCGTCATTGGGAGGAGACGGTCCCGAGGGAATAGTGGCCTGAAATTGAGTAGGTGGACCATGAGAATGGACATTGCCCATGGGTTGGGTATGACCATGAGAATAAGGACGTGGTCCCTTGAAAGAATGGTGAGAATGCTGATTAACATGTTGAAATTGAGGATATGAAGTGCTAGGTTGTGCATCCTCATGAATTGAATTGAACATGTTTCTATCATGGTAAGCCATTATATAATCAAAAATTCTCAATAATTATGCAAATAAGCACACAAGTTGGAATGGTTACCGTGATTTTTGATTGTTTTAAACCTTGGTGAATTAATGATTTTTAGCAAAGTTTTGAATGATTCACACAAGGGGGGGGAGCCTAGTTTCAAATGAGATTTGAACTCCAATGCCAACTAAGAACCCTCTCTCACCACGTATAGGCCGACTAACTCGGGACTTCAAAAGGGTACAACCTGCCCGGCGTCCGTGAGGGAATCCACGGGTGCGGGGACTTACGGAGGCTTGGAAAAGGGATTTCCAGTCCAAAGAGACGGAATGCTCAATGGAGGGTCGTCCCGATTCCAAGAGGGTGTGTGGATCCTAATGAAGAGGAGGGGGTCTCCCAAACCAAAATGCAAATATGAATGCAGCAGGGTAAACAGGCCAACCACAATAATATGATCAATCAACCAAGATAAGCATGAAAACTCACCCACGGGAAGGGTTCTGGAAACCCACAGTAAAAACACGCCCTGGAAGGGGACGCTACTAAACAAGGACACGACGGTGTGACTGTCGTGAATGAACGTGAGGGGCCAAGGGGTAGGGTAAAACACGCCTTAGTGTGAGGCGCTATAAATAAAAGGACGCCCTATGCAGCGGGCGTCAAATCCAAGAAAACGCCTTTAAGGGAGGCGCTAATAAAGATAAAGACGCCCTTGCAACGGGCGTGAATTCACCAAGCAAGCAGAGATAATTGGAGACAGCTAGCAAACGCCCTGTCAGAAGGCGTTAACTTCAAACAACACGCCCTGGGTTAGGGCGTGAAATCAAAAGGCGCCTCCGACAGAGGCGTTAATTCTCAATCCACGGCCAACAGTAACAACCACTCACAGTCGCAGGCAATCAACAAATATAAGATATAAGCATGCTCATCAAAATTTCAAATAAGTGGAGATTTTAAAGAAAAATCAATAAATTGACAAATCACTTAGGGAAAAGGACAAAACCAATGGAGGGTGCCCGAAGGGCACAAAAGGGTGACGCACCGAGGGTGCAAATAAGGGAGATGGCACACGCGGGTGCCTAAGGGGAAACGGGTAATAGATGAAGAACACAAAGGGTCCCACCGTGATCGCCAATTTGTAGATTCAGATTAAAATCCACACTTAAATATAAAAATATCAATAAAAAAGATAACTATAATAAGCATGAGCACGAGGTGCTAAGGGGAGTGTGTGATCGCCAGAGACGCGAACACCTCAAAAGATATAACAATTAATGAAGGGGAGAGATCGCGAAGAATACCTTGAAAGTGCGGGGATGTGAGTACTCCTTTTCTCTTCAAGATCGGCCGGCCGACGAAGAGAGTCTTCAATCAATTACCCTTGTAAGAAAGACAACAACACCAATAAAGATATGCATTAGAACATGGTGTGTAGCATCAAATCCTAAATAAAGATGAGCATGAAATCATGGTGAAGAACACACCTTAAGGGGATTGCCCTTAAACCCCTATGCAAAGAGGGTGTGGGGAGCTATGATGAATGCATGAATGTGAAATGAAAATGTAAAATATGAGTAAGGGGGAAAGAGTGCAAGAGTTGCACTTAGGGGAGATCTCAACGTAGTTGAGTTGAAGTTTAATAACAAAAGGATGAATATGCATGCAGATGAACAATGATAATAAAAGAAGAAGATAAAGGACAAAGGAAGCCTGTTGCTTTTGGCTTTGAATGCTCGATGGGGAGAACACTTCAAAAGGGATGCCGAAATTAAGCATAAGAGGAGTTCCTCCTTCAGCCAGCGGCAGCAGCAACCTGTGAAGAAAGAAGAAGAAAAAAAACAAAACAAAACAAACAAAAACAAAACCGCAGAAGAAGAGAACAAAGAAGAAGAAGAAGAACCGAGGGAGGGAGAAAAATGGGCGGCTAACCTCTTAACCGAGGCCAAAAACCTCTAGTAATAAGATAGAAAAAGGAGATAAGAAGGGAAGAGACCAAAATAGGGAAGAGATCAGAACGGGCAAGAGCCCAAATAGGGGAGGATTAAGCTGGGTAAGAGCCCAAACGAAGCAGGAGTCTCTCTGGGAAAGGCTGCGTTCGTTCGGAGCACAAAAGTGAAACACGACTTGGTTCAGGGCGTCAATTGTTGAATTGACGACCTTCGCAGAGGGCGTTTCTTAAAAACACGTCTTATATCAGGGCGTTAATTCAAAAATCAAATTTTGGAATTTATTTGAAAAGTTGAAAACACGTCTGAGTCAAAGGCGTTAATTAAAAAACGCCCTAACAAAAGACGTTCATTCAAAATATTCAAAATAGGGCTATTTTTCATTTCTCAATATTATTTTCTCATTTTTTAGGTGAAGGTGCATCTCGTCGCCCTGATTCCAACGACTATTTTTGCGAATTTTTCTGACACCCGGAAGGCCACCAAATCGCCTCTGGAAGGGGTTAAAAAATAATATTAAAATATTCGATTTGAAAGTCACGCCCTCACATGCGGCGTGAATTCATTTTTTGACTTTTTTATTGTTTTCAAATTCAAAATAACGCCCTCTTTTAAGTCGTTAATTCCCAAAAAATTCCGAAAAATTCCCAGAAAAATCCAGAAAAATAGGAATTTCAAAGAATGGACGCCCTTCAATGTAGTCGTTAATTTTTTAAGAAACGCCCATGTATAAGTCGTTATTTAAAAGATGCCCCACGTCAAGTCGTTAATTTCAGAAAAAAATAGAGAAAAATGCCCAAAAAATCCAGAAAAATCCAGAAAATTCCAGAAAAATAGGAAAAGAGGAGGAAAAGTGAAAAAAACCAAGAAAAGTGGGAAAAACCACTCAAACAGAGTAAATTTGAGGGTCAAATTGGGGCATTACAAGGCAATATGAGATGTACTCACAGTAATGTCAATTTTGGCGTGTCTACAACCACATCAGTGGGTTCTTTCGGTTTGTGTTTTAGATGGCCCCGAAGAAGCGTACTTCTCGCAGAGGTGAGGCATCGAGCTCCAGGCAAGGGCGTCGATCTCAAACCGCTGCACCTCAACCCGCCAGCAAGGTCTTGGACCGCACTGTTCTTCGTCCCCGGGCGGTAAACTTTGAAAATCTTAGTCGCCATCTACGTGGATTAGTTGATCTATTATGCAGCCAGCTGAACTTGCACATTTTCATGTCTGCACATCGCCGCATTTACCCCAATTTGGTACACCAATTTTACAGCAATTTGGGTATTTCGGGTGATGTTCCAGTTACAACGGTTAATGGTTGGGAAATTGTTTTATCACCACACTTGTTGGGACTTGCCCTTGACTTGCCGAATGAAGGATATGCATTTGGTGATGTAGACGTTTTGGATGCCACTGTTTACAGTTTTATGACTTCTGAAGAAATGGGTGACCGGTCGGTCGCCGGATTAAATGCAAACCATTTCCCTCCTATGCAACGTATATTGCACCGAATGATTACCACAATGTTATTACCACGTGGAGGAGGCCATGACAAGGTTACGGAGAAACATATGTTCTTGTTTTACTGCTTATTCGGTGGAATTCCCATTAAATTTCCACAGCTTATTCTTGATCACATATGTTCTAGCATGATGCACAAGCACCGTACTCTGCCATATGCTGCGGCCTTGACAGCCATCTTTACTTATATGGATATTGATTTGTCAAAAGAAGCATCTCAAACTATCCGTGACGCGGACATCTACACCTATCAATCTATTTGTCACCACATGGGATTTGAAGAGAAAGATGGCGTGTTAGTTCGTCAAATGAAAAGGGCAGTACCAACAGACAGTTCTGAAGATAATGAGGATGACAATGATGATCTGGCTGAAAAATGCTCCTGTTCCTGCAGCAGGTATGCCTTCTGAGGAGGCACAACTAATCATGGACCGTTTGGATTCAATTGATGACCGGTTAGACACGTATGGGGAGACTATGAAGGCTATGCAACAAGAGCTCTCTGATCTGAAACTCTCTCACCAGGAGCACTCTCAATTTGTCACCGATGCCTTGGCCAACCAAGCCCATATGTTTGATGAAATCTTAGCATATATCAGGCGTCCTCCTAGTTCCTCCACTCCGGATGATGGTGATGACTAAACTGCGTTGCTCCTCCAGTTTGGTGCTTTTGCTACTCCTATTTCACCCCCTCCTTTTTGATGATGTCAAAGGGGGAGAACTCTTGGCCTATATGTGCCCCGGCTATTATATGTTAGTGTGTGATGTGTGCTTGCATGAATGTGTGCTTTTCTCATGTTTCTAGTTCATTAGTCCTGCTGCATTTCCTTTTAGTGTTCACGCATTGCATCTTGTTATTTGCATTACCTTTTCCACTAATTGTCGGCAAGAAAACTTTGGGAATATGCCACATGATGATCAATCTTATATTTGGATTTCTATTTGACCATGTCCTTGAACTGATGGATTGATTCATATATATGGAATGGTGGATGCTTTACAATGTGGTTTCTACTATTTTGTCATCATCAAAAAGGGGGAGATTGTTGAACCACCTCCTCATGTATGTGACTTATGGTTTTTGATGATGATCAAATGGTTTTGTATGAACTGAAAATGAGCATAACTATGCTCTGGAAATGAACACATCACTTGAAGACATGCTATTCAAGAAGGCTCAAGAACAGCAACTCAATGTAAGTATTTTGGTTTCAATGTGCCAAATGTGGAATTAATTCAAACCTTATTTTTGACAGGACAAAACAATATGGCAAAAGCTCCTTAACGACTGAAGGATGATTGGTGAGATCGATCCTAACTCCTCATTTAATTTGTTAGAACTTATTTCTAAATGTGGAGCATTCATGTTTTTATCCCCCAACTTGAACCCCCTAGACTTAGCTCATTTTATCCTCATATTAGGAAGTTCAGGAAAAAGGGTCAACCCCAAGGGTCGACCCATTGCTGCCAGACAGATTCCCATTTGAATGGGTCGACCCCAAGGGTCGACCCCTGCTTATGGAATTAATTTCCAGAACCGGTTTGATCATGGGTCGACCCCAAGGGTCGACCCTTTCTGCTCAATTTGTTTAGGCTCCAGCGAGGGTCGACCCCAAGGGTCGACCCCTGTAAAATCCATAAGCCCGTTTTGTGAAGACAGCAACGGTTCTTGAGAGGGTCGACCCCAAGGGTCGACCCTTTCTGGTCTAGGCGGCGTCGTGAATGTGGACTCTTGTCCATACGAGCTTATTGTCAAACCACACTTTTGTGTGGCTGTCTCTAAACCACTCCTTGATGTGCGGATCTTGTTTCCTAGACATCCCTTGACCGCCCTTAGCATATATATAATCCTATTGGGCTGAAAACCCTAAGCAGAACTCGTATCTTCCTGAATTTGGGTTTTTGCTCTAACCTTTGTGAGTGCAGGTCGCAACCAGCAGCCACAGCCCTTCTTCCACCTTGTTGTGTGCGTGAAAGTGAAGGAAAGAAGAGGGATTCAAGGCTCCAAATCGACATCCTGCTGGTTGGCTGCGTGGAGTTCAAGATCGTGCCACATCCGAGCACAATCGTCAAGAACGATCATCGGGCTGCACCAAGTGTTCGACGAAATTCGCTGAAGTGATAGGGGGAGCTCCGATCAGGATAAATCATTTTCTAAACTTCTCATTCTGAATCATTTTGCTTGATCTTGAATATTCGTGTAATCATAACTTTAGATTCTTATGTGTGGTGTTCGTGTTCGGAAACATGAATGTGCGTGTGTGTATGTGCGCATGTGCACGTTTGGCTACCAGATCGGAAGCTGTGTGTGTGTGTGTGTGTGTTTGCTGTTCTAAACAGCGTGTGTGTGTGATTCACTCGATAGTGAATCTTTAATCCTCAAGTGTGAGGGGTGGACGTAGGGGACACGGCTGTGTAACCGAAGCACCTAAAAAATCAGTGTGTCTCATGTGCTGTGGATTTTCCGATTCTTATCGAGTGGGCTTCACAGTGAGTTGAGAGATCACCACAACAGCTATTCAAACACATTCCGCACGCATTCACGAGTGTGATCCTGTTCATGCAAGTATTAGCGGTTGTTTGGTTAATTGGCATAGTTTTCTTAAGAGAATAAATTTTTATTAGCCAATCAATTCACCCCTCCCCTCTTGATTGCCACATTTGGGACTCAATAGGTCCGACTAGACTCGAGTTCTTAATCTGAGTCTCCAACGGCCGGCGGGGGGTGAGCGATAGGCACGCGATTCTGTGTCGGGGTCAGGTGCGGCATCGTGGAGTGCACTTCGTCACCGTCGTAAGTTGGCGTATACGGGCGGACCCGGGATGCGGGTGTGTTTGCCGTTGGCCTAGTCACCTTACATGTGACGAGGATGGTCTTGGTATGAGACAGCTAAACACCGTGTGACGGAAGTACGCGTGACATACCCTCGGCGTGTGTGAGCCGACTATCAAGCCAACCACGTGCGCACTTGTCTTCTCGTGTTCCCGACCCTTGCAGAAAGCCTCGGAAGTCCGAGGGTGCGGCAATTTGGTCGGGGGTGTCCGTCCGGGAGTCTTCCTTGCGTGGCTCTTTCCTTGGTCCTTCTTCTTGCCCCATGAGCTTCTAAGGGGGGAATTTATAGTAATTTAAAGGGGTGGGGGTGGGGTTTAGGCGGACCAAGTTGAGGGTTCAACTTGGTCCGGGTAAACCCCTCAAACAGTATTATTTTTATTTTATTTTTATATTTTTGTGTGTGTGTAACGGAGTGGGGGAGATGGGGTTTAGGCGGACCAGCCCCATGGGCAGGTCTAGTCTGCCTAAACCCCTCCCCCAGGGGGGGTTTAGGGGGACCAGCCCCATGGGCTGGTCAGGTCCGCCTAAACCCCTCTTCGGAGGGGTTTTTTTTGTTTTAAAAAAAAATCTTTTTTTATTATTGGATGGGGTTTAGGCGGACTCGCCTGGGGGTCCAGGCTGGTCCACCTAAACCCTCTCCCCCAGGGGGTTTAGGCGGAGCAGCCTGGGGGTCCAGGCTGGTCTGCCTAAACCCCTCCTCAAGGGGGGTTTGGACGGACCAAAGTGGCCCATTTTTGATTGATTTAAAAAATCTTTTTTTTTACTACGCAGGGGTTTAGGTGGACTTAGTTGTAGGGAGAGAGAGGGGTGGCCCCACCTCTATAAAATTGGGTTTTTGTTAATATTTGACCCACTTTGACTCAGTTTGAACGTCAGAAGATAAAGGATACAGGCTTGGACTGGTTGACTGGCTGCTGGGGCGCGTAGACCGAGGGATTGGCGTGTGTGACTCGACGTAATCTCGGGGTTTCGTCTTCACGAATTCTTCCACGTACGGATACGATGAACGAAACTTTGCACGAACCTCGGGCCATGAGATTGTGAATTTGCACTAACTGGGACCGGGGAAGACCGTCGGGTCTCCGGGCTGGGGAGAGGGTGTGGCCCCTGGGGAGTTCGCCCTCCCTTGGGGGCGCAGCCCCGCCTTGGGGCGAATGGACCCCAGGCAGGCCGCAACCCTAGTGGATGGCCCCCGGGGGTCTTCTTTTGTTGTATGGGGATATCCTTTCAAGGACCCGAGGTTCCGGGATACTGGGATGGCCCATGGGGGCCGTTGTTCTCCGAGTCATAGTAGCCGCTCGCAAGGTGTTCGGGCAAATGCCTGACACATCCCGGGTTGTCGAACGGGCCAAGTAGGTGACTGGTGGGCCTTGGATTCTGCCTTGGGCTGAGAGCGGGAGCTCATGGGAGCAAAGGGGAGGCACTTTAGGCTCGTGGGCCATGCCTCAGTCTACGTGCCATGTTGTACGGCGGGTTTGCAGGGTAGCCTCGGGTTGGCCTGAGAGCTAGAGTTAAATGGCTCATTGCCACATGTTTGAGATTCGGGGGTGGCCCCGGCTTCCTGGGGGGTCGTCATAGGACCCAATTAGTGTGATGGAACCACGGGGGGACCCGTGGGTTGGTGTAGAAGGGTTGGAACATATGCGCTTACAAGGTGTTCGGAAAACTGCCGAACACATGTGTGTGAGCCGTATACACGTGCTACGGGCCTCCAAAGCCTATGGTTGACTTACTTGGGTCTCCCTTTGACCTTGGAGGGTTGAAGGAAGGCGTCCCGGGGTAAGCCCCAGGCCTTTTCACTAGGTGCCACGTGGCGTGGCTTGTAGCTAGGGTGCCCCCGGGTTGGCCCGGGTGGTCGTGTAGAATGTTGGCAAAGCCCGCAACTTAGGGGTCAGGAGTGGTCCCGATTGATTGCTAATGCCGCCGTATACCTCGGCTGGCGGACTGGGGCCGTTGGTCGAGTTTAGTGGGTTGTCGGAGGGGCCGGGTGGCCCATGCCTTGAAGGTGTTCGAGGAAATTCCCAAACTCTTATTTCTGGATATTTTGCTGGGGAAATTGTCTAGGTACAACAGCAGCGAAAGTAGCCGAATGCTTGATGGAAAGTCGATCAAAATGGGCCACAAGTTAAATTGGAAGGACCAAAGTTGATAAGATAAGCTCAAGGGCTCTATAAAATCATGATCTTTGAAGTTCAGAGGCTATGAAGCAATGAAATGGGCTCGAAATCTGTCCAAGGAAGATTCCAAAACAATGGGTAATTCGGGACATCAAAATGACGAATAAGAGAAAATATGCAACTTGCGGGGTAAAAACGGGTGTCAACAACCATGACTTGAATGTAGCTGGTGAGTGATTAATTGGATTGATACATTATTCTTTATGTTATTTTATATATAACATTTAGTTAACTATACACAAATGCACGTTATTTCCTCAACCTTCGATTTATATATAATGTCAATGCACATGTTGATGGCGAGGTGCTTCAAGCCACTTTAAAAGTCATTGGTCATTTATTGAGGACACCACAAAAGAGGCTTCAGGTCGAAGTAGAGGTTGTCCTTTAGTGATTTTATCAATAAGACATATAGAATTTACTTAAGTAGTTATGTTAATCTATTACTTTATCTTTGTAGATGAACTACTATAGAATGAGGACTATGACATATTCTGACTCCCAATTGTAATACGCTGTGGGAAGAATGAGCCCAGGTATACTTTATCTTTGTACTTTCTTAATCTCAATATGTATTAGTACATCATGGAGAATTAATCTTTATTTACATCTTACATTTATTTATTTATGGTTGGTGGAACAGCTGACTGGTGGATAATGGTGAACAACCGAGATGTGGGTAGTAATGCATTGGCTTTCATTGCAATTAGGGTGCTCAGTTAAACAACATCAGCAAGCCAATATGAAAGAAATTGGAGCACGTTCAACCTTATACACTCAAAGGTTCGTAATCGGCTAAAGGTTGAAAAATTAGAAAAAATAGTTTATTACCACTACAATATGAGGTTAAGAATAATGAACATGAAGCTAAGACAACAGCTGAGGGACAAATGCGTCGTAGAGGTTGTAACTCCAGAAATTGATGTGGACGCTTTATTTGATGATGACAATCCCTTGCAGTCTTGGGTGGAGACACGAGAGTAGGTTGATGAGCCCGTTTTTGATGTTGATAATAGAACATTGGCAGAGAGCATACTAGATGAAGATGAGCTAAGAGATCTAGAATTCAGAAGAGCAACAAAGAGGGACAGAGATACTCATGCGTACCAGATAAGGGACCTAGCTTTGTTTGGTCATGACACTGAGCAACAGCTTGAGTTTGAGTCAGCTAGACACTCAGAATCAGATAGCAGGCCAATCACTCCTAGAATGGTCATGTCACCTCCATCCTTAAGAAGGAGTACATCAGTGCATGAGCTAACTAAGGGGACTAGTGCTGCTGCTCGAGAGAACCCAACATTTGAACAGCTGAAGCAGATTTATATGAGGCACAGGTCAAGGGGAAAATGACTCATGCCAAAGATGACTGAAAAAATCACACCAAAAGAGAAAAAAGCATCCCCAAAAGCTAAAAGGTGACTGATTTCTTGTGGTTCTGATGATGATGAACCCAACATTTGAACAGTTGAAGCAGATTTATATGAGGCACACGTCAAGGGGAAAAGGACTCATGTCAAAGATGATTGAAAAAATCATACCAAAAGAGAAAAAAGCATCCCCAAAAGCTAAAAGGTGACTGATTTCTTGTGGTTCTGATGATGATGATGATGATGATGATGATCATCCCAGTGCAACTGCAGGTGATACTATTGGTGGTGGCACATATGGTGCTACTTCCTCCTTCCATGCAGACGCAGACAGAGGATACAGTCATAGTGAGCGAGGATATTATTCATAGAGCCAATATGGGCATCCATCAGGTTATGGAGGTGGCCAACAAGAAGCAGCCATTTATGGGTAGGATCATCAACCAAAATTCCAGTTCCATCCAGTTCCATTCAGCTCCTCTTCTCATCCTCAAGATTCTTATGCTGATTCTGGATTCCAATCAAGCCAACAACCTTACACTCGAAGACGGATCCAAAGAGGGATGCAGGACTTGGCTACCTCATTGTTTGGTTATAGTGAATATACAGAATACATGCAACCTTTTTATGGGTATCAACATCAGAAGCCAGACGATGAGGGAGAAGGTTCTTCTAGTTATTATCCATATTAGTGCATCATCATTTAGGTAAGGATCATTTAATTTCTGTAACATTTACTATGTATAATTAGGTTTATTGTACTGCTTGAATTTACTTCATACTTAATATGTACTCAAGAATATTAGTTTAACATGTTCAATGCCTACTTCATGTTTATTGTACTTAATTCAATTTCTTTACAATCAAATGTATGTCTAATAAATTTTTTAATTTTTATTTGATTATTTATATTTTTTGATTTTTTTTCTATTTTTTTCTATTTTTTATTTTTTTTACCTTTTCACTGGGTTTCGGCCGAAACCGAAACCGAGTCATTTTGATTTTGAACTCAACCGAAACAGAGTCCGAAATTGACACTGCCATCCTTGCATGTGATTTCTCCTTTTATTCTTTATCATATTCCATCTTTGATTTTGGAACGTTATCTCGTTTCGGTTTTGGACTCAACCGAAACTGAGTCTGAAACCGACACTGGCATCCTTGCATGTGATTTCGCCTTTTATTCTTTCTCATATTCCATCTTTGATTTTGGAACATAATAACAATAATTTATGTTCCATTCCCTCTGATGAGGAAATCAAGCAGGTGGTCTATTCCATGCCGTCGGATAGTGCGCCTGGCCCGGATGGATTCACGGTCTATTTTTTCCAGGCTTGTTGGGACTTTATCGCTGGTGAGGTGTGTGCAGCAGTACGAGATTTCTTTTATGGCTGTGCAATACCTCATTATTTGTCTTCCTCGGTAATTGCTCTCATCCCCAAAGTTGCAAAGTCGACCCACATAACGGAGTTCAGACTGATTAGCCTATGCAACTGCTCATTTAAAATCATTTCCAAAATCTTAAATTATCGTCTTGCTTCAATTCTTCCTCGGATAATTTCGCCTCCACAAGACACTTTTATTAAAGGAAGAGCTATTACGAAAAATGTGTCTTTGGCACAAGAGATGGTCAATATGATTGGCAGGAAAGCAAGGGGACACAATGTAATTCTAAAGCTTGACATGGAAAAAGTGCATGATAGGATATAATGGGATTTCATGCTGGCTGTCCTTCTAAAATTTGGTTTCTCACTGCTTGTTGGCACTAAAAAAAAGGAAGAAAGAAATAAGAAAGGTGAATGGGCCAACATGAAAGGGCCCAAACATGAAAAGGCCCAAATGAAATAGAAGGGAAGAGGGAAGGGGCAAATGCGCAATAGGAGGAAGAAGGGGGTAAAAGAAAAAAAAGGAGAAGGAATTTCAAAAAAAAGGAAATAGGAGGAAAAGAATCTTGCGGCCCCCCCTTAAGTCTGTGTCCCTCCGTCTGTGTGCTCCATTGTTCCTCCATTTGCATTTTTTTTCTCTCCAACGCACAGGCATTAATGGCACGCTGACAAGCACTCCTCCACGCGAGCATGGCGCCCCGTCCGCCAGCGGCGCGGCCCATCCCACGTAGGGAGAGGAGCTCCACCTGCTCATCCCCCCATTCGAAGCAACGAAGCAGCAGCGTCCACGTTAGCCCCTGCGAATGAGCCACGGCAGCTGCAGCACTAGCAGCAGAGGCGGTAGCAGAAAATAAGAAAAAAGAAAGAAAAAAGGCATGGAGGTTTTCCCTCATAATAGGGGACTCCAGTGCCCCTATAAGAAGGCCACCCCAGTGGTGGAAACCCCTCTCTTCTGGGACCTCAATGAAGCCCAAGTCCTTGGAAGGTGCTGGAGAAATAGAAGAAGAAGAAAAAGGGAGAAGAGAGCCCGAAGTGAAAATAGAGTGAGAGAAAGAGTGAGAGAGCTTGAGAGCCATCCACAAAGGGGTGGGTTCTTTGTATCTCTTCCTTTCTTACTTGCGAATTGTAAAGCTCTGTGTAGCCTAGATGTAGATGTTCAATCAGAAATAAAAGAGATATGGGGCTTTGGCCCTAATGTTTTTTTTTTAGTTTAAGTGTTCTCCTCCGATATCCTGATATATCATCTCTGTCCGCTCCCTTCTATTCTTCCATTAGGTAGGGTGATTCCCCCCCCCCTTTTTTAGGCGAGGGGAAAGCTGGGGATACCGATCTGGGGCTCACTCATCTTCACGAGTGTGGCTTCAGGTTGCCAACCGTCGATATGATGCCGAAGTTTTCCTTGTCTCATTTTAAAATGATATTGTCCTCTGCTCAAAACCCCACCTTGGGATTTGGACCAATTTCATGGCCATGATGCCAAAGGGGTGAGAAATATGGGATTTAATCCCAAACCGATCGTTTTCTTTGCAAGCTTCGGTTTCCGGAGCCTTGATCATTCTTGGATCTTCGGGGACTTGCTTCCTCATAGCATGGTCCTCGGATGATCTCCTTTAAAAGGATGAATATGAATGGCCGCACAATGTGGCGATAATCTAGGACCACGTCCCGGGGTCGGGATTGTGGCATCCTCGGGTTGTTGGAGCCCCTCGTAGGCTAGCCCTCGCGGTGTCCGTGCTCGATTCGGATTATAGGATGTTGCCGCTTCCGTGCACATCCTTGGGTGTTGCCGCTTCTGTGCGCACCCTTCTCATGTTGGGGCCATCTCGGAGTTTTTTCTCCGTGGATGTGTATCCGATTAAACCCCTCAAAGACTCCGGGTTTAGGGGATATGCTGTCGGATTTTTTCCAGACAACTTGAAGACTAATAACAAAAATGGAATGATAGATTGACTGAACTCAATATCTCTGTGAGAAGAGCACTGAACAAGAATAGAAATTCAGTGTGCACTGATGTGCAACAGTCAAAAGAAACATGATGATCAACACAATTCTAGAAAACTGCTGAAGTCAGGATGAACAAGTCAAAAGAAATGAAATGAACATGAACTGAACAAAAAAAGGGGGGGGACATCATGAATTAATAACTGGATTAAAGGAGGCAATGTGAGCTTATGAGCAATATATGTGAATCAATGACCCCAATTCTCGGAAGCTGCTGGAAATGAAGATGAACATACACAAAAGAAAGGAAAAAGAAGAAAAGAAGAAGTATTCAGACCAAAACAGAGATTCCTGAATGAGCATTGCATGCACATACATATGCACACTATGTGTGATCAATTCAGAACTCCTTGGGGCTGGGCTATTTTCTGAGACAGATTGCCTAAAAAAGGGGAAGAGAAGAAGAAAGATCAGGCACTGCATCCGCATAATAGTTTTTGCAAAGTGTTTTCTAGCATAAGTCACGAGCAAGATCAGTTCAGTAAGCTTCAAAAAAAAAGGAAGGAGTGATCATACCCTGCATGAATTCACTGAATCTGCCATGAGCATATGTGTAGTAATCCTCCATCATACACAGATAAAAGGAGGAGAAGAAGACCAGAAAAGTTGTATTTGCATGATGTCCTTTGCATAGAAGAAATCTCTGCTAGATCGCCTGAGCATGATGAAACTCCATTGAGCTTTCATGAAATGATCACATATGGCCTCTCCTTACTGAAATGACATGTGCATCTTCACATATGCTTGATCTCATACATGAATTTCCAATATAGACGCAGCCTCATATGCATTTGATTTCATATTTTGGGGTTGCACAACCTCTCAGGTTTGTCTTCATATACACGCACATTTGAGCAACATGCAATTGTTTTGAACCCCTCTTTAAAACCAAAAAAAAGGAGAAAACTAAGGCTGCATTTGCTGCTCGCCTGGAACAAGTCGACTTGGGTTGGCCCCAAGTCGATTTGCCCATGATTCCAACAGTAGAGACCTGCTAACTGGCTTGGAGCAAGTTGACTTGGCCCAGCCCCAAGTCGACTTGCCTAGCATGTTGATCCCTCACAGTAGCATGCTCCACCCTGCACTTTCTCCTCCTATATGTATGCATGAACACGTGTATTGTGTGTGTTTTTGCCCACACGTCAACAAGATAAACAAAGAGGAGAGAAAGAGAATGAATGAAACAAAGGATAAATAATAAAAAAATGAAATTGAATTCCCATGAAACCCAAGCAAAGTAGTAGGGCGAATAGGATAACAAAAAACTCAGAAAAAGCTAAGAAAGAAGAATTTGTATGTGCATGATATCCTCCGTACAGAAGGAATTCTTTGTGCATTTTACTGAAGTTGCATCCACATGCATGGTTTTCACACTTGCACGAACCCCTTTTGAACTGGCCTTTGAAGAATTTGCATGGGCTCACAAAAAATGGCATTCACATGTATATGGCCTTATGAATAAATTTCAGATATAAACACAAATAAAAACCTCGCATGCACCTTTGCTTCATGCATTGGAGTTGCATATATTTCTTATTGAAACTCAATCCATACGCAATAGCTCTGACCCCTTCTATTCCTTTTTAACAGAAAATGGGCTGGCAGTAGATGGAGTCGACTCATAGAGTCGACTCCCGCTTGGCCAGGCTCTGCCTGAGCTCTGTCCAGGTAGAAGCCTACCCAGGGAGTCGACTCCCTGCAGGCCAGCTACCCTTCACAGCAGAGGAGTCTAAAAAAAAATGCATGTGCACGCATGAATATAGAAATTCCATTCTTGCATGCATAAACCCATAAAATTCATACACATGAGCGAATCCCGAAATCTCATATGCATGTACAGGCTTAAAAGGGTCATATGCATGAACAGGTCAATAGAACTCACAGCCATTGTGATGTTCAAGAATTCACGAGTAAGCTCAGGGGCTCTTGTGCACGGCGACCCTATGGTTGCGGAATTGAATCCCCTGCCCTCGTTTTGAGGTCCTACATATCACAAATAGCCCCATTTGCCCGCATGGCAGGTATTGTATGTTGTGTCCCTATGGTTTTGATGATGTCAAACACTATGACTTATCATGAGTCAGTGAATGGGTTTCATATTCTTGATGATGTTATATGTTTGATGTCTAGTGCACTGGATTTATGCTTTTAAATATGCCATGCATTAATGCTATATGATGCCTTAATTCTATATGTGCATCCTTGAAATTGTGAAGAACTGAAGAACATGTTAGACAACAAAGTTGCTTCACCAATTTGGTTTATAAGTTTTTATGTCCTTGATGATGAAAGTTCATGTTGAAAGTGTTTCTGAAGCTCTGCAACATGAGACAACTTCAGTAGGAAGCTAGCAGTTCAAAAGCCCAGCTAAATGCCAAGGTTTTAGTTAATCGGAGTCACCCGGAAAGAGCCCTATAGCTAAGGGTGAAAAATAGCTCTTACGCGTCACAAATACTTGTTAAAGGTGACAAATAGCTATATAGTGGTGACAAATAGCTTTGCACGGTAAAATCTGGTTAATAGGAAGAATTTGGAAGAAGGAGAGCCGACTCAAAAGGCTTCTGGAGTCGACTCGATTACTGTTCCGCTAGGCAGGGCAACTATGGTTGAATTGAAGTGAAAAATCGCCAGCATCAATGACAAATGGCCTTTACGGGTGAATAATAGATAGATAAGGGTGACAAATAGGTCACCAGGAAGATAAAGGTGACGATTCTCAAGGCAAAGGAAGAAGCACTAAGGCGACGGCTCAAAGTGGCTAGTGGTGACAAATACATGGCTAAGGCTGACAAATATAGAATGACGGTGACAGATAGATGGGTAACACTGACAAATGGATGAAGATGATAAGAGGAATGCAAATGATGAAGAAGAGTTGACTCCAGTCAAGTTTCTAGTCAACCTCAAGTCCAGTCAAGTTGACCTAGTTATGATGACTTTAGTCAATGTTGACTTCAGTCAAAGTTGACCCCGTCAAGATCAACTCCAGTAGAGGTCAATTCTAGTCAAGTTGATCCAGTCAAGATTGATCCAATCAAAGTCAACACTAGTCAAGCTCAGTCCAGTCAAGCTCCAGTCAAACCAGCTATAGTGAACACGGGAAATAGACAAATGAAGAAGAACAACAAATAGTTGATAAGTATGACAAAGAGGCCACACGGGTGAAAAACATGTTATGAGACCAAAAGAACTGCAGAGCAGAAAAGGAATAACTAAGGCAACGGTTCAGGCGCTCAAGGGTGACAAATATATGAGTAAGGCCAACAAATGAGAGCTAAGGCTGAATAATAGAGCGTAAGGCAGGAAAATGGACAACAAGGCTGAAGGTGTTGAAAAGCGAAGAAGGAGAGCCGACTCCAAATAGTTTTGGAGCCGACTCCAGTCTCAACGAAACTCACAAAGGTAAATAAAGAAGCAGTGGCGACGGCTTAAGGAGACTAAGGGTGAAAAATAGATGCCTAAGACTGAAAAATGTTCGATAAGGGTGCAAAATAGCTTGGTAAAGCTGAAAAATGGCCAGGCTCGTGAGAAACGTAAGATTCACTCTGAGGTTCGAAGGCCAATCGTCTGGCATTTAATCCTAGGACACTTGGCACGTTTCTAGAGGCTCATGGTGAGAAGAATATTCCTTCCTGTCACGTGGACAAATGGGAAAAGTGACAAAATCAATTTCTAATATCCAGAAGAATTCCAGAGCCCCTGTGTTACATATTCCTGCCAAAAGCATTTTACCTTTGCTCTATATACACATGTCTTCTTCATGAGAACGAAGCTGTTGAACACATGTGCACCATGATTACTATTATGGTTTTGATGATAGCAACTACTATAAGTCACATTGTGTTTGCATATGATGTCATTGTGTATCTGTTTAAGCAGTTTGTCATTTCATCGAACAGGTTGCGGGCATGTGCACTGCATTCGAAGTCTATACGTTGGACAAAGTCTGTATGATGGACAAAGTCTATACGTTGGACAAAGTCTATACGTTGGACAAAGTCTGTACATTGGACAAAGTCTATATGTTGGACTAAGTCTGTACGTTGGACAAAGTCTATGCATTGGATAAAGTCTGTACATTGGACGAAGTCTATACGTTGGACAAAGTCTGTACGCTACTGAACATGAAGTCTGTACGTTGGCTGCCTAGCACAACTCGAAGTCTATATGTTGCTGCAGATGAAGTCTGTACATTGGCTGCATGCACAACTCAAAGTCTGTACATTGATGCAGATGAAGTCTATACGTTGGATGCATGCACAAAACAAAGTATGTACGTTGCACAAGAAAAAGTCTGTACGTTGGCTGCTAGCATAACTCCAAGTCTGTACGTTGGTTGATGGCTGCAACACAAGTCTATACATTGGCCGGCTACTTCACACGCAAAGTCTATACATTGCGTTCTGTTGTGTTCGTGCATCAAGTTACCAAGTCTGTACATTCATGAAGCAAGTCTGTATAGGCTCATGCATGCTCAAGGTGCAAAGTCTGTACAGAGTTCATACATGCACACAAAGTCTACACGTCCAAGCCTTGATGCAAAGTCTATACAACAACTACAAGCTTCATTCAAATAGCCAAGGCCACTGCACAAGATGAGAGTCAAAAGACAAAGATTCAGTTGGTACCTTCTAGACCAACAAGGATGAAGTTACAGACATGAACGGGCTGCTAATGGACTCAAGCGACTGAGCTGGAGGGCTGACGAACCGACCCGGATTGAACTGGGGGTCTGCCCAGCTGGTGGTCGACCGCCAGCACAGGGGCGGTCGACCGCCCCAGCCAGGGAATCCCCGTCTGTAGTTCTTTCAGCTGCAGGTCGACCGCCAGCCAGTAGCGGTCGACCGGAAATCCCAGGGACCATCCGTCAACAGTATTTTTCAGTAGAGGTCGACCGCCAGAACCCACAGGTCGACCGCCAGCCCCGAGCCATCAATTGTTGACTTTTGTTTCCACTTCGAAAAGGGCCATTCAACATGGATTTATTTAATCAAAACTCACCTAATCTCCCATGATTTGTGGATCTGGTCTGGGGGGTGTCCAAGGACCATTCAAGGTCTATAAAACCAACACATGAAGGGTTAGAAACCCTAATGCTTCAAGGCTTCAAGGGAGATCAAGGGAGGCCATTTTCAAGGTACTATATCACCTCCGTGAACAGTGTTTCGGGAGGAAGTTCTTCATCCATCCAAGGTGATTCAAGTCTAAATCTGAAGCCATCTCAACCTCCAAAGAAGAAGAAGCAATCAAGGCTCTCAAGGGTGATCTAAACTGCATCCTTCTTCCTCTTCATCAACTCAAGCAGATTCAAGGAAGCACAACTCACAAGGAAGAAGAAGCCATTGCTGTTGAATCAAGAAGAGAGCTTTGTGAAGAAGATAGAAGCCTATATTGGTGATCTACATCCATAGAAGAATCTGAATCAAGCTCCAGCAATCTCAGACAAGATTTTTCTTCTTGAGCTTATTTCATATCTTGTTTGAATAGCTTGATATTTGTTCTTTCTTCTTCATTTCATTCGAACAATCAAAACTGAAGATCGTCCCTACCGGTGGTTAGTAGGAAGGCAATCGAAAGTTATCCGATCTGCGGTGTTGACATCCCTACCGGTGGTTAGTAGGAAGGTAATCGGAAGTTATCCGATCTACGGTGTTGACGTCCTTACCGGTGGTTAGTAGGAAGGCAGTCGGTGGTTCTCCGATTTGCGGTTTGGTGTGCTGCACTAGTGAAGCCTCACCGGATTTGGTGAGGGGTGGACGTAGGACTGGAGATTCAGTCCGAACCACCTTAAAATCTCGTGTGTTGTGGTTTGCTTGTGCGATTACTTTATGTTAGATGCATGCTTAGGTTCAATATCTATATTGCGTAATCATCTTGCCAAGCAAATCATTTGTGTTCTTCGTCAAGCTAGTTATATTCCGCTGCTTATTTCATCATCTAGCTTTAAAGAGGGTTGCATTGCGAAAAGGATGGCAGATCTATTCACCCCTCCCCTCTAGATCCGCTGTCCACTACACAACAAGTGGTATCAGAGCCTAATCTCTCATTATGGGGTCCAACGACCTTGAGGGAAATGGTGGATCAGAGTCTAAGGGTTATTTACCTGAAGGACACTCTATGAACAGACCTCCTTATTTCACTGGATCTAACTATCCTTATTGGAAACATCGCATGCAGGTGTTCATTCGCGCTCAAGACCACGAACTTTGGCGAGTGATCAGCAAAGGTCCGTATGAGCTTACGGATAATGAGGACTTGTGGACCAAAGAACAAATAAGACAATCCACTGTCAACTGGAGTGCCAAACACATCATGCAATGCTCACTCCATCCAGTAAAGTTCTCAAGAGTGGCGACCTGCGCAACTGCAAAACAAATGTGGAACAAGTTAGAGGTAATCTACGAAGGAACCTCTCAGGTACGAGAAACAAAAGCTAATATCTTAGTTTCTGAATACGAAATGTTCCGCATGAAGCCTGATGAATCAATTCGAGATATGTATGCTCGATTAACTGTGCTTACTAACAGTTTGACTGATTTGGAAAAGAAATATTCAGAACAGGAAATTGTAAGAAAGATTCTCAGATCACTGACTCCTGCATGGCACACAAAGGCTACTGTTGTTGAAGAATCCAGAGATCTCACAACAACTAAGGTAGATGAACTCATTGGTTCATTAATGACCTATGAGATCAACCTTAAGAACAAAGAAGCTGAAGTACCTAAGAAAAAGTCCTTAGCTCTTAAAGCTGGACCTAGCGGTCAAGGCACTTCGGATGAAGGTGAGGATTCCGCAAGTGAGCGGGATGAGGATGATGTAGCCATGCTTACACGTAAGTTCAGTAAATTCCTGAGAAAGGAAGGTAAGAGCTTCATGAGAGGAAGGTCAAAGGTAAGAAATGGTTTCAAATCTAATTCTGAAAACTCTAAGAAATCTGACAAAATCATTTGTTATTCTTGCAACAAACCAGGGCATTTCAAGAATGATTATCCCGACAGATTCAGAAAAGCTGACAAATGGAAGGGTAAGAAGAAGAATAAGGCCATGGTGTCCACATGGAGCGATGAAGAGGAAAGTGATGACGGAACTAGCTCCTCGGACAAAGAAAAAGAAGATTTCTGCCTTATGGCCAAAGGTGATGAAGAAACTGAGGTAAATTCTCCATTTGAAGATTATACAATTGATGATTGGGAGGATGCATATATACAACTCATAGAAAAATATGAAATGTATAAAAAGGAGAATAAATCATTGAAAAAGAAAATTAACTCATTTGTGCATGATCATGATATGAATGATAAGACTGCTCTACTTGAGACTGAAATTGAAGATATTAAGAAAATGATTGAGGATTTGGAGGAAGGAAGAAAAGAAATGGCTGACTTGGAAACTGAAAATGAGGATTTGAGAAATGAGATTGATAGCATGAAGCTCAAAATGTAAAGCTATGAAAAAGACAGTAAATTGAGCAATGAAAAGTATGAAGCTGTCAAACAAGTCAACATTCAACTTCTTCAAAATATTGAAAACCTACAAAAAGAGTTGAAGGATAAACAACAATCTTTAGAAAAGTTTGCGGATGGAAGACAAAACCTAGATGCATTGCTAGGAACTAGAATGAACCACAACAAAGATGGGTTAGGTTTTGAACCTACAAACAAAAGGCCAATTGGGTTAAAAATTGTCACATTTGTTTCATCTTCCGAAACTTCCACCTAAAACACAACTCCCACACAAAACCAGCAAAAACAAAAGGAGAAAGGGAAAGAAAAGATTGAAGAGGTAGTCACCAACATTCCCAAAAAACATGTCCAAAAACCTAAGAAAGGTCGACCTTCCCCGCAGCATAGGTCAACACTTCCTTGGCCATTGCATGCTCAACCTTCCAGATTTCACCACAATTGGATTGCACACTCATATAGGCCAACATCACCATATCTTTGGGACAATTGTGATTTCTGTGTTCATCAATTTCCTAGGTGGCAAAACAATCACTTTCAACCCAAAACCAACCGACCGCCCTAATGGCTTAAGAAGCAAACTTCATCAAACTTCCACAAACTCCAACCAAGAGCCTCCAAACAGACAATGAATGTCAAGATTGAAAAGAAAAATCAAATCCCTGCTCTAAGCAAACAAAACATGAATGTTAGGAAGGTCTGGATTCCAAAAGAAATGGTTTCATGTTTTGAAAATCTGAAGAGTTTGATGGGACCCAAATTTGGTTGGGTTCCAAACACAATTGCTTAATTGCTTGTGCAGGAGTGTCTTGCAGCCATGCATAACAGGTGGTACCTTGATAGCGGCTGTTCAAGACACATGACTGAGACAAATCAAAATTTTGTCTCTTGGAGGAAAAGGAAGGAGGATACGTTACGTTTGGAGGGAATAACAAAGGAAAAATTATTGGAACAGGTAATGTAGGTAAGAACCTCTCCAACTCCATTGGAAATGTGTTGCTAGTTGAAGGTTTGAAATATAACCTACTTAGCATAAGTCAATTGTGTGATAAAGGTCACAAAGTGTTGTTTGACTCTCATGAATGTAAAATCTTTGAACCAAAATCTGACAAGGTAAAATTTTCTGGAAAGAGAGTCAACAATATTTACATGATTGACTTAGATGATCCTGCTAATTTAAACCTTTATCTTGATGCACCAAAATCTGAAATTGCATGGTTATGGCATCGTAGACTAGGACATGCTAGCTACAATGTCTTACATAAATTGTTAAAGCATTCAATGGTGAAAGGGTTGCCTGAATTATCATTTAAACAAGAAAACAAGTTGTGTGATGCATGTGCCCTAGGTAAACAAACAAGAAAATCTTTCAAGGGAAGATCTGAAAATACATCATCCAAACCACTCGAGCTAATTCAAATGGACCTATTTGGCCCAACCAGAACTGCTAGCTTGAGTGGTAGAAAATATGGATATGTCTTGGTGGATGACTTTTCTAGGTTCACATGGGTTTTCTTTCTCACACATAAAAATGATACTTTTGATGAGTTTCAGGCACTCTACATGAAGATAAAGCAGGACGGTGAGTTTAAAATTTCCAAGATCCAATCTGATCATGGTGGTGAATTTGAAAATGCTAACTTCTATAATCTTTGCAGAGCTGAAGGCATTTCACACCGATTTTCTTCACCAAGAACCCCAGAGCAAAACGGTGTAGTTGAAAGGAGAAACCGAACACTTGTAGAGATGGCAAGAACCATGCTTGCTGAACGGCAACTTCCAAGGAGGTTTTGGGCTGAAGCGGTAAACTCAGCATGTTATATTATCAACCGCTCTATGGTAAGGCCACACACCAAAAAGACTCCTTATGAGTTGCTGAAAGGTAAAAAGCCCTCTCTCTCACATATGAAAGTGTTTGGATCTAAATGCTTCATCCACAATAATGACAAAAGAGATTTAGATAAATTCGAGCCCAAGAGTGATGAAGGTATATTCCTTGGATATTCTGATAGATCTAGGGCTTATAGAATTTACAATATCAAGAGTCAAACTGTGGAAGAATCACCCCATGTTTCCTTTGATGAATATCATGATTCTAACAATGATAACTCTTGCAGGAAAAACGATGAAGATGGGGAATTTCTAAGCATAAAGGACAAGAGTGATCCTCCACAAGAAGAAATAAAAGAAGCTGGTGACCTAGCTGAATCAAGCAATGCAAGGGATCAAGCTCCAGAAGAAGGTAACGATTCTACAAATATTAGAATTCTTAATGATCATCCTTTAGAAAACGTCATTGGCAGCTTGAATGACCCACCTAGAACAAGGTCACATTTTAAAATTGTGGAAGAATTAGATCAACTTGCTCTTGTCTCGCAGCATGAACCCAAAAATATTGATGAAGTATTAAAAGATGAAAACCGGATAAATTCAATGCAAGACGAGTTAAACCAGTTTGAAAGGAATAAAGTTTGGCATCTTATTCCTAGACCTTCATCACAATCTGTCATAGGCACTAAATGGGTCTTTAGGAACAAACTAAGTGAGGATGGCAAGATAATAAGAAACAAAGCTAGATTGGTGGCTTAAGGGTATAATCAAGAGTTTAGGGTAGACTTTGATGAATCTTATGCCCCAGTTGCTAGACTCGAAGCCATCAGAATTTTACTTGCCTTTGCATGCTCCCTTAGAATAAAGCTGTATCAAATGGATGTCAAAAGTGCTTTCTTGAATGGCTTGATCAAAGAAGAAGTCTATGTTGAGCAGCCCCCTGGCTTTGAGAATTCTAACAATGCAGATTTTGTATACAAGCTAGACAGGGCGCTTTATGGACTTAAGCAAGCACCAAGAGCTTGGTATGAGAGACTAAGCTCGTTCCTCATTGAAAAAGGGTACACACGAGGTAAGGTAGATCAAACACTTTTCACCAAGAAGTAAGGTAAGAACATCTTGATTGTTCAAATTAATGTTGATGACATTGTGTTTAGTTCTACAAAATCTGAAATGTGTGAGGAATTTGCTAACCTCATGACTAGCGAATTTGAGATGAGCCTAATGGGAGAACTTCAATTCTTTCTCGGTTTGCAGGTCAACCAAGGAGAAGATGGGTGCTTCATAAATCAATCCAAATACATCAAGGAGCTGCTGAAAAGATTTGACATGGCAAACAGTAAAATCATTGCAACTCCTATGAGCACCACAACATCACTGGATTTGGATGAAAATGGTAAATTAGTGGATGCAAAGGTCTATAGAGGTATGATTGGTTCTTTTCTTTATTTGACTGCATCCCGACCAGATATCCAGTTTAGTGTAGGCCTTTGTGCTAGATTTCAAGTTAGTCCTAGAGAATCTCATTTGACTGCCGTCAAACGTATCCTTCGATATCTTGTCGGCACTCAAGATTTGGGATTGTGGTATCCGTCATCATGTGATTTATCTCTTATATCTTATTCTGATGCGGATTACGCTGGATGCAAGCTCGATCGTAAGAGTACTAGTGGCTATTGCCAGTTTCTAGGCGGGTGTTTAGTTTCTTGGGCCTCCAAGAAACAACACTCGGTTGCCCTCTCAACCGCGGAGGCAGAATATGTTGCTGGTATCAGAGCAAGTGTTGTGGATTAAACACCAACTCCAAGACTACTTGGTGGATCTTAGTTGTGTCCCGATTCTGTGTGATAACACTAGTGCTATCAACCTTGCAAAAAATCCATTCCAGCACTCCAGGACTAAGCATATTGAGATTAGGCATCACTTCATTAGAGACGAGGTCAGTAAGAAAAATTTTGAACTGCATTTTGTTGATACTGTAAATCAAATTGCTGATATTTTCACCAAGCCCTTGTGTAATGACAGGTTTTCAACACTCAGAAGGGAGCTTGGTCTTTGCCGACCTCAGGCCACTAAAGATTGAAATGATGATCATGTTCAATTTAGTTGTGTGTTTTTGCAGATTGGTGTGTTCATGCATTGTTTATATGTCAATGTGTCATTTTGCATATGTGCCGTATTGCATGGTTTGTGTAGCATCATTCTTGCATGGCCATGGTATATCAAATGTTGATGTATGGAACGGCAGGTTATGCTTGCCTAGACACACTCAATATGCGTGAGGTTTCACCTCCGCCAAGTACCATGAGTCATTGTTGCATATAGGCCATATAGTAAGGGGGAGTTGTCACGTTGCAGCATTCATGCATATGTTTCTTTTTCATTTTGTTGCATTTAATAAATGTACAACCATGTGTTGGGTCATGCATTTCATGCCTGCCAAATTCTTGTTTGATCAGGTCAACCCCTGCATGGTTCTACTCTCTCACTCCTTGACGTTTGTCCTTACATTTGCTTGCAAACATAACTCCTTGAGTGCATTCTCTGCATATCTTTAGGGGGAGTTTTGTTACTTTTCTTATCTCTTGCAATCTGAACTTCACTGGCTTCCAGTTTGACAATACCGCTCATGAGACAGACGGACATATGGAGTAAGAGCTTTCTATTATGTGCCCTGATGATTATCCATTCAATGAAATCGGTTCAGATTTAATGATTTCCTTGAAGTTCTGAAATATTGGTTCTGAAATCATCTATGTTCTTGGTTTTAATAGACCTTAACTAGAGACTACATATTATGCTTTGAATGACTATCCTGCTATCTGAAAATCCAAATTTCATGACAATATTGGTGATACTCTAGAGCTTAGTATTGGTGTTAAACATCTTGATGAGCTGGAATTCTTGAAAATAAATTTGACAGAGCAATGATATTGTTGCACGGAGAAATATGTCCCGTCATCAAATCAAGTGACGAATGACATGCCATGATGTGCCCCTGTTATCTCTGTCTTAATACATTTGGCCTCTAGGCAGAGCAATGGCATATATAATCACTGAGAAACATATCTTCCCATCACAGAAATGAGTTTGGATATGTCATGACGTGCCTTTGCTATCTCTGTTCATTTTGAAGCATCATAGTCAGTCTTACTAAATACCTAGGAATACTGGCGTCTAAACAACGTGTATTCTTATGGCTAAGAGGCATGTACTAGACTTGATTGCTCGTAAAATATGAGTCTTGTGCCTTCAAATGCAAAAAAAAAAAATATTGAAAATTACATTTGCTGCGATCATAACATTCCATGCTCTACTCATGTCTGTTTAGTCTCAATACTAGTTTTTGTGTTATTCCCTTAGCAGTTATTGAATATGGATATATAAGACAAGGGAAGGTTAAACATTACAATGATATGCACCTTTGGTTCATTTCTATTAAATCTTCGATGTAGATGCTCTTCGAACTCTGTTGATGATATCGGATTTCATTAGCTTTGACCCGTACATGTTGCTCGCGATATGTTTCAGGTTTGCATATTATGACTTGCTCTTCCCTCTCCTTCACCTCTGGTTTCACCGACCTTTGTCACCTACTCTACTTTATCCTTCCTTTTTGCTGTTGGCAAAGGGGGAGAATTATTTGTGTGAGTCCTTTGTAAGAGCTATGGATGTGTGAATGGTGTACGGGGAGAGTCAAAGGGGGAGAATCCATTGCTCACTCTGCATCTCATATATGTATGTGATGGGGTTTGCATAATTGCATAGCATTCATATCTGCATTCATACTTGCATTCACATACTATTACTATCATGGATCTTGAGCTGCATATGTTACATATATCATACACTTTGTCATCTTGGCTATTTCTGCCATATAATGACTCACAATGTTGCCATCATCAAAAGGGAGAGAATGTTGAACACATGTGCACCATGTTTACTATTATAGTTTTGATGATAGCAACTACTATAAGTCACATTGTGTTTGCATATGATGTCATTGTGTATCTGTTTAAGCAGTTTGTCATTTCATCAAACAGGTTGCGGGCATGTGCACTGCATTCGAAGTCTATATGTTGGACAAAGCCTGTATGATGGACAAAGTCTATACGTTGGACAAAGTCTGTACATTGGACAAAGTCTATACGTTGGACTAAGTCTGTACGTTGGACAAAGTCTATGCGTTGGACAAAGTCTGTACGTTGGACAAAGTCTATACGTTGGACAAAGTCTGTACGTTGCTGAACATGAAGTCTGTACATTGGCTACCTAGCACAACTCGAAGTCTATACGTTGCTGCAGATGAAGTCTGTACATTGGCTGCATGCACAACTCAAAGTCTGTACGTTGCACAACACGAAGTCTATACGTTGTGGCAGATGAAGTCTGTACGTTGCTGCAGATGAAGTCTATACATTGGCTGCATGCACAAAACAAAGTCTGTACGTTGCACAAGACAAAGTCTGTACGTTGGCTGCTAGCACAATGCCAAGTCTATACGTTGGTTGATGGCTGTAACACAAGTCTATACATTGGCCGGCTACTTCACACACAAAGTCTATACATTGCGTTCTGTTGTGTTCGTGCATCAAGTTACCAAGTCTGTACGTTCATGAAGCAAGTCTATACAGGCTCATGCATGCTCAAGGTGCAAAGTCTGTACAGAGTTCATACATGCACACAAAGTCTACACGTCCAAGCCTTGATGCAAAGTCTATACAACAACTACAAGCTCCATTCAAATAGCCAAGGCCACTGCACAAGATGAGAGTCAAAAGACAAAGATTCAGTTGGTACCTTCTAGACCAACAAGGATGAAGTTACAGACATGAACGGGCTACTAATGGACTCAAGCAACTGAGCTGGAGGGCTGACGAACCGACCCGGACTTAACTGGGGGTCTGCCCAGCTGGCGGTCGACCACCAGCACAGGGGCGGTCGACCGCCCTAGCCAGGGAATCCCCGTCTGCTATTCTTTCAGCTGCAGGTCGACCGCCAGCCAGTAGCGGTCGATCAGAAATCCCAGGGACCATCCGTCAACAGTATTTTTCAGTAGAGGTCGACCGCCAGAAGCCACAGGTCGACCGCCATCCCCGAGCCATCAATTGTTGACTTTTATTTCCACTTCGAAAAGAGCCATTCAACATGGATTTGTTTAATCCAAAACTCACCTAATCTCCCATGATTTGTGGATCTGGTCTGGGGGGTGTCCAAGGACCATTCAAGGTCTATAAAACCAACACATGAAGGGTTAGAAACCCTAATGCTTCAAGGCTTCAAGGGAGATCAAGGGAGGCCATTTTCGAGGTACTGTAGCACCTCCATGAACAGTGTTTCGGGAGGAAGTTCTTCATCCATCCAAGGTGATTCAAGTCTAGATCTGAAGCCATCTCAACCTCCAAGGAAGAAGAAGCAATCAAGGCTCTCAAGGGTGATATAAACTGCATCCTTCTTCCTCTTCATCAACTCAAGCAGATTCAAGGAAGCACAACTCACAAGGAAGAAGAAGCCATTGCTGTTGAATCAAGAAGAGAGCTTTGTGAAGAAGATAGAAGCCTCTATTGGTGATCTACATCCATAGAAGAATCCGAATCAAGCTCCAGCAATCTCAGACAAGATTTTTCTTCTTGAGCTTATTTCATATCTTGTTTGAATAGCTTGATAGTTGTTCTTTCTTCTTCATTTCATTCGAACAATCAAAACTGAAGATCGTCCCTACCGGTGGTTAGTAGGAAGGCAATCGAAAGTTGTCCGATCTGCAGTGTTGACGTCCCTACCGGTGGTTCCCTACCGGTGGTTAGTAGGAAGGCAATCGGAAGTTGTCTGATCTGCGGTGTTGACGTCCCTACCGGTGGTTAGTAGGAAGGCAGTCGGTGGTTCTCCGATTTGCGGTTTGGTGTGCTGCACTAGTGAAGCCTCACCGGATTTGGTGAGGGGTGGACGTAGGGCTGGAGATTCAGTTCGAACAACCTTAAAATCTCGTGTGTTGTGATTTGCTTGTGCGATTGCTTTATGTTAGATGCATGCTTAGGTTCAATATCTATATTGCGTAATCATCTTGCCAAGCAAATCATTTGTGTTCTTCGTCAAGCTAGTTATATTCCGCTGCTTATTTCATCATCTAGCTTTAAAGAGGGTTGCATTGCGAAAAGAGGGGCAGATCTATTCACCCCTCCCCTCTAGATCCGATGTCCACTACACAACAGAAGCTACTGCGACTGAAGAGAAGAGAAGAGAAGAGAGCTGCATCGAAGAAGAGAGCTACGAAATTAGAAGAGAAAAGAGAGAACAAAGAGCCACGATTGAAGAACTAAAAGAGTGAGATCTGGTGAAGGGTGAGAGAGTAGTTAAGTTCGAAGATCTGAGAGAGAGAGAGAGAGAGAAAGCTTGCGAGAAGAAGAAGAAGAAAAGAGAAAGAGATAGTGTGCAGCTGGAGCCAATTGAAGATCTATGGTGTCCTTAGTTCGTGGATCAAATCCAGAACTAATCTGCTCCTATGGAGCTATATTCCTTTTGTTTTTCTTTTATGCTTTCGTGTGCTATTTTTTCATTTCTACATTGTAATTCCGATACCCTGTTGTGGGGTTCGGGGAAGCTGTGTTCAGCGTCTTGTTCCCTCTGAGGCTTCAGAGGAAGAGAGGATTGAAACCTCTGGGCTTGTGAGCAGCTAGGTGCTATCTCACATATCCTTCTGTGTTTGCAGAAGAAGGGAGAATTGGTTCCTCCGTTCACTACCTGTGGTAGTGGGTCTGGTCTTGCTGGGTGCGAAATCAGGGTGAGGGATTTGTTTGCCTCAGGTGAAGCTATTAGGCAGCGTTTGTAGTGGAGGGTTCTCTACGTCTTGCGATTGCAAGAGAAGCCTCACTCAGTTTGAGTGAGGGGTGGACATAGGTCTGTGGGTTACAAACCGAACCACCTAAAAAATCCTGTCCATCATGGTTTGACCTTTGTGTTCTTGATCCTTGTCCTCTACCCCCTTCACAGGTTGGTGTGTGAGTTGGTTCTGCCTTGTGATCTTATCGTGTGCTAAGTGTTCGAGAATAGTCTTGTGTGGGTTGATACATATTCAGTGTGATCTGCTAGATGCTCTAATGTGTTTTACTTGAATCCTTAATCTATTTAGCTCATCGCTTGATTAGTCAGTTTACGGTTAGAATTGCAAGTTGTCTTAACTTGAAGCTTTCCGATGTGAGATGTCTTCGTTTACTATTGTGCATAGATTTGATCATCAGTTGATTGCTTAGTCTATAGTGTTAGCTTCTGTTGTGATTGAATTGTGTGTGATTTTATATTGAGCTTAATTTTTTATAGAGGGATCTATTCACCCCCCCTCTAGATTCCACATTGCACCTAACATTGTATGCACCTCTGGTGCAGATAACAAGAGGGTCTGCCCCCCCTTGTAGTGCTAGGTTCGGTCGACCGACATGAACTTTCGGTGGACCGATCAGCAGTGGGGTTGACGCTCCACGCTGTTGGAGTCGACCCCTTTGGCGGGCCTCCCATTCCTGGGAGAATCGGTTGACCGAATTGAATTTTCGGTCGACCGAACTCCCTGTTCCACAAAAAAAAAATTAACAAAACACAAACAATAAACAAACAAAGAAGGGAATCAAGCACGACATGTGCATGGTAGGGTTTGCCCAATCATTTCTCATGAGTGCAAGGTTTAAGCATAGTATATGCGCGATAATCTCTCACACAATGGCTCCTTTCAGACCTCTTGAGCATTTACTTGAACGCCTTCCATGCATGACAGATCCGCACCAAAAATTTTCACCAAGAGTTCATAAAATGATCAAGCATTGCATATGCATATTGGTTCATAAATGAACATCGCATCTACATTTTCTTGCACACATTGATTCATACATGTAGTTTAGAGTTCATGATTGCGTCAATCTCTGAATGCCTGTCTACCATGGCCTCTTGGGTATATCAAATGGTGTGTGGAGGAAGTCCGGGCTACGTCCGAACGGAAACCCTCACTATGCGTGAGTCGAATACTCCGCCATGTACCGGGGGAGGTCACCTTACATGAAAATAATGCTAAATCCTTGGATGCCATATGCATTTGGCCCGCCGAAATCGTTCGTGCATTCCCTGAAATTGCATGCTTCCTCCTGTAAGTGCATAAGGCAGTGGATCAACCCGAATGCCCTGAAGTAAACCCCACTCCAACCTTACTGGCATGAGGAGTGTGTCAACGCACTGTCCGCGGTGCGTCTACGTACCCCTATCCGGGAAATCCAATCCAGCCCCTTTGCTCCCCTGCATGCATGCATATGCACATTGCATTGTTCCGCCCATGTGCAAGAAGTAAAAAAAAATGGAGCAAAGCAAACTAAGAAGATGCAAAATACAACTAACTCCCTTCATGTTAAACTAACAACATGAACAAAAAATAAATGAAATAAAAAAAATAGAATACGAAGAAGTTCTCTACTCACCTGCGATAAAAAATGCAAATAGACCTGGGGCAAGTCAACTTGCCCCCTGGCCACGTCGACTTCCCCCCAGCCAACACTTCTCTAATAATAATAAAACAAACAAACAAACAACAACCATAAAAATCATAAAAATGATAAATAATAAATAAAATGACATAAGAAAAAGGAAGAATGAATGATAAGTAATAAATGACAATGTTTAAAAAGGGGAGATAGCACAATGATAAAAGGAATGCCACGAAAACACAATAATAAAGAAAATGAACTTAAATGTCATCCTTAAGGAATTAATGACATTTGATCCGGAAGTTCTCGCCTCCTTAGACCTGGCGTGAAGGAGATATCAATGGTGTCCTGCAAGTCATGCTTGGCCCTGGGGAACCCCCCAATATGGCCATGACACGACATTGCCCGAGCCGATAGCTCATTAGATCTGATCTGTTCCACTGGGATCTAATCCCAACCTCTTATCAAACTTGTCGTGCACTCGGCAGACATTCGCATGGGTCTTATCTCCGCCTTTATTATGGTTTCAACACAGACTTTCATCCGAACATGAAATGGTCAATACATGACCGACATGACTCTAAATATCCCTTCACACCCTAATATATGGGACTTTAACGCTCTTCAACACACCTTTCACGCTTTTCATGAAATTTGATTTTTAGGCCATGGGGCCCCCTTATCCTGGCGATTAATCAAAGGTTTTCTCCTCTCCGAGGGGATGTAATTAACGCCGCAATCTTTATGGCACGGTAGGTTCCAGCCCCGACCTGATACCCATTTTCGTCTGATTAATTAGATGGTGCGCACCACAGGCTTCAGACCACTCCAGTCTCGAAGCCTGAGCACATTATCACCTAGGTGACTGACACGCCCTCGCATTTAATAAACCAATAAAAGATAAGATGATACATGAGATTAAATGTGCACCCACACTACTATTTTTGTGATGACCCGAGAATCCGGTTACTGGGAAGGCCCGATAACCCGAGACTCGAACCGCTGCCCATGAGCCAAGAGGGCTCGGAAGGGATAAAAAGGAGTGTGGAGGTACAAAGAAATACGAAATAAGGCAGGACAATTCAACAATTAACAGAAATAAATGAACAACTACAACAGAGTCCAGTCCAACAGAAACTACAGTCTAAAGCAGTAAAACGTACCACATGCTAAGTGAACACTCGGCCCTGCAAGCTGGCAACTAAGAACCTCCGTACTGCACCCTCGAACCTCGAGGAAGAACCGTCGCACCTGAAACGCAGGGGTGAGCCTCCTGTCACTGGACCAGTAGGGATCCCGCGGAACCCCAACTGAGAACAACGGCGGCACTGAAAACAGTAACTACGAAAGTAGGAAAGTAACTACGGTGGCCGGCAAAACCTCGGCTCTATAGCTACTCCTACTGTACCAGAAAACACAACCTAGTCTCCCGTCGGGGGACAACCAAGTCACGCACCCCACCACCCGATTCCACGATCGGGGACCACCGAACACGAACCGCCCTAGCCACGCTACTAGGAAAATGCCACGATAACTCCGTAACGGTGGCCTGCCCTCACAAGGGCCCGAGCCAAAACCACACGGTCAGGGAACACGGTCACGACCTCACCGTCGTGAACACAACGCTATCTGGGGAAAGGCCCTCGGTGACGCTCACCGGAAACCCCAGACCTCAACTCCAGGAACACTCCCGAAACCACTCACGAAGTCCCGTCTCGCGGATAGAAACAGAACCCGGTGCATGATAACTCACGTCATGTGACAGAAGCACCACCCACTAGAAGAACGATTGGATGCGTCCCCTGACGTCTTACACCGCGTCACGAGTGTCTAGCTACAATGCCCCAGGCGGAGACTCAGACACACTCAGTAACCAGTACCACAACACAAGGACTAGTTGGGGTCGCGCCTGTCGGCGCCGTCCGACGCCCCCAACCTCGTGTGCACACTCAGACCACACGCCCTAGGGCTGTCCTCTAGCTGGTAATTCCCCCTAAGCCCGGACTCGGCTGTACGTGGGGGCCCTATGGTAACCAGCCTACTCACCGTCTCTCTCGGGTCAGCCGCTCCACCACTCCCAGGTGGGTCAGCACACGCGTGCCGTAAGAAGGCTACGACTAGTGGGTGTGTCACAGAACGTGGACACAGGAAACCACGCACGCACCCATTGCGAGTAACACAGAGTCACACAGAATAATAGGTGGCACGACGCCACCAGACTCTAGATGGTCCACTAGACCTACAAAACCCAACGGCCTTTGAGTCACAAGACTCGGGGTCGAGACCGTTGCACATGACAGCACTAAGCCATCAATCTGGCCTAATCCCTAGGTCCAAAACCACAATGCGATAACTCACGAGGCAGTTCACAACTGCCGAGACTCATCCCTCGAGGAGGGAACTTAAGAAACCTCCAGCCCCAGGCTGGGAGACTGGACTCCCCGTCCAAGGCCACACGCTTGGCCCACTTGGAAGCCACCTTCCAGAGAAGCAACGACTTGCGGGGAAACCCCTCCGCACTCACACCGATGCACGGTGACTCGATCTAGCAAGAACACGGAAGCCCGGAACACATGAGGTCACCCGGACCCGCCAAGCCCACGGGCATGCTTATTGAGGTAACACGGTACTTCCAGACACCCAAAGACACGGTCATAGAACTCCACGGGATGTCTGGGACACTCACAAGGCCAAAGGTTGACCACTGGGTCACAACCGGGTCGACCGGAGACCAACACAACACAATCGGAACGCTAGAAGGTCACCCGGACCCTTAAATCGATAGGCACACTAATCGAGATAAATGGAACCTCCGAACACCCAAAGACACGGTCACGGAACTCCACGGGGTGTCCGGGACACACACAGCCTAAGGGGAGCACAATCAGCCGTAGACTGCCCGCCCCGGGTAGCCCTGCAGGCCACCCCAAGAACGCGTTACACGTGCATAGCGCGTTCAAGCAGAACGCGCTATACACACCTAGCGCGTTCAACAAGAACGCGCTACAGGTCCATAGCGCGACCTGGTCATAGCGCGACCAGACCAGGTCACGCTATGATCCTATAGCGTGACAACACAGAACGCGCTGGGACCCTAAAGCGTGACAAGAACCGCCTTACTGTTCATCTTCTCCAATGAACGCGCCCGTCGGGGCGGCGCGACCCTCAAGAACGCGCTAGCTGGGACGAGCGCGTTCTCAGTCCGCGCCCGAAAAGGACGAAAATGGCAGAAAAATGCATTCCACGCCCTATCCACCCCGAGGTGAAGGGGAAACAAAGGGGGAAACCTTCCCCAAGCCCCTAGGCATGCATCTAAACCCCTGGATCGGCCAAAAACACCGTAAAACGGGAGATCCGGCTCACACCCCAAAAACATACATTTTCCCCAAAACGCCCAACCAAGCCCGCTCGGCTCACCACGGCCTACAAAACTCGTGGGAAATGAAGTACGCAGGTTGAGGGTCCATCTCCCTACCTCCACCGAAGATTCGACGCACCGTGGACACCGATCCACGAAGAAAACGCCGTTGAAGCCTCGTCGTTCCACGAACCCACGGCCGAGCTTTACCGCGCCTCCACCACCTCGATCCTCACCCATCCTCGCCCGTGCCTCGCCCACGTCGTCCCACCTCACCCACGCTCCACCCCGTCGGCCGCTAAAGAGAGAGGGAGAGAGGAGAGAGTGTGAGAAGAGAGAGGGAGAGAAGAGAGAAATGAGAGGGGAGAGAGAGAAAAAAAGGTTAATATATAGAAAATCCAGAAATTCTCAAAAATACCAAAAAAATAGAAAATCATGTTTCCGCGATCCTCGGAACGCACCGATCGCAACGGTACCACACTCGCCTAGGTGAACGGCCCGGTTCACCCGCAACGAGGTTCCGAAAGAATTATCGAAACACACACCGGGAATCGGAAAACACACGCGGAAAGGCCGCGGAACGCTCCTGGGCCCCAGAAACAACTCCGGATCGTGCCGATCCGAACACAAAAGATGTCCGAAATGAAATTTTGGACACAACGGAGTCGGACACTCCGAGAAACCAGATCCGGGACCCACAAACAAGGATCTGAAAAATCCGGGGCATTACAATTTTGTTCTCTTATTCAAAAGTTGGTGTCTAACTCGTGGTCTTCTGTTATGTTCAATGGTGCTCTTACAGGGTATTTTAAATCTTCGAGAGGCCTTAGATAGGGCGACCCCATTGTGCCCTCATTTTTTATTCTAGCAAAAGAAGTTTTAAGTCGAGGCCTTTCAAGTATTTTTGCCTCTTCGAGAGTGGGATATTTCTCTCCTCCTCGTGGATGCCCGTAAATATCTCATCTTTTGTTTGCTGATGATACACTGATATTTGTGAATGGTAGTAAACCTTATATCTGTAACTTGATGAACTTCCTGAAAAGCTATGAGACTTCTTCAGGCCAATGTATTAACAAGGTAAAAATCTCATGTTATGTGCATAAAAAAGCTCCCACTAATTTGAAGAGCAGGCTATAGACTCTTACAGGCTTCCTGCTGAAAGTATTCCCGCTGCTCTACTTGGGCATCCCTCTCATTTCTGGCAAGGTACAAATCGCCCACTTTACTGGCATTCTATCTAGAGTTTAAAATAAATTGATGAGGGGCTGGAAGGCTGCCCATCTATCCCAAGGTAGCTGTCTTTTTCTAATCAAGCATGTTCTTAGAGCCATCTCACTGCATATCTTATCTTGTACAACACCTCCTGAGACTGTGTAAAAGAATTTGAACAAGCTGCTCACAGACTTTTTTGGGGGGAGCTTTAACAGAAACTAAGCGGCATTAGGCCTCCTGGAGATCTCTGTGTAGGCCAGTGGCTGACGATGGACTCAGCATTCCTATGCTCTCTGATATGCACATCACTTTCAGAGCTAAATTGTGTTGGAAAGCTTTTTCGAATGAACCTTTTTTGTGGTCTTCCTTCTTTAGGTCAAAAGTACCTGAAGAATGTCCACCCTTCCATGGCCTAGTTTCAATCCATGCCAGCTGCTCAAAGGGCCTCATGGCCGCAAGCACGAGATCTAGTGTTGTTGCGTTCGAGAATTCTTTTTTGGGGCTGGTTGTACTTCGATTTGGTTGGACGCTTGGTGTGGTGAACGTCCGTTGCGTAGCATTATCTCAGATTTTCGGTGACAGAACATCATTTCCAAGGAAGCTTCTATCCACAACCTGACTGATCACCGGCACCCGGCCTGGGATGAGACTAGAAATGTTGTTGTTACTCCCTCCTGCATTGCTAAAATTGCTCGCATTGTGCAAGGAATCAATAGCTCACCTGACATCAGAACTTGGGCATTGAGTACTCATGGCAATTTTTCTGTGGCCTCAGCGTGCAAGAGTTTATCTGCTGGTCGCCAAAGCGTCTCCTTTTTCTCCAAGCATTGGTTTGGTTTCCTACCTTCTAAAATCTCTGTGTTTCTATGGAGGCTTATTCATGGTGCTATCACAACTGATGACCATGTCATATGGTGCGGGATTCCACTCTGCTCTAAGTGCAATTGTTGCATCCATCCTCAGCTTGAATCTGAAACACATCTATTCTTGCATAGCGTGTTGGCTATGAATCTTTCGAGGCATATGGCTGTTATGGGATCTGCTCCTCCGTTAACATTTGGATCTGCCAAATCCTTCCTACAAGATGTCTTCAAAAATGCCTCTCTTAGCATATTTACAAACATGATACATATCACTTTCATTGCCTTCTGGTTGTGGGAAATTTGGTGCGAAAGAAACAAACGTAGATATGATGGTAAATCTGGCTCTGTTGATAGTGTCTTCCATCGGATCTGTTCTTCAGCTTGGTTAGTCACTTTTCCCTGGTCCAAGAGGATGGGAAGCAACTCCATACTCTGTTTCTTGCAGCAAATCAACTTCTCAGTCCCACAGAAGCCTTTTCCTCAACTAGTTTTAATTAGTTGGCACTGCCCACCCATACCCCAGCTCAAACTCAACGTGGATGGTTCAATTAATAAAAGGGAGTGGGAAGTGATCTTTATTGGTCATGGAATTGAGCTTTCTATAGTCAATGCATATTCTCCATCCCGACTGGTAGGTATCAAATCTTCTTGATCATTGTTTGCCACAGTCAGTCTGGATTTGTTGGGAACTATTTGAGTTGGACTGACCCACTTACTGTCAGAGATTGGGTAGATGATCTTGGCATCTAACCACTTGACCACTTCATTCTTGACCACCTTCTTTATGTGCGGGTTCAATCTCCTTTGTATTTCTTGGCTAGGTTTTGCATTCTCCTCCAAATAAATGTGATGCTGACAAACATATGGACTTATCCCTTTAAGATGGGCAACACACCAACCTATAGCACCCTTATGAGCTTTAAGGACTTTGAATAGTTTCTGCTCATGGTCAGACTCAAGGTCACTGGCTATGATAACTGGTAGGGTTTGGTTTGGGCCTAGAAATGCATACTTAAGGGAGTCTGATAGAGGTTTCAATTCAACATTTGGAGGAGATTGTAAGGATGGCAGAGTTGGTTTGGACCTGAGTTGGGGCAGAGGATCAACTGATGGCCACATCCTAAAGAGAGTAGACAAGGTATTAGCTTCTTCTCTCATGCTTGTCTTGCTTTCCTCTTCTATGTTCATCAATTCCTCAATGGTGTTGACAGTAAAACAGTCTCTTTCTTAATCATGAAATTTTGATGTTTTGAAGATGTTGATGCTGACTATTTGATCCCCAAAAGATATGTCCATAATTCCTATTGCATAGTCTATGTTGGCCCTGGCTGTGGCTAAGAATGGTCTGCCCAAAATAATAAGTGTGTGGTTGATTTCCTAGGGTGAAATCATGTCTAATATGAGGAAGTCGGCAAGGAAGTTGCAATCATTTACCTTAACAATGACATCCTCAATAAGTCCCCTAGGAGTTTTAATTGTCTATCGGCGAGCTGGAGAATAATTGGTGTAGGCTTGAGCTCACTGATGTCAAACTTCTCATAGATTGATGTGGGGAGTAAATTCATACTTGCCCCTAAATCTAGGTGAGCCTTATCAAAGGTCATTCCCCTTGTGTTACAAGAAATGAGAGGGGCTCCAGGTTCCTTCAACTTCTTTGGAAGTTGGTTGAGTACCACAGCACTAACATTCTCGAGAAGCCTAATTCTTTCTAGGGTCACATGCGGTTCCCGTCTACGGGTGCACATTTCCTTTAAAACTTTTGCATAAGTCAGGACATGTTTGATTGCATCGAGGAGAGGGATGTTGTTGTGGACTTACTTAAATAGTTCCATCATCTCTTCATTAAGGGCCGGCTGCTTCTTTTTAAACTTCAAAGCACTAGAGAATGGCACCATAGGTTGATAAGTGCTCGGTCCTTCCTCCATTTTCTTCTTCCCCTTTACATCCTCTACCTGAATGGGCTCTTCCTCACTATCAGTGTTAACTTTTGGGGATTGATTTAATGAAACATTAGTGGGCTCACGAGGATCTTGGAGGATTTTACCACTTCTCAAGGTCGAAATTGCTTTTGCATTTTCAATCTATGGGCCTTTTGTGGGATTGGGCCTGGTGGGTGTTGAAGGATGGAAAGATTTGGTTGGTTAATAGAAAGGTTTGGTTGATGGAAACTCGGGGGGTTGTTTCTTGGGTTTGCAATGGGCTGATTAGGCAATTGTCCCATTTCTTTTCTCATGGTGGCTTCGGCCAACTGGCCCAGTTAGGCCTCTATCTTTGAGATAGATTGCTGTTGGGCTTGGATGAATTACTGTTGGGCCAAAATTAGTTGTTGCAACTGATTGAATCTTTCATCAGTTTGAGGTTCTTGGTGTTGCTGTAGAGGAGGTTGATAAGTTAGGTGAGAGTTGGAAGATTGCTTGTAATTGGGTAGCCATCAGTTAGACATAGCGTAAGGAGTAGACCTAGAGCTAGCATATGCAGGCTGTCCCCGATTGAAGGCCTGATTTTGAAAATTATTTTTGTGTTGGCCTCTATTTTGGAAGTGTTGATTTAGAGGATTGTGGGTTTGAGCCTATTGGGATTTCCAAGAGAAATTGAGGTGCTTTCTCCATCCTGGGTTCTACGTGTTGTGCATGTGTGATTCATGCATCTTTTGATGATGTCTAACTATGATTCATTATTATACTTATAATAATGATCCAACTATGATTCATTGTGTGGGTTGATGATTCATTATTATCATGCTGTTATGTTCTTCATGAGATTTTGAATGGACTTTGAAGAATTGTAAAATGAAGTTTTGAATTGACTCTAATTCCTTTCCCTGTGTATCTGCTTGCAATACTACCAAGGAAATTTGGGATGGCTTGATCAAGATCCATGAGAAGAAGATGGAGGATAACTGCTTTATGGCCAACAGCAATGGTCAAGCGAGTGAGGAACTCGAAGAGGTAAACTCTGACTTCGATGAAGTATCAATTGAGGAATTAATGGATGCTTATGAAGAACTGTTGGATAAGTATAAGAAAATGAAATCTGAAAACAAAAAATTGAAAAAGAAAGTTGAAAACACCATTCATGTTTCTCCTTGTGAAAATTGCTCTGCTCGTGAAGAAATGATTGAATGTCTCTTGTTTGATATTGACATGCATAAGGAATAAATTGGCTCCTTAAGAAAAGAAACTGATACCATGCCTGACAAGATCAATCAATTTGAAGAAATTGAAAGAGAACTCAAGGATAAATTGAAATTAATGTCAAATGATCAAACACTGCTTGATGAATTGATTCAGAATGAGAGGCTCATTGAAGAAAATGAAAGATTGAGAAAATAAAATGAATTATTGAACGATAGGCTCTTGGCCTATGAAAATGGAAAATGTGTTGTGAATGATGAATCTGAAAAACTGCATGACGTAGAATAAGAAATTGAAAGTTATAAAAATATGAATGATTTGTTGAGTGATAGACTTGCTACTCATGAGGAAGAAATTCTTAGTTCTGAGTTGCATATTTCGTCTTTGGAAAATCAGATTCTAGATTTGAATGTTTCTTTGTCAAAATTTGATAAAGGAAAAGAAAATTTGGATAAAATCTTGGGAGTGAAAGTCAATTTTCAAAAGGAAGGTCTTGGATACACTCCTGTGGACAAAAAGTCATTTGAAAATAAATTGTTAACTTAATTTTTTTATAGTTCTGATGTAGCCTCCGCCTCTAAAACTCTCCCAAAACAAACTGTTGATCTGAAAAATAAAAAAGAAAACAAGAACCAGAAAAAGAAAAAGAAAAATTTGAAGCAAAAATAGAAGATCAAATCCACTGGTTCTGCAGTGCACGCTGAAAAACTTCCTGCATCAAAAAGAAAACATGTTTCTTATTTTTACTGTGGTAAGCATGGGCATATAATGAATGATTGCAACGTCATAAAAAGAGATGATTTGAAAACATGCAGAAATAAATCTATTTTTAAAGAACAAAGAAATGTCTCTTATTTTTACTGTGGACTTCGTGGTCATATTATGAATGATTGCAATGCAAAAAGAAAAGATGAGTTGAAAGCATGCAGGAATAAAAGTGCTTTTGAAAAACAAAAAATGTTTTCAAATGAGAAAAGAATGTCTAGAAAATATAATCCAAACAATAAAAATTCAGTTAAAAGAAATCCTTCTCAATGCTGTTATTCTTGTAAAAAATTTGATCACATCCTATCAAATTGCAGATCAATCAAAAGGGAAAACAATTTCCATGCTGAAAAGGTCAAATATTTTACTTATACACAAAAATTCATAAATTCCTTGCATAAGAAGACTGTGAGATCATCCATGTGCTGTTTTTATTGTGAAAATTTTGGACATGTAGTTGATGATTGTCTTTGAATGAAAATTGATGATTTGAATGCAATGAAGAAGAGAAACTTGCATGTTAGACATGGAGCTAACCCTTAAGGACCCAAGAAGGCTTGGGTACCTAAAAATGTCAAATGAGAAATTTGTCTTGCAGGTGCGCCTTGGAAATAAGAAGCACAAGATGGTCACTCCGTCAAAGGAAGTCAAGGCATAAAGAATTTTTGAAAAACCATGGGAAAAGTTAAAATATTCGATATGTTTGAAGTGTAAAATGTCAATTCAAGAAAGCTCAGGTACAATCTGTCTCGTGATCCTTGGAATACTTTTTCAGGTGCCTCTACATGTTAATTTGTTGATTGATACTATCTCTGAACTACTACTTTGATGTTATGTGAATGGCAATGCTTGACTCTGAAATGTGTTCAATATTCATCATGAAAATCTATTGTGGCTGATGAGTTCTTTGCATGTATATGAATTTTCTGGTATATCAAATGGTGGCTTGTGGAAGGGTAGATCAGGTTTGCCTGGAAACTGTCACTATGCGAGAGATCATACTCCGCCTAGTACTAGAAATTCCCACTATCTCTATAATAGGTCACTTGAATTTATCTTGTCAACAAAATTCATTGCAATGTTTCTGAAACTGTGTTGCATTTCATATGGAAGTGGGATAAAGTGAGCTCAATAGCCTATTTGATTGATGATGATGTTGAGAGTATCTGATTTATGTGGCATATCAAATGGTGATCTATAGAAAGATAGATTAGGTCTGTCTGTAAATTATCACCATGCGTAAGTCAAATCTTTAGATTAACATCTCTGCCAAGTACCAAAACTCAGAGAAATCAATTAAAGATTTCATGAAGGAATTTTGTGTGATATGAACTGCTATAGCTAAATGGTTGGTTTTAAAAATGCCTCATGATTGCTAGAATGTCACTACTAATAGCTGTAATGATATCTGCTTGAGCTGTATTGAAATTTTAATTCCATCCCTCATGAGAACATATGTTCTGCTATCAGTATGTCATAGTGTTCATAAGCATTGTATTAAGGGGGAGTCAAGGTGTTGTTGAAACGTATGGTCTGGTGTTAGTTTTGTCAGACAGTCTGAGTACTCTCCAGGCTTAAGTTCAGGGGGAGATGTCATCTGTTCAGATTAGGCCAAGGTTGTATGTGTGTGAGTCCTGCTTAGAGGGAATCAAATTCCTATTGAATTCATGAATTCTAAAATCATTATTTGTGATCTGGCCTAAGACTCAGATTTGTTTCTTCTTAGGGCTTCACTTTCGGTAAACAAGACTGCAAAAATCAACTCTAGTCCCTGTCGACAGGTTCACAAACAGCTTATGTTTGATCCATGTCTATACAAACATGTCGACCTGATCTCAATAGCCTGTCAACTAGAATGTCTCTAGTTTTTAATATCTGATAAATATTTTTGGCTTTTCTATCTCATATTTAGTTCTGTTTCATGACTCACCTCCTACTCAATTCTAGAAATTAATAACTCAATTTTGGCTGGTGATTGTGCTTTTGTTTGCACAGATCAGCCGACTTGACCCTGTTGGATATATGTTAGAATGTTGGATATATGATGTTTTGATGATGTCTGAGTATGATTCATTATCATACTATTGAATTGATTCAACTATACTCTAATGTGCATGATAATGTTTTTGATGCTCCCAAGCTATGCTCATCATGAAAAGGCTCAAAAGACTCAAGACTCACTAGATATTCAAGCAAAGATTGAGAGAATTCAAGAAAGGGAAATTGAGATTTGAAGAAAGGACCTTGGCAGACCAAACTGCATGGAATATGCTCCTAGAAGCTAAGACATTGCTGTTGCACAGAAATCGAGGTAATTGACTTCATAGAAAAACATGGTAGATGACAAAATTGATGGTTTGCATAGAAACCAAGAAAAGGTTGGCAAAAGAAAGAGAAATCAAACTAACAGTAGAATTTAGAAGTGGAACTTCAAGAAGGCTGCATCGACCTCACAACCTCACTGCTCCGACCTCAAGCCTTGACAGAAAGAAGAAAAGCCTAAGCGGTTCTTTGCTGCTCCGACCTTGCCATGATCTTGCATCAACCTCAGGCTCTTCACAGAAGCCGTCTGACAGGCAATGTTCTGAAGCTGCATCGACGCACCGTCCATCCAGAGACGACGATGCAATGGCAGTGAAGCTATTCGACGCACCGTCCATCCAGGGATGATGACGCAATGACAGTGAAGCAGCATCGACGCACCATCCATCCTGCATCGACGCATGGAGATCTAGCTCGCCAGCAACTCAAAGAAACTGTGAAGCTGCACCGACGTGATAGCTTACTACACCGACATCGATGCACCAGAAGACTTCAAGTCTTTATCTATCAGACCTGCACAGTTTTCAAAGCTCATATTGAGAACATTTATAACAACCATAAACCTCTAGAATCACGGATTTTGAGGTCTGGAAGAGTCTCCCAGGTCAGAGTTTCTACCATTTAATTATAACAACTCAGAACATCTTTTGGAAAAGACTTGGTATGCCACCAAATCTGTGAAAGTCTCTTCTCTGCCAGAAGACTGTCCCTTTTGTCCTAAGAAAGGACTGGTCAGGTGATCTGCCCTCTAGTGCACACTGGACCAAGCCATTTCCTCTGCCAACATATTTTCAAATATACTTTACCTTTTGCATGCCACCGTCCTATCCTAGGACTAGTCTGAAAAGCACTGCAGCTCAAGATAAATATCCTCGGAATATTTTATACAAGGCTAAGGGAAAATGTTGGAGGGAAATTTGATTTTCCAACTGCTTCCTTATATCTGGCGGATCAAGTCAAGCATTGCTGAAAGGTCAGAGGTCAAAAGAAGCTACTCTAATTTGAACTCCAACCAATTTCGATTGTAGCTCTTTTGGAGGGAAAATTTCTCCACCAGGATCATCTATATATATATATGTGAAGCTTCCAATAGAGAAGTTGTTGAAGCTACTGTAGCTACTGCCTTAAGAGAAAAAGTCCACGTCCTATCTGTGCCTTCAATAGAAATCTACGAGAAAGAAAAGAAAAGAGTGTGGAGAGCAGCCTAACCCTGGTTCAAGTCAAGCCAGTTGTGAGAAAGGAAGAAGAAGAAGCTGAAAGGAGTGTAGCCCCTCCTTGCAGCCGGCCTAAGCTTGATAGAGCTTCAAGAGTTCAATCTGAAGCCACCGTGCCTTCTCTTGGTGTTGAACGTTTTAGTTTTGCTTCTGTATTTGCAATCTTTAAACCGTAGGTGTCCGGTGCTCTTGTGAGAGACCAAAAGTGTGGTTGTTGCACTTGCAGCTTGTAGTTTTCTTTGTGTGTGGGGGGGGAGTGTTGTGGCCGGATCTCATCCTTGCATGTGCGTGTGTACATGTGTGCGTGTGTGTGTGGGTGTGTTGTGGGGCTCATCCCCGCGTGTGTGTATGTATGTGTGTGTGTGTGGAAGATTTCATCCTCGTGTGTGGGTTAAGGACTTCATCCTCGTGTGGAGAAAGCCTCACCAGATTTGGTGAGGGGTGGACGTAGGTTGCGGGTTTGCAACCGAACCACCTTAAAAACTCCTTGTGCAATGGGGTGTGATTTGTGTGATTGATCCATTTCTCCTTTCCCACATTCACAGGATGGCCAACATAACGGATTTACACTTGGACTGATTTATCCGCACTGACTTGCATTTGTAGTTATTTTTTCAACACTCACTCTAGCACCGTCTTCACTCATACATCCAGCCTATTCATTCATCCTGCTGGAGTTTGGTGAGACCCCTGCAGTCTAGTGCAGCAAGATCTCCCTTACTTCTGAACCTTCTCTAAAGGTGCATTGACCTCACCACTTGGGCGTGTCGGCCTTTGCAGTTTGTGCACTGTGCTCTATTTTACACATTTGAGCTATTACTTTAGATCTGTTGTGCATTGTGCCAAGTGTTCTATTTGTATCATGCCAAGTGTTCTATTTGTATTATAGCAGTGGGTTGTGTTTTAATCAGCCAAGAGTTTTAATTAGGCCAAAGTTTTTGGCAGGATCTATTCAACCCCCCCTTCTAGATCTGGTTGCATCCCTTGGAACCCAACAATTTGTATCAGAGAGTGTCTCTGATAGATCAGATTTAACCATCTGCAGAGAGGATCTTGGTACTCGGGTGCTTCCATGATCATGGGTTGTAACTCTGATTTGATTCCCTTGGTACATCCTCCGATGTTTGACGGTTCAGATTTTTCTACCTGGATAGGCAGTATGTGCACTTTCGTAAATGCAGGAAATCCAAACCTATGGAACATCATTTCCAAAGGTCCACACAAACTGCCCAAAAATATGTCCAAATGGACAGACAGTCACAGGATGAAGAACAATGAAAATTTTAGAGCTCTAAATATCTTGCAAAATGCTATTAATCACAACGTCTTTCCATTTGTGTCTTCTTCTAGGTCTGCGAAGGAAATCTGGGACAAACTAGTTGCTATCTACAAAAAGGAAGAACAACACGAGTGTCTCATGGGTGATACCTTGCAAAGCCATGAAGAAAGTGTTGATGAGGAGGTAAACTTTTTGTTTGAAAACTTCTCTATAGATGATTGGCAAGATGCTTATGCTGACCTACTTGAGAGATATGAAAAATTAGGAAAACAAAAGAAATCCTTAAAAAAGAAATTGAATGCTTCAGCTCACACTGATTCTGATGATGAAAGCTTGAAGGCTTTGAACTCTGAAAATGAAAATCTCAGGAATCAAATTGAAGAAGCTAGAGAGAAACTCAACAATCTTGAGGAATTAAATGAATACCTTTCCCTTGATGTTAACGATCACAAGGAATTGACTGCCTTTGTTAGAAATAAAAATGCAGAACTTCAGAAAAGGCTTGAAAATTTTGAAACCCAAAATAGAAAATTTATAAGAGAAACTGAAAAGTCATGCTCTGTTAATTCTGCATGCAAAACTTGTTCATTTCTGAAAAAGATAAATGAAGGTCTCCATTCTGATCTTGAGTGGCAAGAAAAACTAATTGATTCGTTGAAAGAAGAAATCAGACACATACTATCCAAGGTTTTAGACCTTGAACAAGTTGAAGAAGAATTGAATGACAAACTGAACTCCATGCCCCAGGATGAAAAACTTGTAAAAGAAAATAAAAATTTGAAAGAACAAAACAAGGTGCTGTGTGAGAAGCTGGTTGCCTTTGAAAATGGCAAGGAAGTTGCTAATGATGGCTCCATTAAGATGCACGCCTTAGAACAAGAAATAGAAAATCTTAAAACTGTGAACGCCATGCTCAATGAGCAATTCACTGCGTATGAGGAGGACTTGGCTAGTTCTGAACAGCACATCTCCTCATTGGAACATGATGTCAAAGACTTAAATGACTCCCTGTCGAAGTTTGTTTAGGGCAAAGATAATCTAGACAAAATTTTGGAGACTAGGGTCAACCTTCAAAGAGAGGGTTTGGGGTATAAACCTGTGAACAAGAAGGCCATTGGAAGCAAGCTACATACCTCCCTTGTTTCTAGCTCAAATGAAGCCAGCACCTCTAGTGGTCCCCCAAAACTGCGTGATGCTCAGAATAACCATAAATAGATTGGTAAATAGAAAAGGAAGGCTCCCATGCAAAAATAGAAAAATGAATTTAATGGTTTTGACATGCATATTAGGAAAGGCCATACTAAACACCATGCTCCCCAAAAAATGAATGTTTATTGCTTCTATTGTGGTATGCTTGGTCACACTGTGCATGACTGCCTTACCTTGAAGAATGATGAGCTAAGAGCATGCCAAAACAGAAGGAACAATGTAAAGGGCCAAGGCAAAGGACATGTCGACGCTGGGAGAAAGCATGCTCGGCATGGTCATGCTCAGAAGCCCAGGTATGAACCTGTGCGTCGATGCACCCATCAGGACAGGTCGACGCACTCAAAGGCTATCAGAAGAAACCCTCCTCCTTGCTGCTTCCACTATGGAGGAATTGGCCACACAGTCAAGGATTGTTGGCATCTGAAGGGAAGGTATCACTCTCAGTCCAAGAATGTTGAATTCCCTATTCACCCACACAAGCTTGATGCACAAGCACATGTAAAGAATGCCAAATCATTTGTGTGGTGTTTCCATTGTGGCAAATATGGACATATGTTTCATGAATGTCCTTGGATGAGAAGTGATGATACACACGCAACAAAGAAAACAAATTAATTTGCTAGAAGGGCTGCTAACCAACAAGGACCCAAGCAAGCTTGGGTACATAAAGTCTCCAAATAAGAATTTTGGGTGTAGGGTACCTTGGAGCTGTACAAAAGAACTGCTGGAAATAAAAGTTCAAGGCACAAGTTTGCAAATAAAGTTTTCCATTCTTGTTATTTCTGCATGATAAAGTTTGCTTTGTAGTTACTGCATTATAGGTCTATCTTGTTGCTTTCAATAAGTCCTGCAAGCATGAAACCTCCCCTTTGTTTAATAAATTCCCCATTGTGAAATCTGAACATCTGAATGTCTGAGCTATATATTTGATTAACACTTGGTTTGAGTGTCTGGTATATCGAATGGTGATGTGCAGAAAGGTAGGTTAAGCTTGGCCTAAACTCTCACTATGCGCAAGTTGGGTCTTCGGATCAATACCTCCATCTTGTACCGAAAATCAATAATTTCATATGCTTAATCCATGAGGAATCTGTCATGCTAATGGAATTGATACAATGATGAGTTGCTGTTTGCCTCTTGCTACCATTTAGCAGCCGTATGAACTTCTTGCTTAGCATTGTTGATCATTGCCTTTGATGATGTCTACCATGGCTGCACATGTATTACAACTCATCACTCATATGTACATATAACATGCTATTTGACTATCTTGATCTCCATTAGCATTGAACAAAGGGGGAGCTTGAGAGTCTGCACTTAGTTTAGAATGCATTGCACATGCCTCGAGTCTGCATGAGTTGTGGGCATTAAACATCATCTTGTGGTCTCATGAATACAAATGCATATCAATTGGTATCATCTCTATTGCATCATGTGTTCACATAAGTAATAGGTTGCATACTCCATTGTCAACCCATGCACAAGTTTAGGGGGAATCAACATTAAAAATAAAGTCTGCATCCTTGTACATTTTTTTGTCATATGGAATGACTGCATCTTCTTAGGGGGAGCTTGTTCTGATAAAAATCTGTTGAAATCCACTTTGCTGCTGATCGGGTAGACCCTAGAACTACTCAGGTCGACCTCGCAGTTCATCTCTGCTTGCAAAATGCTCTCTGTCTGAGCTCAGTGCATCGACACCATGAGGTGCCTGTGTCGACACTACTGTTCACCTGTTGGTCCTATTCACTTATTCCAGTCTAAGCTCACTGCACATCCTCAGGGGGAGAGTTCACTATCCATTCTCACTTTCTCTCAACTGCACTCTCTGCATAAATCAGGCCTCTGCATCATAATGTGGTATGTTGTGTTTTATCTTGGGTCTGAAATGCTCTTTAAATATGAATCTTCCTGGATGTCTGAAACTCTGCCATCATTGTATGCTCAGATGTCTGATCCTTGATTCGTTGAATGCCTTGAACTCCTTGGAGGATTTTCTATATGTCGTTGAGTTCACGTATCAGAGTAAATCCTTGAGAGGAATCTTCTTGTATAAAGTTCTGCAGTATTGCCCTGAACATGAAAGCTATTGGTTTAAAATTTAATGAGTTCTTGAGCTTCAAAGATTAATGGTCGTGAAAGTGCATGTATTTAGACTTAATGGACTTAAACTATTGTTTCATGTTTTGACATGTTATGCCTTCTTGAATCTGAAAGTTTATCTTAGTACAAATGAATCTTTGATTGAGAAACTTCAATGTAGTATTGTTTTTAAACATTCGTCAAATCTAAAGTTTTTTTTTTTAAAAGAGGCTACAATGTTAGCATTGAACTTCAGTCAAGCTGAGTAACTGGGGATATTGGCGTCTAATAAACGTATATCCTTATGTAAAATGGTGTGTGCTAAGTTTAGTGCTCTAAGACAGAGCAATGGCATTGGATTCACCAAGAAACCGAGTCCCTTCACCAATGAAGTGTGTAGACACGCTAAAATTGACATCATTTTGAGCATATCTCCTATAACACCGTGATGCCCAATTTGATCCTCAAATCAACTTGTTTGAGTGGTTTTCCCCATTTTTCTTGAATATTCAGCTTTCTTCGGCTTTCTCCTATTTTTCTGAATTTTTCCTGGGCTTTTCTCCAATTTTCCAGAAACTTTTCTTAACCGCGTCAGACCCACTGGACGCATTTTTAATGGGTGACTGGTTGAGTAGACGCGGCTTCCTTTTCCATTTTTGATAATTACCAAATTCCTTGAAATTCAAGAATATGCATCTGTTCATATGGACGCTATTTCCTTTTTCAATTTTGGTAATTTTCATAAACTCAAGAATATATGTCTTTACGTCAGGACGTAATTTCTAATGATATTTTCATTAATTCCTAAAATTCAAGAATATGTGTCTTTTCATCAGGACGTTGTTTCTTCTATTAATTACCAAATTCTTGAAATTCAATAAAACGTGTTTGCATATGTGGACGCAGTTTCCTTGTCGATTTTTGGTAATATTCTACTTTCCTAAATAATTCAAGAAAACGCATCCACTCATCTCGTCGCCTATTGATGAACGTGTCCAGGATAGTAGACGCGTCTTTCCTTGCTTAATTTAACTTTTTTTATCCATCCAAAATTCGTGGAATTGTTAATTCACGTCCAGTACCCCAGACGTGATTTCTTTCTTAATTTTGGAAATTTCTAATTTGGGCGACTCTATGGGTGGACGCCCATTTAATGGGCGACCACGAGGTCTGAAAACATTTCCCTAAAATCTTCCGTGTTCGATTGTGGCTCCTTCCTTCCTCATTTTGAGGTCCATTTCAACTAGGGGAAGTCCTCCGAGTGGCTTTCCAAGATGGGGAGGATTCTTCCCAAGTTTATCTCCTTCCGTGGATGATTATCCTACTTTTTTTGGGAATTAAACTTCAAGTCTCTCTCTATAAATAAACCCTTGGTCTTCCCTATTGAAAAGGCCAGATTCAATAACAGAGGGGAGGTGCTGCCCGACTGTTGGCTCAAGGAGGGAGTACTCTTTGCGTCAAAGGCTTCATCCCTTCTGAGACTCCCTCCCGAACGCTCATTAAAAGCCGAAGGAGAAACATTCCCAGGCTCTTCTACTCTTTCCCTGTTTCTCTTAACTACATATGTTAGTTCACGCATGCATGCATCATTCTTTTCATATCTTTCTCAACCACGTTGAGGCTCCTCCCAGTGCAACATTTGCACACACCCCTTTTATGTTATTCATTCATCATCTTTTATCCCCACCCTTCGCATAGGGGTTTAAGGGTCAACACCCAACAGGTGTGTTCATTTTCATGTTTGCACGCTGTATATATATATTTCATTTGGGATTTGATACTACACTTGGTTTGCTAATCCATATTCTTTTGTTGGTGTTGTTTATTATTTTGCAAGGGTAATCTCAAGGAAGACTCTCTCCATCGACCGGCCGATAGGAAGAGAAGGAACACTCACAATTTCCCACTCTTTAAGGTATCCCGCGATCCCTCCTTTTTATTATTATATCATTTGAGGCCTGCGAGTCCTTTGGCGATCACCCTCCACATTAGCATCCTACGTATGCTCCAACTTCTCTTTTCCCCCACTCTTAGCATATTTTTATTATTTCTTTTTATTTTAATCTAAGTGGATTTCTTAGGATCTACAAATTGGCGATCACGGTGGGACATCTTGTGTCTTTCTTTTGATTACCCTTTCCATTTGGGCACCCATGTGTGCCATCTCCCTTGGCACCCACGGTGCATTTTCCATTTCCATTAGTGCTCCACGTAGCACTCTTCTCCCCTACTATGCACTGGCTACACAACCCGTGATTGTTTAATTTGATAAGATTTATTAGAATTCCACTTCTGTTATCCTGTAAAAAAAATAAAATAGCGTCCAGTGCTGTAGGCGCCCATTGAATGAGCGCCCACTGTGACTGACGCTTATTTCCTGTGGTGTTTTGATTGCCATGAGAGTTTGTGAGTGTTATAGCCTTCTGTTCCATTGGCTATCCTGCATTATTTATTTTTAAAACCTCTGGCCGATTTCTAAAACTTTAAAAAAAAACAAACAAAAATCAGCGTCTAACCCTCTGGACGCCCATTCTTGAATGGGCGCCCACTGATCTAGATGCCATTTTTCTGAGGCGCAGCATTTCCTGTTCTGCCTGTGAATTGTTCACCGTGCATTTTCCTGTTCTGCCTGTGAATTGTTCACCGTGCATGGCATCTTAGCTCTGTTTAGCCTTGCATTCGTTTCATACATTTTACATTCATATTGTTACACTATTTTCACAGAATCTTTGTGGTCTACTTCTGACGTACCATCCCTGTTGCATATTGTTTTACCATCACTGCATATCATTGTTTACCTTTGCATCATTCTGTCTGGTGTTTCTATATTCTTTTGCATTAGCATTTGCATTGGCACTTGCATTGGCTTGGGAGACCTCCTCTCCGCACACTTTTTGGAGACCAAAACCCTCTCTTGGTTAAGGAAGGACCCTCCATTAAGTACTCTGTCTCTTTGGACCTGGAATTCTTAAACCAAGGCCTCCATAAGCCCCCGCACCCGTAGATTCCCTCACGGAGGCCGGGCAGGTTGTACCCTTTGAAGTCCCCGAGTTTAGTTGGCCTATGCATGGTGAGAATCAACCTAGTTGGCATTTGAAGCAATACCTTACTGAAACTAGGTTCATGACCTTGAGTGGATCACATCAACTTTGATAAAATCATTTAATTCACCAAGGTTCGACATAAAAAAATCAAGCGTAACATTCCAACTTGTTTGCTATTCTTGCAAAACATTTTGATTGAATATTGATTATTAGCATGATGTTTCGCTTTGATAATCAAACCAACATGTTTAATCCTAATTATAATCTTGAGGATGCACAACCTAGCACATCCTACACTCCTCAATTTCAACGTGTTCATCATGATTTTCACCACAATTCTTTCAAGGGACTGCGTTCTCATTTCTATGGTCTTGCCCGACCCATGGGCAATTTCCAATCTCATGGTCCCTTGCCTCAGTTGCGAGCCACTATTCCCACGGGACTGTCTCCTCCTGACGATGAGAAGGTCTCTCAAATCTTACATGCTATAGATCATCTCGCCCCTCAACAAATCCAAGCCCTTCAGGCCGTTGTTGAGGGTGCATCTCCTTCTACTCATCCTCCTTCCACTCCCATTCGGGTGGCCCATCACCTGCCTCCCTCTCCGTTCATTCCTACTCGGGTGGCCCTTCACCCGCCTCCCTCTTGTCATCCGTCTTCTCCTTCTACACATACTCCTCTTCGGGTGGTCCGTCACCCGCCTCCTTCTATTCCTCCTCTTTCACGGCCCCAAGGCCCTTTTAATCCTTGCAACCCGACCCGATTGGGTCCTTTTCTGGGTCAGCCCATTAATCCCCCTCCAGAGCCATCTTATGCGGCCCCTTTTTTAAGGCCACCATGCCAACCCTATGCTTCTCATGTTATGCCCCTCCAAGTTCTTGTTGATAAAGTCACTTCATTGGAGGAACAATTAAAGAGGGTTACGAGCCCGCGGCCCGCTCCTCCTCCTCCTCCTTCTCCAGTCAATCCTCTTCATGCTTTTATGAATAAAATCATGAACATGGAAAAAGAATGGAAAGAGAGGAGAGATGATTATGACATCAATGATGCAAGTGAGCAAGAGCCAGCAGATCTCAATGATCAAGTGGATGTCGTCCGCCCTCCACCTATTCACCCCATTCATTCATATGGCCCTCCGCCTCCGCTTCCGCATCCATATATACAAAATCCTCCACATTATATTTCATCACCCATTAATACGCCTCCACTACAGCGTCCACTTGAGCCTGACAATGAAGAGCTGGCATGTGAGCAATTAAAGACGGCACGTGATGATGAAGTTCCGAAGGCACCCCTTCCGAGTTTCCTTCGTTTATGAACCTCCTACTCAGGACGATGCCACCGTCCCCGATCCAACCCCCATTTTTGAGACTTATTGGTGTTACGACGATGGGTCGATACTCCAATCACCTACACCAGCGCATCATGAGTCTTCTCGTACCCCTAACACTTCTCACCCCATCCGACATTTCCTACATACCAAACCTCCTTATTTTACACCTCCCATTATACCTCCTTTAAGCCCCACACCATTAGCCTCCACAACACCGGCCTCCGCCGAACCTCCCACTAAGCCTTCACCGGTTATACCTTCATTAACCTCTGCTCCACCGGCCTCCGCCGAGCCCACCACCAAACCTTCTCCAATTAACCTCCCGTTGTCGCCACCTCGGACCTTCAGTACTATCCCTTTAACCCCAAAACCCACTTTGCCTATCCCTCCACCTATCCCTTTACCCAAACCCGTGGCTAATCCTGAGCAGGGTCCACCCCTTTTGGCACTCGAGCTAACCCCATCTGCTTCCGAGCAAAGGGAGAGGCTCAACGTGTTCTTGCCAACACCTTCCATTACACCTCCACCATCCATGGAGCCTTTCGCCTCCGCTTCACCTCCTTTTACCACTCGGAGTGGATATATTGTTGCAAGTACTTGTGCCGAAGAGGATCGAGAGCCGGGCAACAAGGAGTTGGCCACGGCTATGCTGTTCAAGATGCAAGAGTTTATTTGCCAGATGCCAATCCGTGTTTTTGTCCCGAGCATAGTTGAAGAGGCTAAGTCCCCGCCGCTACTCACCAGAATAAGAAGTCAAGATTTGATGCCGAATAAGTCCACGCCCAAGGGCCGGGCAGGGCACCCCTTGTCCCAACTTTCCAGTCTCAAACCCATTCTTCTGTTCAACAGGCGAATGCCCATTTTGTGCAATACTCTTTATATGCCACAATGCCTGGGCGAGACGATGCTTCCCATTCCAACCTTCCAACTCCCTTACATTATTGCTCTTTGCCCTCCAAGGGAGTTGGCAATTATTGTTAAAGCTTTGTCACGGGTTTTTACTTTATCCATTGAGCCAATTGGCTGTACACTTTCACTGCTATGGAGGGGCAGACATTCTTATACTAGGGGGCCCTCCGCTACCCTATCCACCTTCTATTCTACTTCATCCCCATTTTCGTCTATCACCTTATGGGCCACTCACGGATTGGGAAAGAGGATCTCACCTTCTCGGTCCATACATTTTTTGCACTCATTGCATTCCATGAATCCATCACATTACATTCGCATACAATTGCATTTCTTCTTTCCTGGGTTTCTAGACCCCTATCTTTCCCACCTTCCGGAACCTCCGGATCCTCTGCATTCCCCATCTCATTCATCTCTATCCTCGGGATCTCTGGGTCCCCTTACACTTCCCGAGCATCGCGAGCATCGCGCCCCTTCCCACCTCTTATATCCGGATCCTCCGAATTTTTCTCTGCTTGACGGGCACCGCACCCCCTCCAGATTTCTCTCAGGGCATCATGCCCACTCCTAACTCTTGCATCCGTTCCCTCCGAATTTCTCTCTCGTCCTCCCAGGGCATCGCGCCCCATGGTGTCTTATTCCTCTAGAATCTCTGGACCTCCCTCTTCGGGCATCACGCCCCTATACACCCTCATGTCCGGGTCCTCCGGGCTTCTCACTGATTCTCCCTGGGCATCGCGTTTCTGTTCATTCTACCGGAACCCCCGGACTTTCTCCTAGGGCATCGCGTCCCTTCTCACTCCATTCTTCCAGAACCCCCAGACTTTCTCCCAGGGCATCACATCCCTTCTCACTCCATTCTTCTGGAACCCCCAGACTTCCTTCCAGGGCATGATGCCCCTTCTAATTCTATTCCTCCGGAACCTCCAGACTTCCTCTCAGGGCATCACGCCCCTTTCTTTCTTCCCCCGGAACCTCCGGATTCTCCATCTTACTCTCTCTATCTTCTTTCCGATCATCACGCCCCTTCCCTCTCTATTCCTCTGGAACCTCAGGACCTCCCATCTTCCTTCCAATTCCTCCTCTTGCTCATCCGGGACATCATGTCCTTTATTCTCTTCTTCCTCTTAACTTATCTCTTCCCATCTCTTTTTTCAGGGCACCGTGTCCCTCGATATTTTCTCCCTCCGGAACCTATGGATTCTTCTTCCCATCATGATTCTCCTCCCTTGCCTCCGGACCCTCCAGATTCCCTGCTTTCCATCTAGCAATTTCTCCTCTTAATCCCTCATGATCTCGGGTCCGACCTGACTTCTTCCACATCCACCGCTCTGGGCATCTGCCCGTTCTCCCACTGCTTTCGAGGCTTTAGTCCTCACTCTTCCTCATAATTTTCAACTTCTTCTGTACATCGTTCCTTGTGATCAGGGTCTCTGCATTTTAGTGAGGGAGTTCTAGCTCTCACCTCTTTTCCTTTTATCCTTATTCGTCTGAGTCTGGTCTTGGTACCACTCCTTCTTATTAAGCCACTTCAAACCCTGGCTTCCAATCCTTTTTTTGCTAAGGAGGACTATAAATCCCATAATGATCAAGATCACCTCTGGCGGTAGTTGCTAGGGTTGCAAGGTAATATGTTTGCGTAAGTGCGCATTTTTCAAGACTCTCACGCGCGATTTTAAAATGAAGTGCTTCTTAACATGATTAAGAGTGGTAGTCAAGGCCTTTATCTTAAGTCTTTATCTTTATTGAATTTAATCTTTAAAAAATTAACAAGAGTCTTTAGGCTTGCTTTTGCAACACCTTTGGTTATTAAGAACCTTGCGTTGAGAATTTGGCATTCTTTCCCCGCTTGTTAAGGGCAGCCCATAGCTGGGCACTCCACACACTTCACAGCGCCCTTAGCCGTCTCATTTGGTGAAACACCATTGCTACTTTGGCCATGCCATGGGTATGCATGAAAGTCTTTTCTCTTCACTACTCAGTCGAGTGTAGGGCAAGAGGTTGACGAGTGAGATGACCAACCTAGGTACTCCCCAATACGGGAGAAGTCTCAAATAGGGGATAGTCTTGACCCAAATCAAAATGAATTTTCATGATATATCTCGCCAAAAAGGGCTATATAAAAGTTAAAATTTAATAAATATAAAATTTTGAAATAAAGGCATGTCAAGAGAGGCAAAGCCTCCGCGGGGAAAACCCTGGTCGTATGCATGTCAGGGGTCTAAAAATCAAAGGCATAAAGCCCCGACGTAATAGACCACCTCTTTGAGGGGTAGTACCTTGGAAGGATTTCGAGTCCCAATATCTCCCAGCCTGCATAAGGCTTATCTCCAATTTTTCTTCTCTTCTCCCTCCGAGGCTAAATGTTTCTCAGGTATGGCCTTGGTAGAGACACCGTTAACCATGGGCGGTTGGCTATAGGGCGCCACCTTTAAGTGCACACCCGACTTCGGTCAGTTCTTAGTGAAAGAGGAAGGAACGAGAACCCCGTCCAATAATTTGAATGCCCATTGGTGTTGCAACTAGCATTGCCTAAATAAAAATCCACAAAAAATTGAATATTTTTAAAAAAAAAATCCAAAAAATGAATATTTTTTAAAACCCATAAAAATATGCATATTCCAAAAAAACAAAAAATGCATTGTATTTTCTGATGGTGTTATTTTGTAGGGACACTTTTGCAAGGACCGGGAACTTGGGGTGAGTCCTCTTCTCACCCACATCATTAATGATTCACATTGATCTCCATGGCAATTATTATCACTCTATCTTTCAGAGTGATTCTTGTTGATTCATGTCGAGTCTGGTTATTCCTGTCATTCTGAGCAATTCGCTACCAAATCTCCTGATTACTCTGGCCGCCCTGCGCATCATTCTCCTACAAGACATTCTTGCCAATTTTATCTGGGCATTTTTTATCATTCCAATCCACATCAATCAACTGATTAGCCAAGTTGGTCCTCCTCATGAGAAACAATGCTAAAGCTCTAATGATGAACATGCTTTGCCTGCTTTGATGCTATGTTTTAACAGCCATTGCTTCGATGTTTTACTATGCCAAGCTTTGATGATCCACATGCTAATGATGGTTTAATTCATGCTATTCATGTTATGGCTGCTATACTTCAATTGCTTTATGCTTCATTATATCTTGGCTAATGAATTTTTGAGCGCAGGAAGAAGCTCTTGGTCCCACTGACTGGGCATCATCATCCAAGTCCCACGGTGTTTGCATTTCATTTCTCAGTCCCCCTCATGTTTATTGCTATCACCATCTCCCTATATGCATTTTACTATATGTGACCTATGTAATTAGATTATATCAAGGACCTTGTGGCTTTGGTAAATCTGAAATTTGAGTTCCCTTTCATCAAAAATAATGATGATTCCACAGGAATCCTAGTCGCACGGATAGGCCGTTGAGCCATCCAAGGTTGGGGACGATGGTTCCCTTTTGTGAATTGGTGCGCGGATAAACGGGTTTCGGCTTAGTATCAGTTCGCGAGATCGATTTCTTGACTCAATCTTGGCAGCTTAACAATATTATTCTTGATTGTCTTTTATTTTAATTTATTTTAATTTTCCCTTTAAACCCAGCATGCATTCATGTAGGACTTTGAATCAACTGTGAAAAATCATTCTGATAAACTAATTTTGAGAGTGAAAATGATCTTAATTTTCAAGATATGAGGTATTCATTACCGAATTGGATCCTCAGTCCGTCTTGTCGCCGTTTTGGGCTATTTTCTCGAAAACTTCTTTGTTTGGATTCTTCATTCTCTAGTTCACAATCTTTTCCTTTGATCCCCCTTGGTTGTAGCACGTCCACATTGGCTGGTAATCGCTCTCCAATGGTGAAACTCACAGGTTTGTGACCTGGGATACTTCCACCGTACTGGAACTTGATCGCTCTTTTTATCTCCATCGTGCCCGCATGCATATTCACTCTTTTCACATCCAAACAATTGTTGCTTTCATTAAACCTCCCGAGATTACTTCATCTCGAGCTTTTGATTCAATTCTCATCAGATGGTGTTGATCGTGTGTCTCATCACACCTTGGCGTCTACTTTTCAGTTCGCTCTTACTTCTTTCCATTACATTTCATTCCTCTGCGCTTCACTCCGCTCCATTCCATTCCATTCCGTGTCACTCCCTTACAAAGCAGACGCCAAGGCGGGACAGCTATAGACACGCTAAAATTGACATCATTTTGAGCATATCTCCTATCACACCGCGATGCCCAATTTGACCCTCAAATCAACATGTTTGAGTGGTTTTCCATATTTTTCTTGAATATTCAACTTTCTTCGGCTTTCTCTTATTTTTATAGATTTTTCCTGGGCTTTTCTCTAATTTTTCAGAAACTTTTCTTAACCACGTCAGACCAACTGGACGTGTTTTTAATGGGCGACTGGGTGAGTAGACGCGGCTTCCTTTTCCATTTTTGATAATTACCAAATTCCTTGAAATTTAAGAATACGTGTTTGTTCATATGGACGCTATTTCATTTTTCAATTTTGGTAATTTTCATAAACTCAAGAATAGGCGTCTTTACGTCAGGACATGATTTCCAATGATATTTTCATTAATTCTTAAAATTCAAGAATATATGTCTTCTCATTAAGACGTTATTTCTTCTGTTAATTACCAAATTCTTGAAATTCAATAAAACACGTCTGCATATGTAGACGCGGTTTCCTTGTCGATTTTTGGTAATATTCTACTTTCCTAAATAATTCAAGAAAACGCGTCCACTTGTCTCGTCGCCTATTCATGAACGTGTCCAGGACAGTAGACGCGTCTTTCCTTGCTTAATTTGATTTTGTTATCCATCCAAAATTCGTGGAATTGTTAATTCGCGTCCCATACCCCAGACGCGATTTCCTTCTTAATTTTGGAAATTTCTAATTTGGGTGACTCTATGGGTGGACACCCATTTAATGGGCGACCACGGGGTCTGATGCCATTTCCCTAAAATCTTCCGTGTTCGATTGTGGCTCCTTCCTTCCTCGTTTTGAGGTCCATTTCAACTAGGAGAAGTCCTCCAGGTGGCTTTCCAAGATGGGGAGGACTCTTCCCAAGTTTATCTCCTTCCGTGGATGATTATCCTAATTATTTTGGGAATTAAACTTCAAATCTCTCTCTATAAATAAACCCTTGTTCTTCCCTGTTGAAAAGGCCGGATTCAATAACAGAGGGGAGGTGTTGCCCAACTGCTGGCTCAAGGAGGGAGTACTCTTTGCGTCAGAGGCATCATCCCTTCTTAGACTCCCTCCCGAATGCTCATCAAAAGCTGAAGGAGAAACATTCCCAGGCTCTTCTACTCTCTCCCTATTTCTCTTAATTGCATAAGTTAGTTCACACATGCATGCATCATTCTTTTCATATCTTTCTCAACCACGTTGAGGCTCCTCCCAGTGCAACATTTGCACACACCCCATTTATGTTATTCATTCATCATCTTTTATCCCCACCCTTCGCATAGGGGTTTAAGGGTCAACACCTAATAGGTGTGTTCATCTCCATGTTTGCACGCTGTATTTATATTTCATTTGCGATTTGATACTACACTTGGTTTGCTAATCCATATTCTTTTGTTGGTGTTGCTTATTATTTTACAAGGGTAATCTCAAGGAAGACTCTCTCCATCGGCCGGCCGATAGGAAGAGATAGAACACTCACAATCCCCCACTCTTTAAGGTATCATACAATCCCTCCTTTTTATTGTTATATCATTTAAGGCCCGCGAGTCCTCTGGTGATCACCCTCCACATTAGCATCCTACATATGCTCCCACTTCTCTTTTCCCTTACTCTTAGCATATTTTCGTTATTTCTTTTTATTTTAATCTAAGTGGATTTCTTAGGATCTACAAAGTGGAGAGGATAACGTCATGAAGTGCCATGCTACCTCTGCTATATGTGAAGCAGAATGGTGAGCTACACTGAGTAACTGAGAATGCTGACGTCTAATCAACGTGCACTCTCACGTCAAAAGGTGCATGCTACACTTGACTGCTCGTAAAAAATGATAACAATCGGTATCCAACAATGGTTTCAAAAAAAAATATGAATTTGTAGTGCTCATGGATAAAATCATAAACATCTAGGTGTTTAACCTCAGTACTTACTGTAGTTGCCTTCAAAGGGGCTTTTAGAATTGAATGAGTAAGGTGAAAGGAGGTCAACCTGGTTTTAGTATGAAATTCTGGTTCATTTCTATTAATTTTGAATGTAGATATTCTCAAATGCTTATTATTGAGAAGCTCAGAATTCATCTATTTTAAACCAATCTGACTATGAGGGCTTTATCATTAGAGTTCTATAACTGAAGATTCTGAAAAATCTATAACTCTACATTTATGAACTTGGCTTCAGGCTGAAGAATTCCCATCCTAACATCTCTTGGTCTTTGATGTTTTTATAATTCCAAGGGTCAACCCCTTGTGTCCAGACTTTTGTCTGGCTGTCCTAGCATTTGCCCTTAAGACAAGTTGGTCTCTTTATGCTCCTTGCTCCAATGCTATCTACTTTCTCTGAACAATCTGCATAGACTCTCCTGGCCGCCATGAAAGCATCACCACTCCTAACATTTGGTACCATGTCTCTAAAGCATTTGGTTTTAGTTCTTCATGTATTTGGTTGGTTTTGCACTTTTCATTTCCATGCATTGCATAGAAAACTTTAAAAATCTAAAAACCAGAAAACATTAAAAAGTTGAAAAACCCTAAAAAACCTAACAATTGGCAACCAGCAAGGGACCTAACATTGTCAATCCAGGGACCCAACAATTTTGTTCTAGTATTTGACTGCTCCAGAGCTTGTGGCATTTCACTTTTGGATCTTCACTTCTACATCATTTTTGAATGCATATATGCCCTATCTGCTCTATGCCTAAAGTATTGATCTCTGATTGCATCATCCTATCATGCTCAATCATCTTGCATTTTCTTTGCCTCTCTCGTTGCTTTGATATGACTTCATGGCATCCGATGCCACCTTGTGTGACTTTTTGATGACAAGCCAAGGAATCCAACCAGTAGTGGACCCATCAAGTGGTATCATTGATTGGGCAAAGTTGGAGAAAAGGTCTGCACTCTCATCGCATTTGGATGCCTCAGTTTTGTACTTCAAATCCTTATAACCCCATGTGCTTAATTCTGATTCTTGTGTTAGCTTTAATTCTAACCCTCTTTGCTGATGGCAAAGGGGGAGAGATGTCTTGATGAGTCAGCATCTATTCAAGGGGGAGAGAAGAGAGAAGGTTTGTTGAGTCATCATCTACTTCATGATTATATTGTTAAGGTGACTCATTATGTCGCATAGTCGTCATGTATAGTTGCCATCATCAAAAAGGGGGAGAATGTTGGATATATGTTAGAATGTTGGATATATGATGTTTTGATGATGTCTGAGTATGATTCATTATCATACTATTGAATTGATTCAACTATGCTCTAATGTGCATGATAATGTTTTTGATGCTCCCAAGCTATGCTCATCATGAAAAGGCTCAAAAGACTCAAGACTCACGAGATATTCAAGCAACGATTGAGAGAATTCAAGAAAGGGAAATTGAGATTTGAAGAAAGGACCATGGCAGACCAAACTGCATGGAATATGTTCCTAGAAGCTAAGACATTGCTGTTGCATAGAAATCGAGGCAACTGACTGCACATAAAAACAAGGCAGATGACAAAATTGATGGTTTGCAAAGGTTGGCAAAAGAAAGGGAAATCAAACTAAGAGCAAAATTCAGAAGTGCAACTTCAAGAAGGCTGCATCAACCTCACAGCCTCACTGCTCCGACCTCAAGCCTTCATAGAAAGAAGAAAATCCTAAGCGATTCTTTGCTGCTCCGACCTCACCATGATGTTGCATCGACCTCAGGCTCTTCACAGAAGCCGTCCGACAGGCAACGTTCCCTAGCTGCATCGATGCACCGTCCATCCAGAGACGACGACGCAATGGCAGTGAAGCTGCATCGACACACCATCCATCCTACATCGATGCACCTATGAAGCTGCATCGACCCATGGAGATCTAGCTTGCCAGCAACTCAAAGAAACTGTGAGCTGCATCGATGCGATAGCCTGCTCCGTCGATGCATCAGAAGACTTCAAGTCTTTATTGTCAGACCTGCACAGTTTTTGAAGCTCGTACTGAGAACGTTTATAACAACTGTAAACCTATAGAATCATGGATTTCAAGGTCTGGAAGAGTCTCCCAGGTCAGAGCTTCTGCCATTTAATTATAACAGCTCAAAACATCTTTTTGGAAAAGACTTGGTCTGCCACCAAATATGTGAAAGTCTCTTCTCTGCCAGAAGACTGTCCCTTCTGTCCTAGGAAAGGACTAGTCAGGTGATCTACCCTCTAGTGCACACTGGACCAAGCCATTCCCTTTGCCAACAGATTTTCAATTATACTTTACCTTCTGCCTGCCACCGTCCTTTCCTAGGACTGGTCTGAAAAGCACTACAGCTCAAGATAAATATCCTCAGAATATTTTCTACAAGGCTAAGGAAAAATGTTGGAGAGAAATTTGACTTTCTAGCTGCTTCCTTATATCTGGTGGATCAAGTCAAACATTGTTGAAAGGTCAAAGGTCAAAAGAAGCTACTCTAATTTGAACTCCAGCCAATTTCGATTGAAGCTCTTTTGGAGGGAAAATTTCTCCACCATGATCATCTATATATATATATATATGTGAAGCTTCCAATAGAGAAGCTGCTGAAGCTGCTGCAGCTGCTGCCTTAAAAGAAAAAGCCCACGTCCTATCTGTGCCTTCAATATAAATATGCGAGAAAGAAAAGAAAACAGTGTGAAGAGTAGCCTAGCCCTGGTTCAAGTCAAGCTAGTTGTGAGAAAGGAAGAAGAAGAAGCTGAAAGGAGTGCAGCCCCTCCTTGCAGCTGGCCTAAGCTTGATAGAGCTTCAAGAGTTCGATCTGAAGCCACCGTGCCTTCTCTTGGTGTTGAACTTTCTAGTTTTACTTCTGTATTTGCAATCTTTAAACTGTGGGTGTCCGGTGCTCTTGTGAGAGACCGAAAGTGTGGTTGTTGCACTTGCAGCTTGTTGTTTTCTGTGTGTGTGTGTAGGTGTATTGTGGGTCTCATCCTTGTGTGTGCGTGTGTGCGTACGTGTGTGGGTTTGTTGTGGGGCTCTTCCCCACGTGTGTGTGTGTGTGTGTGTGTGTGTGTGTGTGTGTGTGTGTGTGTGTGTGTGTGTGTGTGTGTGTGTGTGTGTGTGTGTGTGTGTGTGTGTGTGTGTGTGTGTGTGTGTGTGTGTGTGTGTGTGTGTGTGTGTGTGTGTGTGTGTGTGTGTGTGCGTGGAGGATTTCATCCTCGTGTGTAGGTTGAGTACTTCATCCTCGTGTGGAGAAAGCCTCACCGGATTTGGTGAGGGGTGGACGTAAGTTGTAGGTTTGCAACCGAACCACCTTGAAAACTCCTTGTGCAATGGGGTGTGATTTATATGATTGATCCATTTCTCTTTTCCCACATTCACAGGACGGCCAGCATAAAGGATTTACACTTGGACTGATTTATTCGCACTAACTTGCATTTGTAGTTGTTTTTCAAACACTCACTCTAGCATCGTCTTCACTCATACATCCAGCCTATTCATTCATCTTGTTGGAGTTTGGTGAGACCCCTGCAGTCTAGTGCAGCAAGATCTCCCTTACTTCTGAACCTTCTCTGAAGATGCATCGACCTCACCACTTGGGTGTGTCGGCCTTTGCAGTTTGTGCACTGTGCTCTATTTTACTCATTTGAGCTATTGCTTTAGATCCGTTGTGCATTGTGCCAAGTGTTCTATTTGTATTATAGCAGTGGGTTGTGTTTTAATCAGCCAAGAGTTTTAATTAGGCCAAAGTTTTTGGCAGGATCTATTGAACCCCCCCCCCCTTCTAGATCTAGTTGCACCTCTTGGAACCCAGTAGACCCTATGCCATGTCAACAGGATTTAGTCAATTTGTGTTAGCCCTCTTCATTCTCTATTAGCAGACTCTGCCAGTCTGTCGACCTGATCACTGATTGATATCTCTGTTTATTTGAAGCAGTCATAATTGTCCAAATCTCTGATCATTCCTTTGAATGCATCTTCTCAAGGGGAGGTTAAAATAAATTTTCTTGCTTCAGTTCTTTCTGTTCTAATAAATTTGATAAACACCTGATCATGCGCATTTAGGTGCATCTTGCAAATTCATGCATATAGGGCATTAGATGGATAAAATGGAGCTTCCATCTCATTCATGCATTTCATATATAAAATGGAAATTGCATTTGTTAGATGCCACACATGCATGTGTTCCTTTCATGTACAGATTGTGGTCTGCATCTAGCATTTATAGTTACATCTTCATGAATGACATGATTTTGTGTGTGAATGCATTGAGGTATGTGATGCGGGACGGACCGCGGACTAGAGACCAAAGGATACGCGACCCTCGGACTCTAAACAAGCTCGCGATCGCCCCTAATGAGGGAAGCGTCGGACGTGCGCGGTTGAGAAACCGGCAAGAGCTAGGGTGGTCAACTCACGATTTCGTGCCCAGATCAGGTCACGGGATGGTCTCGCTCTCTCTCGCAGCAGCGGTGATATAAAAAGTATAGCGGGCTACGATCCTAGCATGCTCTCTAGCAGTGGCATAAAGAAATATATACGAAATAAAGTAAATGCCGAGATGGGAGTGAATATGATACCTCCACGCTACCGGGCATGGGGAAGACTTCCCGGTCGAACTCGAACTCCCGGAACAGTAAATACACAATAATTACAGTAAGACAAATTACTGCCCACTCCACGCAGGGAGGTAAAGGGCGACACAGTTGGGCCCGGGAGTAGCGGTTTCGGGTTGACCGGCCACTTCTTGTGATGCTTCGGTGGCACACGTACTCACGACCGTGGGGCCCACGTGATGGTCAGTGGGGCTGCGTGGGACCAGGGTGGTACCGCTGTGGTGGGGATGCCTGGAAGGGTGCTCCCTGGGCTGGCGGTATGTTGGTTCGCCAGTCGGAGGCCGGGCGGCTCCAATCATCACTTGTCAGAGTTGATGCCCACGGATCTGCGGCTTCTATTTTACAGCGCACGACCCGACGAGAATGGATACTGCGATCAGCACCGATGTCGGATCGAGGCACAAGAGGTACCGTTAGAAAGCTGACTTAAAATAGTTCGATCTATGGCCATAGAAAGAAACTTGAATTTCCCGTTGATGGCCTTTGTTGAATATTCAAGCTGCTGGTTCACAGGATCTAAAAACTTAGGACAGAAGTGCTGTTTCCTGAGAGTTGGCATTGACCACATTGTAGACCTCAGATTCAGGTATTGAGCTCTTCATGAAAGTGGTAGAGGTCGAAGAGAGGAAAACGGGGATATATTTTATGAAAGGTTTGGTGGAGATTTGACTTGGGAAAGGTATTTTATAGTACCTGGTGGTTGGATCTGGATAGCAGAAATAGAACTGAATTTCGGGGAAAGACATAATTTATAAAAATAGGTAGAGGGCTTTTAAAATTCGACGTAACTTTGTGGAGGATGGGGATGGTGGGCAGAACTTCCAATAAATATGGGGATTCAAAAAAAAATCAAGAAGGGGGTCGAAACCTAGAAATACAGAGCTACTGTTACACAGATCTGAACTGGGACAGAACTGGAAGGTGGAAATACACGAAATTGAAAAAATATAAAAAGAAATGTAAATGATGGGATTATTTTACTAGAGATTGGGGATCAAGTGGGGAACCAACCCTGAAAATCTCAGCTCCAGATGATGTCGGGGTTGGGAGCTAACATTCCCGGAGTAGGACTCTATCCAGCCAAACAGAACCTTGGACAGCACTTCGGATCTTGCTTTGCGGCGGCTCGATGGCGGCACGAACGGCGGCGGTGGCAGCAGAGATAGAATCTAGATGTGGAGGGGCTAAGATAGAAGTGGTTTACACCCTGAAATGCAGAAGGAGGAGGAAGGAACCAGAGGGAGAGAGAGGGGCGCAGGTTTGCTCCTTGGCAATTCAACAATTTTCTTCTCATTAATTCACATAAAATGTGGAAATACAAGTATTTATATGAAATAGAAAATGACTCAAAATGCCCTTAGATCTAGGGTTGGAAAGGGCACTAAGGGGATAGGAGAAAGTGTTTCTCCCATGTGGTCAAAACACATTCACATAATCTATTCAAACTTCACCTACCTTGCCTAATAAGACAAACAAGGGGGCGCCCCCTTCCTGGGCCTATCTTAGGCCAAGTTGGTCCAAGGCCATCCCAAGCCCAATAACCCATACATAGCCTATGGGCCTTCCAAACCTAGGTGGCCCATGAGAGGGAGAAGCCCACTTGGGCCTTAAGTGACTTTAAGGTCCATTATGAGGGCCTTAAGTCCAATATGATACAACCCCTTAATGGACTCTTCTAAATGCAACACATTGATGTATTCTACATAGTTTGTGGCCCAATGGCTTATTAAAAGCCTTACAAAGGAGCCCAAATGAAAAAAAATTAAAAAACACACAATTACAAGCTAATACAACCCATAAGACACACAAATACACACTAATACAACCCATTTGCCTTTGATGCCCCCATCAATTCTCGCCGGGTGGGAGGAACTCGACCCCGTCGAGTAAGGGGTGCTGCTGCTCGAGTAGCTTCGGTGAATCCGTCACCGTTCCAAGTAGCGCGGGTACGCTCCACTCCAAGTGATCATCACCTGCTCATTCCGTATATACTCGATATGCACATGCTGCTACGGGAAGACTCTAGTGGTGGAACACTCCGGGGTGGGGTCACTCTCAAGGGGAGGAGGCGGCTCGAAGACTCACTAGGAATCACCGCTTGGTCCCTGTAGGTGACTAGATCTAGGGCATAAATATAGAGCTGATCCCATACTCCTCGAGCGAGTCCACCTGCTTCTCACTCAGAAGGGACTGATATCGAGCTTGCATAAGACACATGCAGACTCACCATGTACTAACACACATATGCAAACCACATAAATAAGCCACACAAAACAAACCACACAAAGAAGAAACAAACTGACTCATGCATTACCCTAGACTTAATGCAATGACATCACCCACCCAGTGGCCATCATCCAAGTGCCACATCCTGAGTGTCGGTAGGCTCCTCCAGACTTTCGTACTCATCAGCTAGTTCCGGGTCGGCTTCGTAGCTGACATGTACAAGCCCAGAAGGCGAGGCTTCTCCTACCCCTTGGGCTAGAGTGGCACGAGAGGGGCATTGGTTGGCGAAGTGGCCAAACCCATGACAGTGGAAACACTGTAGTCGAGACCTACTACTCTCTCCGAGAAGTGGGCCCTTACCCTTATCCTCCCGACGGGCAGGGGGTGTAGGCAACAGGGGTGGAGTTGTAGGTGCCGTGGGTAATAGGGGTGGGGGTGCTGGTGCCAGAGAATGGGCAATGGGTGCCGGGGGGAGAGCTACGGGTGCATGTGGTTGGGGTGGAGGTAGATCCCGTGGCGGGGGAGGATGAGGTCTAGGAGCAAAGTGCTCCTGACGGGCGGGCTCGTGAGGTCGATTCATGGGACCCCTCGGGTATGGGCCTAGGGAGCTATGTGACTCGGCACTACGGAGAGGAACGGGGCCCAACTGTTGGATAGACTCGAACTCTCCCTCGAATTGCTCCATCTCGAGAGCAACTTGGTATGCATCCTCCAACTTGTCCACCTTGCGGCGGAGAAGCACATACCGTAGGTGCGGTCGTAGACCACGTAGAAATCGGGAGACAGTAAGGGAATCCTCCTCCGTGGCATCACATCGCAAATAGTATTCATCAAACTCGGTGATGTACTCGGAGACGGACCAATCTCCTTGGGTAAGACTCTGCCACCTGTCTATGAGACGATGGCGGTAAGTGGTAGGGAGGTACTTCTTCCTAAGTTTGGACTTCATCTCTTCCCACGTCTCTACCTGGGGTTCCTGACGGTGAAATAGCAGGTTCTCCATGTTTCTCCAAAAGGTTTGAGCTTGCCCTACCAATTTCATTTTGGCAAACTTGGCCTTCCATTGGTCCGACATCTCAAACCACTCAAAATATCGGTCCATACCGGCTTCTTAATCAAGATATAACCTTGGGTCTAAGGACCCGTCAAAAGTGGGAGGGTAGGCACGAACGGTCCTGAGGGCCCGCTCATCCTCATCACGATTCCGTCGTTGAACACGACGGTCACGTCTGTATCCCCTATTTTCATCTTCGGACTCATAGTCTAGCACCTCGGGGAATTGACGCCTCCTAACATCTACCCCTTGATCCCTTGGGGCAGCAGGTTGCTGAACCGGTTCTTGTTGACCATGTGTAGGTAGGGGGGGTGCCTCAACTGGGGCTCTCGGGGGTACCTCGGCTGGGGCTCTCTCTAATGTGGCAACTCTCCCTACCAGGCCCCGAACAGACTGGTCCGACTCGACGGCCTTATCCTCTAAGACCTTCATCCTTTCTTCCAGATGTGTGCCTAGGCCATCCATCCGCGTACTCAACCCGTCCATTCTATCCATTCGAGTACTTAACCCGTCCATGCGTGTATTCAACCCTCGCATTTCTCCCATAAGGGCTTGGAACATTTCGGCCACCGACGACGCATCGAGACTAGGGGCTCAGGGATCTGCCATAGGTGGTGGTGGTGGTGAGTATGGGGTGCCTCAACGGGTGGGCATGCAACTGACACACTGGCTAGGAGACACCGACTAATGCAAGCACGGACTAAAGCAAAGATGATGCACCTAGACTTAATCAAGACTCGGTACGTGGCAGAGTTAATCGATCCGAAGATCACTCGCGCAAGTGTGCAGCCTTCCCGATAGGCATAGCCTAACGTTCGGACAACACCTTTTGATATACCGATCAATGGGATGCAAGTGCAACCTAGACCGACTTAATTAGACAATGACTAGACGTAAATGACACTTTTTTTTGTTTTTTTTAACACCCTAGACTCAACTGGCGCTCTGATACCAAACTGATGCGGGACGGAGCACGGACTCGAGACCAAAGGATACGCAACCCTCGGACTCTAAGCAAGCTCGTGATCGCCCCTAACGAGGGAAGCGTCGGACGTGCGCGGTTGAGAAATCGGCAAGAGCTAGGGTGGTCAACTCACGATTTCGTGTCCGAATCGGGTCACGGGATGGTCTCACTCTCTCTCGCAGAAGCGGTGATATAAAAAGTATAGCGGGCTACGATCCTAGCATGCTTTCTAGCAGCGGCATAAAGAAATATATACAAAATAAAGCAAATGCCGAGATGGGAGCGAATACGATACCTCCATGCTACCGGGCATGGGGACGACTTCCCGACCGAACTCGTACTCCCGAAACAGTAAATACACAATAATTACAGCAAGATAAATTACTGCCCACTCCACGCAGGGAGGTAAAGGGAGACACAATGGGGCCCGGGAGTAGCGGTTTCGGGTTGATGGGCCGCTTCTTGTGATGATTCGGCGGCACACGTACTCACGACCGTGGGGCCCACGTGATGGTCAGTGGGGCCGCATGGGACCAGGGTGGTACCGCTGTGGTGGGGACGCCGGGAGGGGCACTCCCTGGGCTGGCGGTATGCTGGTTCGTCGGTCGGAGGCCAGGCGGCTCCGATCTTCACTTGTCGGAGTTGCTGCCCACGGATCTGCGGCTTCTATTTTGCAACGCGCGACCCGGCGAGAATGGATGCTGCGATCAGCACCAATGTTGGATCGAGGCACAAGAGATACCGTTGGAAATCTGACTTAAAATCCTTCGATTTAGGGCTGGATAAAGAAACTGAAATTTCCTGTTGATGACCTTTGTCGAATATTTAAGCTGCTGGTTCACAGGATCTGAAAAATTAGGACAGAAGTGATGTTTCCTGAGAGTTGGCGTTGACCGCATTGTAGACCTCCGATTCAACTGTTGGGCTCTTTATTAAAGTAGTAGAGGTCGAAGAGAGGAAAACGTGGATATATTTTATGAAAGGTTTGGTGTAGATTTGACTGAAGAAAAGTATTTTATAGTACCGGGTGGTCGGATCTGGATAGTAGAAACAGAACTGAATTTGGGGGAAAGACATAATTTCTAAAAATAGGTAGAGGGCTTTTGAAATTCGACGAAAATTTATGGAGGATGGGGATGGTGTACAGAACCTCCAATGAATAAGGGGATTCAAAAAAAATCAAGAAGGGGGTCGAAACCTAGAAATACAGAGCTACTGTTACACAGATCTGAACTGGGATAGAATTGGAAGGTGGAAATACACGAAATTGAAAAAATATAAAAATACATGTAAATGATGGGATTATTTTACTGGAGGTTGGTGATCAAGTGGGGAACCAACTCTGAAAATCTCAGCTCCAGATTATGTCGGGGTTGGGAGCTAAAATTCCTGGAGTAGGACTCTGTCTAGCCAAACAGAACCTTGGACAGCACTTAGGATCTTGCTTCACCGCGGCTCGATGGCGGCACGAACGGCGGCGGCAGTAGCAGAGATAGAATCTAGATATGGAGGGGCTAAGATAGAAGGGGTTTACATCCTGAAATGCAGAAGGAGGAGGAAGGAACCAGAGGGAGAGAGAGGGGCGCAGGTTTGCTCCTTGGTAATTCAACATTTTTCTTCTCATTAATTCACATAAAATGTGGAAATACAAGTATTTATATGAAATAGAAAATGGCTCAAAATGCCCTCAGATCTAGGGTTGGAAAAGGCACTAAGGGGATAGGAGAAAGTATTTCTCCCATGTGGTCAAAACACATTCACATAATCTATTCAAACTTCGCCTACCTTGCCTAATAAGACAAAGAAGGGGGCGCCCCCTTTATGGGCCTATCTTGGGCCAAGTTGGTCCAAGGCCATCCCAAGCCCAATAACCCATACATAGCCTATGGGCCTTCCAAACCTAGGTGGCCCATGAGAGGGAGAAGCCCACTTGGGCCTTAAGTGACTTTAAGGTCCATTATGAGGGCCTTAAGTCCAATATGATACAACCCCTTAATGGACTCTTCTAAATGCAACCCATTGATGTATTCTACATGGAATGTGGCCCAATGGCTTGTTAAAAGCCTTACAAAAGAGCCCAAATGAAAAAAAATCAAAAAACACACAATTACAAGCCAATACAACCCATAAGACACGCTAATACAAACTAATGCACACTAATACAACCCATTTGCCTTTGATGCCCCCATCAGTATGCCTTGCATGTTGCATTCTTCCAATGTGTGCTCGCATGATATATATGTGATATCAGCACCTTTGAAAATTTTTATGGCCAAATACTTCCTTAAATAAGCTACACTTGACTCATGGCTTGTGTGCAATATGTCAATCACATAGGGGGAGCTTAATGATCATGTATGTAGCATAATTTTTAGCATACACTAAGAAAGTACACCTTCACAAATTTCTGCATTGAAATGTATTTGATGGATATCATTTATAAGGATATAGGAAATTCTTCTTAACACTTTTGTGAAACTCAAAATCTTGCATCTCCTTTGAAGACTTATGTTGAGAAAAGAATTTCTTGCCTCATGTGAAAAAAAGTGTTTATGCAAAAAGAAAGGAGGAAAACCAAGCCTAATAACCGGGCCTCCTCATTGAAAAAATGAGGAGAGTTCATGTAAATGGGTGAAGCGGAACTCCAATCTGAATTAAAAGAAAAGGAAAAGAAGACAGAGCAATGATCAAACTCACTGAGTAAGTCGAATGCATGCCACCTGAGTGTTGACACCCGTTTTCAGCCTACAAGTTAGAGTCTTTCTCTTATTCATCTTTTATTTTGTCCTGAATTATCCGTTGTTTTGGAGTCTTCCTTGAGCATACTTCGAGCTCATTCTTGATCATTTTTTCGGGCCCATTAAGCCTTGGAGGCTATTTTTCTCGATTGTCGCATTTTCGGGCATGTTTTCATTGTCGCGGTCGTCGCTAAACCGCGTTCATTTCCTAAATTCAGTCGATCAATTTCTAAAGTTCAGTCGACTGACTTGGCCCATATTTACTGACCCTGGTCGAGGTCTATTGGTCAACTGCGATCATGAGATCGCGGTCGACCATCACGGACGATCGACCATCAGTCCACGCTCTCCTTGTGTTGCCTGAGTGAGTCGACCTATGCCCATTTCATTTGACTAAATTTCTAAGTTCAGTCGACTGATGACAATTTTAGTTGACTAATTTTCCATTTTTCCCCCTTTGCTTGGTCGCGGTCTGTCAGTCGACCGCGATCATGATATCGCGGTCGACTAGCAGACCGCGTTCTCCTTGGGTGAGTCGACCCATGGCCTCTGTGCATCGATGCAGCCTTTGGGTTTTTTATTCTTTGGGAAGGTAGCAGTTCTCGCCTGACCGCGTTCTCCAAGTAGCGGTCGCGCGACTGACTGCGTTCTTAGTGAAGAGTCATGTTCGTCCCGAACTCTATTTTCTCCAGTCGAGGATGCCTTAGAGTCCTATTTCAAGCCATCTACTCCGAGGATTTTGTGCCAGATCAGTTCCTACCCCTTCTAGGGGCATTATCTTATCAATATCCCATGGATTTATCTCTAAAAATCCTATCTTTTTGGGATTTATCCTCAAATTCTGATCTAGGGCTTCTAGGGTCTATAAATAGCCTCCCATGGCCATGAGCTCGAAGGGAGGATATTTTTTGATGTGTGGCAAAGCCATGCCGCACTGCCAACTCTCTTCTTCGACCCCCAATCACCAAGGAAGCCTTATGCCTTCATCCTCCTTCTAGGGTTCTTTCTCTTTGTTGTTTTTTATGTTTCTGCACTATTCTTTCTACACATCTCTTCCACGCATATTGCACGATTTTCCTCAACTTTTTCATCTCTATTTTGTTGTGTTTTCTACCTCTTTACACTCTTCAATCATCATACAAACACACACCTATTTTTGTTCCCTTCTACAGGGGTTAAAAACCCTCCCCAGGTGTGTTCTTCCCCCAATTTTCATGCTTGTTTTTCATATGGGATTGATGCTACACCTTCATGTCCTAATGAGTTTTTATCTCTTGTTTCTTTGTTTCGCAGGATAGGCAAGTGTAGGATGTGAGGCCCTTGGTTTCTGGCCGGCTGGAAGGCGAGGAGGAGCTGAACCACGAAGTTCCCACATCCCTTGATGAACACGGTAGAGCGCGGTCCACGTTCTCATTGTCGCGGTTCTGTCTTGACCGCGTCCTAGCCAGAAGCACCCCCGGGCTATTTTTGGTTATTCCTCCATCTTTCCAAGGTATGCAGCGCTGTTACTATCTTCTTCCTGTCTTCTGCACAGCTATCCTTGGTGGCGATCATGATATTTTTCTATCTCTTTATTGCCCCTTCCTTTTCTTATACTACATGCTTATATTTGCATTTGTTCATTGTTCGAGGCAGATTATTTATCTACAACCTCTATTTTTTGGCGATCACGGTGGGACCTCTAGTGCCCATCATGCCACTCATGCCTTCCTGCGATCTGTGTGTGTGTTTCTATTTAGATAGCATCTCCTTGATTTTTCCATTTATTGTCTATTTTTCTATTTTTTAAGAAGTTCGCGGTCTCCCCAGAGACCGCCTTCATGAGAACGCGGTTGCTCATGAGTCCACATTCACCCTCTGGAGGCTTAGGGGCAACCCCCAGGTATGTTATTCTTTTGATCGTTTGAGTTGCTTCGTGGTTTTTGATTATGTTTTTTCATAGTTCTGCCCTTCTATCCATCATATTCTCTTAGTTCTCTCATGTTATTTGCATCCAACTTGTTTTGTTTGTATATATCCATCTTATATTGATCTGCTAGTCTTTAGGCTAGATTTGCATACACTCTGGTGCACATAGGATCATCCATTGCATATTTTAGTTGCATTCCTACCTTGGTAAGTGATCCTCTCGACTTCATATTCCTCGGAGTCGACTAGGTGATCTTATCTAGGACCTCCATAAGTCTTCGCGAGCCGTGGATTCCCACACGGATGCCAAGCAGGTTGAACTGTTGCACCCCCTAGGTTCTGCATTTGCATCCGCGTGAGAGAGTGACTCCTAGGTCAACCCGGAGTGTGGGCCCCTTTCCCTTTTAGGATTCTTATTCTTGAGGGAATTATGCCTAATTAAAATATTAAAAGGTCCACTAAAAATTCAAAAAAAAATTCGCATCATCTTAACTTGTTTGACTTGGGTGAAACCTCTCATGTTGCATTGTTTGTGAAGTTTGAGTTTTGATAAGCTTGTTCGTGACGTTTGTGCTGCATTTTCTCATCCTTCATATAGGCTTTGTTGTTGATAAATCCATTTAGTTTTAAACCATTGGTCGTGTCTTATAGCCTGATTCCATTGTCTCAGTCATTTGGTTTGGTTGGCTTTCTGTGCATAAGTCAGGTCGCGGTCACTTGTGGACCGCTTTCTTCTAGTAGCGATCATCACCGAACCGCAATTTATCCCGTAGGTTCACCCTCCTCATCCTTCACACCCTATTCCCTAGTTGTATTTTACATTGATGTTCCTGTATTTTGGGTAAGTCTTCGCCTCCCTCATGGAGTTCCACCTTAATCCCATGTATCCTTCTCCCCAAGTTTCCTTCTCCCGTGTGGAATCTTCCTCTCACGTGGGCCCTTCTTCCTGTGGTCCACCTGACCCTTCTGATGAACAAGCAAATCTCATGGCCCATATCTCTTGCCTTGTTCAGCAAAAGGTTCAGGCCCAAAAATTGCTTGAAAACCATCTTAATGGGCCTTCTTCCCATGCTGCTAGCCAAATTGGTCCATATCCTATTGTCCAGTCCAGGTCTATGTATCTTTCCACTACCGGAATGGGCCCTCCTTCTTCTCCGCCCGGATCCCCCTATCTGGCCCACTATTCCATCCCTGGTCCAAATTCACAACCCTTTTCCCAAGTTGGCTCGCCTTACTCTCAATCTCTCCTTACCCAGGAGATGATTTCTCAAGCCCAACGCCAGCTTGATGAGCTTCGGCGGCGAATCGATCCTAAACCTTCCTTAAGTGTTCCATTTGCATTTCAAAATCTCCGAATTCTGCCACCTTCATAAATTCCTACTTATCGCTGTTATGGTGGAACCGGTGATCCATATGTGCACTTGAAGGAGTTCATCTATGAGTCGGCTTAGTTTCAGCACGACCGCCATTTAATGGCTTACTTGTTCGGTCTATCATTAGAAGGCCTAGCTCGGGATTGGTTCTTCTCTCTGCCGCAAGATCAAGTTGTGAATTTTTAGATTCTTCAAGAGAAGTTCATCCAGCAGAATTAAGACCAGGTTGGGCCTAGGTACTCTATTGTGGATTTGGCCCAAGAGAAGATGACGACCAATGAGAGTTCTCTACCTTTGTTGACCGATGGCGTCATATGGCCGCGCAAGTCCCGGGACATATTCTGGAGAAGGAGCATATTAAGATTCTTATTTCTAATGCAACGCCTGAATATCGTTTCATCTTAGCCTTGAATGATATCACCTCCTGACAACAACTCTATAGTCGAGCTCGCTTCATTTGCCATCAACTTCAAAATTCCCTTGACTCCGAGTCCCCTTCACATTTTGCATCCATGTATACCTCTCACCAGTCTTCCATGAGTCCGCCATCTGCATCTACCCCTTACTCATCCTCCACGAGTCAGCCTTCCGCCTCTCACCAATCCCCCGCAAGTAAACCATGCCCCATCCACGGTCAGCCTTCTACCTCCTCATATCCACATTTATCTCCGCCCCTGGTCAAGGGAACACCAAACCCCAAGCAAGTGGATGTTGTCCACTACATACCTCCCCATCCCGCTCATCATGCACCATCATCTAGTCCCTCCACTAGTTGCCATGCAACCTTGCTTTAACAACCACTGCTTCCCTCGCCGCAAGCCCCTCCTCTATCTCATACTCATCATCATCATGCTTGCCCGAAGCAGGCTTATTACCCTCCGTTGCTAGAGTCTTTTTCAGGTGTCTTCCGGGCTTTGATGGCCACTCACGCGTTATGACTTCCTCCGGTTGAGTCCTGCCAACCCGCAGTCAAAAATTAGCTCCAATATTGTGCATACCATTTTCAGCAAGGGCATTTAGTTGAGGATTGCCCTAAGTTTTGAGATTATGTTTATGATCTGGAAGCTAAGAAGAGGATTAATTGGCCTACTATTTGCAAAATTTTTGGCGTATCTTCTTAGCAAGCAGCAATAGCAGCCGCAAGCGCCGCTCAGGCAGCTATCTCCATCATTGCATCACCACGGGCACCCCTGTGATTCATTATCTAGTGATGCACTCGCTCCATCGCCTGTCCCATCACCCACTCCATCACCCATTCCCTCACCTAGTCCATCGCATGTCCTGTCACCCGCTCCATTGCCCGTTCCATCACCCATTTCCTCGCCCAGTCCATCACCTAGTCCGTCACCCGCACCATTGCCTGTCCCATCGCAATATCCATCTCCGTCACCTCCACGAACCCAAACCTCTGCTCAGGCTAGTGCCTCCCCTTCCACTTCCGCTCCCATCGCCATTGCTTCCGCTCCCGACGCCGCTCGTTGTGTCATGTCGATACGTCGACGATGGGCGCCACGACCCTCCTCTTCATCCTCTCCATCACTGACACCATCGATCTCCATCACCCCCGTTGCCCTCATCATCGCCCTCATTGCTCTTGCCAAGGCTACTTAACCCATTGCCATTATCTTCGCCACCTACCCTTCCAAAGTCAACTAACCCGTCGCCTTCATCATCTTCATCTTCCTCATTGCCTGAGCCTGAGCAAACTACACCTTCGCCTTCGCCTTTACCCCCACCTGTACCCAAGCCTGCCATTTCCACTATGCTTTCACCGCCGCTACCTAAAGATGCCATACCCATGGAAGCCTCCACGCTGTCCAAACCTATTTCCTCCACTTCTTCACCATCTACTTCCACCCCACGGAGCGGGTGCGCACTGCCTATGGTGCCCCTTGGGTCTGGTCCCTTGGGAGAAAATGAGCCAAGTCAAGATAGTTCAGTATCGATTGTGCACGTCAAGATTCATGATTTTATCGACCGCATGCCAATTTGTGTCCCCGTCTCTGGCTACGTTGGGGATGATGAGCTTTCACTCCCGATGATGGCTGCCGAGAAGAGGTCCCGTGCATTTATGTCAGTTCCTTCAAAAGTGAGACTGGTGGCAATCTCATTGCTCGTCGGGGGATCTATTATTGATGCTCTTATCACCCCTCGCTCCGTTACTGATTAGATTACCGGTCAAGAATGGTTCTTTACCCGGATTATGCTAACGCATAAGGCGGCCAAAGAGGTCATGAGTTCTATGTTCAAGGGGCAATTTGTCGTATTCTCGAGGTTTTCTAAGGACATTTTGCAATTTTTATGCAATCTCCCTCGATTTATTAGTAAGCCGGCCATGTCAACGCCGCGCATTGCTCTCCCTCAGCTTCACCTTCCTCATTTGTCAAGGGAGCTATGCTTCAGGTCTGATTGTCGAGTGGAATTGCCGAACCTCATGCTTCCCATGCCAAGTGACAAAACTCCATGGATTCATGTTCTTCATCCTAAGGAGTTGTCTTTTCAAGAATGTCTGGATATTGCTAGCATCGGGTGCCTAGGGGCAACTGCCACGACGAAGCTGCATGTTCATAACCGGGCTAGGTCATCTGTCAAGCGGGCCCGGTATTTAAGGAGACATCGCAAGTTGAAAGGCCTGGCGGTCTGATACCACACCAAGCAGGTCCATTATCAAAAACTTTCAGCTAAGAAAAGGCGGAGGCGCAAGTTCAAAGGCCGCCCGTGGTGGACTCAGGGGTCACTTCTTCCTCCCCATCCTTTCATTCATCATTCCTTTTACTTAGTTCCCACTCTTGGGTGGTGTACCTTCCCTCTTCTGATCCCATATCTTTAATCTTCTCCTCTCTTCCTAGGTCCACAGGCCCTCATCCTTTTCCTTTTCATTAGGAACCTCCAAACCTTCCTCATCCCTCCAGTTTTTAATCTTCATTTCGTGCATCCTCTCGTTTGGATTGTCTGGATTGTTTTCTTGATTTCGAACTACCTTTTGGCTCTTCCTCTTCTCATCCGGAGCCTCCGGATCTCCTTTGTTGTTCCAATTTTAAATTTTCATTCGATTCTTCTCCTCCGGAGCTTCCGGGCTCTGCCCACTCCCCTGGTTCATCTCTGATTTCGTTAGATTGCTCTTTTCTTTTACTTTTTCAGTATCATCATTATTTTTTTATTCCTTCTTTATCACCCTTTTGAGGTTTTCACCCTTTCTCTTGCTATTTTTGAGACTTTAGTCTGCCTTAATCTCATTTGATCTCTGGTTCTTCTGTAGACCGTTCCTTGTTATTAGGGTCTCTACACCCTCGCGAGGGAGTTCTAGCCCTCATCTCTTTTCCTTTTATCCTTCTTCATCCAGTTTGGACTTGTCTGTCGCTCCTTCCGTGTTGAGGAATCTTTAAACCTTTGCTATCCTCCCCACCATGGTCATGTCAAGCAAGGAATACGAGGCTCTCGCCGATCAAGATCGCTTTAGGATGCTACTTCCACTCCATGGGTCGCAAGGTATCTTTTAATTGCGTAAGAGTGTGCTATTATTCTTGATATTTCTATTTATTCCTACACGTGGTTATGATGCTAGTTCCTTAACACGTTTGAGTGGTTTAGGAGTCTTAGTTAGGTCAAGTTTAGTCAAGGTTTAGTTCGCTTCTGCAGCATCCTAGGTTGGTGATAGCTCCACGCTCGGAGTCAGATGTTTCTCTCCCCAATCACTAAGTGTGCCTTTGAGCATGGTTTTCATACACTGCACGGCAAGCTATAGTTGACCCCTCTGATGCAACACTGTTGCTGCTTTGGCCATCCTTTGGGTATGCACAAAGGCCTTTTCTCTTCTCTGCTCGACCGAGTGCAGGGGCAAGAAGTAGACGGGTAAGACCACCAACGAAGGAGCTCCCTGATGAGAGGTCTCAAATAGGGGCAGTCTCAATGACCCATCCAAATATGAGCTTTCATGTGAAATATAGCCAACAAGGGCTATTCTTATAAAGATAAATTAATAGAAAAATTGTGGAAATCAAAGGCATGGCAAGAGTGGCAGTATAGTTCCCCGTGGGTCATGAGCCCAGTCATAGGTGTGCCTAATAAGTGGGTCCAAAATCACAGATACAAAGCCCTGGCGCAACAGACTATATCTTTGAAGGGTAGTGCCCTAGAAGGAAGTCAAGTCCTGATATTTCCCATCTTGCATACGGCTTATCCCCAATTTTCTTCTATTTCTCCCTCCGAGGCTGGGTTGTATCCCACGTATGGTCTTAGTAGGGGCACCGTTCTTTAGAAACAGTTGGTTGTAGCGTACCACCCTCAAATGCACGCCCTGCTCAAGGAAGTCCTTAATGAAAGGGGGGAAGGAACGATGACCCCTAGCCAGTAGTTTAAGCCTGTCTGTGTGCTGCGGATAGCTTGGTTAAAATAAAAAAGAAAAAAAGAAAAAAATCAGATATTTTGGAAAACAAAATCAAATATGTACAAAACAGAAAAACAAAAAAAAATAGAAAATCATAAAAATTCAAAAATATGTGTCTTTTTGTTCTGCATTTGTTTATTTTCTGGCTTTTGTCTATTTTTGAGAACATATATAATATGTTTGTTAAGTGTGCAGGTTGCAGGTCTTCAAGCTTTCCTTGCTCTATCTTTCGCTCTGCCTCCTGTCCACACCTTTCCGATCTGTCTCTTCTTCAATCTTATCCCTTGATATGTTCGTAAGCTCATGTCCTTCTTCAGCTCTCATTTGCTCTTTCGTTTCTTCAGGTCTCCATTGAGAGGGCTTTGCCTTATGACTCTGAACCTGGCGGCTCTGCTTTGCCTGATCTTAGGTTTCAGTTGAAGCACATTTTTCATTTCTTTTGGTTGTTTCCGCCATGTGTTTCTTGTCCCACAGCGTTTGCAGTCCCACCATGTCATGTTTTGTTTGTCATCCCACTGTGCCTGCTGTCTTACAATGTTGTCGTCCCACTGTGCCTGTTTTGTTTGCTATCCCTCCGTGCCGTGTTTGCCATCCCACCATGTTTTATAGTCCCACCACACTTGTTGTTTGTTTGTTTATGATGTTATGGCCATGACGTGATTTGGTGCTATGTTATATTTTGCTCATTTTGTGGTTATTTTGCTTATTGTCATGGTTGTCTTATTTGAAAATCCCATAAAAATTTGAAAATTCAAAAATCCAAAGAATGTTGTTTCGCCTGCGCAGGTAAGTTAGGTATGGCTCTCTATCCCTGCTCTTTGTTGCATTACTATATGTTATTTCTACGTTATTATATTCTCTGAAGGACCTACTGGCTCTCCGTTTGTTCTAGGATCTGATGTTCCCCTTTACCAAAAATGATGATGATCTAGAAGCATGCGGTTAATCGCTGAATAGGCCGTTAGGTTGAGTCAGATGGGGGACGATAGACTCTATCTCGCACGCCGTGGTTGTAAGAAGACTCTTGACCCCAGCTTATTCGGTCTAGCAATATTATCCTTGTATACTTTCTATTTTCTCTTTCTTTACATTCATTTTTATGATTTCTTTATTGTAGCCTAGCATGCATCATGTCATTTTGAGCATTCACGCCTCATGATTCCTTCAAGGTTCCTCCTCAACAATAGTTAATTGCACTCAACTCTTTTGAATAAGAGATCCTCATTCCACTCCGAATTTGAATATCTTCTCTGATCTATTCGTTCGGCCTAGTTGGCCAGCATGATTCTTGTCTATATTTTATTTCAATCCTCTTTTCAGCTCTTGCTCTTCCGATCCCCTCATTGGCTCTAGATTGTGTCCCCTAATGAGGTCGATCGTGTTTTTCTTTCCTTAGTTAGTTCTCCAGACATGTGTCATCCGCGTCAGCTGTTCCTTGTGGTTAGTTCGACATTTTCTGGAGAATTCATGTCGCTTGCTAGTTGTGACGGGTGTCTTTTACCTTGATGCCCGCTTTTCAGTTCTCTCTGTTTCATCTCCGTGTCATCTCCATTTTCATGTCATTTTCGCTTTCGCTTCATCTCCATTGCATTTCACCTCCGCATCGCTTCCGCTCGTTCCCTTGCAAAGCGAACATCAAGGAGGGGTATCTGTTGACATCCGTTTTTAGCCTACAAGTCAGAGTCTTTCTCTTATTCATCTTTTATGATGTCCCAAATTATATGTTGTTTTGGAGTCTTCCTTGAGTGTACTTTGAGCTCATTCTTGATCATTTTTTTGGGCCCATTAAGCCTTAGAGGCTATTTTCCTCTATTGTCACATTTTCGGGCCTATTTTCATTGTCGCGGACGTCGCCAAATCGCGTTCATTTCCTAAATTTAGTTGACTGATTTTTGAAGTTTAGTCGACTGACTTGGCCCATATTTATCGACCCTAGTCGTGGTTTGTCGGTCGATCGCGATCATGAGATCACAGTCGACCATCAGACAGCGTTCTCCTTGTGTCGCCCGAGTGAGTCGACCTATGCCCATTTCAGTCGACTGAATTTCCAAGTTCAATCGATTGATGACGATTTCAGTCGACTGATTTTATGTTTTTTCCCCTTTGCCTGGTCGTAGTCTGTCGGTCGACCGTGATCATGATATCGCGGTCGACTAGCAGACCACGTTCTCCTTGGGTGAGTCGACTTATGGCCACTGTGCGTCGGCGCAGCCTTTGGGTTTTTTCTTCTTTGGGAAGGTAGCGGTTCTCGCTTGACCGCGTTCTCCAGGTAGCGGTCGCGTGACTGACTACATTCTCAGTGCAGAGTATTGTTCTTCTCGAATTCTATTTTCTCAGGCCGAGGATGCCTTAGAGTCCTATTTCAAGCCATCTACTCTGAGGATTTCATGCCAGATCAGTTCCTATCCCTTCTAGGGGTATTATCTTATCAATATCACATCGATTTATCTATAAAAATCCTATCTTTTTGGGATTTATCCTCAAATTTCGATCTAGGGCTTCTAGGGTCTATAAATAGCCTCCCATGGCCATGAGCTCGAGTGGAGGACATTTTTCGATGTAGGGGTGAAGCCATGCCACACTGCCAACTCTCCTCTTCGACCCCCGATCACCAGGGATGTAACACCTTGGAATGTTCTAGGATTTTTTTAGAATTAAATAAAATTATTAAACATTTAAAAAGGCTTAATAGACTATTTAATGAATTATGGGTTAATTAAATTGATTTAAAGGTCCTATATTAACCAAAGGGTTAAAGCCCAATTTAAATAGGCCCAAAGACCAAATCCCAAGACCCATAGGCCCAAGCCCACTTCTAGAAGCGAAATTAGGGCTAAATTCAGATTTAAAATTGATAAATAAGGCAAATGGGGGATAAATAGCAGATAAATAAAAAAATCTAAAAATTTCAGATAAAAATGTCATAAGGCGGTCTATCGCAAGACCGCCACCTAATGAAGGCGGTCTCGCGACGACCGCAACTTCCTTCCGAAAACGAGGATTGAAGAGACGTGAAAAGCTTAGATTTTTGGCATCCAAATCACCTTGGATCGATACTATCTGGAATGTAAACCTATCTAGGACTCTTGGGGATTGACTTTAACCCCAATTGGGACTCCCAAATCGACCTAATCCTTAGCCATAGTTCAAACCCTATAAATAGGGCCCATAAACGATCTGTGCGAACCCTTGTTTTGGCTCGCGCGGTTCTACGATAAGATGATGTTAATTCGTGTTAGTCCTTTAGAGGATTGTATTCTCCTCAGTTTTTTCTAACATTCCTCCCAATCTCGTGCTAGCAGGTCAAGCCGTTGGAGAGTTAGGAGGACCGGAAGTCGCTGGTTCTCTGCAGATTGCACAGGAACAAGTGTGTCCGTCCAGCGAAGATCAGAAGTTTAGAAGCCCTAGCAGAGGTAATTTTACGTTGAGTCTTTAAAACAAATTGCTCTCCTTTATATCTTCCACCTCCCATCCAATTCTCATTAATTAAGGCCAAGCGGTTAGGGAGTTAGAAGGCCAAGAAATTGTCAGTTCCACGCAAGACGCGCAGGGGCTAGCATCACCTTTCAGTCAGAAATTTGAAGTTTAGAGTGTTTCCCAGAGGTAGGTTATCTCGTGGATGGCTAAAATAACGTGTTAGGAGTAAAAGCCCTCTGTTTTCATAAGATTTCATGCTTCCTACACGTCGTATTTCATGTTTTACTATCACTGTGTAGTTAGGTTATTTCTGCATGCATGACCTTGCACCTTAATAGAACAGATGATGACTTTGGCCAAATTCATGCAAATCCATGCACCACTATAAATTAATTTTGTTCTACTATGCCTTATTTCCTTGTTTACCATGATTTCCATGCATTAATTACCCTAGATTGGGCGTTGCACGCATGATTTTCACCCTTCTGTCTGAGAGGCAGAAGGCGGTCGCATAGAGACCGCAGCTTCCAAGAAGCGATCTCCAAAAGACCGCAGTTTTCATAAAGTGGTTCCATGATGACCGCCTATTCCTTTCTCTCTTCGGTTCACCCAAAATAGTAGCCAGATCATCTCCTTTTTGATTCCTAGCTAAATTATCTATTTGACTATATTTTATCCACATATGTTCACTGTTATGTCATGCATCAATCATGCTAGGTGTCATGTCTATCATGTTTCAGAAACTTATTTTAATCATATGTTATTTTCATGCCAAAATCATATAGTTTTGTAATAAAGATGTTTTCAATGAATCATGAAACACGTTATATGGATGTTTTGGTCGCTGTGTTGTACGATTTCGCTCTCATCTCATGTCTTTCTGGTTAAGTACATAGTGCGTATATCGGTCTAGGGCTATTAGTTACACTTTACACGTATAGGCACACTTTCTTGGACTTGTGACCCTCTCCGTTAGATATTCCTTCCACCAGACTAGGTGACCTTATTTCAAGGCCTCCGTAAATCTCCGTGACCTTGGGATTCCCACTAGGACACCGAGCTGATTGTACCCTTAAAACCCAATGGTCTAGAAAGCACTTGTGTTACCGACATTTTCTGCACCGTGGATAGATTGCGGTCCTTAGGCGACCGCCACCTTCTGGTAGCGGCCTGACCATGATCATTTTCTGCCTGCTATGCTATCGATTTGACTCTTCTTTCTTCTGGCGTCGACTCCGTCAAGTAGCAGTTCCCTCTTGACCGCTAATTTTAAGAAACGGTCCAACCTTGACCGCCATGTCAAAGAGACGGTCCTGGCTTGACCGCTTTCTTCCATCTTGTGCCCTAACCCGTGGTTTGACCCAAGGGTTAGTAATACTCTGATCCTAGGTGGTCCTTTGATTATCTGGAACCTAACACTATGTTTAATAAGCTATTGATAAATTATGGAAATTAATAAATGTACCGTTATGCTGCCAGATTCCTCCCGTGGCATGACCTTATCTTTAAACCATCTTTGATCTCATGAATTCAATTTGGTACGTTCTCACCTTGATTTTTGCTATCATGAAACCATTGTTTGAATTGTACATTATTGGTTGAGCTTTATTTATATCTCATGAAAGTAGCTTGATTTATAACTTGAAGATGCAAGAGAGGGCACGGACAGTCTCCAAGGGCTCGATGCTAACCCCCTCAACAGATAGCCGGAAACATCCTGTAAACCATGGGGTATGATGAACATTGGCGTTGCATTGCGCCGGGAGTACTTTTTTTATAAACGGGTGAAAACCACGAGGCTCATCATGAAATTACAATCTTGCTTGGTACATGACTTTCTAGTGCATAGCCTCTTAAGGTTATGAAAAGTACATTCTCGTTACATTCTAGTACATTCTTGTTAATGAAAGGCCACTTTATAATCTTACTTGATCATGCTCTCTATCACGTCCTGAGCGTGGAAGATACTCGGATGCGTGACGCGTCTATATAGATCGTGTCATTAGAGTGATAGAATTTTTGACATACATAATTACGGAGTGCGCAAAAGACTAATAAAATCTAATAATCCCAATAGTCCAAGTGATGATTATTTGATTAACCAAAGGAATTAAAGATAGTCCATGACAATTCCAAATTTAAAATCCAACACTAGGCTACCTGCTTTAACACGGTTTAGACAACTAAACTGACATATTGGAAATACAAGGTAGGACTCAAGTGAATTCAAAAGATGCGACTAGCTAATGATAGGCGAATGGCGTTCTAGCACTCTTCACTCGGTCTCAAACCCATTCTTGTGGATGTCGCTATCCGAATCACCTGAAAATGTTAGGAAGCAACTGGATGAGCGAATCGCTCAATAGGAATTACATCTCAAATTCGAGCAATCTTTAAGTGATTTACAGTTTGCATGTATTATCAATATGGCTATGCATGATATATGCATAAGAAAATCAGGTATACAGGTAAATCTATGCATGATGAATGATAAGAGATCAAGAACTATATGGAGAGAGTATCACATGAATTCAAGTAATTGACAAGTAGTATTTCAAGAACTTATAGCTGTAGATGCCACTTTTGGGCAAGCAGGAACTCATGTACAAGTATAAACTCAGGTGCAAGAATGAACTCATGAACAAGTATATCTTAGGTACGAGCAAGTAAAATTCAATTCAAGCAAGTAATATCAAGTATGTGTCAGTAGAATTGGCTACTTCAATCAAGCAAGTAATCTACCCTTTCTCGGGCCACAAGTCAAGTATTACCCGTTCCAGGCCACACAAGTCAAGTCAAGCAAGTAAAGAGAGTAAGTGTGGAGTGTCTCAAGTCAAGCAAGTACTCCGGTACAATGCCAAACACCGTGGTCAATAAACTCCCATGAGCATAAGTACCTTCGGGTGCTCCTCCCAGGACCAGATCGGGCCCTATACGCACAGCATTTCATGTATTATTTTTGACATCCACTCTCATTTATAGCCAATATGGAATTTCAAGAAATTAAGAAACGTAGTATTACTGACAAAGATTAACTAATCATTTGGTTATGGAGGACTCTAGAGGTGGCCCCTACAGGCTCAAGAGGTGGCTCCTGTCGTGTAGCACTTTACGCCGTACGGCCTCAAGATGTGGCTCCCACAACGTAACACTTTGCCCCGTATGACACTTAGCTCCAACACTCCCAAATGGTAGTTTAAGAGGTTCAAGGTTTAACCATGTAGGATATACACAAGTATATTTTCATGGAATGGAATTCATGAATGTGTTTGTACGAATCACGAGACAGATCAAGATCAGAGGCTATAATCACTAAATTGGCGCCTACGGTATAGCCCCTGTTTTAGGGAATTGGAGCCTGGGGGATGACCCCCTATTCAGGCAATTGGCGCCTGGGGGATGACCCCCTTTTTCATGAATTGGCACCTGGGGGATGGCCTATCTTTCAAATTTTTCATTTTTTCAAAATTTATATATATATGGTGGAATTGGCGCATGTCTAGAGAGTCTTCAATTAATTGAAGACTTGCTGGCCGCCGCTAATTGATGAATTGGCGCCTTAGCTTGGGGCGCCAATTTCATTGGGTGATTTTCACCCAGTACGTACGTTCTGTGACTCAAAGCACTGTTCATTCCATAAAAGTTTCTCGAAAACAGGAAGTAAAGACATGAACAGGTAGTGTAAATTCTCGGGAGTTCAGAAACATGTTCATGTATAATTATTGGGTTTGGGTTTTACAGACATGAATTTTCTAATGCTGTGTTGTTAATTTCTCCAAAAATGCAATTGGCGCCCTTCCGAGTAGTCTTCATTTAATTGAAGACCCTTCGGGGTGTCACTAATTGATGTATAGGTTCAACTAATTGACGACACTGCGTAGGGTCACCAATTGAGTTATTTTTCAAGTGTGTTATGCTTCGTATCAGAATGGTACATTCTGTGATATAAGTTACTATTCATTTTTCTAAAGTTTCTCTGAATCATGAATCAAGGACATGGACAGGTAGAGGAAATTATCAGGATCACAGAAGTATATTCACGAAAAATTTTCATGGTTCAGTTTAATAGTTATGGATTTTTGAATGCGTTGATTTACTAATTATTGGAAATTCCAGAAATAGAATTGATGACATTACACATGGTCTTCAATTAATTGGCGACCATGCAAGTAGTCTTCAATTGTGTAATTGGCGCCCTAGTCAGGGGCGTCATTTACAAGTGGTTGGTTCACTATTCATCAGTATAAAAGTGTTCTGAATCAGGAAGTAAGGGTACAGACAAGTAGAGAAAAATGGCAGGATCACATAAACATATTCATTCAGAGTTTTCATGGTTTAGTTCAATAGTTATGGAATTTTGAATGTGTTAAATTAATAATTACTGAAAATTATGGAAATGGAAATCACGACACTGTGAAGTGTCTTCATTTAATTGGCGCCCTGGCTGGGGCGCCCCTTAGGGAATTGGCGCCCTGGCCAGGGGCGCTATTCACCAGAGGGTTGGGCTTTCCGGGATTTTAAAACTCAGGTAGCAGAGGTTATATACTAAGGCTAAAACACGATTATTAAGACTATAAAACTAGTGTAATAAGATATGTTCAAAACTCATGAAATCATGATAACAGATTTTGTTTAAAACTCGTAAAATCATGGTAACAGATGGTGTATAAAATCATATATGATAGGTGTAACATGATATTAAAATATGTGTAACATGGTATATACATGGTCATTTCTTGATCACGGTAAAGCCAGGTAATATAGCATGGATAATGAGTTAATCTAACTCTAAGCATGTGTAAGTTAACCTACTTAGCTACTAGTTAGGCAAGGACTTGAGAACACCTACCTTTTTGGCGTGATTACGAGATACAGATGACAGAATAGAAATCAAGGATGAAGCTACACGTTCTCTGCCGCCGTAAAGGTCCAGCAGTAGGACGTAGACTTCACGTTTTCTGAGGGAACGAAGGGAAATAATCCCTTCTGCAAGTAGCACTGAATGATGGTAGTAGCCTCGGATAGTGCTACGGAGGGTATTGCCTTGCGGGTCCGGTTGAGTAGACATGGTGCTTTGCCAGCTAAATGGGGTTGTTCGTGCCTCAACCTTCTAGAAACACAGATTAAATGACGCTCTTGTAAGGGGTCGTCTATTAATCTACGTGGTACTATCCATGTGAATGACGCCCTTGCAAGAGGGCGTTAACTGTTAGATAAAACTGTCACTTTCACGTGTCGGCCTTCATGGTGTATATACATATATTAATACTATAATGGCATGGGGCATGTTGAGTCCCAAATGTGGCAATCAAGAGGGGAGGGGTGAATTGATTGGCTAATAAAATTTTACTTCTCTTAAGAAAACTATGCTGATTAAACAAACAACCACTAATACTTGCACGAACAGGATCACACTCGTGAATGCGTGCGGAATGTGTTTGAAAGCTGTTGTAGTGATCTCTCAACTCACCGTGAAACCCACTCGACAAGAATCAGAAAATCCACACGACATGAGACACACGGATTTTTTAGGTGGTTCGGTTTCACAACCGTGTCCCCTACGTCCACCCCTCACACTTGAGAATTAAAGCTTCACTAACGAGTGAATCACACACACACGCTGTTTAGAACAGCAAACACACACACACACACACACACACACACACACACACACACACACACACACACACACACACACACACACACATGGCTTCCGATCTGGTAGCCAAACGCGCACATGCGCACATACACACACGCGCGTTCGTGTTTCCGAACACGAACACCACACACATAAATCTAAAGTTATGATTACACGAATATTCAAGATCAAGCTAAATGATTCAAAATGAGAAGTTTAGAAAGTGATTTATCCTGATCGGTGCTCCCCTTATCACTTCAGTGAATTTCGTCGAACACTTAGTGCAGCCCGATGATCGTTCTTGACGATTGTGCTCGGATGTGATACGATCTTGAACTCCACGCAGCCAACCAATAGGATGTAAATTTGGAGGCTTGAATCCCTCTTCTTTCCTTCACTTTCACGCACACAACAAGGTGGAAGAAGAGTTGTGGCTGCTGGTTGCGACCTGCACTCACAAGGGTTAGAGCAAAAAACCCAAAATCAGAAGATACGAATTTCACTTAGGGTTTTCATCTCAATATGATTATATATAGGCTAAGGGTGGTCAAGGGAGGTCTAGGGGACAAGATCCACTCATCAAGGAGTGGTTTAGGGACAGCCACACAAGTGTGGTTGGACCATTTGGTCGAAATGCCAATAGTCCACATTCACGGCGCCGCCCAGACCAGAAAGGGTCGACCCTTTGGGTTGACCCTCGTGAGGGGCCAGATAGGCCAGACAGCATGGGTCGACCCTTGGGGTCGACCCTCTCAGGAACCCTTGTTGTTTTCACAAAACGGGCATCTGGAGTTTTCAGGGGTCGACACTTGGGGTCGACCCTCGCTGGAGCCTAAACAAGTAGAGCAGAAAGGGTCGACCCTTGGGGTCGACCCATGATGAAACCCGTTCTGGAAATAAATTCCACAAGCAGGGGTCGACCCTTGGGGTCGACCCATTTGATTTGGAACCTGCCTGGCAACAATGGGTCGACCCTCGGGGTCGACCCTTTTTCCTGCACTTCCTAATATGAAGATAAAATAAAGCTAAGTCCAGGGGTTTCAAGTTGGGGGATTAAAACATGAATGCTCCACATCTAGAAATAAGTTCTAACAGAGTAATTGAGGAGTTAGGATCGATCTCACCAATCGTCCTTCAGTCGTTGAGGAGCTTTGGCCATATTGTTTTGTCCTGTCAAAAATAAAGTCGGAATTATTTCCACATTTTGCACATTGAAACCCCAATATACTTACAATGAGTTGATGTTCTTGAGCCTTCTTAAATACCATCTCTTCAAGTGATGTGTTCATTTCCAGAGCGTAGTTATGCTCATTTTCAGTTCATACAAAACCATTTGATCATCATCAAAAACCATAAGTCATATACATGAGGAGGGGGTTCAACAATCTCCCCCTTTTTGATGATGACAAAATACTATTTCACAAAAAAAATGGAAACCACATTGTAAAGCATTCACCATTCCATAATCATGAGTCAATCCATCAGTTCAAGGACATGGTCAAAAAGAAATCCAAATATAAGATTGATCATCATGTGGCATATTCCCAAAGTTTTCTTGCCGACAATTAGTGGAAAAGGAACAAGGTTTGTAATGCAAATTACAAGATGCAATGCATGAAAACTAAAAGGAAAGGCAACAAAACTGATGAACTAGAAAAATGATAAGGGATAAAGGCACACATTCATGCAAGCACACATCACACACTAACATATAGTAGTCGGGGCACATATAGGCCAAGAGTTCTCCCCCTTTGACATCATCAAAACGGAGGGGGTGAAAGAGGAGTAGCAAAAGTGCCAAGCTAGAGGAGCAACGTTGTTTAGTCATCATCGTCATCCGGAGTGGAGGAACTAGGAGGACGCCTTATATATGCTAAGATTTCATCAAACATATGGGCTTGGTCGGCCAAGGCGTCGGTGACAAACTGAGAGTGCTCCTGGTGAGAGAGTTTCAGATCAGAAAGCTCTTGTTGCATAGCCTCCATAGTCTCCCCATACCTGTCTAACCGGCCATCAATTGAATCCAAACGGTCCATGAGTAGTTGTGCCTCCTCAGAAGGCATTCCGGGGGCAGGAACATGAGCATCTTCAGCCTGATCTGCATTGTCATCCTCATTATCTTCTGAACTGTCTGTTGGTACTGCCCTTTTCATTTGACGAACTAACACGCCATCTTTCTTTTCAAACCCCATGTGATGACAAATAGATTGATAGGTGTAGATGTCCGCGTCACGGATAGTTTGAGATGCTTCTTTTGACAAATCAATATCCATATAAGTAAAGATGGCTGTCAAGGCCGCAGCATATGGCAGAGTGCGGTGCTTGTGTATCATGCTTGAACATATGTGATCAAGAATAAGGTGTGGAAATTTAATGGGAATTCCACCGAATAAGCAGTAAAACAAGAACATATGTTTCTCTGTAACCTTGTCATGGCCTCCTCCACGTGGCAATAAAATTGTTGTAATCATTCCGTGCAATATACGTTGCATAGGAGGGAAATGGTTTGCATTTAATCCGGCGACCGACTGGTCACCCATTTCTTCAGAAGTCATAAAGCGGTAAACAGTGGCATCCGAAACTTCTACATCACCAAATGCATACCCTTCATTCGGCAAGTCAAAGGAAACTCCCAACAAGTGTGGTGATAAAACAATTTCCCGTCCATTAACCGGTGTAATTGGAACATCACCCGAAATACCCAAATTGCTATAAAATTGGTGTACGAAATTGGGGTAAATACGGCGATGTGCAGACATGAAGTTTTCCAAATTCAGTTGGCTGCAAATTAGATCAACTAGTCCACGGAGATGGCGGGTGAGATTTACAAAGTTTACCGCCCGGGGACGAAGAACAGTGCAGTCCAAGATCTTGCTTGCTGGCGGAGCTGCAGCCGCCTTAGGTCGACGCTCACGGGCTGAGCTCAATGCTTCTCCTCGCTGAGAAGAACGCCTCTTCGGGGCCATCTAAAACATATACCGAATGAATCGCTTGATGCGGTATAGATCGAGATGGTTCAACAAGAGAGGAATGATATATATGTAAGCCAAAAGATCCCCCACATACACCAAGAGCATACCTCAAGTGTGGGAAGAGAAAGGAACGACGCCCGGAGCCGCAAGATGAAGGATTCGCACGGATGGCCACCGGAGGAACCGCGACTAGGGCTTGAAGATGTTGATTCAAGAGTGGGTGTTTAGGGCTTCCAAGAGGTGGTGGCTTGGCTTTGAAGGGTTGTGGAGAGGGTATTTATGCATTGGGGGGGTCCAACTTAGGGTTGGGAGCCCCATTCGCGAGCGGCGCGGCGCGGCAAGTCCGCCTGGCCGGTTTGGGTCGACCCAATGGGTCGACCCATTTCACTCTCCACCCTGGACAAGAACCGGGTTCGCGAGGGTCGACCCCATGGGTCGACCCGTTTTCTGGTTTTCAGCAATATGAAATAATAACTTGAAGAGAATGTCAAGGAGTGTCCGGCTCGAGTCCCCAATTATAAAAATTTATGAAATCAAGGAATTTGAATAAATTGTGGGTTGAAATCAATTGGGGAGATGTTTGTGAAAAAAAAAAACTAAGAATATATAAGACGTTTATGGTCCACTTAACCGGATTTCTGATTTTGAACAAATTAGCTCCTTTGTTGGCAAAATAATTGTATCCAAGGTGATTTTGGCCATAGAAGTAACAATGAACATGGGTGAATACAGTATACATAGTAGAAACGCAGAAGCACACCAAAGTGATTTTTCACGCATTTTGATTTTTCTTTTGTTTTTCACATAACATGATGCATATGCATGACAAGGGAATTACATTGTACATGAAACTAATGCAATTACATGTAATGAAGTGACCTGTATACACATGATGCACATAGTTATGAATCATACTCTTCTATCCTACAAACCCCTAGTTCTCTTCTAAATGTAGTGAACTTATCTTCACTTAGAGGTTTGGTGAAAATGTCGGCAATTTGACGATCGGTTTCAATGAAACTGATTTCTACATGACCCTTACTTACATGATCTCTAATGAAATGATGTCGAATTTCAATATGCTTGGTTCGAGAGTGATGAACAGGGTTTTTTGACAAGTTTATGGCAGAGGTGTTGTCACAAAGAATTGAGGTGTTTTTAAAAGAAATGCCATAATCAATCAATTGTTGTTGGATCCATAACACCTGCGCTACACAACTATCGACAGCCACATATTCGGCTTCGGCAGTAGATAATGCCACTGAATTTTATTTCTTGGAGGCCCATGAGACCACACAGCCCCCAAGAAACTGGCAATACCCACTGGTGCTTTTTCAATCCACTTTGCAACCCGCATAATCGGCGTCAGAATAAGCAATTAAATCAAGACTCTAATTACGCGGAAACCATAGTCCGAAATTAACTAAACCAGCAACATATCTAAAAATTCATTTAACAGCCGACATGTGTGATTCTTTTGGGTTTGACTGAAATCTAGCACACATGCAAACAGCAAACTGTATGTCGGGCCTACTGGCAGTTAAATACAACAAAGAACCTATCATGCTTCTGAAAAGTTTTTGGTCCACGGTTTTACCTATTTCATCTTGGTCAATTTTTATTGAAGTAGACATTGGAGTTGGTTGTGGTTTAGTGGTTGTCAAATTGAACTTTTTCAGCAACTCTATTGCATACTTCCTTTGATGTATGAACATCCCATCAACCGTCTGGTTCACCTGCAATCCCAAGAAGAAAGTCAGTTCTCCCATAAGACTCATTTCAAACTCACTTTGCATTAATTTGGTGAAGTCTTTGCTGAGAGCATCTTTAGTGGAGCCAAAAATAATGTCATCAACGTAAACTTGAACAATTAAGATTTCCTTACCATTCAATTTTGTAAAGAGGGTTTGATCAACATTACCTCGTTTGAATTCATGTTGAATGAGGAAATCATTTAACCGTTCATACCATGCACGGGGTGCTTGTTTCAGACCGTAGAGTGCTTTGTCCAGCTTGTACACATGGTCTGGTTGCTTGGTATCTTCAAACCCCGGTGGTTGCTCCACGTACACGTCCTCCTGAATATAGCCATTCAAAAATGCACTCTTGACATCCATTTGAAACAGTTTAATGTTGTTACAACAAGCAAATGATAAAAGAACTCTCACTGCCTCGAGTCTTGCTACTGGAGCAAAAGACTCATCGAAGTCAACTCCTAATTCTTGGCTATAGCCCTTGGCTACAAGCCTGGCCTTGTTCCTAATTACCACTCCTTGATCGTTTGTTTTATTTTGAAACACCCATTTGGTTCCGATCGCGGAGTGATTCTTAGGACATGGTACGAGGAACCACACTTTGTTCCTTTGGAACTGGTGTAGTTCTTCTTGCATGGCTATGATCCATGACTCATCTTTCAAGGCCTCTTCAATGGAGTGAGGTTCAGATTGAGATAGCAAAGCTAATAAATCATGAGTTTCAACTTCCCTGAAGGAGGCTCGTGTCCTTATCCCTTCTTGTACATTGCCCAATACATTCTCCGGCGGATGGTCCTTTGCAAATGTCCATTGCATTGGTAGCTTCTGTTCAAGTTGAGGTTCCTGATTTGCATCCTCTTCTTTCGGTTCTTCCGCTTCTTGTTTTTCTGATTTTTCTTCCTTCTTCTCGATATTGCCATCTTTCAACTCATCATCCTGCAAAATAGATTTTTCATCAGTTCTAGATGGAGATGATTCATTAATAATAACATGTGGGCTTTCTTCAACTACAAGAGTTCTCAAGTTATACACTCGATATGCTCTTGAATTGAGAGAGTACCCAAGCTATATGCCTTTGTCACTTTTGGGATCAAATTTAGCCAAGTCCTTCTTACCATTGTTATGAATGTAGCATATTGAGCCAAACGGTCTTAAGTATGAAATGTTTGGCTTCTTACCTCGGTATAGCTCATACGGAGTTTTCTTCAACAATGGTCTTACCATGGCTCGATTTATGATGTAGCAGGCCGTGTTCACTGCTTCAGCCCAAAAGTACCTCGGTAGTTTATTCTCGTTCAGCATGGTTCTTGCCATCTCAATCAGCGTTCTATTCTTCCTTTCCACAACTCCATTTTATTCCGGAGTTCTTGGTGCGGAGAAGTCATGCATATAGCCTTGAGCCCTGCAAAAATTACTGAACTCATGGTTATCAAATTCTCGGCTGTGATCGCTCCGCACAGCTTTGATTCAATACCCTTTATCATTTTGAACAAATCTACAAAATGCTTCAAATTCTATCAGGGCATCATTTTTATGAGAAAGGAAATAAACCCAACAGAATCTTAAATAATCATCCACAGTCACAAATCCATATAATTTACCACCCAAGCTGTGAGTTCTGCTTGGTCCGAAGAGATAAATGTGGATGAGTTCAAGAGGCCTTGATGTGGTCACATTTTGTTTGGAAATGAATGATGTCCTTGTTTGTTTGCCCATGCTGCAAGCTCCACAAACTCCATCATCGATGGCCTTCAACTTGGGCAGTCCAATTACCAAATCATTTCTAGATAATTTTAGCAAAACATTAAAAATGGCATGCCCAAGCCGGCGATGCCATAGCCAAGCATCAACATTGTTCCTTGCAACCAAACATAAATTTTCATGAGAGACATCATTCAGATCAATCATATAAACATTGTTATGTCTGAAGCCAATGAATTTAATCTCATGAGTGTTTCTATTCACAACAGTGCAGTGGTTGGAATCAAAGATCACATTGCAACCTTTATCCCAAAGTTGACTTATGCTTAAGAGATTGTGATTCAAACCTTTCACAAGCAATGCATTCTCAATGGCATGTTTTTGATTCTTACCTATTTTTCCTTCTCTGATGATTTTACCTTTATCCTTACCACCAAATGCCACTATTCCACCATCCTTTTCATGCAGGTCCGCAAAAAGTTCTTTATTCCCCGTCATGTGCCGAGAGCAACCGCTGTCCAAGTACCACTTGTTCTTTACAGCTCTCAAGCAAACCTGCAACACAACCACAGTGCTTATGGAGATTTTGGTACCCAAGCAAACTTGGGTCCATGTTGGTTAGGAACATGATGCATATATGATTTATGTCTAATTCTAGCAGAATTTTCTTTATCATATTTCAGAATTCTACAATCATATATGTCATGACCAATTTTTCCACAATAGAAACAAGTGATGGCTCTATCTCTTTTTCTCCTTCTACCAACATTTGAAAAGAAATTATGCATGTGTTTATTTGGTTTGAAGGATGCTGAACTTATGGGAGCCCAATGGGTTGTTTGAACTTTTGATTTTTCAAGGATGGCAAGAGCATCCTTTAGCTCTTTTATTTGAGCCATTTGAGATTGGCTTTCTTTTTCAGCCTTTACTTTGGCTTCATTGCAAGTAATGCTTTCAAGCTTTTCTTGTTTCATGTCATTTTTCAATTCTTCATACATTTTCAGAAATGTGGATTGTTCTTCTCTCATGCATGAAATCTCTTCTTCAAACAGTTCAATTTTGGATGCAAGAATTTCATTTTCATGCTTCATGTTTTCATTTTCTGATTTTAAAGCATGGCACTCTTCACATGTTTTTTTTGTATGCACAAAATGATCAATTTTCTTTTTCAAATTTCTGTTTTCAAATTTGAATCTTTTACATTTTTCATATAAAGATTCATATGCAATTTGCCATTGTTCAGAAGTAAGAGTTTCTGTTTCAGAATCTACCTCATTTCCTTCGTTGTCATTGGCCATGAGACATAGATTCTGGACTAGCTCATCTAGTTCATCTTCATTTCCAGACTCTTCTTGGTCTTCATCGCTCCATGTGGCCATCATGGCCTTGGGCTTTCTGAATTTTCCTTTCTTCACCTTCTTGATCAAATTGGGGCACTCACCCCGCATATGCCCAGGTTTCTTACATTCATAGCAGATTACTTCTTCTTTCTTACTACTTTCACCTCTGTTTGGACCTTGCCATTTCGGTCCTTTTCTGAACTGACCACCAAAATTTTTGGTTCGTTTCACAAACCGTCTTGCTCTTCGTGTGATCATGGCAACTAATTCCTCATCTTCAGTGTTGCCAATTGAATCATTTTCACTGCCCTCTGAATCGTGTGGATTCACCTTTAGGGCCATTGTGGTGACAGCTTTCTTTTTCTTGTGATCCTCCTCGCACCTTTTGATGTTTATCTTGTAAGTCATCAGCGAGCCAATTAACTCGTCCAGAGTTAAAGTACTTAGATCCTTGGAGTCTTCAATTACAGTGGCCTTTATATGCCACTGTGGAGAAAGGGATCTTAGGACTTTTCTGACGAGTTCCTTGTTGGAGTACTCCTTGCCAAGTCCTTTAGTCCATTGGTAATTTCTGTTAGCCTTGCAAACATATCAGAAATTGATTCTTCTGGCTTCATTGCGAACAGCTCATAGTCCCGAACTAAGAGGTTGGCCTTTGTTTCCTTGACTTTCGATGTTCCCTTATATATAAGCCGCAGCTTATTCCACATCTCCTGCGCAGAGGAACACGTAGATATTCGTGAGTATTCGTTAGGATGAACAGCACATTGAATTATATTCATACCCTTAAAATTTGATGAACACTTCTCTATATCTTCTTCATCCCACTCATTTTCATTTTCAGATAAAACATATGGACCCCTACTTATGACACGCCAGACATCGTAGTCTTGGGCACGTAGGAAAACATACATTCTGTTTTTCCAATAGGGGTAGTTTGATCCATCAAAGAACGGAGGTCTTTGAATGGAATGCCCTTCGGGCATCATCCCTTTGTTTGCCATATGTACGGGATCAAGCTCTACGACCGTGTGGTCGAGACTAAACAGAGACCAAAGCTCTGATACCAATTGTTGAGTCCCAAATGTGGCAATCAAGAGGGGAGGGGTGAATTGATTGGCTAATAAAATTTTACTTCTCTTAAGAAAACTATGCTGATTAAACAAACAACCACTAATACTTGCACGAACAGGATCACACTCGTGAATGCGTGCGGAATGTGTTTGAAAGCTGTTGTAGTGATCTCTCAACTGACCGTGAAACCCACTCGACAAGAATCGAAAAATCCACACCACATGAGACACACTGATTTTTTAGGTGGTTCGGTTTCACAGCCGTGTCCCCTACGTCCACCCCTCACACTTGAGGATTAAAGCTTCACTAACGAGTGAATCACACACACACACACTGTTTAGAACAGCAAACACACACACACACACACACACACACACACACACACACACACACACACACACACACACACACACACACACACACACACACACGGCTTCCGATCTGGTAGCCAAACGCGCACATGCGCACATACACACACGCGCGTTCGTGTTTCCGAACACGAACACCACACACAAGAATCTAAAGTTATGATTACACAAATATTCAAGATCAAGCTAAATGATTCAGAATGAGAAGTTAAGAAAGTGATTTATCCTGATCGGTGCTCCCCCTATCACTTCAGCGAATTTCGTCGAACACTTGGTGCAGCCCGATGATCGTTCTTGACGATTATGCTCGGATGTGGTACGATCTTGAACTCCACGTAGCCAACCAGAAGGATGTCAATTTGGAGGCTTGAATCATTCTTCTTTCCTTCACTTTCAGGCACACAACAAGGTGGAAGAAGAGTTGTGGCTGCTGGTTGTGACCTGAACTCACAAGGGTTAGAGCAAAAAACCTAAAATTAGAAGATACGAATTTCACTTAGGGTTTTCATCTCAATAGGATTATATATAGGCTATGGGCAGTCAAGGGATGTCTAGGGGACAAGATCCACTCATCAAGAAGTGGTTTAGGGACAGCCACACAAGTGTGGTTGGACCATTTGGTCGAAATGCCAATAGTCCACATTCACGGCGCCGCCCAGACCAGAAAGGGTCGACCCTTCGGGTCGACCCTCGTGAGGGGCCAGATGGGCCAGACAGCATGGGTCGACCCTTGGGGTCGACCCTCTCAGGAACCCTTGCTGTTTTCATAAAACGGGCATCTGGAGTTTTCAGGGGTCGACCCTTGGGGTCGACCCTCGCTGGAGCCTAAACAAGTAGAGCAGAAAGGGTCGACCCTTGGGGTCGACCCATGATGAAACCCGTTCTGGAAATAAATTCCACAAGTAGTGGTCAACCCTTGGGGTCGACCCATTTGATTCGGAACCTGCCTGGCAACAATGGGTCGACCCTCGGGGTCGACCCTTTTTCCTGCACTTCCTAATATGAAGATAAAATAAAGCTAAGTCCAGGGGGTTCAAGTTGGGGGATTAAAACATGAATGCTCCACATCTAGAAATAAGTTCTAATAGAGTAATTGAGGAGTTAGGATCGATCTCACCAATCGTCCTTCAGTCGTTGAGGAGCTTTGGCCATATTATTTTGTCCTGTCAAAAATAAAGTCAGAATTATTTCCACATTTTGCACATTGAAACCCCAATATACTTACAATGAGTTGCTGTTCTTGAGCCTTCTTAAATACCATGTCTTCAAGTGATGTGTTCATTTCCATAGCGTAGTTATGCTCATTTTCAGTTCATATAAAACCATTTGATCATCATCAAAAACCATAAGTCATATACATGAGGAGGGGGTTCAACAGGGCCCCAAGGGAAATGGGGCCTCCTTATATAGTCTTCAATTTGTTAAATGGCGCCCTGGTAAGGGGCGCCAATTCTATTGGTTGGAAAAGAGGAAACCCACTCACGTACTACCCATGTGCCATATGTTAAAGTTGTCTTGTACATTTTATAATAACTCTCTCATGGTTTGGTTCCTTATACAAAGTCTCTCATTATAAGATTCTTTAGGAAGAAGTTCCTTACGTACTATGCATAAAGTGGTGGGTTGTACATTGATATACTAGTCCCTATAAGGCTTGGTTCTTTACATAAAACTTTCATGATTCTTTATGGTATAAAGTAAGGTTGGCTTGTATATTTATATTATAGTCCTCATGAGGTTGGGTTCTTTATGTAAGGCCTTTAGGTAGGATTCTTTAGAAAGAAGTTTGATTTCTCTATGGCTGTATTGGGGGTGCTACACTCTCATTCTACATGAATTTTCATGTCTCTCTCTATAGTTTATATCTTGTTACGTTGGTTTTAATCATATGCTTTACCACATTTCTTTTATCTTACATTCTAGAGCTAAAAATGTTAATTACTTAAACCGTGCCTTCATGTTGATACGAAGATACCTACTGGGCAAGTGTGCTCATTCCCTACTTTCCAATCTTTTCAGGAAACTCTAGCGGGGATTCGGACTACTCAAGTGACTGGTCCAAGAGTGAATGAAGAACGGAGTGAAGCCTAGTAGTGTCTTACGTAGAGTCAAAATGATGTAATTTTCTTTTTATTGAGTCTAGAGTTAAATAAGTCAAGTCAAGTGTCATTGTAAACTTTCATTATCATTATGATTCAATAACGTTGGAATTTTGAGTACCTTATCTTGTGTTCACTCTTCTATGTGTGAATGTTTACGCTCTGATTATATTGCTAGCTTGAGGCGTATTGCCGACTATCCATGTTCTTGAATATCTTCTGATGTACATATATCTCGGGACGTGATAGTTAAGTTGGTATCAGAGCCTAGGCATACGTAAGTCCTAGGAAAATGCCATGTCATAGGTTAAGTCCAAGGTTTAAGGGCCCATACCTATGAACTAGGAAGAAATATCCGAACCCATGTGAGATTTGGGTAGAGCCCGGGTTAAGATAGTTATTTAAAAATTACCTTTAAGTTAACTCCCATCAATTTCATAGGAAATAATTAATTATTTATTTTCTTAGGTACCTCATTCTCACGATGGCCGCTAATCGTGCAAATTGGGAGGCAATGCAACAAATTATTGCAAGTCTTACACAGGCCCTACAAATTGTGGCCCAAGCTAGCGCGCAGGCTGGCGCCGATGACCTTCATCGAAACTTCCAGAGTATGAACCCTCTGCGGTTTTCTAGATCATCTAACCTCGATGAAGCAGAAAATTGGATGGATGAGATGAACAGGATATTTGACGTCATGCAAGAGAAGGTCCTTCTTGCAACATTTCAACTCAATAAAGATGTGCGCACATGGTGGAAGGCCACTTCGGCCCATCTTCAAAATGCGCAACTCACTTTGGAGGAGTTTCTTGAACTCTTCCGTGAAAAATATTTCTCCGAGCATGTCAAGGAGAGGAAGGCTGTGGAATTTGCCTCTTTAAAGCAGGGTATGATGTCCGTGGCGGAGTATGAATTGTAATTTTCCCGTCTGGCACCGTATACTCCACACTTGATGGCTACAGAGATTTTTAAAGCTAATCGCTTCATGGACGGATTAAGGCCGATCTTCATAAATCAACTTGGACCTCAAAATATTTGTACCTATACGAAGATGGTCCACAAGGCACATTTATGTGAGAGGACCTTGGACAAGGTTGAGAAGTTTAAGGGTAAGGTTGAGCAGTCCAGCCGCAAGTTTGACAAGCACAGATGAAAAGAAGACAAGTTCAGCATCACGGGTACCTACAAGTCTCATGACAACAAGAAGCGATCCCGTAATGGCAACAGGAATGACAAGAATAAGAAGATTAAAGAAGAAGAAAAGCAAGTCATGACGGCTTGCTCATTCTGTGAGAAGTTCGGTCATTCGACCGAAGAATGCTGGAAGCGTCTTGATGCTTGTTTACATTATGGAAGCTGGGAGCACCGCATGCCGGATTGCCCTTTAATGAAGGAACAAACTTCTAATGGTGGGCGTAGACGGCAAGCCCGTCTAAATGCCGTGCTGGACAAGGAAGCACCCAAAGACGATGGGTTAATGAAAGATATCGTTCAAATATATTCTCATCCTGCTTTTGTACTATTTGATATTGGTGCTTCTCATTCCTTTATATCTACTGCTTTGACAAAAACTTTGCCAGTTTCACCTATTCCTCTACCTTCGGATCTATCAATTACTACACCTTTAGGCCCTGGAACTAAACTCACAACCCACTACCCTGATAGTGAGGTAACTATAGAAGGCCATAATCTTCCAGCAAATCTAGTATGCCTTCATATGGAAGGCTACGATGCCATCTTAGGCGTAGATTGGCTTATTGACCATTATGTCGATATAAATTATCGTAATAGGAGGATTTCTTTCCACAAACAGGATCTTCCACTATTCTCTTTCCTTGGCGTCAAATATAGGAAGCATCCCGTTCTTATTTCTTCTCTTCATGCCTGTAAACTCATCTCACAAGGTTGTGAAACCTTCCTTGCTTCCGTAATAGTTATCGAGTCCAAGGAAATCATCTTAGGATAAATCCCTATCGTAAGAGAGTTCCCCGATGTCTTTCCAACTGACTTGCCCAGTTTACCACCCGAAAGGGAAGTAAACTTCTCCATTGAACTCATTCTTACAGCAACACCTGTTTCAATAGCTCCCTATAGGATGTCTCCCACGGAGCTCAAAGAATTGAAGAAGCAACTTCAAGAATTATTAGACCATGGCTTCATTCGACCCATACACCCCCTTGGGGTGCGCCGGTCTTGTTCGTCAGGAAAAAGGATGGATCTCTCCATTTATGCATTGATTATTGGTAGTTAAATCAACTTACCATCAAGAATAAATATCTACTACCGCGTATTGATGAGTTGCTCGACCAGATCTCTGGTGCGGAATATTTCTCCAAGATAGATCTCAGGTCTGGTTACCATCAACTCAAGATTAAGGATGGAGACATGTACAAGACCGCTTTTCGGAGCAGATATGGAGATTATGAGTTTGTTGTGATGCCGTTCAGGTTAACCAATGCCTCTGCAGCATTTATGCAACTTATGAACAATGCTTTCAGGCCCTATCTCGATCAATTTCTGGTCACCTTCATTGATGATATCCTAATCTATTCTAAGACCAACGAAGAACATGAAGAACATCTAAGGATAGCTTTGCAAACATTAAGGGAACACCAACTCTATGCAAAGCTCAGCAAATGCGAGTTTTGGCTAAAGGAGGTCTCTTCCTTAGCCATATTATTTCAAAGGAAAGTATCATTGTGGATCCTTCAAAAGTTGATGCTATCAAAAACTAGAGCCGACCAATGACCGTATCCGAAGTCAGAAGTTTTATCGGTCTGGCTAGTTATTATAGGCGATTCATCAAGGATTTCTCAAAGATCATTGCCCATTTGACTAGGCTTACAAGGAAGGAGAATCCCTTTATATGGTCGAAGGACTGCGAAGAGAGTTTCCTAATTCTTAAGGAACATCTTACTACTGCCCCTGTACTGGCATTGCCCATTGAAGGGGATGGCTTTGAAGTCTACATGGATGCATCTGGCATTGGCCTTGGTTGCCTCCCTATGCAACATGGTAAGGTGATCTGTTATGCCTCGAGACAATTGAAACGTCATGAAGAGAACTACCCCATACAAGATTTGGAATTGGCCGCTGTTATCTTCGCCTTGAAAATATGACGACACTACCTTTATGGGGAGAAGTTCACTATATTTTCGAACCACAAAAGTATGAAATATCTTTTCACCCAAAAGGAGTTAAACATGAGGCAACGAAGATGGTTGGAGTATCTCAAGGACTTCGACTTTTCTATCCAATATCACCCAGGCAAAGCTAATGTTGTGGCAGATGTGCTCAGTAAAAAACCATTGGCAGCTCTAGCAAGCCTCAGGAAAGGTATGACCTATCTCATTGAAGATTTTGCAAATTGGAATCTAGATGTTGATGTAGAAAAAGAAAGGGGTATTATTGCTAATATCTGGTCACAACCTGCATTAATTGAAGACTTAGTCAAGTTACAAGAAAATGACCCTATGCTGGTAGAGATCAAGACCAATATTGATCAACGGCCGGAATTTTCTATTTCAACCGATGGAAGGCTACTATTCAAGGGTTGGATTTATGTATCGGATCATGCTGGCACTAAGAAGTTGATTATGGAAGAAGCTCATAAATCAAGGTATGCTATTCACCCTGGTGCTACCAAGATGTACCAAGATTTAAAAAGGAATTTCTGGTGGCTTAACATGAAAACAGAAGTAGCGGACTTTGTATCTAACTGCCTCACTTGTCAACAAGTCAAGGCGGAACATTTAAAGCCCGCAGGAAAGCTACATCCCTTAGAAATTTCGGAGAGGAAGTGGGACAGTATAGGGATGGATTTCATCATGGGTCTGCCAAAGACAAGAGGTGGACATGATGGTATATGGATAATCATAGACTGATTGATGAAATATGCACATTTCTTACCAATCTAAAGTCGGTGGTCTGTGGACATTCAAGCAATAGTATAAATGAAGGAAATTGTCAAACTATATGGTGTCCCTATCACTATTATCTCCGATCGAGACCCTCGGTTTACATCACAATTCTGGAAGGGTCTACAACATTCATTCGGGACCCGACTCAACTTTAGCACTGCATTCCATCCGCAAACTGATGGTCAACCTGAGAGAACAAACCAAGTGATAGAAGATATGCTCAGGGCTTGTGCTATTGATTTTGGTGGAAGTTGACACGATCACTTGCACCTAGTTGAATTTGCCTACAACAATAGCTATCAAGCTAGTATACAAATGGCACAATTCGAGCCATTGTATGGAAGAAGTTGCCGCTCACCTATATGCTGGAATGAAGTTGGGGAAAGATAACTTCTAGGCCCTGAAATCATCAGGGATACTATCGAGAAGGTAAACCTTATTCGAGAAAGACTCCAGATGGCTCAAGATAGACAAAAATCATATGCTGACAATAGAAGGCGAGATCTGGAATTTCAAGTGGGAGACCACGTATTTCTCAAGGTTTCTCAGGGTCGAGGTATTCGAAGATTAGGCATTAAAGGCAACCTCACTCCGAGATTTATCGGCCCTTTTGAAATTCATGAAAGGGTTGGCGAGGTCGCATATCGGATAGTTTTTCCCTCTTAATTAGCTAGAGTCCATGATGTATTTCATGCCTCGATGCTCAAAAGGTACGTTTATGACCCATTCCATATTATAAGTCATGACGATCTGGTGATTCAAAAGGACCTGACGTACGAGCAAAAGCCAATCAAAATCATTGATCGAGAGGTACGTCAGCTACAAAATAAAACTATTCCCATGGTAAAAATCTAGTGGACTAAATGTTCAGACCAAGATGCGACATGGGAGACGGAGGAAGCAATGTGAAAGAGATTTCTGGAATTATTCGATTGTAAGTATACTCTCTATAAAACCCATGCAATGAATTTGGGGACCAAATTCTATTTAAGTGGGGGAGGGTATAACACCATGGAATGTTCTTGGAATTTTCTGGAATTAAATACAATTATTAAGCATTTAAAAAAGCTTAATGGACTATTTAATGAATTATGGGTTAATTAAATTGATTTAAAAGCCCTATATTAACCAAAGGGTTAAAGCCCACTTTAAATAGGCCCAAATACCAAATCCCAAGACCCATAGGCCCAAGCCCACTTCTAGAAACGAAATTAAGGCTAAATTCATATTTAAAATGGATAAATAAGGCAAATGGGGGATAAATAGCAGATAAATCAAAATTTTCAAAAATTTCAGATAAAAATGTCATAAGGCGATCTATCGCAAGACCGCCACCTAATGAAGGCGGTCTCGCAGCGACCGCAACTTCCTTCCAAAAATGAGGATTGAAAAGACGTGAAAATCTTAGATTTTTGGTATCCAAATCACCTTGGATCGATGCTATCTGGCATGTAAACTTATCTAGGACTCTTGGGGATTGACTTTAACCCCAATTGGGACTCCCAAATCGACCTAATCCTTAGCCATAGTTCAAACCCTATAAATAGGGCCCATAATCGATCTGCGCAAACCCTTGTTTTGGCTAGCGTGGCTTGATGGTAAGATGATGTTAAATCGTGTTAGTCCTTTTGAGGATTTTATTCTCCTCAGTTTTGTCTAACATTCCACCAAATCTCGTGCTAGGAGGTCAAGCTGTTAGAGAGTTAGGAGGACCGGAAGTCACTGGTTCCCTGTAGATTACACAGGAACAAGTGTGTCCGTCCAGCGAAGATCAGAAGTTTAGAAGCCCTATAAGAGGTAATTTCACATTGAGTCTTTAGAACAAATTGCTCTCCTTTATATCTTCTACCAACCCTCCAGTTCTAATGAATTAAGGCCAAGCGGTTAGGGAGTTAGAAGGCCAGGAAATTTTCGGTTCCACGTAGGACGCACAAGAGCTAGCATCATCTTTCAGTCAGAAATTTGAAGTTTAGAGCATTTCCCAGAGGTAGGTTATCTCATGGATGGCTAAAGTAACGTGTTAGGAGTAAAAGCCCTCTTTTTTCATAAGATTTCATGCTTCCAACATGTCGTATTTCATGTTTTACTATCACTGCATAGTTAGGTTATTTCTACATGCATGACCTTGCACATTAATAGAAAAGATGATGACTTTCGCCAAATTCATGCAAATCCATGCACCCCATGAATTAATTTTGTTCTACTATGCCTTATTTCCTTGTTTACCATGATTTCCATGCATTAATTGCCCTGGATGGGGCGTTGCACGCATGATTTTCACCCTTCTATCTGAGAGGCAGAAGGCGGACGCATAGAGACCACAGCTTCCAAGAAGCGGTCTCCGAAAGACCGCAGTTTCCATAAAGCGGTTCCATGATGATCGCCTATTCCTTTCTATCTGCGGTTCACCCTAAACTGCAGCCAGATCATCTCCTTTTTGATTCCTAGCTAAATTATCTATTTGACTATATTTTATCCACATATGTTCCCTGTTATGTCATGCATCAATCATGCTAGGTGTCATGTCTATCATGTTTTAGAAACTTATTTTAATCATATGTTATTTTCATGCCAAAATCATATAGTTTTGTAATAAAGATGTTTTCAATGAATCATGAAACACGTTATATGGATGTTTTGGTCGCTGTGTTGTACGATTTCACTCTCATCTCATGTCTTTCTGGTTAAGTACATAGTGCGTATTTCGGTACGTGGCTATTAGTTACACTTTACACGTATAGACACACTTTCTTGGACTTGTGATCCTCTCCGTTGGATATTCCTTCCACCGGACTAGGTGACCTTGTTTCAAGGCCTCCGTAAGTCTCCGCGAACCTGAGATTCCCACTAGGACGTCGAGCTGATTGTACCCTTAAAACCCAATGGTCTAGAAAGCACTTGTGTTATCGACATTTTCTGCATCGTGGACAGATTGCGGCCCTTAGGCGATCGCCACCTCTGGTAGCGCCCTGACCATGACTGTTTTCTGCCTGCTATGCTATCGATTTGACTCTTCTTTCTTCTGGCGTCTACTCCGTCAAGTAGTGGTTCCCTCTTGACCGCTAATTTTAAGAAACGGTCCTACCTTGACCGCCATGTCAAAGAGAGGGTCCTGGCTTGACCACTTTCTTCCATCTTGTGCCCTAACCCGTGGTTTGACCCAAGGGTTAGTAATACTCTGTTCCTAGGTGGTCCTTTGATTATCTGGAACCTAACACTATGTTTAATAAGTTGTTGATAAATTAAGGAAATTAATAAATGTACCGTTATGCTACCGGATTCCTCCCGTGGCATGACCTTATCTTTAAACCATCCTTGATCTCATGAATTCAATTTGGTACGTTCTCACCTTGATTTTTGCTATCATGAAACCATTTTTTGAATTGTACATTATTGGTTGAACTTTATTTATATCTCGTGGAAGTAGCTTGATTTATAACTTGAAGATGCAAGAGAGGGCACGGACAGTCTCCAAAGGCTTGACGCTAGCCCCCTCAACAGATAGCCGGAAACATCCTGTAAACCATGGGGTATGGTGAACACTGGCGTCGCATTGCGTCGGGAGTACTTTTTTTATAAACTGGTGAAAACCACGAGGCTCATCATAAAATTACAATCTTGCTTGTTACATGACTTTCTAGTGCATAGCCTCTTAAAGTTATGAAAAGTACATTCTCGTTACGTTCTAGTACATTCTTGTTAATGAAAGGCCACTTTATAATCTTAATTAATCATGCTCTCATTCGACATGAATTTTTATGTCTCTCTCTATAGTTTATGTCTTGTTACGTTGGTTTTAATCGTATGCTTTACCGCATTTCTTTTATCTTACATTCTAGAGCTAAAAATGTTAATTACTTAAACAGTGCCTTCATGTTGATACGAAGATACCTACTGGGCAAGTGTGCTCATTCCCTACTTTTCGATCTTTTCAGGAAACTCTAGCGGGGATTCGGACTACTCAATTGACGGGTCCGAGAGTGAATGAAGAACATAGTGAAGCCTAGTAGTGTCTTACGTAGAGTCAAAATGATGTAATTTTCTTTTTATTGAGTCTAGAGTTAAATAAGTCAAGTCAAGTGTCATTGTAAACTTTCATTATCATTATGATTCAATAAAGTTGGAATTTTGAGTACCTTATCTTGTGTTCACTCTTCTATGTGTGAATGTTTACGCTCTGATTATATTGCTAGCTTGAGGCGTATAACCGACTATCCACGTTCCCGAATATCTTCCGTTGCACATATATCTTGGGGCGTGAGAAGGGAAGCCTCATGCCTTCATCCTCCTACTTCTAGGGTTCTTTCTCTTTGTTGTTTCTTATGTTTCTGCACTATTCTTTCTACACATCTCTTGCATGCATATTGCACGATTTTCCTCGACTCTTTCATCTCTATTTTGTTGCATTTTTGTCACGCCCCGAGACATGCAGCGGAATTAAGTCGGGAACGTGAATAGCCGGCAAATAAAGTCCCAAGCTAGAATGACAATCAGATCGTAACATTCACACATAAAAGAGTGAACACAATGTTGAAACTTCAACTTTATTGAATAATAAATCAAAAGTTACAAAGTGATACTTGACTTTGACTCCCTTGACGTAATAAGACTCAAGAAAACAAAAGATGGTATAACATGATCAACTTCACCACCTATTATAGTGAAGGATTGTAAATTACAATATGACTCATGACACTTTAACTATCTATGGCTTCTCTCGTCCATCAATCACTTTCGGACCCATCACTTGAGTAGTCCGATTCCGACCTGCTAGATCCTTCTGAAAAGATTAGAAAAGTAGGGAATGAGCGCACTCACCCAGTAGGTGTCTTCATATCAACATGATGGCAATGTTAAAGTAATTAACATTTAGCTCTATGAAAAGGGCAGTAATGAAAATCCGATAAAAATATACGACATAAAACCAAAGTAACAAGTACCGAGATAAGTGTAGAGATATGAGATATCAAGTAATTAGAGAGCATGATCAAGCAAGATTACAATATGGCCTTTCAATAATGAGAATGTACTAGCATGTATGGAGAATGTACTTTTCATAACCATGAAAAAGCTATGCACTAGAAAGTCATGTATCAAGCATGTAAAATCAAGCATGAGACATCGTGGATTTCACCAGTTTATAAAAGAAGTACTCCCATCACAATACGACGCCAGTGTTCATCATACCCCATGGTTTACAGTATGTTTCGGGCCATCTACCGAGGGGGCTAGCGTGGAGCCCTTAGACACTGTCCGTGCCCGCTCTTGCATCTTTAAGTTATAAATCAAGCTACTTTCACGAGAAATATAAATGTAGGCCAATAATGACAAGTTCAACAATATTTTCGTGGCAATAAAACCAAGGTAAGAACGTACCAAAAATGAAATCATGAGATCAAGGATGAATTAATTGGACATTATGCTACGGAGGAATTCTAGCAGCATAACGATACATTTCCATAGCTTCATAGTTCATTAATAACTTATTGAATAAGGTGTTGGGCTCCAGATAATCAGAAGACTATCTAAGAGCAGGGTAGAATCAACCCTTGGGTCAAACCATGGGTTAAATAGCAAGATGACAGAACGCGGCTCAATGAGGATCGTTTTCTTGAGGTAGCAGTCAAGTCAAGACTGCTATTAAGGGCAGTCGACGCAGGAGAAAGAACATGTCGATGCAATGAACGCGCTGGAATATCACAGTCGAGCCAGGACCAATATCTGAAAGTAGCGGTCACCAGATGGCCGCGTTCAATCCAATCCACAGAAAATGCAGAATTCACGAAGGGCTTTCTAGACTTTTAGATTTTTAGGGTACATCCAGCTCGGCGTCCTAGTGGGAATCCCAGACTCGCGGAGACTTACGGAGGTCTTCAAACGTGATCACCTAGTCTGGCAGAAGGAATATCTGACGAAGAGGCTCTCAAGTCCAAGAGGTGTTCCTATCATGTGCAAGTGATCTAATAGCAACGTGCCGGAGTACAGGCTATGCACAAGTATCTATAATGAAAAGAAACTGATAGTGACACCATCAAAACAAAAGGGCGATGTGTAACAGAAAATCCTTTTAATACAAAACTATAGGGTCTCATGATGAAATTAGCATAAATTTAAAATAAGTTCTTAAACATGATGGGGCATAAAAATAGAACCTACTTATCCATGATACAATAGTAAACATAAACATAACGAAATATAACGAGACACAGCATATAAGCTAGCATAAACAGGAAATAACAAGGGGCGATCTGGTTGCTATTTAGAGGGAACAGTAGTCAGGTAGCGGTCCTCTAGAGACCACCTCTTGAAGGTGACGGTCATCTGGAGGCCACCTCTTGGTGGTGGCGGTCCTGGGTGGGCCGCCTTTAGCCTGTCCTCAGACAGACGTTGGTCCGGTTTGCAGGGTTTATTCTTTATGAAAAAGAAGTATGTAACCAACGTAAAACTGAAGGAAAAGAGCATGCTTGTATGCAATTAACATATGAAAGGGCATGAATCAATGGGTTTATGATTTTATCTTCACTTAAATTACATGGACAGCATGATCTAGAAACCCTATTGTGTGGTCATAGTAAAACATGAAATACTCCGCGTAGAAAGCATGAAACTAAGTAAGACCAGAGGGTTTTTAGTCCTAACTTAATGTTTAAGCCGATCATGAGATAACCTACCTCTGGGATTGGCTCTAGACTTCAAATTTCTCGCCGGAAGGAAGCTCTCGTTCCTACGCATCCTACGTGGAACTAGCAACTTCCGCGCGTTCTAACTCCTTGATGGCTTGTTCTCTTAGCATGAGATTTAGAGGAAGTTTAGAAGACACTAAGGAGAATAAAAAGTTATAAATACAGAACTTGAAAAGATGAAACCATACATTCGTACCACGCGATCCAAAATTAGGGTTCGCACAGAACAAAACTGGGCCCTATTTATAGAGAATGGCCTAGGGTTGGGGTTTAGATCAAAATTAGGATCCTATTTGGGTGTCAATTCAATCTTCTAAGATTCCTTATTAGGTTTCCTAACTAGATTACATCGATCCATGGCCATCTTATGGATAGAAAATCTGAATTTCTCGAGGCTATCCGTTTCTATTCACAGAATCAGGTGGTGGTCTAGTCTGGACCGCCTTCTTTAGATGGTGGTCTTGCGACTGACTGCCTTCTGATTCTCTCTCCGAAATTTAAATTTTAGTCTAATTCTCTTCCTTATCTCCTCATCTTATTTAGGGAACCTTCCCCTAATACGTCTCTATGGTTTGGGCTTGGGCCAAAAGGTCTAATTTTGGGTTTTAAAGCCTTTTATAAGTGGGCTCAAATTAGTGGTTGATAATTGGGCCTTAATTCCTAAGGCTTTAACTTATTAATTTATTAATTAGCCTATATAACCTTTTAAGCCCATATTAAATGCTTAATTAAATCTATTTACTTTCTGGAAAAATTCTAGAATTATCCGGGGTGCTACACCCTCTCCCACTTAAAGAGGATTTGGTCCCCAAATTCATCGCATGGGATTTTGGAAAGTGCATTTTACTTATAGCTAAAACAGCTCCAGGTATCAATTGAGGAAAAAGCTAGATGTGAATGGGTTAGGATAATACCTTCAACCACGTTACCATCCCTTATAGGTTCATTGCCCATAACAGCATTGAGACGCCCTTGTCATCTATGCCCTCCATTACTCTTCGAGGGTTGTTCCTTTATGAGTGGACAATCGGGTATTCTATGTTCCCGGTTGCCACAACGCAAGCATGCACCGAGGCGCTTCCAGCATTCTTCGACAGCGTGTCTGAACTTCTCGCAAAATGTGCAAGTCATCATGACTTGCCTTTCCTCTTCTTTGACATGTTTATTCTTGCCGTTACCATTGCCATTACCATTGTATGGTCTCTTCTTGTTATATCGGGAGTTATGAGTTCCTGTGATGCTAAATTTATCTCCATTCTCTCCTCGACTATCATGTTTTTGGCTTGGCTCCTCATCTTTTCCCTTGAACTTCTCTACCTTTTCAAGGGTCCTTTCACATAAATGGGCTCTATGCACCATCTCCGTATAGGTTCGAATGTTTTACGAGCCCAGTTGTTTAATAAAGACGGGACATAGTCCATCCATAAATCTATTTGCCTTCAAGAGCTCCGTGCCGACAAGGTGTGGAGCATATGGTGCCAGCCTTGAGAATTGTAATTCATATTCTGCGACAGACATCATTCCTTACCTCAGAGAGGCAAATTTAGCTGCCTTTCTTTCCCTAACATGCTCCGAGAAATACTTCTCACGGAAGAGCTCAAGGAACTCCTCGTTGGTGAGTTGTGCATTATGCAGATGAGCCGAGGTGGCCTTCCACCACGTACGGGCAACCTTGTCGAGTTGGAATGTAGTAAGAAGGACTTTCTCCTGGTCCGTGTATTGCATCACATTGAATATCCTGTCCATTTCATCTATCCAATTTTCTGCTTCATTTGGGTTGGACGATCCCGAGAACCGTGGAGGGGTCATACTCCAAAAATTTTGGTGTAGATCATCGGCGCCAGCTCGTGCGCCTGCTTGTGCTACTGTTTGTAGGGCCTGGGTAAGACCCGCAACCGTTTGTTGCATAGCTTCCCAATTTTCACTATTAGCTGCCATTTCAAAAGTAAGGTGCCTGAGAAAATACACAACTAGTTACATTCGTTTGAATTTATGAGGGTCAACCTAGAAATTAATTTCTAGAGAACTATCTTAACCCGGGCTCTACCCAATCTCACTTGGGTTCGAAGGATTTCTTCCTAGTTCATAGGCATGGGCCCATAACCCATAGGTCCCAGGATCGAAACCTGGCTCTGATACCAACTGTCATGCCCCGAGATAAGAAGTGGAATTAAGTCGGGAACGTGAACAGCCGGTAAATAAAGCCTCAAGTTAGAATGACAATCAGAGCGTAACATTCACACGTAAAAGAGTGAACATAATGTATAAAACTTCAACTTTATTGAATAATAAATCAAAAGTTATAAAGTGATACTTGACTTTGACTCCCTTGACCTAACAAGAGTCAAGAAAACAAAAGATGGTATAACATGATCAACTCCACCGCCTATTACAGTGAAGGAACGTAAATTACAATATGACTCATGACACTTTAACTATCTATGGCTTCTCTCGTCCATCAATCACTTTCGGACCCATCACTTGAGTAGTCCGATTCCAACTTGCTAGATCCTCCTGAAAAGATTGGAAAAGTAGGGAATGAGCGCACTCGCCCAGTAGGTGTCTTTGTATCAACATGATGGCAATGTTAAAGTAATTAACATTTTAGCTCAATGAAAAGGGCAGTAATGAAAATACGATAAAAACATGCGACATAAAACCAAAGTAATAGCTAGTACCAAGATAAGTGTAGAGATATGAGATATCAAGTAATTATCAGAGCATGATCAAGCAAGATTACAATATGGCCCTTCAATAACGAGAATGTACTAGCATGTATCGAGAATATACTTTTCATAACCTTGAAAAGACTATGCACTAGAAAGCCATGTATCAAGCATTTAAAATCAAGCATGAGACCTCGTGGATTTCACCCGTTTATAAAAAAAAGTATTCCCAGCGTAATGCAATGCCAGTGTTCATCATACCCCATGCTTTACAGTATGTTTCTGGCCATCTGTCGAGGGGGCTAGCGTGGAGTCCTTGGACACTGTCCGTGCCCGCTCTTGCATCTTCAAGTTATAAATCAAGCTACTTCCACAAGAAATATAAATGTAGGCCAATAATGTCAAGTTCAACAATAGTTTCATGGTAATAAAACCAAGGTAAGAACGTACCAAAAATGAAATCATGAGATCAAGGATGAATTAATTGGGCATTATGCTACAGAGGAATTCCGTAGCATAATGGTACATTTCCATAGTTTCATAGTTCATTAATAACTTATTGAATAAGGTGTTGGGCTATAGATAATCAGAAGACTATCTAGGAACAGGGTAGAGTCAACCCTTGAGTCAAACCATGAGTTAAACAGCAAGATGACAGAACACGGTTCAATGAGGACCATTTTATTGAGGTAGCGGTCAAGTCAAGACCGCTATGAAGGGGAGTCAACGCAAGAGAAAGAACAGGTCAATGCAATGAACACGCTGGAATATCGCAGTCAAGCCAGGACCGCTATCTGGAAGTAGCGGTCACATGATGGCCGCGCTTAATCCAGTCCACAGAAAATGCGGAATTTACAAAGTCATTTCTAGACTTTTGGGTTTTAGGGTACAACCAGCTCGGCGTCCTAGTGGGAATCCAAGGCTCGCGGATACTTACGGAGGTCTTGAAACATGATCACCTAGTCCGGCAGAAGGAATATCCGATGGAGAGGCTCTCAAGTCCAAGAGGTGTTCCTATCATGTGCAAGTGATCAAATAGCAACGTACCGGAGTATGGCCTATGTACAAGTATCTATAATGAAAAGAAAGTGATAGTGATAGTGTCAAAACAAAAGGGCGATGTGTAACAAAAAATCCTTTTAATACAAAACTATAGGGTCTCATGATGAAATTAGCATAATTTTAAAATAAGTTCTTAAACATGATGGAGCATAAAAATAGAACCTACTTATCCATGATACAATAGTAAACATAAACATAACAAAATATAACGAGACATAGTGTAGAAGCTAGCATAAACATGAAATAACAAGGGGCGATCTGGTCACTGTTTAAAGGGAACAGTAGTCAGGTAGTGGTCCTCTGTAGACTACCTCTTGAAGGTGGCGGTTATCTGGAGACCACCTCTTGGTGGTGGCGGTTCTGGGAGGGCTGCCTTTAGCCTGTCAAGAGACAGACGCAGGTCCGGTTTGCAGGGCTTATTCTTTATGAAAAATAAGTATGTAACCAACGTAAAACTGAAGGAAAAGAGCATGCTTGTATGCAATTAACATATGAAAGGTCATGAATCAATGGGTTTATGATTTTATCTACACTTAAATTACAAGGACAACATGATCTAGAAACCCTATTACGCGGTCATACTAAAACATGAAATACTCTACGTAGAAAGTATGAAACTAAGCAAGACCAGAGGGCTTTTAGTCCTAACTTAATGTTTAAGCTAATCATGAGATAACCTACCTCTGGGATTGGCTCTAGACTTCAAATTTCTCGCCAGAAGGAGGCTCTCGTTCCTGCGCGTCCTACGTGGAACCAGCAACTTCCGCACGTTCTAACTCCTTGACGGCTTGTTCTCCTAGCATGAGATTTAGAGGGAGTTTAGAAGACACTAAGGAAAATAAAAAGTTCTAAATATAGAACTTGAAAAGACAACACCATACCTTCGTACCATGTGATCTAAAATTAGGGTTCACACAGAATGAAACTGAGCCCTATTTATAGAGAATGGCCTAGGGTTAGGGTTTTGATCAAAATTATGATCCTATTTGGCTGTCAATTCAATCCCCTAAGAGTCCTTAATAGGTTTCTTAACTAGATTACATCGATCCATGGCCATCTTATGGATAGAAAATCTAAATTTCTCGAGGCTATGCATTTCTGTTCATAGAATCAAGTGGTGGTCTAGTCTGGACTGCCTTCTTCATAAGGTGGTCTTGCGACTGATCGCCTTCTGATTCTTTCTCCGAAATTTGAATTTTAGTCTAATTCTCTTCCTTATCTTCTCATCTTATTTAGGGAATCTTCCCCTAATACGTCTCTAGGGTTTGGGCTTGGCCCAAAAAGCCTAATTGTAGGGTTTAAAGCTTTTTATAAGTGGGCTCAAATTAGTGGTTGATAATTAGGACTTAATTCCTAAGGCTTTAACTTATTAATTTATTAATTAGCCCATTTAACCTTTTAATCCCATAGTAAATGCTTAATTAAATCTATTTACTTTCTGGAAAAAATCTAGAATTATCTGGGGTGCTACAGTTTTCTACCTCTTTACACTCTTCAATCATCACACAAACACACACCTATTTTTGTTCCCTTCTACAGGGGTTAAAAACCCTCGCCCGGCGCGTTCTTCCCCCAATTTTCATGCTTATTTTTCATATGAGATTTATGTTACACCTTCATGTTCTAATGGGTTTTTATCTCTTGTTACTTTGTTTCACAGGATAGGCAAGTGTAGGATGTGAGGTCCTTACTTTCTGGTCGGTTGGCAGGCAAGGAGGAGCTAAACCATGAAGTTCCTGCACCCCGTGATGAACGCGGTAGAGCGAGGTCCGCGTTCTCACTATCGCGGTTCTGTCTTGACCGCATCCTAGCCAAAAGCACCCTTGGGCTATTTTTGGTTATTCCTCCATCTTTCCAAGGTACGCAGCGTTGTAACTATCTTCTTCCTATCTTCTGCGCTGCTATCCTTGATGGCGATCACAGTATTTTTCTATCTCTTTATCGCCCCTTCCTTTTGTTATACTACATGCTTATATTTGCACTTGTTCTTTGTTTGGGGCTAATCTTTATCTACACTGAGACGTGATGTGGTTCGCATTGAAAAGTGTTGTTTTGATTAATCTCTGTTCTAAAAGGAAGTGGAATGGTTAACACACTAAGTAACCGGGGATTCTGGCATGTTATCCATGTGTTTCCTTGTGTAAAAAGGTGTGGATTAAACTTGACCACTCATGATGTTAAAAAGTTGAGGTAGAGTAAAGCTATCATTATTCAAGTCTGAAAATGCATGTGCAGATAGAGAGTTATCCTCTAATGTTAATTAGAAGGTCCATGTATCCATATGCCTGATTGTCATTGTGCATTTTAATTATTTTCAATGAGAGATTTGATTTTAAGTGTGCTCTGAAAATTTATCTATCTTCATGGATCTGCATGTTTCTCTCTAAATCACTGCACAACCCCCCTTTGTGGAATATCATGTCATTTGAATCATTTGCATGCTTAGTTATCCCATGTCCATTCTTTTAATAAAAAAGGGGGAGGTAGCCTGCACTTACATATATATATATATATATACTGTGTTCGGACAGAATGCCTACATGATTCATGATACATCATTCTACACGATTGGCATTAGGCATTGAGGCTTTTCGGCTCATAGAATCATTCATCTGCAGTTACTTGACTGAGTGCACGAATGCATGATCCATAATGCATCATATCCAACAATTGCCATTATAGTGAACAACTAAATTTTGGCTTTAAGGGTCATTTGATCATAAAGTCATTCATTTGCATACATGTGCATCTAGGCATTCTTCTATGCAATAATTGGTATCAATCCACCAATTGGTATCAGCCTTCATCATGTATGTAATAAGATCACACATTTTAAATTTCATGCATTGCAAAGAAAAATTAAAAATCTAAAAAATGAGACTGACTAATGGCTGAATAAAGAGATTGCATGCTATATCTTTTTCTTGGCTATGTGTAGCAGGCCTGGAAATTATCTGTTTAAAATTCGAATCGAATTCGTATTCATTTAATCGGATGATATCTGACGGATAATTTAATCGGATATCGGATATCCGATTATTAATCGGATACGAATTCGGATATTGAGATATCTGTGTCGGATATTATCCGACCAAATATGAACTTTTAGATAAAAATCTAAGATACACATATTCTATATATAATTAACTCAAATCTTAAGATATATTGTTTGATTATTCTTTTTTTATCCTTTTTATGTCAAAATAAAATTTAAAAATAAGAAATCCACTTATACCGATTTGGTAAGTTATCTCCTATTTTTTAGGATGAAGTCTAATCTTTTGATAACATCTCTCAAAATAAAAAATAATTTCCACTCTTTCTTTTTTTGAGAAAACAACATACAACGCTCTCACACGGCTCACACGACTCACCTCTAAGTAGGTTTAGTAATTATCTGTTTAAAATTCGAACCGAATTTGAATTCGAATTAATCTGATAATTATCCGAATAAAGTATCCGACAGATAATTCGATTCCTAATCAGATAATTCAATTATTAATCGGATACGAATTCGGATATCACAATAACCGCTCCGTATCCGATCCATTTACAGGTCTAATGTGTAGCCTTGATCTGAATCTATCTTGTTCATGCCTATGTCTAGCCTTGACTGATCATGCCCATTTCTGAAACAGGTTATCATGTTGTGGGCTCACGGTTTCACACTGTGTTTAATTTCCAAATCTCTATTTCTATCTACGTGCTGCTGCCTCTACATGCTTGTTTTGATCCAGCTGCCCTCACTGTTTCACCCCTACTCTGCATATCCCTTGATGTCTCTAACCCTGAATATTTGTTTCCCTTGATCCCCACCTTCATGAATGTTCCACATATTCTCTCCATGTCTTTTGTTTTGATGATGTCAAAGGGGGAGAGATTAAATGAGTCAGTATTTGATTGGTTCATTAGGGAGAGAGTCAAAGGGGAAGAGCTTTTATTATTTAAAGGGGGGGAGCTTTTCTTATTGTATTGGGGAGAGAGTTTATAGTTGAGTCAAGGGGGAAAGTTTGCAAAGTTGCAAAGGGGGAGAGTTTTCATTCAGGTTGTTTTGACTGAATTGAAAGTTCAATAGATCGTAGTTGAACTCATAGTAGCCATAATGACTCATAGTTCCCATCATCAAAAAGGGGGAGAATGTTGTGCATGTGTGATTCATGTGTGATTTTGATGATGTCTAACTATGATTCATTATTATGCTTTTGATAATGATCCAACTATGATTCATTGTGTGGGTTGATGATTCATTATTATCATGTTGTTATGTTCTTCATGAGATTTTGAATGGACTTTGAAGAATTGTAAAATGAAGTTTTGAATTGACTCTAATTCCCAAGTCTTGTGTGATTGTTGATTCTCATCAAAGATACAAGTTACCTTTTCTCTTGGTATGATGTTTAGAATTAGGTGTTCAGGTTATTGATTTTGAGAAAGGTAATATCAGTTGACTAAGCTTCAATTCAGTCGATAGATATGAGTCCAAGTCGACAGACATGAGACACAAGTCGACAAATATGTCAATAGGTTGACAGACTTAGTGTTTAAGTCGACAGATACGAGTCCATGTCAACAGACATTAGCAGGAAGGCCAAGAGCATGCTGGAGAACTTGAGGATTGAGACAAGGCACAAGACTTAGAACAAGAAGTTCAAGATGTCATTTTGTGTGTCAACAAACACTGGATGAAGATTGGCAGAGTGCGGAAGATAGTGGTTTACTTTCAACAAAAGAGTCGACAGAACAAGGAAGAAATAATTCGACCAAGTTCAAAATCAGTAGACAAATGAGAGAAAGAGTCGATAGAGAAAGGCAATATTAGTCGACTAAGTTCCAACTCAGTCGACAGATGTGTAGAAGAGTTGACAGATATCTTCAGGGATGCTCAACTCAACTGCTCGTGTGAGGAAACACTGAGTCGACCTATCAAGCCAACTAGGTCGACTTATATCATCTGAGCTCGCAACACTAAGTCGACAGATCTAAGTTCAAGGAATTGACAAGCTCAAGTTGATAGACCTTAAATTCAAGTCAACTGAACTGACTACTCAGTCGTAGGGCTATCAATGGGCCGGGCCTGGGCCGGGCTTAGGTCGGCCCAGCCCGGGCCCGACTTATTATTATTAAAGCCCGAGCCCGGGCCAGGCCGGGCCCAATACTATTAAAAAATTGTAAAGCTCGACTAAGGCCCGGCCTGACAACTTAAATAAAAAATGAAAACTAATACATTTAATAATATAAAACTTATAATCTCACTAAATTAACTAAAGTTTTGATATTAATTACATAACTTGTATGAAAATATAGTTTTGAATTTTATAATTAAGTAAAATAATATAATTTTAACTAAGTAGTTTTTAAATTTTGAAGGAAGGAAAAAAAAGAGAACAGGCCGGGCCGGCCCGCGGGCCGAACTTAAAGCCCGAGCCCGACCCGTGGGCCTAGTCGGGCCGAGTTTTTAGGCCCGACTAAGAGCCCATGGGCTGAAAAAGGCCTTGCGGCCCATCCCAAAATCGGGCCAGGCCCGCGGGCCTGTCGGGCCGGCCCGGTCCATTGACAGCCCTACTCAGTCGACTGACCAATTAAAGGCCAATCGTATAAGCATGTGAGCTTTTAAGCGGTCACGTGATTTCTCTCTCCAATCATTGGCACACACCTCCAGGTCACGTGCCTCAATTTCTGGAAAAGTCCTATGTTAGAATATTCTATTTTTATCATGGACCAATCAAAAAATAGCTTGGAAATGGAGAATTATCCAGTATTTTCTACTATAAATATCATCACTCGACCTAGAGAACTTGAGAGACGGCTGAGAAATTCTGAGAGATGCCCTGAGCATTTTGAAGAGCCTTTGAACAGAAGAAAAGAGAGGAGTGCAGTCTACCAGTTGGCCTGTACGATCGTAGTACTAAGAGGGAAAATCTGAGAGAAGCTTGAGAGAGTCTTCGTCCTCAAGTTATCATCTGGCCACTGAACAGAGAGGCAGAGCAGTTTAAGATATGAGTCCAGATCTACAGTTACAGCTTCAAGATTTTGATCTGAAGCTACATTTGGGTTTTCTTATTTTGATTTGCTATTTTTTTTCTGAAACTCTTTATTTATTTTTTCGGTGTGTAACCGCTGTGGTGTCAGCATTTTTCTGGTACCTTGTTTTAGGGATTGGATTATGTTTTAGCTACTGAACAGTCGTGTGTGTGCGATCGAGGAGCCCGTTCCTCGTGTCAAGCTATTTGTCAACATTTGTCTTTGTTTTGGGGTTCGTCCCCATGTGGTTGCTATGATTAGCAGCGTGTGTGTGTGGTTTGGGGTTCATCCCCATGTGTTGTTGTTAAAACAATGTGTGTGTGTGTGTGTATGCGTGGGGTTCATCCCCGTTAAGCTGTGTATCAACGTGTGTTGGGGACTTGTCCCCATGTGTGTTGCTGCGTTTACAGCATAGGAAGCCTCACTTAGTTTTGGTGAGGGGTAGGCGTAGGGAGCCCGACTGTGGTCCTGAACCACCTTAAAAAATTTCTGTGTAGTGGGTTGAGAATTGTGTGATTGATCAATCTCTTCTATCCCCCTTCACATATTCTTGTGTTAACTTCAATCTCTGCATATCAAGTTGAATTCAAACACATTGCTCACACACACCCGCCTAGTGTTCGATAGATTTCTGTTCTGTGGTGCAGCAGATCCTTTTATCTGCCAGAACTTTTTATTTGGGCAAAGAGTATTAGAACTTGTACTTAACCACGATCAGTTTGATACTTAGTGAATCTAAGTCTCGCTCTATTGTTTCTAAGTGCTATTGTTGAATCCGATGTGTGCGCTAAAATTAGAGTATCATCTAGTTAAATTTTTTAAATAGGGTGCCAATCAATTCACCCCCCTCTTGATTGTGTTTGCACTAAGGGACCTAATAGTATGTGTTGGAAAATGGGTCATTTCCTATCTTTTGGACCCCTTGTGTAGCCTGAACTTGTTCTTGTATAAGTGGTGGGAGTTGGGCCGCCATTGGGCACTCAGTGACATGATGGGTCGAGCATGCACATACACACCTCATGTGGAGGAGAAGGTTGACCTAAGTATAAACTTGATGACGGTTGGAAAGAAGGTTCTTGCTTGTTTAAAGTCAAAAGTTGGTCTAGTTTTTTGGTCCAAAAGATCTACCTTATCCAACTTTTGAGTGATAAGGTTCATGTCCATCCTTAGCTTGAAATCCCCACGGGCCTTCACTTCATACAACCCCACCGTTTGGAGGGCCCAATAGATCTCTCATAAGAGGAGAAAGAGGCATGGTTAATGAAATTTTCACTAAGCATATCAAACAAGTCATATGCCTTATCCTCACTCTTACTCATAAATGCTACTCCACAAGAAGCATCCATCATTTGTCTATATTGGTCTAACAGTCCTTCATAAAAAGCTTGGATTATTTGCCACTTGGATAACCCATGGTGAGGACACTTTCTAAGAAGCTCTTTGAGTCTCTCCCATGACTCATGTATTTGCTCTTTCGGGGTTTGAGTGGAACCCGTAATTGCCCTCCTCATTGTGTTGGTATGGCCTATAGGATAAAACTTCTTTAAGAATTGTTGCATTTCAGCTCAAGTTCTAATAGACCTTCGTAAAGTGCCCAACCAATATTTGGCTTTGTCCTTAAGATAGAATGGGAAGAGGGTCAACCTAAGGGAATCATTTGAAATTTTTGAATTTTCACGATGGAGTAAATTTGTAGAAATTCATTAATGTGATTGTAAGGGTCCTCATTAGTATTCTGATAAAAGGATGGGAGCATTTGGATAGTACTTGATTAGATCTCATATTGAATGGCCTAATTTTATGGGATGTGAATGCAAGATGAAGGTTGATACTGATTAGGAATGAAGTAATCCTTCATTTGCTTTGGAGGATCATGATTATCATTGGCCATTGGATCTTGTGGGAGATTGTTTCTTGAGTACATAACTCTCTCTATTTCTTGTATGGGTCCTAGTAAGTTTGGGTTTTGAGATCTCCTTCCTTACATGTACTAGGGCGAAGAGAGAGAAGATATATATATTTTTTACAAATTCAAACAATGTGAAAACACTTACCCTATATGACCTAGATGTATCCTAGACCAAAGAAATGAGTTTACTCACAAGGTGACTAAGGTTCACCATAAGTCAATATCCACCATTGGTCAATGGCCAAGTAAGAGGTGAGGTAGTGGGAGACTCCCCTTGCTTTCACATGGACCTAATTGAGTAACCACTTGCCCGTTTAGGCATTTCCTTTTAACCTCTAGCCTAGACACCGGACTCCAAGATGAAAGCAAACTCAAAATGAAGTCCTTATCATGGTGTGAACCCTAAGGTGACTTTCTACTCAATTTTAGAAGGCCTAGGATTATGCAAGATGCAGGAATTTATGGTTTGTGGGCCAAGGAATGGTGATGAAATCCCCACCTTATGTTATTTTGGGTGTTACCCTTAAAGATAATTAAAAAATAAATAAAATGTACATCACAATTCAAACAAGGGGTTCTATGCAAGTGTGTATATGCATGGATATGCTTGCTTGGAAAATTAGAATACTCACCTTGCCTCCCGCAATCTTCAACAAGAAAATGAATTGACAAAACAAAATAAAGAGACTCCAATAATGATAAGTCTAAATGATTCATGTCCTACACGTGGAAGGCTTCTAATCTTTACATGCAAATTTTTTATTTAATTCAAGTGACTTTTTTAATGTGCCTAACTAACCAGCAATTTGTTGTATTTTTTAACAATTAACGAAATATGAGAAATCACATAAAAATAACTAAATACACAAGGTTTAACGACCCAAGATCCGGATACTAAGTCAAACCCGATACCATTCGGATCCTACGCCGCCACCCACGATCTGGAGAGCTCGGAAGGGTTATTTGGGGTTTTTTGGTTATACAGTGAAATTCTAAACAATTAGCATGAAATAATTTACAGGATTAATATATAACTAGCAGAAATAAAATTAACATTTTACAACAATTAATATAAGTTCAAAGTGTAGTCCAGAAGTACAGTCAACGAAAAGATAAATGTACTCTGCTACGGGGCACACCCCGTCACTACCAAGCTGGCGTACTACTGGTCCTCAGACGAAAAGCTCCACCACCAAGGGAATCGCTACACCTGAAAAAGTAGGAAGTGAGCATCATCTCATTGGCTCAGTAGAGGTCCCACAGATCCCCACCACAATAAAATAGTAAGCCATAACAACAATAATAACAGCAGTAACGACAAAAATAACAATAATAAAATAATGACAGAGGTCGAGACAAAAAATACGGTAAACGGAGGAACCACGAAGCCTCTATGCTAGCCTGATTCTTAATAAGGGAATCATGACCTCTAGTCGAGATTGTCAACCCATCGCGAAATAGTCCTACTACCGGGATAAAACCTCACCAAACACGGTCGTAATAATTTATCCCTATTGACGGAACCACTGACAAGGCCATGCGGCCACACACTCCACCCTCGGGAGGACAACCAACCACAGGCAAACCTCAGTCTCGAGCTGGGACTAGTGAAAAAAGCATGCCCCACACACAGGGCGACACTATCCCGTCTACCGGAAGGGCCACAACAATGATGTTGGTAACTCAACCTTCACCGGCATAGGGTCTGCTACTCAAGTATTCACAACAAGGCCAGATGCATCCACTGACGTCTTATACTGTGCCAAGGTCTCATATGCGTGCACACTACCCACACCCGATCTCGGGAGGAGCAGAGGAGACACACCCACACACACCACACCCTGGGACTGGTTAGGATCCGTACCTCCGCACCTATCAGTACGGTCGTGTCCGGCTACCCAACACGGGGTACGTGCCACTATGTCAACCAGCAGCGTACTCCTGTCCCAACCAAGGTACATACGCTCAGGCGGTCTCACCTCTGAACAAGGAGCGTCGTACACACTAGGCGGTCTCGCTCGGTCCAACCACGATCGGCCACTGGGATCTTCCACGGTCTCGCAGAATCCCGCCGAACTCTATCATCTGTGGTCTCGCAAAAATCTCAAGAAAGGCGTATACGCGTACGTAAACCATCGTAAACCATGGTATAACACTGCGGGTGCTAAGAAAACTTATCCATGACTGGATGACAGAAACTAGTGGGTACCGTCCCACTAGACCCACACAAGAACCACTTACCATGATCACGGAGCTCACGCAGATATGATCCTCCGCGGTCACAGGACTCACACGGTATACAACTCGCCACGGGCACGCAAACCACGTGGAAAATAGGCTAAGTGAATACGACCAAACCTGCCGTAGGAATTTATAAACCTCGTATTACATGAATCCATTCTCGGGTGACCACTACCCTCACAAGGCCGAAATGGCCCAATTTCATGGGTTTATATGAATTAATCACTAATTTTGATGATGCGGGGAAAAAACCAAATTACAGGACTTCAAACGGGTTGAAATGCCCTCATCCCAGTCGACCAAGGCCTCAGGTCGACCTAGGCCTCAGGTCGACCTAGGCCTTAGGTCGGTCGACCTGGGCCGAGGGTTGGTCGACCTACCCAACAGGGGTCGATCGACTGGCCAAAAGTGGGTCTGTCGACCCTCCTACTGAATGCGGTTAGGGACCTAGCCGCATTAACGTGATCGCGTTCTCCCGAAGGACCGCGATCAACCAAGTTGCGGTTGGTCACCCAACCGTGACCTTGACCGCCTTACTATTTGGTTTCAAGGATGAACGTGGTGTCTGAGTACATCACGTCCCTTCCCAGAGGCTTAATGCGATCGGGAAGCCGATCGCAACCTCAACTCCGATCCGGACTTCTGAAAACTAGCTCGAAATCACTCGTTCCACGCCCTATTCCTCTTGAACAAAAGGGAATACACAAGAAGGCTTCATATGCCTTCCACACACTGAAAGGACTCCAAAACATAAAGAAAAGATCAAAGAAAAGGGGCGATCCTTCGATTACACTATACACACACCCATGTCGCACCACACACACATTCGGCCTCATCCGGGCCTCAAATTGTGAGATAATCTGATCAAAACAAGGGGAAACACTCCCCGACATGTCACTAGCTCGTAATCGAGCATTTAAACCAAAAATTGCCGCCCAAAATGGCGGATTCGTCGCTCACCCCAAATTATGCATTTTAACCCCAAAAGTGGAAAAACCCGCTCAAACTCATCCCATTCGGCATGAAATCACGGTAAAACAAAGTACAGGGGCTAGGGATCCGTCCCCAAACATCTTCCGAAGAAACCACGCGAATTCGGTGTCGATTCGCACCGAAAATACTTCGTTCCACGCCCGGTTCTTCGCGAAACCTCAAAAACTTCTCGCCCCTATGTCGCCTCCCAATCCACGCCCTGGTCCTCGTCACCCGCGCCATCCTCCGCCTTGCTCGCCGGTCCCCTCCGTCGGTCGTTGGAGAAGAAGAGGGGGAGAAGGAGAGACGTGGGAGTGGGAGGGTGAGAGAGCGTAAGTGAGAGGGGGAGAGTGATAAGTGTGAGTGAGGGGGAGAAATGAGAGGGGAGGGGTTTTTAAATGATGTTTTTCTATTTTATTTGAAAATTCACAATAACTCCAAAAAAACTCTGAAAATACATTCTAACTCCGAAAAATTTCAGAAAAAGGCTAGGCCGCTGCACGCGCCACCACGGACCCATAATAACTCACATACACACCATCAAAGGGTCCGATAATCCGATATTAAAGTCTAAAATCAATATGGACACGATCCGCAACCCGTGGGAATATAATCCAAGAATCCTGGGGCCATTACAATCCTCCCCCCTTAGAGAAATTTCATCCTCGAAATTTAGGACAATGCACATAACTCACGGGGAAGAACTCACCCAACGGGAAGGATCTCGCAATCACCACACAATAACCTTCTCAACACACATCATTCCTTGAGGAAGACTGCCAGACCAACACAGCCAAGAAAGCCATCTCACTCCATCATGGCAAATATCGAACCCTAGACATATCGAGGTACACAAACTGACAAGTCCAGCATCACCTCAGCTTTCTTGAAACTCTCATGGCTCGCCGATTACATCGGTCTCAAAATCAATATCTCACCGGTCACCGCCAGCTCCCATGGAACACATCACAATCAACGTCGGCGACTTCATAATCCAAAATTCACCACTCACAATAGCCAACTCACCGGCACACACACATCAGATGCAGAAAACCATCTGCCAACTATCAATCACAGATCGCTTGGCACCATCTTGATCCTCCCTAGCCATCCAGCCAATACCAAGTTCTCGAGAGGGGAGAAAACAACAAGGTCACTCACGTAAACCTCGAATTCCACAATCACATCTATCCTGGGTATGCCACCCCAACTCCTTTCCAAGGGTGGGGCCTCATCTCACATCACACTTCGGTGGATTATTTCGTCAAGAAGATGGCCATCCCATATCACAACCATCTAATCTACACTTATCAACTCCACAGTTTCCCTAAACTGCCAACCAACAGTTGTAGACACGCCAAAATCAGTGCTTTGTTGAGTAAATTTCATGTCACAATGTAATGCCCCAAAGTAGACTTCATCGCTGGTTTAATAAGTGGTTTTAGATACCGCGACCGTCGTCTGGTCGCTATTTAAATAACGCCCTTGGAGGTGTCACTATTTCCTCGAGAGATAAGTCAACCTACTTGAATAAATGCCCATGTGTGTCGGCGTTGTTTTAGTTCTTTCCAATTTCCACTCAGAATTAATTTCTATGAAGTAACGCCCTTACGGACGGGCTCTATTCAATGAACGCCTCCGCGCGTGGTCGCTAATTATGAATTTCTTAATTTTTGGAAAGTCCAAAATTTCCAGGAAATAGCGGCAGTCTCAGGGGCGCTGTTTAGAAAAGTGACCGTCTCTAGGTCGCCATTTCAATTCTGTCTCCGCTTCTCCAGCAACCTTCCCAAAGGGTGTCCTTCCTCGTTGAAACTACGTGATTGATCATGGAAAGGATATCCCTATTCAGAGATAATCTTCCTTGTTTTAATCCTATTAGAATGAGGATCTTCATCTCTATAAATACTTACAGCTTCTCACGAGAGAAGACTTACGCATCTTGGTTTTTCGAAAGTTCCTTCGGCAATCATCATTTTCATATACAGAGTGCTTTGCTCTACTGCTTCCCTCATCCTGCTGCTATCGTCATCGCCAGGACTTCTGTAAGTGCTGTGGCCGAAGCTTGTCATCTCCCTTCTACTCGCAGGCGCAGAAGGGGCCAGCCCTCCTTATACTTTCTGTTTTCTTTTCATTAGTTGCATATCATCATCTTCAGTGCATCGGATAAGGTCATCTTGGCATATTATTTTGGTTAGCTTATTTGCATTCATATTCTACCCACCTTTTGCTCCCTTCTAAAGGGGTTTAAAACAAATACACAAGGTGTGTTCATGCCTTTGTTGCATGGCTTAATTTTCATATAGCATTGATACTACACTCACTTTTGGCTAATCCATATCTCTTTGTTATCTTTGCTTGTCTTATAAGGGTAATCAAGATAAAAACCCCCTTCATCGACCGGCCAGTTGAAGGAGGAAGTTGGATCTACATCTCACCAGCTTTACAAGGTATTCTCCACGATCATCTTTCTTATTTCGAGGTAACCCCTCTGGCGATCACACTCCTTAGTAGCATCTAATGCTCCCTCCCCTTTAGTTATTTTAGTTATCTCCATGATTTGTTTTAATTAGTTTAATCCAATGAGATGTTAATTTTTCTTCCTTTTTAAATATCTATGTGACACGTTCACAAATTGGCGATCACGGTGGGACTCTTTCTGTTTTTATTTTGATTACCCCCCCTTTGGCACCCACGTGTGCCGCTCCCTTCGGCACCCTCGCATGCCCCTCCTTTTGGCACCCACGTGTGCCCCTCCTTTGTGCTCCACGTAGCACACTCCCTTTGTGCACCCCGTGCATACCCCCACTTGATTAGCCAATTTTTGAACTGTCTATAGCATTTTTAAGGAGAAAATGATGGGAATCGACGCCGAGCACTGACCTTTTATTTTACATTTGAGTCCTTTTATTTGCTTTTATATCCTTGGGAAAGTATATGTGCAATTGCAAGGCTTTATAAGCCAATGTGTCATTCCCTTAGATTGTTTGGGTTTTTATGTAAAATGTCAGAAGGTCCAGCAAGGGGGCCCTCACTCCTTTCCCATTGGTCCACCTAAGTCATAGAGGTCCATGTGGGGCTGGTCAAAGTCCTAGGTGGGCTTCTAGATGGTTTGACATTCAAAGGGGACAAAGGGGTTTTAAAGTCCAAGATGCCTTCCTTCCTTTCAAAGGAGTGTCCCCTCCATATGTAATTTATTTATTTTGGGTTTTTGACCACATGGGAGAAGAAAATGGCCTCTTTCCCACAAAATTCCCAGCCCCCGACCCCTTGCCATTCTCTATATAAGCCTATGTATAGTGTCAGTAGAGATTTAATAAAGATATTATGTGAAAATTGCTTGAAGCATGAAGGGTGTGCCCTCTCTCCTCTCTCTCTGGTTCTATTCTTCTTCCTCCAGCCCTCCAGGGTGTGAAGCCCTCTCCTATATTCTCCTTAGCCCCTCTAAGTTCCCTCTCTGCCGTCACCGCCGCCGTTCGTGCCGCCATCAGGATAGAATCTCACCTCCGGATTTTTATCTTTTCTTCCAATTGTTTGATCGAGCCCAAAATTTGAGGGCTTGTTCTATGTTTCTCCCCTAATCTCTAGTTAAAATTTCGTGCCATTTTGCCCTAGTTTGAGATTTTTCCCATATTTTTGTTTGTCCTCTCAGTAATCTGCCCTTTTACAGATCTACGGGACAGAGTCACCTTGTCGCATTTTCCCCACCCCCTTACAAATTTTCAGAAAATCTCAAAAACTTACTCAATCTTTCACACATATATCCCCTTCCACCATAATTTTCGTGGAGTCTAAAAAATTCATTTGACCCTCGGTCAACAGTCAGTTTCAGGTAGATCCCTTGCTGCCCTGTGTGTCTGTCAGTCTGAGTCAGAAACAAAAATAGTGTTACAGTCATATTCATTTTCAATCCGTCTAATGGATGGAGCTATCAAAATTATATGTTGTGGATCTATGAGTGCTTTTTCCAACGGTACCAGCCACGTCTTGATCGGCGTCCGAATCTGAGCGTCATAATGCGTGTCGTCGAGGCCTGCAAATATGTTTTCTGTGCAGGTCCAAAATTACAGTCCAGAAGATATTCAGAAATAAATATCAAATTTCAACTTCAGGAGCCGCCCCTTCAGGGAGTCGTTCAGGGACACCCTACCATCGTCCCAGCCAAGCGGCGCCTCCAGAAGATCTCAGGAAGGTGACGTTCCTTTGGAAACCGTTGCTTGCTGTCCAGTGAGTGTTGACACCTTGAAAATGAGCAAGGGCAGAAATAGAATTGAAAGGAAGATCAGACCAATAGTGAAAGATCAATGACGAAGTTCGTCAACCATCTACCCGGCTGAAGCCCTTTCCCGGCCAAGCTGATGTCCGATGCCATTGTCAGTCAGACGACGGCACTGATGAAATAGCAGTCACCTGGCTGAAGTCTTTTCAGGCTAAAGCTGATGTCCGGTCTTGTCACCGTTCAGGTGACGATACCGATGAGATGATGTCCGACTTTGTCGTCATTCAGATGGCAATGCCGATGAAACCCCAGTCTACCGACTGATGAAAATCTATGAATGATCTCAATAGAAGCTGTGTCACCAGTGGAGGGCCTTCTCGGGTTCTGATACATTTGAAGGACCAATAAAGGCCGAAGTCTATGTGAGGTCTTAAAAGCCTTAAATGGGCCTATAAAAGTGGCGTCGGGATCCCCTTGTCGAAGCCCAGAAGCGGCGCCGAGAAGCTTGAGCCCCGCGCGCCGGGAGCTCCGCCTACAGTTGAGGCGCGCCGGGACGAGCCTGCCGAGAAGACACCAACGAGGGATATAAAATCCCCTCATTCGAAAAGAGGCAGGAGAGAGTGAGAGCAGATAGCAAAGAAGGACAGAGAGCCTGAACAGATAGCCACAAATAAAAACAAGGAGAGGAGAGTGGAGCCTGCAATCTGATCCGAGATAGGAAGAGGTGGAAGGGAAAAAGAAGAAAGGAGTCTCGAAGCCTGATCGAAGGTGGGCAACGGGGAGGGAGAGGAGTCAATGCTCCGCCCTCCCCTCCCCATTTTCTATAGTTCATTATTTTAATTTTCGATTGCTTCTGTCTCTTCCCCCTTTTGATGTATGCTGTGATATCACAGCCGATTTTACTCTGCTAGGGCAAGGCATAGTCTGCATATACCTTCTTTTATGTATTGCCCCTAATGTGCGAGTGTAATCGTGATGTTCGAATGAATGAAAACTACAGGCTCCCATTGAGGCCTGCTGTCTATTTCTCCGAAACCCTATTGCTATCTCCCCATGTTTTCTGTTTCTTCTTAAGACTCAATAGCATGCTATCCCCCCCCAGTTCGATATTCGCCCGTTTCTCGAACGCTCCTCATGCTTGCTTCCGAGCCAGGGACAGACTATCCCTTGGCCTCTGAAGCAAAGCATAGATACATAGCAGCCACCGCTCGGTTTTAGATATTGCATTCCTGCTCATCGGCTTTGCCAAAGTCATCTCCGGGGCCAGAGACAGTCATCTCTTGGCCCCCATATGATGGAGAGTATACCAAAATCATCCTCACGGATCGTCAGGAACGCTGGTGACAGAGATACCCTAAGCCGTGTTTCCCCCAAATCACTCTCCGCCTCCGGCCTTCCCTTTGAAATCCAAGCCAAAGTCAGTTGTAGTCTGATGAATTGAGCTCTTTGATTTCCCAAGGCCCGTCTATCTTGGCCTGAATCACCAGGGAAAATCCCTGAATCCTCAACAGAATCAAGAACAGAGTACCGTAAAGCACTGTTCTTATCCCTGCGCCCTCACACCTCTCGGCCCCGCATACAGTAAATCAGATGAACAGCTCTCGGTGCTATCCTTCAGGCGCCGAGAACTGTCCTGGCCTTCTGGCCTCCGCGCCGAGAACCCTTGCATCCTGTCCGCGCCGGGAAACCCTCCCCTGGTTGCTTTGCCATCGTGCCGGGAAGTCTACTCCCTGGCCCCTTCCCCGCCGCACCAAGAATTCCCCCCTTGGCTGCTTTGCCATCGCGCCGGGAAGCCCATCTGCCTTCTCCCCTGCGCGCCGGGAACCCCCCTTGAGCGATTCCTCTTCACGCCGACAACCCCCTTTGGCCATTTGGCCCTTGCGCCGAGAGCCTACTCCCCGGCCTTTTCCCCGTCGCGCCGGGAACCTTCCATGCTGAACCCGCCGACAACCTCCTTGGCCATTTGGCCCTTGCGCCGAGAGCATATCTCCTGGGCGCGCCGGGAACCCCCTTCTGTTCCTTGCCTTGGCGCCGGAACCTCCAGGACAGTCCAAGGTGCGCCGAGAGCCTACTCCGCCACCCATCAAGCCTCCGACACCTCTATCAAACCCACTTAGGGATGTCCATGAGTCACCAGAACTGTCCTGAGGATAAAATTAAAGGGAGTCAGACTCCTTTATGTTCCACTGATCCGTACCGGGTTTATGAGCAACCCCTTTAGCTGAGGTGAGCTCTGCCACTGCATGAGTGTCACCGGCTCCTATAAGGGAAGAGTCAAACATTGCCCTAGAGCATACATGTGCAATGTGGGAGGCTCGCTCCCTCCTTTTCTCGGCTTTCATCCCGGCACTCCGTGGGTGATAGCCTATTCTCCCCTTGGGCATAATCTAGATTATGGGGAGATGCTGTCGAAATGACGATAGATATTTTAACCCCGATAAGTCCCGGGAGGTGCACATCACACGCCCTTCGTCCGACTCAATCTTCCGGGGAATATGAATGCTGCGAGGCCCTTGGCTGGATGAGAAATATGAAAGGGGACATCTCCCCGATGATGGTCCGGATCCCGTCCCGCCATTGCGTGAACGGTGTCCTATTCCTACCCGGCACGACCCACATAAGAGATGGTCATGTCGGTGTAGTAATCTACTGTGCACTAAATTATCTGCCCAGAATAACAATATTTTCAATATCACGCACTGTTATTTTTCTTTTATTATCGCCCCGAGTGGCCTCCTATTTTGGCGTTTAATCAAGGGTTGTCCTTCTTAGGAAGGGTGTAATTAACGTCATAGCCTTTATGGTATGGCGGACTTTTGGTCCCGACTCGGACTTCACAATCGACTGACCAAGTCAAGTCGAGCGCACAATGAAATCATCACACATGTGACTGGCACGCCTAACAAACCAAATAAATAAATAAATAAATAATAATAATAGAGAAAGATAAAAAAATCCCGCGTCCACAAGTCTGGCACGCCCGGTGGGACCTATTCTCCCTTCATCTCTACGCCAAGATAGGAGGCCCAGTGGGCCCCCCCTCAAATTTCTGATTCCGTGCTTTCTCTAGTTTCAGGAAGCTACAATGACGGCTGGAATCATGTCTGTACGCTTTGATCAACAAGCGGTCGATGTACATGTTCGAGATGGCTACCTAGCGGTACCTCTTTCGTTCGGATCGATGCCGCCTACTGTCGGGATGCCCAACTGCCTGGGCCTCATCTTCACTGACTTGCTCAAGATTGACAACCAGGAGCAAAAGACTGTTGTCGAGACATTGACGCAAGCTGCCAGCCCCAAAATGAGCCAGGTGATGCAGGATACTCCTGAGGTCGTGGCCTGCTTCGTCCATCACGAGGCGAAAAGGGGCACATCCTCTGCTGCTGGAAGAAGGAGGAGATCCGACAGGAGAGCCCGATCCACTGCTACGGGTCGTCGGATATCCAATTCAGGAAAGACAATGCTGATTGGAGATGTTCGGGTAAACCTCAGTGGTTGCCCAAGGGCGGTCAAGCCAGACGTGATCGTCCCGACGGTGCCTACTACCAACAGGTTCCGGGTACTAGCCGCCAGGAGGGCCGACATGAAAGAGGAGGATAGAAGGCCACTGGCGCCAAAGCCGCCCAAGTTCAGGCAGATCTGGCGGCCGAAGAAAATCCAGAGCTGGGTCCCAGCTCGAGAGGAAGAAAACATTGTTGATACCACTGTTGCCCGCTTCAGGGCAGGAAGCAGAAGAGAAGAAGGAAGAGACATAAGAAATGTTGTTGCTGTTCACCCCAGGGCTCGGGGTAGGAGAGATGAGAAAGGGAATGAAGGGAGGAATCTGACTACTATTCGCCCCTGGATGAGGGGCAGAAGATATGAGCAGAAGGAAGACCTAACGGTCACCCACCCCATGGCTGGGGGCAGAAGATGGGAAAGAAAGAATTATGCTGTTGCTGCCAACTATTGCCAAGATGGGAATAGAAGGTTCAGGGAGGAAGAGGAAATGAGAATAAGCGAACCAGTCGCTGCTGTCACTCTAAGAAGACCAAGAGCCTGTGCCAGACAGGCCGATATACTCAAATACTGCAGAGCCCTGCACCTGACTGCTCAGGTGGAGAGACTGGCTTATCAGCAGAAGAGCCAGGAAAGATTGATGCTCCAACCAAAGCCACGAAGGCACAATCAAGAGGAGATGAAACAAGTGGCTCAAGACTACTTTCACTACCTGGGGAACTCCGCCCTCGGGCAGCAAAGATTATCCCGGGCCTTGGGCACCATAGATGAAGAAGAAGAAGAAACCCTTCAAGAAGTGATGCTCGGAGTCTCCTCCTCCGATTCCAATGACTATGAAGAAGGCAACAGAGCCGGATATGGGAAAGAAGACCTGCACAGGGTAGAAGCTAGAGAAAGAATATCAGTCTTTGACCGGCTCAAATACTCCGAACAGGTGAGAAGGAAAGTCTACAGGCAGAGGGAAAAGATGCAGATCTTTGCCTGCAATATGGCCGGGCTTGTCAAAGGGCAGGATATGCTACCGACACAGCCAGATGAACTGTTCAGACTAGTAACCAGACCAGGCCCCGTCACAAGAAGAGGCCAGGCGGCAAAAGATAAGATGAAGACTAATGATGAAGCCTGCAAGATCACCACTATGACAGTTAATGTGGTGACAGCCGAAGATGAAGATAATCCCTTCGTCGATGATGCTGAAGGGACTTCAGAAGATTTACAAATCCCGTCAACTCTGGATCCCATGATCCAGATGATGTTTAGAAGATATCAACAAGAGATCAATGCTCTCAGAAGATAGCTAAATGAGAGGCATGAAGTTACACCGGTCTCCAAGCAAGCCGAGCCTGTGGGGCAGACTGCCAGCTCAACAGAAATGGCTATCCCAGCTAATCCTCTCCCGGCTGATAAGGGCAAAGCACCAAGCCAACCCGTTCTGCAGCAGACGGTAGCTCAGCCCTCTGTATCTCAGACGCAGCCTGCCGCGCCAGCCTTGCGCGCAACTGTGATGACAACTCCTTACAGTCAGCAACAAGCTCACTTCTTCCCGGAAAACATAGATCCAGCCATAGCCCAGAAGCTGATGATTGAAAAGATTGTGGAGATGAAGCTGTCTGAAAAGACAAGTGATGACGCTAGTACCTATGATGTGTACAAGGTACCATATCCTCCCCAGTATGCTGCTAAGAGACTACCTCCAGGCGTCAGTAAGCCGCCGAAGTTTGAAAATTTTAATGGCCAGGGCTCTCCCAGGGAGCACATAGCTTACTACACCACAATCATGGGTGACTTGGCAGCTGATGAAGCTTATCTGCTTAAGTTCTTTGGCTCATCCCTCACCGGGATAGCCTTTGAATGGTATTCAAGCCTGCCGGCTGGGTCAGTGACCGATTGGCCTGATATGCAAAGAAAGTTCCGCGACAGATTTCACGTCACGGAAAGAGAGATTACAATAGCAGAACTATATGCAACCAGGCAAAAGCAAGATGAAACAGCACTGGATTACATCAAAAGGTGGAGGAACTTAGCTATGAGATGCAGAAGACCTCCTTATCAAGAAGATGCAGTGCAAATATGTAAGCAGAGCCTCAGGAGAGAGGTACTGGAAAAGATGATTGGTGCAGATGTCAGAACATTTGACCGGCTGAACAATATAGTGGCGGAGGTCAAGACGTTCCTGTCTAAGCGTCCGACGGCCAATGCTCCAACTGTGCCGAAAGGGAAATCTAATGATCGACGACCATCGCACTCTGAGGCCAACACCGTCGATTTCAGAACCTTCGAGTAACAGAAAGGGAAGAAGGGGGCAGATGAAGCTCCCCCGCCAGTAGACACAGCAGAAAGAAAAGATAAGGTCTCTCTGAGAAACAAAATGAGAAAGCCGTACTCTTTCCCGAAAGATAAGACAGCCGCACTATTCAACTGGGCATACAAGTTCAACAAGGTAACATTGCCTGAACCAAAGAGACCCGATGACGCGGCAAAGAAAGGTGATCCGCTGTTCTGTCCATATCACCGTGCGCTGGGACACGCAATTGAAGATTGCTACGTCTTCAAAGATATTATGGAAGGCATGGTCAAAAAGGGCGAGCTACAGCTGGGAGATTACCAGGTAGAGCCACCTCGTCCACATGAGCCTCCGGCATTAAAAATGGCCGCCAATATGATTTCAATCTACCAGCAGCTGCCTAAGGAGGCCGTTGAAGAATGTACCAGGCATACTTATGAAGCTTGCTTCCTCACCCCGCTGAAGGATCAGGAAGGATGGCAGATAAAACCCATAAAGAACAGAAAGAAGACTCCTGCAGCCAATACCAATGGAGAAGTTATCCGCGGCGTCATACCAAGACCTGAACCGCCTCCAGTAAAGCCAGTATGGCGCACAGCTGAGACAGGACCAGTCATCCGGAACCCCACTCATAACCGGAGAAGACAAGTCCCCCTACCTGCACATAAGGAAGTAAGTCCTGCAGCCAGGCGTTTACAGCAGTATATTAATGGGCTCGATGAATATGAATAGAAAAATCCTGGGCACCTGCTGGTGAAAGACTGTATACTCTGGGAACAGCTCGAAGAATTGAAAATTAAAGAGCAGTCAGAGGCAGAACAAGAAAAGGCTGAGACTGAACCCTTCTGGGGGCAGGGGCCAATAAAGTCAAATTCCCAGAAAAAGAAGAGACGGCCCAAGTCCAAGAAGGGAAAGAGGGTCGTGACAGTACAATGTAACACCCTGTCGGCACTCTTTACCTCGCTCGGGGAGAATGATGAGGATGAAACATCAAATGCCCCGCTAGAAGCCAACCATGCCGAGGCCTCAACCTCAGCACATGCGACATGCTCCGGAAGAAGGTGGGGGCGCCCACCACCAGCTAATCATAACATTATGTTTAGAGGGGAACAGCCCTACCAGATTCCTGAACCGGAGGTACGAGGTGTCCAGGTTCCTCCCCCTGCCGGCTTGTACCAAGAAAAGAAGAAAGGAGGTCAAACTCCAACATTTCTGGAATTTCTGTCTAGTCTAGAAAATGGGCAGTTGATACAGGCTGGGCCAGATAAAGGCAAGAGACCTCAGCAATCGGCGTCTGTAGCCTACAAGTAGAATGAGAAAGAAGGGGATAACCCTCTGACGGCACCAGGGGCCGTTGCTATAGAAGAAGCCCCCCAAGAAATCAGTCCAGAGGATGAAACCAGCACTGGGCAGCAGAGGCCACGGGCACCACGTGAACCTCCAAAACCCCGATGGGCGGAAGAAATGAGACTGTCTAATGTCAGGGTGGGCAGCCGGATCATGAAAATGCTAAAGAAGCTCCCTACCAGATTCTCCATCTGGGAGATTCTCTCTCTGAGTGAAGAGGCTCGCCAAGCAATTGTTGATGCCTTGCAGTCACCGGCACAATATAAAGCACTCTTGACAGAAGTGAATTCTGGGCCGTCAGTTACATTCACAGAGGATGACATGCTGATTCCGAATTCCTGCCATAACAGACCGCTGTATATGAGGGGCTCCCTGAACTGTCAGCCACTGAACAGGATACTGATAGATCCCGGGGCTGCCGTGAACATTCTCCCATACCGCATCTACCAAAAATATTACTTTGGTCTTCAGCTTACCAAGGTCAGAGACATGAAAATTGCGGGATTCAACCAGAAATGTGAGACGCCCCTTGGGGTGGCTGATTTTAACCTCACATTGGGGGATCTCACTACCGTGGTACGATTCTATGTAATCGACTCCAACACCACATATAAGGCCCTGCTGGGGAGACCGTGGCTGCATGAATATCAGATAGTGCCGTCCACGCTGCATCAGTGCATTAAATACTGCCATGAAGGAAAAGAAGAGAGGGTGTTTGCGGATCTACACCCCTTCGAAGTATTCGAGTGTCATATGCTCGATGCATCCTACTACATGGAGGTGTCGCAAAAGGGTGAAGAGAAAGAGGCTGGGGTCAACCAGAAGAAGCCGGTGACAAAGGCAAGAAATTGGTCTCCACCGCCACCAAGGGGCTATATTAAGAAACATGAAGTATCTCACATTTCTTATGTTGGTGACTTTGCTCGGATCACCCCCCCTGGCATTCACCCGGACGATATCGATGAAGAAATGAAAGAAAAGTACACACAGGTGGAGGTTCCGCAGGGTTTAGTCAAGCCCATCGCCAGCCTAGAGTACCAGACGGTGCTACCACTGAAGACTATGGAAATTCCTCGCTTCTGCGAGCCTCCTACCATATTCTACACCGGGGAGTCAGTCGAGGAAGATGATCAAGACTGCATGGTCCCTGAAGAGGCTGCAAACCAGATGGTGCCGATTACATGCTTGGATTATACTACCCAACGGGTTTCGCAGATGTTCTCTAAGATGCGAATGCCATCATTGCAGCCTGTTGCCCAGAAGAAGGCGTTCAAGGAGCTATGGGATCTGCCTCGGGATAATAAAGAACTGAGGAAGATCACTCAGCACCCGGGATTGGGTTATACCCTTCAAGAGTACTATGAAGCTGAGGTGGACGTCATCTCTGTCTCCTACCAGCATGAAGACCCTCCCGAGGTGGGATATGACAAGTACCCCTTGGAAGATGAAGAAATCATTTATCAATCCATAATGAACAATGAAGCCCCAGACAGTCAGTCGGAGACGGGGACGTCTGATGAAGCAAAGAAAGATTGGTGCTGGGAAGACCTACCTTGCAAAGAGGATCTGTTCCATGCTGAAGCAAAGTTTGATACGGGAACCCCGGATGAAGACCAAATAGCCAAAGAGCTGAGGGAATGCCTGGAGTTTGAGCGCATCCTGGAAGAAGTCCGGGCTCTACAGGATGATGATCTCTCAAGGGAGTCTGCATCAGAAGAGCCTCTAAGGGCGGAAGACTCCATTTTTGAGTTTCCTACTGAACCAGTCACGTCCTCGGGGCAGACTAAACAGAATCCAACAATATTGGCCGTATATGATGAGCCAGCACCCGCTGATGACCAGTATGATGAAACGGAGGGTCATGAAACTGAAGAAGATTATATCCCGGGAGGCTTCATTGACTTGCAAGAAGCCCCGCCCGAGGTCGAGGATGGAGGTCAGGCCACAATCGATGAGCTTGTGGAAATAAATCTGGGGACCGCAGATGAGCCAAGGCCGACATTCCTCAGTGCACTGCTGGAGCCAGCTACCAGGGAGCAGTATGTACAGTTCTTGAAAGAATTCCGAGACTACTTTGCATGGACATATGATGAAATGCCGGGACTGAGTTCTGATGTGGCACAACACCGTTTGGCGATAAACCCAGAGGCTAGCCCTGTAAAGCAGCCTTCCAGGAGAATGCGCCCTGAATTAATAAATCAGATTAATAAAGAGGTTGACAAGCTAATCGATGTGGGCTTTGTCGAAGAGAACCAATACACTACATGGCTAGCCAATATAGTGCCCGTAAAGAAGAAGAATGGGCAGATCAGAATATGTGTTGATTTCCGGGACCTTAATAAGGCTTGCCCGAAAGATGACTTCCCAGTGCCAATCACTGAAGTGATGATCGATGCGACTACTGGTCATGAGGCCCTATCATTTATGGATGGGTCATCCGGATACAACCAAATCTGGATTGCTGAGGAAGACAGAGTGCACACTGCATTCCGTACCCTGAAAGGGATATTCCACTACAAAAGGATGCCGTTTGGTCTTAAGAATGCCGGCGCTACCTACCAAAGAGCTATGACCAAGATCTTTGATGATTTGCTCTTCAAGAAAGTAGAGTGCTACATTGATGATTTGGTAGTAAAAATTAAAAGAAGAGAAGACCATTTGCAAGACCTGAGGGTAGTATTCCAGAGGCTGCGCAAATATGAACTCAAGATGAATCCCATGAAATGCGCCTTCGGTGTGTCCAGTGGAAAATTCCTCGGGTTTATTGTCCGTCATAGGGGCATTGAAATTGACCCATCCAAGATTAAGGCTATCCAGGAGCTCCCTCCACCAAGGAATCTGTCCGAGCTGAGATCTCTGCAAGGGCGTCTGGCCTATATCCGACGATTTATATCAAATCTGTCGGGAAGATGCCACCCCTTTCACAAACTCATGATGAAAGATGTGTCGTTCCTCTGGGACGATGGCTGTCAGGAAGCCTTTGAGAAGCTGAAAGAATATCTCAAGACCCCTCCGGTGCTGGGGGCACCAATTAAGGGCAGGCCCTTAACACTATACATCGCAGCCACATACTGTTCCTGGGGGCAATGCTGGCACAGATTAATGAAGAAGGCAAAGAACAAGCCTTGTACTACCTAAGTAGGAGGCTGATTAGAACTGAAGAAAGCTACAGCTACATAGAAAAGACTTGCTTGGCACTAGTCTTTGCTGTCAAAAAGCTCCGACACTATATGTTGTCACGTGAAGTCAGATTGATATCTGCAGCAGATCCGCTCAAATACATATTGACTCAGCCAGTACTGAAGGGCCAGTTGGGCAAATGGGCAGTGATCCTGATGGAATTCGATATTACCTATACACCCCAGCGGGCGATAAAAGGACAGGCAGTGGCTGATTTCTTCGTAGAGCATCCTGTGCCGTAAAATGATATGCTAGGGACTGAGTTACCCGATGATGAGACACTCGAGGCCTGCCAGACCCAGTCAGTTATGTGGCAACTATTCTTTGATGGAGCATCCAGAACAGAGACAGACTCCGATGGAAAGACCAGAATACGGGCTGGAGCCGGTATTGTGCTGAAATCACCAGAGGGGGAGGTCGTGCATACTTCCTGTTCTATAAACAAGCCCTGCACCAATAATGAGGCCGAGTATGAAGCTCTGATAATCGGGCTATATATCAGCCTCAACATGGGTATCCAAATGCTTCAAGTATTCGGCAATTCGATGTTGATAATAAAACAGATCCAAGGGGAGTTCGAAGTGCGGAAGCCAGAACTGAATCCCTACCACCAAAAAGATGTGCGCCTCGTGGCGAAATTCTACCATATTGAGCTCAAGCATGTGGGCCGTGGACACAATGCCCAGGCTGATGCACTGGCGAAGCTGGCCAGCTCACTAGCAGTCCCACCAAATAAGACAATGAACATCGTCGTTATGAACCGGTGGCAAGTCCCCAGTATGCTAGAAGAGTGCCCCGAGGAAGACGAGGTTGCCACCGTCAGCACAGAACAAGCGTCTGATTGGAGACAACACTTGCTGCAGTGGTTTCTACACCAACAACTGCCGCAGAAAAGGGAAGAAAAGATGAAACTCCTAAGAATCAAAGATTCTTATGAACTCAGGAATGGAATTTTGTTCCGAATAATGGCAGATGCACGCAAGAAGATTCTACTCCCCTGTCTGCCCACTGAGGAAGCCTGGAAAGTGATGAAAGAAACACATGCTGGGACAGCAGGTGCCCACCAGGCTGGTCCCAAGATGAAGATAGAAATCAAGAAGCTGGGCTACTATTGGCCCACCATGTTTGAAGACTGCTGTAAATTTGCAAAATCATGCCAGAAATGCCAGGAGCATGCTACTGTGCCTAGAAGGCCTCCTACGACTCTGCACCCTACAGTTCCCAGTTGGCCGTTTGCACAATGGGGAACTGATGTAGTCGGGCCACTGCCGACTTCCTCGGCCGGACATAAGTATATACTGGCCATAACAGATTACTTCTCCCGATGGGCGGAGGCTATAGCATTAAGAGAAGTGACTGGTGAATTGGTCGCTAGATTCATCAAACAGAACATTATCTTCCGGTTCGGGATCCCCAACCGAATAATATCCGACAACGGAAGTCATTTCAGAAATCAGAAGGTCTATCGGCTTGCTGAGAAGTATAAGATCGAATGGAGGACCTCCACTCCTTAGAATCCACAGGCAAACGGATTGGCAGAAGCTTTTAACAAGACTCTCTGCACCTTGCTGGCCAAGGTCATCAGTTCTAATAAGAAGGACTGGGAGGATAAAATGTACGAAGCTCTGTGGGCATAGCGCACCGTCTTCAAGACACCTACAGGGTGCTCACCATACTCGCTGGTATACGGCTCAGAGGCAGTGGTTCCACTAGAGCTGGAAGTCCCGTCACTCAGAGTGGCAGTCCAATATGGCCTGGCCCGTGGCGAACAAACCAATGCAGAAAGAAGACTAGAAGAACTGGCTGAATTGGAAGGGAAGCACCTCCGAGCTCAGATGAGTATCCAAATGTATCAGGCCCGCATGGCCACTGCATTTAACAAACTCGTAAGAGGACGAGAATTCAAGAAAGGTGACCTCGTCATGGTCAAGAAAAAAGAAGTCATGGCGTCCAACCCAAAAGGAAAGCTGAATGCTAATTGGGAAGGTCCTTATGTGATACAGAGGGTCTACGAAGGAGGGGCTTACGTGGTCGTTAACCATCGAGGGGAAATCCAATTCTCGCCACTCAACGAAAGACATCTGAGGCTATATTATAGAGCACAGCCAACATTCCCCGAGTAATCGGGTAAAATCTACCCTTTCCTTGGCCTAGCGGCACTCCGCCCTAGCCAAGCTACACCCTTTCTTCGTCTAGTGGCACTCCGCCCTAGCCGAGCTACCCATTTCTCGGTCTAGCGGCACTCCGCCCTAGCCGAACTACCCTTTCCTTCGTCTAGCGGCACTCCGCCCTAGCCGAGCTACCCCTTTCCTTGGTCTAGCGGCACTCCGCCCTAGCCGAGCTACACCCTTTTCTTGGTCTAGCGGCACTCCGCCCTAGCCGAGCTACCTATTTCCCGGTCTAGCGGCACTCCGCCCTAGCCGAACTACCCTTTCCTTCGTCTAGCGGCACTCCGCCCTAGCCGAGCTACCCCTTTCCTTGGTCTAGCGGCACTCCGCCCTAGCCGAGCTACCCCTTTCCTTGGTCTAGCGGCACTCCGCCCTAGCCAAGCTACACCCTTTTCTTGGTCTAGCGGCACTCCGCCCTAGCCGAACTACCCTTTCCTTCGTCTAGCGGCACTCCGCCCTAGCCGAGCTACCCCTTTCCTTCGTCTAGCGGCACTCCGCCCTAGCTGAGCTATCCCTTTTCTTGGTCTAGTGGCACTCCTCCCTAGCCAAGCTACACCCTTTTCTTCGTCTAGCGGCACTCCGCCCTAGCCGAGCTACCTATTTCCCGGTCTAGCGGCACTCTGCCCTAGCCGAACTACCCTTTCCTTGGTCTAGCGGCGCTCCGCCCTAGCCGAGCAACCCCTTTCCTTGGTCTAGCGGCACTCCGCCCTATCCGAGCTACCCCTTTCCTTGGTCTAGCGGCACTCCGCCCTAGCCAAGCTACACCCTTTTCTTGGTCTAGCGGCACTCCGCCCTAGCCGAGCTACCCCTTTCCTTGGTCTAGCGGCACTCCGCCCTAGCCGAACTACCCTTTCCTTCGTCTAGCGGCACTCCGCCCTAGCCGAGCTACCCCTTTCCTTGGTCTAGCGGCACTCCGCCCTAGCCAAGCTACACCCATTTCCCGGTCTAGTGGCACTCCGCCCTAGCCAAGCTACCCTCATCTTGAGCTGGTGGCATTCCGACCTGTCACCCCTAAAAAAAAAAAAAGAGGAAGGAAGAAGAAAGAACAAAAAGAAAGTAAAAAAAAATGGGGTTAAAAATAGAGATACCCCGCCAGACTTGCTCCTATATTAGGGACAAGTGCAAAAATGGCCCAAAACCCAGCTGTGGTGAAAACCCGAAAGGGCACTGCAGGCAAAATCGGGTACCCCGCCACGTGAAAACCCAAAAGGGCGCGTGGGCAAAAGCAAGAGGGGGCTGGCTCCGGCGAAAACCCGAAAGGGCGCTTGGGTCGGTAATGTGGTGATTCCAAAGAAAGCCTTACCTCCCACCATAAAGCTCCTCGTCGATCGACCGGGGCTTTGCCCGATCAACGATTAAACCCATCCGGAATGGACCTTACGTCTATTCTGTTGAAGCCTTCATGCATTGCTTAGGAAAATTTCCCTCGATGATAAGCCCACCACGGGATAGACCTTCCGTCTTTTCTGATAAAACACTTCCACTTGTTTCTGTCTAAGACCCACAACAAAGAAACCCTGTCCGGTTTAGACCTTACGTCTATCCCGATGAAACCTATGAAATCCTTGCATTGGTATAAACCCAATACTGAAACCTGATACTGATCGACCGGCACATTGCCCGATCAGCAATAAAACCTTGTCCGGTTTAGACCTTACGTCTATCCCGACTAGATCTACAGGCCTCTTTACGTCCCGCCGTGATGAAACCTGCTGTTGATCTATTGGCACACTGCCCGATCTATAAAGAAATCTATCCAGTTTAGACCTTCCGTCTATCCTGATGAAATCCATGAACCCTTTGCATTGGTATAAATCCAATACCAATGATGAAACCCGCCATTGATCGATTGGCACCTCGCCTAATATCAATGATAAAACCCTACTCAGTTTGGACCCTACGTCTATCTTGATGAAGCATATGAAATCCTTGCATTGGTATGAGCCAATACCAATGATAAAACCTGCTATCGATCGGTTGGCACGCTGCCTGATCGACGCTAAAACCCATCCAGGGTAGACCTTCCGTCCGCTCTAACATAGCACAACACTGCTCTTTGAATCGATTCAGACCCTCTGTCTGGATAGATCATGAAACTCTATTCCTTTGCGTTAATGTTAAACCCCACATTAACGATGAAACTCATAATTTCAGCAAACGGCCTCGTGCCCGAGCTGCTATCTATATCCTCTAAATCAATTCGGACCTTTCGTCTGGATAGATCATGAAACCCTACTTCCCTTTGCATTGATGTTGACACCCACATCAATGATCGTGTGTCCACAATAAACATATGGCGCCATGGTCCATAGGATGAAAGCTCTGGTCCCAGAAAAGATAATGAAAAAGAAAAGAGAAAGAAAACGACAAAAGTACATATATAGAAATGGGGTTAAAAATAGAGATACCTCGCTAGACTTGTTCAGGCATTCTGGACAAGGGCAAAAATGGCTAAAACCCAGCTGTGGTGAAAACCCGAAAGGGCACTGCAGGCAAAATCGGGTACCCCGCCACGTGAAAATCCGAAAAGGCGCGTGGGCAAAAGCAAGAGGGGGCTGGCTCCGACGAAAACCCGACAGGGCGCTTGGGTCGATAATGTGGTAATTCAGAAGTTCCATGCCAACCGGCACGTTACCTTCACCTCCCCTTCACTGATGAGGCCTTCCGTCGGTCATCTGGCTCTATGCCCCACCGATGATAAAGCCTTTCCGGGGTAGACCTTACGTCTACCCTGATGAAATCTACATACCCTCTTTCACATGTCCCACCGACAATACAACCCGTCATCATTCTGATAAAGCCTGGCCAGTTCAGACCTTACGTCTGTCCTGATCAAACTCCTAAACCTTCCCTTGATCGATCGGCTCCTTGCCCGATCAACGATAAAACCCTGCCAGGATAGACCCTACGCCTAGCCTGATGAAACCTACGTATTTCTTGGCAAAGTCCCACCCGCCATAAAACCTGCTGGAATAGACCTTACGTCTGTCCTGACGAGACCTACACCTCTACATACGTCCCACCGTTGATCGACCGACACCTCGCCCGATCAATGATGAAATCCTCTGTCTAGTTTAGACCTTACGTCTATACTGATGAAACCTATGAAACTCTTTGTGTCGATATAAGCCCCATATCGACGATGAAACCAACCACTGATCGACTGGCACCTCGCCCGATCAGTGATGAAACTATGTCCAATTAAAACACTGCCAGTTTAGGCCTTTTGTCTATTCTGATGAAACTTAAAACATTTTCTTTGCATCAATATAAACCCAATATCGATGATGAAACTAGCTATTGATCGACCGGCACCTCGCCCGATCAATGATGAAATCCTATCCAGTTCAGACCCTACGTCTGTCCTGAAGAAAATCACGCACCCTTCAATGTCCCACCTGCGATAACCTCTACCCAGTCTAGACCTTACGTCTACTCTGATGAAACTTGTAAAACTCCTTTGCATCGATATAAACCCAATATCGATGATGAAATCATGTACTGGTCGATTGGCACATTGCCCCGACTAGCTTTGAAACCTGCCCAGGATGGACCATTCGCCCGTTCCGGATAGTGCTCTGAGCCTCTTCGTTCACTTTCCTGCAAACCGTCTCCCTTGCGGCACGTATGGCCAAGAAGGACGTTTGCTACCACCAACAGAATTCGGTTTAAAGCACCCCCCCGTCGGCCGGAAGAAAAGGGTGCGCGCCGAGACGCCCGCGCCGAGATGCCCGCACCGACAACAGGCCGCGCCGAGAAGCACCCGTGCCGAGAAGTGTCCTACCTCCCGCCGAGAAGCCCAAGGCAAGGCCAAGAAGACTCCAAAGTGCTGACAATAAAATCAGAAGATATGGAGATGAAAAACATGAAAATGAAAGATACATGTGCATAATATTGCTGCAGCAACATGATTAAGCCAAAGAACAATGTCAAAGAGAAATGGAGGAAGATACCCTCGAATGATGAAAGGCACCTGCAGACCCCGTGCCGCTTATTCTGCGCTTACGCCGCCCGCAGGTGGGGGGCATTTATTGACACCTTGAAAATGAGCAAGGGCAGAAACAGAATTGAAAGGAAGATCAGACCAATAGTGAAAGATCAATGACGAAGTTCGTCAACCATCTACCCGGCTGAAGCCCTTTCCCGGCCAAGCTGATGTCCGATGCCATTGTCAGTCAGACGACGGCACTGATGAAATAGCAGTCACCTGGCTGAAGTCTTTTCAGGCTAAAGCTGATGTCCGATCTTGTCACCGTTCAGGTGACGATACCGATGAGATGATGTCCGACTTTGTCGTCATTCAGATGGCAATGCCGATGAAACCCCAGTCTACCGACTGATGAAAATCTATGAATGATCTCAATAGAAGCTGTGTCACCAGTGGAGGGCCTTCTCAGGTTCTGATACATTTGAAGGACCAATAAAGGCCGAAGTCTATGTGAGGTCTTAAAAGCCTTAAATGGGCCTATAAAAGTGGCGCCGGGATCCCCTTGTCGAAGCCCAGAAGTGGCGCCGAGAAGCTTGAGCCCCACGCGCCGGGAGCTCCGCCTACAGTTGAGGCGCGCCGGGACGAGCCTGCCGAGAGGACACCAACGAGGGATATAAAATCCCCTCATTCGAAAAGAGGCAGGAGAGAGTGAGAGCAGATAGCAAAGAAGGACAGAGAGCCTGAACAGATAGCCACAAACAAAAACAAGGAGAGGAGAGTGGAGCCTGCAATCTGATCCGAGATAGAAAGAGGCGGAAGGGAAAAAGAAGAAAGGAGTCTCGAAGCCTGATCGAAGGTGGGCAACGGGGAGGGAGAGGAGTCAATGCTCCGCCCTCCCCTCCCCATTTTCTGTAGTTCATTATTTTAATTTTCGATTGCTTCTGTCTCTTCCCCCTTTTGATGTATGCTGTGATATCACAGCCAATTTTACTCTGCTAGGGCAAGGCATAGTCTGCATATACCTTCTTTTATGTATTGCCCCTGATGTGCGAGTGTAATCGTGATGTTCGAATGAATGAAAACTACAGGCTCCCGTTGAGGCCTGCTGTCTATTTCTACGAAACCCTATTGCTATCTCCCCATGTTTTCTGTTTCTTCTTGAGACTCAATAGCATGCTATCCCCCCCCCAGTTCGATATTCGCCCGTTTCTCGAACGCTCCTCATGCTTGCTTCCGAGCCAGGGACAGACTATCCCTTGGCCTCTGAAGCAAAGCATAGATACATAGCAGCCACCGCTCGGTTTTAGATATTGCATTCCTGCTCATCGACTTTGCCGAAGTCATCTTCGGGGCCAGAGACAGTCATCTCTTGGCCCCCAGATGATGGAGAGTATACCAAAATCATCCTCACGGATCGTCAGGAACGCTGGTGACAGAGATACCCTAAGCCGTGTTTCCCCCAAATCACTCTCCGCCTCCGGCCTTCCCTTTGAAATCCAAGCCAAAGTCAGTTGTAGTCTGATGAATTGAGCTCTTTGATTTCCCAAGGCCCGTCTATCTTGGCCTGAATCACCAGGGAAAATCCCTGAATCCTCAACAGATTCAAGAACAGAGTACCGTAAAGCTCTGTTCTTATCCCGGCGCCCTCACACCTCTCGGCCCCGCATACAGTAAATCAGATGAACAGCTCTCGGCGCTATCCTTCAGGCACAGAGAACTGTCCTGGCCTTCTGGCCTCCGCGCCGGGAACTCTTGCATCCTGGCCGCGCCGAGAAACCCTCCCCTGGTTGCTTTGCCATCGCGCCGGGAAGTCTACTCCCTGGCCCCTTCCCCGCCGCGTCGAGAATTCCCCCCTTGGCTGCTTTGCCATCGCGTCGGGAAGCCCATCTGCCTTCTCCCCTGCGCGCCGGGAACCCCCCTTGAGCGATTCCTCTTCACGCCGACAACCCCCTTTGGCCATTTGGCCCTTGCGCCGAGAGCCTACTCCCCGGCCTTTTCCCCGTCGCGCCGGGAACCTTCCATGCTGAACCCGCCGACAACCTCCCTTGGCCATTTGGCCCTTGCGCCGAGAGCATATCTCCTAGGCGCACCGGGAACCCCCTTTTGTTCCTTGCCTTGGCACCGAGAACCTCCAGGCCAGTCAAGGTGCGCCGAGAGCCTACTCCGGCACCCATCAAGCCTCCGACACCTCTATCAAACCCACTTAGGGATGTCCATGAGTCACCAGAACTGTCCCGAGGATAAAATTAAAGGGAGTCAGACTCCTTTATGTTCCACTGATCCGTACCGGGTTTATGAGTAACCCCTTTAGCTGAGGTGAGCTCTGCCACTGCATGAGTGTCACCGGCTCCTATAAGGGAAGAGTCAAACATTGCCCTAGAGCATACATGTGCAATGCGGGAGGCTCGCTCCCTCCTTTTCTCGGCTTTCATCCCGGCACTCCGTGGGTGATAGCCTATTCTCCCCTTGGGCATAATCCAGATTATGGGGAGATGCTGCCGAAATGACGATAGATATTTTAACCCCGATAAGTCCCGGGAGGTGCACATCACATGCCCCTCGTCCGGCTCAATCTTCCGGGGAATATGAATAATGCGAGGCCCTTGGCTGGATGAGAAATATGAAAGGGGACATCTCCCCGATGATGGTCCGGATCCCATCCCGCCATTGCGTGAACGGTGTCCTATTCCTACCCGGCACGACCCACATAAGAGATGGTCATGTCGGTGTAGTAATCTACTGTGCACTAAATTATCTGCCCAGAATAACAATATCTTCAATATCACGCACTGTTATTTTTCTTTTATTACCGCCTCGAGTGGCCTCCTATTTTGGCGTTTAATCAAGGGTTGTCCTTCTTAGGAAGGGCGTAATTAACGTCATAGCCTTTATGGTATGGCGGACTTTTGGTCCCGACTCGGACTTCACAATCGACTGACCAAGTCAAGTCGAGCGCACAATGAAATCGTCACACATGTGACTGGCACGCCTAACAAACCAAATAAATAAATAAATAATAATAATAGAGAAAGATAAAAAAATCCCGTGTCCACAGTGAGTCAGCAACCGAGTTGGCGCAGCACCGAGTTGGAATAGTGCCGAGTCGGACCAGCAGGCCGAGTTCGTGCCGTACGCACCTCCAGATTGTTGCCCGTCAACCTAGGGTCGGTCCTCCCGGGCCCCACTTGTAGCCCTTTACCTCCCTGCGTAGAGTGGGCAATAAAGTTCACTGTTGTAATTAACTTTTATCGTTGTACCAGGAGTTACCGTACTTGGCCGAGAACGTCTTCCCCACGCCCGGAGCGTGGAGGTACACTCGCTACCCTCCTCGTAGGCATTACTTTACTCGTATATTTTTGCATATGCCGCTGCATGAGTGATAGTTTATCTAGCTTGTTATTATTTTATCACCACTGCGAGAGTGAGAGTGAGTGACCGTCCCGTGACTCGACCCGAGTTAACGCAGAAAAGCTGATACCCGAGACTCACTGCTGGTTTCTCAACCGCGCACAGTCCAGCGTTTCCCTCGCATAGGGACGATCGCGAGCTAGAGTCCCAGGTCGCGTGTCCATCCCGCATCAATTTGGTATCAGAGCGCTAGTTGAGTCTAGGGTAGTATTTGGTCAAAAATAAAAAAAAGTGACATTTACGTCTAGTCATCGTCTAAGTCGGTCTAAGGTTGCATCCGCATACCATTATTCGGTATATAAAAAGGTGTCGCCCGACCGTTAGGTTTCGCCTATCGGAGAGGTGATTCACTTGCACGAGTGATCTTCGGATCGATTAACTCCGCCACGTACCGAATCTTGGTCGTGTCTAGGTGTGTAGTCGAGTCTCATTTCAACTTTACATTTGCATCGCATTCTAAGTCATGTCTAGGTGCTTGCATTAGTTGGCATAACATTTTGCTTATAAAACAAAAAAAATGGCCCTGTTTATCCATTCCTAGGGGACCCAACCCCATCTTTGCAACCATGGCCGCACCCCGAGCCCTTAGTTCCGTTGAAGTGGCCGCCATGTTCCAAGCCCTTATGGGACAAATGCAAGGGTTGACTACATGTATAGATGGGTTGGATACATGCTTGGATGTGTTGACCACAGCGGTAGATCGGATGGAAGGGTTGAGTCCGCGAGTGGGTGGCCTAGGCCTGCCCGAGCCTTACATCCCGATGTCACCCCAAGGACCCCATCTCCACGAGGAGGACAATCCTTCACCACCCGAGAGTGCTCCATTGTCACCCTCACCTTCCGATCTTATTTCAGAGCCCTCCCACTTGGAGCCACCTCAGCCCGAGCCACCCGTGTTTCTAACGGGTACACTATACATAGCCGAGCCACTTCTTAGTTGGCTCAAGGATGGCTTGGTCCCACCTCCTTACCCATCTATGGACCCCACCTTACCTCTAGTGTCCGTCAACTCCTACCACACGACATTCCGATCTAGTCACCATGTTGATACATTGGGTGACCTTATTCTTGGTTTAGGTTGGCAATGGAAGTTGATGCACTTATTGGCCCGAGGCTTCGACCAACCCACTAGTCATAGCTTCACCCATCCGGCCAAAGGGTCCATTACCTCCGTGTGCACCGTGGGTTGTGTCACCACGGAGATTCTTCTATTCCTCCCGATGCCGGCCGAGTCCAACTTCGTTCCCTTTTGCCCAAGGGAGGAATCCTATTTTCTAGACATGGTCGTCGTCCCACCAACCACAATGTATGACGGTGATTATGAATTCTTAAATTGGGACCGAGTCATGGGGGAACCCACTTCATGGGGTCATACCTTCTTTGACCCTTTTGACCCCTTCACTAGTGAACCTCCCGAGCTATCATATTCACTCCACTTCTTCCAAGGAGTTCACTATCCCACCCCTACCCCTCGGTCTAGTTGGCAAGCCGTACCTACGTCTAGGGGTAATGACGATGGTAGTTTTGGATCTCCTAGCCCTTCCCCACCCAAATCCCATAAGTCGCCAATGCATGAGTGGTACATCTTAGGGTGTCTAGGAGTCGTCCATTCTGTCAACCATCGAGTACATCTAGTGTATGCATGGCACATATTCGGGTGTCCTAGTCCACCATCGCCTATGCGTAGGTCGGACTAACATTAGGTTTGTTTAGGGTCTTTGTGAGTCTTTGTTTCGTTTGTCTATCATGTGTTTGTGCATACATCGAGTCGAGTTGGTTTGTACGCTCGCGTTGTTAGTCCCTTTCGAGTTCGAGACTAGTCAGACTTCGGGATCGGTTTTACTTCATATGTCGGATCTAGTCACATAAGGGACAAGCGGTGATTCCTAGTTAGTCTTCGAGCTGCCTTCCCTCCTTTGAGAGTGACCCCACCCCGAGGTGTCCACCTCTGGCCTCATTCCCATGGCAGCGTGCGAATATCGAATCTATACGGGATGAGCAGGTGTCGATTGCTTGGAGTGGAGCGTACTCCGCGCTTCCAGGTTCGGTGACGGATCCGCCGGAGCTACTCGAGCAGTCGTACCCATTACTCGACGGGATCGAGTTCTTCCCACCCGGGGAGAGTTGATGGGAATCGACGGCGAGCACTGACTTTTTATTTTGCATTTAAGTCCTTTTATTTACTTTTATATCCTTGGGAAAGTAAATGTGCAATTGTAAGGCTTTATAAGCCAATGTGTCATTCCCTTGGATTGTTTGGGTTTTTATGTAAAATGTCAGTAGGTCCAGCAAGGGGGCCCTCACTCCTTTCCCATTGGTCCACCTAAGTCATAGGGGTCCATGTGGGGCTGGTCAAAGTCCTAGGTGGGCTTCTTGATGGTTTGACATTCAAAGGGGACAAAGGGGTTTTAAAGTCCAAGATGCCTTCCTTCCTTTCAAAGGAGTGTCCCCTCCATATGTAATTTATTTATTTTGGATTTTTGACCACATGGGGGAAGAAAATGGCCTCTTTTCCACGAAATTCCCAACCCCCACCCCTTGCCATTCTCTATATAAGCCTATGTATAGGTCATTAGAGATTTAATGAAGAAATTATGTAAAAATTGCTTGAAGCAAGAAGGGTGTGCCCTCTCTCCTCTCTCTCTGGTTCTATTCTTCTTCCTCCAGCCCTCCAGGGTGTGAAACCCTCTCCTATATTCTCCTTAGCCCCTCTGAGTTCCCTCTCTGCCGTCGCCGCCACCGTCGCTACATCGGAGTTCTGTCTCCATCAGGACAGAACCTCACCTTCGGATTTTTATCTTTTCTTCCAATTGTCTTATCGAGCCCAAAATTTGAGGACTTGTTCTATGTTCCTCCCCTAATCTCCAGTTGAAATTTCGTGCCATTTTACCTTAGTTTGAGATTTTTCCCATATTTTTGTTTGTCTTCTCAGTAATCTGCCCTTTTGCAGATCTAAGGGACAGAGTCACCTTGTCGCATTTTCCCCACCCCCTTACAAATTTTCAAAAAATCGCAAAAAATTACTCAGTGTTCCACATATATATACTCTTCCGCCATAATTTTCGTGGAGTCTAGAAAATTCATTTGACCCTCGGTCAAAGGTCAATTTCAGCGATATCCCTTGTTGCCCTGTGTGTCTGTCAGTCCGAGTCAGAAACAAAAATAGTGTTACAGTCATATTCATTTTCAATCCATTTAGTGGATGGAGCTGTCAAAATTATATGTTGTAGATCTATGAGTGCTCTTTCCAACGGTACCAGACACACCTCGATCGGCCTCCGGATCTGAGCGTCGTAATTCGTGTCGTCGAGGCCTGCAGATCTATTCCCTGTGCAGGTCCAAAATTACAGTCCATAAGATATTCAGAAATAAATATCAAAATTCAACTTCAGGAGCCGCCCCTTCAGGGAGTCGTTTAGGGACACCCTGCCATCGTCCCAGCCAAGCGGCGCCTCCAGAAGATCTCAGGAAGGCGACGCTCCTTTGGAAACCGTTGCTTGCTGTCCAGTGAGTCAGCAACCGAGTTGGCACAGCACCGAGTTGGAATAGTGCCGAGTCAGACCAGCAGGCCGAGTTCATGCCGTACGCACCTCCAGATTACTGCTCGTCAACCCAGGGTCGGTCCTCCCAGGCCCCACTTGTAGCCCTTTATCTCCCTGCGTGGATTGGGCAATAAAGTTCACTATTGTAATTAACTTTTACCGTTGTACCGCGAGTTACCGTACTTGGCCGGGAACGTCTTCCCCACGCCCGGAGCGTGGAGGTACACTCGCTACCCTCCTCGTAGGCATTGCTTTACTCGTATATTTTTGTATATGCCGCTGCATGAGTGATAGTTTATCTAGCTTGTTATCATTTTATCACCGCTGCGAGAGCGAGAGTGAGTGACCGTCCCGTGACTCGACCCGAGTTAACGCGGAAAAGCCGATACCCGAGACTCACTGTCGGTTTCTCAACCGCGCATGGTCCAGCGTTTCCCTTGCATAGGGACGATCGCGAGCTAGAGTCCCAGGTCGCGTGTCCGTCTCGCATCAGAAAATTTGATTTTTTGTTAGCTTTATACTGCTCTCTGTTTCACTAAAATCAATCAGGGACCGCTCAGCAGCCGATGTTTGCACAATCAGCGACCTCTCACAGAGGAGTTCATTGCATTATTTTTTATATTATCTACTATTTTTATAATCTGCGCCCCTCTACAGAGGCGTCATTCTCACGATCAGTGCCTAATCCTAAGCCGCTAATTCTTGAATCACTATTGACTTTCCCTTCGCAGTCGTTCACTATTTACTACGATCTACGCCCCTTCACAGAGGCGCTATTTATTAGTCAGCAGCTGTCATACGGTCGCCATTCACTGAGACAGCGACCACTATCTGGTCGCCATTTCCCTGTGCGTTCACAGAACTATTTTATCTGCTGCTGGTGAGACTTGTTTGCTTGGATTATTGATTATTTATCATTGCTGGTTGATCCTACTTGCATTAGCTTGCATTAGGACATTTTGGTTGAGAGACCTCCTCTCTCTACACTTTTAGGATCCCCTACACTCTCTTGGGAAAGGAAGGACCCTCCATTGAGCATTCCATCTCTTTGGATTAGAAATTCTTTAACCAAGGCCTCCGTAAGTTCTTGCACCCGTGGATTCCCTCACGGAAGATAGGCCGATTATATCTTTGAAGCACCCCGGAGTTTAGTTAACCCATGCGTTGGTAAGGAGAGAGAAAGAACCTAGTTAACCCAGAGATTACACTCAAATTGAAACTAGGATCTACATTGAGAGATGGCTAACTACTCATTTAAAATTCATCCTTGCTTAAACTCAAAGAACGCTAAAATCTTCCCTAAGCATCATAACTTGTTTAACAACTTGTTTACCAATTTACTTGAGTTTTTATTTGCTATCTACCTTTGTTTGATTCAAATAATTCCTTTATAACAACCATGATGCTTCGGTCCGGTAGAATTGTTAGCATGGCCAATCAAGAGTATGCATATGATGGTAGTGAGGATGGTCAATTGGACCAATCTTATGAGGTCCCCCCTCAAGGATTTATCCAATATGAGGTCCCTCCTCAGGGCTTCATTCAATATGAAGGGAGCTACCCTCATTCTCACCCTCAAGTTTATGTGGTGGACACCACCACTCAAGGGGTTGAGCCTTCCTCCCAAACTCAACCCGTCACTCAATCCACTCCCGGGGAAGCTTCCCTGTCATTTAGTCTAAATGATCTTATCACTGCTTTATCCCAATTAGATGATGCTCAACGCCAAGCGGTTCAGGCCACTCTTCAAGGGAAATATGTCCCATTCATCTTCAAATCCTCCTTAGGCCACAGGGGGCCTTCCAATCAATGCTTCTAATGACCATGCGGTCTCTCAAAAGATTCCATCCCGTCCACGGACTCCCGTTATTCTTGCGCCGGCCCAACCGGCAAGTCACTCCGTGGCTCGCCCACAAAATCCCCCCCTCCTCAATTCTTAAGGAGACCTATGCCAAATCCATTCCCCGTTAATCTGGCCTTGGCTGAGTCCGATACCAACACCATTCTCCTCCAGAAGATCGCTAGTATGGAGGAATAACTTAAGAGAGTTACGGCCCCCAAGAATGCTTAAGAGATTACTCTCCCTACTCTTCTGGTCTTTCACTTGCCTCCTTCAGAGATGCCTAACTTTAGGCGTTACAATGGAATGGGCAATCCGTTCATCCATTTAAAAGACTTCATGTATGAGGCATCCTTCTGGCAAGATCATAAAACTTCTTTGGCCTATCTCTTTAGAAGGTCCCTTGATGGCCCCGCCCTTGAATGGTTTTACTCCCTAGAGCCAGCCAAAGCTGGAGATTTTGATATTGTTCAGCAAAAATTCTTGCAAAAATACAGGGACCGTATGGGGCCATCTTTGTCTGCTACTGATCTTGTGGCCGAGAAGATGAAGTCCGATGAGGACTTCGTTCAGTTCGCTGATCGGTGGAGGTCTATAGTTGAGAAATTGAAAGATACTTTGTCTGAGTCAGAACAAGTAAAGATGATAGTCTCCAATTCCACTCCACAATTCTGACATTTATTGGCCATGAACAAGCTTAACACCATGGAGGAATTGTATGAAATGGCATGGTACATCCAAACTCAAATGAAGGATTTGCCCATCATGGCATGTTTGAATCAAGGCCAAGAATGATGAGGAAGAGCACAAATGTCAATACTAATGGTGGAACGACCGAGGGCACTGTTACTAATGAGCAAGTGGGAGCGGTTGGCAATCCCGGACCTTTCCGTAATTCGTTCAACCCGAGACCCCCACAATAACAGCAACGAACACAAAAGCCCTCCCTTTTTGTTCAAACTCCACTTCAAGCAAACAACCCTCTCCAAACATTTCGGCCACCTCCACAAGTTGCGTCGCAAACTCTACAAGCTCCCCAACAATACTGTCAGGTGCCACCTCCCTCCAACTATGATCCCCAACAACCAAGAAGACCCATGGGCCCCAGAAGAGCTCAATATCCTCCACTACCCGAGAGCCTCCCCGATATATTTAATGCTCTCATGGCCGCCAACTTGCTCACCTTGCCAAAAGAAAGGACGGCTTGGCCTCCCAACGTGGATACCTCTCGGTATTGTGTCTTCCATCGGCAGCCCGGTCACAATATAGATCATTACTTTCATTTCAAGGACTACATATATGATCTGAATGACCAGGGTGGAATTAATTGGGAAGAGATGAGGCAGTTTATTGCAACTCTGAAGACTCGAAGATCACCTTGGCAGTAACAAGTTCAACAGCCACCTCAGCAGTAGCCGCAGCAACCTCCTCCTCCGCAACAAGCTCCCGCACCACAACCGGACATGGGGATTGTCCACAATCCGCTACTGGAGCACCCGGTGCTTAACCAGATGGTAAACCCTGTCACCTCCTTCCATGAAGTGGAGAGAGGACAAGGGTGGCATGAAGAGAACACCTCTGTCGGGGCCGTCAGGCAAAATCCAAGCCAACCACCTCGTTTGTTAAGAATAACTACCCCACCAACACCTTCCCCTCGAACTACACATCCTCTCTTGCGCACTACTAACCAAGTTCGACCCCCTATCATTAATCCACCATCATCTAGACTGCCCCTCATTTGCCTACAATCTTCACATGCACCATCACAAACCCCTCCTCCGTCCATAAGTCCTTTGCCATCTAGACCGCTCCTTATCCGCACTTAACCAACACTCGCTCCTCCTACCGCTACCACTAGCCCCGTGCCAGCAGGACCCCTTTTGCTTCAACCATCATCATCCTCTCGCACAAACACCGCACCTCCATCTAGGCCCCTCCTCATTCGGCCTATACCCACTCCAACCACCCAGGCGCCACCTATCCCCCCTAGTCCTTCTACCACTAGTCCCCCACTATCCACCACCATAATCTCTACCAACCTTCAGGAGGGTGAGGCCACTCATAACGGTTCCCCCTGCTGTCACTCCACTTCAAATACCCAACACCAACATACCTTCTACCTCCACCAATCCTCCCCCTACCCACAACTCGATGGAGGCAAGATCTTCACAAACAATGGTGCTCCGTAGTGGACAGATATTCCACCACATGTTTCTGCAACGGGAGCAAGAACCTTCTCAAGGACAAGAAGAGCAAGGTCAAGAACAAGAATTTATACCGGGCACCCAATATGACTTGCTTACGCATCTGGACAAGACCTCGGCCTAGATTTCTATCTTGGAATTGATCAAGAGATCTACTACTCACCAAGTGGCCTTGAAGCAGTATTTACAAAAGGTGATGGTTAATGAAGATCTCCCAGCTGAATAGATTACTTCAGTCTTAACCCCAGTGGGTGATCAACCGGCTATTGTCTTTCATGAACATGAGTTAGCTCCGAAGCCTGCAAGGAAGTATGCTTTGTGCATCACTGTTGATATTAATAAGGTGGCCGTTAAACAATGTTTAGTAGATACTGAAGCATCCATCAATGTGCTGCCTCCTAGCACTCTAAAAATGAGTGGCATTCTGGACAGTCAGATCCGGCCATCTACTATCACAGTTACTACATACGACAACACGAAGAAGCCACCCATGGGCATGATCACCTTGAGAGTTGGACTGGGTCCCGTAACAGTTACAGCAGATTTTTATATGTTGGACATGGACCCAACCTTTAATGGTATTTTAGGCCGTCCATATATCCAAGAGCTTGATGTTGTACCCTCTACGAATCATTAATGTTTAAAATTCCCACATAAAGGGCGTGTCATCAAGGTTACTAGCATGCCCATATTGCCATCGTAAGATATTCATTCTGCTACGTCTATGCCCTCCATATGGCCGACCAATAAGCCTTTGTTATCTATGTTGGATCTTTCCGATCCGCGGCATGATTTGTTAAGGCCACAGGTTTCAGCCTCTACGGCAGCTTCAATGTCACCCCCACCTCCAAAGCAAAAGGAAAAGAAGAAAATGATGAGCACTCCAGGGTGGAATATTTTGATGGGAATGGGATCTAAATCCGGTAAAGGTCTGGGGATTAACCTCCAAGGCAGGTTGAAGCCCGTTAAGAGTCAAAAGCTCATTCCTCGAGGCGGCCTGGGATATAAAGGGACGAGTAAGGAAAAATATGAGAAAGATGAAGGAGAGCCATGGGTCACCATGACTTTCACCCTCAAGACAGACAGGCAGCCGCTCACATGGTCTCTTTATACACATTTTGTGAAGGGGCCCACTGAACAGATAGGAGAGCAGACTACCATGATTACTCCAGTGCTGGATCATAAAGATGTGCATGCACGCCAGTTTGCTCGTCACATAGCCCCACTAGTTACATATAAAGCCTTGGAGTCCTTGAGGTCGGATAAGAGAAGAAAGATGGATGACCCAGAATGTGATTGATATAGATGGTTTGACATGAATGACATCACAATTGCTCTAAGATGACTATTCAAGCCAACTGATCCTGAATGGCCGCCACTTATTCATGAGTTGATAGAGAAGCCGACTGTCATCACTGACAAGAGGCAGATGCTGAGCAATTACACTGATACGGAAAAGCCGGATGTGCCGTTTGAAGATGGCTTCACTATGGATAGGCTATGGGCCGGCCTCTTTTCCCTCAACTCAGTATATCTGTCACTTGCTATCCATTTGATGGACAAATTGCTTTCCTTCAACATCCCTAGACCACCCGCAGTCTTGATCACTTTATCTCCCGATTTCCTACAAAGACCCTCGATTCCTTTTTCGCTCATCGAGCAATTTTCCCAGCTCTCTATCACGCCACCGCCAGGGCAATCTCTGATTCAATCCTTTTCCAATCTCTCCATTTCAACGTCATCATCTACCCCTCCCTCTCATTCCATCGCCATCCTTGAAAATGAAAAAAAATGCCAAATTTCAAACTTTCCAATCCTCCATCTCTATTGAAGAGACATCCTAGTTTGATCATGAGTGTGCCCCGACCCAAGGGCCACTCATTCAAGGCCCGTTAGTGGACTTCCTTTACCCCTCCGACGAGGGGTCCTCTTCTGTACCTTCTCCTATATCTACTTCTTTTTCCTCCTCTTCTTTAGGTTCTAATGATCAGGCTAGTTCATCTTCCTCTTCTAGTATTAAGAGTCTTGGGGTAGTTACTATTAAGAAAGTCAAGGGTAAGCGGATCCCCCGTAGGTTCTTGTTGGATTTAGCCAAGAGGTGCCGGGCATGTTTGGCCCTTCCCGAGTTTTTAGAGGATCCGATTTTCTTGCCATATTTACAATGTGAGGATGCATGCTCCTTCGATGAAGGGTTTGGGGTTTATGAGATTATGAATGATGAAGACCCTATCGAAGAGGGGGATGAAGTATACGATGATTATGAGGACGAGGCTGATGCTTTTGCCAGTGACATGAGGAGATTTGATGAACCATCAGCCTCAGTAGAAAAACCTACCAAAGAAATCAATTTGGGTACCGAGGAAAACCCTAGGATTGTCCTCATAAGCAAAAATTTACCTCCATCTGAAGAAGAGGCACTTATCCAGGCTCTCCAAGAGTACAAGGACACGTTTGCATGGAGTTATGAAGATATGCCAGGTCTGGACCCTGCGCTTGTTGAACATCACCTAACGCTTAAGCCGGGGTCTGTACCGGTCAAGCAACGGTTAAGGCGTTTCCACCCAAACATGGTATTAAAAATGAAAGAAGAGGTCGATAAGCTCCATAAGGCCAGATTTGTTAGAGTCGTTCTCTATCCCAATTGGGTGGCTAACATTGTCCCGGTAATGAAGAAAGATGGAAGAGTCAGAATATGCATAGACTTTCGGGACCTTAACCGTGCGTGTCCTAAAGATGATTTCCCCTTGCCTCACATAGATGTTTTAATTGATAATACGACATGGTATGAGACCCTCTCTTTTATGGACGGCTTCTCCGGATATAATCAGATCCGCCTGGCGAAAGAGGACCAAGAGAAGACTTCTTTCACTACACCTTGGGGCACTTACTGTTATGTGGTCATGCCATTCGGGCTTAAGAACGTCGGAGCTACCTATCAAAGGGCCATGATGGCTATCTTTCATGATATGATCCACATCTATATTGAGGTGTATGTTGATGATCTGGTAGTGAAGTCGAGAACAAGGATTGAGCATCCCGGGGTTCTAGCCAAGGTCTTGCAAAGAGCCAGGGAATATCAATTGAAAATGAACCCAAGAAGTGTGTGTTTGGTGTTTCGTCAGGGAAGTTGCTTGGGTTCATTGTTAGCAAGAGGGGTATTGAGATTGATCCCAACAAGGCGAGGGCAATAAGAGATATGCCTCCTCCACGGAATTTAAAGGAAGTTCGAGGATTGATCGGGAGGTTACAATTTATTCACCGATTTGTCTCCCAGCATTCACAAAGGTGTAGGCCGTTCTACGAGCTTACTAAGCCGGGAGTTAAATTTAATTGGGATGACAAGTGTCAGGCAGCTTTTGACGGATTGAAGGATTATTTATCAAATCCTCCTGTCCTGAGGCCGCCAATTCCAGGTAAACCGCTTGTTCTTTATATTTCTATCCTGGATGACTTAGTAGGAGCTGTCCTTGCACAAGTTGATGAAGAAGGTAAGGAGAGGGCAGCATACTATTTGTCAAAACTTCTCAACCCTTGTGAGCAGAAGTATATAGCTATGAAAAAAACCTGTGCAGCTCTAGCCTGGGTAGTGCAGAAATTGAAGCATTATTTCTTAGATCATGAGGTTCATCTCATTGCTCATATGAATCCAATCAAGTTTCTTCTCAAAAAATCTATTCTGACCGACTGATTAGCACGATGGCAGAGCTTCCTTTCTCAGTTCGACATCATCTACATTCAGCAAAAGGCGATTAAAGGCTATGCCATCGCAGAACATCACGCTCATCACCCTCTTCCTCGATTTGATCCTGTCAACTCAGAGTTTCCAGATGAAGAACTAATGTCCATTAGCCAACCTTCGGACCCCATGTGGACATTACATTTTGATGGAGCTCTTAATTCTCATGGTAGGGGAATCGGCATAGTTCTATTAACACCCGAGGGCATCACCATTCCACTCACCTCTCAGCTCTCTTTCCCTGTTACAAATAATATAGCTGAATACGAGGCTCTTCTGGCCGGACTTGAGGCCGCTCATCGATTTGGTGTTACTCAATTGCGGATTGTAGGTGATAGTCAGCTTATTCTTCGCCAAGTGCTCACCAAATGTCGAACACTTGATCCTAAACTTAAGCCCTACCAGGAACTTGCTTCTGCTTATGCCAAGCTCTTTACCAAACTGATCTTTGTCCATGTTCTTCGCAATCAGAACATCTTAGTTGACGCCCTTGCTTCACTCGCATCCTCCTTGGTTTTTCTCCCCGAGCGAGACTTCCATTCTATTATAGTTCAGAAGCGTCTCACTCCCGCCATTAAGGACCTTGCATTCCTTAGTGTTAAGAAGGAGGTACTCAGGAAGCTTAAGGAAGGTGAAATCACTGAAAACAAGGAAGTCATGCTGTTAGATCTAGAAGAGAAAATTGACGATGAGGAAAAACCATGGTATTACGAGATTGCTAAATACTATCAAGATCAGTCTTGTCCTGAAGAAGCCATGGCAGAAGAGAAGAAAGCAATCAGGAGAGTTGCCCAAAGATACACTCTGGTTGGAGGTGTGCTCTATAGAAGAGGTCTCACTGGGTTTTGCTTAGGTGCCTCGATGATGATGAATCATGGAAGGTCGTGGAAGAGGCACACTCGGGAGTTTGTGGGGGTCATGTCAATAGCCAGATGTTAGCTAAGAAAATTCTTAGGTTAGGTTTCTATTGGCCCACTCTGGAAGAGGACTGCTCTATCTATGTTCGAAGATGTGTCAAGTGCCAACTACACGCCGATAAAATTCATTCCCCTACTTCGTCACTCCATCCTATGTCCTCCCCATGGCCTTTCTCCATGTGGACTTTTGATATTATTGGACCTCTTGGTGATTCAAACCTCTTCACAAAACCGAAATCATTTATACTCACGTCCATGGAGTACTTCACCAAGTGGGCAGAAGCAGAAGCATACGTGGAAATCAAAGCATCAACCGTCTGTAAATTTATAATGAAGAACATCATCACAAGATTTGGCATCCCAAATACCATCATCACTGACAATGGGCCGCAGTTTATCGCTCAAGGGCTTCAGGACCTCTGCAACATGTATAACATTGCATTACATCATTCGTCTCTTTATTATCCACAGGGCAACGTTGAAGCAGAGGCAACAAATAAAACTCTAATTAAAATCATCAAGAAAACGTGTGAAGCTAACAAATTTGTGGACTGGCCGTAGAAGCTCATAGAAGCTCTATGGGCCTACCGTACCTCCATTCGTACTCCTACTCGGCAAACCCCTTTCGCCCTTACTTATGGAATGGAGGTGGTAGCTCCTTATGAGATCCTTATTCCTTCTCTTAGAGTACAATTGGACGAGGAGCTCTCTATCGATGAACATTGTGAATCTCTCCTTGCACAGTTGGAACTCTTAGATGAGAAACGACTGACCGCCGCCGAACATGCGCGTGTCTATCAAAACAGGCTTTCACGTTTTTATCAAAAGAAAGTGATTGAAAAAAAACTCAAAGTCGGTGAAATGGTAATCAAAAGAATCTTTGTAAAACCTGCTGGACCCCGTTCAAAACTACAACCAAACTGGGAGGGGCCTTATGTAATTAAAGAAGCCTATCCTGGCAATGCTTACAAACTAATTAACACTGAAGGGGAAGAATTGGATCACCTTTGGAATGGTTTGTATCTTAAGAAATACTACCCTTAAGTCATTTTCAAAAAAAACAAATAAACAAAATAAACAAAATAAAAAAATGATGATGGCATGGTACATGGGTCACCAGACCCGAAAGATCAAAATCTCTAATTCATTCTTCAATTTTGATGATTTAACGTTGGGTCAATACACACACAACATGCTTAGCTCTTGAACTCTAGCAGTGCAAAATCTGAGGAAAGTCAAAGCCAAACCAAGGGTGTAAAGACTTTACTCATTCTCTTATTTTCGGTCCACAGGGGGGGAGGTTAGACCCTGGGCAGACCATCCGAACCTACCCGCCACCCTAGTAGGTGGAAGTCAGGGCCCAAAAGGGAACAATATGTCGCAAAAGCCCAAGTACAATTAGGTTTTTTATTTTTGAAAAGAAAAGAAAAAAAACCGAATACAAAAGAAAAGTATGACAAGAGGGCAAAGTCTCCGCAGGGAAAACCGTAGTCGTAAGCATGCAGGGCAAAAGATAATAAAAAATTCTCAAAGCCAAAGATCGAACCCAAAGAGGTAATAGGGTAGGGGAGGAAAAGTCTTCCTCGATCTTTCAGAACCCCTTGTGGACTTCCCTAATATTTTCTTCCATTCACCCTCCGCGGTATGTCATAAGCTCGAAGAATGGTAGAGACGGACTTAGGAGGATGCGCCGTAAAAGGTCAGGAGTGAAAGCAAAGCTCAAAGAACTTTGACCCTTTATTAAATTATTTAAGAATGGTTAATAAATTTAAGATTGTGAATGTGTAAGATTTTGGAGCCTATGTATTATGCTACGTCATTTTAAGAAATTAAATAAAAAAATTGTTTTAAATTAACACCTAGTTATATGGGTGATATTTTATTAATTAACCACTTCTTCCTGATCGTCATTTTAAAAAAAAGAAAGAAATAACAAAAATAACAAAATGTTTTCAATTAATGCCTAGTCATAGGGGTGTCATTTTATTAATCAGCGACGTCTTCATGGTCGTCATTTTTGAAAAAAAATAATAAAATAAAAAATATTTTCAATTAACACCTAGTCATAGGGGCGTCATTTTATTAATAAGCGATGTCTTCATGGTCGTCATTTCAAACAAGAAAAAAGAAGAAAAATTTTTTGTTTCAATTAGCGACCATTTAGCGGTCGCCTTTCACTTAATTGGTGACGACTGTCTGGTCGCCAATTCTCACAGAGAGTTGCCCCTCCTATTGCCATATCATTTGATTGTTTGCATTTGTGTGTGGGCATATTTCAATTTTAGTTTGCATTTGCCTGCCTACATGTCGCACCTCCCTTTGTTCTTTGCTAATTTGCCTTAGTTGATTAAAGGCTTGGCCCCTTGACCCTTCGTCAAGGTCAACCACATTACCCCCCCTTGCTTATCGAGCAAAGGGCCAAGCCGGATAGATTAATTAATTTGTTTGCTTAAGTGTGGCACATAGGGATAAGAAGGAAGAAAAGACAAAGGTACACAAGTGCTCAGAACAACAACTCAGATAACCAAAAGCATGCTTTTCATGTATATATGCTCATAATCTACGATGTAGGAGGTGGTACATATACTCCCTCTCTCTCTCTCTCCCTAGCTCTCACCTCCACCCTCCTCTCCCCTACTCTTCGCCTCACCCTCGTCCTGGCGACGAGACCGCGGTGGGAGCATGGACCCCCAGGAAGCAACTGAGCCTCCGACTAGAGCCTGCTCCTCTGCCTCGTTCTTCACCGAGTCAAGGAACCTGCTAGGTAGGTGGTGCTGGCGAAAGCGCTAGAGTGACCCGCGGCCTGCGCCCGCTCTCGGCCTCTATGAAGGCGCTCCTCTGTAGCCCGTAGCCGCTCTTGTACGATGGCCAGCTGCACCCTCGAATCCGCGAGCTCGTGCTCGCGCTCCATCCGCTCCTCCCTCTCGCGGGTGTGCTCCCTCCTCTCCACCTCAAGGAGGATCCTCAGCTCTGTCACATCGCTGGGCAGCCCCTCTCGCCGCCTCAGCATCTCCTCCAATTCTGTGACCCGTTGGTCGCGGATCGTAAGCTCGGTGCCGGCCAGAGCTGCGCGAGTGAGCGCATCCTGTAACTCGATAGCCTGCATCATTTAGCATCTTTTATAAGCATCATGATATAAAGTTTGTGAAAAGAAAAGCATGCTTACAAGGTTTTGTTACTTACCCCTGCCTCGTGGCGCCTCGCATCCTCTAACTCTGCGATCTGCCGGTCACGGATCTCGAGCTCAGTCTGGGCATGAGTAGCCCGAGCAAGTGCCTCCCGTAGCTCTACAGCCTGAAATGTCACCATTCACATAAGTATTTCTGAATATTCATTCTTGAAAGAAATTTGTGCATCTTTTTTTGAACTAACCCACTCAGCTAGACTGCGCTGCGCTGCCTCGGCTCGTGCCACTGCCCCGAGAGTAATCCCTGCAGAGAATCTACCACGATACTCTGATCCCTCGTGCTGGATGAGGCACCTCCCGTCCCTCCTATCGCTGCTCCTTGTTGGGCACGCTGCATTCATTGAGACTGCCAGTGGCTGAACATCTAGAATTTAGGAATTATTAATTACATTAAGCATTAGTTAAGTACACTCACCAGGGTCTCCAAGTCGGCTCGCGTATGCGCAAGCTGGGCCTCCACACTATGGAGATGGACCTGCATGTCCATCGCCATTACATCCCGCACTTCCTGCATTTATCACATATTAGCTGCGTATTGCAATAAGCATATAAATTTTAACATTAGGAATAGCATGCATTCATACGTACCCCTGTCGGCCTCATCTGAGACTGGCCAGTGTATGTCTCCCAGTAGTGCTACAAGTATGTCGAACTATTTGGTGCATGGGAGATGACTGGGGTCCCGCCTCGCTGCCAGTCTGCGAACTGTTCTGGGAACCGAAGTCGCCAGTCGGTAGTAACGGTGCGTCCTCGGGTCTTCCGCCCGATCCCGCGAGGCTCCACTACCTCGACCCACTCCTGGTGAAGGCCGAGCGTCCTCATCACTAGGCTCAGCCGCGATGGCTCGATCTCGTTCAGGTAGTGAACCCAGATGTCATGCCCAAAGTGAGGTCGGCCCGCTGCGACCCAAGGCTGACCCTCGTCAGTCATCCCCTCGTATGGCCTCCATACAACCTGCATGCACATCATCATATTATCACATTTATAAAGCATGAAATAAAAGTAAATGCATCATATTTACACACGTACCAATAAAGGAGGGTAGTCCCGGAACTCTCGTCAAAGGACCCTCAGCTCATAGGCATGAGACACCCCAGTCAAGCACTGCAGCCACCATCGCGCTAGTGGGAAGGAGTCTGCATCTCCAGGTGGGGGGTCAGCTCGGTCCATCGGCATGTAAAGGTGACTCCACACCTGCATCCACAATCATTAGTAGCATATCCACAAACATTCATCATGTCATAATCACATTCATAATCATTTAGATAATACACAAGAAGAGAAAAGTGTGTACCTGAAGAAAAGGTGAGAAGCCACTGACCGTCGTCTCATGACCTGTCTCCATGGACAGATCGGCTATCAAATGTGCCAACAGGGCAGCCCCCCAGGCATACCACCCAACTCCCTCCAAGTCCTCTAGAATCCCCAAGAATCTGCAGTTGATATCATCTCCCTTCGTCCCCAACAACAGCTTCCCGAGCATCAGAAATAGAAATCTCCTCAAGTCCATGTCTACTCTCTCCCTCTGAGTTGGGTCCTGGAAGTAGAAAGCGCGAACCCTCGCTATCAGTCTATCTGACCAATCTCCTAAGGACTCTCTCGACCTCTGTCGAGAGTCCTCAAATCCCATAACCCCCGTCAGCTCGGTACGATAGACTGTCTTGCACTCCCTCGGGGTATCTGCCACTGTCTCTAAACCCAACAGTCTCTGTGCTAGCTCGCCATAATCCGGGAGGGTCACCCCACTCACCGTCTCTCCGTCTACCCTCAACCCCGTGATCCTCGTAACATCCTCTAAACTCGGCACCATGTGCCCCCAGGGTATCAATAATGCCCTACTAGCCCTGTCCCATCTCTCCCTCAGCACCTGAATAAGGATCAAGTCAGGATGTACCGGCTCAATGCTGAGGAAGGGTCCAAACCCCATCACCTCCACCCTCTCCCGCTGGAAGTCGGGCAGCCCGTAGTATGCAGCTCGCACCTGAATCTCAGAAATGCGGGTCCGTATCAACCCCTGCAACAAAACAACAACAAAATATGTATATATAACAAGCATAAAAAAAGTAAAAACAAAAGAGAAAAACAAAAAGAAAACAAAAAAAGCATCACTATTTTAATTGGCGACCTTGCAGTGGCCGTTGTTTTCTAATTAGGCGCCCATGGTGTGGCCGCTGATTCTCTGAGATTTTACATTTGACGCCCAGAGATCGGGCGCCATTTCCTAGTTTTTTTTATCTGGTGTTGTTTAGCATGTATATAAAAAAAAGAGGAAAATAAAAATAAAAGAAAATTTCAAAATGACGACAGTGTTCTGGTCGCTTGTTCTTTATGTTATTCATTTTAATTCTAATAAAAAAATAACCTCGACCCCCTCTCTGACGCCATTTCTAAGATTATTTTCTTAACAATAAATATTAGGAAATGACACCGACAGGTCGGTCATCAATTCATGTGTCTCACAAAATTCCCCCTGATCGCCATGTTTATGGTTCAAATAAAAACATCAAAAAGAAAATAATAATAAAATATATATAGCAGGGTGGGCGGACTCACCTTGCTGCGTTTGGGTTCCATTAGCCCTCCACACATTGGCCGGCAGCGAGGAGGAGGTTGCTCTTCTTCCTCTTCTTCCTCATCTTCGTCGTCTTCTTCTTCCTCTTCATCACCGTCACCATCTACCTCATTTCCTTCGTCTTCTCTTTCATCACCTTCCTCACCGCCGTCCTCTCCATCGTCATCCTCTTCACTCTCTCTTTCTTCGCCTTCTTCGCGCTCTGTTGTCGGAGCCTCGGCTGCCATAGGGAGGACCTCCTCCTCGTCGCCGACATTGTCATCATCAATATGAACGACAGCAGGTGCCATCACCCGCTGCCGCTTCCCACTGCCGGAGCCGCTCGCGTAGGCCATTGAGGTGGAGGAGATGGGTGGTTGTCGTCGTCGGTCGTCTCCAGTGAGCAGTTACAGAATAGAGGAGGAGGGCAACGCAGAGGAAACGAATGAAGCAAAAGGGTTTCAAAGCAAGGAAAGGCAATTTTAATAGAAATGTTTATGGCGGTGAATTCGAAACAATTGACGACAGTGACCGTGGCGTCATTTAATGAATTAACGACTATTTACACACGCGTCATATCCTGGAATTTAAGGGTTTGGGAAATATTTGTAATCAGCGACCTGCTCTTGGGCGTCATTTAAGGATTGGGCGGTTGTATACAGGGTCGCTATTTCTTTGGCATTAATGTTTTTTTATTAAGAATTTCTTTTGATGGACGACCGTGTACACGGGCGTTATTTAATGAATGATCGGTTATTTAGAGGGGCGCCAATTATGGAATTATTATTATGGGAAAATGGATTTAAGTGAATTGGCGACCGTGTGAAGGGCGCAGCTTCAAGAATTAGTGACCTCTGCTGCCGTCGTTGTTTTTCACAGGGCCTCATTTTTTAAGACAGAATTGATGGACTTTGGAAATTTTAATCATTTCAGACACTTTCATTGGCTCAATCAACGAACAATCTTTTATTTATTGAAGGAAATGGATCATTACATGCTTAATGAGCCACCTTGGGACTCAAATTCCTAAGAGCTATTACATATGACTTCCATTGCTCTTTGTCTTCTTCCACTCATTCCATGGGCCGGTGTAGCTTGTTGATCCGCCATAGTGCTTGAATGGTCTTGGTTTCCTCTTTGTCGCCACTTGAGCCTAGTTCTTTCTTCTTGATTGGTGGAAGATGAGAAGCCTCTTCAAAGAGATGGCGGGGAAGGCCGAGTTGTGAGAGGCACCTATGAGAGTTGTAAAGCACGAACTCGGTGGCGCCGATTTGCCTTAGCTCCACTCTGGAGGAGAGCCTTGCATGGAGATTTTGTGTCTTGAGGAAGCCCGGTGCGCATGTGAAGGCATTTTGTGGCATTGTCTTGAAGTGTCCGCGCCAATCCACCTGCTTCTTGACCTTGGGTACCCGGTTGGTAACTCTCTCACATAACCCAAGTGTGCCCGTTATATAATGCAGTGGGCTCTTAGAGAAGATTCTAGAGGCTTGTTGAGATTCCTCACACGGGTCAAACTTGAAGTGAAGGTCCACCCAACTTGAGAGCAATAGCATGGATCCATATAGGGGCCTCCCCATGGAAGCCGAGGTAAGCCCGCTATAGAGATAAGCTAAGACCGCCGGCCCAACCGTCTTTCCTTCCCATATCCCGCATATGGCACTCAATTGCTCTTCTTCCAAGAAATCATGCACCGAGGGGAATAGTATAGCTCCCGCGAGGCAAATCACCATGGCCCTCATGATCATCTCCTCTTCCTTGTTCTCTTTTCCCAAAGCTTTGTACACCCATGCCGCAAGTTTCATCAAGTTAATCCCTTTGGTGACTCTTATTTGATCTATCATCTTTTGACTTGGGATTAGGCTTGCAAGCATTTCTATTGCACTAATTGGTTCTTGCATGACTGCCATCTTCTCTTCATCTCCTTGCTTTAGGCCCTTCAATCCTAATAGCATCTCCGTTTCTTCTAGTAGGTTGGTGGCTTCAAAGGTTGAAAACAAGAAGGTGTTTGTGTGTGGATGCCATATTTCTATAAGAGCTCCTATGGCGGCCCAGTCAAAATGTACATCATTGTAATATTTAGCATGGGTGGCTAGGCCTGAAATGTGCCATCTTGAGAGACAGGACCTCATGTCTAAGGTAATTTTTGAGAGAAGAAGGGGTAGCCATTGGATCTCGGTGAATCTTCTAGCCCCCGAGATGAGTGAGTAATCCTGAAAATCAAAGAGAAAAAAATAGGAAGAGAAAGAAAAGAGAGAATTCCATTAGAATTTGAGAGAGGTAGAGAGAAGAACTAAATAGAACTAAGGTTTTTCTTGAACAATTACTTGGTTCAATGCAATCCTTTCACTGATGTGCCCCTTCACCTCGGTAATCCTTACGAATCCAGTTTTGGTTTTCTTCAATGGACGTTGCATCAACTTCCCCATTATTAGCTCTTTGATGTTCTCTGTTGAATAAAAGAGCTCCCGGTTTTGATTCCCTGCGCAGAAGATTGTTTTGGATTGATTTAAGAGCTCTGGAGCTCTTTTTATAAGGAAGTCTCTGCTCGATTGGAGTTAGAGTGGGTTGAGGATTGAGCGATTAGTTTCCGATTAGAACACGGGTTTCGGGAAACATAAGAAAATAGTGACTTCCACTGATCTGCTATTCTTTGAAAGAGTGCCCGTTAGAGTGTTGCAATTTCTTCATGGAGCACCTGTCCATACGGTCGCCATTTTTGTTAGTAGTGCTATGTCTGAAATTCATATAAATTAATATATCCTTCATGGAACGCCCGTGTGCACAGTCGCTATTTCTGTGAACGGTGCTGTTTTGAATTTCATGTGGTTGATGATAATGGGCTTTATATATACTAGAATTATTATTATGAAGCCTGCATTTGTCACATTTTTTTCATATCATTTCTTGTGGTGCTAATAATCTTTGAGCGCAGGAAAGAATAAGCTATGCAAATCGTCAAAGCGCCCGAGACATTTCTTGGGTGACATTTCTTTTCCTATATTCCTCATGTATGCATTTATATTATATGATGTCTACACTATTATAGCATATCAAGGACCTTGTGGTTCCGATGAACCTGGAATTTGAGTTCCCCTTCATCAAAAACAGTGATAATTCCAGGGGACTCTTGATCGCACGGATAGGCCGTTGAGTCGTCTAAGGCCTGGGACGATGGTTCTAATTTTTGACTTGATGCGTGGATAAACGGGCTTTGGCTTAGTATCAACTTAGTGAGATCTGGATTCTTGACCAAGTCTGGATGGCTTAGCAATATTATCCTTGATTGTTTTCTATTTTAGTTTGTTTTAACTTTTTCTTTTAGCCCAGCATGCATCATGTAGGACTTTGAGCTTCAATGTTGAAAATCTTCATATTAAGTCAGTGATGAGGGTCACTCACTCTTGATTTGAGTTGACATGAAATATTCCATTCCAAATCGAGTACTATGTTCTCTTTGAAGCCACTCAGGCTGGTTCCTCGAAAGCATCCTTTGATTGGATTCCTACCTCCTTTTCTTTATTTTTTTACAAATCCACCTTGGTTGCAGTACGTCCACATTGGCTGGTAATCGCTCTCCAATGGTGTTTCTCCATTCGTGCCCTCGCGCACATTTTGTTAGCTTAGTTTTCATCCAGATAATTGTTGCTTTCTCGTAATCATCCGAAGTTGTTTCATTCAGAACTTTGGAAAGATTTCCAACACTTAGTATCGAAGGCATGTCACATCACACATTAGCATCTACTTTTCAATCCATTTAGTATCATTCCGCTTCATTTCATTTCCCTCTATTTCATTTCCATTACGCTTCATTTTGTCTCACTCCCTTGCAAAGCAGACGCCAAGGCAGGGCAGCTATAGACACGCCAAAATTAGTGCTTTGTTGAGTAAATTTCATGTCACAATGTAATGCCCCAAAGTAGACTTCATCGCTGGTTTAATAAGTGGTTTTAGATACCGTGAACGTCGTCTGGTCGCTATTTAAATAACGCTCTTGGAGGTGTCGCTATTTCCTCGAGAGATAAGTCAACCTACTTGAATAAACGCCCATGTGTGTGGGCGTTGTTTTAGTTCTTTCCAATTTCCACTCAGAATTAATTTCTATGAATTAACGCCCTTACGGACGGGTGCTATTCAATGAACGCCTCCGCGCGTGGTCGCTAATTATGAATTCTTAATTTTTGGAAAGTCCAAAATTTCCAGGAAATAGCGGCAGTCTCAGGGGCGCTGTTTAGAAAAGCGACCGTCTCTAGGTTGCCATTTCAATTTCATCTCCGCTTTCCCTGCAACCTTCCCAAAGGGTGTCCTTCCTCGTTTTAACTACGTGATTGATCATGGAAAGGATATCCCTATTCAGAGATCATCTTCCTTGTTTTAATCCTATTAGAATGAGGATCTTCATCTTTATAAATACCTGCAGCTTCCCACAAGAGAAGACTTACGCATCTTGGTTTTTCGAAAGTTCCTTCGGCAGTCATCATTTTAATATACAGTGTGCTTTGCTCTACTGCTTCCCTCATCCTACTGCAGCCGCCGTCACCAGGACTTCTGCAAGTGCTGTGGCCGAAGCTTGTCATCTCCCTTCTGCTCGCAGGCGCAGAAGGGGCCAGCCCTCCTTATACTTTCTGTTTTCTTTTCATTAGTTGCATATCATCATCTTCAATGCATCGGATAAGGTCATCTTGGCATATTATTTTGGTTAGCTTATTTGCATTCATATTCTCCCCACCTTTTGCTCCCTTCGAAAGGGGTTTAAAACAGATACACAAGGTGTGTTCATGCCTTTGTTGCATGGCTTAATTTCCATATAGCATTGATACTACACTCACTTTTGGCTAATCCATATCTCTTTGTTGTCTTTGCTTGTCTTATAAGGGTAATCAAGATAAAAATCCCCTTCACCGGCCCGCCGGTTGAAGGAGGAAGTTGGATCTACATCTCACCCGCTTTACAAAGTATTCTCCGCGATCATCTTTCTTCTTTCGAGGTAACCCCTCTGGCGATCACACTCCTTAGTAGCATCTCATGCTCCCTCCCCTTTAGTTATTTTAGTTATCTCCATGATTTGTCTTAATTAGTTTAATCCAATGAGATGTTAATATTTCTTCTTTTTTAAATGCCTATGTGACACGTTCACAACAGCGACCAACTTCTGGCGCCCATTCTCACAATCCCTTGCACAGCTCTTCCGAGCCAGGGGAGCACCGCAATCCAAACAGTAGCACCACAAGAAGCACCAAGTTCCAAACTCTTTCAAGTTTTTTCATAGCCAACTCCCCATTCACAACCATCACTTAACGGGTCCTGAATATCAAGTCTACCGAACAACCGGCGTGCTAGACCATTTTTCCTCAGGGCGCTAAAATAGGATCTCCTCTCAACACCAGCACCTCTTATTCCTCGGGTCTACCCTTGGAACATTCACACCGACAGAGGTTGGTCAAATCATTAGCTCAACTCCGAGCACGTACACTTTCACCATGTAATCGGCCCAAACGGTCATGACCTACCTCAATACCAATGGCCAAGTGACTCCAGTGTGAGCCACGCAACACAAGTCACGAAAAGAAATGGCCCAATAATTATCCTTATTTAACGATTCTCACCGCCGAGCTTCCCAATTCTTAATTCTGCTAATGCCACTTAGCATAATACTGTCGCCGACACACGGCAACCGAGGCCACTCACATGGCCAACACAGCCTTTCATTCTAAGTCAACTCCCCTCAGTTGACTATATAATCTCCAGGATTCACTTACTAATGAAACATATGCCATTCGCTACCACTCACCTAATCCCGGAGCCTGTGGGTCATGGGCCCACTACATTTCCGATGCGCTACTCTGCACCAACCATACTACAAAGATAGGGGGAGACCCGACATCCGTCATGACATGGCCTCCAATTAAAGTAAACAGAATCCAAACATATGGGAAAAGGACTCGCACTCCGTAATTCTAGGACACAACCTCCCTTCCTCACCTGATAATCCTCATACACATGCAGATATTTATATCACAGTGCTGTGGGAGGCTCAACACCAGCCCTCACAACACCACACGTTAATCCAACTGGTGGTTCTACTCACCCGACTCTACATGACCTTACCGACGCCTACACCTTGAGAAACAAAGAGGGATGAACACATAACCCCCCACAAGCAACTCCACTGTCGACATACAGGACGTCCTCAGAAACTCCCGATTACACTTCGGGAAAATCACAAATGCGCGAAAACATAATTATAACAAGAAAACAACAGAAGCAACAAAAATACACCACATGATAGTTAAAGTTTGTGCATACCTTCCACGAGGTGGGGTACCACCACCACACAGCCCAGTCAGGTGCCTTGCGCACGCCGGGATCCCTATCTCGCCAGGCTAGTGAACTGCTGCTGAGATGGCTGGGACTGAGGTGGCTGCCATAGACACTCACGTGCAACATGTCCGATCTGACCACACCCAAAACATTCCAATTCTGCTTCATCCACGGTGCACGGCCTGCCCTCGTGAAACCCATCACATCTAGGACATTATCATGGCTGCTCATTCATACCATGCCGCAGTGGTCGAACCTTAGGTTGTTGATCAAACGCTGTTGAAACCTGCTCCTCTTGCTCCTGGTGCCTCTTGCCAGACCTGTTCCTTCTAAACAACCTCGACACCCGATTGAATCTCGATCCTGGAGGGGAAGAACTCGTGCCAAGATGTAGAATATATGCCAATTCTAACTGCCTCCAAGACTGCTGGAGAACACACTACTGCTGAAGGGTCCTTTGCTGACCCTGACTTAACTGGGACTGCCCTGCACCAGCCTGTTCATGGGTCCTCAACCAATCCTCCTCCACATCTGTCGTGGCTTGATAGCTGATTCCATGTCTGCCATATGAGTTGCAATTACTTGGTGTCTAAGCTTTGGCCTCAGACCTCTGATAAACTGTTGAGTCTTCAACCTCTCATCTGCCATGATATGAAGAGCATAGCAACCCAACGTTACAAATCTGGATCAGTACTACATTACTGGCATGTTTCCCTGGGTCAGCTCCATAAACTGATACATCCTCCTTGCCCTGACATGCTCTGGGCTGAAAACTCGCTCAAAAGCTGCAAGAAACTCCTGTCACGGGATTTTCCGTAGAGGACGTGATTGGAATGCTGATTCCCACACTATATTCCACCATGACAAGGCTGATCCCTGCACATTCCATCGATCGGAACACGCGTTCCATAGCATCAACCCACGATCTCGTTGCATCGGGATTCGGCTGTCCTTCAAACGTCGGTGGGTGAAATTGTAGAAACTCTCGCAAAACATGTCCACGGCCACCATCTGACAAACTACCCTCGCCAGCTTCCTGACCATGATGTTGTCGACTCATTTGCTACGTGAAAAATTGATACATGCCGGCATAAAACTAGGCCTGACCTGGCACATTCGTGGGCGCTACCACTGGGGGAGATGACTCACCACCCGGTTCCTCTCTACTCGGCTCCTCTTGGGCCCCCATCAGCACCTCAGGCAATGATCGAGCCTGCCTCCTCGTCGCCATCTGATCCTCAACACAACATGGAAAACAAAGGGGGGTGAATAAAACAAAGCACCCTATGCCAGCTACCGACTGTACTGGACTCTCTGGACTCTTGGACACTGCAATCATTTCAAATTCACATGCATTTCCACAACCACGCTCTGCAATTGTAACGACCCAATATCCGGATACCCAGTCAAACCCGATACCATTCGGATCCTACGTCGCCACCCACGAGCTGGAGAGCTCGAAAGGGTTATTTGGGATGTTGTGGTTATGCATTGAAATTCTAAACAATTAGCAAGAAATAATTTACATGATTAATATAGAGCTGGTAAAAATAAAAATAACATTTTACAATAATTAATATACGTACAGAGTCCAGTCTAAAAGTATAATCAATGAAAAGAAAAACGTACTCTGCTACGGGGCACACCCCCGGCATTGGCAAGCTGGCGTACTACTGGTCCTCCGATGGAGAGTTCCACCTCCAGGGGAAGCGCTACACCTGAAAAGGCAGGGAGTGAGCCTTATCTCATTGGCTCAGTAGGGGTCATGCGGATCCCCACCACAACAAAATGGTAAGTAGTAACAACAACAATAATGACAATAATGACAAAAATAACAATAATAAAATAACGACAGAGGTCGGGACAACAAATACGGTAAACGGAGGAACCACGAAGCCTCTATGCTAGCCTGATTCTTAATAAGGGAACCATGACCTCTAGTCGGGATCACCGACCCGTGGCGAAACCGTAGTCCTATTACCGGGAGAAAGACTCACCAAACAAGGTCTTAACAATCCGTCCCTACTGACGGAACCACCGATAAGGCCATGTGGCCACATACACACACAACCTCCACCCTCTGGAGGACAACCAACCACATGCAAACCTCGGCCTCGAGCTGGGACCAGTGAGAAAACCATGCCCCACACACAGGGCGACACTAGCCCGTCTGTCGGAAGGGCCACGACAACGCTGTCGATAACTCAACCTTCACCGGCATAGGGTCCGCTATTCAAGTATTCACAACAAGGCTCAATGCGTCCACTGACATCTTATACTGCGCCAAGGTCTCATATGCGTGCACACTACCCACACCCGGTCTCGGGAGGAGCAGAGGAGACACACACCCACACCACACCCTGGGACTGGCTAGGATCCGTACCTCTGCGCCTATCAGTACGGCTGTGTCTGGCTACCCGACACGGGGTACGCGCCATTGCGTCTACCAGCAGCGTACTCTTGTCCCAACCAAGGTACATACGCTCAGGCGGTCTCGCCTCTGAACAAAGAGTGCCGTACACACTAGGCGGTCTCGCCCGGTCCAACCATGATTGGCCACTAGGATCTTCTGCGGTCTCGCAGAATCCCGCCGATCTCTATCATCTGCGGTCTCGTGAAAATCTCAAGAAAGGCGTACACACATACGCAAACAACCGTAAACCACTATATAACACTACGGGTGCTAAGAAAACTTACCCATGACTGGATGACAGAAATTAGTGGGTACCGGCCCACTAGACCCACACAAGAACCACTTACCGCGATCACGGAGCTCATGTGGATGTGATCCTCCGCGGTCACAGGACTCACGCAATATACAACTCGCCATGGGCACGCAAGCCACGTGAAAACTAGGCTAAGTGAATACGACCAAACCCGCTGTAGGAATTTATAAACCTCGTATTACGTGAATCTATTCTCAGGCGACCACCACCCTTACAAGGCCGAAATGACCCAATTTCATGGGTTTATATGAATAAATCACTAATTTCGATGATCCGGGGCAAAACCAACTTACGGGACTTCAAACGAGCTGAAATGCCCTCATCCCGGTCGACCTAGGCCTCAGGTCAATCAACTTGGGCCGTGGGTCGGTCGACCTACCCAACATGGGTCAGTCGACAGGCAAAAAATGGGTTTGTTGACCCTCCTGCTGAAGGCGGTTGGAGACCTGGCTGCATTAACATGATCGCGGTCTCCCAAAGGACCGCGATCAACCAAGTCACGGCTGGTCATGCAATCGTGACCTTGACCGCCTTACTATTTGGCTTCAAGGATGAACGCGGTGTTTGGGTACACCGCGTCCCTTCCCAGAGACTTAACGCGATCGGGAAGCCGACCGCGACCTCGACTCTGATCTGGACTTCTGCGAACCAGCGCGAAATCGCCCGTTCCACCCCCCATTCATCTCGAACGAAGGGGAATACACACAAGAAGGCTTCATATGCCTTCCACACATCGGAAGGACTCCAAAACATAAAGAAAAGATCAAAGAACAGGGGCATCCTACGATTACACTATACACACACCCATGCCGCGCCACACACACATTCGACCTCATCTGGGCCTCAAATCGCGAGATAATCTGATCAAAACAAGGGAAAACACTCCCCGACATGCCACAAGCTCATAATCGAGCATTTAAACCAAAAATCGCCGCCCAAAACAACGGGTTCGCCGCTCACCCCAAATTATGCATTTTAACCCCAAAAGAGGGAAAACTTGCTCAAACTCGCCCCATTCATCATGAAATCGCGGGAAAACAAAGTACAGGGGTTAGGGATCTGTCCCCCTACCTCTTCCGTAGAAACCACGTGAATCCGATGCCGATTCGGGCCGAAAATACCTCGTTCCACCCCCGATTCTTCGCGAAACCTCAAAAACTCCTCGGCCCGATGTCGCCTCCCAATTCATGCCTCGGATCTCACCGCTCGTCGCCTGTGCCGTCCTCCGCCTCACCCGCCGGTCCCCTCCGTCGACCGTCGGAGAAGAAGAGGGGGAGAGGGAGAGACGTGAGAGTGAGAGGGTGAGAGAGCGTAAGTGAGAGGGGGAGAGTGATGAGAGTGAGTGAGGGGGAGAAATGAGAGGGGAGGGGGTTTTAAAAGAATTTTTTCTATTTTATTAGAAAATTCACAATTACTCTAGAAAAACTTCAAAAAATACATAAAAATTCTAGAAAAATTCTAGGCCGCTCCACGCACCGCCACGGAACCAAAATAATTCACATACACACCATCAAAGGGTCTGATAATCCGATATTAAAGTCTGAAATCAACACAGACACGACCTGCAAGTCGTGGGAATACAATCCGAGAATCCCGATGACATTACACATGGTGTGAGGTACGTACCTTGTGACTTTGATTCCTGTATTAATGTTGATGGGTTCTTTTTATGTCTATGTTTTGTAGGGCCCTCGACGCATCCGAGTGCAGGTGACCTGGGATCTAGTGTGGGCGTGGTATCACTCTCTACCTAGTGAGCAGAGGGGGCGACTGAGGCAGTTCCGGTTTGCCCTTTTCTTTTGATTCTGTCGTTTCCTGTGGATGCCACCTTCCTGACGGTGCTCCGGGAAAGGTGAGTGGACAGCTGCAGCACATTTATGATGCCGTGGGGGCACGTGCTCCCTAGCCTCGAGAATGTGGCGCATCTGATAGGCCTCCCTGTGAACAGGGAGCCTGTGATCAGGCGGGAACAACGCGACTATAGGAGGGAGGTGGAGGCACTCCTTAGATATAACATTTATTGCATGAAGAGGCCAGTGTCGGTGCTACCTTTGGGGAGGTTCACTGCCGTGGTGGGGCTTTCGGGCATGACTAGGGGCAGCTAGAGGACCTAGAGCCCTACCTAAAAACACGAGTCAGGAGAACGATGTAGATCTAAGAAAATCCACTTAAGGAAATATAAAAGAACTATAATATAAGATACTAAATAAGGGGAAAGAAGGGGAAAGAGATAGAAAGAGGGGAGCATGCGTAGGATACTAATGGAGTGTGATCGTCAGAGACGCGAGGGCCTCAAAGATATAACAATAATAATATGGAGGGATCACGAAGAAAAACTTTTTAAAAGAAGCGGGGGAGATTGTGGATGTCACCTTCTCTTTCTATCGATCGGCCGATGAAGAGAGTTCTTCTTGTTTGATTACCCTTGTAAAACAACGAAGAAAACACCCAAATAAAGAATGGATTAGAACCAAGGTGAGTGTAGCATCAAATTCATAATGAAAACAAACATGAAAAGCATGTGTAAGAACATAACTTGTATGGATGTTGGCCCTTAAACCCCTATGCAAAAGGATGGGGATAAAAATGATGATATGAGAGCAAAAGTGTGCAATTGTTGCATTTTGGGAGATTCTCAACGTGGTTGAGATGATGAGAAGAATAAAAGAAGAGAAGGAGAATGATGCATGCAATGCTAAGTGCATAAAAATAAGAGAAAAAGGGGAAGAGAAAGCTTATTGATTTTTCTCCAATTAGAGCTTCAAGATCTTCAATAGAGGAAGGAGATCTCCAAGAGAATGTAGCTTTGAGCAAGTGGAGTCTCCCTCCTTGAGCTCCCAATCAAGAAGCACCTCCCCTTGGTTGATTGATGATGCCTTCAACACAAGGGAGAGAGGGGTCCGATTTATAGGGTTGAAATTCGGAGTTAATTCCCATAGAAATTAGGAAATCTAGTTTTAGTTAGATTTAGCAAGAGATAAACCTTAGGCAAGTGTCCCTTCAACCTTAGAAAGTCTTAGGAGACCTTTCCCAAGTGAAAAGGGGCTCAAAAGAGAGAAACAAAGAGGTTCTGCCGGAGTTTGGATCTCTAAAAGAAATGGCGACCACTCAGGCGGTCGCTATTTAAAGGAGCGCCCGCACAAGGCGTCGCTAATTCCAAAGCGTTACGAGACGGATTAGAACTTTCTAAAATTTGAAAAGAATTGGCGACCATGAGGTGGTCGCTAATTAGAATTCAATACAAATTTTGGTCGGAGTTAAAAGCTCAAAATATAACAAGAAAATTGGCGACTTTCCACACGGGCGCCTATTCATGAAATAGCGACCTTCTGGGAAGTCATGAAATCAAAAATAATCTGATTTTGGCTCAAAATATGAAGAAAATAATTGGCGACCTTCCGAACGGGTGCTATTTAAAGAATTTATGACTTTCCGGAGGGTCACTAATTCTTGAATTTCGAAGACTGGCGGAATGGGACCCAGCAGGAATTGGTGCCCTCTGGGCTGCCATCTTTCAAAGAATTGGCGCCCTCTGGGCTGCCATGTTTCAGAAAAAGCCCCAGAAAAATGGAGAAAAATGTTAGAAAAATCTGGAAAAATAAGAAAAGATGTGGGAAAGCTTGGGAAAGTTGAATATTCAATAAAAATGAGGAAAACCACTCAAATAAGTCGATTTAAGGGTCAAATGGGGCATCGCAGTGCGATAGGAGATGTGCTCAAAATGATGTCAAATTTAGCGTGTCTACAACTGTCCCGCCTTGGCGTCTGCTTTGTAAGGGAGTGACACGGAATGGAATAGAATGAAGCGGCGTGGAATGGATTGGAATGAAGTGAGAGCGAACTGAAAAGTCGATGCCAAGTTGTGATGAGACACGCAATCAACACCACTTGATAGGAATTGAATCAAAAGCTCGAAATGATGCAATCTTGAGGAGATTCAATGAAAGCAACAATTGTTTGGATAAAGGAGGAGTGTGCACGCGGGCACGAAGGAGATAAAAGAAGCGATCAACTTCCAGCGTGGTAGAAGTATCCCAGGTCACAAACCTGTAGGTTTCACCATTGGGGAGCGGTTACCAGCCAATGTGGACGTACTGCAGTCAAGGTGGATCAAAGGAAAGGTAATTGAAATAAGAGGATATAAATCCAAACAAATGAGTTTTCAAGGAAATAGCCCAAAACGGCAACAAGGCGAACTGAGGACATAATTCGGCGTGGAATATCTCTTATCTTGGAAATATTAAGGATCAATTTGACCTTCGAAATGAATTATTAGACTGATTTTTCCTAGTTAATTCAAGATTCTACATGAATGCATGTTGGGTTTAAAGGGAAAATTAAAATAAACGAAAATATAAGATAATCAAAGATAATATTGTTAAGCTGCCCAGACTGAGTCATGAAATCGATTTGTGAGCTGATATTAAGCCGAAGCCCGTTTATCCGCGCACCAACTCGCAAAAGGGAACCATCGTCCCTAGTCTTGGACAGCTCAACGGCCTATCCGCATGACTAAGATTCCTCTGAAATCATCATTATTTTTGATGAAGGGGAACTCAAATTTCAGATTTACCAAAGTCACAAGGTCCTTGATATAATCTAATAGTGTAGGTAACATATAGTAAAATGCAAACAAGGAGAATGGTGAAGCAATAAGCATGAGGGGAATTGAGATATGAGGCGCAAACACCGTGGGACCTGAGTGATGATGCCCGGACGGTGGGACCAAGAGCTTCTTTCCTGCGCTCAAAATTCATTAGCCAAGGTATAAAGGGTGACAAGCAATGAATAAATAATTGCATAGCATATATGCAAGTAAAGCAACCAAATTACAGCATTTTTTGAAACATCAATGTATAAGCATGTGTAGGAAAGCATAAATAGCGTGGGTTGAAGCATAGCATGATCACGAACAACATAGCATGAAAGCATAGCATAACAAGGCTCTAGCATAAATAGCATGATTTCGAAGCATGTAAAGCATTATGTAAAGCACATTGTTTGTTGTCTGTCATGAGGATGGCAACTTGGCCAGCAATAAGTTTGAAGTTGAAAGAATCTTGATCAAAATAAAGCCCAGAGGCAGGAGTAATCTAGTGAAGTTAGCAGAAGATTTGAAAATGATCGATCAAGATGCCCAGAGTGACAAATTATGAAGATTAACACAGGGAAGAATCGAAAGGTAGATAGCAATGAATGGAGAGGACTTATCCCGAGTTCTTGGTCCTTCTTACAAAAAGGTTGTCCCTACAGAAGCACCATCAGAAAAACACAATGCAATTCTTTTTCTTTTTTTTAAATTTTTGAAATATGCAAATTTTTATGGGTTTTGAAAAATATTCACATTTTTATGGATTTTTGGAAAAAAATTGAATTTTTTGTTGGATTTTTTTGAAAATATTCAATTTTTGCTTAAAATTTGGAAGATATTCAACCTTTTTTTATTTTGGGAAATATGCAAAAAAATTGGATTTTGGTTTAGACATTGCTAGTGCAGCATCAAGGGATATTTAAACCACTAGCTAGGGGTCCTTGTTTCTTCCCCTTTCGCTAAAAATTATCCAAAGTCGGGTATGCATTAAATGGTGGCGCCCTATAACCGACTACCCTTGTATAACGGTGCCCCTACCAAGGCCATACCCGAGAAACACTCACTCTTAAAGGCAGAAGAGAAGAAAATTGGGGATAAGCTTAATGTGAGCTAAGAAGATAACGGGTTTCGGCTTCCGTCCATAGCACAACCCCTAGAGCTTCGCTCTGTTGCGCCGGGACTTTGTGTCATATCATCGAACCTTAATTCTCTTTTTAGGCACGCATACGATCGGGCTCATAACGTCCCGCGGGGAAACTTTATTGCCCTCTTGCCATGTCAAATTCATTAAATTTTTCTTTTGATTTCACCATTCTTTTTTCTTTTCTCATGATTTTCATTTTCCTTTTTTGTGTCCTTTGGACTTGAAAGATACTGCAATTGAAACATGATATTTGAGAATAAGGTCATAATAGACTACCCCTATTTGAGACTTCCTCTTGTCGGGGTGTGCTTAGGTTGGTTGTTTTGCCCAGAATACCTCTATTTCTCATATTTCAGCCGAGAAGAGAAGAGAAAAAGACCTCGTGCCCTCAAACATGGCCCAAGTAGCAACGGTGTTCTACCAAAGAAGACGGCTAAGGGCGCCGTGAAGTGTGTGCGGTGCCCAGATAAGGGTTGCCCTTAATAAGCGGGGAGAGAAATGCCGAACTCCTAGTGTGGGGTTCTTATTACCAAAGAATGCAGCATAGCAAGCCTAAGACTCTTTTTTTTTGAAACTTGACTTAATTAAACAAAAGCTTAAGATAAAGGTCTAAAATACTACTCTTGATCAAGTTAAGAAGCACTTTATTTTGAGAACCATGCGTGAATAAGGATGAAAATGCATAAGAATGCATACTTACGCAAATATATTACCTTGCGAGTTTGTAGAAGCGGCAGCTGCCGGAGGCGATCTTGATGAACATGGGATTTATCATCTTTGGCAGAAGAAGGATTGGAAGCTAAGGTTTGAAGTGGCTTTAATAAGATAGAGCGGTACCAAGACCGGACTCAGACGAATAAGGATAAAAGGAAAAGAGGCAAGGGCTAGAACTCCCTTACTAAGGTGCGGAGACCCTGATCACAAGGAATGATGTACATAAGAAAGGGAAATCAAGAAGAGGAGTAAGGACTAAAGCCTCGGAAGCAGTGGGAGAACGGGCAGATGCCCAGAGCGGTGGATGCGGAAGAAGTCAGGGCGGACCCGAGATCAGGAGGAATAAAGAGGAGAAATTGGTAAATCGAGAGAGGAGGATCCGGAGGGTCCGAAGGAAATGGAGGAGAATCATGATGAGGAAAAAAAATCATCCGGAGGCTCCATAGAGATAAAATCAGAAGGGATGCGATGCCCTGGAAAAAGGTATGAAAAAAGATGATTTAGAAAAAAGAAGAGAACAAAGGACGAGACGTCTTGGATGAGTAAGAAGACAAATCGGAGGAGAGGGAGGAAGAAAAGGTGATTCGGAGGTTCCGGAGGAAGAAGATACCGAGGGACGCAATGCCCCGGGTGAGGAGATAAGTCCGGAGGTTCCAGAAGAAGAGGATAGAAAAGGGCGCGATGCCCTGAGAGAAAATCCGGGGGTTCCGGAGGAATAGGACACCACGGGACGCAATGCCTCGGAAGAACGAGAGAGAAATCTAGATGGTCCGAATGCAAGAGTTGGGAGTGGGCGTAACACCCTAAGAGAAATCTGGAGGGGGCGCGATGCCCGGGAAGCAGAGAAAAATCTGGAGGTTCCGGATATAAAAGGTGGAAAGGGACGCAGTGCCCTGAGAAAAGGTTGGAAGGGGCGCGATGCCCTGAAAGAAGATCAGAGGGGGTGCGATGCCCGGGAAATGTAAGGGAACCCGAAGATCCCAAAGATAAAGGTAAATGAGATGCGGAGTGCGGAGGATCTAGGGATCCTGAGAGGCGGGGAAGATACGGGTCTGGAAACCCGAAAAAGAAGGAATGCTTGCAAATGCAATGCAATGAATGCGACGAAGGTATAGAATGCATGAAATGCAAAGAATACGAGGGGTGAGAGGATGAGAATTCCCTCTTTATCCCACGGATGGCCCAATCAACGATAGACAGAAATGTGAATGAAATAGAATAGAGGGTGAGTAGGGTAGCGGAAGGCCCCTTAGTACAAGGATAATCATCCTTCCATAGTAGTGAAAGTGTACAGCCACTTGGCCCAATGGATAAAGTAAAAGCCCATGACAGAGGTTCAACAATAAACGCCAACTCCTTTGGAAGTCGAAGAGCAATAATGTGAGGGAGTTGGAAAGTTGGAACGGGAAGCATCGTCTTGCCCAGGGATTGTGGCGTATAGAGAGTGTTGAACAAAATGGGCATTCGCCCCTTGTATGGAAGAATGGGTTCGAGATTGGAAAGTTGAAACAAGGGGTGCCCTGCCCGGCCCTTGAGCATGGACTTACATGGCATCAAATCTCTTTTGGTGAGCAGCGGCGGGTACTTGGCCTCTTCAACCATGCTCGGCTCAAGAACACGGATTGGCATCCGGTAGATGAACTCTTGAACTTTGAATAACATAACCGAGGCCAAATCCCTCTTGCCCGGCTCTAGATCATCTTCAGCACAAGTACTTGCAGAAGGAGACCCATTCCGAGTGGTAAAAGGAGGTGAAGCGGAGGCGGAAAGCTCCATGGATGGTGGAGGTGTAATAGAAGGTATTGGAGGGAACACGTCGAGCCTCTCCCTTTGCTCGAAAGCGGATGGGGTTGGCTCGAGTGCAAAAAGAGGTGGACCCTACTCAAGATTAACCATGGATAAAGGTGAAGGGGTAGGTAAAGGGATAGGCATAATTGGTTTAGGGGTTATGGGGATAGTGGAGGGCCGAGGTGGCGGCAATGGGAGTTTAATTGGAAGAGGTTTAGTGGTGGTCTCAGCGGGGGCCAGTGTAGTGGATATTGAGGGTACAACTGGTGAAGGCTTAGTGGGAAGTTTGGCGGAGGTTGATACAGGCTTGGCAGAAGCTGGTGGAGTAGAGGTTAATATAGGCTCGGCAGAAGCTAGTGGAGTGGAGGTTAATATAGGCTCAGCGGAAGCCGGTGGTGTGGAGGTTGATGATACGGTAACTAAAGGTGTAAAAGGAGAAGGTTTGATGCGTAGGAAGCACCGAATGAGGCGATAGGTATTAGGGATAGGAGAAGATGTATGGTGCATCGGCGTGAGTGATTGGAGTATCGACCCATCATCGTAACACCAATTTGTCTCATAAACGGGGTTAGGGACGGTGGCTTCATCCTGAGTAGGGGGTTCATCGGGTGGCAGTGGAGGGAGAGGAAAACGAAGGAAACTCGGAAGGGGTGCCTGCGAAACTTCAACATCGTGTGCCAGCTCCAAATCTTCATAATCATCAAAAACATCAAGTGGACGCCGTGGTGGAGGCATAATGATGGGCGGTGGAGTATAAAGTTATGGTGGAGAATTTTGCAGAGGATTATGTAAAAGCGGAGGAGAAGGCGGAGAGTCATGTGAATGAGTGGAGCGAATGAGTGGAGGGCGGACGGCATCCACTTGATCATATTGCTCACTTAAATCTATAATGACATCATCTCTCCTCTCTTTCCAATCTCTTTCCATCTTAGTAATATTGTTCATGAAATCATGAAGAGGGTTGACTTGGGGAGGAGGAGAAGGAGCGGGCCGCGAGCTTGTGATCCTCTTTAATTGTTCCTCCATGAAAGTAACTTTATCGAGGAGAGCTTGTTGGAGGGGTGTAAAGTGAACAACGGAGGGTTGGCACGGCGGCCTTGGAGGGGCAACTTGATGTAAAGGCTGTGGAGCTTGGAGGGGTTGACTCACAAAAGGACCCGGACGGGCCGGGTTACAAGACGCATGTGGGCCTTGGGGCCGTGGAGAGGGAGGAATATAAGGAGGCGGGTGACGGACCACCCGAGAAGGAATATGTGTAGAAGGAGGTGGATGGATTCCTCGAATGGGAGTGTGAGTAGAAGAGGGAGGTAGGTGATGGGCCACCCAGATGAAAGTATGTATAGAAATATGTGGGTGATGGGCCACCTGTGAGGGATTGGAAGGAGTATGAGAAGGAGATGCACCCTCAACAATAGCCTTAAGGGCTTGAATTTGTTGAGGGTTAAGATGATCTAATGCATGAAAAACTTGGGAGACCTTATCATCATGTGGAGGAGACGGTCTCAGTGGAATAGTGGCTTACGATTGATGTAAGAGACCATGAGATTGGACATTGCCCATGGGTCGGGCAAGACCATAAGAGTGAGGACGTGGCCCCTTGAATGAGTTGTGGTGAGGATTATGATGAACATGTTGAAGTTGAGGATCATAAGATGTACTAGGTTGTGCATCCTCATGATTATAATTAAGATTAAACATGTTTGTTTGATTATCAAAGCAAAACATCATGCAAATAACAATGGTTCAATCAAAACAATTTGCAAAGAATCACATAAGTTTGAATGTTCTTGATTTTTTTAAGTTAAACCTTGGTATGAATTAAGATATTTTGATAAAATTTGATATGATTCACACAAGGTAGGAACCTAGTTTCAATATGAATTTTCTTCAATGCCAACTAGGTACACTCCCTCACCACGTATAGGGCCAACTAAACCCGGGGTACTTCAAAGGTACAACATGCCCAAGTTTCCGTGAGGGAATCCACGGGTGCGGAGACTTGAGGAGACCTTGGTTTAGGAGATTCCAATCTAAAGAGATGGAGTGCTCAATGGAGGGTCCTTCCTTAACCAAGAGAGGGTATGGATCCTAGAAGGTGTAGAGAGAGGGGGCTCCCAAGCCAAATGCAAAAAATGAATGCAGAATTAATGCAAAATCAAGAGAATATATATGCATGCACAGAAATATGAAAGAGTGATACAAAATATAGCACATAAAAGCAAATCTGTGAAAACTCAGGAAATTGGCGCCCTCACAGGTGCCACAAATTCCTGGAAGGGCGCCCTCTGTGTGGGAGTCAATTCCTGTGATTTTTTTTTCAGAAATTTCTAAATGGCGCCCTCCTCATTGCCATTAATTCTTTAAGGGGCGCCCATCTAATGGGCGCCAATTCCAATTTTCCCTTTTTTAAAAAAAAATGGGGCAGGGAATTGGCGCCCTGCACCCTTCCACTATTTTTTAAAAGGGCGCCCACCTGTGTGGGTGCCAATTACTCCTTTCCCAGAAGGCCCCGGCCAGAGAGTTTAAAACAGTGGAAATATCAATAGAAAAAGAGAGAGAAACACTCACAAACTCCCATCATGGATCATGGCAATCAAATATGAACATAAAGCATGACATGCTCATTTCATTTTTTTTTAATTTTTTCTTAATAGATGGATAAATAAATGGAATTTCTTAAAAATCTAACAAACAAACAACCACTTAGGGAGAGTGCTATGTGGAGCACAAAAGGAGGTGCACAGTGGGTGCAAAGGGGAGATGGCACACGTGGGTGCCCAAGGGGAAGGGTAATCAAAAGAAAAATAAAAGGTGTCTCAGCGTGATCGCCAATTTGTAGATCTAAGAAAATCTACTTAAGGAAATATAAAAGAACTATAATATAAGGGACTAAATAAGGGGAAAGAAGGGGAAAGAGATAGAAAGAGGGGAGCATGCGTAGGATACTAATGGAGTGTGATCGTCAGAGACGCGAGGGTCTCAAAGATAAAAGAATAGGTGCCAAACTCCCATCATGGATCATGGCAATCAAATATGAACATAAAGCATGACATGCTCATTTCATTTTTTTTTAATTTTTTCTTAATAGATGGATAAATAAATGGAATTTCTTAAAAATCTAACAAACAAACAACCACTTAGGGAGAGTGCTATGTGGAGCACAAAAGGAGGTGCACAGTGGGTGCAAAGGGGAGATGGCACACGTGGGTGCCCAAGGGGAAGGGTAATCAAAAGAAAAATAAAAGGTGTCTCACCGTGATCGCCAATTTGTAGATCTAAGAAAATTTACTTAAGGAAATATAAAAGAACTATAATATAAGGGACTAAATAAGGGGAAAGAAGGGGAAAGAGATAGAAAGAGGGGAGCATGCGTAGGATGCTAATGGAGTGTGATCCCCAGAGGCACAAGGGCCTCAAAAATATAACAATAATAATATGGAGGGATCGCGAAGAAATACTTTTTAAAAGAAGCGGGGGAGATTGTGGATATCACCTTCTCTTTCTATCGGCCGACCGATGAAGAGAGTTCTTCTTGTTTGATTACCCTTGCAAAACAACGAAGAAAACACCCAAATAAAGAATGGATTAGAACCAAGGTGAGTGTAGCATCAAATTCATAATGGAAACAAACATGAAAAGCATGTGTAAGAACACACCTTGTGTGGGTGTTGGCCCTTAAAGCCCTATGCAAAAGGGTGGGGATAAAAATGATGATATGAGAGCAAAAGTGTGCAAGTGTTGCACTTTGGGAGATTCTCAACGTGGTTGAGATGATGAGAAGAATAAAAGAAGAGGAGGAGAATGATGCATGCAATGCTAAGTACATAAAAATAAGAGAAAAGGGGGAAGAGAAAGCTTATTGATTTTTCTCAAATTAGAGCTTCAAGATCTTCAATAGAGGAAGGAGATCTCCAAGAGGATGTAGCTTTGAGCATGTAGAGTCTCCCTCCTTGAGCTCCCGATCCGACATCACCTCGCCTTAGTTGATTGATGAGAGAGTGGTCCTATTTATAGGGCTAAAATTCGGAGTTAATTCTCATAGAAATTAGGAAATCTAGTTTTAGTTGGATTTAGCAAGAGATAAACCTTAGGCAAGTGTCCCTTCAACCTTAGAAAGTCTTAGGAGACCTTTCCCAAGTGAAAAGGGGCTCAAAAGAGAGAAACAAGGAGGTTCTGCCGGAGTTCGGATCTCTGAAAGAAATGGCGACCACTCAGGCGGTCGCTATTTAAAGGCGCGCCCGCACGAGGTGTTGCTAATTCCAAAGCGTTACGAGACGGATTAGAACTTTTTGAAATTTGAAAAGAATTGGCGACCATGAGGTGGTCGCTAATTAGAATTCAATACGAATTTCGGTCGGAGTTAAAAGCTCAAAATATAACAAGGAAATTGACGACTTTCCACACTGGCACCTATTCATGAAATAGCGACCTTCTGGGAAGTCGTGAAATCAAAAATAATCTGATTTTGGCTCAAAATATGAAGAAAAGAATTGGCGACCTTCCGAACGGGCGCTATTTAAAGAATTGGCGACTTTCCGGAGTGTCACTAATTCTTGAATTTCGAAGACTGGCAGAATGGACCCAGCAGGAATTGGCGCCCTCTGGGCTGCCATCTTTCAAAGAATTGGCACCCATCTGGCTGGCATGTTGCAAAGAATTGGCGCCCTCTAGGCTGCCATGTTTCAGAAAAAGCCCCGAAAAAATAGAGAAAATGTTAGAAAAATCTGAAAAATAGGAAAAGATGTGGGAAAGCTTGGGAAAGTTGAATATTCAAGAAAAATGAGGAAAATCACTCAAATAAGTCGATTTGAGGGTCAAATGGGGCATCGCAGTGTGATAAGAGATGTGCTCAAAATGATGTCAAATTTAGCGTGTCTACAAACGATATAGCTAGGGTAGAAAGAGGTTATAATGACCCACAATCTGAGTACCAGAAAGTAACCGATGTAACCCAAATCTTCACCCATCACCCACGAGCCATAGAGCTCAAAAGGGTTTGATTAACATTGTGGAAGTGCATCAGAATTTAAAATAAATGTTAGAAATTAATTACAAAACTAATTAAATGATAAAAATAAAATTAACATTTTAAATAAATACATTCCAAAGTCCAAGTCCACAAAAGTACAATCAAGAAAGAGAAATGTATATAGCCATGGGACGTACCCCAGCTCTAGCAACCTGGCAACTACGAACCACTGTTGGCGTCGCCCAGGACCACCAAACTACATGGAGGTACGCCACACCTGAAAAATAAGGGATGAGCCTCATATCATTGGCTCAGTAGGGGTCCCATAGATCCCCACCACAACACAACAATAATAAATAATCGCAACAACAACGGGTAACAGGCGGAAAGGAGGCAAGTACAACTAAGCTACCCATAAACCACACTATACCTCAAGCCCCGAGGAACCACGCTCCTAGGCAAGCCATACTCATACACATTGAAAACCCTCGACCACCACGGTCGAAAGAACCTCAACATCACTATTGAGAAAACCTTGGTCTCAACTAGAGAAGGAACCATGACGACACCATCGGGAAACCACGACCTCATTGTCGTGGAAACACTACCTCAATTGTCGGGAGGGCCACGACCTCATTGTCGGTAAACTCAACCTCAGACTGGCATAAAATCCGTCACTCACATATAACTAGGCCAAATGCGTCCCGTGACATCTTATACTGCACCCAGGTCTCACCCGCGTAGCCCACACACTATCCTCAAGAGGGGTAATGAGACACACACGCACACGTCTTACTGGGACTAGCTAGGGTCCATGTCTCTACATGGCCTTGTCCTGCTACCACAACATGGGGTATGCACCTCTACCCCCAACAGCAACATACACTAGCACTGACCAAGTGCATACACACTCTAGACTATCCCCATCTAGGTTATGCTAGTGTCGTACACACTAGACCATCCTCATCTAGGTCCTGCCATGATATACCCACTAGGCGGTGTCACAGTAAAACACTAAACCACGCAATCTAATGGGAACCACCAGAGTACTCACACATGCACCCGAATCTCGATAGAACACAACCTTAAGCCAACATACAAGGCCAGACGATAGAAACCAACGATTGCCGGCCCACTCAACTCACGCAGGAACGACCCTCCGCGAGCATACCCATTCACGTGGGCATGACCCTCCGTGGATACACGGACTCAAGCAGATACATAGAATCACGCGGCCATACCCTCTATGGAACCACGTTAGCCACAAACACCCAAGACCAAGAATCCAGACCGACCTGGGTGTTCAAGACACTGGTAACTGGGCGGCCAACCCACTGGCTGCCCTCCTGGGTTGGGAGGCTAACTCTTTAGTGGCCCAACAGAGCACCTTCACTGGGCGGCCACATAGTTGGCCGCTTAACAGTGCTAGCTGGCCAGCCATCTGGCCGCCCACCTCGACACTGCCCATGGGCGGCCAGAGGGTTGGCCACCCTCCTGGGCCACTCTGAGCTAGGCGGGCCACCCACTAGAGCAACAATGGTTAGGATGCCACACAGTTGACTGCCCACCAGAGCTGGGCGGCTAGCTCTTTGGCCGCCCAGCAGACCTTGGTGGCCATCGAATTGGTCGCCTTTTGTTGGGTGGTTTCGGATAGAACACCCCTCCAAGGTGCCATTCCACTCCCCATTTGCCTCAAAATGAAGTGGAAACAAAAGGGGAAACAGTCCCCGGCATCCACACCACTGGAAAACCACATCTAAACTACGAATCTGCACCCAGATCGATTGAAATCCGCCATTCGAACCCCGAGCATGATTTTCCCCAAAACAAGAAATAAACCTCCTTTCGGCATCACCACAACACTAAATCATAGGAAAATGACAAAGGAGGGTACGGAATCCATCCCCCTACCTTTCACAAAGCTTTACCGTGTTAAAAACATCGAATCGTCGTAAAAATGCCGATTTCCTCGCGGCTAGTTCCCGAACTCCGAGAAAGCTCCGCCGCGTAGCTCCACCACTGTTCCTCACTCCCGTCCTAGTTGTTTGCCACCACGGTCACCCCGCCACCTCGCCTCCATGCTACCGTCGACTGTCGGGGAATGGAGGATAGGGAGAGAGTAATGTGGGATAGAGAGGGAGAGAATGAGAAGAGAGTGAAGGGGGTGTGGGTTTATATAGGGTTGATTTTAGGATTTAAAATTTTAGAAAATAGAAAAAATCTCAAATTTCAACCCCACAATCCTCAAAAAATGTGTAACTTTCTCGTTACTCCATGGAGACCAAAAATAATTTATTATCTCATATTTAGAGATCCGAAGATCCAATATTTAAAAATTCACTTTTATTTCAAAAACATGATCCAAAATCCGCGAAAAAACTTCGAGACCCGCGGATGCCCAATTCGAAATCCCGAGACATTACAGTCCTCTCCCCTTAAAGAAATTTCATCCTCGAAATTTGAAATAATGTAGCAAACACACAGGGGAAGAAGACTTACCCAGCTAGCAAAACCCCCACTACCCAGCATAACCCTTCATAATCATAACATGGTACTTCTTAAGGGACACAGCCAAACCATTACGATCAAAAAATCATCTCGCTCCACGTTCACAACTCATGCTAACCTTTGGAAGGAGAGAGACACACAAGAATAAATGAGTCTGGCGTCACCTCAGTTACACCAAATGTAACGACCCAAGATCTAGATAACGAGTCAAACCCGATACCATTCAGATCCTACGCGGCCACCCACGAGCTAAGAAGCTCGAAATGGTTATTTGGAGTGTTATGGTTATGCATTGAAGTTCAAAATAATTGCAAGAAATTAATTTACAGAACTAATAAACTTTTCTGGTAGAAATAAAAGTAACATTTTATTACAAATAACATAACTACAGAGTCCAATCCACAAGTACAGTCAACTAGAAAAGAAACGTACACTACTATGGGGCACACCCCGGCACTAGCAAGCTGGCTAGTATAGGTCCTCCGACAGAGATGCACTGTCTCAAGGAGAAGCATTGCACCTAAAAAAGTAAGGAGTGAGCCTCATCTCATTGGCTCAGTAGGGGTCCCGCAGATCTCCACCACAACGAAAATGGTAAGCAATAACAACAATAATAACAATAATAAACAACACGGTCAAAACAGCAAGAATGGTAACCGAAAGAACTATGGAGCCTCTATGCTACCCTAACTCTCACGTTCGTAACGACTCGACTTCGCTGCCAAAACCTCTAATAAGGCCATGCGGCCATACACGTAACCTCCACCCTTGGGAGGACATCTAGACACTGGTAAACCTCGGTCTCGAGCTAGGACCAGTGAGAGAACCATGCCTTGCATACAGGGCAACACCAGCCCGTCTGTTGGAAAGGCCAACGATAATGCTGTTGGTAACTCAACCTTACCGGCATAGGGTCCATTACTCAAGTATGCACAACAAGGCCAAATGCATCCACTAACGTCTTACACTGCGCCAAGGTATCATATGCGCGCACACTACCCACACTTGGTCTCGGGAGGAGCAGAGGAAACACACATACACACCACACCCTGGGACTGGCTAGGATCCATGCCATTGCGTCCCACAGCACAGCCATGTCCAGCTACCTGACACGGGGTACGCTCCACTGCACCCGACAGTGACATACACTCATCCTAACCAAGGTACATAAGCTCAGGCGGTCTAGCCTCTGCACAAGGAGTGTTGTACACACTAGACGGTCTCACCTGATCCAACCATGGTAGGCCACTAGGCTTCCCTCGCCTGGCCTAACACGAAATGCCCTCAAGGCAGTGTAACAACAAAACATTATTTTTCGTGGTCTCGCGGGAATCTCGAGAATGGGCATACAGACCCACGCAAACCACCGTAAATCACTGTATGACACCACGGGGTGCTAAGAAAACTACCCATGATCGGATGACGGAAACTAGTGGATACCGGCCCACTAAACTTACACAAGGACTACCCGCTGTGATCATAGAACTCACATAGATATGACCCTCCCCGGTTATTGGTCTTACACGGTATATAATTCACCACGGGTATGCAAGCCACATGGAAACAATACCATATGTATGTGGCCTAACCCACCGTATTGAACCCATAAAATCTCATACTACGTGAATCTATTCTTGGGAAACTGTCACCCTCACATGGTCGAAATGGCTCAATCTTCATGTGTTTATGTCAATATAATATTAATTTCTATATTCCATGGTCAATACCAGTCCACGGGGATCAAACGGGCTGAATAGCCCTCATTCTGGTCGACCTGCACCACTGGTCGGTCGACCTGCACCACTAGTCGGTCAACTTGGACCACTGGTTAGTCGACCTACCAGGTTGGGTCGACCTGCCAAGGATGGGTCGATCGACCAGCCATCCCGGTCGGTTGACTGGCTGGGAGGTTAGGTCGACCTGCCTGCCCCTTGCGGTCCACCGAAATTCCCAATGGCTATCTGATCAGCCGGGCATTCGATTGGTCGACCAAACCCATGGAACGGTCGACCGAATCCGGAACTTTCGCGACGGGAACCCCTCCATAGGACTTGTTCCATGCCCAACTCACTCGTACGAGGGGGAAAACAAGGGGGAACCATTCCCCTCCATCCAAACCACCCGAGAACACATTTTAGACTACAAATCACCACCTAAATCGGTGGAATCGTCTCTCACTCCAAAATATGTATTTTAACCCAAATAAGAAGGAAACTCACTCTTCCTCACCTGAATCGACTTGGAATCGTGAGGAAATAACGCAAGGAGGGTAAGGATCCGTCCCCCTACCTTTTCTGAAGAAATCACTCGAGTTCGGGGTCGATCTACACCGAAATCGCTTCGATCCACGATCGGTTCTTCACGAAAATATGAAAACTCCTTGCCACGAAGCCACCTCTCATTCTACGCTTCGGTCCTCACCGCTCGTCGCCCGCGCCACCCTCTACCTCACCCATAGGTCCTCCCTGTTGATCGTCGGAGAAGAAGAGGGAGAGAGGGAGAGACGTGAGAGTGAGAGGGAGAGAACGGGAAAGGGGGAGAGAAGGGTTACGGAAGTGAGGGAGAGAAATAAGGGGAGGGGTTTTAAATAAAAGAAAATTTTATTTGTTTTTCCTTTTTTCATTTCATTTATAAAATTCACATAAGCTCTAAAATTCCTAAAAAATATATTCTGACTCAGAAAAATTCCAAGAAAAAGTAAGGCCGCTTAACGCGCAACCACGGATCCGTAATGATTCGCGCAAATACCATCTAAGGGTCCAAAGATCCAATATTAAAGTCTGAAACTAATACAGACACGATCCGTAACCCGCAGATACACGATCCAAAACTCGGGGATGCTACAGTCCTCCCCCCTACAGAAATTTCTTCCTTGAAATTTAGGACAATGCACAGAACTCACGGGGAAGAACTCACCCAATGGGTAAGACCTCGCGATCAGCGCACAACCACTCTACTCACCACACAACCTTCTCTAAGGAACACTGCCAGACCAATATGACCAATAAAGCCTTCTCGCTCTTTCACAATAATTTACGCCAAACCCCGGACCGATCGGAGTACACAAAACTGACAAGTCTGGCATCACCCCAACTTCCTTGAACTCTCAAGGACACGAACAACATCCGATACAATCCATGCATGAAGGAAACACACGATCCTCAATTAGGGGAAACCCAACTTAGTCGCCTACTCAGGACATCAGCTTCTTTAGTTGCTGAACATTGAGTACTCCTTACAAGGAGCACAATTGCACTTCATCCCGGAATAACAACCTCACCGCCAATCTCGATTGGATTCAACTCTTCCATCAGCTCCTCACCACCAGCAATACTCATCTCCAGCACCGAATACCTCAAAGTTCACCAGTTAACATCAGTCCCAAGGCCAATGTCTCACCAGTCACTATTAACATCCGTGGAACACCTTACGATCAACCGCTTGGGACTTCACAGTCCAAAATCCACATCACACAATAACCAACTCATTAGGCACACATCAACCAGATGTCCTCTAACCTCATTCTTCTCTTGCTTCTCTACAGGGCCATCAATCAGTTCCTCCAAACACTGGCCACACATCGCTTGGCACCATCTTGGTCCTCCCTGGCCATCCGGCCAATTCCAGCTTCTCAAGAGGGGAAAAAACAATGAGGTCACTCACGCGAACCTCGAACTCCTCAATTACACCAATCCTGGGCACACCGTCTCAAGCTCCTTTCTAATGGTGGGGCCCTCATCTCCTATTAACACTTTGGGGGATTCTTTCATCGGGGAGACGGCTGTTCCATATTACAACCGTCTATTTTGCACTTACCAACCTGACAGTTCCACCTTAATTGCTAACCAACAGCGACCAACTCCCAGTGCCCACATGCACGAAATGCCTTTCAGATCAAACAATCTCGCGCTTCATACACGGTCCCCTTATACAGCTCCTTCCGAGCCAAGGGAAGCCTCTGACCTTAGCACAACAATTCAGTCAGTGGCACCACAAGAAGCACCGAGTTCTAAACTCTCCTGAGTCTTATCATAGCCGAGCTCTCCATCCACAGCCATCACATCTTTTATCTGGTCTGGAATATCACGTCCGTCGAACAACCGGCACACTCATTCACATATTATCAGGGCGCTTAGACAACTCAGTTGGCTCTTTCAACTATTCACGATAGTTCTTACAGGACCTCGATCCCACCATTATTGATTCTTATTCCTTGGATCCACCTCTAAACTTCTACCTCGACTAGGGTCCATTAAACCACTGTCTTAAACTTGAATAATGCACACCTGTGCCTTATAACTAGTCCAAATGGCCACGACTTGTCCCAATACCAATTGCTAAGTGACTCCACTCTGAGCCACGTGACACAATTCACGAAAAGGACTGGTGCCATAGTTATCCTCACCCGACAACTCTCACCGCTGAGCTCCCCGATTCTCAATTCTGCTAGTGCCACTCAGTACGATACTGCCGCTGACACCCAGCAATCTAGGACACTGACATGGCCAACACAGCCTTACATCCAAAGGCAACTCTCTACAGCTGGTTACAAAAACTCTAGGACTAGCTTACCATTGAAACATGCGCCATTCACCACCACCAATCCAATCCTGGAGCTTGTGGGTCATGGGCCCACCACGCTTCCACTACGCAATGATAAGTACCATATTTTATATCATAATTTACATCACATATGTCATCTTTAAGCATTAAAAGAATAAAGTTATACAATTTAGATAATTAACTTCATTCTCACAAATAAATTGAGTTTGCGTAGAATTAACCATCCTTTTGAGTCATAATGACTATGTGAAATATGAACTTGCACAAGAGATAAATTGCATAACCTGTTTTTGGCATTTACAATGATTTTCAATATTGCAAGAATTAGCGACCAAAGACTGGACGTCATTTCTTTGAAGATTCAAGAATAAGAGACCAGAGCCCATACGCCAATTAAACAACGCCCTTGTGAAAAGGTGCCAATTCAAAGAATCAGTGGTGTTCTGAACAGACGCTAATTTGAAGCCTATTGCTAAAAGAAAAGAATTGACGACTAAGGCTCTGTCGCCATTTAGAATGAGTGGCTGTTTAGAAGGGCGTCCATTGAAGAATAAGCAGTTGTTTGAACGAGCGCCCATTCCTTTGTACGAAATAGAAAGAAAATGCTAAAAATGGAAAAAATGAATAAACGACCGTTGAAGAAGTCGCCAAATCTTTTGCTTGCAAAACAAGGAAAATGTTCAAATAAGGAAAGAAAAATTTTGCGTGCTGAGACATGGAGGCTAATTAGAATTAGCGGCCAGACACAAGGTGCCATTTTCTGAATTAACGGTCACTACGGTAGACGCCATTTAAGTTCAAAGCCCAAACGGAAGCGGACAGCTCCAAACATGGTTATATTTCCATGATTAGCGTAAGATGGACTCTTGGGAAGGCAAGAAGCTCAGTTCGAAGGAGATTTTGAAGGAAAGATTGGATTCAAGCTTGATCTCCAAGGCCTTGTACAAGTTGGAACCCCCTAACCGCTATAAATAGTCACCCATGAAGACCGAACTAGAGATTCCAGCCTTTTTCATGCTTTTCTATTGCTCTTTTCATAAAAGTTCTTCATTTTTCAAAGCTCTAGATTTTCTTCTTCTTCCTCTTCTACCAATTCTATCTCATTTTCAAGTTATAGTTTAATTTTCAAAGTTCAATTTTCACGTTTCTCTATACTAACATTTTAAACTGCTCTTTCCACTTTTTCTCTCCCTTTTTATCGTTTTCTTCTTCTGCACTCTTCATCAAAGTTCTTCGTCTCTTCGCCTTCTTCAACTTCTTATTCTTCCGCATCTTCTAATTCTCCTTTGTTTTAAGGTTATTTTAAATATTCTCTTGCTCTATTTTTATTAGTTTTCAGTTTCTACTGTGCTTTTCTTTCTCTCATGTACCCTCTCATCTCTCTGTTCTCAACCCTCTCTCTTCTCTGAATTTTCAATAGCATACACGTTAGTTTTCATTGATTTAATGTTTTGAAACCATCTTCTTCTTCCTCTTCTCTATCTTCCTCTTCCCCTCCTCTATATTCTTCTAAATTCCTTTGGCGAAAGTTCTCTAATTCGATGCTCTCAAGACGGTGTTCATCTCCAAAGCGTGGCGATCCATTCAAAGGCTCGGCGAGACAATTGGACGGCGTCACTCTTCCACTATCTTGACTCTTAATTCTTTCCCTTTTCTTTTACTTTCATGCAAGTTGTAATTTTTATTTTCATAGACGTGTAATCTTTGCTTTAGCAATAAAAGTCAATTTTTACAATTGTTACTCTTTTCTCTCTTCACCTCTTCCAAATTTCTCTTCTCAACCCTCTAATATTCTTTAGGGAGATTTAATTTCAAGCAATTTCATTTCATGCACTTTTAAATTTTAGTTTCAAAACTCACTCAAGAATTTGGCTTTTCAAAACATATGAGTTTTCCAACTTGATTAAAAGAGAATATTTCTTCCTCATGGGATCGACCCGTACTCTCACTTTGCTTTAATTTAAAATCTTTTTCGTGAGTGAATGCAGTATGTTCTGAAATTGTGGCACGGCATTTTTAACGACGAGTGTTTGAGCCATCACACAACTCCGCACTGATCATACCGTAAAGCCAGAAGGAAAACTTCACATCCGCTACGACACGGCCTCCAATTGAAATGGTTTGAATCCAGAAATGGGGGGTGAAGGAGCTCACACTCCTCAATTCTGGAACATAACCGCCCTTCCCCACCTGACAAACCACCTACACGCACATGTCTTAATATCAAAACACATCGGGAGACTCAACACTAGCCCTACAAGATGATATATTAACCCGGTTGGAGATTCTACTCAACTGACTCCATATGACCTTAACGCCAACCGCACACCAAAGACACGAAGAGGGATGAGCGTATAACCCTTATAGGCAGCTCCACTGCCAACGCATAGGACGCTCACATGGACTCCCGAACATGCTCCGAGAAAATGCACGAACACAAGGAAATTATAACAAAAAACAACGGAATCAATAAAAACACATCATATAATAACCAAAGTTCACACATACCTTTCACGAGGTGGGGTGCTACCACTCTGCCCGATAAGGTGCCTCACGCACGCCGAGATCCCTATCTCGCCAGGCTAATGAACTTCTACTGAGATGGCTGGGACTGGGGCAGCCGCCACGGGCACTCATGTGCAATGTGTCCGATCTGACCACACCTAAAATATTCCAGTTATGCTTCATCCACAGTGCATGGCCTGCCCTCGTGAAACCCGCCACATCTCGGACACTATCATGGTTGCTCATTCTTACCATGCCATCGTGGTCGAACCTCTGATTGCTGATTCGACCCTACTAAAACCTACTCCTCCTACTCCTTGTGTCTCCTACATGACCTACTTATTCTGAACAACCTCGACATCCAATTGAATCTCGATCCAGGAGGGAAAGAACTCGTGCTAGGAGATGGAAGAGATGTCGATTCTAACTGCCTTCGAGACTGCTAGGGAACACACTATTGCTGAAGGGTCCTCTGCTGACCCTGACTTGACTGGGACCGCCCTGCACTGGCTGTTCTTGGGTCCTCAACCAATCCTCCTCTACATCTGTCGTGGCTTGATAGGCTGATTCCATGTCTGCTACACGGGTCGCAATCACTAGATGTCTAAGTTCTGGCCTCAAACCTCTGAGAAACTGCTGAGTCTTCAACTTTTTATCTGCCATGATATGGGGAGCATAGTGACCCAACTCTACAAATCTAGATCGATACTGCATCACTGACATATCCCTCTAGGTCAGCTCCATAAATTGATACATCCTCTTTGTCCTGACATGCTCTGGGATAAAAACTCGCTCGAATGCTGCAAGAAACTCCTGCCACGGAATCTGCCATAGAGGACATGATTGGAATGTCGATTCCCACTCTATAGTCCACCACAACAAATTTGAACCCTGCAACTAATAACTCACCAGCAGGACTTTCTCATCATCATCACATTCCATCGATTGGAACACGCATTCTACAGCATCAATCCACGATCTCGCTACATCAGAATCCGGCTAGCCTTCAAACGTCAGTGGGTGAAACTACAGAAACTCTCATAAAATACGTCCACGTCCACGGCCACCATGCGACGAACTACTCTCGCCAGCCTCCTGACCATAATGTTGCTGACTCATCTGCTACGTGAAAAATCGATACATGCCGGCATAAAACTTGGCTTGACCCGACACACTCGGGGCCGCTACCACTGGTGGAGATGACTCACAACCCGATTCCTCTCTACTCGGCTCCTCTCGGGCCACCGCCAGCACTTCTGATGATGATCGAACATGCCTCCTCAATGGCATCTGACCTTTAACACAAGCACAGAAAAGAAGGTCGTGAATAAAACAAACACCCTATGCCAATTGCCGACTGTACTAGACTCTCTGAACTCTTAAACACTACAATCGTTTGGAATTCTCATGTAATTCCACAACCACGCTCTAATACCATATGTAACGACCCAAGATCCAGATACCGAGTCAAACTTTATACCATTAGGATCCTACGTCTCCACCCATAAGTTGGGAAGCTCGGAAGGGTTATTTAGAGTGCTGTGATTATGCATTAAAATTCAAAATAATTGCAAGAAATTAATTTACAGAACTAATCAACTATTCTGGTAGAATAAAATTAACATTTTATTACAAATAACATAACTACAGAGTCCAGTCTACAAGTACAGTCAACTAGAAAAGAAACGTACACTGCTACAAGGTACACCTCGGCACTCGCAAGCTGGCTACTACAGGTCCTCCGACTAAGACGCACCACCTCGATGAGAAGCGTTGCACCTAAAAAAGTAAGGAGTGAGCCTCATCTCATTGGCTCAGTTGGGTTCCCGTGGATCCCCACCACAACGAAAGCGGAAAGCAGTAACAACAATAATAATAACAATAAGCAACACAACCGGAACAGCAAGAACGGTAATGGGAGGAACTACGGAGCCTCTACACTATTCTAACTCTCGCGGTCGTAACAACCCATCTTCACTGACGGAACCTCTAACAAGGCCACGCGGCCATACACATAACCTCCACACTCGAGAGGACATATAGACACTGGTAAACCTCGGTCTCGAGTTAGGACCAGTGAGAGAACCATGCCCTGCACATAGGGCGACACCAGCCCGTCTGCCGAAAGGGCCAACGATAATGTTGTCGGTAACTTAACCTTACCGGCATAGGGTCCGCTACTCAAGTATGCACAACAAGGCCACATGCGTCCACTGACATCTTATACTGCACCAAGGTCTCATATGCGTGCACACTGCCCACACCCAATATCGGGAGGAGCAGAGGAGACACACACACACACCACAGCCTGGGAATGGCTAGGATCCATGCTACTACATCCCACAACACGGCCGTGTCTAGCTACCTGACACGGGGTACGCACCACTGCACCCGACGGTGATGTACACTCATCCTAACCAAAGTACATATGCTCAGGCGATTTCACCTCTACACAAGGAGAGTCGTATGCACTGGGCGGTCTCGCCCGGTCTCACCATGGTAGGCCACTAGGCTATCCTCACCCAGCCTGACATGAACTACCCTCAAGGTAGTGTAACAACAAAACATGATCTTCCACGGTCTCGTGGGAATCTCAAGAATGGGTGTACACACGCACGTAAACCACCGTAAACCACGATATGACACCACAAGGTGGTAAGAAAATTACCCACGACCGGATGACAGAAACTAGTAGATACTGAGCCACTAAACTTACACAAGGACTACCCACCGTGATCATAGAACTTACACAGATATGACCCTCTGCGGTCACAGGACTCACGCGGTATATAATTCACCACGGGCATGCAAGCCACGTGGAAATAATACCATATGTATGCGACCAAATCCACTGTAGGGAACCCATAAGATCTCTTACTACGTGAATCCATTCTCGGGCGACTGTCACCCTCACAGGGCCAAAATGGCCCAATTTTCATGTGTTTATGTGAATATAAATATAATTTCTTTATTCCGGGGTCAAAACCAGTCCACGGGACTCAAACGGGTTGAATAGCCCTCATTCTGATCAACCTACACCACTGGTCGGTCGACCTGGACCACTGGTCGGTCGACCTACCAGGGTCGGGTCGACCTGCCAGGGATGGGTCGATCAACCGGCCATCCCGGTCAGTCGACCCGCTGGGAGGTTCGGTCGATCGGCCTGCCCCTGGCGGTCGATCGAAATTCCCAGTAGTTATCTGATCAACTGGGCATTCGATTGGTTGACCAAACCCATGGAACAGTCGACCGAATCCGGCACGTCCGCGACGGGAACCCCTCTGGGGGACCCGTTCCACACCCCACTCGCTTCATACGAGGGGGAAAAAAGGGGGACCTATTCCCCTCCATCCAAATCACCGGAAAACACATTTTAGACTACAAATCGCCACCCAAATCGGCAGAATCATCGCTTACCCCGAAACATACATTTTAACCCAAACATGAAGAAAACCCACTCTTCCTCGCCCAAATCGACTTGGAATCGTGAGGAAATAATGCAAGGAGGGTAAGGATCCGTCCCCCTACATTTTTCGAAGAAATCACGCAAGTTCGGGGTCGATCTACGTCGAAATCGCTTCGATCCACGACCGGTTCTTCACGAAAATGTGAATACTCCCCGCCATGAAGCCGCCTCCCGTTCCACGCTCCGGCCCTCGCCGCTCGTCACCCGCGCCACCCTCTACCTTGCCCGCAGGTCCTCCTCGTCAGCCGCCAAAGAAGAAGTGGGAGAGAGGGAGAGAACAGGAAAGGGGGAGAGAAGGGTTACAGGAGTGAGGGAGAGAAATGAGGGGAGGGGGTTTAAATAAAAGAATTTTTTATTTCTTTTCCCTTTTTTCATTTCATTTAGAAAATTCACATAAGCTCTGAAAATTCATGAAAAATATATTCTGACTTAGAAAAATTCCAAGAAAAAGTAAAGCCGCTCAACGCATCGCCACGAACCCGAAGTGATTCGCACAAATACAATCTAAGGGTCCAAATATCCAATATTGAAGTTGAAACCAATACGGACACGATCCGCAACCTGTGAAAATACGATCCAAAACTCGTGGACGTTACACCAAAACTCTTAGGGATATGAGCATCACCTAACACGTCTTCACACATCAAGGAGACATGACCTGCGCCACGAACTCCTGCCACCACTGGGGTAACCATACTTGGTAGGCCAATCGAACATCAGCTTTCCCATCTATTGACTAGCCTCACACCCTTCACAAGGGATACCTTCACAAAACTCCATCCCCCAACTCAGCTCAATTTACATAGTCATCCCAGCTGACTACAACTCTTTGTCAGCTCCACGCCACCAACATCCATTACCCTGCGAGCCGATGTGCCACTAAACATCACTGGACCAACTCTGGTCCCAACATAGCTCTCTAACCAATCCCGATCTATTTGAGTGGGACACAACACAATTGACCATCTGAGGCCTCGCAATTCCACGGCTCTCGGTACTCTCCAACTAATCCCATTAGGCAAAAACTTGGCTGTAGAAATCCATCTCCCAGCCACACGCTCTCTTGAAATCTTTTCTTGGTCAACTCCCTCCTCTCCTGCTTCTCTACAGGAGCCAACAACCAACCATTCCTCAAACTCAGCAACTCATCTGTCAACTCTGACACATGTTATCTTTGCTCACCGAGTCCAACTTCGCCTGGACACCATCTCTGGTTTCAACCTAACTCTCTTGCCAACTCCAACCTCTCAGGAAGAGTATGATGAGGTCACTCCTACAAACCTTGTGATCCTCAAACTGCACCAACTCCGAACCCAGAGCCTTAGAAAATCCCTTCCAAGCCAAAACAACACGGGGGCCTTCATCTAACACCATTACTTATGGAGCTCTTTCACCAAGGAACCGTCCGCTCCACATCCCCTACACTCCTTTTTTTCCCCCCAAACTTCACAACTTCAAAACTTCATTCTCATCTGACCAACCAACACCTGCCAACTTTCGGCGCCCACACACACAAGGAACCACTGGGACCAAGGGGAAACACACAATTTCACCACCTTCGGCACATATCCTTCTGAATAGGAGAGTGCCTTCCTTCCTCCATAATAATCTTGTCACGTCCCGACGCGGAATATCGAGGGCGTGAGCGAGTTGTAAACAAGCGTGTCGATCAGAGCATGTACAATTTTATTTCTAAAGATAGAAATGAATGGGAAAATAATACTTTTATTCCATAAAATAAAGTTTACATCACTAATTCATAAGCCATAAAGGTAATTACAATCTTCAAACTCCAAAATACAACATTCTTGTAAAATCACTAATGACCTACATAAATGCTAGGGAAAAGAAAAACACTCTTTCACTCTTGTCCATTCCCTTGTTCAATTTTATATCCTACAATAATTTACCAAAATGTAGGATGAGCAAAGAGCTCAGTAGGATTTTATATCTCTATAATCAGGTAATATTTAAGTATTTATCATTTTAGACATTTTTCCAAGTAAATCGGGAAGTGTTTAAGATCATGAATAGCGAGTAGGAAATTGTATACGAAATTTCAAGTAATAACATGATAACAAGGTTCCAAGATAATTTCAAGTATTAAATATTGAACATGTAAAGAATATCATGAAAGAATTTGGCCATTTCATGCAAGTCAAATATATCATGTAATTTCAAGCAATTTTAAGTAACAAGTAAACAAGTACAATAACGAAATGTGGAATGTCATAATTAATTTAGCACGTCATGCACTTCGGTGCAATGCCACACCGTAGTCAATCAACTCCCATGGGCACAAGTACTTTCGGACGCTCCTCCCAGGACCAGACCGGGCCCCATTAATGTCAGGCATTGGGTTGGTGGATCATAAGATCCCAAGTATGTTTAGACATCCACTTAACACTATGGCCAATGAATTTCAAGAATAAGCTCATTTGTAAAAAGTATAGATCTGGTAAAAATCCCAGAAGTAGCAAGAGAGTGAATAATAATTTTAAGGCATCATGTTTAACGACATTAAGTCGTGGAATTCAAGAAAGAACGGTAACTAGAAAGAAAATTCAACTAATTAGAGTTTAATAGAATTAATTTAATTCTATGGTTTAATCTTAGGTGCATTTGGTTTTACAAATATTTAGACATATTTCAGGACGTTTTTGTACGTTAGAGATGTATTAGTTTAGCCAAAACGGTGATTTATTATTATAAAAATTAAAAAAATAGATTTTTATGTCGAAAATAATCTTAACTTGCTGAAAATAATTTTAACATGCTGAAAATGATTTTCATATGTTACTTTACTGATAAAATGATAAAAATAAATTTTTCATGCTGGATTTAATTTTTAACATGCTGAAAATTAATTTTTAATATGCTAAAATTAATGCTTAACATACTAAGATAATTCTCACACATTAATTTTCTGATAAGATGATAAAGATAAGTTTACCATGCTGATTACAGAAATTCTCTGATAACAACATAAATTTTATTATGCTGAAAATTATTTTTCTATATTTATTTAATAATTATTTGATAGAAAATAGAATCATCATGCTAAAAAATAGTTTTAATATGCTGAAAATAGTTCCAACATGCTAAAAATAATTCCAACATGCTGGAAATAATTTTATCATGTTGGAAGTAATTTTAATATGCTGGAAGTAATTTTCATGCATCAATTTACTAATTATTTAATAGGAAAAATTAGGTTTAGCATGCACAAAAAAATAGTTTAAATAGATTTTAACATGCTGAAAATAATTTTTCTATCTCAGTCTGTATAAAATAATTTTATCATGTTGGAAGTCATTTTTAACATGCTGGAAATATTTTTCGTGCATTAATTTACTAATATGGTTAAAAATAGATTTTTACATGCTAAAAATAATTTTATTCTAAAAAAATAATTTTTAACATGCTGTAAGAATTAAAACATGCTAATATCGTCTTTCCTTACTTTTGGTGACTAAATGTATATAATTAATGTGGATTTCTAAATGTTATAATTTCTATTGTATGATGACTAACCTTTAGTCCCACATTGGAAGTTTTGAAAACTTTCATGGCTTTATATGTTGGAGAGCTCACCCTTGGGTCAGGACCCAAGGGCATAGGATGTGGCTCGAGTTGTGAGTTGAATTGAATGGATACGAAAATCTTAGTATATTTATTTATTTATTTATTTGTGCCGAGGTGTGGTGTGGTGTGGTTGGTTTTTCATATGAGTGTATATATATAATTGTTTTTATATGACAGGAAAAGTGTTGACCCATGGGGTCGACATTTGTTTGCAAGCAGAAAGTGTCGACCTGGGAGGTCGACACTTATTTCCTATGTGGTTTTGTTCTTAAAACAGAACATCCGTGAAAAAGTGTCGACCTGGGAGGTCGACACTTTTCAGCCGTGAAAAAGTGTCGACCCGAGAGGTCGACACTTTTCACTAAGTTTTTGATTTTCAAGCAGAAAAGTCGATCCCGAGTGTCGACTCAAGTAGTCGACACTTTTTCTGTTACTTTCGATTTTTCTTCACAAAAATGGCTATAACTCACTCATTTCTCAATGAAATTTAATGAATAAGGTATCAATGGAAAGAGTATTGAAAAAGAAACAATCTAACATGCTTTAATTAGAATTTAGCCTGAGAGATACCTACCTTTTTGCGGATCTAAGGAAGAGGTAAGAAAATTCACCAAATAAGATGAAACCCTTGATTTCTCCCAAATCTTCCTTCAAATCTCCTTCAATCTTCACACCAGCATAGCTTAAGCCTCTAGGGATGGTTTGTGGGTTGATTGGGGTTCTATTTATAGCCAAAACTTGGCCAATTTTGTTAAGATTCCTCACCTAATTTTACCTAACCCATTAAGTCCGAATTAGAAGAAAAATTCCATTTCTCTTCTTAATCTAGCCCATCTTTGGTGTGAAAACAATATAATTTCGGCTTGTCTAAAGTTGTATGTTAGGTAAGGGTTGATTCTTGAGTCAATCATCTAGAAATGGGGTTATTTTAATCCCTTAAATACTATATTAAACATGTGTTACGAATTTTGGTCTAATTATCCTTTAATAAATCCTTTAATCCATTAATACAACCTATTATGGATTATCCAATGGGCCAATTGTAATCCTAGTCCATTATATGGACTTTTATTGGACTTCCTATGATTTATCTAAGGGTTAAAGTATTTATTTTTCAATTTACCTTAAGTAAATTCAAGTAAATGTATTTATCTAGTTTATTACATATAGTAAAAATGTAATTTAATTATTTCATGATAATTTTAATTATAGAATAAATTTGAAAAAAGTTATTTATAATCTTTATTTATCGGGTTTCTACATCCTCCCCCACTTAAAAGAATTTGGTCCTCCAAATTCACATTATATTACTAAAATTCAGAAATTTGAATTGAAAGGTTAAATTCTAACATGAGATTAAATCAGGATATTTCTTCTTGATAGATTCTTCTAACTCCCATGTGGCTTCCTCGAATCCACGTTTGCTCCATTGGACTTTCACCATCGGTATAGCCCGATTCCTCAGTTGGTGTAGTTTCCGATCGATTATCTTGATCGGTCTTTCTTTATATGATAAGTCCTTTTGCAGCTTCAATTCTTAAAATTGAATCACATGTGAAGGATCGTACACGTACTTCCTTAGCATTGATACATGGAAGACATCATGTACACCGGCCAGTTGAGGAGGCAAAGCCAGCTTGTACGCCACCTTGCCGATTCGTTCCAGAATCTCGAAAGGGCCAATAAATCTCGGACTTAGCTTTCCTTTGATGCCGAATTTTCTAATTCCTCGTGTGGGTGAGATCTTTAAGAAGACATGCTCCCCCACTTGGAATTCAAGGTCTCTCCTCCGATTGTCGGCATAACTCTTTTGCCGTGATTGAGCTACCTTCAATCTTTCTTGAATCAACTGGACTTTGTCAGTTGTATCTTGGACAATATTGGGACCAAGCAATCTCTTCTCTCCAACCTCGCTCCAGCATAGAGGTGATCTATAACTTCGGCCATAAAGAGCTTCGAATGGTGCCATTTGTATACTCGACTGATAGCTATTATTATAAGCGAACTCAATCAGCGGTAAATGTTCATGCCAACTTCCACCGAAGTCTATCATGCAGGCTCTCAACATATCTTCAATAATCTGATTCGTCCTCTCAGTTTGTCCATCAGTCTGAGGGTGAAAAGCAGTGCTAAATCTTAGCCTAGTACCCATAGATGATTGCAAACCTTTCCAGAAATGAGAGGTAAATCTCGGATCTCGATCCGAAATAATGGAACTTGGAATACCATGCAGCCTGACAATCTCCTTGATATATAAGGTGGCTAGGACATCCACGGTCCATTTAGTCTTGATAGGTAAGAAGTGGGCGGACTTGGTTAGTCGGTCCACAATTACCCATATAGCATCAAAACCACTTCGGGTCTTCGATAAACCAACAATGAAATCCATACCGATACTATCCCATTTTCATTCTGGTATTTCGAGAGGTTTGAGTTTACCAGCCAGTTAGAGATGTTCAGCCTTAACTTGTTGACAGACTAGGCATCGGATTACGAACTCAGCTACCTCTCTTTTCATGTTAGGCCACCCGAAAGTTCTCTTGAGGTCTTGGTACATTTTTACAGCACCGGGGTGAATAGTGTACCTTGACCGATGTGCTTCCTCCAAGATTTTACCCTTGAGGATAGAACAGTCTGGTACACATGTTCTTCCTTTGAATAATAACCTTCCATCATCAGCCAGAAGAAAATCCAGTCGTTGATCTAATTTCTCTTTAATTTTCACGATCAACGGATCATCACCTTGCCGTTCCTTAATTTTCGAGAGTAACTCGGGTTGGAGTCGAATATTAGCGATAAAGACTCCACCTTCCTTCTCCTCCATATTGAGGTCTAGACTTGCCATTTGTTCAAGTAGATGCCATTCTTTAACCATCATGCTGGATAGTAAGGCCATCGGCTTCCGGCTAAGTGCATCAGCTACGACATTGCCTTTTCCGGGGTGGTATTATATAGAGAAGTCGAAATCCTTTAAATATTCTAACCACCGTCTTTGTCTCATATTGAGCTCCTTTTGAGAGAATAAATATTTGAGACTCTTGTGATCAGAATACACCGTAAAGGCTTTGCCATATAGATAATGTCGCCAGATCTTCAAGGTAAAGACCACAGCTGCCAGCTCTAGGTCATGTATGGGATAATATTTCTCGTGCTTCTTCAATTGCCGTGAGGAATAAGCTATGACCTTGCCATGTTGCATTAATACGTAACCTAGGCCAATTCCAGATGCATCAGCATATACTTCGAATCCTCCTCCTTTCGTAGGTAATATGAGAATAGGGGCAGTCGTCAGACAATCCTTTAAAGTTTGAAAACTCTTCTCGTATTCCTCAGACCATATAAAAGGATTCTCTATTCTTGTTCATCTTGTTAAAGGTACCGCGATCTTGGAGAAGTCCTTGATAAACCTTCGATAATATCCAGCCAATCCCAAGAAGCTTCGGATTTTCGTCACACTAGTAGGTCTTTCTTAGTTCTTTACGGCCTCGACCTTTGAAGGATCGACGGCAATACTGTTCCGAGAAATTATGTGACCGAGAAAAGAAACTTCCTCCAACCAGAAATCACATTTGCTTAATTTGGCATAAAGCTTGTGATCTCTTATTAATTGAAGGGCCTTTTTGAGATGTTCTTCATATTCTTCCTTTGACTTGGAGTAGATCAAAATGTCATCGATAAAGACAACCATAAATTGATCGAGGTATGGCCTGAATACGCTGTTCATTAATTGCATAAATACGGCAGGTGCATTTGTTAAGCCAAAAGGCATAACGGTGAACTCGTAATGTCCATACCGACTCCGAAATGCAGTCTTGTGAATATCAATTTCTTTGATCTTCAATTGATGATAACCAGATTGAAGATTGATCTTTGAAAAATATCGAGCTCCAGAAATCTGGTCGAATAATTCATCAATCCTTGACAATGGATATTTGTTCTTGATGGTGAGTTGATTCAGTTGTAGATAATCAACACATAATCTCATCGAACCATCCTTCTTTTTGACAAAGAGGATCGGGGCTCCCCAAGGTGAAGTACTTGGTCGGATAAACCCCTTTTCTAATAACTCTAATAGTTGTTCCTTTAACTCCTTCATTTTGACAGTAGACATCCGATACGGAGCTTTAGAAACTGGTGCAGCTCTCGGAATTAAATCAATAGAGAAAACCACTTCTCTCTCGGGAGGAATACCAGGCAACTCGTCCGAAAATACATCAGAATAATCCCGAACGATATGAATGTCCTTTAGAACGGGTTCCGTATGCTCGGTCATAGTGATAGAAACTAAGAAACCGGCACAACCCTTCCTTAATAATTTCTCGACTTTGAGGGCCAAAATGAGAGACAAGTGTTTAGAATGCCTGATACCAGAAAATATGAGGTTGGGGTAACCCATAGAAGTTACCGTGCCCAACTTGCAATTGACACTAGCTCCATGAGTAGATAGCCAATCGACACCCAAAATAATATCATATCCTTCCATCTTCATGCATACTAAATCAGCGGGTAAGTTATAACCGCTAATTAGAACTTCACTAGAAGGATAGAAATGTTTAATCTATGTTCCTGTTCCAATAGGAATAGTAATAGTGAGTGTAGAATCTAATGGAACAGGCTTCATAGGTAAAAGACCAGCAAATCTTCTAGATATAAATGAATGCGTAGCTCCGGTGTCAAATAAGACAGAGGCATGCCTTGAGTACACAGAAATAGTACCTTCCACGACGCCTCCTTCTTCGACAAGTTCCGCATCCATGAGAGCTTGGAGTCTTCCTTGCTTTTTGGCAATAATAGGAAGCTTTGCCGGTGGTGGAGCTTGCTCGTTGAGAAGAGGGCAATTCGGGATCCTATGCTCCCGACTCCCGCATCGAAGACATGCGCCGAGTTTTCTCCAGCATTCCTTGGCTTTGTGTCCGGGCTTCTCGCAGAATTTGCATAATTCCTTTGATGACGTAGAGAAAGGAACCATTTGCTTGTCAAATGTCCTCGGCTTCTTGTCCCCTTGAAAGTTACGTCCACCTTTGTTGAAATTACGCCCGTCCTTGATGAAGTTACGCCCGTCATTGGGCCTTTTCTTCCCGAAGGAAGGTTTGAAACTTTCGACTCCCGTAACTTGCTCTCTCTTGGCTTCTCTTCCTCGGATGCGATCCGATAACTCCGCTGCATCTTCTAAGAGTTGTGCTCTTCGTACCGCATCAGAATAAATTTGAAAATCCATCGGGGCGAGTTGGGTAAAATATTGGGGCCTTAAGCTGTTGAGAAATCTCCTTGCCTTCATCTTGTCGGTACCCACGAGATGTGGGGCGTACCGAGATAATATTGAAAATTGAGCTTCATATTCCGCAATAGATAATCCCCTTTATTTTAAGGCGGCAAATTTGGTGGCCTTCCTCTCTTGCACCCGATCGAAAAAATATTTACTATTGAAGTGTTCCACGAACTCTTCCCATAATACTTGGTCGTGCGGTAAAGTAGCTTCGACCGATTCCCACCAGGCACGTGCGTCCCTTTCTAGTTGGAAAGTAGCGAGTAGGACCTTTTCCTCGACGGCACATTGCATAACTCGAAAAATCCTCTCAATTTCCTTATTCCAATGTTCGGCTTCATCCGGGTCCGTAGATCCAACGAACTTGGGAGGGTTCATGCTCCGAAAATTTCTATGCAGGTCTCCGGCACCTCGGTTTGCTCCTCCCTGAGCAACCTGTTGGAGGGCTTGGGTTAAACCTTGAACGGTGCGTTGCACCTCGCGCCATTGAGCTCTCTCGACGGCCATTTGTGAGAATTAACCTGCAACCATAATTACAAGGTTTAATTGTTTTATTTTGGTATTCATTTCTTGATTAATTCTTTTCCTTTAAAACTTAACCCATGGTTCTACCTAAACTTACCGGGTAAGTTTAAGTTCCTAACCGATTTCTAGGTATTGATCTATACCTATATTAAGGGAAAATCTATGTTTAAGAAATCTTAGGTTTTATGTAACCTAGGCTCTGATATCACAAAGACTGTCACGCCTCGACGCGGAATATCGAGGGCGTGAGCGAGTCGTAAACAAGCGTGTCGATCAGAGCATGTACAATTTTATTTCTAAAGACATAAATGAATGGGAAAATGATACTTTTATTCCATCAAATGAAGTTTACATCACTAATTCATAAGCCATAAAGGTAATTACAATCTTCAAACTCCAAAATATAACATTCTTGTAAAATCACTAATGAACTACATAAATCCTAGGGAAAAGAAAAACACTCTTTCACTCTTGTCCATTCCCTTGTTCAATTTCATTTTCTGCAACAATTTACCAAAACGTAGGGTGAGCAAAAAGCTCAGTAGGATTTTATATCTCTATAATCAGGTAATATTTAAGTATATATCATTTTGGACATTTTTCCAAGTAAATCGGGAAGTGTTTAAGATCATGAATAGCGAGTAGGAAATTGTATATGGAATTTCAAGTAATAACATGATAACAAGGTTCCAAGATAATTTCAAGTATTGAATATTGAACATGTAAAGAATATCATGAAAGAATTTGGCCATTTCATGCAAGTCAAATATATCATGTAATTTCAAGCAATTTCAAGTAACAAGTAAACAAGTACAATAACGAAGTGTGGAATGTCATAATTAATCTAGCATGTCATGCACTTTGGTGCAATGCCACACCGTGGTCAATCAACTCCCATGGGCACAAGTACTTTCGGGCGCTCCTCCTAGGACCAGACCGGGCCCCATTAATGCCAAGCATTGGGTCGGTAGATCATAAGATCCCAAGTATGTTTAGACATCCACTTAACACTATGGCCAATGAATTTCAAGAATAAGCTCATTTGTAAAAAGTACAGATCTGGAAAAAAATCTCAGAAGTAGCAAGAGGAGTGATTAATACTTTTAAGGCATCATGTTTAACGACATTAAGTCGTGGAATTCAAGAAAGAACGGTAACTAGGAAGAAAATTCAAGTAATTAGAGTTTAATATAATTAATTTAATTCTATAGTTTAATCTTAGGTGCATTTGATTTTACAAATATCTAGCCATATTTTCAGGAAGTTTTTGTACATTATAGATGTATTAGTTTAGCCAAAACGGTGATTTATTATTATAAAAATCAAAAAAATAGATTTTTATGCCGAAAATAATCTTAACTTGTTGAAACTAATTTTAACATGCTGAAAATGATTTTCATATGTTACTTTACTGATAAGATGATAAAAATAAAATTTTCATTCTGGATTTACTTTTTAACATGCTGAAAATTAATTTTTAATATGCTACAATTAATACTTAACATGCTAAGATAATTCTCACACATTAATTTACTGATAAGATGATAAATATAAGTTTACCATGCTGATTACAGAAATTCTATGATAATAACATAAATTTTATCATGCTGAAAATTATTTTTCTATATTTATTTACTAATTATTTAATAAAAAATAAAATTATCATGCTGAAAAATAGTTTTAATATGCTGAAAATAGTTCTAACATGTTAAAAATAATTCTAACATGCTGAAAATAATTTTATCATGCTGGAAGTAATTTTAATATGCTGGAAGTAATTTTCATGCATCAATTTACTAATTATTTAATAGGAAAAATTAAGTTTAGCATGCACAAAAAATAGTTTAAATAGATTTTAACATGCTGAAAATAATTTTTATATCTCAGTATGTATAAAATAATTTTATCATGTTGGAAGTCATTTTTAACATGCTGGAAATATTTTTCATGCATTAATTTACTAATATGGTTAAAAATAGATTTTTACATGCTAAAAATAATTTTATTCTAAAAAAATAATTTTTAACATGCTGTAAGAATTAAAATATTTTAATATCATTTTTCCTTACTTTTGGTGACTAAATACATATAATTAATGTGGATTTCTAAATGTTCTAATGTCTATTGTATAATGACTAACCTTTAGTCTCACATTGTAAGTTTTGAAAACTTTCATGGCTTTATATGTTGGAGAGCTCACCCTTGGGTCAGGACCCAAGGGCATAGGATGTGGCTCGAGTTGTGAGTTGAATTGAATGGATACGAAAATCTTAGTATATTTATTTATTTATTTATTTGTGCCGCACCGCACCGCACCGCACCGAACAGCACCGTGCCGTGCCGGGCCGGGCCAGGCCGGGGGGTGGTGTGGTGTGGTTAGTTTTTCATATGAGTGTATATATAAAAAAAAAATTATATGACAGGAAAAGTGTCGACCCATGGGGTCGACATTTGTTTGCAGGTAGAAAGTGTCGACCTGGGAGGTCGACAGTTATTTCCTATGTGGTTTTGTTCTTAAAACAGAACATCCGTCCGTGAAAAAGTGTCTACCCGGGAGGTCGACACTTTTCACTAAGTTTTCGATTTTCAAGCAGAAAACTCGATCTCGAGTGTCGACTCAAGGAGTCGACACTTTTTCTGCTACTTTCGATTTTTTTTTCACAAAAATGGCTATAACTCACTCATTTCTCAATGAAATTTAATGAATAAGGTATCAATGGAAAGAGCATTGAAAAAGGAACAATCTAACATGCTTTAATTAGAATTTAGCCTGAGAGATACCTTTCTTTTTACGGATCTAAGGAAGAGGTAAGAAAATTTCCCAAAAAAGATGAAACCCTTGATTTCTCCCAAATCTTCCTTCAAATCTCCTTTAATCTTCACACCAGCATAGCTTAAGCCTCTAGGGATAGTTTGTGGGTTGATTGGGATTCTATTTATAGTCAAAACTTGGCCAATTTTGTCAATATTCCTCACCTAATTTTACCTAACCCATTAAGTCTGAATTAGAAGAAAAATTCCACATCTCTTCTTAATCTAGCCCATCTTTGGTATGAAAATAATATAATTTCGGCTGGTCTAAAGTTGAATGTTAGGTAAGGGTTGATTCTTCAGTCAATCTTCTAGAAATGAGGTTATTTTAATCCCTTAAATACTATATTAAACATGTGTTATGAATTTTGGTCTAATTATCCTTTAATAAATCTTTTAATCCATTAATCCAACCCATTATGGATTATCTAATGGACCAATTGTAATCCCAGTCCATTATATGGACTTTTATTGGGCTTCCTATGATTTATCTAAGGGTTAAAGCATTTATTTTTCAATTTACCTTAAGTAAATTCAAGTAAATGCATTTATCTAGTTTATTACATATAGTAAAAATGTAATTTAATTATTTCACGATAATTTTAATTATAGAATAAAATTAAAAAAATTTATTTCTCATCTTTATTTATCGGGTTTCTACAAATCTGGTCAACGGCGCCGCAATCTACACTGAACACCAGACATTCCTAATCTTTGCCACAACTAAGTCCTTCTTTCAACAACCATTATCTCACCTCAATTGGGCCCCCAAACACCATCACCGCCGAACACCCGGCGCACCAATTCATAACATTATCGGAGCACTAGTTAGCCTAACTAGATTCACCAACTACTCACAGCATCCCTACCGGGACCCAAGAACTACTTCCTCAATACACACATCCCTTAAATCTTGAATCTACCTCGAGGACACCACCTTGATTGGAGCCGATCAATTAACTCATCAATTCTGTGCAATGAATCATCACTCTCCATCAAGACTATTCTAATTGCCCACAATCTACACACAACTTCAACTGCCAACTAGTTCTGTTATAAGCCACGTTGTGCTCTTCACGGAGAAGACTGAACATAGTCCTCATCCCGCAATCCTCACAGTTGTGCTATCGAATTCTCAGTTCTTTCGGTGTCACACAACACAATGTCTCAAACAATGGCACGACAACCGACACGACCCTCATGGCCAACACAATCTCACATCGAGGGCAACACTCCCCAATTATTCAAAACCCTCCAACACGCCACTCACCATCGGGATACTCTTCATTCTCTATTACCGTTCTGATCCTGGAACCCATGGGTCATGGGCCCACCACGCTTCCGATGTGCAACTCTGCATAGCCCACATAACTGAAGCGAGAAAGTTCTAACATCTGCCACCCAATAATCTCCAATTTGGGTTGGCTGACTCGAGGAAACAGGGTGAGGAAACTCAACACCTTGAACCTAGAGCACAGACTCTCTCTCTCTTGGTCTGGCAATCCACCCACTACATTGTAGGCCTCAACCCAAGGCACACCAAAAATCGTAACACTAGCCATACAATACAACACATGTGGCTCGGTTGGTAACTCTACCCTCTCTCAACAACACCAACACACCCTGCTACGACGAGGGATGAGCATAAAACTCTTGCAGGTAGCTCTGCTACCGACACACTGTACACTCTTACAGACTCCCCAACACGCTCGAGGAGGTTAACAAATACAAACAAAGTGAAAATAGCAAAATTTAATGAAACAAAAATTACATAATTAAATAAAATGAAATTATACCTTCCACGAGATGGGATACCTCCATGGCCGCCTGGTCATGTGCCTCACGCACCCCGACATCCCTACCTTGCTAAATTGGAAAATCGCTGCTGCGACTGCTGAATCTGGTGCGGCCTCAAAGGACATTCACGAACGATATGCCCTTTCTGACCGCACCAGAAACACATCAACTCTGCTACATATGCTGTACATGATTTGCCCAAATGAAAACTACCTCACCCCGGACACTATCCTGGCTGATCTGCCATACTGTGTCACAGTGGTTGAGCCACTGGCTACTGAATGCTTACTGTCAGTGTCGGCTCCTACTCCTTGTGCCTCCTACTAGAACTGCTCCTCCTGAACAAGTTGGTCATCCGTCCGAACATTGATCTCGATGAAGGAGAACCCATACCAGGGGATGAGAAGGATGACAATCTTGGCCTACTCAAAGACTACTGAAGGACATTCTGCCGTTGAAAAGTCCTCTACTGAACACAACCCTATTGGAACCGCCCTACTCTAGACTCTTGGGTCCTCAAAGTATCCGCCTCTAGAGCCGCCACTGTCTGATATGCTACATCCAAATCCGTAACATGAGCTATGATCAGCGCCTTCCGAAGCTCTACCCTCAGGCCCCGAATAAACTGCTGAGTCCTCAATGTCTCATCTGCCATCACGTGCGGGCCATAACGGGCCAACTCCACAAATCAGGCCCGGTACTAAACCACTGTCATATCACACTGAGTTAGATCTAGGAACTGATGCAACCTCTCTATTCATAGATTCAACATTGTACACAAGGGGATGCCCCTTGAGCGTGATTGTAGATATTGAGCCTTTGGTATATATATATGTATATATATATATATATATATATATATATATATATATATATATATATATGATAGTTTGGTCCATAGTGTACTTATGTTTGTTCTTCTTGCATCAACATCTTCAGTTGTGCGTCTCGGTTGTATTCCCTTATGACCTATTTTCACTATATTAAAAAGGGAAACAATTAGTGTAGTTTATTCTAAATCTTGTTAATAAGATTTAGCCCCTAAGCCCTACACATCTATGGACAGAGAGATGGCATCAGTTCCTAGATCTGACTCAGGGTGATATGACAATGGTTCAGTACCGGGCCCGATTTGTGGAGTTGGGTCGTTATGCCCTGCACGTGTGGCAAATGAGACATTGAGGACTTAGCAGTTTATTTGGGGCCTAAGGGTAGAGCTTTGGCAGGCGCTGATCATAGCTCATGTTATGGATTTGGATGCAGCATATTAGACAGTGGCGGCTCTAGAGACAGATACTTTGAGGACCCAGGAGTCTAGAGCAGGGCGGTTCCAACAAGGTCATGTTCAGCATAGGACTTTTTAGCAGTGTCCTTCAGCAGTCTTCGAGTCGGCTAGGATCACCATCCTTCTCATCCCCTGGTACGAGTTCTCCTTCATTAGGATCAAGGTTCGGATGGATGACCAGGTTGTTTAGGAGGAGTAGTTCTAGTAGTGGACACTAGGAGCCGGAGCCGGCACTGGCGGTAAGCGTTCAGTAGCCAGTGGCTCAACCACCATGACACAATATGGCCGATCAGCCAGGGTAGTGTTTGAGGTGTGGTGGTTTTCATTTGGGCAGACTATGTACAGCAGACATAGCAGAGTTGGTGTGTTTCCAGTGTGGTCAGATATGGCATATTGTTCGTGAATGTCCTTTGAGGCCGCACCAACTCCAGCAGTTGCAACAGCGATCTTTCGATTTAGCGAGGTAGGGATCCTGGGGTGCGTGAGGCACTTGACCAGGCGGACGTGGAGGTTTCCCACCTCATGGGAGGTATAATTTCATTTTATTTAATTATTTAATTTGTGCATCATTAAATTCTATTATTTTTCATTTTTTATATATTTTACCTCCTCTGGCGTGTAGGGGAGTCTGTAAGAGTGTCCGGTGTGTCGACAGCGGAGCTACCTGCAAGAGTTTTATGCTCATCTCTCATCGTAGTAGGGTGTGTTGGTGGTGTTGAGAGAGCGTAGAGTTACCGGGAGAGCCACATGTGTTGTATTGTATGGCTGGTGTTACGATTTTTGGTGTGCCTTGGGTTGAGGCTTACAGTGTAGCAGGTGGAACGCCATACCAAGAGAGAGGGTCTGTGCTCCAGGTTCAAGGTGTTGAGTTCCTCACCTTGTTTCCTCGAGTCAGCCAACCCAAATTGGAGATTATTGGGTAGCAGATGTAAGAACTTTCTCGCTTCGATTATGTGGGCTGTGTAGAGTTGCGCAGCGAAAGCATGGTGGGCCCATGACCCACGGGTTCTAGGATCAGAATGGTAATAGAGAATGAAGAGTATCCCGATGGTGAGTGGCGTGTTGGAGGGTTTTGAATAATTGGCGAGTGTTGCCCTCGATATGAGATTGTGTTGGCCATGAGGGTCGTGTCGATTGTCGTGCCATTGTTTGAGACATTGTGTTGTGTGACACCGAAAGAACTGAGAATTCGATAGCACAACTGTGAGGATTACGAGATGAGTACTATGTTCGCATTAGTCTTCTCCGTGAAGAGCACAACATGGCTTATAACAGAACTAGTTGGCAGTTGAAGTTGTGTGTAGATTGTGGGCAATTGGAATAGTCTTGATGGAAAGCGAGGATTCATTGCCCGGAATTGATGAGTTAATTGACCGGCTCCAATCAAGGTGGTGTCCTCGAGGTAGATTCAAGATTTAAGGGATGTGTGTATTGAGGAAGTAGTTCTTGGGTCACGGTAGAGATGTTGTGAGTAGTTGGTGAATCTAGTTAGGCTAACTAGCGCTCCGATAATGTTATGGATTGGTGCACCGGGTGTTCGGCGGTGATGGTGTTTGGGGGCCCAATTGAGGTGAGATAATGGTTGTTGAAAGAAGGACCTAGTTGTGGCAAAGATCAGGAATGTCTGGGGTTCAGTGTAGATTGCGGCGCCGTTGACCAGATTATTATGGAGGAAGGAAGGCACTCTCCTATTCGGAAGGATATGTGCCGAGGGTGGTGAAATTGTGTGTTACCCTTTCGTCCCAATGGTTCCTTGTGTGTGTGGGCGCTAGAAGTTGGCAGGTGTTGGTTGGTCAGATGAGAATGAAGTTTTGAAGTTGTGAAGTTTTGAAGAAAAAAAAAGGAGTGTAGGGGATGTGGAACGGACGGTTCCTTGGTGAAGAGCTCCATAAGTGATGGTGTTAGATGAAGGCCCCATGTTGTTTTGGCTTGTAAGGGATTTCCTAAGGCTCTGGGTTCGGAGTTGGTGTGGTTTGAGGATCACAAGGTTTGTAGGAGTGACCTCATCATACTCTTCCTGAGAGGTTGGAGTCGGCAAAAGAGTTACGTTGAAACTAGAGATGGTGTCCAGACAAAGTTGGACTCGGTGAGCGAAGATAACATGTGTCAGAGTTGACAGATGAGTTGTTGAGATTGAGAAATGGTTAGTTTTTTTTTTGGTAGGTAATTTTATTTTTTTATTTTAAACAGGGAGGGGGAACCGGATATTGAATCTAGGACCTCCCCCTTGTAAAGGGGGAGGGTGTCCACTCCGCCACTGGCGAGGGACTCGAATAGATTGGGATTGGTAATAGAGTTATGTTGGGACCAGAGTTGATCCAGTGTTTGAGGTATGGTTAGTTGTTGGCTCCCGTAGAGAAGCAAGAGAGAAGTTGAGCATGAAAAGATTTCTGATCGGCGTGTGGCTGGTGGCTGACGGATGGATTTCTACAGCCAGGTTGTTACCCAATGGGATCAGTTGGAGAGTGGCGAAAGCCGTGGAATTACGAGGCCTCTAGTGGCCGATTGTGTTGTGTCCTACTTGAATAGATTGGGATTGGTCATAGAGTTATGTTGGGACCAGAGTTGATCCAATGTTGGAAGAGGGACGTGTGAGCACCTGATTAGTGAACTGAATACACGATCAACTAGTGGGACGTGCTAAATTGTTTTAACTAATATAAAGCTTGATGAGATTTCTCAAGGACTAGATGTAGACAAGGGATACCTTGAATCGATAAAATTGTGTCCATCCTTATTTGTCTGATTGTTTCATGTTATCTATCTCTTTCAACCAAAAGAAAATTATTGTCCATGCTTTAGTGTTTTTATTGCTAGTAGGAGGTTTAACACAAAAATATGCATGACATTGGATTCACATAGGAATGTTATTTGCAATAGATTTTTATGTTTTAACTCTCATAATCTTTCATACGTATAAATTAACTCCTACAATCTAGATATTTACATATAACTCTCTAAAATATTTTATATTTACAGATAAGTCCCTCGAGCGTTTACAAAAAAGTTTTCGAAAGGTATTTACCAAATAAACGTGTAATTATGAGTAAATGAATATCTGGATTAGAGAGATGATCGTTAACTATAAAATGTTGTAGGGGTTGAAAATTAAAGTCCCCCAATGCAAATCTAGAACTAATTGTTATGCAGTTTTATTTTTAAAAATAAAATGCAAAGTCCATTTTTTTTGGAGCGGTGGGGGGAAGGTATTCTACTGGTCACTAGACCAGTATATTCCATCCTCACGAGTCACAACCCTCCATGTTTTACTTGATTCTCGGCATGGATTTCCGCTCTTCGTCCCTCTTCATCCAGTTTATGAGTCCGCGTTTTCCAATGATCATCCGGATTGGCTAGTCCACCTGACAACGTAATTATTTATTATCATTATGTGTTGCATATGTAATTATACATTTTCTCTTGATTTATAAAGCACAGTCCTTGTAAATTTATTTGTAAAATTTTCTCTCCCCTTTTTACATTATTTTAAATAACCCCGTTACATCACAATACTTACAAAAATATCCTTCCCGTCAATAGTTGTATTCCATTAAAATATCTCATTTGACACCAGTCAACCTTTAATCAAATTTGAAAAATGATCGTAATATCCCTAATAACTTGCAAACTCTCTCTCCCTCTCTCTTCACATATCTACGTCTTTTTCTCTCCTCTCTCTGACACAACATATCAATCAAAATAACTCGGCTTTATAAGAGTAGTTTTGTCTAAAAGATCAATTATCGACGTGAAAATAGAATATTCTTTGAATCTTCTTCAGTAGAGATTACTTATAGGGATATTTTTGAACTATATTAATATTTAAAATTTATTTAAAATAAATACGAAAATAAATAAGACAATTTTGCTAAGGACAGTTATTGCGGATAAAAACCCTTTATTTTAATAATATTATCAACCGTAGGACGTCCGGCTCAGTGCTCACCCGATGACATACGCTGGTTACGAATTTACTGACAGATTTGCTTACACGGCATGCAATCTCCACCGACACCTGCTGTCTTTTGGATGGAAAAACCATCAGAATTATTTGTGCAGAGCATAGATGCTCATGCAAGTAGAGCCAACCGTCAACCCAACGGAACCATGGCCCTTCGTTTGAGGGACTCCTCGCGTGGCATGATAGTTTTCTGCTCCACTGTTGCTTCTTATCTTCCCTCTTTTTTTCATGTTTTCTACTGGTCACTTCCTATGTTTCATGGGAATTGAAAATGGAAATCACCTATTGCAGCAGAAAGTAAATACATGAAAACAGCCGAATTACACAAGTACATGAGGTGAAGAGAGAGAAATGGAAAACCCGGGATTGCCGCTCCCGAGGTCAATTTCTCGGGTGCAAAACTTAGTGGTGCATGGATTAACTGAAGTAGCTCAGGCAGAGGCTGATTCACCTCCTGCTGCTGCTGCTGCTCTTTTCTTGGCGAAGTATTCCTCAGCACGGGCGAGGTTCTTCGCAACTGAAGGCTTTACCCACTTCTTTCGGCCCGGCAGTACGGTCAGAGTGCAACCTGCGGCCTCAAGTTTTGCCTTTGCTGCTGCCGAAAAGGCCCGAGCTTTTATGCTCAATTTCACGGACAACTCTCCGTCTCCCAAAACCTGAAAACATGTGGGAATCAGATAACAATGAGGATCTTCACAAACGGACAGCGTCTCTGTATCACATGTCATCTGCTTGAAAAAAATCTTTGACACACAGACCAGCAAATCCAACTATCTCACGTTTACTATCTCAGCTAGGTTTGAGTTGGACATAATACGTACTTGATATAAACGAATGCAGATATCAACAAGGTTGCGCAATATGGACTCATGAATTAGACGAAACAGCACATTAAGTGCATAGAAGGATGTCGCAGAAAACAATTACGATTATGACATGTAAATAATTTTAAATTATGACACTATGGAACAATAGAAATATAGGGAAGAAAATGATGAATTTACCCATTCAAAATAACCTAAATTCTTCATAAAAGAAAAAAATAAGGTTTTTTCTTTTTAGTCCCTACAAATAAGCATATTTTCTTATTAGTTCCTCATACGCAACTATTATTTTTTTAGTCCCTAGAATATTTACCGTTGTCGTTACTAATCTCTGTCGTTCAATTCCGTAACCAGAGTGAAACCCAACCCTGGTTAAACTAACACGACAATAGTAAAAGATTAAATTGTCCCTGGTTAATCACACTTGAGCCACTCGACTTCATTCTTTCCCCCTCTTCGTCCCGCACCATTCATCATTTTGGAATTAAACTAGGGTTCCTGCGATTTAGAGGAGGGCAGGGTGATTGAATGTAGGGTTCTTACAAGAGAGGGGAGGAGGAGAGGGCGATCGATCTTGGGTTCTTGCGGGAGAGGAGAGGAGGGCGATCTGACGTCTGGTTGCATCTCCTCTATCGACTCAGTGGCGGGTGACTCCTTCTGGCATTGACTCCTTCGTCCAGCTCCGGCGGTGCAGAGGGAAGAGGTCGACGACACGGCGGACGTTGAGGTCGACGATAACTCGATGGAGGAAGTTTTCAAAAAAGGCCATTACAAAGAAAATTGAGATTTCGACAGAGGTAGAAAACGTGGAAAACGTAAGTTTATGATCTTCGTTTTACTATTGTGGGTTAAGCATGCAGACTATATAAAATTATAGATGGTTTATGGTTTAGCACCATGTCGGGGCCCTATCTGAAGATTACATATAGATATGGCAGTTACTAGAAGACGTTACAGTCAGATAGGAGGACTTATGTGTTGGGTCAAATGAAAATGGTAACTGTGTATCCAAACTATTACAGTCATTGCATCTTGATAGAGGACATGAGTCACATTTCTAGGTGGGCAAGTGAACATGCTTTGCAATTTCATTATGAAGTGCTAAAGTCCAGTCCTATTGTGTAGAGAAAATTACATCTGATGCACAGTTATATCAAATGATGCTCTCATATGTCTTGCTTAAGAAGACTATTTATGTAAGTGCATTAGATGTGGAGCCAGTGTTTGAACCATAAGAACCTAGTGATTCAGTTCAAGACATGACCAACCAAGCCATATCCAACATTGCAGGAGAAGCTGAGCCAGTGAGTGACACAAGCCATGCAAGAGAAGTTCAGCCGGCTACTGATCCAGGTGAAGCAAGAGAAGCTCAATTCACACAATGTGTTGATGAAGATTTTGAGGCAGTAAGGTACAACGAGCAACAATCTGACGAGGAAGACTCAAAGCATGTGACATATGCTGATGAGTACAGTGAGTCCTCATAATCATTTTGTGATTCTGATGAGGTGCATATAGAGGACTCCTATCATTCAATGTCAGATACCTCAAATAAATCCGATGGGGGCATATCAGATGTAGGGGGTGATTTATTAGAGGTTGATGAAGAAAATCTAGATATTAGAATTGGTGCTATCTTTCCTAGTATAAGATTGCTTTAAGACAGGTTGTAATCAAGAACCAATTCCAATTTAAACATATTAAAAATGATAGCACTAGAATGACTGTAGTATGTGCTGATATTAATTGAAAATGGAAAGTTCATGCGTCAATGTTACAAGATGGAGCCACCTTTGTGATCAGGACTATACAAGAAAAACACATTTGCATGACTACTAGTAGGACTGAGAGTTGGATAGTATCTAAACATTAGATTTCAGCTACGGCGGCAGAATTAGTGAAGGAGAATCCAGACACACCCCCAAAGAAAATGATGGCCAATTTACTAAGGGACTACAATGTGCAAGTACGTTAGTGTTTTGTTTAAAGGTTTTTTCTACTTTTAAATATTGCATGAGATTTAATGTTGATATAATGATCATCGTAGCATTTTTTATCGTTGTCCAATATGTGAATAGATTCCTTACCAAAGAGTTTGGCATGCTAGAGAAATAGCCAAAGAATAGGTTTTTGATAAGGTGGAGGATTCTTACAAGTTTTTGCCACAGTTCCTTAATGAATTGAATAAAAACAATCCGGATTCAATTTTATAGTTGAAGACCACAATTGATAGATGCTTTGAAAGAGTCTTTATTTCTTTAGGGGCATGTATCTAAGGGGTTCATTGGTGGCTACCATCCAATGTTAAGCATAGATGGGTATCATCTGAGAGGGCCTTATGATGGGGTGTTGATCTCTATTGTGGGATAAGATGAGAATTTTTGCTTGTTCCCAATTGCTTATGGAGTGGGGGAAGGGGAGAGTGGGGATGCATAGACCTGATTTTTACAGTTGTTGAAGAAGGCAATTGGACACCCAGAGGGCATAACATTTATATCTGATATGGACAAGGGCATTAAATTGACTGTCCCAGAGGTGTTTCCCAGAGTTGAGTATAGGTAAGTTAAAGTATTAGACTTATTCCTGGTACACTTCTGGATTTGTAGTGTTCATTTCATATTTAATTTTTCTGAAAATCTACATTTCAGAATTGATTTTCCTGAAAATCTACATTTCAGAATTGATTTTTGAAATTATATTCAGATTGTTTTTTATTTAATTCCTGGCTGGTAGTGTACATTAAGGAATTCACGACTGGTAGTGTTTCTGTCTACATTTCAGAAATTAATTTCAGGCCTATGTCATTCCAAAATAATTTCCTCACTGTTAGTGTTTATTGGATAGATTACTTAGGTTTTGCATACGTCACATGTACAAGGCTTTCAAGAAGAAGTGGCCAGGCCCGACTTTCATGGCTGCTGCATGGACTGTAGCAAGATGTTACACCATCAGGGGATACCAATCCCAATTGTTTGAAATTGAAAAAGTTGATGTGCAGGCAACAAATTATTTGGAGAAGCTTGCATGTGTGTGGTTTAGGTGTCAGTTTTCTGACAAAGCCAAATGTCACTACATCACAAACAATTTGGTTGAATCCTAGAATTCTTTTGTTAGTGACACTAGAAGACTGCCTATTGTTGATATGCTTGATGGTATAAGACAGAAGATCATGGTGAAGATGGACCAAAGAAGACGGCATGCTAAGAGATGGAAAGAGCTATTCGTGGCCTAAACTGTGGCACATCTAAAAGAAATTGTAAAAACATTGAAAAATTTTCAAGTTAGATTCTCCTTTGACTTTCGGGATGAAGTTGAAGACCCCTATGAGAGGTCTGTTGTTTGTTTAGATGAGAGGACTTGCTCTTGCCGAAAATGGCAAGTGAGTGGGCTGCCATGTCAGCATGTCGCAGCAGTTGTTAATGTCTGCAGAGGGTTGAATATTAAAGAATTTGTTGATAAGTGCTATGGGGCTGAAGCCTACAAAAAAAACCTATGAAATCCCAATTTAGTCCTTAACAGATAAAAAGATGTGGGAAACAGTTGACAGACCAGATGTGTTTCCTCCTAGATGTCGCAGACCCCGAGACGTTCAAGAAAGAAGAGGATTAGAGACCCAAAGGAGAAAACTACGAAGAGCATCCATAAGTGCACAAGTTGCGGCCAATGGGGTCACCATAAAAACACTTGCAAGAAATCCCTCCCAGGACCTCAATCAGGAGTGACAGATGTTGGGCAAAACTCCAAAACAACCCAATAGTAAACTATTAAGCCCTATTCTCATTTTTTTAGACCGTTCATTTATTGTATACACACATGTAATCCTTCAACTTGTAGGCAATTCCCGCAAAAACCACCTAGGTTTATTTCAAGGGTGGCAAAGGTCCAACGAGTGGGGATGGAGGCGTAAATGTGGCATCCTCGGTTGGCCCAAGTAATGTCATTCATTTATCCCATTTCTATCCAAAATCCTTGTTGTTAATTGCACGATATAATACATATATCTTGCAGGTTGTTCACAAAGAAGTTGTGAAAGAGGGAGGAGACCAACCCAATCCGGAAGCAATGAAGGGAGTACAAGCTGTGGGCGAAGAACCACCACCGGACCAAGAGGTATACAGTTTTACTCTTGTCAAAGGTAGAGTAGCCCTTTATGTCCACAAAATTCTTAAGTTTATTGATGTGTGCATATAGTGCCACTGTCCGTGGCACTCACCGGCACTGGTAGTTAGGGAAGGGGTCACACACATGCGTCAGGGAAAGATGTCCATGTCCACACTGTCATAAGCATGGACAGTCAATCATCCATTAATTTTGACAGTAATTTAGTCATGCATTTACAAAGGAGTCAATGAGACATGACGCAAGGCAGTGGACAATGAAGTTGGTCAATGTTGACAGAGAAGTTGGTAAATGAAATTTTTGGATGATGAAAATAAATCTCAGTCTATATTGTATTAACACACTCGCCATTAGTATGTTTGTCAATGTGAATGTGAACTTAGGGGAATGTCAATGTGATTCTTGCTTTTGAATGTGAATGTGAACTTAGAGGAATGTCAATGTAATTCAGGTGGTCCACTAGTAATGTTTGGAGCCATGGTGCAGGCAGTGGCTTTAATTGATATAGGTACTAATGCATCCAACTGTAGCCAGTGTTGGTACTTGTTGGCAAATTTTTATGAACTGTTGGGACTGGATGGGACTTGTGCTGGGACTTGCTAGGACTTGTTGGATTTAAACAACTATATTGATTGAAAGAAAAAAATTGTGTTGCTTTTGTTTTACCCAGTATGCCAAAATTTTGTTGAGGTTTTACATAAAGGAGTGACATATCTTGGTTTACCAGTACAACGAAGTCTAACTGTGGTTTAATTAACTAGCAAAGTCTAGCTGTGTTGATACCTCTTTGCAGAGAAGCAGATGAGTCCCGTTTGCGTGTATGTGAGAGCTTTCTTAGTCCACCTACGGGGATGGCTGATTCAACATCCTCTAATTCAAAAAACCTTGCATGGGATCCATGTGTGCTTCTGAGACTCCTTTCTTGATTTTTCACATCCATCTAATCTTTGAAGAATTTTTTTCTTTTCACTTCGATGGGGAATAAATTAGGTGGTTAGTTTTCCCGGTTTGTCTGTAATTTAAATAACTTATTTGTCTAGCAAGTCAAAGCTTTCTGCTCGGGATTTGTCTTGCTAAGGCACTCCATTACAGTAGAGTAATTTTCTCATTCCCAAAGTTTTCCATGTCCTCTATGCATGTTCTACTTCATTTTCCCACTTAACTCACTTCATATTCAACACATGGTTGGCAGTATCCGCCGAAACCGATACGTTTCGGCCGAAACGTATCAGTTTCGACCATAACCGAAACGATACCGGACCTGCTCACTGTAGCAGGTCCGAAACTAATAATAATAATAATTTTGATGGTTTCGGGCGAAACCGATACCGGTTTCGTCCGAAACTTACAAGTTTCGGGCTGAAACCAGACTGTTTCGGCCCGAAACCATCCGATTTTGGCAGAAACCCACGTGAACTTCACTTCCTGATCTCCCTCAGATCTGAGAGAGAATTTCTGGGTGGTGCTGCAGGGTGAGGGGCTGCTGGGTGCTGCTGCTGAGGGGCTGCTGGGTGCTGCTGCAGGGTGAGGGAGTGTCTCCGCCACAGGGTTTGCTGTTGCTGCCGCCGCCGCCGTAAAGAAGTGTTGTGTGTAGCTGCGTTCTCTTGAGGGAGAGGTTGGGGTTTATTTTGTTTTTTATTTTTTGGGTTGGTTTGAAAGTGTTTTTTGTTGTAGGTTAATTTAAACAATGAAATATGTTAAGACTCCAAATTAAACCCTAATTAGTTCCTTAAATTTAGGACTTTTATCTAATTAGGTTTAGTTAGCGTCAATTGAAGCTCAATCATGCTTCATTGAAGAATTTAGGGTGAGAAAATACTGGTAATTAATTTTTATGAAGAGTCATTAGGGTAAAATTGATAATTAAGCCCTAATTACACCCTTAAATTTGGGACTTTTCTCTAATTAGGCTTAGTTAGGGTCAATTGAAGTTCAATTAAGCTTCATTGAATAATTTAAGGTGGAAACATGCTGGTAATTAATTTTTATGAAGGGTGATGAGGGTAAAATTGATAATTAAGCCCTAATTACACCCTTATACTTGGGGCTTTCCTCTAATTAGATTTAGTTAGGGTCAATTGAAGCTCAATTAAGCTTCATTGAATAATTTAGGGTGGGAGTATGTTGGTAATTAATTTTTATGAAGGGTAATTAGGGTAAAATTGATAATTAAGTCCTAATCACACACTTAAATTTGAGACTTTCTTCTAATTAGGTTTAGTTAGGGTCAATTAAAACTCAATTAAGCTTCATTTAATAATTTAGGATGAGAACATGCTGGTAATTAATTTTTATGAAGGGTGATTAGGGTAAAATTGATAATTAAGCCCTAATTACACCCTCAAATTTGGGACTTTCCTCTAATTAGGTTTAGTTAGGGTCAATTGAAGCTCAATTAAGCTTCATTTAATAATTTGAAGCTCTATTATATTGAATTGTATTTTTTTCATTGTACTTACAACTATTTATCTTTGACTGTCTTAATGCAGCACCATGCCTAGACGTGAACAAAGTCAGGAGCAGCAAAGGCAGGAGGATCCGGGGTGGGCCCACCTCTCCCTAGTTCATACTGGGAGAAGAAAAGTGAAATGCAATTATTGTGGTAAGGAATTACTAGAGGAAAGTAACATTTGGCAGGGATAAGAGGTGAGGTGAGATAATGTGACAGATGTCCCTGAGAGGTCCGAGAAGAAATGCGCCAGTGCCTTCTAGGCAAAAAGGAGAGGATGTAACAAAAAGGTGAAGATGAGGCTGAAATTGTTGAGGAGATTTCGGACAGAAGGGGAAGGAGGGATGATGATGAGGAAGGCACTGAGGATTCAGATCCAGAGCTGACTGAAGCAATAGAACGTGAACAAACCGCTCGAAGGAAAGGAAAAGCACCTATAGGTTCAGGGACCTACTCTAGTACAGCTGCACGACGTCCTGACACTGGTGCTGTCCCGCAGACAGGAGGCCCCATGGACTGCTATCTGCACAGAAAGCCCCATGCTACACAACCTAAAATCAAGCAAGCATTGAGTGGGGTAAAAAAATCAGCAGAAGTTGCAGGACATGCATTTAAAAGTATCTGCAAATGATTTTTTCATGCAGGTGTCCCTATACATGCAACTGAAAGTGAATATTTCCAACCTATGCTAGATGCCATAACAGATGCTGACCCTGACTTGAAGGCCCCGTCACGTCGAGACATATACGGGCGTGGCCTTGAGGGAGAGGTTGAGGAGCTCCATGACTAGGTTAAAAGATTCAAACATATATGGATGGAGAGAGGATGCATCATCATGTGTGATGGCTGGACTGGTACCACGAAGAAGTCCATGATTAACTTTTTGATCTATTGCATCGAAGGTACAGTATTTGTTAAATCTGTAGATGCATCAAATTATGAAAAAAATGTCAATTATTTGTTTCATTTGATGGATAAGATGGTAGACCAAATTGGAGAGGACAATGTTGTACAAGTAGTGACTGATAATGAAGCCAGTTATAAGGCTGTAGGGAAGAAATTGACGTAGAAGCGTAGGCATTTATATTGGCTCCCATGTGCAGCACATTGTCTGGATCTGATACTTGAAGACATAGGAAAAGAAAATAATGTGAAGAAGACAATTGACAGGGCACAGAAAATCACCCAGTATATTTATGGCCATCCTAGCATATTGAATATGTTCAGGGAGCATGCAAGTGGGGGGCGAGATATCAGCCGTGCAGAGCCAACCAGATTTGCTTCGAATTTTATTTCTTTGGAGTCTTTGCACAGGTATAAGATTGAGCTCAATTCTTTCTACTTTATCCTTATAGTTATGATCCGTATTTGATTCAAATTGTATTTCTTTGGAGTCTCGACACAGGTATAAGAATGAGTTGAAAGCTTTCATGTACCACAATGGCCTGCGGGAATACATAGACAAGTCCAATGTTGATGCTCAGATGGATTATTTGGATGTCTGTCACATCGTGGAAGATAACAAATTCTGGGGCAGGGTCTCACGGTACATGAAAGTAGTCACACCCCTCGTAAAAATCCTAAGAATGGTGGATGGCGATGAAAAGAATGATATGGGATATCTGTACAAGGCCATGGACCGTGCCAAATTAGAGTTGCAGGATTCCCTTCCCAGAGAATATGCAAAGTGATGGAAAATTATTGACCATAGATGGGACAACACATTACATCACGACTTGCATACAGCTGGTGAGTGATTAATTGTATTGATACATTGTTCTTTAGGGGCAAGTTTGACTACACGTTAGAGTAACACGGTTAGGATAAGCACAGGTAGGGTACCATGGGAGTTAGCTTGCTCTACTTTGATAACTGCCACTTACTCTTGCTAGGTTAAAACCGAGTAGGTCGACCATATACCCAAATTCACTGAACAGCTCTGCACCAGACCTATCTCTGGGACCTGGGCATAGGTCGGGGGTAGGTCGACCTACCCAAGTCCCAGGGATACCCTGGGCATAGGTCGACACCCCTGGGTAATGGGTATAGGTCGACCTCGTGTGACCCATTCCGTCTCTTAATTTGAGCAAGTCACCCGCCCTGGGATATCTCATCCCTGTCGACTTTAATCATTTATCAAACTCGCCCTAGGTTATTTTATATCCAACATTTAGTTAATTATACACAAATGCAGGTTATTTCCTCAACCCTCGATTTATGTACAATGCCAATGCACATGTTGATGGCGACGTGCTCCAAGGCACTTTAAAAGTCATTGGTCATTTATCGAGGACATCAGAAAAGAGACTTCAGCCCGAAGTAGAGGTTGGCATTTATTGATTTTATCAATAAGACGTATAGAATTTACTTAAGCCATTATGTTAATCTATTACTTTATCTTTGTAGATGAACAATTATAGAATTGGGCCGATCTGAGCCCGACCTGCGAGCAATCCGGATTCGTTATTATTTCACATGTTTAATAGTTTATGTTTAAAGTGTTATTTTTTAAGGGGTTTTGTGCAATGTCCATGGGAAACCCTACTTCTTTCCCTCTTTCTCGCGCAAGATCCCAGGGAGGCGGAGGAGGAGAGAAGGTGGCACCTGCCTGTGGTGCGGCAGTGGAAAAGAACAGAGGCGTAGGAGGAGGAGGTCAACGGTTGCGTCGCTTCTTCTTCGAAGGAGGACACCCCGAAGAAGCCCCGGCCGAAGAGTCCTGGCCAATCCTGGGTCGGTATCGTGCCAGATCGGCTGAGTCGGCCCAATCTGTCCCGAGTCAGGGTGATCTGAATCGACCCAACCAATGCTGGCCTGGGCTTGGACAAGGTCGGCTCGGGATCGGATCGGACCGCCCAAAATCCGATCAAATCGGGCGATCTTATCCGATCCGATTCTACCTTCCTTGGTTTTCCACCTTCTAATTAATCTTAATGAGACCAAATTTCACAATGTTATCTTGGCCAAGTTTTGCCAAATAATTGAATCCTTCACTAGATTTATCTGACCCTAAATTGATGTGATGATACTCAAAAGACCATGGTAAATTACTAATCCATCATGAGTTACTAGCAATACAATCACATCCATACAAGGCACCAATTTAGTACATTGAAAGATCGATGCATATTGGTTTGACTCTGACAGAAAGATCAAGTCAGTAAACTTTCTTTAACAAGAATAAGCCAACTCATGCCAACTCATATAGACCAAACTCAAGAATTGTAGAGTTGAAAAACCAATCCAACTCATTCGAGTCTATCCAAGTCGGCAAACTTGGATACAACTAATCCTATGAATTTGCAGGTGAACGAAATCTATGCATTTTATGTATAAATGCAGACAATATCCATCAAAGACACTAGAAAAGCTAGAGCACAAAGTTGAATCCTTGTAGTAATGCGGGCTAAAAACTAAACTTTCTCTAGAACATGATCTGCAGTTGATGTATGGAGTGGTTAGAAAATTCAGCTTGCCAACAAAATCTAACCACTAGGGTTCCCAGGGATGTTTACATTCCTTGATTGTATTAAACAAAAAATATATAACAAGTCATGCACAGGGATCGGACTACCAATAATTGTCTGGGAATGTCTGTTTAATAAACTTTCAAAATAACAAGTTGGAAAGCAAATGTTGGGTGATGGAAATGTGCATAGGATGAGAACAGGTGGACATGATGCTAAGGGAGTTGAATACAAGAGTTGTAGAGGAAAATTGGAAATAGTGCTAGGGCAACATTTGAAATAAGCGGGTCAAATCCAGTGTAAGATGGCCCTGGTCCTCATTTCCGTACTGGGTTAAAAATCTGAAAGAAAGGAGGTAAGTTAAAGATGGGGCGGCATAGGAAGAAGCCAAGAGAAGTCCCCAGATAGGGGACAGACATGAGGAAACAAAATGAAGAAATACCTGTTTTCCTTAGCACCAATTAATTGTCCAACTTGAAGCTCAAAACATAGAGTAATATAGTAAAGTAAGATAAAATATGAAATATTTAAAATGCAACATTTAAGATCTCAAGAGAAACTAATTATCCAAACGGAATTCTTCAATGCATATCACAGAACATAAATTTCATGACGGGAACAATCCCCATACTTTAAGAGGAAGACTTCTTTCTCGGCCAGATGGATTGATCAAACCCTTTTCTTTCAAGGATTCCAGTGATACTTCATCACCTTCTTGGAATCCACAAGCTTCAATGTCTTTCAGATTAACTGGAACACACTTTGGCAAACCCGCATGCATCCCTGATAGTAGGGGAAAAAAATCGAAGATCACAATGAGCACCAAATTCAAGCAGAAAATGAAACTATATTGAGTGACAACAATGCAGGACCAAGAAATAGACATTAGATATGCCACATGTTCAAATAAGAGAGAAGAAAAAGACAGCGATAGAACTTCTATCAAAAGTGGTTGGTATGATGACCATTGGATAAAGGATTCTATAGGATGTTTATCTGCCTCCAAGAAGTACATGCAACAAACATGATGAAGTAAACCTTTTGGCGACAAGCAGTGAAATTTTGTTAGGGCAGGTGTGAGCATGCAAGACAAGGACCAATTGTTCAGCTTACTGCAAAATTCATGTGCTTTGAAAATCTTTGCCAAGGAAATAATTAAAACAACATCGATTGTACACATTTTACATTTAAATATATTTTACAAAATTTTCATAAATACAGATTTTGCAATAAATAGCCATAACAACCACATCATCAGTAAGCTGCCGAGCCAAGTTGTCTCATATGTATTAACGCAAACATCATTTATAGCCTGCATATGAAAAAAATACATCATACAGTTCGTACATAAAAAGTGAGCTTGATTTACATTTGCAAGTTCCTTTTCCCTAGTTCCAGTGTTACCCAGACACTCAAATTTTGCAGTGGGTATCAGGTCCATGGGGAAAAAACTTGAACAGTATGCAGAACACTATCTCATACATATGTTATATTGAACTGAGTTGCTTATCTTATGAAGAAAATTCAAATGCAATAAATTGTATATGACATGGAGTGTTCTGCTTAAAAGGGAGTTAAAATACAAAACCAAAGTCATTATCTAACATCAGATATGCCATTGACACAAAGAAATCACAAGGGAAAGGAAGAAGCAGGCCATCAACGTCGCCAAATAACCTGATACATCATTCCATGTGGCTGCTGGATTTGCCTTAGATTCACTTAATTGGGGTCTAAACCAGTTTTAACTGCAATATTAGTGGGTGCTCTAGGCATTGTGTATGTCATATACTTTCAAAGCAATGGATCAGACCAGATTGCCTTTTTCAAGTGTAGAATGGGTTCTGTTTCTGCTTGTAATTTTTCTTTAACATTAGTCTCCAATGTTGTTACTGCCTGGCTACCACTTAGAGCTTAGGACAATTTCTTTATGATTTCAGTGGAAGCTCTTAACAAATAAGCAGAAAGACATTAAGTGGATGACTACTTATGAAAAATTAAACTGCATAACTGAAGGAGAGTACTTCTTTCCTTCCTTAATCAATTGTTCAAGATGCACTTAGAGATAATATAAGTGCAATTACAGATAGACCTATACCATGATTCAAGAAAATCCATGACATTTATATATGGCTTATCATATGGACTACTATACAAAAGATAGAGTAGCAAAAAAGAGTCTAAAAAATTATGAAATAGAGTTGAATGCCAATTTCATCATCTGCATATCATTACTCACTGTACTTTTAGCATGATTCTTTGGCAACCTCTTCACTCAACCTCTGTTATGACCAAAAGAAAAAGCTAATCCTCAATGGAAGACCCTGAACTTAATTAATCAAATCATACGTTCAATGAGACCATCTACATTTCATACCCTCGTTGCCTATCGTTCTCCCTCTTAAGTTTTTCTTCACCTCCCCCTTGTCCTTGAAAGATGATCCACAGATTGTTTTCGTTTTTAAATGGTCCTACCCAACTTCCTTACCATTGCAACTTCGCAATTACATTCTGCTCTAACTGATGAACCTAAATCAGTTTTACCTGATGACCCCAAATCATACATGGAACTTCCTATTCATATTCTTTTCTCAGATGTAAACATTATTCTAATCTTTTACACGATCAAGCTATTGGGGAAAGACAGTTCACAAATCTTAAGGTATAAAAGATAAGATACGTGTGTAAGAATCCGCAAAACCTCCACACAATTATCGGCATGCTTTATCCTGGGCAAAGAGTCTAGCATCTAAGCGCAATTCAAACATCAACCTGCTGTCCACATCATATCCACAGATTAACAACAGGAAAGAAAGACAAGTAGACGGTTACCTCCGGCAATCCCACGGAGCTTGGGTATGCGGCGATAGAGCGGCATCTGCCCGCCTTCGAACCCCTTGCGCACGCCGGGGCCCGACCGCGACTTCTGGCCCCTCATGCCGAACCCGCAGCTGCCGCCTTGCCCGGCGGCGTAGCCTCTCCCCTTCCTCTTGCCCTTCTTCCGCGACCCGGGCTGCGGGGCGAGGTTGTTGAGCCGAAACCGGCCGGCGGGGGAAGACGAGGACGCGGCGAGGGCAGAAGCCGCAGCCGAAGCCCTGAACGGAGCAACAGGTCTCCTCTGCACGACGCGGAGGCCTGTTCCAGCCGAGGAAGGGAACGCCGAAAGGTAGCCAGGCCGGAGTTGCCGCACGCTTCCCTGCGCCAGAAGAAGACGGAGTGAGAAGGGAAACATGAGAGAACGAAGAGGTGGAAGAATGTGGCTGGGCGGTGGCGAGAGGTCGACCTTGAACTGTGAAGGGAGCCGTAGGGTGGCGGCAGCAGGGGTGGAGGAGGGAAGGGAGAGCAGGGCGGCCATGGCGCCCGGGACCGGAGGAGACGACCGCCTGCACCAGAGTGGATGGGGATAGAAGGGTGAGGAGTCCTAGCAGTTTTGATTGGGGAGTGCCTCGGGTTTGGCTACACCGTAGCATGTAGAGAGGTCAAGCGATCACCAAGTGTGGCCTCCACAGTGGCCTCACTAGCGGCCACGCTAGGTAGTTTGTTCGAAGAGTAACACTTTGGTCGTGCCATGTAGCAGAAAATACCTTACAATCCCCTGTGACTGTCAGATGAGTTGAAAAATATTGAAGACCACTAAAATATAGCTCAAATGATTAAAATATAATTTATATGACTAAAATATAGAGCATATATGTATATAAATATATTTCAATCTTATTATCTATATTTAAATTATGAGTCATAGTTTAGTCATCTACAATATTTTTCAATTTTTTAAAAACTTCACATAATGCATGGGTCTATGTGTGATCACATAGAATTACTTGTGATCAAGGCAATTATAACCCCAGTTTCTTTTCCACCATGTGGCCCATTCAAAATAGATTTTGCTGCACTCTGAGATGCGCAAAAATTATTACCCTCGTTTAAAACTCCACTTTTAGTCGGATGTACTTAGTTTGTCACAAACGCAAAGTTTGGGAACATTTTTGGTTGATGGATTAAGATTTAAAACTCGTATTAGTGAAGTATAACTTTCGGTAGTTAAAGGCCAATAGTGAATATATTGCTTGGATAGTTTATAATAGATCTTTGTTTTAATTTATATGAACTATGCCCACTTTTTTTAATAAGTTTCAATTCTTCCATGAGCATTGTAGTCCATTCATTTTAAAACTACTCATTCTGACCATTGGAATTTATATATCTTTCTTCGTAAAAAAACCATCTCACCTAGTTTTGGGAGAAGATGTGTACTTTTTCATATTCTCTCTCTCTCCCTCTCACACACACACACACGCACGCACGCACACACAGATTTTAGATTGCTAGAAAACTTTAATATATTCAATTTATATGGAATTAGAAACAATGCTACAACCTTCAGTCTAACTTCTTATAGGCGATACAAGTTGGACGATACATCGTCTAAGTTTTAAAAGTAGATGAAAGATTATCTAACCCGCAAAGAAATAGACGATAGATCACTTAAACGAAAAATTAGATGATATATTATCCAAAATCACTAAGGACAAATGCTATCGCCTAATTTCAAACCATCTCGTCTAACTTGAACATAGACAATAGCCGTATCGTCTAAATGAGAAGTTAGACGATGCAACTTCTATCTTTCAAACCTAGTTAAATAAATTACTTTCTGATCATGCTTCATCTAATGGTGCTAAGCAATAGAACTACAGTGGAGCTAGAATGCAAACATTTAGACGCTACAGCGTCATGCGAGGTAGACGATGTTCTTATCGTCCAAACTGCATAAAATACTTAAAGGGTATAAAACTTGAATGATACAAGTCTTGACAAAAATTTATAGCACTAACCACTTCACCAGCTATATACATCTTGCATTAAATGCATAGTAGTTGTTATATATTTTAATCTCTGGGCATATATGATATAAAATACCATGTTCTCAATATACTTTATCATCTTTTGTCGGTGAGATATGCTTTATTTGCATGGCTAAAATTATTTTATTCATATATTCAAATGCTAAAGCACACATTTCAAATTTTACTGTTTTACCTCACGTCACTCTAATAGCTATATATGGAGGAAATACTTTTAGTATATTTATAAGATATACAAGTTGCGATGACAGAGACGTCAAACACGTAAATGGAAAGATATCCAGACAGGTATATCTACGACAGAAGCCTGACTCACCTACCACTTGCACATAGACTTGGGCATGTAAAAGTGGAGTTCTAAGGATGAATCAAAGCTACTGAACATTGCCACCGGAGGATGGATTGTTGAAGGCAAGATGTATCTAATGAATAGAAGATCCACGAGTTTATAAATACCCCCCACCCCCCGTTCAAGGAAGAAAGGAGACGTTCCAATTGAGCATAAACACACATCTCTTGTAATCCAACGATCCCAGAGCAACGCTAAGTTTCTGGCGTAGTCACACCATGAGAGACTTCACTCCATTCACTATGATCCCTTAAGTCTCTCATTCCAAGAAGCAATCAAGAGGAGGAAGCATTTGCACTACATCGACATTCTTCATTCCCTTCTCTTCCTATCTGTTGTTGTATTCATTTATTTCTTTGAATGTGTAACCGTCTTCAAGATAGGACTCAAGGGCATTTGTTGCTCTCGGGGACAGCACTACATGTGCCAAGTCAGTTCGCTTATACTTGAATTAGTTGGGCACTAGTTCTTGGAAAACTAGTGAGGTGCGAAATTGCCTATGGAAAAACTAGGTCACTTTGTATGACTGAGTGATTTGTTAAAATCTGGTCAAAATCAATTGGATTGCTTGTTTCTAAAAAATAAGCAGGAAAGTTGGCTAAAATCTGATCACATTACAACAAACTAGACATATACCTACATTTTAAAATCATAGATATAGGCCCAAACACCATCGGTAAAGCCTTTATCTATGTTTCCTTACGACAGTTGAAAAACGTTGAGTTTGCTCGCGTGACTATAACTTATGCCTACACTTTTTTGAACCGTCAATATAGGTCAACCTATATCTGACGGTAAATATAGTCCAAAAAAATCATCGATAAAGATCATATATATATATACGAATATGAGAGGATTTACCTATGGTCATAAAACATACATATTACCTTTAGTCACTTATTTAAAAAAACCATAGGTATAAGAATTAGTGTCAATTTTTTAGAACTATAGGAAAAAGAATTATCGTCGATTTATAAAAACCCTTGGTAATTTTTAATTTTTTTCCATATGTAGTTATTGTTGGGTAGATACCTAAGTATTAATTTTAACCTTGATGATTGTTGGGCAGATATCCATATATTAACTAATTATAGTGATTTTGGTAATAACAAAATCTTGAATTAACAAAACCTTTAAATAACAAAGTCTTCAATAAACAAACCCCTGGGATGACAAATACTTAAGTTAGAAGAAGAATAAATTTAAAATTAAGCTAAATATAACATAGACGCAAGGAAACAAAGCTAAGTAACACTTAGGCGCAAGAACACTCAGCAAAGTTTCACTTAGTCGAAAGAACGTTCACTTAGTCGTAGAAACTTAGAGCTATGTTCACTTAGTCGCAAAAACTCAGCTAAAGTGTCATATAGTCGAAAGAATATTCACTTAGTCACAGGATCTTAGAGCTATGTTAACTTAGTCACAAAAATAAAATCTAAGTTTCGCTTAGTTATAGAAACTCAAAACTATATTCATTTAGTCGAAAGACTATAAGACTGCCTATCATAACAGATAGTCAGACAAAGATCGTCTATAATCAATCGACTATCTCAATCTTAAAAGATCACATGACTATATGAAGCTTGACATAGCTAATCACATAGGCACACATAATCATAGACTATCTCTTATCTTCGCCTATTTTAAGACAATCTTCACTCAAATCTTTGACTATATTTTTATAACTATGATAGCTGCAAACCAACTACTATATCAAAAGTCACTTGGTCGACGATGTTAATGAAAATATCATCTCCAATTCTTCAGCATCAGAATCCAAAGAGGAAGCTAATTTGCCTTGATGGCTAGCAACAACGAAGAGTTAGATCATGTATATAATTCTGTCGTTAGCTCAGATTCTGATTCTGAATATTCATTACAAGGTGCATTATAAGAACTATGCGGAAATTTTAAAACAATAAGCAAAGAACTCAAAATCTCAAAATAGAGCATCAGAAATTAATTGATGAAAAATATCCACACTGTAACATCTCAATGATTAAAATTAATGCATTAACTAAAGAAAGTGAAAAGTTAAAAGATGAACTAAAAGAAAGCCGTGAAGAACTAAGGCAAGTACCATCTTAATAACTGAAAATATAGACTTAATCAAGAGTAAAGATAATGAATTATTGATAAAAAAAATATGAAAATTTTGAATTTAAGATAAGTGAAATATATCTTAAGAAAATTTTAAAAGTATTCACTGTAAACACGCTACTTTAGATAGTATTGTGAGTAAATCTCATATTACACTATGATGTCCACAGTGGCTCGCACATTTGAGTTATTTGGGTGATTTCCTATTTTTCTGGTATTTTTTCCATTTTTAGAAATTTTTTGGAAAAAAGTCTTAAACGCGGCAGCCTAGAGGGACGCCTTCTTTAAAAGGTGTCACCTACCCAAGATGCCTTCATTCAAACCCAGGTCCGACACGACGGCGGTGCTCATAAATTCAAAATAAAACACGTCTTGCTGACCCGGTGCCTTTGTAAAGAGACAAGAAAATAACTCGCATTCAATCTGTCGACGTCCTTTGTCGCCGTATTTATGGACGAATTGTAATATCCCGGACCTTTCGGATCCTTCTTCGTGGGTCCCGGATCTGGTTGTTCGGAGTGTCCGGCTCCGTTGTGTCCGAAATTTCGTTTCGATCATCTTTCGTGTTCGGATCGGCGTGATCCGGAGTTGTTTCGGAGGCCTGGAGGTTTCCGATTTCCGGTGTGTGTTTCGGCAATTCCTTCGGAACCTCGCTGCGGGTGAATCGGGTCGTTCACCTGGGCACGAGTGGTACCGTTACGATCGGTGCGTCCCGAGGATTCCGGAAATATAATTTTCTATTTTTCGGTATTTTCTGGGATTTTCTGGATTTTCCTATAAATATCCCCCCCTATTTTCTCTCTCTCCCCCACCTTCTTCTTCTTCTTCCTCCTTTCTCCCCCACCATGAGCACCACCCCCCCTCTTCCTCTCTTCTTCGTCCGGTGAGACCGCGGCGGCGTCCCCTCCGGCTGCAGACGGCACGGGGCGACGGCGTGGTGACGACGGCGGCGACGAGGTGATCGTGGAGGCGTTCGTGGGTCGTGGGAGCTCAAGGAAGAACGAGGGTTTTCAAAGCATTTTCTTGCAATCGGGGACGATCCAGCGGAGCATTCGCTCCATTGAGGTAGGGTGACGTTCCCTAGCTCCCCGCCGTTCATTTCCGCGGTTTATAGGCCGAGGGCCGCCAACATGTTCTGACGAACCAAGTGCACCACATCCACGCATTGCTGCACCAACTTTGGTCCCGTCACAACACGCTCACCAACCTCAAACCAATCAAGTGGAGTCCAGCAAGGACGCCCATACAGAGCCTCATAGGGAGCCATACCAATGCTCGAATGATAGCTGTTATTATAGGCAAACTCCACCAATGGTAGGTAATGAATCCAACTCCCCTGCCACTCCAGGCAGCAGGATCTCAGCATGTCCTCCAAAGTCTGGATGGTCCTCTCAGACTGACCATCAGACTGAGGATGATACGCCGAGCTAAAAGCCAACTCCGTGCCAAGAGCTCGCTTGAAACTCCTCCAGAATCCAAAAGTGAAGCGCGGATCCCGATCTGACACGATCGAAACGAGAATCCCATGCAACGGCACGATCTGCTCCACATACAAACGAGCCAACTTGGACACGCTCCAGCTGACTTTGACCGGTAACAACCGAGTCACCTTCGTCAGCCGATCCACCAGCAACCAAATACTATCCTGCCCACCCGGGGTCCTCGGCAACCCCACCACAAAATCCGTGGTTACGTGGTCCCACTTCCATGCAGGAACATCCAAGGGCTGGAGAGTACCTCCTGGTCGCTGATGCTCCGCCTTCACTTGCTGACAGATCAGGCAGAAGAGCTACGCTGACCGTAGGAGGCAGCCTCTCCAGTTCGCCGTGGGCGATCATGTGTTCTTGAGAGTTTCTCCGATGAAGGGGGTGATGCGTTTTGGACGGCGTGGGAAGCTGAGTCCCCGCTATATTGGTCCTTTTGTGATCTTGGAGAGCATCGGTGAGGTTGCTTATCGGTTGCAGTTACCCCTTGAGTTGGCATCGGTGCATGACGTGTTCCACGTCTCGATGTTGCGAAAATATGTGCCCGATGACTCTCATGTGCTCGAGATTTCTGTTTGGCCTGAGGTGACTCCAGATCTCTCTCTCCCAGAGTTTCCGATCCGCGTGGAGGATAGGCGAGAGCAGCACCTGCGGAACAAGGTCATCCCCTTGGTAAAAGTGGTGTGGCAACGACACTCTGGTGATGAGGCTTCTTGGGAACGTGAGGACGAGATGCGTCAGCAGTTCCCTTACCTGTTTGAGTGAGTCTTCCTCTTCTTTCCCCTTGGGTTGTTCCCAATTTCGAGGACGAAATTCCCTAAGGGGGGAGGGCTATAATATCCCAGACCTTTCGGATCCTTCTTCGTGGGTCCCGGATCTGGTTTTTCTGAGTGTTCAGCTCCGTTGTGTCCGAAATTTCGTTTCGATCATCTTTCGTGTTCGGATCGGCGCGATCCGGAGTTGTTTCGGAGGCCTGGAGGCGTTCCGCGGCTTTTCCGCGCGTGTTTTCCGATTTCCGGTGTGTGTTTCGGTAATTCCTTCGGAACCTCGCTGCGGGTGAACCGGGTCGTTCACCTGGGCACGAGTGGTACCGTTGCGATCGGTGCGTCCCGAGGATTCCGGAAATGTAATTTTCTATTTTTTGATATTTTCTGGATTTTCTGGATTTTCCTATAAATACCCCCCCTATTTTCTCTCTCTCCCCCACCTTCTTCTTCTTCCTCCTCCTTTCTCCCCCACCGTGAGCACTGCCCCCCCCTCTTCCTCTCTTCTTCGTCTGGCGAGACCGCGGCGGCGTCCCCTCCGGCTGCAGACAGCACGGGGCGACGGCGTGGTGACGACGGCGGCGACGAGGTGATCGTGGAGGCGTTCGTGGGTCGTGGGAGCTCAAAGAAGAACGAGGGTTTTCAAAGCATTTTCTTGCGATCGGGGACGATCCGGCGGAGCATTCGCTCCATTGAGGTAGGGTGACGTTCTCTAGCTCCCCGCCGTTCATTTCCGTGGTTTATAGGCCGAGGGGAGGCCGAGAGGGGCGTGATTGAGCGGGTTTGGGGTTTTCCATGATTTGGGGAGAGCTCACCCGATCTATGGATTTGATGCATGATTTCACGTTTTGATGGCCTAGAATCATGCTAGGGGTCCCTAGGGGTCTTCCCCTTTGATTTCCCCCTCTCCGGTGGAGGCACGGGGGCGTGGTCGAAGTTTTTGGGCGGTTATGCCGTTTTCGCCGTCGGGTGCGTGTAATGGTCCTTCCAGGGACCGTTACATGATGTAACGCGCCTTGGAGGGGCCGTTACATGCCCTTTGTTAAGCCTTTGGGGGTCAGGGACTGTAACGGTCCCCCGATAGACCGCCATTTGGGTGTGATGCGCCTGGGAGGGTGCGTCACACGCACTTTGTTAGCCTTTGGGGTCAGGGGCTGTGACGGTCCCCCGATAGACCGCCACAGCCATGTGACGCGCCTGGGAGGGTGCGTCACAGCCCCTGTTAACCAGCTGGGGGCTGGGAGTGTGACGGCCCCCGCCAGACCGTTACATGCCTGTAACGCGCCTGGGGTGGACCGTCAGAGGCATTCGACCGTTGGTTTCTGACCGTTGATTTGACCGTTGGGGGTCAAGGCGTGTGACGCACCAGGACTGGCGCATCACAGCCTTGTGACGGCCCAGGGTGGGTGCGTCAGAGCCGTTTTACCCCCAGGAAGTGTAACGCCCCTGGGCTGGGCCGTTACGTTCTGTGACGCACCTGCTTAGGCGCGTCACAGTCTGTAACGCGTCAGGGCAGGCGTGTTACATTCTGTTTTGGCACTGAGAGTGTGACGGCCTGCGTAGGACCGTCAGGCTCCATGTGACGGTCCCGCCTAGACTGTCACGTGCCTGTGACGGTCCAGGGGTGGACCGTCAGGCGCCTGGTTGCCCCGAGAGGGCTGCAACCCCGTTTCTAGTCCGACTGTGGCCACCGTGCGACGGGGCCGGTACGTGGGGTGGTCCCCGTACGTCGTCGGATGCGGACGTTATTTTTCGTTGACTTTAGAGTCTACTCCTTCAGTGACCCTCCACTAGTCGTAGCCTACCAGTACGCGTGTGCTGGTCGCACCAGGGAGTGGTGTACGGGCTGACCCTTAGAGACGGTTTGTGGACCGGTTACCGTTGGGCCCTACGTCTTGTAGCCAGAGTCCGGCTGAGGGGGAAACCGGTCAGAGGGCCAGACCAGGGACGCGCGGTCTGTGTGTGCACACGTGGTTGGGGGCGGTTGGACCCACGTCGACGGGCGTGGACCCAGCTAGTCACTTGTTTGTGGTTACTTGTGCGGTGTTCGTGCCTTGGGTAGGCGCTACCACGTCAGGCAGTTCACCTGCGGTGCGGTGTAAGACGTCAGGGGACGCTACCGGCTGTGCTTCTAGTGGGAGGTACTCCTGTCGAGTACGGAGTGTCAGACTGTCAGTTTCGTGGCTTTGACCTTTGAGTTTTTCCGGGTCGACCGTTGAGCTTCGGTTGTCTAATCGTGGCACGTGTGTCGGTTTACGTGCCGTAGGGTCTTTGTTGTGTAGAGTACAGGACTTTCCTTTCCGAGGTACTCTCCTACCGCTAGCGTAGTGGTTTCCCGTTTTACGAGGTAGGGTTTGAGTGATCCCTACTAAGTCTTGTTCCGAGACTCATTCCCTGCGTGTTTTCACAGTGTTTCAGGTGAGGCGCCACCCCAGGGGAGCGCATCTGGGGTGCCGCGTGGTGCGGGTGCCCAAAAGTAGTGCCAGAGGTCAGAGCCGGCATATGCCCCGTGTAGCTGTACTTTTCTTTCTTGTCTCTGTACTAGTTGTGGACTACTATTGTTATTTTGTGGACCATGTAAAATGCTAATTTATTTCCTGCTTAATATTATAACTGTTTAATTTCTGCAATTACTTGTGATACTTGTGTAGTTTCCACACCATCCTTCTAACCCTTCCGAGTCTTCGGACTCGTGGGTGGCGGTGCGAGTCTCGGGTTATCGGGCCTTCCCGGTAATCGGATTCTCGGGTCGTTACACGAATGTGGGCGCATCTTGCACTTTGGACGCATTTAAAGATTGTGGAACCCACTCGCATTCAATCTGTCGACGTCCTTTGTCCCCGCATTTATGGGTGAATGTGGGGGCATCCAGAACCTTGGACGCGTCCAGATTGTAGGACGCGTCTAATTAAATAAAATCATTTTTAATAAATAAAAGCGTCAGGTCAGCGGGACACGTTCACATGAACACGTCCTAGACCTAAGACGTGTCCATCATAAGTTTGCCTATAAATAGAAGACCCCTGTTGGGTCCCGTAGTGTAGGAATGCAGATCTAGAGGGGGGATGAATAGATTCTTCTAGTAAAAATTATGTCCAATTAAAAACATAAACTAGCACACAGCAGAATTAACAATATTGATAAGATTGATGAATTTAATCTAAATAGATTTAAACTTAATTCACTCAATCTCACCGAGCTCACACGATTGCATAAATAGATAAGATAGTGAATCACACAATCACAAAGATCAAACCACAAGACACGGGAGTTTTTAAGGTGGTTCGGGACCACGACGGGCTCCCTACGTCCACCCCTCACCAGACCGGTGAGGCTTCACTACTGTAAAAATAGCCCGGGGATAAATCCCCACACACACACGGAGCCAGGCTCCAGCACACACATGTAGGGCGAAGCCTACACAACCACATGGGAGTAAACTCCCAACCACACACGGGGAACACACCCCAAAATACGTCCAAGCACACACGCGGATATGCTCTGCATAAATCGACACATACACGTCAACACACACACTCGGAGAACCCTTTCTCCGAACACCCATACAAAGTATTCTCTCAAAAGTATATGAAACAAAGACATATATATGCTATGACCTCCTAAAACAAATTCTATAGATGGAAACTAGAAAGATGCATCAAAGATAGAGCTCCCCCTTCTTCAACAAAATCTGGTTTTCCTAGGCTCATTGACGGATGATCATGATTTTGACATCATCTTCTTCCTCTCCTCGTGCCGCTCCTCTTTTCCTTCTTCCACGTGCTTCAGATCCTCACGGTGGTAGATCATATCCTCCTTGCAAGAGCTCCACCACGTTTTCCCTCTTTTCTTCACCTATACGAAAGAATATATGAGCATTAGAATTGTTGTATCACAAAAATCGCAGCTCATATATATGTGTAAGAGAGAGTGGACAAAAGACATATAAAGTCCTCCAAAAATGTCTTAAAGCAGATTTTCAAGCTCTATCAACAAAGATTTTGAGAAATCAGAATGAGGAAGATTTTGCAGTGATTAGAGCTCCCCCTTGTCTCTCCTTCGAACATATTTGAATGCTTCTGCAGTATGAATCCGTTCTTGAAGAAAGTTGATCAATTCTTGCATGGACGATGATTGTATCTTGAATTTCCACGCAGCTTGTAGTAGAGGATCGTTTGGGAACTTGAACCTTCGTTCTTCCCTTCACATATAAGCTCAGAATAATGTGGAAGAAGCCCCTGGAGCAGTTGCTGCGTCCCTGCACTCACAAGAGTAAGAACAAGAGAAAATATTTTAGATTTCACTTCTTAATTAGGGTCCGTGACCCAAAGAGATGTATATACGAGTTTAGGATGGTCAAGAGATAGCTTAGGGACAAGATCCACAAATTAGGGAGTCATTAGAGGGCGGTTTGACTGGGTTTGATGGACTTTCGGTGCTCGAACATGAAAGTCATCTTTCACGGCGCCGCACAGGTGTCGACACCTGGTGCCCAGGTGTTTACAGAAAGCCAGAAACAGAGTGCTGGACACTGGGTGTCGACACCTGGTGTTCTGGCCTGCTCCCAGAACCAGTGTAGGTAGGTGTCGACACCTGGTGGTAGGTGTCGACACCTGGTGTCGACACCTCTCTTCCCAGGTTCTGAAATTACTCTAACAGAGCATCCTGGAAGCAGGAGTCGACACTGGGTGTCGACACCTGTTCCTACAGAGGGCCCAATGGCCTATATTGCTAAGAATGAAAGCTCCAACTTCACCGTGAGTTTTGGGATGATATAAGAGGGTTGTAAGGAGTTCCAGCCTGTAAAACACAAAGAGAAAATTAGTTTTGCTTCAATGTTAACCTCACCAACCAACCCATTTCATTTCACATTCTCTAATTGAACCATAAGTTCTTGTGAAATAATTCCGAGCATCAGTCACCATTGCATGATGCAACTAATTTTGGAATTTAAAGAGTGAGGAGCCAAGCCACGCAAAATAATATTGAGTCACATTCCATTTGATCATCATCCAAACTCATCAATCAACACATCATTACCTTGGGGGCTAGCAATGGTATTTGCATCTCAATCATTCATTTAGCATTACCAAAGTACACATGCATGACATGAGGCTCAATATGACATTTATCCAAGCATGTTTTCCACAAAGGCTTTCTCATTGAATATAAAGCAATCTTACCAAGTGAATATGCAATGTATATACCTCTTACCAAGTGAATATGCAATGTATATGCAATGTGCTAACATCAAAGCACATATGAGCCTTATAGAGTCATAAATGCATCCACACGATGATATCCCAATAAAAACATTCTGTAATCATTTCCACAATCATTTCATACTTCATAGCTAGAGGATATTGAGTTCAAGCATATGAAGACATGAATAACCATTCACGCACAAGGTCAAGCAACAAAGTCATTTTGTAATCATCAAAATCACATACACAATAATCTCCCCCATTTTGATGATGATAAAATATTATGCTATAATGCTCTCTCTCCCCCTTTGACATAATCAGAAATGAGGATCAGGATTGGGAATCCATGACGACAGTAAAACCAAAAACAACATTAATAAAAACCCTACGGACAATGGGGTTCTAAAGAGAAACAATATGCACAATATGCATGAACTAATGGCACACATTTGAAATGCAAATGTGGACAATATGGACATGCAGAATGCAAGTAAGATGATCCAGTATGATTGATCTCCAAGCACATAGATATATATACATGTAATATAGCTCCCCCATTTTATTTAGAGTGAAGGGATAGGTGTACGAAAAATGCAGGTCAGTCTGTAAGATCAGAGTGCTCATGATTACACCTAGAGGAGTGTGCAGATAGATAGGAGAAGTCGTACAGCAGGTCATACAATTAATCAAATTTCCAGAATACATATCAAATCAAATTACCATGTGTAAGTGAGTAACATGAGAATGAATTCTAGCCATATGGATAGCCAGATTTTCAAGTAAACACAATAGTAATTGCACAAACTGTATTTCTATCTAGAGAACAGCGTATTGGAGGCTTCGCTCTGCCTCAATGAAACATATCATCAGAATTTTTCACACTGACAATCTGAATTTTTCTAAGAATGATCAGGTTCAAATAATTCCTTTTTACGCGAGAAGACACATGGAACTCATACCAGAATCCCCGGTTACTCAGAATACTGAACCATTTCACTTCTTTTTGAACAGAGGTACTTTCGTTAACACTTTTCAGAAATGAATCACATCACGTCTCAGGTGACATGTGCCCAATTTACTCAATGAGACTAAGTATTGCTCTGCCTTTCATTTCATCCATTTTTTTTTGTATACGGAGGCAGGCAGCTTTTTCCTCATTCATGTAGCAAGTTGAATTACTTTAGAGTGTTGAAATAAAATTCCTATATCCTTATGAATAACACTCAATTTCACATTAAAGTGCATAAAGTGTGGAAATTTGATTTAACATGTATGGAGAAAATTTAACTCAAAACAAGATAGTGCAGCTCCCCCTATGTAAATGTAATAAGTATGAAATGCTCCCCCTGAGAGTTTGACATGAAGCACACTTGTTAAGACTCAGATGCTGCATTATTTATCAATGGAGTATACGGTCTTAGAAAGTTCAAGGAAGGGGTTGAATAACATATAATAACATGCATGCACACAATGGGAGTATATGCAATATGCAATGCAAAATGAAACGGTATGCAATTTCAGTTCTTGAAATGTTGGCCCCAAAGATATGATGCCATTATTGGAAGTATTCATTTTGACATTTATGCAACATGAAATATTCAAAATGATGCATTTTAAAGTATGCACTATATGCATGCTGGAAATGCCAACTATGCAACAAGACACACGATGAGCTTCATCTTCCAAAAGTACTATGTGAATGATATGCAGAGAATGATATGTAAATATGTAATGTGATGCATGATTTCAGATACACATGACAACTCTATATGCATCTAATGCAACTAATGCATGACATGCAGAATTTTTTTTTAATGTGAGAACACAATTTTATCTTGAAAAGAGAATTCAGAAAATTCATTCAAGACATCAAAATCATCACATGTGACCTTTTTCTTGAAAATATTTTTTATTTTATCCAAAAGGATGAGTAGCACACTGGTAAAGACCACGGAATATTGATCAAATTCAGTCCTCAAAATGTTCAGCCACAGAATAACATCATCATGCTGAGAGAATGGAAAAACATCAATCTCAGAATTTTTAGCTTGCAAGGCTCCCCCTTAATCAATACATGATTTCAAAAAATTCATTTAAGTTTGATGTCATATGCATAGGTGATTCATGGTACCGGGCGGAGGCACATTCTCACGCATGGTGATAGCTTTCAGACAGGCTTGACCTGCCCTTCCACATGGCACCATTTTATATACCATGTAGTCATTGAAATGATGATCAGAAAAACACAATGCACTCCCATATGACATCGGGGGTTTTGTAAACTCATGAGCATTGAATGGCAGTTTAACATTTTTCTAGAACCAAACATTCAATTTTCTGAATTCTGGTACGAGGCGGAGATTTTGGTCCGAAGGCCTAGCTCTCACAAAGTCGCAAAGTGATGCCTTTCTGATAGGCCTAACCTGCCATTCCGGCAACACATTTTGATATACCATAAATTTCAGATAGTTTCACACATACACAAGCAATTCCACTTAAACAGGCATTCAAAGGCCACACTCTCATATATACTCCTCAGATCTTTCAATTCTTTTCAGCAAAGCATTCATTTTCCACATTGTCAAAAGCAACCAAAGGGTATTCAAAATTTCATAATCACTATCTGTCAAGAGATGGTACTGGCATCAAGACCAAAGAACTTCAACCAAATACTTTATTTTCTCACCTTTCCATTGAGTTACCTTTATTGACATTCTCAAGTTCTTCGTTTTATTCCCCTTGCTATCTTCTTCATCAAGAAGCTCCAAATTCCAATGGAAGTAGATCAAATCTGGCGTTGAAGTCCTCTTGAACTCATTTCTTTCTCTTCTGCAAGAAATAGAATGATATTAGCCAAAGGAGTTCCATTGAAATCCCAAATTCGCATTTCATATAAGGCAGCACATAAAGGAGATGACAAGATCAAGAACCCCATGCCAAAACCCTTCCAAAACTCCTTTAGAATATGAAGAGAAGTCCTAAGGGCAGTGGGATAAAAGCTCAAACCAATCGGACCTCAAGATGGGCATTACGAAACCCAATACTCAGACCTGTTCCGGATCTGCCAGACCAGGTGTTGACACCTGGTGTTGACACCGACTGAGGAAACATGTAAAATTGCCTAAGACAGTTAATCTGAGCTCAGAAAAGCCATACATGAATTAGACTCAATCTAGGCACATGGAGATACATTCAAACATTGAATTCTTACCATGATTTCAAGGGTTGATGGTCATTATCAAACCTGCACTATAAAGAGCTCAATTCATGTCAATATTAAGCCAATGCATATGAAGAAACTAACTTCAAGACTTTTCATCACATAAGACTCTCTATCTCTCAACCTGCAATATCAGAAACTCAATTTCATATCAATCTCAATTCAATACAAATGAGAAAGCCAATTTCAGTACTTTTCTTCCACAAGACAATCTCCTATGAGCTGCAAGTATGTATGATGAGTTGCAACTATCAATACAAGTGATTCACTCAAGCTGACATGAGTTCAAAGTTTAGTTCAGAAATTTCAAGTTTAGTCGAATAATGTAAAGAGTCAAGTCTATGCATATAAAGCACAAGTCTAAACACATGAAGAACCAAGGTCTGTCCATGTGTAGCACATGTTGATACACATGAAATACACAAGACTGCCTCTTCAAGGAAATCAGTATCAACTCAGTGACAAGCCCATGTTCACCAAGGCATCACACCAGAACTGGCCAAGTCAACGTAAAGCATTCCTCTTGGCCTCAAGGTAATCCTGTAACAAGAGTTCTCATTCAATAGTTTTGAGTACCCAAACCTTCTTGGGTCTCGGATGGTTAGTTGCACCTCTAATGGGTGCCTTCCACATTCTCTAGGCAAACATATCATCAAAATTCATCAAATCACAATCATGCATAGTATGCCCAACCTTTCCACAGTAATGACAACAGTTTGAAGACTTCACAGAATTCTTATAAACATGATAATAAAATTTCTGTGATTTAGTATGAATGTTAGCATTATAAGCATGGAAATTTCTCTTCTTCACCACAGGATGAGCATGAAATTTCTGTGGGTTGGCGAAAGTATAATTGTTTTTGACTTTGAAATTCTTTCTTTCATTTGCTTGCCAACACTGTGACACACGGTGTCCTAGCTTTCCACATTTAAAACAAACAACCCTTTTTCTTTTGGAAACAAGTTCATTTTTGCATGCTTTCAAATCATCCGATTTTATAATGAAACAATCATTCATCAAATGACCATGCTTACCACAATAATGACAATTGACATTTGTTGATTTTGGAGCATGGTTTTTGTGACTTTTGTGAGCATGAATTCTATTGCTCCTAGGTTGAGCCTAAGCCTTGGGATTTGATTTCTCAACACAAGAAGCATTTGACATATTTGAGGAACATAAAGCATGCACAAAAGATGTTTGAGTCTTTAGCCTAAAGACTTTCATTTTGGTGGGTTCATACCCAAGACCTTCTCTTTGAAAATTTACCTAGGTCCTCAAAATCTTGTTCAAATTTTCTTCCCCATTCATAAACTTAGACAAAGAAGCATTCAGATCAAGAATTTCTTTTTCAAGTGATGAAATATGCAATTCATAGGAAATGATCTCATTTTCACAAGAAATGACTTTTTCATTCAATTGGGCATTGATGATTTTGTAGCTTTCCATCTTTTGTTCTAACACATGCATCTCTTCACAATCATCAACAACCAAACTTTTCCCTTTTTCAAAAGTAAGTAATTTTTTAGACATGATTGTATTTAGATGTTTCAGTTTTTCATTTTCAGATTTTAACAAAGTATTTTCTTTTTCACGAAACTTCATGCTGCCTTCAACCAGAGATATCTGAATCAATATAGCATTGTTTTCCTTTTTAAGTTGTTCATTTTTATTTGCAAGTTTATCATTCATAATCAATTCATTGCAAATATCCTGATCAATAGAGTTTGATTCCATTTTATTTCTTAGATCTTTTTCAATTTTCTCCAATTGATCGATTTTGTTCTTGAGGGCAACATTGTCATTTCTCAAACAAGCAATGGTTTCTTTGTGACATTTAACATCATGCTCTAAAAGTTCATTGAAGTTAACAAGCTCAGAACATTTATCACAAGATCCATTTTCATGGAACATGTTTCAGAATTCTTTTTCAATTTTTTATTTTCCAACTTGAGTTTCTTATATTATTTTTCCAACTCATCATAGGCATCAACAAGATCATCAAGAGTAAATTCTTCATAATCAGAATTTACCTCTTCTGCATTTTCGTCACTTTGTTGATCAGCATCATCAGCCATGAGACATTTCTGTCTTTCATTCTCTTGAGCGTTGTTCAACCGGTCCATAAGCTCCTTTACCGTCCTACACGAAGATACAAATGGAAACTTGTTAGTACTTACAGAAGCTTTCAATAAACTAAAAGCAGTAACATTATCATGATGTATCATTTTATCCTGATTATATCACTTGGTCTCATCTAGAGGTAATATGTGTGGACCATGATGAATCAATTTCCAAAGACTAGGATTAATAGAATTGATCATCACACACAGCTTGCCTAGCCATGAATTAAATTCTGAACCAGTAAAGATTAGCAAATAATTCATTGAGATATGTTCAGTAGAAAAATTCATGATTGTAGAATGCACTGGGCTCACTCTGTAGATCACAAGATCTATGGACAATAGAGCCTCGCTCTGATACCAATTGTTGGGTCCCGTAGTGTAGGAACGTGGATCTAGAGGGGGGGTGAATAGATCCTTCTAATAAAAACTATGTCCAATTAAAAATACAAACTAGCACACAGCGGAATTAACAAGATTGATAAGATTGATGAATTTAATCTAAACAGATTTAAACTTAATTCACTCAATCTCACCGAGCTCACACGATTACATAAACAGATAAGATAGTGAATCACACAATCACAAAGATCAAACCACAAGACAAGGGAATTTTTAAGGTGGTTCGAGACCACGACGGGCTCCCTACGTTCACCCCTCACCAAACCTGTGAGGCTTCACTGCTGTAAAAATAGCCCGGGGATAAATCTCCCCACACACATGGATCCAGGCTCCAACATACACATGTAGGGCGAAGCCTACACAACCACACGGGAGTAAACTCCCAACCACACACGGGGAACACACCCCAAAATACGTCCAAGCACACACGCGGATATGCTCCGCACAAATCGACGCATACACATCAACACACACACTCGGAGAACCCTTTCTCCGAACACCCACACAAAGTATTCTCTCAAAAGTATATGAAACAAAGACAAATATATTCTATGACATCCTAAAACAAATTCTATAGATGGAAACTAGAAAAATGCATCAAAGATAGAGCTCCCCCTTCTTAAACAAAATCTGGTTCTCCTAGGCTCGTTGACGGATGATCATGATTTTGACATCATCTTCTTCCTCTCCTCGTGCCGCTCCTCTTTTCCTTCTTCCATGAGCTTCAGATCCTCACGGTGGTAGATCATATCCTCCTTGCAAGAGCTCCACCATGTTTTCCCTCTTTTCTTCACCTATACGAAAGAATATATGAGCATTAGAATTGTTGTATCACAAAAATCGTAGCTTATATATATGTGTAAGAGAGAGTGGACAAAAGACATATAAAGTCCTCCAAAAATGTCTTAAAGCAGATTTTCAAGCTCTATCAACAAAGATTTTGAGAAATCAGAATGAGGAAGATTTTGTAGTTATTAGAGCTCCCCCTTGTCTCTCCTTCGAACGTATTTGAATGCTTCTGTAGTATGAATCCGTTCTTGAAGAAAGTTGATCGATTCTTGCATGGACGATGGTTGTATCTTGAATTTCCACGCAGCTTGTAGTAGAGGATCGTTTGGGAACTTGAACCTTCGTTCTTCCCTTCACATACAAGCTCAGAGTAACGTGGAAGAAGCCCCTAGAGCAGTTGCTGCGTCCCTGCACTCACAAGAGTAAGAACAAGAGAAAATATTTCAGATCTCACTTCTTAATTAGGGTTTGTGACCCAAAGAGATGTATATACGAGTTTAGGATGGTCAAGAGATAGCTTAGGGACAAGATCCACAAATTAGGGAGTGATTAGAGGGCGGTTTGACTGGGTTTGATGGACTTTCGGTGCTCGAACATGAAAGTCGTCTTTCACGGTGCCACACAGGTGTCGACACCTGGTGCCCAGGTGTTTACAGAAAGCCAGAAACAGAGTGCTGGACATTGGGTGTCGACACCTGGTGTCAACACCTGGTGTTCTGGCCTACTGCCAGAACCAGTACAGGTAGGTGTCGACACCTGGTGTCGACACCTCTCTTCCCAAGTTCTGAAATTGCTCTAACAGAGCATCCTGGAAGCAGGAGTCGACACTGGGTGTCGACACCTGTTCCTACAGAGGGCCCAATGGCCTATATTGCTAAGAATGAAAGCTCCAACTTCACCGTGAGTTTTGGGATGATATAAGAGGGTTGTAAAGAGTTCTTCCAGCCTACAAAACATAAAGAGAAAATTATTTTTGCTTCAATGTTAACCTCACCAACCAACCCATTTCATTTCACCTTATCTAATAGAACCATAAGTTCTTGTGAAATAATTTCGAGCATCAGTCACCATTGCATGATGCAACTAATTTTGGAATTTAAAGAGTGAGGAGCCAAGCCACGCAAAATAATATTGAGTCACATTTCATTTGATCATCATCCAAACTCATCAATCCACACATCATTACCTTGGGGGCTAGCAATGGTATTTGCATCTCAATCATTCATTTAGCATTACCAAAGTACACATGCAAGACATGAGGCTCAATATGACATTTATCCAAGCATGTTTTCCACAAAGGCTTTCTCATTGAATACAAAGCAATCTTACCAAGTAAATAAGCAATGCATATGCCTCTTACCAAGTGAATATGCAATGTATATGCAATGTGCTAACATCAAAGCACATATGAGCCTTATAGAGTCATAAATGCATCCACATGATGATATCCCAATAACAACATTGTGTAATCATTTCCACAATCATTTCATACTTCATAACTAGAGGATAATGAGTTCAAGCACATGAAGACATGAATAACCATTCACGCACAAGGCCAAGCAACAAAGTCATTTTGTAATCATCAAAATCACATACACAACAACCCCCTCCGACGAACCAAGGGCTTCAAGACCTTGGAAGGGGGAGGGGAAACGCTACCGCATCCGTGTCTCAGCTCGCGAGTTCTCCCGAGAAGGCTCTGCCTGATTTCTGAAGTGTTCGCGTGTGCGAGGGAAGATCATTCCATCCCTTCATCCGCCAACGTCGTGCTCAAGCTGCTGAAGTCCCCTTCGAAGCCCACCTCCAGTGTCACCAATACGCCTTTTCTCACCCCGTCTTTCTTTCTCATTTATTCTTGTAGTCTTTGCATGCATCATCTATCTATTGTAGTCATCTTCTAAGTGCAACTCTTGCACAAATCTTCATTCATCATATCATTTGTCTACCCCCCCTTTGCATCCCAAAAGGGGTTTAAAATAACACCGACCAAGTGTGTTTTGTTCATGGATTCATTATTTTTGTCGCGAGGGACTGGTGTTATACTATCTTTGTTTTGATCTATTTTCTGTTTGTTTCATTTTTTGCATGGGTAACCAAAAGGAAAAGCCCTCATCGTCGGCCGGCCGAAGGAGGAGGAAGAAGGAGTTCACATGATCTCCCGTCTCTGAGACATCCCGAGATCACTTCTTTCTCTATTTTGGAGTCCTTGACCCCTAGCGATCACATAACCACATACACGCCCTTATGTGTGCATTTTCTTTATTTCATTTCTGCTAAATCCCGCGGAGAATAACTTCTCGCAGAGGTTTCATTCACGTAATTTCTATTCCTGTCATTTCATTTCTGTTAAATCCCGCAGAGAACAACTTCTCGCAGAGGTTTCATTCATGCAATTTCTATTCTGTCATTTCATTTCTGCTAAATCCCGCGGAGAATAACTTCTCATAGTGGTTTCATTCTATCATTTCAATTCCAGTTCAATCCCGCGGAGAATAACTTCTCGCGGTGATTTTATTCACGCCATTTCATTTTATCATTTCAATTTCAGTTCAATCCCACGGAGAGTAACCTCTCGCGGCGGTTTCATTTATGGCTTTCCCATTTCTATCATTCACCTTCCTCTTTTATGTCAGTACCTCCCTCTCCCCATTTTAATTTCAGTTAAACCCGCGGTGAGTAACATCCCGCTGCAGTCTGTTATTGTGCCATTTCCATTCCGCACGTTTCCCCATCGTCTACAACCCCAGTGGAGTCCCAACCCTCTTCGGGGTCCATCTCCCTGCGTCTCGGTGTGACCCCACGTTCATCGCGTCTCCTTTGTCGTGACGTCGTCCACATCTCTTGGCGATCACGGTGGGACCTCTTTTGCTTTCCTTTTGATTACCTGTATATTTTTGGCATCCGCGTGTGCCCCTCCATTTGGCAGCCACGTGTGCCCCTCCTTATTGCGTCCGTCTGCGCTACAGTTGTGCTCCAAGCAGCACTTTTGCTTTCATCCCTCGTGCACCTCATGCACTCCCCCACAGTCCCTTGTGTTTCTTCGAGAGGTTGCGTGTTGCAAAAAAGTAGATCCAGTTCATTATGTGTTGCACTCCATAGTACCTTGTGTTTATATTCTGCACAGTTTCTATTCTTCTTATTCTATTTGTATTTCATATATCTCTATTTTACATTACTGCATCGCATACATCTCCCCCCTTTCTTTTCACTTTTCTAAGGATCACCCTCTCACGGTGAAGGAAGGACTCTCCGTTTGGGAATTCCCCTCGACGGACTAGGATCTCCTCCATCGGGACCTCCGTAAGTCCTCGACAGCGAAGGATTCCCTCTTCGTTCACTGGGCCTGTTGTACCACTGAAGTTCCCCGGAGCTTAGTTACCCATTCGTGGTGAGGCGAGTGACCTTAGTTGGCACGGCGGTGGCCGAAAGTCTAACTAGGGTCCTACCTTTTTGTGTGAGCTTCTAATTTGTGAAAAAAAAAGGAAAAAAGAAAAAAACAACAAAAAAGGACGTAAAGCATCAACTTGTTTGTTAATCTTTGCTTAATTGTTTGTCAGTGCATATTGTTACGCTTCGGCAAAGATTTGAAAATGGCCGGATACGGTTATGAGGAGTTTGAGACCGGGGCCTTTGAATATGAGCCCCAAATGCATGACTTGGCCCATGAGGTTTTTGAGGAGTACCACCCGGATCCTGGCCACCAAGGTGAGCCCCATGTCAATGCCGTGGACGCCGATCCTTCCTATGAGCCCTCACCCGAGGTGCAGGCCACAGTCGGGGATACATCCCCTCCCCAAGACATCTCCTCCCTGCTAGGTGTCCTCACCAATACCTAGCTCAGTCTTGAGCAGCTTCAGGCCTTCCAGGCTATCTTAAAGGGGAAATATGTCTCCCCTTCCTCCCAAGAGCCGGCCACGGCTACCACCTCTCTTCAAGGGCCTACACAGGCTATCCCTTCCCTCTCACCTCTCGGGCAAGCCGGTCAACAACCTCCTTCTTTTCGACTCCCTTCATAGTCACCGGCTCCAGCCATTCCCCGAACACCAATCCAACTAGGTCCATCCATGGATAGACCCCAATACCCCTCTCACATGAGGTTTCCTTCTCAGGCCTCCGGAAGGCCTGTTCCTCCTCCGCGGCAAGCACCACCCTCCCCGACCGAAGCGCTCACCTAGTCACTCCTCACTAAACTGAATAAGATGGATGATCAGTTTCGAGACCTGAAGAAAATGATGGATGTAAAGTCTGCACCTGAGATTTCCCTGCCTGTCCTCCTAATATTCCACCTCCCCCCTTCTGAAATGCCCACGTACCGTAGGTACAACGGCACTGGCAACCCCTTCACCCATTTGAAGGACTTTATGTATGAGTCCTCATTCGGGCAAAATGACAAAAGATCTCTGGCATACCTCTTCAGAAGATCATTGGACGGCCCTGCACTGGAGTGGTTCTATGCCCTAGAGCCAAGTGAGGCTGAGAACTTCGAAGTGGTCTAAAGAAAATTCCTACAGAAATACTGAGACCGGGTCGGCCCGTCTCTTTCTATTATCGACCTGGTGGCCGAGAAAATGAGGTCAGACGAAGATTTCATCCAGTACGCTAATAGATGGAGGTCCTTAGAAGAGAGAATAAATGATACCCTTTCGGAGCCAGAGTAGGTAAAAATGATTGTGTCAAATGCTACTTCGCAGTTCAGGCATATCTTGGCAATGAACAAGCTCACTACAATGGAGGAATTGTAATTGTACGAGAGAGCCAGATACATCCAAACATAGTTAAAGGATTCCCCCTTTCTGCATATGTTTGAATAGCCAAAGCCGAGGGTAGTAAGGAAGACGAACGTCGATGTCCAGGGCGGAGTGACGGAAGGGGTTGTCACAAATGAGCAAATGAGTGCAGTGGGCAATCCCAACCAGCAAGCCAATCCCGGGCCTCCACAAGCTCCACAACTCCCCTTCTGTCTGAACCAATAGAGTCCACCACCTTATTGTCCCCCACCACAAAATAGCCTCTTCCAGAGCAATGTACCTCAACCTCTCCGTCCCCAGCAACAACAATAGCCACCCCCTCAACATCACCAAGTTCCAACACCCGGAAACTATGTCCCCCAACAACAGAGAAGGCCGATCGGCCCTAGGAGAGCTCACTACCCACCATTGTTGGAAACACTGTCGGACATCTTTAATGCTCTCATGGCTGCTAATGCACTCACCCTGCCTAGGGAAAAACCCATATGGCCACTGCATGTAGACACTTCCAGATATTGTGTTTTTCATAGGCAGCCGGGCCATACAGTGGAAAACTATTTTCATTTCAAAGACTACATTTATGATATGAATGATGAAGATGGAATCGATTGGGATGAAATGAGGTGATACATTGCCATGTTGAAGGTCAGGAGACCTCCCCCCAGACGATGACGACGATGACAACAACAACAACAACGACAACGATGACAACAACAACGACGACAACAACAATGACGACAACAACAACGACGACAACAACAATGACGACAACAACAACCACGACAACGACAACAACGACAACGGCAACGACAATGGCAATGACAACGACAACGACAACAACAACAACGACGACAACGACAACAACAACAACAACAACAACAACAACAACGGGGCCTTTTCCCTATGACCCGTGTCATAACTTACAACAGGGCCTCCCCCATTTTCACAGCCATCGCGCCCTCTTTTCGACGCGCCTACCAATCACCCCCCTCTGACTCTCCAGCAAAAACCCCTTCAAAACCTCTCATCCTCCCTCGGCCATCCGCCTCCACCATACTTTCACCCTTGCCTTCAAAGCCCCTCATCATCCATCATCCATTCGGGCCCCCATCTACCTCCACCACGCCTCCAGCTTCCAAACCTATTATCATTCACTACCCACACGAGGCCCCGTCCATTTCCGCTCCTCCTCCACCAAACAAACCTCTCATCAGGGTCCCCCTATCTACCGTCACCCCTGTTCTATTGTTCCTCCACCACTACCCCTCAAACCCTTGCTACCTAACCCCATAGAGGTGCAGCAAAAATCACAGGCTATGGTGCTCCGGAGTGGGAGGATCTTCCACTAGGTATTCCCCCAGAATAGTCAGGCCCCTGAGCAGTCCCAGCCAGAGAGAGGCACTGAAGAGTAATTAGAAGAATCCACTCCCGGGACACAATATGATTTGTTGAAACATTTGGACAAGATGCCCACCCGGATCTCCATCTTGGAGTTGATTAAGAGGTCCACGTCCCATTGATAGGCACTAGTGAAGTATCTTAAGAAGGTTGTGGTGAACGAGGACCTCCCTGTAGAGAAGATATCGGCGATACTGACGCCGATGATCACAAGACCAGCTATTACGTTTCACGACCATGAGCTTGCACCCAAGGAGGCTCGAAAATATGTATTGTGTATTTCGGTAAAAATCAATGGAGTGTCTGTGGATCCACGCCTAGTGGACACGGGTGCATCTATAAATGTGATCTCTATGAGCACCCTCCAATTATGTGGGTTTGACGAGGAACAGATAAGGCCTTCATCAATCACAGTCATAGCCTACGACAATAGCAAAAGGCCACCAAAGGGGATGATTACCTTGAATGTAGAGTTGGGCTCTGCCTCAGTCTTTACATAATTCTATATCCTTGATATGGATCCCACATTCAAGGGCATACTAGGGCGCCCTTACATTGAAGCCATGAATGTTGTGCCATCCACCAATCATCAATGTTTAAAGTTTCCATACAAGGGATGGATTATCAAGGTAATTAACATGCCCATTTTTCCTACAGTGGATGCTATCACCACTTCCTTGCCCTCTGTTTGGCCGTCTCATCGGCCCATACTATCGCTGCTAGATGTGTATGACCCCTGCCGCGCCCCGTTAACACAGGAGAAGCCGCTTCCTGCGCCAACGTCATGTCTCCCTCTACGCTCTAAAGGATGGGAGATTATGAGGAATATCGACTATCAACAGGGCAAAGGCTTGGGGGTGCAATTACAAGGGAGACTGAGACCGCCAAAGAAGACAAGGTTAACCCTTAGAGCTGGTCTGGCCTTTGAAGGGCCACCTGAAGCACATGGAGAACCTCTTACATGGACCTTGTACTCTCATTTTAGGAAGGGACCTGTTATACATTTGGGGGATCACCTGCAAGAGTCACACGGGGGATTGCAGATTGCCTATTTAGCTAGAAGTTGTTCAAGAGTTTTCAAGAAAGGGAAATTTGATGACCCGGAGTGTGAATGGAATAAATGGTTCGACATACATGACATTTCTATTGCACTCCAACGGATGCCCTCACCTCCACACTTAGAGGGGCCGCTTTTGATGTCTAATGTACCAAAAGATGCTACTGTTACTGCCAGAACTCCAAATTCTCCTCACCAAGAGGACGTTGCCACTGACAGATCGCTTTCCATCATTCTATCCAATCATTCTCCTCAGCCGTTACTGCTGACTCCTTCCTGGGCCAGACGTTTGTCTAATGATCTTCCCAGGTCCCCTTCTCTATTTACATTTCTACGCGGGTTTCTCAATCCACGCCAAGTTTTCAATCACGATCTGCTCTACGAGCCTCGCAACCCCTTAGCTATAGTCCCATTTTCTCCTTCCCCAATTTCTTTCAGTTGTTTTGTCATCGAAAATGAAAATGAAAAAAAATGCCAATTTTCAAACTCCTCAACAGTGCATTTCCTTTGAAGAGACCTCCTACATCTCCCATGAGTGTGCCCCGACTTACGGGACGCTCATCCAAGGTCCTCTGAGCGACGTTCTTTACCTCTCCTTTGAGGGGTCTTTTCCTATACATTCTTCAACTTCCTCTTCGTCTGTAGGACAAGTCGGTCAAGTTAGGAATATTGAATCTAGGGTGGTATCTAAGAGAAAATCCAGGGGTAGGCAAATTCCCCGCCATTTCCTTCTAGATTTAGCCAATAGGTGCCAGGCATGCCTGGCCATTCCTCAACTGCTAGAAAATCCCATCCAACTATCAGAGTTAGAGTGTGAGAAGGATTTCACAATTGATGAAGGGTATGGAGTATATGAGATTACAGACGAGGAGTACCCTATCGAAGAAGGGGACGAAGAATATGAGGACGCGGCTGACGCATATGCTAGTGGAATGAGAAGATGCGATGAGCCGTCAGCCGCCGTAGAAGAGTCCACTAAAGAGATAAACTTGGGAACCGATGAAGACCTTAGGATCATCCTCATAAACAATAATTTGTCACAACTTGAAGATGAGGAATTGATTGAGATTTTCAAGGAGTATAGGGACGTGTTTGCATGGAGCTACGAGGATATGACGGGATTAGATTCCACCCTGGTCGAACACCGCTTAATGCTAAAACTAGGGTCCGTCTCGGTAAAGCAAAGGTTAAGACGTTTCCACCCTCAGATGGCTTTGAAAATGAAGGAAGAGGTCGACAAACTCCACAAAGTCAGGTTTATTAGAGTCATCCTATATCCTCAATGGGTGGCAAACATTGTCCCGGTCAGGAAGAAGGATGGAAAGGTGAGAATTTGTATTGATTTTCAGGACCTTAACCGCGCATGTCCCAAAGATGATTTCCTCTTACCTCACATCGATGTGCTGGTTGATAACACACTTGGTTATGAAACTCTATCATTTATGAATGGATTTTTGGGTTACAATCAAATTCGTTTGACAGAAGAGGATTAGGAGAAAACATCATTCACCACACCCTGGGGAACTTACTGTTATCTGGTCATGCCGTTTGGATTGAAGAATGCTGGAGCTACTTATCAAAGGGCTACAATGGCAATATTTCATGACATGATGCATGTACATTTGGAGGTGTATGTGGATGACTTTTTGGTGAAGTCAAGAACCAAGGCAGAACATGCAAAAGTTCTGGCTAAGATTTTGTAAAGATCGAGGGAATTTAATCTGAAAATGAATCCAAAAAAGTGTGTATTCGGTGTTTCATCGGGCAAGTTGCTTGGCTTCATTGTGAGTAAGAGGGGTATTGAAATAGATCCCAACAAGGCCAAGGTAATCAGAGATATGCCACCTCCAAGGAACCTGAGAGATGTTCGAGATTTAGTTGAGAGGTTACAATTCATTTATCGGTTTGTGTCTCAGCATTCACAAAGGTGCAAACCTTTCTACGAGCTGACCAAATCGGGAAATGAATTTTGTTGGGATTGCAAGTGTCAGAAAGCTTTTGAAGGATTGAAGGATTATCTAGCTAGTCCACCCGTCCTAATACCACCTACGCCAGGTAAACCCTTAATTCTTTATGTCTCAGTCCTGGACGATTCCGTGGGAGCTGTCCTGGCACAAACCAGTGAATATGGCAAGGAAAGGCAACCTATTACTTGTCCAAGCTTCTCAACCCCTGTGAGCAAAAGTATACGGCTATGGAAAAAACCTGTGCCGCCCTCGTTTAGGTGGTGTAGAAATTAAAACACTACTTCCTGGCTCATGAAGTCCAGCTAATTGCCCGGATGAACCCTATCAAGTTTCTCCTAGAAAAATCTATCCTTACTGATAGGCTAGCACACTGGCAAAGCTTTCTTTCCCAGTTCGACATCACATACATTCAGCAAAAAGTGATTAAAGGCTATGCCATAGCCGAGCATCTCACTCATCACCCTCTCCCAAAATTCGATCCTGTCCGATCATAGTTTCCAGATGAGGAACTAATGTTCATTAGCCAATCGGACGATCGTATGTGGACGTTACATTTTGATGGAGCTCTGAATTCTCAAGGGAAAGGAATCGACATTGCCCTCCTGTCGCCTGAAGGTGTTACCATCCCACTGGCATATCGGCTCACATTCCCAGTTACCAACAACATAGCTGAATATGAGGCTCTTCTAGCTGGCCTGGAAGCTGCCAATTCTCTTTGTATCACTGAACTGCGAGTTGTAGGTGATAGTCAGCTCACTCTACGCCAAGTGCTCATCAAATATCGCACCCACAATCCCAAGCTCAAGTCTTACCAAGAACTCACTGCTGCGTTTGCCAAACTATTCACCAAACTGATCTTTGTCCATGTCCCTCGCGACCAGAATATTCTGGCCGATGCCCTCGCCTCGTTGGCATCATCCTTAAGGTTCCCTCTGGGTAGATGGTTTGAGTCCATCTCCATCTACAAGCATCACGCCCCTGTTGTCCATGACGCTTCCTACGTGAGGATCAAGGGAAAATTGTTAAGGAAGGCCAAAGAGGGAGAAATCATTCAGAAAAGGGAAATCATGTTGGTAGAATTAGAAGAAGAATTGACCCACGAGGAGAAGCCATGGTTCTATAAAATTGCCAAGTATTGCAAGGATCAGTCCTACCTTGAAGAAGCCACGTCAGAAGACGGGAAAGCCATAAGAAGAGTGGCCCAAAAATATGTGCTGGTTGGAGGAGTGCTATACAAGAGAAGCCTTACCGGTGTTCTTCTAAGATGTCTTGAGGATGATGAGGTCAGGAAGTGTGTTGAGGAAGCACACTTTGGTGTGTGTGGTGGCCATGTGAATAGCTAAATGCTTGCTAAGAAGATCCTTCGGCAAGACTTTTACTGGCCCACCATGGAAGAGAATTGTGTTGTCTATGTCCGTAGGTGTGTCAAATGTCAACTTCACGTCGACAAGATTCACTCCCCCTCTTCCTCACTTCATCCAATATCCTCTCCATGGCCTTTCTCCATGTGGGCTTTCGACATCATTGGTCCTCTCGGTGATCCCAACTCCCTCATCAAGCGAAAATCTTTCATCCTTACTGCAACATAGTACTTCACCAAATGGGCTGAAACTGAAGCTTATGCGGAAATCAAGACGTCAACGATCTGCAAATTCATCATGAAGAACATCATCGCCAAGTTCGGCATCCCAAACACTATCATCACCGACAATAGGCCACAATTCATTTCTCAGGACCTTCAGGACCTCTACAAAAGGTACAAAATTACATTGCATCATTCCTCACCATATTATCCACAAGGCAATGGCCAAACAGAGGCCACTAATAAAACGTTGATCAAAATCATAAAGAAAACCTGTGAGTCTAGCAAGTTCTCGGACTAGCCAGAAAAGCTTATTGAAGCTCTATGGGCCTATCGAACTTCAATCTATACCCCCACTGGGTAAACCCCGTTCACCCTTGTTGATACCCGTTTTTAGCCCGCAAGTTACGTTATTTCTCTTATTCATCATTTTTGATGACCCGAATTATCCATTATTTTGGAGCCTTCCTTGGATAGATTTCGAAGATCATGATTTCTTAGAGTCTTGGAGTTTATCTTATCAACTTCCGTCCCTCCAAGTCGACTTACGGCCCATTTAGGTCAACTTCCATCAAGGATTCGGCTACTTTCGCTGTGCAGTCCTAAACGCGGCCCTTTTCATCATCTTCTGGTCCTCTATTTACTAAGTTCCCTTCACTAAAGTTGTTCGTTTTTCAAAGCTCTACATTTTCTTCTTCTACGCCATTGGCCAGTTCTCCACCGATTTCAAGTTATTTACATTTTTTCTGACAGACTACGCTGTTCACCTGTGTCCCAGAATTTTTTCTCTCTGTTATCACCCTATTTTCTCACTCTTCTGATCATCTTTTAATCTTACTCTCTTCATAAAAGTTGTTCATCTTTTTGCTATCTCCATTTTCTTCTTCTACCACTTTCACTAGTTATGCATCGATTTTGAGATATACTCAGATTTCTAAAGTCATGTAAAGCTTGCCCAAAAATTTTCCTCCAGTAGCTTAGCGGTCCTGGGAAGACCGCTAGGTCATAAAAAATGGTCTTCACTAGACCGTTAGGCCCCAAACTTTCTCGAAATTATCCCGTTTCACCCCTGGAGCCTTGCGGTCACTCCCTAGACCGTTTGGTGAAACCTTGCGGTCCTCCCATGACCGTTTTCATCAATATGCAGTCGTGCGATAGACCGTTTGCCAGACAGAGAGTCCTGAACTTCCTGAACTCTAATTTCTTCACCGTGGGACTCTTTGGAGATCTTGTTTGATCTATTTTCTCTAAGAAGAAGCTTCCAGATCAACTCTAATTGATCAATGACTCTTATCTACACTATTATCTGGAGATTTGTGCATCTAAATCCCCTATTTTGGGTGTTCATTTTGGATTTAAACTCAAAGGCTTTTCTGCTCCTATTTAAAGCACCCAAGTTCGCAGAATGCGAAGGGGGGCTCTTCTTCAACGTGGGGCGAAGCCATGCCACATCGTCTATCTTCTGCTTCGACCTCATCTTGAAGAGGGAAGTATTAGCTTTCAATTCCACGCTCAAGGGCTCAATTTCGTTGTCTATTCTCTTAGTTCTCTCCCTCTCAATTTCACAAATCGTCACAAATCTCTATTTTATGCACTTTTCTTCTATAACATGCACTTTTCTTCATATTGCATAGCATATTCCCGTAGTTGTGCTGCATGATTTCTCTCTCTAATTGTCTCTTTATCATCACAACACACACACCCATCTTTTGCACCCTTCCACAGGGGTTAAAAACCTCCCCCCGGTGCGTTCTCCCCCTTTTATTCATGTTATTTTATCACTACGAGATTGATGCTACACTTCATGTATGTAATGGATTTTTCTCTTGTGTGTTGTCTTTGTTTTGCAGGAGAGCATGAATAGAATGTGAGGCCCTCTTCCTCTAGTCGGCTGGAAGGAGAGGAAGTTGAATCCACATAGTTCCCCGCACCCCGTTCCTCAAGCGCGATCAAATCTTCTTCATCTTTCCAAGGTACACGGCGCCGTTGCACTCCTTTCTCTCATATCTTCATTATTTGGTGTTGTTAAATCCTTGGTGGCAATCACGGTACGTTTTCCTATTTATTCATCGCCCTTTGTTCATCATACTTTCATGCTTGATCATGTTCATATGATATCAGCATAGTTAGGGGGCGGGGTAGATAGTTTATCAGCAACCTAGTTTTTTGGCGATCACGGTGGGACACCTAGTGCCCATCACGTTATTCATGCTCTTTTGCAAGTTGGGTGTGGGTATGTGCATGTTTAGGTAGTGTTTTCTCCATTTTCCCACTGTTCTGGGTATTTTCGGGTCTATCCGGGCCTTGCGGTCGTCTCTAGGACCGCCAGACGAGCCTAGTGGTCATCACAGGGCCGCCATGGCCTTTCTGGTAGCCTTGCGGTCGTTTGGTAGACTGCAAGGGGGTAAAAAATGGTCATTTGGTAGACCCTTTCTGATTCTGGCAGTTCTGGCGTAGTGCTCACAGGGCCATGTTCGTTGATGCATAACTTGGCCTCCTGGGGTCGGATTGCCCTATTCTTGGGCCCGTTCTGTAGCCCTTTTTATTATCTTTCCATCCATACATCATATGCATCATTTGGGTCATATTTGCATAGTTTAATCTTATCTTCATTTTTGAGTTTTCTGCATAAAATCTACAGGCAGACACAGGGACAGGTTCACAGGTACGTCTTTTCATGATGATTTGATTACCTTCCCGAGGTCTGATTACTTGATTCTTGGTCCCACATTGTTCCCCTTTGTATTGTCTTTCCATCCATATCTTATTTTCATTATTTGGGTCACGTTTGCATAGTTAAATCTTGTCTCCATTTTTGCATTTTGTGCATAAAATCTACATGCAGGTCCGGGGACAGACATAAAAGTACGCCGTTCATTCGTGTTTTTTCATACCTGATTATGCCTATTTTTGGTCTTGCATTTGTTGAGTTATGGTTTTGATGATTGTTGAGATTGTTGAGTTATGGTTTTGATGATTGTTTTGATTGTTAAGTTATGGTTTTTGTTGGGTCCCGTAGTGCAAGAATACGGATCTAGAGGGGGGGTGAATAGATCCTTCTACTAAAAACTTTGTCCAATTAAAAACACAACTACCACACAGCGGAATATACAAGATTGAGTAATTTAGTCTAAACAGGTTTAAACTAGATTCACTCAATCTCACCGAGCTTACACAATTACAAGAAACAAACCACAAGACACGGGGATTTTTAAGGTGGTTCGGGACCACGATGGGCTCTCTACGTCCACCCCTCACCAAACCGGTGAGGCTTCACTACACTCTATAAAATGTAGCAACACGGGGATGAACCCCAACACACACACGCTGCTTTCGTAGCAAACCACACACGAGGCCTTGCCTCAAATTACTGCCACAACACACACACACACACACACCACTGGGGAACACACCCCAAACAAATTCCTCACATGGAGTCACAACTCCGTCCACACACACGTAGGACAATGCCTACACAACCACACAGAATTAAACTCCTAACATCACACGCGGATATACTCCGCACAAATCGACACACATATATCAACACACACACTCGGAGACCCCTTTCTCCGAACACCCACACAAAATATTATCTCAAATGTATATGAATCAAAAACACATATATGATATGACCCTCCAAACAAATTATAGAGATGAAAACTAGACAGATGCATCAAGTATAAGACTCCCCCTTCTTCAGCATAATCTGATTCTCATTGCTCGTTGACGGATGATCATAATCTTGACATCATCTTCTTCCTCTCCTCACGGCACTCCTCTTTTCTTTCTTCCATTTTCTTCTTCACCTGAAAGAATAGATAAACGGAATAATAAGCCCAACCTTTAAGCTAATCTCTAACAAGAATGTGAAAATGAATGATTTAGAGATCCCCCTCTTCTTCACCTATACACAAGAATATATGAGCATTAGAAATGTTGTATCACAAATATTGCAGCTCATATATATATGCAAGAGAGAGTGAACAAAGAACATGTAAATGATTATTACACATCTTAGATACCCATTCAAAATCTTAAGCAATCTCAAACAAAAACACAGAGGTGAAAGATCAAGATAACTCCCTCATAGTTTCAATGAAAAGCTTCTGCAGGATGAGAAACCGTTCTTGAAAGAAGATGAATGATTCTTTGCAAAAATGAAGTTGCAACTTGGTTGATGTGACACGATCCCTCGGACCTAGATTCGCAAGCAAGCAATCGATCGACGAACCCACTCTAGTGGACTCACCCGTGTAGCGCACACTCGGATCCGTAGACGGACCGGCGATAGTGGAGAGGGTCCGAGGAGGGACCTCACCTTTCTGGGGATTTGACTAGCTTGGGATGAACCCCTAAGGGCCTGGGATTCCCAATTCCGTGGGCGGCCAGCACGCCAAGGGCGTGGGTTGTAGGGTCGCACTTTCAACTCACTCCGCGGTGGTCACACAATTCAATGGAGTTTGAGATCGGGCGCTCACCTCACCGCCGACGGGCAACTAGAAACGATACTAAGACAAGCAAAAGTAAAACCAGCAGAGGAAGTGACCAGAAGCTCACCTGATCGGCGTGAGGACGCCGATCCCGGCCGGAGACGAGGGCGATCGGGGAAGCGTGGGCTACCCGCACGCCGCGCCGATGACGCTTCGGCCGCTTACCTGCTAGTACAATCACTACGCCCTCACAGAGGGGGTGGACTAGGGGTGGGGATGATTAATTACAATCAAAACAACCTCCACGCAGGAGGGGCGGTCAGCCGGCCAGGCAAGATCGGACGGAGAGCTAAAGGAGTCGCCGAAAGAGGACTTCGCCGATTCTACCTGCTTCTTGAACTACCTGATAGGTACTTGCTGTTGGCACTGCCACGGGTTCTCCCGAACTTGGAATTCGTCGAAACCAGCGCTCAATCTTCACTGACTGATCCGGGAGGGCTTCTGAATTTTCTTGTGGGTTCGAGTCGTCTTTGACGGCCGGGGCAGGTGCTGGACCGGTGCTGCTCTGTTCTGGCTCTGACTGGTCCCAGGACACTGCAGCAGGTTGACAAACTCGCCACGAACTCCCCCGAGATCCGAATGATGCGGGAACAGAAAGGACACGAGCGTGAACGAGTCTTCTTCGATCCGCAACCAAGAAAAGAACCATAGGAGGTCGGAGTCGAGAGAACCAGCCTGAAGAGTGGGGGGGTATCAGGACTATCTCTGACTGGCCAGACCTGCGTACCTGAGGGAAAATAATTGGAACGGGGTACTCCGAACTCCAAACGAGGCTCCACATGTTTTGATGGATAGGGGACTGGTAGAGGTTCGTCTCGGTCAAATGGTACACCAAGGGGAGCCGGGGTGTGGTTGCAGCAGCTTCTAAACTGAGGCTCTGGTCTCTGCTCAGGTGCCGGATGCGCAGTCGGGCAAGAACGGACGTCGCGGATGGCTCCAACCTCAGAATGAGGCGGGATCACCTCGCCTGCGAAGCCGACTGGAAGAGCTTTCCGGAAATATATGATACACCTCCAGAAGATGCGCGGTGAAGATGTGGCTGCCTCTGCAACTCGACCCTTGACTGCTGCCTGCGAACTGAGATGAACCTGGAGGTGATAGATGATGGGAAACGGGGTAGATGGGATGGGAGATGAGATGGATGGGTGTGGGGGTGACCCCGGGCTGCGTGGGGGTCTGGTAGAGGGTGATCCAAGGTGTGGGAGGGGCAGAATGGGGGCTGGAAGATGGTCTAGCAGGTGGAGGAAGGGGGAGCTGCGAATTTAGGTTGGGAAGGAGAGATCTCTCCCATGGTTGGAATGTGACTTAATGGGGGTTGTTAATGGGGGTCTTGGGGATGGGAAGGGGTGTGTTGGGAGATGGAGAGGTGTGTTGGGGAAGCGAAGGGGTGGCTTGGGGAAAGGAATGGTTGCTTGGGGAAGAGGAAGGGTTGCTTGGGAGAATGGAGAGGTGCCTAGGAGAGGGGAATTCCACCTAGGGGTTGGAGGGGAATTGAATGAGTGTATGGGGAAGGGGGAGGGGTCTTAATGAGAGGTGAATGGGGAGGAGAGAGAGAGAATTTCAAAATTGGGGGTGGGGAGGAGAGAAAATGGGGTTCGCCCCCTTTAGAGAGAGAGAGAGAAGAGAGAGAGAGAGAGATTCTCACAATTGTAGTGGAATTTCAAATTTTCTTTCAATCATTCATTAGCTTCAAATGGAAGAAATGGAGTCCTATTTATAGGGATCCCACAATTTACAATAAGTCCATGACTTTTACACTAATGATAAGAAACCAAGGGGAAGCGGGGGCGCCCATGGGCCTAGCCCATTGAATTGGGCCCTTTAACCTATCAAACCAACATAATGACTTAAGACCTAGGTAAATGACTCATTAACCTAGGTACTAGACTTAAATAAAAGGAAAATTACATGATAAGAAAATAAAAATTACATCATATGACTCGAAATAAAGTGACGAACAAGATGAAGCACAGCTGGCAAGCATCATGATCCTCGAACAAATGAGATCGCCGGTGATGTCCCCATCATACCCCCGGGGTGCGGAGAACTCGACTCCATCGAGTATGGGTCCACCGGGGAAGTGATCCTGTAAAGCAGCTCGGGGTGAACCTCAACCTCCAAACTCAACCCTGCGTCCGCAACCAGGGGACGGTCCTTCATCCTCTCACGGTGGCTTGGGCACACCCTCTTGCTGGCGATGGAATCCTGCTTCCCTAGTATTGCCTCTGTGTGCACACGTCGGGCTCTCAGGCTAATTTTTGGTGGCTCTCAGAGGGTATCACTCACAAGAAAAGATATAGGCTCAATGTACTCACTAGGATCCACCGCGGTGCCCATATAGGGTGCCGGATCCGCCACGTGGGAAATGGGGTGAATCCCAAAGCCCATTCGTAAGTCCAACCCATAAGCCGGGTTGCCAAAGTCACTCGGAACTTGGCAAGGTCCAAGTTCTCGTGCCCTCAAGTTGGAGGTGACTCTAGGGTAGAGCCACTCCAATGCCACCATCGATAGGTTGCCTACTTGGAATTCCAAGTGGCGCTCGCGAGCCTTTTCCCGCTCTTTGTGAACATCACCGCTCGTTGCAATTTGCTTGTGTGTATGCTCATGCCATGCATTATGATGAGTGAGTGGTTGTGAAAGTGGGTAGTGTGCAAAGGTGGACCGGAGCAACCATAAATTGACCTATCATGCTTTGATGGCATGTGGACCTTGATGAACTTAGGTGGACCGGGGCAACCATAAATTGACCTATCATGCTTTGATGCCATGTGGAACTTGATGAACTTAGGTGGACCGGGGCAGCCACAAGTGGCCCTATCATGCATGGACTTCATAACAATGGTTGGAGGGCCGGGGCATCCGTAGGGGAATCTATTGCGTATGGGTATAGCAAATGCCGGGGGTCCCGGACATCCGTGAATGCTCCTACTATACTTAAGACCCATGATGAATGAAGGTGGACCATTACATCCAAATATGGACCACTTATGCTTCCTACTTGGCATGTGGGTGATATGAATGAATGGACCCAACATAGTGTTCATGCCGAGTGGTGTTGTATGCCAAGACTTATGCACTTTTGTACCAAAGATGTCTCCTATGTGTGGGCTTTTAGACTTCCATTGGAATGGATCAAAGGGGTCTAGGAAGGTGGATATCATGAAGTGGAGCATTTTCTCGATCCCTAAGTGTATATTGCCCAAAGTCATGGCTCCCATGGTGTAACCTGAGTCTTGGGAGAGATGGGCTTGGTCCAACATAGCGGGTGAGGGTAGGAAAAGGTGGGTGATAAGTGATGTGGGTGGACCACATGGGTTCCCGGGTTCCCATTGGGAGGGGTCAAAAGGATTGACATAAATGTACCCGGGGGAAAGGAGCTCTATGTTTATCTCAACATCCTCAAGGTCCTTACAATATGGTGGTGGATCCTCCTCCTCTAGTAGAATGATTGGGCCAAAGTTTTTGGTGGGCGGGTTTAGGAAGACATCGTAGGGGTCATAGTAAGGGTCACCTAGGGAGAGTAACTCTAGGTCCTCATGGTCCTCACATAGTGGTGAGTCATCCTCAAGGTCCTCACAGTATGGTGGTGGATCCTCCTCCTCTAGTAGAATGATTGGGCCAAAGTTTTTGGGAGATGGGTTGAGGATGTCCTCTATGGTGGGAGGTGGATCCGGATTGGCATCCATCTCCACTTGGGTATGTGTGTGGGCCACAACTTCCAAGGATAATGGGGTAGGAAAGTCTATGGTGGGTGGAGTGATAATGGTCTGTGCATGATACTCTCGGGGTGGTGAACATGGGTGGACTTGGGTTGGGCTTGGTCGGGGAAGTTCTTGGGTTGGAGTTGGGGTCGGGGGTGGAAGATCGGTTGGTTGAAGAGGTTTGGATTGTGGTGCGTAGATCTTTCTAAGATCGGCCCTCATTCATCCCAAGATTCAATGGGTGCTTCCCCTTTAGCTTCTCTCAAACCTACAATGTTCTCCCATTCTTTCCTAGCTTGGCGCCAGAGCAAACTCTTGGCATAGTTGACTTGGATAGGCCCTGACAGGGTAAACCTCCCAAAGTGTCGGTCTATGGACTTCTCCCATTCTAGATATATGCTAGGGCGGGATCCATCAAACACAAAGGCTTCTAATGGGCCTAAGAGTGTCGAATATGCCAAGTATGAGGTAGTCATGATGGCGGACAAGGGTGATGCATGCAATGGCCCTAGGACAAGACTTAGTAGAGACAAGTCTAGAACTTGCTCTGATACCAAATTGATGTGACACGATCCCTCAGACCTAGATTCGCAAGCAAGCAATCGATCGACGAACCCACTCTAGCAGACTCACCTATGTAGCGCACACTCGGATCCGTAGATGGACCGGCGATAGTGGAGAGGGTCCGAGGAGGGACCTCACCTTTCTGGGGATTTGACTAGCTTGGGATGAACGCCTAAGGGCCTGGGATTCCCAATTCCGTGGGCGGCCAGCACGCCAAGGGCGTGGGTTGTAGGGTCGCACTTTCAACTCACTCCGCGGTGGTCACACAATTCAATGGAGTTTGAGATCGGGCGCTCACCTCACCGCCGACGGGCAACTAGAAACGATACTAAGACAAGCAAAAGTAAAACCAACAGAGGAAGTGACCAGAAGCTCACCTGATTGGCGTGAGGACGCTGATCCCGGCCGGAGACGAGGGCGAGCGGGGAAGCGTGGGCTACCCGCACGCCGCGCCGATGACGCTTCGGCCGCTTACCTGCTAGTACAATCACTACGCCCTCACAGAGGGGGTGGACTAGGGGTGGGGATGATTAATTACAATCAAAACTACCTCCACCCAGGGAGGGGTGGTCAGCCGGCCAGGCAAGATCGGACGGAGAGCTAAAGGAGTCACCGAAAGAGGACTTCGCCGATTCTGCCCGCTTCTGGAACTGCCTGATAGGTACTCGCTGTTGGCACTGCCACGGGTTCTCCCGAACTTGAAATTCGTCGAAACCAGTGCTTAATCTTCACTGACTGATCTGGGAGGGCTGCTGAATTTTCTTGTGGGTTCGAGTCATCGTTGACGGCCGGGGCAGGTGCTGGACCACTGCTTCTCTGTTCTGGCTCTGACTGGTCCCAGGACGCTGTAGCAGGTTGACAAACTCGCCACGAACTCCCCGAGATCCGAATGATGCGGGACTAGAACGGACGCGAGCGTGAAAGAGTCTTCTTCGATCCGCAACCAAGAAGAGCACCAGAGGAGGTTGGAGTCGAGAGAACCAGTCTAAAGAGTGGGGGGGTATTAGGACTGTCTCTGACTGGCCAGACTTGCGTACCTGAGGGAAAATAATTGGAACGGGGTACTCCGAACTCCAAACGAGGCTTCGCTTGTTTTTATGGATAGGGGACTAGTAGAGGTTTGTCCCGGTCAAATGGTGCGCCAAGGGAGCCGGGGTGTGGTTGCAGAAGCTTATGAACTGAGGCTCTGGTCTCTGCTCAGGTGCCGGATGCGCAGTCGGGCAAGAACGGACGTCGCGGATGGCTCCAACCTCGGAATGAGGCGGGATCACCTCGCCTGCGAAGCCGACTGGAAGAGCTTTCCGAAAATATATGATGCACCTCCATAAGATGCGCGGTGAAGATGTGGCTGCCTCTGCAACTTGACCCTTGACTGCTGCCTGCGAACTGAGATGAACCGGGAGGTGATAGGTGATTGGAAACGGGGTAGATGGGATGGGAGATGAGGTGGATGGGTGTGGGGGCGACCCCGGGCTGTGTGGGGGTCTGGTAGAGGGTGATCCAAGGTGTGGGAGGGGTAGAATGGGGGCTGGAAGATGGTCTAGCAGGTGGAGGAAGGGGGAGCTGCGAATTTAGGTTGGGAAGGAGAGATCTCTCCCAAGGTTGGAATGTGACTTAATGGGGGTTGTTAATGGGGGTCTTGGGGATGGGAAGGGGTGTGTTGGGAGATGGAGAGGTGTGTTGGGGAAGGGAAGGGGTGACTTCGGGAAAGGAATGGTTGCTTGGGGAAGAGGAAGGGTTGCTTGGGAGAATGGAGAGGTGCCTAGGAGAGGGGAATTCCACCTAGGGGTTGGAGGGGAATTGAATGAGTGTATGGGGAAGGGGGGGGGGTCTTATTGAGAGGTGAATGGGGAGGAGAGAGAGAGAATTTTGAAATTGGGGGTGGGGAGGAGAGAGAATGGGGTTCGCCCCCTTTAGAGAGAGAGAGAAGAGAGAGAGAGAGAGAGGGGAATTCACCCCTTAGAGAGAGAGAGATTCTCACAATTGTAGTGGAATTTCAAATTTTCTTTCAATCATTCATTAGCTTCAAATGGAAGAAATGGGGTCCTATTTATAGGGATCCCATAATTTACAATAAGTCTATGACTTTTACACTAATGATAAGAAACCAAGGGGAAGCGGGGGCGCCCATGGGCCTAGCCCATTGAATTGGGCCCTTTAACCTATCAAACCAACATAATGACTTAAGACCTAGGTAAATGACTCATTAACCTAGGTACTAGACTTAAATAAAAGGAAAATTACATGATAAGAAAATAAAAATTACATCATATGACTCGAAATAAAGTGACGAACAAGATGAAGCACAGCTGGCAAGCATCAGGATCCTCGAACAAATGAGATCGTCGGTGATGTCCCCATCACTGGTTTCCCACGTAGCTTCCAGTAGAGGATTGATTAGAGACTTGAAAACACCTTCTTCCCTTCACATCCAAGCTCACAACAACGTGGAAGAAGCCATGGAGCTGCTACCTTCGACCTGCACTCACAAGGGTTAGAAAACACACCCAAATTTTAGATCTAGCATCTTGTTCCTTAGGGTTTGCAACCCAAGAGATGGTTTTATATGTTTAGAACGGTCAAGGAACACTTCAGGGACCAGATCCACGAATTAGGGAGATATTTAGGGCATTTGGAATTGATTGGTTGGACTTTCGAAACAAGGGCAAGAAAGTCATCTTTGACAGCTCCGCACAGGTGTCGACACCTGGTGTCGACACCTGGTGCCCAGGTGTTTACAGAAACACCAAACAGCATCCCTGGACACTGGGTGTTGACACCTGGTGTCGACACCTGGTGTCAACACTTGGTGTTCTGGCCTGCTGCCAGAACCAATGCAGGTTGTCTAGATTTCAGATGTCGACTCCTGGTGTCGACCCCTGGTGTCGACACTTGCACCTGCAAAAAGCCAGAGACCCATTAAGCTAAAAATGAAAGCTCCAACCTCACCGTGAGTTTTGGGATGATGAAAGAAGGTTGTGAGGAGTTCTTCCAACCTGTAAAACACAAATAGAAAATTAGTTTTGCTTCAATGTTAATCTTACAAACTAACCCATTTCATTTCACCTTCTATGATAGAACCCCAAGTGCTTGTGAAAGAGTTCCAAGCATCAGTCACATTGCATGATGCAACTAATTTGGAGTTAGGTAACAATCCACTCAAACCAAACTTTAGTCACATTGCCAGCAAGCCACACATGAGTTGAATGCTTTGATCAAGAATATGAAATCCAGTCCTTTTAAACAAGATTTAGCCAGGTTGAGTAACATGGTCATCTAAAGCACTTGATAACCCATTTACTCAACTCAAGATTAGAAGAGTATTACCATGGATTATAATATCATTCTTACCTTGGAGCAATATTAACCTGCACTATCTGGCAATGAACTCATAAGCAAGTTAATATTAAACCAAATCTCAAGATCTCAACTTCAACCCAATTCTCCTACAAACCATTTCACAAAGCATTTAAGCCAAATGATCAGAAGGACAAGGAACCATCATTCAAACTCATCAAACCACACATCATTACCTTGGGGGCAAACAATGGTATTTGCATCTCAATCATTCACTCAGCAGTACACATGAATAACATGATGCTCAACATGACATTTATCCAAGCATGGTTCCACAAAATCGTTCTCATACAAAACAATCTCACATGAAGATATGAACAACCATTCACGCACAAGGCCAAGCAACAAAGTCATCATTTTGTAATCATCAAAATCACATACACAACAATCTCTCCCATTTTGATGATGATAAAATATTATGCTATAATGCTCTCTCCCCCTTTGACATAATCAGAAATGGGGAGCATGACGGGGAATCCAAGATGGCAAGAACCTATGGACAATGGGGTTATAAAGAGAAACAATATGTACAATATGCATGAACTAATTGTAAAACTGTCTGATACCAATGTGGACAATGTTGGGATTGGAAATGTAAATGTGGACAATATGGTCATGTAGAATGCAAGATGACAAAATGATATGCAAATGCTCACGAGTTATAGTATTTGGAAATGGTGTATGGCATGACAAAAATGAGCAAGCAAACAAACACTCAAACACCCAAAGAAAGGTATTGAGTCATGCAAGTCCCGATGAGTTTGGCAGATAAGATCACATGCAAAGCTCCCCCTTTAACATTGACACATTAGATGACTGATTTTGATTTTCAAATTTTTTGATTTTTAGTTTTCTTGTGACATGCATGAAACAGGATGTATGAAAATGATGAGACATGAAATGCATACAATGTAATCAAGCAGATATCTATAGATACATGCAACATAACTCCTTCACAAGAAGTGATACCAATTGATTTACAGTGAGGGGATAGGTGTAGGAAAAGTGCAAGTGAGTCATTAAGTTCAGAATGCTCATGATTACACCTAGAGGATTGTGCAGATAAATAGGAGAAGACGTACAGCAGGTCAAGCAATTAATCAAAGTTTCAAAATACATATCAAATCAAATTACCATGTGTAAGTTAGTAACATGAGAATGAAGTTTAGCCATATGGATAACCAGATTTTCAATTAAACACAATAGTAACGGCACAGACTGCATTTCAATCTAGAGAACAGCGTATTGGAGGCTTCACTCTTCCTCATCAAATTATCATCAGTAATTTTCACACTGACAATCTGAATTTTTCTAAGAAGGATCAGGTTCAAATAATTCCTTTTTACGCGAGGAGACACATGGAGCTCATGCCAGAATCCCCGGTTACTCAGAATACTGAACCTTGTCACCTCATTTGAACAGAGATACTTTAGTCAACACTTTTCAGAAATGAACCACATCACGTCTCAGGTGACATGTGCCCAGTTTACTCAGTGAGACTTAGCATTGCTCTGCCTTTCATTTCAACCATTTTTTTTTGTAAGTGGAGGCATGCAGCTTTTTCCTCAATTATCTTTTATCATCCATGCAGCAAGTTGAATTACTTTAGAGTGTTGAAATGAAATTCCTATATCTTTATGAATAACACTCAATTTCACATTAAAGTGCATGAAGTGTACGAATTTGATTTAACATGTATGGAGAAAATTTAACTTAGAACATGATAGTGTAGCTCCCCCTATGTAAATACAATAAGCATGAAATGCTCCCCCTGAGAGTTTGACATGAAGCACACTTGTTAAGACTCAGATGTAACATTATTTAATAATGGAGTATTTGATCTTAGAAGTTTCAAAGGAAGGGGTTGAATAGCATATAATAACATGCAAGCATACAATGGAGATATGCATATGCAATGCAAAATGAAAAGATATGCAATTTTAGTTCTTGAATTGTTGGCCCCAAAGATATGAGACCAATTGTTGGAAGTATCCATTTTGACATGTATGCAACATGGAATGTTCAAAATGATGCATTTCAAAATATGCACTGCATGCATGCTGAGAATGTCAACTATGCGATAAGACACACGATGAGCTTCATCTCCCAAAAAAACACTATGTGAATGATATGCAGAGAATTATATGCAAATATGTAATGTGATGCAAGATTTCAGATTTCACAAGACACTCTATATGCACCTAATATAACTAATGTATGACATGCATTATCAATTGTTAAAATGTGAGGACACAGTTTTATTATGAATAGAGAATTTAGAAAATTCATTCAAAGCATTAAAGTCATCACATGTGAACTTTTTCTTGAAAACAGTTTTGCTTTTATCCAAAGGATGAGTGGCACATTGGTAAAGACCATGGAACATTGATCAACTTGGGTTCTCAAGATGTTCAGCCACAAAAATAATATCATCGTGCTGAGAGAATGAAAAAACATCATTTTCAAAATTTTCAGCATGCAAAACTCCCCCATAATCAATGCATGATTTCAAAAAATTCATTTAAGTTGGATGCCATATGCATAGATGATTCATGGTACTGGGCGGAGACACATTCTCACGCATGGTGATAGCTTTAAGACATGCTTGACCTATCCTTCCACATGTCACCATTTTACATACCATGTAATTATTGAAATGATGATCAGAAAAATACAATGCACTCCCATATGACATCGGGGGTTTAGCAAATTCATGAGCATTGAAAGGTAGTTTCAAATTCATCGTCTGTCAAGATATGGCACTAGCATCAAGACCAAAGAGCTTCAAACAGACACTTTATTTTCTCACCTTTGCCTTGAGTTATCTTTATTGACATCCTCAAATTCTTCACTTTATTCCGCTTGCTGTAATCTTCATCAACAAGCTCCAAATCTTAATAGAGGTAGACCAAATCTCGCATTGAAGACTCTTGAGCTCCTTTCTTTCTCTTCTGCAAGAAATAGAATGATATTATCCAAAGGAGTTCCATTGAGAACCAAATTTGCATCTTATAAATAGTAGCATATAAGGATGTGAAAATACCAAGAACCCCATGCCAAAACCCTTTCAAAACTCTTCTAGGATAAGAAGAGAGACCCTAAGGGTAATGGGGTAGAAGTTCAAACCAATCGGTCCTCAAGATGGGCATTTCACAACCCAAAGTGCAGACCTATTCCAGATCTGCCAGAACAGGTGTTGACACCTAGTGTCGACACCGACTGAGGAAACATACAAAACTGCCTAAGACAGTTAATCTGAACTCAGAAAAGCCATACATGAATTAGACTCAATCTAGGCACATGGATACACATTCAAACATTGAATTCTTACATTGATTTCAGGGGTTGATGGTCATTATCAAACCTGCACTGTAAAGAGCTCAATTCATGTCAATATTAAGCCAATGCATATGAAGAAACTAACTTCAAGGCTTTTCAACACATAAGACTCTCTCTCTCTCTGCCTGCAATATCAGAAACTCAATTTCATATCAACCTCAATTCAATACAAATGAGAAAACCAATCTCTGTGCTTTTCTTCCACAAGATAATCTCCTATGAGCTACAAGTATGAATGATGAGCTTCAAGTATCAACTCAGGGACAAGTCCATGTTCACCAAGGCATCACACCAGAACTGGCCAAGTCGACTTAAAGCCTTCCTCTTGGCCTCAAGACAATCATACAATAAAGTTCTCATTTGACTATTTTGGGTACCCAAACCTTCTTGGGTCCCGATGGTTAGTTGCACCTCTAGAGGGTGCCTTCCACAGTTTTTGGGCATGCATATCATCAAAATGTATTAAGAAGCAATCATGCATGGTATGCCCGAACTCACCACAATAATGACAACAACCAAAAGACTTCAGATTTTTCTTGTAAGAATGAGCATGGAATTTTTGTTAGTTTGTAGAGATGTTCTCATTTTTCAAACTAAAGCAATTGTTTATCCCGTGACCAAACCTTCCACAATGAAAACAGTTCAATTGATCAAATCTTTCAAAATGTCTTCTTGCATGAATATAAGAGTTATCAAGAGTTCTTTTTGTGTTCAGAAACTTTCTTGGCTTTGTGAAGCCATTTACGTTCTTGCATGCTTCTTGATCTTCAGATTTCATCAAAAGGCAATCATGCATCATATGACCAAGTTCACCATAATAAAAACATGAGATTTTCTTTATGGATGCATGTGTGTGTGTAACTTGATTTTTATTGGCATTCATCGTGACACCAACAACATTTTTAGCCTTTTGATGCAAGTTTTGTTTCTTTTTCAGACTTTCATTTGATCTCTTCGTTGTTTGAGGAGCAGATTGATTTGGAGGCCCATTTGATGTGCTGGCTATATTTGAACTATGGACAAATGATGTATAGACTTTATTTTCAAAATTCTTTTTGTTCACAGGATTATAGCCCAGCCCCTCTCTGTGAAATTCACCTTAGTCCCCAATATATTGTTCAGATTTTCTTCCCCATTCACAAACTTACACAAAGAAGCCTTCAGATCAAGAATTTCTTTTCAAGTGATGAAATATGCAATTCATAGGAAATGATCTCATTATCACAAGAAATGACTTTTTCATTCAATTGGACATTGATGGCTTTGTAGCTCTCCATCATTTGTTCTAGCACATGCATCTTTTCACAATCATCAACAGCCAAACTTTTTCCTTTTTCAAAAATAAGTAATTGTTTAGACATGGTTGTATTTAGATGTTTCAATTTTTCATTTTCAGATTTTAACAACTTATTTTCTTTTTCACAAGACTTCATGTTGCCTTCAAGCAGTGATATCTGAATCAATATAGCACTGTTTTCCTTTTTAAGTTCTTCATTCACATTTGCAAGTTTATCATTCAAAATCAAGTCATTACAAATATCCTGATCAATTGAGTTTGATTCTATTTTGTTTTTCAAATCTTTTTCAATTTTCTCCAATTGATCAATTATGTTCTTGAGGGTAACATTTTCATTTCTCAAACATGCAATGGTTTCTTTGTGACATTCAACATCATGCTCTAAAAAGTTTATTGAAGTTAACAAGCTCAGAACATTTATCATAAGAACCATTTTCATGGAGCATGTTTTCAGATTTCTTTTTCAATTTTCTATTTTCTGACTTGATTTTCTTATATTACTTTTCCAACTCATCATAAGCATCAACAAGATCATCAAGAGTAAATTCTTCAGAATCTGAATTTACCTCTTCTGCACTTTTGTCACTTTGTTGATCAGCATCATCGGCCATGAGACATTTTTACCTTTCCTTCCCTTGAGCTTTGATCAACCGGTCCATAAGCTCCTTTGCCGTCCTACTAGAAGACACAAATGGATACTTGTTAGTACTTACAGAAGCTTTCACATGACTCATAGCAGTAACATTATCATGATGCATCATTTTATCCTGATTAGACCACTTGGTCTCATCTAGAGGTAATATGTGAGGACCATGAGAAATCAATTTCCAAAGACTAGGATTAATAGAATTAATCACCATACACAGTTTGCCTAGCCATGAATTGAAATCCGAACCAGTGAAGATTGGCAGACAATTCATTGAGATATGTTCAGAAAAATTCATGATTGTAGAATGCACTAGGATCGCTCTGTAGATCGCAAGATCTAGGGACAACAGAGCCTCGCTCTGATACCAATTGTTGGGTCCCGTAGTGCAAGAATACGGATCTAGAGGGGGGGTGAATAGACTCTTCTACTAAAAACTTTGTCCAATTAAAAACACAACTACCATACAGCGGAATATACAAGATTGAGTAATTTAGTCTAAACAGGTTTAAACTAGATTCACTCAATCTCACCAAGCTCACACGATTGCACAAACAGATAGGATAGTGAACACACAATCACAAGAATCAAACCACAAGACACGGGGATTTTTAAGGTGGTTCGGGACCACGACGGGCTCCCTACGTCCACCCCTCACCAAATCGGTGAGGCTTCACTACACGCTACAAAATGTAGCAACACGAGGACGAACCCCAACACACACATGCTGCTTTCGCAGCAAACCACACACGAGGCCTTGCCTCAAATTATTGCCACAGCACACACACACACACACACACACACACACACCACTGGGGAACACACCCCGAACAAATTCCCCACACGGAGTCACAACTCCATCCACACACACGTAGGACAATGCCTACACAACCACACGGAATTAAACTCCTAACATCACACGTGGATATACTCCGCACAAATCGACACACATGTATCAACACACACACTCGGAGACCCCTTTCTCCGAACACCCACACAAAGTATTATCTCAAATGTATATGAATCAAAAACACATATATGCTATGACCCTTCAAACAAATTATAGAGATGAAAACTAGACAGATGCATCAAGTATAAGGCTCCCCCTTCTTCAGCATAATCTGATTCTCCTTGCTCGTTGACGAATGATCATACTCTTGACATCATCTTCTTCCTCTCCTCACGGCACTCCTCTTTTCTTTCTTCCATTTTCTTCTTCACCTGAAAGAATAGATAAACGGAATAATAAGCCCAACCTTTAAGCTAATCTCTAACAAGAATGTGAAAATGAATGGTTTAGAGGTCCCCCTCTTCTTCACCTATACACAAGAATATATGAGCATTAGAAATGTTGTATCACAAAAATTGCAGCTCATATATATATGCAAGAGAGAGTGAACAAAGAACATGTAAATGATTATTACACATCTTAGATACCCATTCAAAATCTTAAGCAATCTCAAACAAAAACACAGAGGTGAAAGATCAAGATAACTCCCTCATAGTTTCAATGAAAAGCTTCTGCAGGATGAGAAACCGTTCTCGAAAGAAGATGAATGATTCTTTGTAAAAATGAAGTTGCAACTTGGTTTCCCACGTAGCTTCCAGTAGAGGATTGATTGGAGACTTGAAAACACCTTCTTCCCTTCACATCTAAGCTCACAACAATGTTGAAGAAGCCATGGAGCTGTTACCTTCGACCTGCACTCACAAGGGTTAGAAAACACACCCAAATTTCAGATCTAGCATCTTGTTCCTTAGGGTTTGCAACCCAAGAGATGGTTTTATATGTTTAGAACGGTCAAGGAACACTTCAGGGACCAGATCCACGAATTAGGGAGATATTTAGGGCATTTGGAATTGATTGGTTGGACTTTCGAAACAAGGGCAAGAAAGTCATCTTTGACAGCTCCGCACAGGTGTCGACACCTGGTGCCCAGGTGTTTACAGAAACACCAAACAACATCCCTGGACACTGGGTGTCGACACCTGGTGTTCTAGCCTGCTGCCAGAACCAATGCAGGTTGTCTGGATTTCAGATGTCGACTCCTGGTGTCGACACCTGGTGTCGACACTTGCACCTGCAAAAAGCCCAGAGACCCATTAAGCTAAAAATGAAAGCTCCAACCTCACCGTGAGTTTTGGGATGATGAAAGAAGGTTGTGAGGAGTTCTTCCAACCTGCAAAACACAAATAGAAAATTAGTTTTGCTTCAATGTTAATCTCACAAATTAACCCATTTCATTTCACCTTCTATGATAGAACCCCAAGTGCTTGTGAAAGAGTTCCAAGCATCAGTCACATTGCATGATGCAACTAATTTGGAGTTAGGTAACAATCCACTCAAACCAAACTTTAGTCACATTGCAAGCAAGCCACACATGAGTTGAATGCTTTGATCAAGAATATGAAATCCAGTCCTTTTAAACAAGATTTAGCCAGGTTGAGTAACATGGTCATCTAAAGCACTTGAGAACCCATTTACTCAACTCAAGATTAGAAGAGTATCACCATGAATTATAATATCATTCTTACCTTGGAGCAATATTAACCTGCACTGCAATGAACTCATAAGCAAGTTAATATTAAACCAAATCTCAAGATCTCAACTTCAACCCAATTCTCCTACAAACCATTTCACAAAGTATTTAAGCCAAATGATCAGAAGGACAAGGAACCATCATTCAAACTCATCAAACCACACATCATTACCTTGGGGGCAAACAATGGTATTTGCATCTCAATCATTCACTCAGCAGTACACATGAATAACATGATGCTCAACATGACATTTATCCAAGCATGGTTCCACAAAATCGTTCTCATACAAAACAATCTCACATGAAGATATGCACAACCATTCATGCACAAGACCAAGCAACAAAGTCATCATTTTGTAATCATCAAAATCACATACACAATAGTTTTGATGATAACTAAACTTAATGTGTGATTAAGTGATGATAACTAAACTTGTGGTTGATTGCTCATGCTCTTGTTATCTATGTATGGCTGAGATGGTAAATGGGAACGGTTACATGGTCTTGATCCAAGAGGCAAGAGGTTTTACAAGAGGCAAGAGGTTTCATAGCCTCTTCAACGGGAATAAGCATGGTATTAACCTTGACTATCTTGCTTGCAGGATCAAACGCATGGCAGTCACCTGGTGAACCAAACGTGTGGATAAGCACCCTGCTCCTTACAATCCAAAACAGGTGGTATATGTAATTTACTGTCAAGAACCATTGGTGAGACTCTTACCTTGTCTTAGTATCGATCTCACCATGTGTATCTCATATACCTCTCCTTCATACACCTCATTCATGCACATTAAAACATGAAACCCTTCTGGCCATCGTGCGCCCTCGCCCGCAGATCGACCTGCGCGGTCAGGTCGCGGGGGCAGCGCCCCTTGTGGGGGTTTCCGGGGGCGGAGCCCCCGGAACAAAATTTTGATTAATGCTCAAATGGTTTGCATGAACATCATGCATTTATCAAATGGATGGTTGAGCTATAGTTCTAATCAATTATGTATGCTTTTGCAGGTCAAAACACTCAGTAAAAATCCACAAGGTCAAAGACTCAGTTGACACCTTCTAAACTGTCAAGGGTGATGTCACAGATATGAACGGGCTGCTAAAGGACTTAAGCAACGGAGCTGAAGAGGTTAACGGACCGACTTGAGAAAACTCGGGGTTTGCCCAGCTGGCGGTCGACCGCCAGCTCAGGGGCGGTCGACCGCCCCTGCCAGCAGCTCCTCCGCTTATAGGGATTCACAGTGGCGGTCGACCACCAGCCCAGTAGCGGTCGACCAGAATTCCCAGAAACCAACGGCCAGCAGTTCTCTCAGTAGCGTTCGACCGCCAGCCTCTGCAGGTCGACCGCCAGCCCCGATAAGCCAAAAATATTGACTTTTATCCATCTCGAAAGAAGCATCTCCTCTTGCTATTGTTTAATCCCAAAGCCACCAAACCCTCCAGAATTTATGGATCTGGTATAGGGCTTGTCCATAGACCTTCCAAGGGTTATAAAACATCCTATTAGAGTCATAACCCTAATTATCCAAGAGATCCAAAGGGGAGGCTGTCCAAGGAGGAAGAAGAGGGTACTGTAGCTCTGTGAACAGTACCTCGTGCAGTAAGTTCCTCATCTATCTCCAACCCATTCAAGGTACTTCTGAATCTAACAAGCATCTATGAAGTGAAGAAGCAAGCAACCAACAAAGAGAGATCAAGGGGGAGGCTATCAAGAAGCAAGCAAGGTTTTCAAGAAGAGATCAAAGGAAGATTGTCCAAGTGAAGAAGAAGGGTACTCTAGCCATGAACAGTACTCCGTGCAGCAAGTGTTCTTCATCCATTCTTAACCCCGTAACATGCATTCAAAGGGAACCCAAATCAGGAGTTTTCTAAACTAAGCCTCATCATCTTTATGATTTGGGTGTTGTATTTATGTTCATCATAAACTGAAGAACTTGTGTGTGTGTGGATCATTGTTGGATCCGTGGGCGTGTGTGTGTGTGCCGTATTTGATTCGTGTGTGTGCGTGGATCTGCGTAGATCTGCGTTTGTGTGTGTGTGGGTCTTTTAGATCCATTCTGTCTCGTGTGTGTGGATTGCTGCACTTGTGGCAGCAAGTGTATATGTTGTTGATCCGGTTGTTGGATCGTGTTGGAGACCTCGTCTCCATGTGTGTGTGTATGTGTGTGTGTTGGGGCGCGTCCCCGTGTGTGTGTGCAGGCGTCGTCCTGCATGTGTGGTTGGAGCATCGTCTCCATTTGGGGATTTATCCCCGAGTGAAGCCTCACCGGATTTGGTGAGGGGTGGACGTAGGATTACCGTCGTTGCATCCGAACCACCTTAAAAATCGTTGTGCATTGTGCTTGTATTGTGTGGTTTGCTCCATTTCCTCTATCTCCATTCTACATAAACGTTAGTTTAAATTGTTGTTCTGGATTTATCTTCATATATCTTGCATAATCTATATCTTATCATATAAAGTTTGATAAATCCAATTTGTGTACAAATAGTTTTGAATCTCTTAACTAGCATTCTATCACATATTTTATAAAAGGCTATAAGTTTCCTTAAAATTTGTAAACACCCAATTCACCCCCCTCTTGGGTGTCATTGATCGCGGGACTTCAGCATTGTTGTCCTTCATATTGTCTTGGATTTCCCACTTTGTTTGCATCCATATCATTATGTTTGCATAATTAAATGTTGCCTTGATTTTCTAGTTTTAGGCTAGAAATTGCATGCACTCCAGTGCATATAGGGCCATGCATTCTTCATACCATATTTGCATTCCGACCTTGGTAAGTGATCCCCTCGCCTCCATATTCCTTGGGGTCAACTAGGTGATCTTATCCGGGACCTCCGTAAGTCCCCGTGAGCCGTGGATTCCTACACGGACGCCTGGCCGGTTGTACCTTTCCACCCATTAGACTTGCATTTGCATACGTGTGAGGGAGTTAACCTTAGTCAACCCAAAGTTTGGACCTTATTCTCATAGGATTCCTATCTTGAGGGAATTATTCTTAATTCAAATCATTAAAAGGTCTATTAAAATTTCTAAAAAATTTCTCATCATATCAACTTGTTTGACTTGGGTGAAAACTCTCACATCACATTGTTTGTGTTAGTTGGGCTTGTCCAGGCCCATTAGTGGTGTTTTATGTTGCATCCACATATTCTTTGTTGTTAGGCCCATTCAGTTTAGCCCATTTTGTGTGCCCATTATCTAGTCCATTGTCTGGGTCCGTCTTCCCTTGGTCTTTGCATTAGTGGGTCAGTCCCTCTTATTCCCAAGCTCATTAAGCCCTTGCTTCCCTCATTGTGCTAAGTCTCCATTTGCCCTCATGGAGCATCATTCCAACCCCTTGTACCATTCTTCTTCCCAATCTCCTTCTTATTCCCGCATGGAATCCTCTTCCCACGCGGGCCCATCTTTACGTGGTCTCTCTAATCCATCCGAGGAATAGGCTAATCTCATGGCCCACTTATCATGCCTTGTTCGCCAAATGGACCCGTCCCAGGCCCAACGTCTCATTGCATCTCATCTTAATGGGCCTTCTTTTCATAATGGGCCTTCTTCCCTTCATGGCCCTCTTTCTTCTCCTTCATATGCTGTTGACCCAATTTCTAATCGTCAATTTCACCCTAATGGGCCCGCTCCTTCTGCTCATGTTGCTGCTGGCCCAATGGGTCCCCACGTTAATGTGTCTTCCAGGCCCGCATATCATTCCACTCTCGAATGGGCCCTTCTTCTTCTCAGCCCGGATCCTCTCATCCGGCCCATTATCATGTTCTTGGTTCATATTCACAATCTCTTGCTCAGGCTGGCCTGTATTCTTCTCGATCTCTCCCTACCCCAGAGATGATCGCTCAAACCCAATGCCAGCTTGATGAACTTTAACGTCAGATCGATCCTAAATCCTCTTTGAGTGTCCCGTTCGTATTTCAAAATCTTCGGCTTCCGCCATCTTCGCAAATTCCCGCATATCACTATTATGGTGGGGTCGGTGACCCATATGTGCACTTGAAGGAGTTTCTTTATGAGTCGGCCCAGTTTCGACATGACCAGCGCTTGATGGCCTATCTACTCGGTATGTCATTGGAAGGCCCAGCTCAAGATTGGTTCTTTTCCCTTCCGCAAGAGCAGATTGTGAATTTTCAAGTTGTCCAAGAGAAGTTTATTCAATAATTTCAGGACCATGTTGGGCCCAAGTTCTCTGTTGTGGATCTGGCCCATGAGAAGATGAAGCCCGAAGAGGAGTTCTGCACCTTTGTCGACCGCTGGCGCCGTCTCGCCGCGCAAGTCCCGGGGCACATTCCGGAGGGAGAGCAAATCAAGATGCTTATTTCAAATGCAACGCCCAAATATCAGTTTATCTTAGCCCTCAACGACATTACCTCATGGCAGCAACTCTATAGTAGAGCCCGCTTCATTCTCCAACAAATCCAAGGTTCCCTTGACCCTGAGTCTTCTCCACCTTCCCCATCCACTTACACCTCACCCTCCACAAGCCAACCCTGCGCTCCTATGAGTCAGCCCTCCACGAGTCGACCCTACACCACATCTACCTCCACATATCAACCTTCACCCTCCATGAGTCAACCGTCCACTTACACCTCACCCTCCACATACCAATCTCCCACATATCATCCCTCCATCAGCCCGTTACATCAACCTCCATGAGTCAGCCTTCCGCTCCCGCATATCCGCCCGCGTCTTCCCCTCCGGTTAAGGAAACACCACACCCCGAGCAGGTGGATGCCGTCTATATACCCCCTCATCCCGCTCCACATTTGTGCCCGCCTAGTCTCTCCACTAGTCCCCACGCACCATTACCTACGCAACCTCCACTTCTATCTCCGCAACCTTCCCCACCTTCATCCCATATCCCTCGGCACCCACCTTGCCCGAAGCAGGCTCCTCATCCTCCGTTGTCGGAGGGTTTTACAGATATTTTTTGGGCTTTGATGGCCACCCACGCATTGCCACTTCCTCCGGTTGTGCCTTGTCGACCCACGGTCGGGGATTTGCTCCAATTTTATGATTATCATCGCCAGCAGGGGCATTTGGTTGAGGATTGCCTCGAGTTCCGAGAGTTTGTTTATGACCTGGAAGATAAGAAAAGGATTGATTGGGCCGCGATTCACAAGGTCATTTCACATCTTCACAGCCAACAGCAGCAGCAAGCGCCGCCCAGGCAGCCGTCTCTATTTCAAGACCAGGGGCACCCCTGTGATTCTTCGTCTAGAGTTGCACCCACTCCATCACCTACTACCTCACCTACCCCATCTCCATCTCCATCTCCTATGCTATCTCCATCACCTCCACAAACCCAAGTCTCCCCTCAGGCTAGTGCCATCCCTTCTTCCTCCATTCCCATTACCATTACTTCTATCCCCAACGTCGCCCGACGCGTTGTGTTGATGCGTCGATGGTGGGCACCACGACCCTCCTCTTAATCACCATCTAATTACCTCCACCGCCATCCTCACCTCCCTCTCCATTACCTCCATCATCTCTGCCATCACCTTTGCCCGAGCCTGAGCAAGCTTCGCCTTTGCCGTCCTCGCCCGAGCAAACCATACCTCCACCCTTACCTTTTCCTCCACCTAAACACACCATCCTTGTTGAAACCTCCACGTCTTCCGAACCTATTCCTATCCCCATTCCTCCACCAACTTCCACCCCACAGAGCGGGTGTGCGTTACCCATGGTGCCCCTCGGGTCCGGTCCCCAAGGAGACGATGAGTCGAGTCAAGATGATTTTGTGCCGGCTGGGCATTTCAAGATTCAAGATTTTATCTGCCAGATGCCAATCCGTGTCCTGGTCCCTGGCCATTTCGGGGATGATGAGCCTCAACTTCCAATGACGGTTTCCATGAAGAATTCTCTTGCCTTGGTGCCAGTTTCTTCTCAAGCGAGATCGGGGGCAAGCTCATTGCTCGCCGAAGAATTCACCGTTGATGCTATTATTTCTCCTTGCTCCATTGCTATTCAGATAATTGGCCAAGAGGGGTTCTCCACCCGAATTGTGCTAACTCATACGGCCGCCAAGCGGATTATGCACTCTATGTTCAAGGGGCAATTGGCCGTATTCTCAAGATTTTTCAAGGATATTTTGCACTTGTTATACAATCTTCCTCGATTTATTGGTGAGTCGGCCACGTCAACGCCGCACATTACACTCCCTCAGCTTCATCCCGCTCTTCTAGTAAGGGAGTTGTACTTCATGCCCGATTGTCGAGCGGAAATGCCGAATCTCATGCTGCTAGTGCCAAGTGACAAAACTCCATGATTTTCTGATATTCATTCATTTGAGGGGTTAGTTGTTCAAGAATGTCCGCATATGGTTAGTACCGGGTGTCTAGGGGCAACCGCTCTAAGGAGGATGCATGTTCATAATCGCACCAGGCCGTCTGCTAGATGGGCCCGTACTTTGAGAAGATATTTCAAGTCGAGAAGCTCAAAGGTCCAAGTCCGCGCCAGGCGGGTCCAGTACAAGCATGTTTCTGCCAAGAAGAGGCGGCGGCGCCAGTTCAAGGGCCGTCAGCTGTACACTCAGGGGTCCACTTCACCTTCCTCTTCTTCCTTTTATTCATCTTTCTTTCTGCTCAGCTCCCACCCTTGGGTGGTGTACTTTCCTTATTCCAATCCTACATCCATGATCTTCTCCTCTCCTCTTGGGTCCGTGAACCCTCGATTTTATTCTTCTCATTTGGGGCCTCCGGGTTTTCATTCTCGTTATTCTAGGCCTCGGCCTATGCCCTCTCATCATCCCGATCCTGGGACTTCTTCTGATTCCCTTCCCCCCGTATCTCCGGATACTGTCTCTCGTTCTCTTTCCCCGACTCTATCGGATGATTCTCCTTCTTCTTCCCCGACCTTGTCGGGTGTCTCCTATTTTCCTTCCCCGACCTTGTCGGGTGATTTTCCTTCTTCTTTCCCACCTCTATCAGGTAATCGCTATTCTCCTTCTCTGACCACGTCGGATGATTTTCCTTCTCATCTTCCTATTCATTCCTCACCCTTTCTGGGTTCTTACCCTTTTTCATGCTATTTTTGAGGCTTTAATTCGCCTTGATATTAGTTGATCTCTGGTTATTCTGTATCTGGTTCCTTGATATCAGGCTCTCTGCATCCTAACAAGAGAGTTCTAGCCCTCGCCTCTCTTCCTTTTTATTCTTCTTCGTCTAGTTTGGTGTCTGTCGCTCCTCCGTGTAGAGGAATCTTCAACCCTTTGCTGTCCTCTCCCACTTTTTCCCATCAAGCAAGGAATACAAAGCTCGTGTTGCTCAAAGCTCGATGGTCAAGATCGCTTCAGGATGCTATTTTCACGCTATGGATTTGCAAGGTATCTTTTATATTACGTAAGAACATGCTATCATTGCTATTTCTATTATTCCTGCGCATTGTTAAGATAATGTTGTTTCCTCAACATGGTTTGAGTGGCTTTAGTTAAGTTTGCTTAATTTAATCAAAATGAGTTCGCTTCTGCAGTATCCTTAGACTGGTAATAGCTCTGCGCTGGGAGTCTAGGTTCTTTCCCCGATTGTTGAGGGTGATCTTGAGTATGGATTTTTCACACACTTCACGGTGAGCTATAGCCATTCTCTCTAGAGCAACACCATTGCTACTTTGGCCATACCATGGGTATGCACGAACGCCTTTTCTTTTCTCTGCTCGGCCAAGTGCAAGGGCAAGATATTGATGGATGAGATGACCAACCTAGGCGCCAATACGGGAGAGGTCTCAAATAGGGGCAGTATTAGAAAAAGAAATGAATGAAAAACACCATGAAAAATGCCTCTGATCTGAGTAATCGGGCCTGCTTCTCCTAAGGCAAGAGATGAGGTTCGCGTAAAATGGTGAAGGGTAGTGCAACATCATGTGTGTATCAAAATCAAAAGTGAGCTTTATTTCAATATCTGGTCAATAAGGGCTATGTCAAAATCATATATGAAAATCAATGCAAAATTACAAAATTAAGGACAGAAAGTCCCGATGCAACAGACTATATCTTTGAGGGGTAGTGCCCTAGAAGGAAGTCAAATCTTGATGTCTCCCACCCTGCATAAAAGCTTGTCTCCATTTTTTTCTTCTTCTTCTTCTGCTTTTCCCTCTTAGGCTGGGTTGTATCCCGGGTATGGCCTTAGTAGGGTCACCGTTCTTTAGAGGCGGTTGGTTGTGGTAAGTCACCTTCGCATGTACGCCCTGCTTAAGGGAAACCTTTAATGAAAGGGGGAGGGACGACGACCCCTGGCCAATAGTTTAAGCCCGTCTCTGGGTGTTGCAGATTGTTTTGTCAAAATCCAAAAAAAAATCAGATATGTCAAAATTTTCAAAAAAATCAAATACCTCAAAATCAAAAAAAAAAAAAAAAAATTCCAAAAAAATCAAATACTTCGAAAACCAAAAAAGTCAAATATTGTTGAAAATCTAAAAAAACCAGAAATTTTAAAATCCCAAAATATGCGTTTTTTATTTTCACATATCTTTGTTTTGAGGACATGTATGATCTGTTTGTTAAGTGTGCATATTGCAGGTTGCAGGTACTCAAGCTTCCTTGCTCCTTATCTTTCGCTCTGTCTCCCGTTCACATCTTCTGTTCTGTCTTCCTTCTTCAATCCACTCTCTCGATCTATTCTGAAGCTTATGTCCTTCTCAGCTTTCGCTTCATCATGTCTCCATGAGAGGGCTTTGCCTCATGATTATGAACCTGACGGTTCCGCTTCATCTGATCTTGGGCGTTGATCGAAGAACGTATTTGTCATGTCTTTTATCCCGCGTGTCCTTGTCACACGTGTTGTTGTCCCTCCGTGTCTGTCGTGTTTTCATCCCACTGTGTTGCCATGCCATGTGTTGTTGTTGTCATCCCACACATGTGTTGTCCATATCTTTTGCCTCCCGTGGTATTACCGTCCCACGTGTCTTTGTTCCACCATGGTCTTGTCCCACCGCGCATGCTGTCCCACCGTATTGTGGTGTTGTCTTGTCCCACCGTGTCCCACACACGCCTATTGTTTGTTCTTGCGATGTTTTGCTTCATTCATCTTTGTTATGCTATGTTTCGTTCATCTTCACTTGTTATGATGTGATTCATTGTTATGTTATATTCAGTTCATGCTTATTTATGTTATTCATGTTGTCTTATTTGAAAAATCCATAAAAATCTGGAAAATTCAAAAATCCAAAAAATGTCGTTTCTCTTGGTAGGTAAGTCAGGTATGGATCTCTATCCCAGCTCATTGTTGCATTACTATATGGTATATACACTATTATAGCCTCTTAAGGACCGGCTAGTTGTCCGTGTGTTCTGGGATCTGATGTTCCCCTTTAACAAAAATGATGATGATCTAGGAGCATACGGTTAATTGGATAGGCCGTTAGTTTGAGTCGGGTGGGAGGACGATGGATTCTATCTCGCACGCCGTGGTTGCAAGAAGACTCTTGACCCCGTCTTGCTCAGCCTAACAATATTATCCTTGAGTACTTTCTATTTTATCTTTCTTCGCATTCATTTTGATGATTTCTTTATTTTAGCCCAGCATGCATCATGTCATTTTGAGCATTCACACCTCGTGATTCTTTCAAGGGTTTCTCCTCAGCATGGTTGATTGCACCTCAATTCTCTTGGATAAGAGATCTTCATTCCACTCTGAATTTGAATGATTTCTCTGATCTACCCGCTTGGTCTGGTTGGCCAGTGTGATTCTTGTCTGGATTTTATCTCAGGTTTATTTCCCGTTTCTAACTTTTCAGCTGTGCACTTTCGATGCCCTCATTGTCCGTGGATTGTGTCCCCGATGAGGTTGGTCGTGTTTCTTTTTCTCCCTTAGTTTAGTTCTCCAGGCATGTCTCATCCGCGTCATCCATTCTTTGTGGTTAGTTCGACGTTTTCGGGAGAATTCCTGTCGCTTGTTGGTTGTGATGGGTGTCTTTTGCCTTGATACCCGCTTTTCAGTTCACTCCGCTTCATCTCCATTTCACATCGTTATCACTTTTTCTCCATCTCCTTTTTATTTCACCTCCGCATCGCTTTCGCTTGCTCTCTTGCAAAGCGGACATCAAGGAGGGGCATCTGTTGACACCCGTTTTTAGCCCGCAAGTTACATTATTTCTCTTATTCATCATTTTTGATGACCCAAATAACCCATTATTTTAGAGCCTTCCTTGGATAGATTTCGAGCCCATTACCATTGTTCGCTAGCCTTTGGACTTCGAAGATCATGATTTCTTAGAGTCCTGGAGCTTATCTTATCAACTTCCGGCCCTCCAAGTCGACTTACGACCCATTTAGGTCAACTTCCATCAAGCATTCGGCTACTTTTGCTACCCAGTCCTGAACACGGCCCTTTTGCATCTCTTTTGGTCATCTATTCATTATGTGCCCTTCACCAAAGTTATTCGTTTTTCAAAGCTCTACATTTTCTTCTTCTATTCCATTGGCTAGTTCTCCACTGATTTCAAGTTATTCACATTTTTCTAGCAGATTGCGCTATTCACCTACATCCCAGAATTTTTTCTCTCTGTTCTCACCCTACTGTCTCCCTCTTCTGATCATTTTTTCATCTTGCTCTCTTCATGAAAGTTGTTCATCTTTTTATCATCTACAATTTCTTCTTCTACCACTTTCTCTAGTTCTGCACCGTTTTCGAGATATGCTCGGATTTCCAAAGTTGCACAAAGCCTACCCAAAATTTTTTCTCCAGTAGCCTAGCAGTCTTGGGAAGACCACTAGGTCATAAAAAATGGTCTTCACTAGACCGTTAGGCCCCAAACTTGCCCAAAATCACCCCGTTTCACCCCTGGAGCCTGCGGTCACTCCCTAGACCATTTGGTGAAGCCTTGCGGTCCTCCCATGACCGTTTTCATCCATCTGCGGTCGTGCGATGGACCGTTTGTCAGACAGAGAGTCCTGAACTTCCTGAACTCCGATTTCTTCACCGTGGGACTCTTTGGAGACCTTGTTTGATCTATTTTCTCTGAGAAGAAGCTTCCAGATCGACTCTAATTGATCAATGACTCTTATCTCCACTATTATCTAGAGATTTATGCACTTAAATCCCCTATTTTGGGTGTTCTTCTAAGATTTAAACTCAAAGGCTTTTCTGCTCCTATTTAAAGCACCCAAGTTTGTAGATCGCGAAGGGGGGCTCTTCTTCAACGTGGGGCGAAGCCATGCTGCATCGTCTACCTTCTGCTTCAACCTCATCTTGAAGAGGAAAGTATTAGCTTTTAATTTCACGCTCAAGGGCTCAATTTCGTTATCTATTCTCTTAGTTCTCTCCCTCGTAATTTCATAAATTGTCACAAATATCTGCTTTCTGCACTTTTCTTCTACAACATGCACTTTTCTTCATATTGCATAGCATATTCCCGCAGTTGTGCTGCGTGATTTTTCTCTCTATTTGTCTCTTTATCATCACAACACACATACCTATCTTTTGCACCCTTCCACAAGGGTTAAAAATCTCCCCCAGTGCGTTCTCCCCCTCTTATTCATGCTATTTTATCACTGCGGGATTGATGCTACACTTCATGGATCTAATAGGTTTTTCTCTTGTGTGTTGTCTTTATTTTACAGGAGAGCATGAATAGAACGTGAGGCCTTCTTCCTCTAGTGGGCTAGAAGGAGAGGAGGTTGAATCCACATAGTTCCCCGCACCCCGTTCCTCAAGCATGATCAAATCTTCTTCATCTTTCCAAGGTACACGGCGCCGTTGCACTCCTTTATCTCATATCTTCATCCTTTGGCGTTGTTAAATCCTTGGTGGCGATCACGGTACATTTTTCTATTTATTCATCGCCCTTTGTTCATCATACTTTCATGCTTGATCATGTTCATATGATATCAGCATAGTTAGGGGGTGAGGTAGATAGTTTATCAATAGCCCTTACTTATGTGATGGAGGTGGTAGTCCCATACGAAATCTTACTTCCCTCTCTCAGGGTGCAATTGGAAAAGGAGCTTTCCCTCGATGAACGTCGTGATTCGCTCCTTGCCCAATTGGAACTCTTGGACGAGAAATGACTGGCCGCTGCTGAGCATGCACGGGTTTACTAGAATAGACTCGCACGTTTTTATCAAAAGAAGGTAATTGAGAGAAAATTTAAAGTCAGTGAGATGGTCATTAAAAGACTTTTCGTGAAACATGTGGGCCACGTCCTAAACTCCAACCCAATTGGGAGGGTCCATATGTAATTCAAGCTGTGTATCCTGGCAATGTTTATATGCTAGTTAATGCTCAGGGGATCGAGTTATCCCACCCTTGGAATGGGCTTTATCTTAAAAAGTACTATCCTTAGATAAGTGTGCATAATGTCAAAATAAAAAAAATCAAAACAAAAACAAAAAAACAAAATAAAAATAAAGCAAAAAAATAAAAAAAATGCCAATGCCTAGTGATCATCATGGAGTCAAGTCACTGCATCCATCCTTCATGCTAGGATAGGGCCCATTAAGGCTTGGTAGGTCTCGGGTCTTGGTCTGTCAGAACCGTGGAAATCTTGTTCGGCCATGTCAGCCTATGTCCACTAAAAGGAAGGCAACATGCACATCACGTGTTTTAACCAAAAATTGGTAGCATCGCCTATGGTGAGGCCTCACCACAAAGGTCTCCAAGAAAGTTGTAATCTTTATTCTCTTCCTATTCGACCCAATGAGACATTGTGGACACTAAAAAATTCTCACCCCATGTTTACGTGTAGGGGAATAAGTAAGAGGAGAAAAGAGAAGAGAAGATGAGAAGAAGAAAAGGAAGCCCCTCAGGTGCCTCCAACGGCACACCCTCAAGTGCCTCCAGCGGCACACTCTCTAAGCCCTCCAGCGGCACACTCCGTGAGATGCCTCCAACAGCACACCCTTTGGTGCCTCCCAGCGGCACACCCTGTGGTGCCCTCCAACAGCACACCCGCTGGTGCCCCCAGCGGCACACCTTGCTAATGCCTCCAACGGCACACCCAAGTGCCCCTTCAGCAGCACACTCCAAATGCCTTCACCGGCACACTACTTTGATGTCTCCAGCAGTACACTCCAAGTGCCCCTCCAGCGGCACACTTCCAAGTGCCCCTTCAACGGCACACTATCTCGTGCCCTCCAACGGCACACCCTGTGCCCTCCAACGGCACACTCCCCGTGCCCGTTCAGCGGCACACCCTTTGTGTCCCCTCCAGTGACATACTATCTTAAGCCCTCCAGCGGCACACCTGCCAGAAGTCCCATCCATAGCACGATGCTCTATTTCTCTCAAACAATGAGCATTGAGTGCTCGTGCATGTGGCCCTTGGCGCGCAGCGTGATAACGTCAAAGCCAGCCAAGACCTTGCTCAGCTGTCACCGTCTGGTGCAAGCACGCAGGCACTCCCTGCCAAAAGACAAGACCGAGGGTCAACCTCCAATTAACTCTCATCGCCAGCGAGGCCAACGCCAGCCGAGGTATAGAAACCTCTCACGAAGGAAGAGAAAGGGACGACGATCAGTGAATAAAAAAGAAGAGAAGAAGAAGAGAGAAGCTGCTGCTCCATCCACCGCCGTTTGTACAAAGAGAGAAGAAGAAAAGAGAGGAGAAGAGACACTGGGAGAAGTCCAAAAGAGAAGAAGAGACGGGAGGCGTTCCACTCGTTGGGTTGCCACCTTGACTTCCACCGCCTGAGCGAAGAGAGAAGAGAAGAAGGGAAGCAGAGAGGGGAGTGGGAGAGGGAGTGAAGCTTAGGAGGGGAGGAGCCAATGCTCCGTCCCCTCCCCCACTGTGTTTTCTTTACTGGCCCTTTCTCCCCTTTTCCTATTTTCCTTTCGATGTATTAGCCTTCGGGCTCTTATTTTGTTTTTTATCACAAGGAATAAACGAGTTTGCAAATATTTAAGTTGTATGTCTGCATTTCCTGTGTGCTTGTCCTTACCATTCGCATGGGTTCTCCTTGTTTTCTTTACTGCACTCCTCCTAGCCCGTTCAGGTTTCGTCTAGCAGAACGATTGAGCCCCCCCCTTAGCCTTGTTTGCCTCCCTGCATCCCTTTCCTTTGTCATCCCTTGTGGCTTGCTCGTTGGACTCCGAAGAGCCTCCTCTGTATCATCCCTTCCCCCTTGATCCATGACCAACCCTTCCACAGCCCCAGCTCCAGCCAACTTAGCTCGTTTCCCCTTGGTTCCATCGATGGCGAGCCCGTCGCCTCCACCGGCACACCCATGGCCTGCTCAGCCTGGCACACCCTTTGGCTTGCCTTGCCCGGCACACCCATGACTGAACCCCTCCGGTACACTCTAGCCCGCTCACCCGGTGCACCCAACCTACCCGGCATACGCCCCAGCCGTGTCCAACCCGGCACACCTTTGGCCTGTCCAGCCCGGTACACTCTCCAACACCTCTATCCCGCACACCTATGACCTATGACCTGAAGGCCTTGTTCTCTTCTTAATTACCTACCATTCCTCCCTGGGTTGGTGAAGATCTAGTTCGGTGTCCCAACTGTTAGGTCCAGGATTTATGTGGTATTCCCGTTCGCTATTTTTCCTGTGTTTTTCGAAGCTTTGTTAAAGGTGTCGCTACCTTGGCACGCACCTCGAGTTGTTGGGTCATGCCACTCCTTGTGGGCGTGTTCCCCTTTCACCCCCCTTAACATCCGGGTCAAGGGGAGATGCTGCCGAATTTTCACCAGAATCAACATAATAACAATAATAATAAAAGAAAAGTAATAATGCAAAAGAAAACAACAAATAAACAGAATAAAACACCAATGAAACGGCTTTGCCGAAATAACAACCAACCACGGAGATCCCGAATAACTGAACACTTGCATCTTTATGACGAGCTACCGAACATAACCATGAACATGATTTACATGAATAGAAGAGAACCAAATCAAATCCCTACACATGCATCTCATGAATAAAAGAAAATCCCCACACATGCATTTCATGAATAAAAGAAAAAAACTCCTCACATGAGCCTCATGAATGAGGGGACCTCCCCTTGGCCTTACCCCACCTGCATAGACCTTACCCCAGCTGCATTGACCCTAGAACCAACCTGCCCCTCCAACCGGCACACGTCTAATCCAACTAGCCCGGCACACTCTTGGCTTGCCCTGCCCGGCAAACCCTAGTCTGCCCTTGCCCGACGCACTTAGTCTCCTTTGCCTGACACACTAACTTATCCCTGCCGGTACACACTTCAGTCCCCTTACCCAGCACACCCTTTGGCGTGTCCCTGCCGACACACACAGACTTCATCCCAAGCTTGCACAGACCCTGCCCTTCACACATTCTCACATGTGCATCGACCCTGGCCAACTGGCCCTTCACATATCTCCCACGTGCACTGACCTTATCCTTATGTGTGCTTACCTTGTTTTCAATGTGCATCAACCTTCCCCAAACATGCACTGACCTTGGCCCTCATATGCATAGGCCCGCACTGACCTTGGCTTTCACATGCATGAACACCCCCTTGGTCAGGCCGACCTCACCCTTGCCATGGTCTTCACTAGCATTGACCCTAGTTGCAATAGGGTTGTCCCTAGCATTGACCTTAGTTGCATCAGGGTTGCCACTAGCATCGACCTTGGCTGAATCAGGTCTTCACTAGCGTTGACCTTAGTTGCCCTATGGTCCTAACTAGCATCGACCTTAGTGGCATCTGGTCGTCCCTAGCACTGACCTTGTTCTGAATATGCTCAGACTTTGCCCAGCATGCATAGACCTTGGCCTAAACTTGCATAGACCTGAACCCAACATGCACAGACCTCAGCTCGCCTGGCCACCCATGTGCACCGACCTCATCCCTGCCTAGCTGCCAAGATGCACTGACCTAACTCTTTATACCGCTGCAGCTGCACCGACCTAACTCACGCCTGGTCTGCATATGCACCGACCTTAGCATGCTACGTGCACCGACCCTAGGGCAAACCTGCACCGACCTCGCCTTAGCCCAGCTGCACAGCTGCACCGACCCCATGGTAAACCTGCACCGACCTTGCCTTAGCCCAGCTGCATCGACCCCAGGTAGACTTGCACCGACTTCCCCCCTTTTCTGGCAAACCTGCACTGACCTTGCCCCCTCTACAGCCTAAAGCTTCACCGACCTCATCAAAACATGCACTGACCTTATCCCTCGCATGCACAGACCCTACACCGAACTCGTCCCTCGCATGTACAAACCTTATCCCCATATGCGCTGCCCTTAGCCTTCATGTGCACCGACCTTGTCCCTCATATGCATAGACCATGCACAGACCCTGCACCAACTTCCCTTCAGCCCTTTTGGCCCATCCTCCCACACATGCCCCAAATGCAACAAATAATAATAATAATAACAGACTCATAAAAATGGGATAAATAATAATAATACAATATAATAATAAAAAAGGGTAAATAATAATGATGACATACTCAATAAATAAATAAATAATAATAATAATAAAGAAATAAGTAATAATAATAATAAGCTCAAAAAATATAGTAAATGAACAACTAATGATAAGATAAATAAATAATAATAATAACAAACTCACCAAAAAATATAAAATAATAATAAAAATTTAAACAATAATAAAATGATGAAATCTGCTCCGCAGCCTTGTCTCTCCTTGGGACCTAGTGTAAAGGGGATATCAACGCCGCCCTTCCAAGTCAGGTTCGGACCTTGGGAACCATCCCGATACGGCCATGATCCGACATTGCTCTGGGCCGATAGTTCGTCAAACTGGACTCGTTCCCACTGGGATTCGTTTCCGCTCTTTTATTGAAATTGCCGTAAATTCGACATACATTTGTACATGTTTATTTCTGTTTCCGTCGTACCTTCAATACGGACCTTTGTCTGAATATGAAATGGTCCATGAGTGACCGACATGACTTGAATTCTCGCACCCTCGATACGGGTTTAAAATAATTCGACCTCCCCTTTTTTCTTATATTAATGGTAATTTTTTGGCCATGAGGCCCTTATTCCTGGCGATTAATCAAGGGTGTTCCCCTCTCCGAGGGGATGTAAATGACGCCGTGACCTTTATGGCGCAGCGGGTTTTGGTCCCGACCCGAATCACACAATTGTTTGATCAGTCAGATCGAGCGCACCAAGGGCTCTTCGGAGCTCGAACAAATCGTCACTTTGTGACTGGCATGCCCACGCACTAAATAAACAAATAAACCCATCCAATAAACCAATAAACGAATAAAATAACGATTTTAATAAAAAGTGTGTCCACAAGTCTGGCACGCCCGGTGGGACATTAGCCACCCTTCATCTCTTCGCTAGGACTAAGGGCCTCATGGCCTCCTAATAAATGATGTTTGCCTGCTTTGATGAATTACAGGTGCTGTCTTCGCCAACTCTATGGGGAGAAAAGCCGAACTAGGCAAAATTATCTTTGTGGCCTCGAAGATGCTACTCTGAGGCACCTGCAGCTTCCAAGAATCATGAAGGCCACTAAAAAAAGAAGAAGAGAAAGAGAGAAGAAGGGAGGAGAAATCAAACCCCCTTTCCCTAAGAAGAAAAAGAAGAAAAGAAGAAAAGTAAGAAAAGAAGAAAAGTAAGAAAAAAAGAGAGAAAGAATTGGCGAGAGAGGGTTGTACGGCCATATCCGTCGAGCCCCGTGCCGAACAAAGATCACCACTGTGGGATTGATGAGGTGGAGCGAACCACTCATCCCCTCCCTGAGGGGGTGAGCGCTCTCCTGCGCACCCACCTTGGTCTGTTATACAAAAAGGGAAGAGAAGAAAAGAAAAGGACAAAAAAGGAAAAGGTGGCAAGCATTGCCGACCAAAAGAATAAGAAGAAAGCCGGCATCCCGCCCGGCTCTAGGAGGGTCCAATCCCACGGTGTAATGCCCCTGCCAGTTCCACCTTCCTGTTGCCCCTAGCCGGCATATGACGGCCCCTCGATTGGCTATTAGAAGATCCAACAAGCCGCAACTGTAGCTTGATGAATTCCCGCCCGCTGTGGGGGATGCTTTATAGCAATGAGGCCAAGCACGGCCACCACTCCCGAAGAGAGCATGCATATACCCTGCCATGGGGGATAAGAAGAAGAAATATATCCCGCCATGGGGGCATAAGAGGCAAGAAAGAATACACCCCGCTCCTGGGGGCACATGAAGAGAATACACCCTGACTCGGGGGCACGTGAGAAGAATCTACCCCGACCTGGGGGCATAAGAAGAAACAGAGTTACTCCCCGGCTTAGGGGCATTTGAAGAAGAAATGTACCCCGCCATGGGGGCGTATGAAGCAAGAGAAACACACCCCGCATGGGAGGGCATGAAAACAAGAAGTTACACCCCGCATGGGGGCATAGAAGCCATAAAGGGTATACCCCCGCCATGGGGGCACATGAAGAGAATCCACCCCGACTCGGGGGCACATAAAGCAAAAGTTACACCCTGACTTAGGGGCATTCGACGAAAAAGTATACCCCCGCCATGGGGGCATAAGAAGCAACAGAGTTTCACCCCGATCTAGGGGCATACAAAGCAAAAGAATACACACTGACTTAGGGGCTTTCGAAGAAGAAACATACCCCGCCATGGGGGTGTAAGAAGCAGAGGTACTCACCTCAGCTTGGGGGCACACAAATAAAAAAAAGCACACCCTGGCCTGGGGGCATACAAAGAAAGAAACACACTCCACACGGGGTGCACGAGAAACAAAACACACCCCGACTCAGGGAGACATATGAGACAAATAATACACCCTGGCTTAGGGGCATTTGAGGAAGAAATATACCCCGATATGGGGGTATAAGAAGCAAAAGACACACCCCGCCATGGGGGCGTAAGAAGCCAAGACTCTGCCCCGCCATGGGGGATAAGGTGCCAAAACTCTACCCCACCGTGGGGACATAAGAAGCAAAGACTCTACCCCGTATGGGGGCATATGAAACAAAAAGAATACAACCCGGCTTAGGGGAATATGAACAGAAATATACCCCACTCTGGGGCAGAAGAAGCAGAAGAATCTACCCCGACCTGGGGGCACAACAAGCAACAGAGTTACACCCTGATCTAGGGGCACATGAAGAGAAATATATCCCGCCATAGGGGCGTATAAAAGAAAAGAGAGTAAGAATACACCCCAAATTGGGGGCATAGAAGTAAAGAGACATACATCCCGACCTGGGAGCATATGAAGAAAGGTATACCCCGCCCAAGGGGCATTTGAAGAAGCAACATACCCCGCCACGGGGGCATGGAAGCCGTGAAGAATTCACCCCAGCTTAGGGGTATTCGAAAAAAATCTACCCCGGTTTAGGGGCATTTGAAGAAGAACTACACCACGCTATGGGGGCATGAGAAGCAAAGACTATACCCCGCCCGGGGGCACACAAAGAGAGAAACTCACCCCGGTTTAAGGGCATTTGAAGAAGAAATATATCCCGCCATGGGGGGCACATGAACCAACATACACCTCATCCCAGGGGCATCTAAAGCAGAACAAACAACATTCCCCGAGTCCCAGGGGCACACAAAGGAAGAAACACACCCCACCCTAGGTGCACAAGAAGCAAACATGTCCCAGTGTGTCGGGGCAGAAGAAGCGGAGTACACCTCGCCATGGGGGGCATAAGAAGCAAAAGGTATGCCCCGGTTTAGGGGGCATTTGAAGAGAAACATACCCCACTCCGGGTGTAATGCCCCGGGTTTTTCAGATCCTTCTTCGTGGGTCCCGGACCTGGTTTCTCGGAGTGTCCAGCTCCGTTGTGTCTGAAATTTCGTTTCGGACGTCTTTCGTGTTCGGATCGGCGCGATCCGGAGTCGTTTCGGAGGCCCGGAGGCGTTCCGCGGCTTTTTCCGCGTGTGTTTTCCGATTCCCGGCGTGAGTTTCGGCTTTCCCTTCGGAACCTCGTTGCGGGTGAACCGGGCTGTTCACCTGGGCGCGAGTGGTACCGTTGCGATCGGTGCGCTCCGAGGATCGCGAGGGTGTGATTTTCTATTTTTCTGGATTTTTCCGATTTTCTGGATTTTCCTATAAATAGCTTTTTCTCTCTCTCCCCCTCTCATTTCTCATTTCTCTCCCTCTCTCTTCTCACGCTCTCTCCTCTCTCCCTCTCTCTCCGGCGGCCGACGGGGCGGAGCATGGGCGAGGCGGGGACGGCGCGGGCGAGGCACGGGCGAGGATGGATGAGGATCGAGGCGGTGGAGGCGCGTAGAAGCTCGGCCGTGAGTTCGTGGAACGGCGAGGCTTCAACGGCGTTTTCTTCGTGGATCGGCGTCCACGGTGCGCGTAATCTTCGGTGGAGGTAGGGTGATGGACCCTCAGCCCGTGTACTTCCTTTCCCGCGAGTTTCGTAGGCCGTGGTGAGCCGAGCAGGCTAAACGGGGCGTTTTGGGCAAAATGCATGTTTTTGGGGTGTGAGCCGGATCTCCCGTTTTATGGTATTTTTGGGCGATCCAGGGGTTTAGATGCATGCCTAGGGGCTTGGGGAAGGTTTCCCCTTTTGTTTACCCTTCACCTGGGGGTGAACGGGGCGTGGCATGGCTTTTCCCGCGGTTTCCACCGTTTCCGGGTGCGGACCGAGAACGCGCTATACTCCAGTAGCGCGTTCTTGAAGGTCGCACTGCCCCGATAGGGCGTGTTCATCGGAGAAGATGAACAGTAAGGCGGTTCTTGTCGCGCTATGGGGTCCTAGCGCGTTCTGCCCTGTCGCGCTAGGGGTCCCTAGCGCATTCTGCCTTGTCGCGCTAGGTGATCCTAACGCGATCTGTGCAGTCGCGCTATAGGGATATAGCGCGATCTGTCGTGTCGCGCTATAGGTGCATAGCGCGTTCTGGTTGAACGCGCTATGAACCTACAGCACGTTCTTGGAGGGACCAACCGGGCTGCCCGGGGCGGGCGGTCTGCGGCTGATCGTTCCCCCCTTAGGCCGTGTGTGCCTTGGACACCCAGTGGAGTTCCGTGACCGTGTTTTGGGGTGTCTGGAGGTTCCGTTTACCTCGTTTTGCGTGCCCGTGCGCTTAAGGGTCCGGGTGACCTTTTAGCGTCCGTTCGCATTGTGTTGGTCTCCGTTCGACCCGGTTGTGACCCAGTGGTCGACCTTTGGCCTTGTGAATATCCCGGACACCCCATGGGTTCTGTGTCGGTGTTTTTGGGGTGTCGGGAGGGACCGTGTTACCTCGATTCGCGTGCCCGTCGGTGTGGTGGGTCCGGGTGACCCCACGTGTTCCGGGCTCTTGTGTTACGCTTGATCGAGTCACCGTGTGTCGGTGTGTGTGCGGTGTGGTCTCCCCCGCATGTCGTGGGTTCCTTTGGAAGGCGATTCCCGTGTGGGCCATGTGTTTGGCCTTGGACAGTGAGTCCAGTTGTCCGGCCTGGGGCTGGAGGTTTCCCGCTTGCTTCAAGATGGGAAATCATCGTGGCGGCTTGTGTGCTGCCTTGGGAATCGTGCTTCTGTGTTTTCCGTGTGGCCCGTGTGAGTGGCCTTAGTCCCTTGCGTTCCCTCTCCGAGGGAGTGGTCTTGGCGACTTGTGTGTTGTCTCGGTACTTGTGCTACCGTGGTTTTAGACCTAGAGATTGGACTAGATTGACGGCCTTGTGCTGTTGCGTGCAACGGTCTTGACCCCGAGTCTTGTGACTCAAGGACCGTTGGGTGTAGTGCGTCTAGAGGACTGTCCAGAGTCCAGTGGCTTAGCGCCACTTGAGTTTTCTCGACTCTCACGCACGGTGCGTGCGTGGCCGTGGACTGTGAGTCCCGTTTCTTCTCCGACTGTGGTCACCGTGCGACGGGGCCGGTACGTGGGGTGGTCCCCGTACGTCGTCGGATTCGGACGTTGTTTTCCGTTGAGTTGAGAGTCTACTCCTTCAGTGACCCTCCACTAGTCGTAGCCTACCAGTACGCGTGTGCTGGTCGCACCAGGGAGTGGTGTACGGGCTTACCCTGAGGACGGTTAGACTGGTTTCCGTCGGGCCCCTCGTCGTAGCCAGAGTCCGGCTGCGGGGGAAAACCAGTCAGAGGGCCAGACCTAGGACGCGTGGTCTGTGTGTGCACACGTGGTTGGGGACTGTGGACGCACGTCGACGGGCGTGACCCCAGCTAGTCACTTGTTGTGGTTACTTGTACGGTGTTCGCGCCTCGGGTAGGACCTACCACGTCAGGCGGTTCACCTGCGATGCGGTGTAAGACGTCAGGGGACGCTACCGGCTGTGCTTCTAGTGGGTGGTACTCCTGTCGAGTACGGAGTGTCAGACTATCTGTCTCTGTCTCTTTGACCTTCAGGTTTTTGGTCGTGTTGACCGGTGAGTTCGGTTGTTTCATCTTGGCGCGTGTGTCGGTTCTTGCGCCGTGAGATTAGTGCTAGTGGCTTTACCGAGGTTGGGTCTTGTTGTGCGGTACCCGCGATCGGATGGTCGGGGTTGCACCTTGGACAGCGTGTCCAGGTTGGCTGTCCGGGGGACAGGCCTCTACGGCATGGTTGCCGTGTGTTTTTACTTCGGTAGGTGGTACTAGCGTGGTTCGGTAGCTTCGACTGCGTGGTCGAGGTCTGCCTTCTGGCAGTAGGAGTAGCTGTAGTACCGAGTTTTGACCGGCCACCGGGTTGCTGTTCCTGCTGTAGTTGTAGCTTCCTTTCCGCTACCGCCGTTGTTTCCGGTTGGGGTTCCGCGGGATCCCTGTTGAGTCTCTGTTTTGGAGACTCATTCCCTGCTTTTCAGGTGTTGCGGTTCTTCCTCGTGGTTCGAGGGTGCGGAGCGGAGGTTCTCAGTTGCCAGCTTGCCGGGCCGAGTGTTCACTTGGCATGTGGTACGTTTTACTGCTTTAGACTGTACTTTCTGTTGGACTGGACTCTGTTATAGCTGTAGTTGTTCCTTCTTTCAGCTTGTTGTTGTTGGTTGTCCTGCTTTATTTCCTATTTCTTTGTGCCTCCACACTCCTTTTAGCCCTTCCGAGCCCTCCCGGCTCGTGGGCGGCGGTGCGAGTCTCAGGTTATCGGGCCTTCCCGGTAATCGGATTCTCGGGTCGTTACACCGGGGCAGAAGAAGCAGAAGTTACACCTTGTCTGGGGGCCTAGAAGCCATGAAAGATACACCCCGCTTGGGGGCACAGAAGAGAAGTTACATCCCAACCTGAGGGCACATCAAGAGAAATACACCCCAGTCTGGGGGCATTAATGAGTAAGGAAGAGCAGAACCAAAAGAACAGTCATGAGGTGTATGTGGTCTTTGAACTCGCCTCTTCACAATAAAAAGAAGAGTAGAAAAGAAAAGAACAGTCATCAGGCAGACGTGGTCTTTCCACTCGCTCCTCCACATAAAAGAAGAAGAGAAGAAAAGAAAGTGAGCCTTGAGGTAGACATGGTCTTTCACCCTCTACCTTCAGCCATCCAACAAATAGACTTCTCATGTGGTCGGCGTCACGACCTTTCATCTAAGCCGACAAACATTCAGCCATCGGGGCTTCAATCCGACAGATGGTCCACCATAGTGGCGGTAAATCGAAAGATATTCAGCCATCGGGGCTTCAAACCGACAGATATTCTACCATCGGCTTGAAGCCCCGATGGCTGAATATCTTTCGGTTTAACGCCCCGAGGGTGGCCCCGATGGCTGAATATCTTTCGGTTTAACGCCCCGATGGCGGAATATCTGTCGGTTTGAAGCGACAGATATTCAGCCATTGTGGCTTCAAACCGACAGATGTTCCACCATCGGGGCGTTAAACCGAAAGATATTCAACCATCGGGACTTCAAGCCGACAGATATTCAGCCATCGGGGCTTCAAACCGATAGATGTTCTGTCATCGAGGCATTAAACCGAAAGATATTCAGCCATCGGGGCTTCAAGCCGATAGATATTCAGCCATCGGGACTTCAAACTGACAGATGTTTCACCATCAGGGCGTTAAACCGAAAGATATTCAACCATCGGGGCTTCAAACCGACAGATGTTCCACCATCGAGGCGTTAAACCGAAAGATATTCAGCCATTGGGGCTTCAAGTTGACAAACATTCAGCCATCGGGGCTTCAAACCGATAGATGTTCCGCCATCGGGGCGTTAAACCGAAAGATATTCAGCCATCGGGGCTTCAAGCTGATAGATATTCAGCCATTGGGGCTTAAATTCGACAGATGTTCAGCCATTGTGGCTTCAAGACGATAGATATTCAGCCATTGGGGCTTCAAGCCGATAGATATTCAGTCATCGGGGCTTCAAGTCGACAGATATTCAGCCATCGGGGCTTCAAGTCGACAGATATTCAGCCATCAGGGCTTCAAGTCGATAGCTATCCAATCATTGGCCTCTAAGCCGACAACTATTCAATTATCGGCCTCTGAGCCGACAACTATCCAACCATCGGCTTTTAAGCCGACAGCTCCCCAATTATCGGCGTCTGAGCTGACAGCTTGTCAACCATCGGCATTCAAGTCGACAGATGTCGAGCCAACAAGCAACTCCACCTTCGGCCTTTGGCCACCCAATAAAAATCAAGAGACCTTTCACTTTGCTTCGGATCCTTCTCCGGCCAGAGAATCAAAGAACAGACCCTTTCACTTTGGTTCGAATCCTTCTCTGACCAGAGAATTAAAGAAGAGACCTTTCACTTTGGTTCGGATCCTCCTCCGGGTAGAGAATTAAAGAAGAGAAAAGATACCTTTTTCTTTGGTTCGGATCCTTCCCCGGGCAAGAGAATTAAAAAATAGACCTTTCACTTTGGTTCGGATCCTCCTCCGACCAGAGAATTAAAAAAGAGAAAAGAGACCTTTTCACTTTGGTTCTGATGGGAATCAACACCAGACACTAACATTTTATTTTTACATTTGTGTCCTTTTGTTTACATTTATATCCTTGGCTAATTGGGTTTGTAATTGTAAGGCATTATAAGTAAAAGGGTTAGTCATTAGAAATCTTTGGGTTTCTTTGCAAAAAGGCCTTTGGGTTTCTATGTAAAATGTCAGTAGATCTAGCAGGGCCCCCACCCTCTTTCCCATTGGTCCACCTAGGATCTAGGGCCCATGTGGGGCTAGTTCAAAGTCCAAGATTGGACTTGGACCAAGGGGGGGAGAAGGTGGAAGAAAATTCAAACTTGGACCAAGCAAAGTCCAAGATGCTCCCCCCTTTAATATAGTTTATTCATGTTGTATTTTATTTAATTTGGTCATTTTACCACATGGGGGATTAATTATCCTATCCCTGGTTTACCCCTCCCTAACCCTAGATCTAAGGGTAGTTTATGACTTTTTTCCATTTCTATATAACACATGTATTTTGTGAATTCCTTAGCAATTAATGAAGAAAAATCTCATTTGTTGCTCAATTTGCCCAAGGGCACCCTCACTCCCCCTTGGAGCTGTGATAGCTCCGAATTTTTAGAGGTGTGAAGCCTCTCCACCACCCCCTCTCTGAGTGAGAAGCTCACCACCACCGCCGCCATCGTGCCGCCATCGCACCACCACCGTCGCCTCGTCGGAGTTCTGTCCACTCCTAGACAGAAGCTTGAAGCCAAAATTTTATCTCCTAATCAGGAGATCTATTCGAGCTCCAATTTTGAGGGTTTGTTTCTCGTATCATCCCCCAACCCCAGTTCAAATTTCGTGTCATTTCGCCTTCATTTAGTATTTTTCTCGTAATTTTATTTCCACCCCTGACAGTCTGCCCATCAGCAGATCTACGGGATAGTGTCCTGTTGTCGTATTTTCCCCCACCCTTAGCCAACTCCAAAAATTCCTAAAAAAATCATACGTGTTCCTCACATCCCCCTCTTCCACCCGTAATTTTCTCAGAGTCTAGATCCATCATTTTTGTGTTGGTCAAAATTCATTTTCAGACAAAACTTGTTCTGTCCTGACTATCTGTAATCCGAGTCAGTAAAAAAACCTTGGGAACAGTCATTTTCACTTCTAATCCGTCTACTGGATGGATCTGAAATAATTATATATTGTAGCCCTTTGAGTCCTCTATCCAACGGTACCAATTTTGCCTCGATCTGACACCGGATATGGGCGCAGAAATTCTTTTCGTGGAGGTGCACATTTCTGATCCGTGAACAAGCCAGCAAATTAGTCCACCGCTTAATCCCGGTAAAATACGTCGGGATAGGTTCGACGACCGCCACTCCCGGACATCGATCGGCAACCCATCAGCAGCATCCCAGCCAGCCACCGCAGCAAGGATACGGTCGGGTACTGCCGTCCCAGCAGCCGGGCCCACCTGCTATCCCGCGGGCCCAACAGAATCGAGTCGGACCAGCCACCCATCTCCTGCCCGAGAGCGTTCCAAATTGCTGCCCGTCAACCCGAGTTTGCTACTCCCGGGTCCCACTGTAGCCCTTTACCTCCCTGCGTAGAGTGGGTAATTAAATTCACTGCTGTAATAATTTATTTACTGTGTACCGGGAGTACGAGTTTCAGCCGGGGTCGTCTTCCCCACGCCCAGATCCACTATCCAAGTGGAAGTGACCTGATTTGATAGGCTCAAGGATGAGTACCCTGGCTGCCCCGACTTTGGGCACATCTATACCACCTTGACCACCCATTCTAGCAAGGAACATGAGGGATTTGTCTTAGAGGATGGGTTCCTCTTCAAAGGACCAAAGCTTTGCATTCCACAGACCTCACTCCGTGATTTCTTAGTTTGGGAATTACATGCAGGAGGACTAGCTGGCCATTTTGGGGTTCACAAAACCATTGCTCTAGTGGAGGGTCAGTTTTATTGGCCAAGTCTCAAGAGAGACATAGGCAAATAGTGGGTCAATGCCACACATGTGCTTCGGCCAAACAGGTGAAGCAAAACACCAGCCTTTATACCCCTCTCCCCATCCCCGACCGTCCATGGCAAGACTTAAGCATAGATTTTGTGCTAGGCCTACCCAAGACTCGAAGAAAGCATGACTCAATCTATGTGGTCGTTGACAGATTTTCAAAGATGGCCCACTTCATCCCATCCTCCAAAACTTCCGATGCCTCCCATGTGGCCCGATTGTTCTTTGACGAGGTTGTTCGTCTCCATGGCCTACCCAAGACCATAGTTTCTGATAGGGATGTCAAGTTCACCAGCTATTTCTGGAAGACTCTTTGGCACTTGATGGGTACCCTCCTCAAATTCTCCACAGCCTACCACCCTCAAACTGATGGCCAAACCGAAGTTGTCAATATGAGTCTAGGGAACCTCCTTAGGTGTCTTGTTGAGGATCGTCCAGGGAATTGGGACCTCATTCTACCTCAGGCTGAGTTTGCATATAACAACTCTGTCAATAAGTCCATAGGAATGAGTCCATTTGAGACTATGCATGGGTACAAGCCAAGGAAACCTTCAGATCTCATTCCCCTTCCCCAGCATGCTAGAGTGTCTATCTCAGCTGAATCATTTGCCCAACATATTAGAGAATTACATGAAGAAATATGCAAGCACATCAGCAAAAAGAATGGGACTTATAAAAGGCTGGCCAACTCTCATCGACGTCACCAAGAATTCCATGTGGGTGACTTCGTGATGGTGAGGACAGAGAGGCTCTCCCCGGGAGCCATCTCCAAAATGAGGCCACGTGGGGCTGGTCCCTTCCAGGTTCTGAGGCGCATTGGCGCTAATGCCTATGAGTTAGATCTCCCCGAGGAGTATGGAGTGAGTCCCACATTCAATGTAGCCGACCTAGTGCCATATAAGGGACCCACGGTGGTACCCAGTGAAGATATTGAGCCTATTCCTCCTATTGAGAGAGCACCCACCCATGAGGAGAGACCACCAGCCAAGAGAGCCCAGCGTGAGCGCATTGAACGAATATTGGATGAACATGTCACTACCACCAGGAGCAAGGTATACGAGCGCTATCTCGTCAGGTGGAAGGATCGGCCTCCTTCGGAAGATTCGTGGGTGAGTCGGGAAGACCTACAGCAGCTTGATCCTGACCTTCTCGAGCGGTATCACAGTAGGATGGACCCCTACTCGACGGAGTCGAGCTCTTCGCAGCCCAGGGAATTTGATGGAGGCATCACCCACGACTCCTGATGCGCATCGACTAGTGTCGTTAAGAAAGCCGTGCCACAATTTCAAAATGTTCACACTCACTCACTTTAAAAGATTGGAAAATCAAATTATATAGTGGTAAGCGGAGTCGATCCCACGAGTAGGAAAAATCTTTATTTTATCAAGTTGGAAAAACACCTTATGCTTTGAAAAGCAAATTTTGAGTGAGATTGAAACTAAGGAAAATAAAGTGTAAGAAAAGTAATTAAAGAATGTGAGAGGGTTTAAGAAAAGAATTTGGAAGAGATAGAGAGACAAACACAATTTCACAAATGATGAATTTCATTAAGATGATAGTGAAATGTCACACTATGAAGCTAAAAATTACAACATAGGAAGAGAAAAGATAAGAAAATATAGCCAATGCATGAAGAATAACGCCGTCTCCTTGCCAAGCCTTGGATGAAGATCCCCTCGCCTTGGATGCCGACGCCGTGAGAAGACTAATGGATGAAGATCCGCCTTGGGATATGAGAGGAAAAAGGGAAAGATAGAAGGAAGAAAAATTTTACTGTGACAACATGTGTGTGGTGTATTTTGAAAAGAGAGAAAGAGAGATAGAAGAAAAAGACTCGATGGAGATAAATAGTGAAAAGAAATAGAACTAATAACAGAGGTAGATTGAGAGAAAAATAACGTTAAAATCAGAAGGAATTAGGAAAAGTGGAAAACATGAAAGTTGTAGAGATTGAGAAGATGAAGAAGATTGATGAAGACCATAGAGACAGAAAAAGAAAGGTAGATGGAGAAAAATAAGGATGAACAGGAGGTGGTCGCGGATGAACAGTGCAGAACTCTAAAAATCTGAACTTTAGAAAATTGACTATAACTTTAAAACGGTGAGGAATTGGAAGATAAAGTAGAAGAAGTTGGAGAAATTTTAAAAACCTACAATTTTTGTGAAGACAGCAGAGAGAGATGAGGATCAGAAGAGGGAGAAAAACGCTAAAGAATAGTTTTTGTAAAAATCAGATGAATAGTAGAAAACGTAAAACAGCAACTTTAGCAAATTGAGAATAGCTTCAAAAATAGGAAGAATTAAAAGAAGGCTAAGAAGAAGAAGATGTAGATCTTTAAAAATAGAAGAACTTTGATGAAGACAACAACTTCAAAAGATGAGAGGAAGATTGAGAAAAATGATGAAGAACAGAAAGTATGAAAATCGGGTGAACAGTAACAACCGTAGACAGAGCTTTGAAAAACTAATTATAGCATAAAAACGAGAAAGAATTAGGAGAAGAGAAATAATGAGAAGTTAGAGAAGCCTTAAAAACAAAGAACTTTGATGAAGAACTTAACTGCAAAAGATGAAAGGAAAGGCTTCAAAATTAATCCCTAAGGCAGATCTCCAACCTGTTCTCCTCGTAACCCTGCGACCATGGCATCCTTTTATAGGGTTTTTGGTCTCTCACGATCGTGGACTTCCCAAATCCACCCAAATCTAGGTTTTTAGCAATACAACTTGATCCATTAGACTCATTTCCATCATTAAACTCCTCCTTTCCATAAAAGGTTGCTTAGATAAGAGCAAACATGGAAGAACAGTTCGATCAGGAGCCTGTAGTTACCTTTTTTGGTTCAACTTTGAATAGCGACTTATATTGGGCCGTCCTTTCTTTAAATGACGCCTTAATCTAGGGCATCCTTTCCTGAAGTAGCGCCTCTTCACTCGGGCGTCAGTTTCCTTAATTCCTCATTTGCTATTTTATTTATTTTTCATAAAATTAGAATTGACGACTGTTCTTTTGGGCGTCCTTTCTTGAAGTAGCGACTGTATCTCGGGCGCTAATTCTTTTCTTCTCCTTTTTTTATTCTTTTTCCACTTTCTTTTATCAACTGAATTGACGCCCTTGGAGCTGTCGCTTCTTGCTGAAGACGCGCCCTTGCATATGTTGTTATTTAAATAGCACCTTGATCTAGGTCGCTGTTTCCTGAAAATTAAAATATCAATATATTCAATTCCAAAATAATTGTGCCAATATTTAAATATTTCTCACATGGTCTTTTAAGCTAAAAAAGATGATAAAATACAAGAAGACTCAAATAATGTGTGAGAATATAATTAATGCTCATGTTGCACAAATATACTCAAATAATGCTCAAAGATGATGGATGTGATGTAAATTATAACACTTATCACATCCCCCAACTTACTCATTGCTAGTCCCTTAGCAATACAATTAAATCAAAATTAAGGACCAACAAGAGTTTACAAAGATCATACTCTTATATCCAACTCTCCCTTCATAGAATCAATCAAAGATTAGGAATCCAGAATCATTAATGCTCATACTAGCCTTAGATTAGAAATTAAAGCACATGATTTAAGAATACAAATCAAAATTCAATAGCACTTGTGCATGTGTAATTCCAAATCTGCAGTTTAAGACAATTGCATCCCCCATTTGTTATTCTAAGTAAGTACCTTTCAACCCTGCACATCTTAGATCTGAGCATTTAAGCATACTAGCTTTTGTCTGCCTTTTTCTTTTGTCCCTTTGGAACTTTCTCTCTCTCTCTCTCTCTCTCTCTCTCTCTCTCTCTCTCTCTCTTTTCATTTACACAACCATAATGCTCCACTACCCTTCATCTTTTTGCGCGAACCTCAACACGTCTTAGGTGTAGCAAGTTCGGTTACTCAGATCAGGGGCATTTTTTATGGCGTGATCTTTCTATTTCACCATTTCTCTCTTTTTTTTCAATAATATGCCTTTGCATTTTCTTTTTTTTTTCTATAAAACTTGGCAGGAAGCTTTTTCTTGAAATAGATCTCCTCCTCAAGAAATGCAGAGTATCAGATACATTTCCCAAAATAACAGAGGGCTTGTCTTATTTTGCTTCATCAGAGTGCATAGTGAATAATTTTTTCTAATAGTGCGCATGAACTTTAAAAAGATTCTTATATCAGTTTTCCATGGCTAGATTGAACTTAATTTTCCTTCAACCTTCTCCCTATCCTTTTCTAATCCAGAATTACTTTCAATTCAAGCATGAAACAATAAAACTCAGTTGGGAATTTCATCTTTTCACTTTCATGCAAATTTACAAAAAATGTTATGCAAGAATTCATGCCAAATCCCTACCAGATTGTACTATATGCAATGAAAATTTCTGCCCTCTCCCCCCAACTTGAATGACATTGTCCTCAATGACATGTAAAGTTGAAATTAAAGAACAATGTAACAATGAAGTTTGCTGAGTAGGAAAGAGACAACCTGGTGTGCGGGCAGAACTCCATCAATAGACGGCAACAGCTTCTTCTCCCTGGCTTGAATCTAATAACTAAAACACACTTAAACAAAAGCATCAAATAACAAAAACCTTGGGTTGCCTCCCAGAAGCGCTAAGTTTTCCATCTTCAGCCAGACGCATGAAGGCTCACAAATAATTACTCCAAATCACACAAAGCAATTGATTCTTTTGCAGTTAACTGTTCATTCTCCAAGTACTGTTTTAACCTTTGACCATTAATAGTAAAAATGTGACCATTTTGAGGATTTAAAAGTTTAACAGCTCCATGGTCGAATACTTTAACAACAACAAATGGCCCATCCCATCTGGATTTCAATTTACCAGGGAACAAACACAGCCTTGAATTAAAAAGCCAAACCTTTTGATTTTCTTGAAAACTCTTTCTGTGAATGTGCTTATCATGAAATGCTTTGGTTTTAGCTTTGTAAATCTTCACATTTTCATAGGCTTCGTTCCTTAATTCCTCCAGTTCATTCAATTGAAAGGCTCTTTGGGACCCAGCTTGAGTTAAATCAAAATTAACATGTTTTATGGCCCAATATGCTCGGTGATCTAATTCTACTGGCAAGTGGCAAGTTTTTTCAAAAATGAGACGGTAATGGGACATGCCAATGGGAGTTTTGTATGCAGTTCTATAGGCCCATAATGCATCATCTAGTCTCTCAGACCAGTCTTTCCTATCCGGCCTAACTGTTTTATGCAAAATGTTTTTGATCTCCCTATTAGAAACTTCAACCTGACCACTAGTTTGGGGATGATATGGGGTAGCAAGCTTGTGAGTGATACCATACTTACGAAGCAAAGCTCAGAATTGAAAATGAGTAAAATGAGAACCCCCATCACTAATCAGAGCCCTAGGACAACCAAACCTAGAAAAGATATTCTTCTTCACAAACTTCATAACCACCTTATGGTCATTTGTCCTAGTAGCAATGGTTTCAATCCATTTGGAAACATAATCGACCGCCACCAAGATATATTCATTACCAAATGAAGATGGAAACGGTCCCATGAAATCTATTCCCCAAACATCAAAAATTTCAACCACCAGAATGGGATTTAGCGGCATCATATCTCTCTTCGAATTATTACCTACAGCTTGGCATCTCAAACATGATTTAGAAAATTCATACGCATCCTTAAATAACGTGGGCCAATAAAATCCACTTTGTAGCACTTTTGCCGCTGTCTTCTTTCCAGAGAAGTGTCCCCCACAAGCTAAATTATGACAAAAATTCAATACTGATTGTTGTTCTTCCTTAGGGACACATCTTCTTATAATCTGATCGGGACCCATATAAAACAATTCCGGGTCCTCCCAAAAATAGTGTTTTACTTTAGAAAAGAAATGATCCTTCTCCTTCTTAGTCCACCCTCCCGGGATCTGACCTACCGCCAAGTAGTTAACAATGTTAGCATACCAAGGAGTTGAAGAATGAGAGAGGGAAAGAATCTGCTCATCGGGAAAAGAATCGGACATTAGAGTAAGTTCTGAAGAATGAGAGAGGGATCACTATCCTGGATAAATGATCAGCAACTACATTGGTCAACCCCTTCTTGTCTCTAACTTCTAAATCAAACTCTTATAACAATAGAATCCATCTAATGAGATGGGGCTTAGCATCCTTCTTGGAAAGTAAGTATTTTAAGGCAGAATGATCGGAGTAAACAATAACCTTAGCCCCTAAAAGATATGATCGAAATTTTTCTAGGGCAAACACAACAGCTAGCAGCTCCTTCTCCGTGGTGGTGTAATTCAACTGAGCATCAGCGAGGGTGCAACTCGCGTAGTAGATTACCACGGGCTTCTTATCTATCCTTTGACCTAAGATAGCTCCAACAGCATAGTCCGAGGTATCACACATAATCTCGAAAGGAAGCGACCAATCTGGAGATTGAAGAATCGGAGCTTGAGTAAGGGCCACTTTCAAGGAATTAAAGGCCTTGAGACAAGAATCATCGAAATGGAATGGAGTATCTTTAGCAAGCAATTGTGTGAGGGGACGAGCAATGGTAGAGAAGTTCTGAATAAATCTATGGTAGAAACCCGCATGGCCAAGAAAGGATCTGATTTGCTTAATAGATGCAGGGGGAGGAAGATTGGAAATCAAATCTACTTTAGCTTTATCGACCTCTATTCCCCTTTCTGAAATCACATGGCCTAAAACTATGCCTTCTCTCACCATAAAGTGGCTCTTCTCCTAACTGAACACCAAATTGGATTCAATGCACCTTTTCAAAACCTGAGTCAAAATTTCCAAGCACCCCTCAAATGAATCACCAAACACCGAAAAATCATCCATGAAAACTTCCAAAGTCTCCCCCACCATGTCAGAAAATATCGACATCATACACCTTTGAAAAGTGGCAGGGGCATTACACAGTCCAAATGGCATCATTCTAAACGCAAACGTGCCATAAGGGCATGTAAAAGTGGTTTTTTATTGATCCTCCGGATAGATAGAAACTTGATTATATCCGGAATAGCCATCCAAAAAGCAAAAATATTTTTGTCCAGCCAACCTTTCCAGAATTTGATCAACAAACGGGAGTGGAAAATGATCTTTCTTTATTACTGAATTTAATTTCTTTCTTTGTTACGGAAAAAGGGAAAGATAGAAGGAAGAAAAATTTTACTGTGACAACATGTGTGTGGTGTATTTTGAAAAGAAAGAAAGAGAGATAGAAGAAAAAGACTCGATGGAGATAAATAGTGAAAAGAAATAGAACTAATAACAGAGGTAGATTGAGAGAAGAATAACTTTAAAATCAGAAGGAATTAGGAAAAGTAGAAAACATGAAAGTTGTAGAGATTGAGAAGATGAAGATGATTGATGAAGACCTTAGAGACAGAAAAAGAAAGGCAGATGGAGAAAAATAAGGATGAACAAGAGGTGGTCGCAGATGAACAATGCAGAACTCTAAAAATCTGAACTTTAGAAAATTGACTATAACTTTAAAACGGTGGGGAATTGGAAGATAAAGTAGAAGAAGAAGTTGGAGAAATTTTAAAAACCTACAATTTTTGTGAAGACAGCAGAGAGAGATGAGGATCAGAAGAGGGAGAAAAATGCTAAAGAACAGTTTTTGCAAAAATCGGATGAACAGTAGAAAACGTAAAATAGTAACTTTAGAAAATTGAGAATACCTTCAAAAACGGGAAGAATTAGAAGAAGGATAAGAAGAAGAAGATGTAGATCTTTGAAAATAGAAGAACTTTGATGAAAACAACAACTTGAAAAGATGAGAGGAAGATTGATAAAAATGATGAAGAACAGAAAGTATGAAAATCGGGTGAACAGTAAAAACCGTAGATAGAGCTTTGAAAAACTAATTATAGCATAAAAATGAGCAAGCATTAGGAGAAGAGGAAGAAGGAGAAGTTAGAGAAGCCTTAAAAATAAAGAACTTTGATGAAGAACTTAACTGCAAAAGATGAAAGGAAAGGCTTCGAAATTAATCCCTAAGGTAGATCTCCAACCTGTTCTCCTCATAACCCTGCGACCATGGCATCCTTTTATAGGGTTTTTGGTCTCTCACGATCGTGGACTTCCCAAATCCACTCAAATACAGGTTTTTAGCAATGCAACTTGATCCATTAGACTCCTTTCCATCATTAAACTCCTCCTTTCCATAAAAGGTTGCTTAGATAAGAGCAAACATGGAAGAACAGTTCGATCGGGAGCCTGCAGTTGTATTTTCTGGTTCAACTTTGAATAGCGGCTTATATTGGGGCGTCCTTTATTTAAATGATGCCTTAATCTAGGGCGTCCTTTCCTGAAGTAGCGCCTCTTCACTCGGGCGTCAGTTTCCTTAATTCCTCATTTGCTATTTTATTTATTTTTCGTAAAATTAGAATTGACGACTGTTCTTTTGGGCGTCCTTTCTTGAAGTAGCGACTGTATCTCGGGCGCTAATTCTTTTCTTCTCCTTTTTTTATTCTTTTTCCACTTTCTTTTATCAACTGAATTGACGCCCTTGGAGCTGTCGCTTCTTGCTGAAGACGCGCCCTTGCATCTATTGTTATTTAAATAGCGCCTTGATCTAGGTCGCTGTTTCCTGAAAATTAAAATATCAATATATTCAATTCCAAAATAATTGTGCCAATATTTAAATATTTCTCACATGGTCTTTTAAGCTAAAAAAGATGATAAAATGTAGGAAGACTCAAATAATGTGTGAGAATACAATTAATGCTCATGTTACACAAATATACTCAAATAATGCTCAAAGATGATGGATGTGATGTAAATTATGATGTAAAATATAACACTTATCAACTCCCTCTGGCTCGGGTCATCTTCACACCCCGGTGTCATTTGAGCTCGGGCTTCACACTATGTAGGCCCATCTATCCAATTTGTGCTTTTTACTTGAGTCATTTGATGTATTTTTCACTTTATTTGAGTCATGTCCCTAGGTCTTAGTTTATTTCCCTAAGTTTAAGTGTCATGAGGTTAGCTATTGGGCCCAATTCTGTGGGCTTGGCCCAAGGGCGCCCCTACCCCCTTACTTATTTGTCATTGTTTCATGAGTCAGGGACTTTTTGTAAAATGTGAGTTGTCTATATATAGGACCCCATTCCCCCCATTTCAAATTAATGAATGAATGCCAAATTTGCATTTGAGAGTTCAAATTATATAGTTCCAGTGGAGTGAATCCAATGGGGGTGAGAAGCCCTAGGGGAGAGAATCCCCACTCTCTTTCTCTCTCTCTTTCTCCCTCCCTCTCTCTCTACAAAGGGGGGCTGCGACCTACCCCCTCTCTCCTCCGCCTCACCTTCCACCTCACCCCCCATTCCCTTCCCTAGGTCCATTGGAAACCCCCTCCACCAAATCCCCACCAAATCAAGCTTCTCCCTAGAAGATCCTTGGCCATTCCAACATAATCTTCCCCATTCCAACACAATCTCCTCTCTTCCCCACACAATCTCCCAGCCCCCAAGACAATTTGAATTTGAAATCTCCCTCCATTCCCCAGCCCAAGGGTGCCCCAAGCCCCCCTCCTATAGGTCTGGTCGCCCCTCCCCTTCCCTCCACTCCCATTCCATCTAGAGCACCCTCCGTCCTCCTCCATCCTTCCCTCTCCACCCACCTTGGGAAGAACCAGCAGATCCCTATGCCCTCCCCCTCTTTATCCACCTCCATCTCTGCCTTAGCAGCCCTCCATACCTTCCCCACATTCCCCTCCCTTCACTCAACCAATCCCCTTCACCATTCACCACCCTTCTCTCCTCTTTCTTCCTAAACCAAAGGAGCAGCTCGCAGCCCTGAAGTGCAGGTGGAGCATCAGCTTGCAGAGACGACCCCGACTTCGTCCAAACGTCCCTGGAGGCCCAAGAGCTACTGTTGGAAGCGTCTCTCCGTTCTCTTCGCAACGGCGGTGGTCCCGTCCCGTTCTGAGTTCATGACCGCCCAAGGGAGCTGTTCTTCTCCGACTGCGCAAGATAGCTCCGAATAGTAGCCAGAGGACACTTCCAGAAGCTCCCAAAGCCACATCCCTCTGCTTATTGAGGCGCTGCTTGTCCGAGAGCTTCTGCTACGAGTCTCATTCCATCTCCAAGAAGCAGAACTTTGTTCGGCCTCCGGAGCAGCATTTTCTCATTTTTCTCCCTCAGGTGTGCTGGTCTGTCCCCTACTGGACTGGCCCGACACCCTAGCACTGTTTGGGCTGCTCAGGTCTACCTTGACATTGCCTGGCATCCCCGTGGCTCTCCGCTCGAAGAGGACTCGACAACGAAGCCGTCGACCTCGGCCAAGCTTGATTCATAGCTCAGGAGTGCCCGGGGTAACTTCGTCTTCCAGATGTTGTAGTCCAGACGCAGACAGAGCCAGAACTCCGCTTCCCTGTTCGTGCCTCTGCTCCGACCAGCACCGGTGACCAAAGAAATCAAAAAAATTCAGGCGTCATCCTGACCCAGATACGAAGAATTTTCAACTGGTTTCATCATCAACAAGAATCTGGAGTGGCCCCAGCGTCAAGATATCCAACTATATGTCCTGAAGCTTAGGAAGCGGACAGAACCGTCATCGGCTTCCTTTCTAGCTTCTAGATCGGTTTCACCCCTCCCCGCTTGGCCGGCTGAAGGCCCCTCCCTGTGTGCAGGTAGTGTTTGGTTGTATTCATTGACTTCCCTTCCCCAAGGTCCCCCCCTTGCATGTGGTGTAGTGTTGTAATGACTTAAGTAGGTCCAGCTTCTCCGGCGCGGTGTGTGGGGAACCCACGCTTCCCCGCTCGCCTACGTCTCCGAGCGGGACCGGTTTCTTCAAACCGGTCGAGTAAGTGCTCCAACCTTAGCTCTATTTAGTGCTTATTTTTCCCAATATTAGTTCATAAACTCCGGTGGCTGTGAGAGTGAGAGCTCAATCCTTAAGCTCCATTGCTTCAAGAGATCACCGTGGGGTGAAGAGTGCAACCCGTGCCCTTGGCACATCGTCGGCCTCATTGAGTTGGGCCAGCCATATCCTTGGGGAGCCGACCTTGGCTTTGCTGGCCCTCTACCAGCAAGGGCCCAGCCCACACAACCTCCACTCGGTATCGCCGAGTTACCCCGGGTTCGGGTGAGGGATGGGAGAGTAGCCGCCAATATCGGTCCGTTTGATTGAAAATTGTGCTTGTTTAATTTGATCCAAGGGTGTGTCACATCAAGAGTGCCCAATACCACCGTGAGAGGCATGCACCCGTAAGGAGGATACCCGAGATACATCAAACTCTCGTATTTTCCTTCCCCACTGTATTCCTTCCCTCACCCCGGTTAATCGGCATAAAAACCCGCGTAACAGCTATGTTGGCGCCAAACCCTTTGGATTTGAGAGGCCCTATCTCTACAGGGTTTCTAGCGATCCGTTTCAGGGAATAGAGAAATAAGCTCTTTCCGGGGCAAATGTCATTCGGATTAATCCATCTCAGCTTAGTCCCGTTCCGCACCACTTTGGGCACTAACATTCCCCTATTATTATGGGCTCCATCTCGCCTCTACGTGGATGGTTCCCTATTCCCACTTGGTATGAACCAAGATCAGGAGGGATGCTACCGGATTCACTCTGTGATTCATATAGATGAGACTGATAGACGGGCACGATGCCGTAATATTCTTGCTATTCCATTATGCTCGCATGGTTCCATTATGAGCGAATATGCCTATTTCATGCCGCACTCATGATGTGATCAAAACAAATCTGAAATCATCCCATCTCGTGCTCTCGGTATATCAAATAATGCGTTGTTGAAAATCGAGCCATGCCCGATTGGAAGCCCTCGTTATGCGTGAGAGTGGTTCTTGAACCTAAGTTCTCCGCCCTCGTACTGGGAAACAAGCGGATGAGTAATAACAAAACTATTAAACCGCATGAGCATGTGCATGTATCCCATACCCCCTGAAGCTAAGACAACACATCAGTCTTATTCCGTTTTTCCCCCGGGGCCCCTCTTACTTTGTTGATTAATCAAGGGTTGTACTTCTTTGGAAGGGCGTAATTAACGTCATAACCTTTATGGTATGACGGACTTCTGATCCCGACTCGGACTTCACAATCGACTGATCAAGTCAGATTAGGCGCATAATAAATTATCACTCCAGTGACTGGCACGCCTAACTAACTAACCAATAAATCAATAAATCTATAAACCAAATAAATAATTAAAATAAATAACAAGATCGTTCCATAAAACTTCTCCTTGACAATCATGAAACTCTCTGCCTCCTCCAATGGCAGAGTGTAAAACCATTCTAATGCAACCCCGTCCAACGACCGACAGAAGAGATATGCCATAAGGCGATCGTCATGCTGGAACTGCGTCGATTCGTATAGAAACTCCCTTACATGAATAAAGGGGTTGCCATTCCCATTGTACTTGCGGTACGTGGGGAGCTCCGACTGCGGAGGGAAACGAATGTCCCTGAAGTTAGGAACGGGGACATCAGCGAGAGACTGTGGGCCGACCCGCTTATGAAGGAGGTCGATCTGTTGCTGCATGGCAGCCCACTTATCAAGGAGTTCCCATTCCCGGGAAGGAGGAGACGAAACTGGGAGAGCGGACCCGGCATAAGGGGCCGAGGGATAAATCGATGGAGGGGGAAGCCCGTAGTAAGGATAATGGGCTAGGGAAGGGCCCATATCAGCATGAGTAAGCTGGGCAGCCCCTGCTTGGAGACGAACAAAATCAGCCGGAGCCCCGAGAGCCTGCGGCGCGGGAGAGACAGTTGTATAAGGATCAGAATGAGATGATAAGGGGATCTGGGTCTTCCCCTTGTCAAAAGCCTGATGAGCCGAGGTAGAAGCCTGGCCCACTTCCATACTGGGAAATCGAAGGGTCCTGGGATGGACCAGAGTGAGATCAATGGGCGCAGCAGTGGCGGCCCCTAACCCAACAACTGAAGATGGAGTGGCGGCAGCAAACACGCCATGAGGAGAAACGGAAGACGGGGCATCCTGCCCCTGCAAAGCCTGACGAAGAAGGTGGAGCTGGGTAGGATCCAACTGAGCCATCATGTGGAGAACATGATTGGCCAAATTATGGGTAAAGGAATCGGAATGGGAGGGTTGACCACCCTCAATAACAACGGTCAGAAGAGGAGGGGCGGACCCCTCTCTCCCCTGCACAGTGGTGACCCTAGGTGGGTCCTCCAGAAGTCCCTGAGGAAGAGAGTCCTCGTGGGAGTGGGAGAAATTATAGAAAGACATGGTAGGAGAAACAACGGGTTGAAGTAGGAAAAGAAATGGCAATTGCCCCTAGGAGACGATCCTATGGGAGTGAAGCAACTCCAGATGCAATGGATACCCTAAAACTAAGAGAAGATAATACCTAAAAAACACCTAACTGGAGATGACTAACAAACATGCACAATCAAAGAAGAGATGAGAGGCAACCAATTATCAACCAAATTAAGATGATGCGAAAGTTTTTATGTGTTTCCCCTTTTAGAACCTTAATGAATTGAATTAAATGAGATTCTCTCAACAAGGAGGTTCCTAGTAGGAATGGGATGGGGACTTGGTTGACTCTAAAGGTACTCCCTCTCTCACGGATACAACCTAGACTCGGGGTGGCAAGGTACAACCTGCCCGGCGTCCGTGTGGGAATCCACGGCTCACGGGGGCTTACGGAGGTCCCGGGTAAGGTCACCTAGTCGGCTCCAAGGAATATGGAGAGGAGAGGATCCCCTACCAAGGTAGGAAGGCAACTACTATGGAAAGATGTATGGTCCTATGTGCACCGGAGTGCATGCAAAATTTAACCTAAATCTAAGAAACAATGATCAATCAATTATGACAAGTATGACAATAATCATGCAAAATCAAATGACAATCAGGGGAGATCAGAATAGCACCAAACAAATATGAAATAATATAGAATAACAATCAAAATGATAATCTCGGGTGCACTATAGCACACAAACACGGTCTGATGGGAGACCGCTTGTAGTGACCCAAATTTACATAAATAATTTCTAGAATGAATTAGGCATTTATAAAGCTTAGTAAATAGATATTGGGATTATAAGGCCCTACTAGGCTAAATAATTAACCTAGCTTTAGTAGTTATAGCCCAATAGGTTTAAGGACCAAGCCCAATAAGTTTGGCCCATATTCTAGAAGGTTATTTAAGTTATCCACGAAATATAGGGATAAATACACTTTAAAAGGGATAATTTAGTGGATAATTAACCAAAGAGTTTGAATTAAGATGAATGTCCACGCCCAGTTGATGTAACGGTCTATCGAGCGACCGTCACAGCCATGTAACGGACCAGACCTAGTCCGTTACAACCTGCTAATTCCGTGAGAAGAAGAAGTTGCAAAAGATTGGAACTTTGGGATTCTCTTGGCTAGAGACCAACTTGGGAGAACTTATAACATTACTAAGGACTCTTAGAGATTATATTTTTGCCAATTAAGGACTCTAAAATCATTCAAATCCTTGAACCCTAGCCAAAACTCTATAAATAGAACCCAGTTCTGAACTGAGCAACCCTTACTTTTACCTCGTGAAGAATCAAGGTAAGGAGATAGAATCTCGGGTAAGTTCTTTAGAGTATTTCGTTCCTAATACTTTATACTAACTACCCTCAAAATTTCATGTTAGGGGATCAAGTAACTAAGGAGATAAGGGCTTCTAAAGTCGCTGATTCTGTCATAGCAGCCCAGAATTCAGAGCAAAGGACCACTGAAGATCAAGGAATTAGGACGCCCAAACAAGGTAATTAGGGAAGGGTTTTTTAGAACTTTTTGTTCCACTTAGTTTCATCTTCTTAACTTCCAAATTTCACATCTTTAGGTCAAGAGGTTGGAGAGTTAGGGCAATGTGAAGTTGCTGAAAAATCACAGGAAGAGAAGAACTAGGGCGGCCCTTGAAGACTCAAATTAGAAGTTTAAAGCTCAGTTAAGAGGTAGGTTATCTCATGAACGGTAAAAACACATTGTTAGGAATAAAAGCCCTCTAGTTTAATTGGATTTCATGTATTATACTTCATGAATTTCATGTTTTAGGATTAGTCTATACATTCATGCATGCCTTCAACCCTAATTGAAGATAAAAAGCTATCTCTTGTTATTACATTACTACCTATGCATCTAGATAGCCTTTTTTTCGTTTTGACACGATTAGAGTAGTTAGCATGCCATGATTTAATCATAGATTTCTATAGTTTCTAATTTTCTGTCAGTAGAGGACCTAACGGTCTATCGTAAGACCGCCAAGGACGTGTAACGGACCTACATTGACCGTCACACCCTCCGTGAGCGACTAAAGGGTTCTGTGAAACTTGACGGACCTAATCTAGACTGTTACCTTCCTGTGACGCGCCCAGACTAGTCTGTCACAGAACACTGCATTCTGTCAAACTTAAGATAGAATCAAGACCGGTCCAATAAATATATATGTATGCCTAGTTAATTAGATCTTAACCTATTTTTCACGGTTTTAAGCTCCAATATTGATTCATGTTAGGAATTTGCATACTTTAGAGTTATTTTCAAGTATATGTTAATTTCATGCCAAAGCACTATAGTTTTGTATTAAAACCTTGATTTAGAAAAGATATTGATGAGTTTTTTTATACCATTACACATTCTCTCTTATCTATAGAGTCATTTTCTTTAAGTACATGACATATATCCCGGTATATGCCCATTAGTTCACACTCTTGCACTATAGGAACATATTCTTGAACATGAAGACCTCTCTATTGGATATTCCTTCCAATGGACTAGGAAATATTATTTCAAGGCCTCCGTAATTCTCTGCGAGCCTGGGATTCCCATTAGGACGCCGAGTTGGTTGTACCATTAAAGTCATTTGTCTATAAAAGCACAAATCGAAGTTTTAAGTCTTGTAACGGACCTGCACTAGCCCGTCAGGCTTACCTAACGGACCGGTGTACGACCGTCACATTGTACTAAGTCCAATTTCTTTGTTTCTGGATTCAGCATGTTCTAACGGTCCAGTTCTCGACCGTTACGTTCATGTAACGGCCCAGTATTAGACCGTCACAGTTCTAAAGTCTTTAACCCGAGGTTTGACCAAAGGGTTGATATTCTAAAGTTCCTAGATGGATTATTGATGGTCTAGGACTTGTCATATTATCCCAAAGACTTAATATAATGAACGAAAGATAAGGAAAGTACCGTTATGCTGCTGATTTATTTCCATGGCATAACATAGTTCTAATATGTTATTGAAATTCCTTGTTCCAAATAGAAGCATTCGTCCATTGAATTATTGTTATCATGAACTTATTAAAATTGTACATTCTTGGCCATATTTTATTGAAACGTGGAAATAGCTTGATTTATATTTGAAGATGCGATCGAGCACTGATTGTGTTCAAGGGCTCTATGCTAACCCCCTCGGCTGATTGTCGGAAACATACTGTAAATCATGGGGTATGATGCTACTGGCGTCGCATTGCGCTGGGAGTACTTTCTCTATAAATAAGTGAAATATCCACGGCTCGTGAAGTAAAAATCTCGATACACGTACATGACTTTCTTGCTTGTTACATGATATTCCACAGAAGTTCACCAAATACTTGCTCATAAGCAAAAGATGTTTGGATGATGACTACGTGGTATTGCTAGTATATTCTCGTTATATTCTTATTCACAAAAGGCCATGCTACATTCTTGTTCATACTTGCTCATTCTATCTTAAAATGATCATCTTTGTTACTTTGGTTATTCGCTTGATTTATCGCATTTCGCATGATTTTAACTTATTCTTTAGAGCTAAAATGTTAATTACTTTAATAGTGCCTTCATGTTGATGCGAAGATACCTACTGGACAAGTGTGCTCATTACCTATTTTCAATCTTTTCAGGAGATGGAAGTGAGTCAGGTTCGGATTCGGAATATTCAAGTAGTGGATCTGAGAGTGAATGAAGAATGAGTGAAGACTTAGGAAGTCTACATTGTTTAGATTGTGTCTATGTAATTTTCTTATTTCTTGAGTCTAGTATGATGAAGGAAGCTGAATTAGTGATTGTATTTGAATATTTGATTGATAATGAAATGAAAGTTGGAGCTTGAGTAAATATTGTGCAATTGCATTTATGTGTGTGATTGTCTTACGCTCTGATCGTTCTTGCTCGCAAGAGGCTTACCATGCCGACTATTCACGTTCCTCGAGCTAATCTTCCGTTGTAATAAAGGCTCGGGGTGTGACACCGCTCAGGGAGGTAAACGGCCAGGGCAGGGCCGTGTAATGACAGGGAGTAGTAAAAAGAACTAAAACACAGAGGCTGAAACGAATTGAGACTGTAGGGACAGAAGCGTACCTAACTTGACGGTCTATTGAACGACTATGCAAATTGTGGAACAGCCCTGGATAGACCGCAGAGAGTTAGTGAAGCCACAAGCGTATGAAGACCAGTAACGTACCTGAGCCATCAGACGTGAACGGCCTTTTGACAGACCGTGGAAATAAGTGCACGGTCCAAGGGAGACCGCTGAAGCTATCAGGCTCACAGAAAGACAGACACTCGTGAGAAGGTAATGGACGGTCTGTCATGCGACTGCGGAAACACAGGAGCGACCAGAATCAGACCGCGCAGTCACTAGCAACGTGACAGAAATTAAAACAAGAACGCACCTGAGACTGGGATGGCATGGTCTATCGTCCAACCGCGGGAATGCTTGAGCGGCCCTGGTGAGACCGTGCACCACTCCGAAAATAGAAACGCGCCGTGGACGAGATGACAGCCTTAAACAACTTAGAAAACCCTTATCAAGCACAAGAACACATGTCGGCAAAACAACAGTACGATGGGCACTAGGGGTCCCACCGTGATGGCCAAAAAATGGGATGTTGACATGTTTTTCCCCCTCCGTTTCCCTTACCTTTCTATATCAGGATATAAAGACAAGAAAAAATGAGGCTCGAAGGGTGGAGAGGTGTGTATGATCGTGATCGCCACCAAGATGCAGAATGCAAAGGAAATGCACCCGTACCTTGGAAATGGAGAAGGCACTCGCCCAAAGTGCAGCGTTGGCAGTTGTACACGGTCCAGGAAGAACCACTCAATGGATGGCATGGCCGCTCGATAGGCCGCTCACAGCGCTAGAAAGAGAAATGGGACGAGGACTGGTCTGGCTCCAAAACGGTACGTAGATGGCCGCGCACAGGATCTGAATGGTTCGTGGAGGACCGCTCTTCTCTGTAGATGGACGGAAGAAGACCGTTCAAAGTCGCCAGACGTAGATGGCCACACTTTCGGCCGGCCAGAGGGGATGGGTCTCGTGCTGTGCTAATGCTGACCTACAAAACCACGTAGAGAACAAGAGAACAAAACCCAAACTAGACCTGGAAGGTGTAGTAGCTATAGAAAAGAGTGCAAAATTAACATAATAACACGGAATGGGGGATACCTGGGGTGGTTTTTAAACCCCTATATGGCGTGAAAACGATAGGAGTGGTGTAAAATGAAGATGGCAAATGCAAAACGTGGATGCAAAGGTGATGAAAAGAGCATGCAATGAGTGGAAAAATGATTGGACACCTAGACTAGAACACAAAGAAAATGACTACTCCCTTGACCAGAGGCTCAAGCAGACGTAGAGAGCCTCCCTCCCTGGCTACAGCTCGCTCAAGAATTCGGCAGAGCTTCGACGTCGATGTTGGATCTCCCCCCTTTCAAGCTTAGACTAGGGGTGCTATTTATAGAGCCCTAAAAGCCTAGCCTCGAATTAGGGTTTTTCAGTGGAAATTAGGCTGAGATTACTAAATAAAATCCATAGATAATACTTTAATCTCTTGCCCAGATCAAATGGAACCTCATTTGGTTGAGAAACCGTGGAGAAATGGGTGGGAGAAGTTAGGGATTTAACCTCGGATGGAGAGAGAAAATGTTAAATAGTCCACAGATCTCGCCTGGTACGTGATCGTTCAATAGGACGCCCAGACTAGTACACAGTCCATTGCTAGACCGCCTACTGCTGTCGGTGATAAATAAATAAAATGGGAAATTATCCAATTATCCTATCGAACTGACCGGCCATCACGGCGCTGGACTCTTTAGGATAAAACAGTCTAATTCCAGACCACTCAATAGTGGCACGGTCCAATGCTCGGCCGTGTAAACCGTGTTAGTGATAAATCCAATAAAATAGGATAAATAGATAATTATATGAAAAACCCACCGGCTTAGGACTCTGGACGGTCTAAAGACAGGCCGTTCAATGAGAGTAAACGACTGAACTTAGACCGTGTAAAGGCTTGTCGGTGGAAATTCAAAAAATCAAATATATATCCAATAAATCGTTCCGAGCATCAAAACAGTTCAAAAGAGACCGCCCAATAGTAAACGGCCACTCCTGCGATCGTGCATTTAAAACAACTGAGGTCAACGCTAAAAAAGGCCGGCGTTGATGCTAGTGCTAATGGGGTCGACGTTAGTGCACTGCCCATGAAAACAACACGGTCGTGCAATGGTCCGTCTAACACACTGAATGGTCGAGTGACAAGCCGTGTGGGTGGAAATGCAGAAAATCTAGAGATAAATCACCGTAAATTTCACACGGTCCCGAATCTGACCGTTCAATACATACACGGCCTAGCGATAGACCATGTAATTGTTGGGCGGTTGAAATTGATAAATTAGGGTAAATGAGCCCATTTAACCTAGAAACCAAGCGAGATCAAGGCCCTATAAGTCCGAATTTGAGAACAGACCTAGCCAGGGAGGGAGATACCCATAGAATAAGCCCAAAGATGAGCCTGGAAATGGCCCAATGAATAATGGATAACTCGAGGCATCAAAAAATGGTGATAAGAGGAAAGGCCCACCTCATAGGGAAAAAATGGGTGTCAACAGGGATACCTCAAAAGAATATAAACAATAAAGTAAAGGAGGGATCGTGATATAAATACATTTAAGTGCGGGGAAGATTATGAGTGCACCTTCTCTTCCAATCGATCGACCGATGAAGAGAGTTTTTCTTGTCTAGATTACCCTTACAAAATAAAGAAAACACCAATAAAAAAAATAGATTAGAACCAAGGTGAGTGTAGCATCAAGTTCATAATAGAAATAAACAATGAAATCATGTATAAGAACACACCTTGTTGGTGTTTTGGTTTTAAATCCCTATACAAATGGTGGATAGAAATATGATGTAAGGAAAATAGGAGGGTGCAAGTGTTGCACAAAGGGAGCTCAAAATAAAGGGAAAGGGAGCTCAAAATTAGAAAGGGAGTGTCGCTTCAACCTTAGAAAGGGAAAGGGTGCAAGTGTTGCTCAGAATCCCTATTCATTGGGTAAGTGTCCCTTCAACCTTAGAAAGCCTTAGGACCCCTTTCCCAAGTGGAAAGGGAGCTCAAAATAAAGAAACAAGGAGATTCTGCGGAGTTTGGAACTCTACAAGAATTGGCGACTGCCGCATTGGTCGCCCATTAAATGAACATCAGTTCAAAGAGTCACCCATTCTGAGGCATTTTAAGACGGATTAGGGCTTTCTAAAATTAGAAAGAATTGGCGTCCAAGGTCAGGTCGTCAATTAGGAATTAATACAAATTTTGAATGGAGTTAAATGCTCAAAATAAGGTAAGTATGAACGCATCTGGGGTCCTAGACGCATTCAAGAATAGGCGTCAACTCTAACGGATGCCCTTTCTTGAATATTCTGGAAATTAGAAAATTACCAAAAAATGGAAAAGGAAATCACGTCCAGATGATCAGATGTGTTCATTAATTTTGTGAAATTTGGTAATTATTAAAGATAAAATGGGAACATCACCAAGATGGTCACCCATTAAAGAATAGGCGACTGTATAAAAGGGCGTTAATTCTTCAAGAAGGCGAAGGAAAGGAATAGGCGACGAAGGACCTGCCGCAGTTTCTAGAACCCGTCTGATCTGTCAGACGCGTTTAATAAAAATAGCGCCCTTTTAAGATGCGTTAATTCTATAATTAACATGGATAATAGAACGCTTTCGAGGTGCCCGACGCGTTCAAGAAAAAATGGCTTTCCTATCGGACGCTTATTCATGATTTATTTTCAAGCCAAAAATATGGGAAAATAAGAACATGTCCGGCCTCTCGGACGCGATTTTAACAAGGTCGACAACCCCGGATTGATGCGTCGACTCAGAAGAATTGACGACAATTCAAGCAGGCGCTCATTCTTTCAGAAAGGAATTAGCGACCAAAGGACTGTCGCTAATTCAGAAAAGCTCTGAAAAATTGGAGAAAAGTCCAGGGAAAATCCAAAAAATAGGAAAAAATAGAAAAAAGTTTAGGAAAGCTGAATATTCAGGAAAAAAGAGGGAAAATCACTCAAATAAGTCGATTTGAGGGTCAAATCGGGGCATCACAATGCGATAGGAGATATGATCAAAATGATGTCAATTTTAGCGTGTCTACTATAACGACCCAAGATCCGGATACCAGGAAAGGAACCCGATACCATTCGAATCCTGGCCCGCCGCCCACGCGCCAGGGCTCGGAAGGGCTAAAAAGGAGTGTGGAGGTACAAAGAAATAGGAAATAAGGCAGGGCAATTCAACCATTAACATAAATAAATAAACAACTATAACAGAGTCTAGTCCAACAGAAAGTACAGTCTAAGGCAGAAGAATGTACCCGACACCAAGTGAACACTCGGCCCGACGAGCTGGAAACTACGAACCACAGCACAGCACCCTCGAACCTCGAGGAAGATCCGTCGCACCTGAAAAGCAGGGGTGAGCCTCCTGTCACTGGCTCAATAGGGGTCTCGTGGACCCCAACCGTACACAACGGCGGTAACGGAAAGCAACAACAATAGTAGGAACAGTAAACTGGTGGCCGATAAAAACTCGATGCTACAGCTACTCCTACTGTACTAGAAAACACGCCCCGATCTCGAGTCATGGAAACACCGGTCTAACGGAAAGACCTCTGCCTACGCTGCCAGAAAACACACCCCGAAAACCCTGTCGCGGAGGCCCGTCTCGCAGATAAAGGCCCAACCCAAGATCACTCGGTCTAGGAACACGGTCACGACCTCGCCGTCGTGAAACCAACACTGTCCAAGGAAAGCCCTCGGTGGCGCTCACCAGAAACCCTAGACCTCTACCTCGAGAACACACCCAAAAACTACGCATAAAACCACGTCTCGCAGATGGGAAACGGAAACTTGAGTCATGTGAAACTCACGTCAAGTGACGGGACCACTGCCCACCAGAAGCAAAGCCGGATGCGTCCACTGATGTCTTAGTCCGTGCCTCAAGTGTCTCGCTGTGATGCCCCAGGCGGAGACAGAGACACACAGTAACCAGTACCACAAACAAGGACTAGCTAGGGTCGCGCTCGTCAGCGTGAGTTCGACAGCCCCCAACTAAGTGTGCACACACAGACCATCCCCTCTAGGTCGGGTCCTCTAGCTGGTTTTCCCCCCAGCCGGACTCAGGATGCAAAGGCGAGGGGCCCTACGGTAACCAGCCTAAAAATCGTCTCTCTCGGGTAAGCCACTCCACCACTCCCTGGTGGGTCAGCACACGCATGCCGCAAGAAGGCTACGACCAGTGGGAGGTCACTAAATGTGAACACGGAAAGCCACACACGCACCCATTGCGAGTAACGCGGAGTAACAGGTGGCACGATGCTACCCGACTCTGGACAGCCCACTAGACCTTAGTAAATCCAACGATCCTTCAGTCACGGACTCGGGTCAAGACCGTCGTACACAACGACATAGCGCCGTTAATCTAGCCTAATCCCTAGGTCTGAAACCATAATAGCATAAATATCGAGGTAGCTCATAAGCCGTCAGGTTAATCCGTTGTCTCAGGGACACACGGAAACCTCCAGCCTCAGGCTGGTTGACTGGACTCACAGTCCAAGGCCATACACATAGCCCACTCGAAAACCACATTTCGGAGAAACCCACGATGTGCGGGGAAGTTCCACCGCACTCATACCGATACACGGTGACTCGATCTAGCGAGAACACGAAAGCCCGGAACACATGGGGTCACCCGGACCCTCTAAACCTATGGGCATGCCGATCGAGGTAACACGGTACCTTCGAATACCCAAAAACACGGTCATTGTACCCACGGGGTGTCTGGGACACTTACGGGGCCAATGGTCGGTCATTAGGTCTCAACCAGACAGATCGGAGCCCAAAACGAGCCAAGATTCCGCATTTTGGTCGACCAACCCTTCTGGGTCGGTCGACCTAAATAGTTCGGTCGACCTACCCAGATGGGTCGGTTGACCGAATTGGGCAGAATGCCCAGTTCGCCGCCGTCGCCGTCGGTCGACCCAACCGCCCGCGCCGGTGGACCGAACACAGCGAAACCCCAAACCGAACCCCGCCGTTCGGTGCCGATCCACGCCCAATCACCCCCGGGTGATGGGGAAAACATGGGGAACCCATTCCCCAGCCTTTGGACCACCAAGAGGCACAATTTAAACCCCCAAAACGTGGTTAAAATGGAAGATCCGGCGCTCACCCGAAAATTGATCATTTTAACCCCCGACGTGAAATAAACCCGCTCGGCTCACCACGGCCTACCAAAATCACGGGAAAATAAGTACCGGGGTTAAGGATCCATTCCCCTACCTCCACCGAAAAATTCACTCGCCGAGATCGTCGATCCAACGCGAAAACACCGTAAAACCCCCGCCGATTCACGAACTCGCACCCGAGCTTCAACGCGCCACCACGCCTCGATCCTCGACCCGTCCTCATGCTCCTCGCCCCCACGCCGTCTCCACCTCCCCCATCATCGCCTCCGTCGGCCGCCCGGAGGAGAGGGGAAGAGAAATAGATGAGAGAGAGTGAGAAAGAGAGAATGAGAGAAAGAGAGAGTGTGGGGGGGGTTATTTATAAGAAAATGATTTGGGATTTTAAAATCCAAAAAATATAAAAAATATCAAAAAATATGAAAAATTATGTCCACGATCCTCGGAGAACACACAATGCAGTGGTAACGTCTCGGAGTCAGAGAATGCAACAGTTCACCCTACACGGGGTTCCGAAGGTCCAACAGCCAAAAATACACGTAAACCCAAAACACGACACGGGACCCACAAAAGAGCTCTGAAAATTCCAAAAAAATTATCGGTTTGCTCCTCACAATGCCACGAACCCAAGGAAATTCTCGGGCACACCACCAATGGGTCTGACAATCTAGTATAAAAAGTCCGAAGCTCACTCGGACACAATCCACAACCCGTGAAAAGATGATTCGAAACTCACGGATCCTGGTCCGAGCAATAATCTGAAAAATCTGGGGCGTTACGTCTACAACTGTCCTGCCTTGGTGTCTGCTTTGCAAGGGAGTGACACGAAGTGCAATGAAATGAAATGAAGGAGTAAAGTGGAGTGGAGCGAACTGAAAAGCTCGAGATGATGCAATTAATACCACCTGATAAAAATTGAGTCAAAAGCTCGAGATGATGCAATCTTGAGGAGATTCAATGAAAGCAACAATTGTTTGGATAAGAAGGAGTGTGTACACGGGCACGAAGGAGATAAAAGAGAGCGATCAACTTCTAGCGCGGTGGAAGTACCCCAGGTCACAAACTTGTAGGTTTCACCATTGGAGAGCGGTTACCAGCCAATGTGGACGTGCCGCAGCCAAGGTCAATTAAAGGGAAAGAATTGAAATAAGAGGATAGAAATCCAAATAAAGGAGTTTTTAATGAAGCGGCCCAAAATGACAACAAGGCGAAACGAAGACATAATTCGGCAATGAATATCTCTTATCTTGAAATTAATGATCAAATTGACTCTCAAAATGAGTTATTAGAATGATTTTCTAACGTTAATTCAAAGTCTTACATGAATGCATAATGGGTTTAAAGGAATGATTAAAACAAATGAAAATATAAGGTAATCAAGGATAATATTGTTAAGCTACCCAGACCGAGTCAAGAAACTGATTAGTGAGCTGATACTAAGCCAAAGCCCGTTTATCCGCACACCAACTCGCAAAAGGGAACCATCGTCCCCAGTCTTGGATGGCCCAACGGCCTATCCGTATGACTATGATTCCTCTGAAATTATCATTATTTTTGATAAGGGGAACTCAAATTCGATATTTACCAAAGTCACAAGGTCCTTGATATAATCTAATAGTGTAATAACATATAGTAAAATGCATACAAGGAGGATGGTGAAGCAATAAGCATGTGGGAACTGAGATGCAGACACCGTGGGACCAGAGTGATGATGTCTAGACGGTGGGACCAAAGCTAGCTTTTTCCTGCGCTCAAAGATTCATTAGCCAAGATATAATGAAGTATAACAAGTAATGAATAGTAATAAAGCATAGTAACCATAGCATGAATAGCATTCAAGCATGTTTCAAGCATCAATAGCAAAGTAAGGGAAAGCATGTCTAGCATGAATAGCATGATTTGAGGCATAGCATTGCATTGAATATCATAGCATCATTGTTTGTTGTTTGTCATGAGGATGACAACTTGGCTAACCATAAGTTCGAAGTTGAATGATCAAGATCAAGTAATGCCCAGTGGCAGGAATAATCAAGTGAATAACATAGAAAGATTTGCTCTTGAATGATTAGAATGATGCCCAGAGCGGCGAATCATGAAGATAGGAATCGACATAGGGAAGAATCGAAAGGTAGATAGCAATGAATGGAGAGGACTCATCCCGTGCTCTTGGTCCTTGCAAATATTTGTCCCTATTAAAACAACACCATCAGAAAATACAATGTACTTTTTTTTGAAATATGCATTTTTTTATTGGTTTTGGGAAGTATTCAAATTTTTATGAGTTTTTTTGAGATATTTGAATTTTTTTGGAAGAATATATATTTTTTAGAATTTTGGTTTAGAGATTGCTAATGCAGCATCAAAGAATGTTTAAACCACTAGATAGGAGTCCTTGTTCCTTCCCCTTTCGCTAAAAACCGCCCAAAGCAGGGCATGCATTAAGGGTGGCACCTTATAGTCGGCTACCCTTGGATAACGGTGTCCCTACAAAGGCCATACCTGAGAAACACTCAGTCTTGGAGAGAGAAGAGACGAAAGATTGGAGGTAAGCTTGATATAAGTTAAGAAGACATCGGGTTTAACTTCCATCCTTAGCACGACCCCTAGAGATTCGGTCTGTTGCGCTGGGACTTTGCATCATATCATCGAACCTTAAATTCTCTTATAGACACGCATACGACCGGGCTCATAACGTCCCGCGGAGAAACTGTACTGTCCTCTTGCCATGCCATAAATTTATTAGATTTTTCTTTGCATTTTGCTTATATATTTTTTTTCACTTGATTTTTCACTATTGTGTCCTTTGGACTTTGAGAGATATTACAATTGAGCTTGAAATTGAGAATAAGGTCATAATAGACTGCCCCTATTTTAGACTTCCTCTTGTTGGGGTGTGCTTAGGTTGGTTATTTTACCTAGACTATCTCTACCCTCATATTTCAGTCTAGTAGAAAAGAGAAAAGACTTCGTGTCCTCGAGCATGGCCCAAGCAGCAATGGTGTTTTACCAAGAGAGACACCTAAGGACGCCGTGAAGTACGTGTGTGCGGTGTCCAGCTAAGGGTTGCCCTTAATGAGCAGGGGGAGAATGTTGAACTCCCAACACGGGGTTCTTATAGCCAAAGTGCGCTACAGAAGCAAGCCTAATGACTTTCCTTTTTGACATTAACTTAATTAAACAAAGACCTAAGATAAAGGCCTAGAATACCACTCTTGATCAAGTTAAGAAGCACTTCATTTTGAAAACCGTGTATAAAAAATGAATGAGATAATGAAATCATAAAATATGCATACTTACGCACATATGTTACCTTGCGACCATGTTGTAGAAGCAGCAACTGCAGGTGATGTTGATAAGCATGGGATTTATAGTCATCTTTTGGCAGATAAAAGGAGCAAGGAGTTGAAGTAGCTTAACAAGAATGAGTGGTGTCTAAACCAGACTCTGACGAATAAGAAGAAAAGGAAAAGAGGTGAGGGCTAGAACTCCCTTACTAAGGTACAAAGACCATGATCACATGAACGGTCTACTGAAGGAAAGAGGAAATTAAGAGGAGGACTGAGGAATAAAGCCTCGAAAATAGTGTGAGAATGGGCAGATGCCTAAAGCAGTTGATGCGGGAGAAGTCAAGTCGGACCCGTGATCGGAAGGAATCAGAAGAAGGAATTGATAGATGGAAAGAGGTGGAGGATCCGGAGGGCCCGGAGGCAAGGGAAGAAAGTCATGATGGGAAGAATAATATGGAGGCTTCGGAGGAGGGAAGTGGCGAGGGACACGATTCCTCGGGAAAAGGTATGGGAAGTGATGATTTAAAAGGAAGAAAAGAACAAAGGACGCGATGTCCCGGAGGAGTAAGAAGATAAATCGGAAGAAAGAGATGAGGTCCGGAGGCTCCGGATGAAGAAAATATCGAGGGACATGATGCCCTAGGAGGAGAGAAAGGTCCGGAGGTTCCGGAGGAATAAAATGTGGAGGGACGCGATGTCCCATGAGAAGAGGTAAGTCCGGAGGTTCTGGAGGGAGAAAGTAGAAAGGGGCACGATGACCAGAAAGGATAAGGGGATGAGATGGTGAATCCGGTGGTTCCCGAGGGAGAGAATGGAAAGAAGGAAGCGACGCCCGGGAAGAGGAGAAAGATCTAGAGATAGAAGTGGGTCCGGAGGTTCCGGAGGAATGTAAAAAAGGAGGGCGCAATGCCCTAGGAGAAAAGATGGTGAATCTAAGGCAATGAGAAGATCCGGGGGCTCCGAAGGCAGGAGATGAGGAGGGACGTAATGTCCCCGTAAGTCCAGAGGTTCCGGAGGGGAGAATTGGAGAGATGTGATGCCCTAGATATTGATGGTGGAGAAAATAAGAAGGGGCGTGATGCCCTAGGGAGAGGGAGAGAGAAAATGGATGATGACGATCCAGAGGTTCCGAAAGACGGGGAAGGTGCCGGCTCAGAAACCCAGGAAAGAAGGATAAATGTAAATGCATGAAATTCAATGAATGTGATGGATGCATGGAATGCAAAGGATGCAAGAAGTGCAAGGAATGCAAGAAGGAAACCCATGAGTGGCCCATAAAAATGTGGATGGGATAGAATAAAGGGTGAGTGGGTTGTCGGAAGACCCTTCAATAAAAGAATGCCAGCCCCTCCATGGTAAACAAGGTACCCGGCCGAACGGCCCAATGGATGAAATTGATGAACATAAGCTCTCATTGACAGTGGAATGTGTTATGGACATGTAAGAGGAGAACCCCTTTTCTTTGGTAGGATCTTGTACAATGATAGAACAAGGGGTAATGAGGGCTTTAAAAGAATGTCGACCAATGAGTAGGGTAATTTTGATGATGGGATTGGGCCGACATGGTATCAACTTATAAGAATTCTTCATAGTGAGCATCGTTGGAGAGCTTTCAATAATGCCCGACACCAGAATACGGATCGGCATACGGCAAATAAAGCCTTGCATTTTGAATAGCCTAGCTATGGTCAAACCCTTCTTGCCCAGCTCTTGAGTATTTTTGGCACAAATACTTGTAGAACTACACCCACTCTGAGGGGGAATGGAAGGCGAGATGGAGGCGGTAGGCTTAATGCATAATGAAGGTTTAGTGGATGGTGTGGAAGGAAGTGTAAGTGGAAATGGAGGTTCAAGCATGTCGGGCTTCTCCCCTTACTATGAAGCGGACGGGGTTGGCTCGAGTGCAACAAGGAGTGGACCCTGCTCAGGATTAACCACGGGTTTATGTAAAGGTTTAGGTTAAGGGATAGACAAAGTGGGTTTGGTGTAATTGGATTTGGGGTTATAAAGACGGTGGGGGCCTTAGGTGGCGGCAATGGAGGATTACTTGGTTTAGAAAAGGGTTTGGCGGGAGCTTCGGCGGAGGCCGATGGTGTGGAGGTAGACTCGGATGGCTTAGCGGAGGTTAAATGTGTGGTAATTGGAGATGTGGAAGAGGGAGGTTTGCTGTGCAAGAAGCGTCGGATTTTGATGGGGCGAGAGGTGTGAAGAGTAGGGGAAGGGTCATGATGCGCGGATGTGGGTGATTGGAGTATCGACCCATCATCGTAACACCAATTGGTTTTAGAGACGGGGTTTGGGATGGTGGCGTCGTCCTGAGCCTGGGGTTCACCGGGTAATGGAGGGAGTGGAAAATGAAAGAAACTCGGAGTGGGTGCCTCTTGAAAAACTTCAACATCTCCATCTTGTGCCGTCTCCAATTCTTCATCATCATTAAATTCAAGTGGATGCCGTGGTGGAGGTGTAAAAATGGGTGATGGAGGAATGTAATGTGGAGAGTTTTGTGGAGGGTTATATGAAAGCGGAGGCAGAGGCGGAGGGCCACATGAATGAGCGGGATATATGGGTGGTGGAGGGCGGACGGCATCCACTTGATCATTAATGCTTGTTAAAATGTCTTGCTCACTTAGATCATTGATGCCATTATCTCTCCTCTCCTTCCAATCTTTTTTCATCTTAGTGATGTTATTCATGAAAGCATGAAGAGGATTGACTTGAGGAGGAGGAGGAGGAGCGGGCCGTGGGCTTGTGACCCTCTTCAATTATTTCTCCATCTTCGTGATTTTATCAAGAAGGGTTTTAGGGGTGTAACATTCATAACGGAGAGTTGGCATGGTGGCCGTGGAGCTTGGAGGGGCTGACCCACAAGAGGACTTGGTCGGGCCGGGTTACAAGAGACATAAGGGCCTTGCGGCCGTGAAGGAGGAGGAATAGAGGGAGGCGGCTTATGGACTACCCGAGGAGGAGCATGCATAGAGGAAGGTGACGAAAAAGAGGGAGGTGGGTGATGGTCACCCGAACGGGAGTATGTGTAGAAGAAGGTGGACAAAAAGAGGGAAGAGGGTGATGGGTCACCCGAACGAGAGTATGTGTAGAAAAAGGTGGGTGATGGGCCACCTGTGGATGAAATAAAGAAGGTGGGTGATGGGTCACCCGTGTGGGATTAGAAGGAGGTTGTGATGAAGAAGATGTACCCTCAACAATAGCCTTAAGGGCTTGGATTTGTTGAGGGGTGAGATGATCTACTGCATGCAAGACTTGGGAAACCTCCTCGTCATGTACAGGAGACGGTTCCGGAGGAATAGTTGCTCGCAATGGATGTAAGGGACCATGAGGTTGGAAATCACCCATAGATCGGGCAAGACCATAGGAGTGAGGATGTGGTCCCTTAGAAAAGTTGTGGTGAGAGTTATGAAATTGAGGGTTGTAAGATGTGCTAGGTTGGTCACCCTCATGAATATATGAATGATTTAACATGTCGGTTTTATTATGAAGGTGAAACATCATGCAAGCAAAAAATATTCAATCAAAATAATTTGCAAAGATGTCAAAAAAGTTGATGTTTAGGCTTGATATTTTTTTTGAACCTTGGTGAATTAAAGGATTTTTAGCAAAGTTCTATATGATTCATACAAGGTAGGAACCTAGTTTCAATGAGGTTTTCTTCAATGCCAACTAGGTACACACTCTCACCATGTAAAGGCACATAAATCTCGGGGTACGTCAAGGTACAACCTGCCCAGCATCCGTGAGGGAATTCACGGGTGCGGGGACTTATGGAGGCTTGGTTTAGGAATTTTCGGTCCAAAGAGACGGAGTGGTCAATGGAAGGTCCTTCCTTCACCAAGAGAGTGTAAGATCTCCTAGAAAGTGTGGGGAGAGGAGGTCTCCCAAGACAAATGCCCTAGATGCAATACTAATGCAAAACAATAGAAATATGAGTGTATGAACAGAAATATATGAAGATAATACAAATAAATCATAGAATAAAGGAATTCCGTGAAAACACAGGGAATGGGTGACTGTCACAGTGGGCGCCAAATCAAGAATTGGCATCCACTATGTGGCCGCTCTTTCCCTTTTTTTTTTTAGGGAACATCGCCTGTCACAGTGGGCGCTTATTCAAGAAATAGCACCAACTATGTGGACGCAAATTCTCTATTCACAGATACTATCACCGGCTAGAAAGTTAGAAAAATGAGAAAAAACCAATGGAAAAGAGGAAAACACTCACAAACTCATCACATGACTCATGGCAATCAAATAGGAACATGAAAGAAGCATGGCATGCTAATTTTTTTTAATAGATAGATGGATAGGTAAAAAGGAAATTTCCAACAATCAAGCAAACTAACAATCACATGTGGGAGGGGGTGTGAAGATAAAAAGAGTGCTACGTGGAGCACAAAAGGAGGTGCACCGTGGGTGCAAAAGGGAAAGGGTAATCAAAGAAAAACAAGAGGTGGTCCCACCATGATCGCCAATTTGTAGATCTATGGAAAAACCCACTTAGAAAAATCAATTAACAATAATGGATGAATGAGGGGAAAAGAAGGGGAAAGAGATAGAAAAGGGGGCAAAAAAGCATGCGTGGATGTTAATGGAGTGTGATAGTCAGAGGGGATACCTCAAAAGAATATAAACAATAAAGTAAAGGAGGGATCGCGATATAAATACCTTTAAGTGCAGGGGAGATTATGAGTGCACATTCTCTTCCAATCGGTCGGCTGATGAAGAGAGTTTTTCTTGTGTAGATTACCCTTGCAAAACAAAGAGAATAATAATAAAAAAATGGATTAGAACCAAGGTGAGTGTAGCATCAAGTTCATAATAGAAATAAACAATAAAATCATGTATAAGAACACACCTTGTTGGTGTTTTGGTTTTAAACCCCTATACAAAGGGTGGATAGAAATATGATGTAATGAAAATAGGAGGGTGTAAGTGTTGCACAAAGGGAGGTCTCAACGCGGTTGAGATAATGGAAAGAATAAAAAGAGAATATGATGCATGAACATGAACATGAGCTAAATGCACAAAAGAAGAGATAGGATTATTGGTTTTTTTCCATGGCTTTAGATCTTCAATAGGGAAGAAGCCTCCAAAGATGTAGCTTTGGCATGGGGAGACTTCCTCCTTGAGCCTTCAAATCGGCAGCACCTCCCCTTTGATTGATTGAGCAGTCTTAAACACAAGGGAGAGAGGGATCCTATTTATAGGGGCAAAATTTAGAGTTTAATCCAAGGGAAATTAGGATATCCAATTTTAATTGGATTTGAAAAAGGATATCAGTTGGGTAAGTGTCCCTTCAACCTTAGAAAGTCGTAGGACCCCTTTCCCAAGTGGAAAGGGAGCTCAAAATGAAGAAACAAGGAGATTCTGCGGAGTTCAAAACTCTACAAGCATTGGCGACTGCCACAGTGGTCGCCCATTAAATGAACGTCAGTTCAAAGAGTCGCCCATTCTGAGGCATTTTAAGATGGATTAGGGCTTTCCCAAATTTGAAAAGAATTGGCGTCCAAGGTTAGGTTGCTATGTAAGAATTAATACGAATTTTGGACGGAGTTAAATACTTAAAATAAGGTAAGTATGAACGTGTCTGGGGTCTTGGACACGTTCAAGAATAGGCATCAGCTTGAACAGACGCCCTTTCTTAAATATTCTGAAAATTAGAAAATTATCAAAAATTGGAAAAGAAAATCACGTCCAGATGATCAAACGCGTTCATTAATTTTGTGAGTTTTGGTAATTATTAAAGATAAAATGGGAATTAACGTCAACAAGATGGTCGCCCATTAAAGAATAGGTGGCTGTGTAGAAAGGCGTTAATTCTTCAAGAAGGCAAAGGAAAGGAATAGGCGATGAAGGAGCTGCCGTAGTTTCAAGAACGCGTTTGATCTGTCAGACGCGTTTAATAAAAATAGCGCCCTTTTAAGAGGCGTTAATTCTATAATTAACTTGGATAATAGAAGATGCGTCCGAGGTGCCCGACGCGTTCAAGAAAAAGTAGTTTTCCGGTCGGATGCTTATTCATGATTTATTTTCAAGCCAAAAATAGGGGAAAATAAGAACGCGTCCGGCCTCTCGGACGCGATTTTAACAAGGTCGATACCCTCAGATTGATGCGTCGACTCAGAAGAATTGACGACAATTCATGCAGGCGCTCATTCTTGCAGAAAGGAATTGGCGACCAAGGGATTGTCGCTAATTCAGAAAAGTTTCGAAAAATTAGGGAAAAGCCCAGGAAAAATCCAAAAAAATAAGAGAAATTAAGGAAAAGCTTAGGAAAGTTGAATATTCAAGAAAAATGAGGGAAAAACTACTCAAATAAGTCGATTTGAGGGTCAAATCGAGGCATCACAATGCGATAGGAGATATGCTCAAAATGATGTCAATTTTAACATGTCTACAACTATCCCGTCTTGGCGTCTACTTTGCAAGGGAGTGACATGAAGTGCAATGAAATGAAATGAAGGAGTAAAGAGGAGTGGAGCGAACTGAAAAGTAGATGCCAAGGTGTGATGAGACACGCAATCAACAACACCTTTTAAGAATTCAGTCAAAAGCTCGAGATGATGCAATCTTGAGGAGATTCAATGAAAGCAACAATTATTTGGATAAGAAGGAATGTGCACGCGGACACGAAGGAGATAAGAGAGAGCAATCAACTAACAGCGCGGTGGAAGTACCCCAGGTCACAAACTTGTAGGTGTCACCATTGGAGAGCGGTTACCAGCCAATGTGGACGTACTGCGCGCAGCCAAGATGGATCAAAGGAAAAGAATTAAAATAAGAGGATAGAAATCAAACAAAGAAGTTTTTAATGAAGCGCCCCAAAATGACAACAAGGCGAACTGAGGACATAATTCGGCAATGAATATCGCTTATCTGAAAATTAATGATCAATTGACTCTCAAAATGAGTTATTAGAATGATTTTCCAACGTTAATTCAAAGTCCTACATGAATGCATGCTGGGTTTAAATGAAAAATTAAAATAAATGAAAATATAAGGTAATCAAGGATAATATTGTTAAGCTGCCCAGACTGAGTTAAAAAATTGATTTGTGATCTGATACTAAGCCGAAGCCCGTTTATCCGCACACCAACTCGCAAAAGGGAATCATCATCCCCAGTCTTGGATGGCCCAATGGCCTATCCGTATGACTAAGATTCCTCTGAAATTATCATTATTTTTGATAAGGGGAACTCAAATTCGATATTTACTAAAGTCACAAGGTCCTTGATATAATCTAATAGTGTAATAACATATAGTAAAATGCATACAAGGAGGATGCTGAAGCAATAAGCATGTAGGAACTGAGATGCAGACACCGTGGGACCAGAGTGATGATGTCTGGAAGGTGGGACCAAAGCTAGCTTTTTCCTGCGCTCAAAGATTCATTAGCCAAGATATAATGAAGTATAACAAGTAATGAATAGTAATAAAGCATAGTAACCATAGCATTAATAGCATTCAAGCATGTTTCAAGCATCAATAGCAAAGTAAGGCAAAGCATGTCTAGCATGAATAGCATGATTTGAGACATAGCGTTGCATTGAATATCATAGCATCATTGTTTGTTGTTTGTCATGAGGATGACAACTTGGCTAAGCATAAGTTAAAAGTTGAATGATCAAGATCAAGTAATGCCCAGTGGCAATAATAATCAAGTGAATAACATAGAAAGATTTGCTCTTAAATGATTAGATTGATGCTTAGAGTGGCGAATCATGAAGATAGGAATTAACATAGGGAAGAATCGAAAGGTAGATAGCAATGAACTGAGAGGACTCATCCCGTGCTCTTGGTCCTTGCAAATAGTTGTTCCTATAAAAATAACAGCATCAGAAAATACAATGTAATTTTTTTTAATATGCAATTTTTTTATGGGTTTTGGGAAGTATTCAAATTTTTATGAGTTTTTTTGAGATATTTGATTTTTTTTGATTTTTGAAAGAATATAATTTTTTTTAGAATTTTGGTTTAGACATTGCTAATGCAGCATCAACGGATGTTTAAACCACTAGCTAGGGATCCTTGTTCCTTCCCCTTTTCCTAAAAACCGCCTAAAATAGGGCTTGCATTGAGGGTGGCACCCTATAGTCGGCTGCCCTTCGATAACGGTGCCCCTACAAAGGCCATACCCAAGAAACACTCAGTCTTGGAGGGAGAAGAGAAGAAAGATTGGAGGTAAGCTTGATATAAGTTAAGAAGACATCGGGTTTAACTTCCGTCCATAGCACGACCCCTAGAGATTCGGTCTGTTGTGTAGGGACTTTGTGTCATATCATCGAATCTTAAATTCTCTTATAGGCACGCATACGACCGGGCTCATAACGTCCCGCGGGAAAACGGTACTGTCCTCTTGCCATGCCATAAATTTATTGGATTTTTCTTTGCATTTTGGTCATATATTTTTTTCACTTGATTTTTCACTATTGTGTCCTTTGGACTTTGAGAGATATTGCAATTGAGCTTGAAATTGAGAATAAGGTCATAATAGACTGCCCCTATTTGAGACTTCCTCTTGTCGGGGTGTGCTTAGGTTGGTTGTTGTTGAGCATATCCGAGTGATTTTGATGATAACAAAACCCATGACATTTATCTTCTACGTGCCTTGTATTTGAACACAGTTTTATGCTCTAAACCATCAAAATTCATTCCTTTTAAACTTAGTGTTCTTGAATCCTTCCATGTGTTAAAACGAGCCTAAACGAACTTGTAATCAACCATAACACAAGCCCATTTCAATCATTGAACTTATGGACAGTTTTTTAGCGGGCTAACACTTGATTTTTTTCAGGTTTGGAGATTGGCGGTCGACCTCTGGACCAGTGGAGGTCGACCTGAAATCACAGAACCAAAAAGAAGAAGACCTGTAAAAATGGCAGTTGACCGCCAGGACCCTAGCGGTCGACCTATTTTTCCAGCAGCCAAATGGCTACAAAAATGCTCCTAGCGGTCGAATGCTGGCCTCTGCCGGTCGACCGCCAGCCCCGAGCTTCCCATAATTGTTGACTTTTTGTCACTTCAAGAAAAGCGATCCCTCTTGGCTTTGTTTAATCCCTAAGCAACCAAACCCTCTAGAAATTGTGGATCTAGTCTGGGGGAGTCCATGGAGCACACAAGTCTATATAATATATACAAGAGGGTTAAGAAAACCCTAATGCTCAAGGTGGATCAAGGAGGCTACCAAAGGGGAAGAGAAGGGAGTTAGCATTGTAGACGTGAACAGTGCTCCGAGAAGAGTTCTTCATCCTTCTTCCTCCATTCTCAGGTAAAGATCAAGCCATATCTGAAGGAGATCAAAGGCCAGACCAAGTGGAGCTCAAGCTGCATCCGAGGAATTCTTCATCAACTAAGGGGGAGCATTTGTCACGCCCCGAGCCTTTAATTACAGCGGAAGACTCGCTCGGGGAGCGTAAATAGCCGGCATGGTAAGCCTCTTGCAAGCAAGAATCAATCAGAGCGCGAGACAATCACACAAGTAAATGCAATTGCACATGATTTAATCAACTTCAACTTCATATCATAATGCTCAATATTCAAAGATACAATCACTAATTTGATTTTCATTCTACTAGACTCAAGAAATAGGAAAATTACATTGACTTAATCTAGACATTATAGACTTCCTAAGTCTTCACTCATCTTTAATCGCTCTCGGATCCGCTACTTGAATAATCTGAATCCGAACCCGACTCACTTTCATTTCATGAAAAAGATTGGAAATCGGTAATGAGCACACTTGCCTAGTAGGTATCTTCGCATCAACATGAAGGCACTATTAAAGTGATTATCATTTTCGCTCTAAATAAATAAGGTAAAATCATGCAATGCGATGATCATGCGATTAAATCAAAGTAACAAGACTATCATATAAGATGGAATGAAAACAAGAATGAACTAGTAAGAATAGGACAAGAACATGATATTGGCCTTTCATGAACAAGAATATATCGAGAATGTACTAGCAAGCCACATATTCCTCACTTTAGCATCTTATGCTTATGAGCAAGTGCTTCATGAATTTATGTGGAATATCAAACAAGAATGTCATGTTGTGCCGTGGATCTTCACTTATTTATAGAAATAGTACTCCCAGCTCAATGCGACGCCAGTAACATCATACCCCATGGTTTATAAAATAGTATGTTTCCGGCAATCAGCCGAGGGGACTAGCATAGAGCCCTTGAACACAATCAGTGCTCGATCGCATCTTCAGTTATAAATTAAGCTACTTCCACGCAGTATAATAGTAAAGTATGGCCAAGAATATAACACTTCCAACAATTCCATGATAACTAAAATTAATGAATGAATGCTTCAACATAAGAATGTAGGAGTCAAAAAATAGACTTTAAACAATGTCATGCTCATAGAAATAAATCGACAGCATAACGGTATTTTCTTTAACTCCCATTTCATTTAGATCAATTTAAGCAGTATGACAAGTTCTAGATCATCAAGGTTTGTCTAGAATCATTGGAATATCAACCCTTGGTCAAACCTTGGGTTAACATAAACAAGCTATGTAACAGTCGTTAACTGGGCCGTTACACTATTTAACGCGCCACTAATGGGCCGTTAAAATGATCAGAGTCTAGAAAGATAAAAATAGACTCAGAGGAATGTGACGGACTGGCACTGGGCCGTTACGTGAGCCTGACGGTCCAGTTCAAGGCCGTTACATTTCAAGAATCAGAAACCATGATAGTGCATTTCTAATTATTGGGCTTTAATGGTACAACCAACTCGACGTCCTAGTGAGAATCCCAGGCTCGCGGAGAATTACGGAGGCCTTGAAACAATGATTTCCTAGTCCATTGGAAGGAATATCCAATAGAGAGGTCCTCATGTCCAAGATTGTGTTCCTATAGTGCAAAGTGTGAACTAATGACAACATACAGGAATATGTGCCATGTACTTATGGAATTGACTCTATTGGCAGAGAGATATGTATACTCAAATTTGAAAATCATGCTGAAAACTCCGTCCATACAATATTAAAAAGTCATTCTTTATAATACAAAACTATATAATTTGGCTTCAAAAATTAACATAACTCAATAAAAGTGAGACCACAAAACATGCAATACCTATCATGAATGATCAAATAACCTTAAAATCACATGATCAGGTTAAAACTTAGGTAACTAGGCTTTAACAATAATAATATTGGCAGGTTATATTCTGTCTTGGGGTTGACAGAACACAGAGTATAACAGTCTGGAGATGGGGCGTCACTGTGATTGTGACGGTCAGGACCCAGCCGTTACATGAATGTAACGCGTCTGTCCAAGCGCGTTATAATCAACCGTGAAACCCAAATCCAATCAGGGAGTATACGGTCTATCGTGGGGCCGTTATATGGAAGTGACGGTCCTTCTGTGATGCGTTACAGTCTCTACTAACAGGAAACAACTATAGAAGCTAAGAGATCAACTCACATCATGTCTTTTATCAAAACATCATGAGTTTCTAGATGTGTTAACAAAGTAAAGGTTGTCTATATGCATGGGTATTGGTGAATAGATGGAATAGTCAAGTCTTTAATCTTTAGTTAGGGTTAAGGGAAACATGATATGCATTGAACCAATAAAACATGAAATTGATGATCTAGCATGCATGAAATCCAATCAAAACAGAGGCTCTTAGTCCTATCAAGTTATTTTTGCCGTTCATGAGATAACCTACCTCTTACTTTGACTGTAGTTCCTGAATTTGGTAGAGAACCTTGCCCTAGATCTCCTCCTTCTCTTGTGACTTTTCCAGCAACTTCCTTGGGCTCTAACTCCACGACCTCTTGACCTAAAGATGTGAAATTCGGAGGGGAGTTAGTCTACAGTATTATGAACAAATTATTCTAAAGAACTTACCTGAGATAATGACTCCTTACCTTGCTTCCTTACGCCCAAAAAGTAAGGGTCGCACAGTTCAGAACTATGCCCTATTTATAGAGTTTAGACTAGGTTTTGAGGATTAGATCGAGTTTAGAGTCCTTGTTTCATCAAATCCTAATCCCTAAGAGTCCTTAGAGTCTTTACAATCCTTCCCAAGTCAATCCCTAGTGGATAGGAACATCAAGTTCCAATCTTTTCATGAGTTCCTTTGCTTACGGAACTAACAGGTTTGTAACGGACTAGGACCTACGCGTTAGGGTTATGTGGCAGTCTCGCGATAAACCGTTACATTACTCGTTCCTAGAGTTCAAAGGAAATCAAACTCTTTTAGTTTTCTGGTTCATAGTGTAACGGTCGAGACACCGTGCGTTACACGTCTGTGACGGTCAGGCTATAGACCGTTATATTTGTCGTGGGTAGAGTTCAAATAATTTAAAACTATTTTGATAATTATCCATTAACTTATCTTATATATTCTAGTATTTATCCTTAACATCCATGGATAGACTTAATTACCTTCTAGAATGTGGGCCAAACTTAATGGGCCAGAGTTAAAACCTTTTGGACTTTAATTAAGTGGGTTGGGTTAAATGATTAACACCACTTGGCCTTATAATGACTTATTAATTTTAAATAAACCATTTATAAATTTATTTAAGCCTTTATAAATTCTTGAAAATTATTTAAAATTTCTGGGGCACTACAACATTAATCAAGCCTTTTCTTTTGTGTTTTTCATTCTCAATATTTCTGAGCTTCAAGTGTGATTGTGTTGTATTCCTAAATCATCCGTGTGTGTATGGATCTTCGTAGATCCGTGTGTGTATGCAGTTAAGTTTGTTTGTCTTTGTGTGTGTGTGTGGTTGATCTTGTATCTCTTTACAAGATAGTGTGTGGATCCTCACAGTTGGTGAGGGGTGGACGTAGGTTGCCGCTGTAGCATCCGAACCACCTAAAAATTACTGTCTCATTGTGGTTTGTTCCTTTTCCCCTATCCCACTTCTGCGCATGCTTGTGGATTTAGTTTAATTGCTATCTTTAGATCTAGATTTACTGATCACCTTCAAAAAGATCCTCGGTATATCAAAAGTTGGATTCGAACTGACAAGGTTACTCTTGCCGGAAAGATAATAGCTTGCGTGAGTAAATCTTCGATCAATCAACTCCGCCTAGTACCAAGGGCTATTACAGTGATTGTTTTTGATAGATCTGGTTTATCTGCACATATCTCTTAGTGTTCTTGCTTAATCTTAAAATTGAGTATAACCTTCTTAAAATTGTGATTTCACCTAATTCACCCCCCTCTTGGGTGCCATTGATTGGGGGACTTCAATTGGTATCAGAGCCAAGGCTCTATCCTTCACAGATCTAACGATCTTGAGTGAGATCAGGATCAATAGCAAATAAGGGTATGATGCCCGAGGGTCACTCCATCAACCGTCCTCCGTTCTTTGACGGCTCAAACTACTCATACTGGAAAAATAGAATGCATGTTTTCTTGAGGGCTCAAGAGTACGAAGTTTGGAGAGTTGTGGACAAGGGTCCTTACAAACTTGGGAATGATGAAGAAAAATGGACACCCGAGGAAATTAAGAAATGCACTGTTAATTTCAATGCTATGAATATTATGCAATGTGCGATACACCCTAATGAATTCTCTCGTGTCTCCATGTGCAGCTCAGCTAAAGAAATGTGTGACAAACTACGGCTCATATATGAAGGGACATCCGAGGTCAAGGACACGAAGGCCAACCTTCTGGTTCGAGACTATGAGCTTTTCAAGATGAAGCATGAAGAGACAATTTCAGAGATGTTCGCAAGACTAACTGAGATCACGAATGGTCTCAAAAGTCTTGGGAAAGATTACACAAATTCTGAGCTCGTAAGAAAAGTGCTAAGATCCCTTTCCCTTGCGTGGCACACCAAAGCCACCGTTATTGAAGACTCCAAGAATATGTCCACACTTACCCTCGATGAACTCATAGGGTCACTAATGACTTATGAGATAAATGTGAAGAGGACAGCTGAGGAAGATGTCAAGAAGAAGAAAGTAATTGGATTGAGAGCTCATCAATCCGATGACGACTCTCCAGAAGAAGAGTCCAGTGACGGAAGTAATGAAGAAGAAGAATTGGCTATGATCACTCGTCAAGTAAAAAGATTTCTGAGGAAGAAAAGAAATTACCAACGCAACTTCAGAAAAGGGCAAAGGAAGCCCACTCAAACCAAGGGTGAGTCGAGCAAGCCGAGTGGCATCATATGCTACGAATGCAAAAAGCTCGGGCACATGAGGGGAGAGTGCCCAGACCTGAAGAAGAAATTCAAAAAGGACAATTTCAGAAAGCCCAAAGCCATGGTTGCTACGTGGAGCGATGAAGAGGATGAACCATCCGAGGAGGAGATACAAGAGCTCGTGGAGAGCATGTGTCTTATGGCTCATGAGGATGACTCAACCGAGGTAAACTCGGACCATGATTTTATTTCAAATGAACAATGGGAGTCTGAAACAAGAAAATCAGATCTGAAAATAAAACGCTTAAAAAGAAAATTGATGAACTGTCACATGCAGATATCTTTGTCAAGTTTGAAAAATTGGAACAGGAATGGTTTGAAGTAACTGAGGAAAGATAAAGCTTGCTGCAAACTATTTCAGATATTGAAAGAACCAAAGAAGAGATTTCATGCAAAATGGCTGAAGTTGAAAAAGTGTGTGAAAATCTGAAAAAGGAAGAAGAAATTCTGAAATCCATAAATTCAGAACTCGAACGGAGAAATGGGATTCTGGGTAAAGAAGTTGCTAAACTTCGGTCCACCTTGACTAGGTTTGTTAAAGGGAAACAAAACCTGGATAACTTATTGGGGGTTAAAGTCAACTTCCAAAAAGAAGGCTTGGGGTACACACCTCAAAACAAAAAATATTTTCAGCATAAGATCACCACATCCTTTGTTCATGAAAAGGACTATAATCATGCTTCATGTTCTAATTCTAAACCCTAACATGTTCAGCCCAAACCACACAGATATCAAAGAACTTTCTCACATGCCAATTGCTTTCACTGTGGTAGATTTGGTCATGTGATTTCCAACTGCTGGTTTAGACAAAGCACACCTAAATATCATGTTCCATGGATAAAGAGAACACCCGCAAGAAGTTGGACTAACTCCTATGGACCCAAACTTGTTTGGGTACCAAAAACAATTGCATAAGAAATTTGTTTCTTGCAGCTATGTCTTGAAGCCAGGGGGAGTAAATGGTATTTGGACAGCGGTTGCTCAAGGCATATGACAGGGGACAAGAAGGTGTTCTCCAAGCTGCAAGAAAAGGAAGGAGGCTCAGTTGCTTTTGGTGGAAAGGACAAAGGTAAAATAATTGGAATTGGAAATATAGGTAAGAATTCTGAAACCTTGATTGAAAATGTTCTTTTGGTGAAAGGATTGAATCATAATTTGCTGAGTATAAGTCAGTTGTGTGACAAGGGATTTAAGATAGTTTTTGATGAAACCCACTGCCTTGTCATGAATAAAATTTCAAATGAAATCAGTTTTATCGATAAAAGGAATAACAATGTGTACACTATTGATCTTGATAATGTTTCATGTGATGATGTGTGTTTGGTGGCTAACAACCATGAGTATGCATGGCTATGGCACCGAAGACTAGGTCATGCTAGTTTTGGAGTAATCTCCAAGTTGTCTAGACATGACCTGGTAAATGGTTTGCCAAAATTAAAATTTGAAAGCGACAAAATCTGTGAGGCTTGCACAAAAGGCAAGCAAACACGTACTTCTTTCAAAAATAAAAACATTGTCTCTACCTCTCGGCCTCTAGAACTACATCATATTGATTTAATTTATTTGGTCCCACTAGGATATCCAGCCTAGGGGTTAAATCGTTTGGATTTGTAATTGTTGATGATTACTCCAGATTCACATGGGTGTTATTTTTAGCCAATAAAAGTGATGCCTTGATGGAGTTTCAAGTGTTTTGCAGGAAAATCCAAAATGAAAGAGGTTACCTCATCACCACCATCCAGAGCGATCATGGTGGTGAATTTGAAAATAATGATTTCAGCATCTTCAGTGAAGAGCAGGGGTATACACATAATTTTTCATCACCAAGGACGCCCCAGCAAAATGGAGTAGTGGAGAGGAAAAATAGAACGTTGATAGACATGGCCCGGACCATGCTCAGTGAGAACTTACTACCTAAGTACTGTTGGGCTGAGGCGGTAAGCACAGCATGCCACATCATCAACATGGCAATGGTAAGGCCCATTCTGAAGAAAACTCCATATGAACTCTACAAGGGTAAGGAACCTAACATCTCATATCTCAAACACTTTGGATGCTCTTGTTATATTCTCAACAATGGTAAGTCCAACCTGGGTAAGTTTGATGAAAAGAATGACAAAGGAATCTTTTTAGGTTATGCACTTAACTCTAGAGCTTATCGGTTATTCAATAAAAGGACTTTGGTCGTTGAAGAAAGTCCTCATGTTATTTTTGATGAATCAGAATCAAAACTAACAAATCAAATTTCTCATACCATGAATGCAAATGAAGCTCCTAGGAATTCAACTAATGAGGGAGCTAAGAATGAGCCATTGAAAGCAACCTCAAGCAAGCGTGAAGAAGATGAAGATCCCACACTCGAGACACTGCAAGAACCACAAGTGCAGCATCCTGACTTACCTAGCTCTTCCACATTTCTCAAGGATCATCCAGCTGTGAACATCATAGGTACTTTGGAGGATGGGGTAAGAACTAGGTCCTCTCTAAGGCTGGTAGAAGAGGAAGATTTGATGGCTTTACTTTCACAAGAAGAGCCTAAGGACATTCATGAAGCTCTTCAAAATGAATCCTGGACTCAGGCTATGCATGAAGAGCTGCACCAATTTGAAAGAAACGAGGTGTGGACTCTCGTGCCGCGTCCTAAGAACCATCCCACTATTGGAACTCGTTGGGTTTTCAGAAACAAGCTAAATGATGCGGGGTTAGTTGTTAGGAATAAGGCCCGGCTTGTAGCCAAGGGGTACAGCCAGGAGATGGGCATTGATTTTGATGAGTCCTTTGCACCTGTTGCTAGACTTAAGCAGTCTGGATCATACTGTCCTACGCTTTCTCTTTGAACTTTAAATTGTTTCAAATAGATGTTAAATCTGTATTTCTTAACGGTTATATCAAAGAGGATGTTTTTGTAGAGCAGCCTCCAGGTTTTGAAGATTCCAAACATCTACGACATGTGTACAAGCTCCAAAAGGCCTTGTACGGACTAAAACAAACACCAAGGGCATGGTATGAAAGGCTTACCTCATTTCTGGTCGAAAATGGGTTCAAGAGAGGTAAGGTTGATCAAACACTTTTCACAAGGAAATCAGGTAAGGACATTTTGGTAGTTCAAGTGTATGTGGATGCCATTATCTTTGGAGCTACTAACAATGCCTTATGCGATGACTTTGTAAAGATTATGCAAGGAGAATTCGAGATGAGCTTAATGGGGGAGCTGACCTTTTTTCTTGGATTGCAGGTAAAACAAACTTCATAAGGAATCTTCATCAATCAAGCCAAATATACTATGGAACTGCTAAAGAAATACGGGATGGCCGAAGCAAAACCCATATCAACTCCCATGGCCACCACCACAAAGCTGGATAAGGATGAAAATGGTAAAATAGTAGATTCTACACTGTTTCGAGGTATGATCGGATCACTACTGTACCTTACAGCTTGCCGCCCTAATATCCAATTCAGTGTATGTCTCTATGCCCGTTTCCAGTCATGCCCTAAAGAATCTCACTTATCAGCTGTTAAACGCATTTTTAGATACCTTATTGGCACAATAGATTTTGGCTTGTGGTTTCCCATCGGTAGTTCTTTTGATTTAGTTGCTTATACCGATGCGGATTATGCCGGGTGCATTGTAGATCGTAAAAGTACAAGTGGGTACTGTCAGTTTCTTGGCGGGTGTCTCGTTTCATGGGCCTCTAAGAAACAATATTCAGTAGCTCTCTCAACGGCCGAGGCTGAATATGTAGCCGCCGAAGTTGTGGAGCCCAAGTACTTTGGATCAAAAATCAATTGCTTGATTTGAATGTTGAAGTGGATTGTGTGTCGATCTTATGTGATAATACGAGTGCAATTAATCTATCTAAAAATCATGTTCAACACTCCAGAACCAAACACATTGACATTCGACATCATTTTCTGAGAGATCATGTAGGCAAAGGGGTCTTTGAGTTCAAGTTCATTGATACACTTAACCAACTAGCTGACATCTTCATAAAACCCCTAAATCAAGATCAATTCAATAAAATTAGGAGAGAACTTGGCATGTGTAAGGGTGAGAGCATACGCTCTTAGGTTTGCACTAGGTTGATTTCTTTTGGGTAGATTTTGTGAGATGCATGCATTGTGTGTGTTTTATTTCTATTGTGTATGACAATACCTAGCATGTGTGCTTGTTCTTATATATATATATATATATATATTTACACACTTATTCCTTGACACATTCCTAAGACTAAATACTCATTGACAAATAAACGTGGACTAGTGATCTAGTGTTCCAAGCAGTCTTGAACAGGGGATTCCGTAGTCGACTCTTGCCTGCTATCATTCTTGGGTTAGCAAAAGAATATATATATATTAAAAAAAAGGAAAATATATTTTTGTGAAAATGGGGGAGTCCAGAGGGTCTTGGAATCCATTTTTAGCACTAAGGTTGCTGGCTAGACTCTTTTTCTCTCCGGGTCAAAAATGGGGGTTTCTATGACCCAGCGGTTGACCGCTGGCTTCGTGCCAGTCGACCGCTAGCGGCGAACCGGCCAGATTCAGCCGCGTCTAAACCCCATTTTAAGGGGGTTTTCTCCCTCCTTCCCTCATTCTATTGCATTCCTTTCTCTCTCCCTTACTCATTCTAACCCTAGCACACCTCACTCCCATCTTCTAAGCCCTAAAAACCCCACATCTCCTCTCTCCGAACACGATCCGGCTGATTGTTCTCCATTTCGGAACAACTCCTCATCGGCATTCGTGCGCTCGTGTCTTCCTTCCCTGAGTTCCAGAGCGTGAAGAAGGTGTTCACAGTCCTCCCCGGTGTCTTTCTCTCCATCCCAAGGTAGAGGTTCTACCTCTCAAGAGGATCATATCTTCAGCGGGTTTCTGAGTCTAAAATGGCACCTAGAAGGAGTGCTCGGCGTCTTCTCCAAGGGGAACCTAGTGCTCGGAGACGTGAAGCTCCGACCGCACCACCACCACAAGCTCCAGCACCCAGGTTACCTCCAAGGACTATCATCGACCCACGTCTTGTCGATTTTAAAGAGATGAATGAAATCTTGCCCGACTTTTATACAGTTTTCTCAATGCAACCGGGGTGGCTTGATTTTGTCACTAGATACAACCGGTTCTATCCCTATCTGGTACAACAATTCTATGGTAATTTGGTTGACAGAAATGGAAGGTTGTTCACAATGGTTCAGGGCATTGAGATCTGAATTAATTCAGAACTATTTAATCATGCCCTAGGTGTCTCTTCACATGGTGCAGACATGAATTTTGGGCATGGTGAGGTTGAGGAAAGTTTCATTGCCATGACGAGCTGTGAGTTTGTACGTGGTGTGAGTGACCTAATTGAGCTCAATGCCAACCACTTTCCAACACTGCAACGGGTTCTCCATCATATGTTTACTACACTTATTTATCCCAAGAGTGGCAGCCGAGATGAAGTGACTGAAGTGCACCGATTCCTGTTCTATCATGTTATGAATGGCGAATTAGTTAATATGAGATGGCTCATGACTCAACTAATAAGTTGATGCCGTACACATTTACGGTGGTCCCTACCTTATGCTTCTCAACTCACTAGAGTGTTCACTTTTGTCGGGGTCCCATTGGAGGGTGAGCAGTTTGTTCTGGTCCGCCATGATGACATTTATAATGAGCATAAGATTTTCTCCGATATGAGATATTACCGTGCTGCAAATGGCAAAATTCGTCGTGCTGTCCCAGTTTATGGGGAAGAGAATGATAGTGAAGAAGAACAAGAACCGGACCAACAGCAAGATCACCAAGATGCACCTGCACCAGTCCAGCCCGAAGATGTGCCTCCTCCAGCGACCCTTCCTCCACCACCGCGGTACTTTCATGGAGAGTCTTCCACTCAGGGTGCTGGGCATCCCACTTGGGGGGACTATGAGAATCTGGACATGCATCTTTTAGGCATGGAAACCCGCATTGACTCCTCCCTTGGGCGTTTGGGCACTTTTATGGATACCATGATTGGACAAATGGACTCCTTCACCCACACTATGGATGATCTTTCCACCCACATGGCCACTCTCTATGCCAGTCATGAAGATAATCGTGAAGCCTTCCGATTGACCAACCAATCCCTTCTTGTCATACGTCGCCAACTTCTTCATCATGATGAAACTCTGCATGACATTGCGGACCGTCTCCCTCGTGCTCCTACTCCTACTAGCTCTCCCCATGTTGATGGTGCACCGGATGGTGTTCATGGTGAGGAAGCTGAGGATCACCCTGTTGTGTAGCTGTTCTCGAGTCACTAGTGTCACTTTTGTATCCCTCCCCATTCCTTTTTGCTGATGTCAAAGGGGGAGAAGTAGGCTATTTAGGGTAATATATATGTTATGTGTGTTTTCCAGCTTGCATGCATGTCTGTCTCTTGCATCGTAGTTTGAGCATGTTGGTTGCATTTTGGTTGTATTGCATTAGTGATTTACATTTAGTGGTTGCATTCCTTCGTATGTCGAGTCCATCTTCACCTCTTGCATTCAGTGTACCCTATATTGAACTAATGAGAATGAATGGAAGAATGCACTCTTTGAATTTACAAGATTGACCTTCTCCTCTCTCACTTCTTTTCAATTTGGCAAATAAGTATTGAATGGCTGGTATGGATATGCTAAATTGCTTGTGTTGGAAGTGATATGACGTGCTAAAATGGACGTGTTGAATACTTTCAATTCTTGAGCTCAACGTTTCATATTGATGGATTTCAACTGAATTTCATATGTGATTGACTTCGTTTTGACAACCTACTCAAAGGCACTTTGGTTTGAACACGTGAACTTAAATGCCTAACTTTGTCATCATCAAAAAGGGGGATATTGTTGAGCATATCCGAGTGATTTTGATGATAACAAAACCCAGAACATTTATCTCCTACGTGCCTTGTATTTGAACAAAGTTTTATGCTCTAAACCATCAAAATTCATTCCTTTTCAACTTAGTGTTCTTGAATCCTTCCATGTGTTAAAATGAGCCTAAACGAACTTGTAATCAACCATAACACAAGCCCATTTCAATCATCGAACTTATGGACAATTTTTTAGCGGGCTAACACTTGATTTTTGCAGGTTTGGAGATTGGCGGTCGACCTCTGGACCAGTGGAGGTCGACCTGAAATCACAGAACCAAAAAGAAGAAGACCTGTAAAAATGGCGGTTGACCGCCAGGACCCTAGCGGTCAACCTATTTTTCCAGCAGCCAAATGGCTATAGGAATGCTCCTAGCGGTCGACCGCCAGCCCCGAGCTGCCCATAATTGTTGACTTTTTATCACTTCGAGAAAAGCCATCCATCTTGGCTTTGTTTAATCCCTAAGCAACCAAACCCTCCAGAAAATGTAGATCTGGTCTGGGGGAGTCCATGGAGCACTCAAGTCTATATAACATATACAAGAGGGTTAAGAAAACCCTAATGCTCAAGGTGGATCAAGGAGGCTACCAAAGGGGAAGAGAAGGGAGTTAGCACTGTAGACGTGAACAATGCTCCGAGAAGAGTTCTTCATCCTTCTTCCTCCATTATCAGGTAAAGATCAAGCCATATCTGAAGGAGATCAAAGGCCAGACCAAGTGGAGCTCAAGCTGCATCCGAGGAATTCTTCATCAACTAAGGGGGAGCATTAATCAAGCCTTTTCTTTTGTGTTTTTCATTCTCAATCTTTTTGAGCTTCAAGTATGATTGTGTTGTATTCCTAAATCATCCGTGTCTGTATGGATCTTCGCAGATCCGTGTGTGTGTGCAGTTAAGTTTGTTTGTCTTTGTGTGTGTGTGTGGTTGATCTTGTATCTCTTTACAAGATAGTGTGTGGATCCTCACGGTTGGTGAGGGGTGGACGTAGGTTGCCGCTGTGGCATCCGAACCACCTAAAAATCGCTGTCTCATTGTGGTTTGTTCCTTTTCCCCTATCCCACTTCTGTGCATGCTTGTGGATTTAGTTTAATTGCTATCTTTAGATCTAGATTAACTAATCACCTTCAAATAGATCCTTGGTATATCAAAAGTTGGATTCGAACTGACAAGGTTACTCTTGCCGGAAAGATAACAGCTTGCGTGAGTAAATTTTCGGATCAGTCAACTCCGCCTAGTACCAAGGGCTATTGCAGTGATTGTTTTTGATAGATCTGGTTTATCCTGCACTTATCTCTTAGTGTTCTCGCTTAATCTTAAAATTGAGTATAACCTTCTTAAAATTGTGATTTCACCCAATTCACCCCCCTCTTGGGTGCCATTGATTGCGGGACTTCAGTTGTTTTGCCCAAACCATATCTACCCTCATATTTCAGCCGAGTAGAGATGAGAAAAGACTTCATGCCCTCGAGCATGGCCCAAGCAGCAATGGTGTTTTACCAAGAGAGACAACTAAGGACGTCGTGAAATGTGTGCGGTGCCCAGCTAATGGTTACCCTTAATGAGCAGGGAGATGATGCTAAACTCCCAGCACGGGGTTCTTTTATCAAAAGTGTGCTGCAGAAGCTATCATAGAGACTTTTTTTATTTTTTTTAACATTAACTTAATTAAACAAAGACCTAGGATAAAGGCCTAGAATGCCACTCTTGATCAAGTTAAGAAGCACTTCGTTTTGAAAACCATGCGTAAAGAATGAATGAGATAATGAAATCATAAAATATGCATACTTACGTACATAAAAATAGCATGGGATTTATGTTCCTCTTTTGGCAGATAAAAGGAGCAAGGAGTTGAAGTAGCTTAATAAGAAGGTGTGGTGTCCAAACCAGACTCAGACGAATACGGAGAAAGGGGAAAGAGGTGAGGGCTAGAACTCTCTTACTAAGGTACAAAGACCCTGATCGCATGAACGGTCTACTGAAGGAAAGGGGAAATTAAGAGGAGTGAGGACTAAAGCCTCGAAAATAGTGTGAGAATGGGCAGATGCCCAAAGCAGTTGATGCGGGAGAAGTCGGGTTGGACCCGTGATCGGGAGGAATAAAGAGAAGGAATTGATAGATAGAAAGAGGTGGAGTATATGGAGTGTCTTGAGGCAAGGGAAGAGAGTCATGATGGGAAGAATAATTCAGAGGCACCGGATTAGAGAAGTGGCGAGGGACACGATTCCCAGGGAAAGAGTATGGGAAGAGATGATTTAAAAGGAAGAAAAGAACAAAGGATGCGATGTCCTGGAGGAGTAAGAAGATAAATCGGAAGAAAGAGATGAGGTCTGTGGGCTCCGGAGGAAGAAAATATCAAGGGACACGATTTCGGAGGAATAAAATGTGGAGGGACGCGATGTTCCGTGAGAAGAGGTAAATCCGGAGGTTCCGAAGGGAGAAAGTAGAAAGGGGCGCGATGACCAAAAAGGATAAGGGGATGAGATGGTGAATCCGGAGGTTCTCGAGGGAGAGAATGGAAAGGAGGAAGCGACGCCCGGGGAAGAGGAGAAAGATCTAGAGATAGAAGTGGGTCCGGAGGTTCCGGAGGAATGTAAAAAAGGAGGGTGTAGTGGACCTAGAGTCACGGGATTAGTCCCACATCAGATGTTGAGAAAGCAACCGAGTGCTTATAAGGCAGGTCTTCACCTCCAACCCCAAGAGGGCCCTTTTACAAGGACAAAACCCTAGTTGCCCTCCGGCGTGGCAGGGACAATACCACTTGGGGGCACCAAAAAGGTTCATCTCGCATCTACAAAGTGGCGCTGTCTGTGGGAACCCTGAGCTCTCGCGCACTCGCTTGACTTCTCAAGGGGGGGCTTGTGTAGCGGACCTAGGGTCACGGGATTAGTCCCACATCGGATGTTTATAAAGCAACCGAGTGCTTATAAGGTAGGTCTTCACCTCCTACCCCAAGAGGGCCCTTTTACAAGGACAAAACCCTAGCTGCCCTCCGGTGTGGCGGGGACAATACCTCTTGGGGGTACCAAAAAGGTTCATCTCGCATCTATAGAGGGCACAATGACCTAGGAGAAAAGATGGTGAATCGAAGGCAATGAGAAGATCCGGGGGCTCCGGAGGTAGGAGATGAGGAGGGACGTGATGTCCCGGTAAGTCCGGAGGTTCCGGAGGGGGAGAATATGAGGGGATGCGATGCCCCAGAGATTGATAGTGGAGAAAATAAGAAGGGGCGTGATGCCCCAGGGAGAGGGAGAGAGAAAACAGATGAGGACGATCCAGAGGTTTCGAAAGATGGAGAAGGTGTGGGCGCAGAAACCCGGGAAAGAAGGATAAATGCAAATGCATGAAATTCAATGAATGTGATGAATGCATGGAATGCAAAGGATGCAAGAAGTGCAAGGAATGCAAGGAAGGAAACCCATGAGTGGCCCATAAAAATGTGGATGGGATAGAATAAAGGGTGAGTGGGTTGTCATAAGACCCTTCAATAAAAGAATGCCTGCCCCTCCTTGGTAAACAAGGTGCCCAGCTGAATGGCCCAATGGATGAAATTGATGAACATAAGCTCTCATTGGTAGTGGAATGTGCTATGGAAATGTAAGAGGAGAACCCCTTTTCTTTGGTAGGAACTTGTACAATGATAGAACAAGGGGTAATGAGATCTTACATAGATACGCCTGTTGGACCATTTCCGTGTATGCACGGATATTTTGCGGTCCTAATTGTTAGATAAAATCGGGCCTTAAACCGTCCAAGAACCGGTTTACCTTTAAGATGTCTGTGCTTACTAGATGTTGGGCATAATGGGCTAGACGGGAGAATTGTAGTTCATATTCCGCCACCGACATCATGCTTTGGCATAGAGAAGCAAATTCCGCAGCCTTTCGCTCCTTAACATGCTTGGAGAAGTATTTTGCTCAGAAGAGTGTAAGAAACTCATCCCATGTAGGCTGGGCTTTTTGAGGTTGTGCCGAGGTGGCCTTCCACCATGTACGAGCATCTATGTTCAGTTGGAATGTGACGAGACGGACCTTCTCTTGGTCAGCACATTGCATAACGTTGAAAATCCTCTCCATCTCATCTATCCAATTCCATGCTTTGTCCGGATTGGAGGAGCCAGAGAATCGCAGAGGATTTAAGCTCCGGAAGTTACGGTGCAGATCACCAGCACCAGCCCTCGCGCCAGCTTGGGCCATAGTCTGCAGGGCCTAGGTAAGACCTGCAACGGTCTGTTGCATCCTGTCCCAATCAACACGGTGTGCCATGATGTGAATAAGGTACCTCAGAGAATAATCAATTAGTTAATTCCTACGGAATTAATGGGGATTATCCTAGGGAAAAGTTTTAAACAACTATCTCATTCCGGCTCTACCCATTCTCACATGGGTGGGAAAATTTTATTTCCTTAGTTCATAAGTGTGGGTCCTTAAACCTTGGACTTAGCCTATGCCATGACATTTTTCTAGGACTTACTTATGCCTATGCTCTGATACCAACTTAACTGTCACGCCCCGAGCCATGTGTAGAGCGGAAGAAACTCGGGGAAACGTTGGCAGTCGGCAATACGTCTCAAGCTAGTAATATAAATCAGAGCGCAATAACATCCGCATAAAGAGGAATGCACAATAACTAACCAAAAATCCAACTTTTATTTATAATAATCAAAAGTACATGAATATTTGACTCTCTTTTGACGTAATAACAACTAGACTCAATAAAAATGAAAATTACATAGTATGACTCAATAAAATAAAATTTTCATGATGTGACTCTAGACTACCTAAAGACTCATGACACTCTAAGTCTTCTCTCATGCCTTTAATCATCACTCTCAGACCCATCACTAGCACAGTCCGAATTCGACTCACTTGAATTTCCTGAAAAAAATAGAAAAGTACGTATGAGCACACTTGCCCAGTAGGTCTCTTCGTATCAACATGAAGACAATGTTTAAATGATTAACATTTTAGCTCTAGAAAGTAAGATAAAGGAAAAATGCGATACTCATATGCATAAAACCAACGTAACACAACAACATGATATGACTAAGGTAAGAAATTTGAGAAGATATACGAGCATGATCAAGCAAGAATGTAACATGGCCTTTCATGTAACAAGAACGCACTTGCATGTAACGAGAATGTAATTTTCATAACCATAATGGCTATGCACTAGAAATTCATGTAACAAGCATGTAATAATTTCATGATAGTCCTCGTGGATTTCACCAGTTTATAAAAAAAGTACTCCTAGCGCAAGGCGACGTCAGTGTTCATCATACCCCATGGTTTATTGCATGTTTCTGGCAATCAGCCAAGGGGGCTAGAGTCAAGCCCTTGGACACAATCAGTGCCCGATCTGCATCTTCAAGTTATAAATCAAGCTACTTCCATGAGATATAAAAATAAAGTACGACCAAAATGTAACAAGTCAAACAATAAGGTCATGACAACAAGATCAAGGTAAGAATGTACCAAATGTGATCATGAGAGTTCAAAGACCGAATTAAAGATAAGGTTACGCCATGGAAAGAAATCGACAGCATAACGGTACATTCTTTATCTTCCATAATTTATTAGTTATCCATTTGAACAAGGTTTTGGGTTCCCTATGGTCAAAAGACCATCTAGGAACTTAAGAAAATCAACCCTTGGGTCAAACCCTGGGTTAAGAACACTTGAGACAGAAACGGTCACACCTGGGCCGTTTTCTTAAGATAGTGATCTTAGCCTGGCCGCAACCAAAAGGTAGCAATCCTAGGATTACCGCAACTAGACAGAGTCGATGCCAGAAAGATGTTGGAACCTTGGTTTGATAATTAAATTCTATGAATCATGTTAAGACTGAAATGAATAAACACTTCAATCAAATCTATTGTGTGTCTTAGTATCAGAACACAGGTTGTTGCATATTCATTCAAGAGCACATTAAGATCTGTGCATATTTGTGTCAGACAACATTTAAGGATGATGCATTTTCTATTTTGTTCATATTGAGGTCGAAGCACATTTTGCCTCATGTCATATGAAGTCGATGCATACTTGAGCTCAATTCATATTAGGTCAATGCATATCTCGCTACTAGGTCCAAGCATGTTCTTGGTCCGAGCACATTGTTGGTCTTAGCATATGTAGTACAAAGGTCTGTGCACATATGACTGTTAGGTCAGTGCACGTTTAGCATATTGCATTAAGGTTGATGCACCTTTTTAGCTAGCGCACGTAAGGTCAGTGCATATGCATGCAGATATAGGAACAAGGTCAGTGCACGTTCCTGTAGTGTCCTAATAAGGTCGGTGCATTCTTTGTTTTTCTACACATATAGTCGGTGCACATCCTGTGTGAATGGACACAAGGTCGGTGCATGTTTTGATCTTGTATACATAAGGTCGATGCAGGTTTTGCCTCATGCATGTAAAGGTTGGTGCATATCCTTCATTAGGCAGAACAAAGTCAGTGCATACTCTTCATTAGGCAGAACAAGGTCGGTGCATACATTATGGCAAGTCTGTGCACATCTGCATTGTGCATATAACAAGTCGGTGCATCCTTGCCTTACGCAATATGAGGTCAGTGCATGTTTCACATTTAACACATGTAGGTCAGTGCATGTTTTGCATAGAACTTGCATAGGTCAGTGCATGCTTTGCATATAGCACATATAGGTCCGTGCACACCTTTGCGTGACAACACTTAAGTCAATGCATGTTTTCAAGTTAGTGCACATGATAGATTAGGTTGTTCTTAGTTTTATCTAAGCGTGAATTCTGATCTGCCTTGATTAATTGCCTTTTACTCTAATTGGCAGGGTTAATGAAATTATCAGGTCTCTGAGATAAGTAGAACTTCAAGTTAGGCACGTGTTTCGAGTCTCTATGATTGAAGCATGTGATCTGAGGGCTCTTGCTCTTAGCCATGTGTCCTTCTCTCACCAACCAGATTTAACACGTGGTTTCCGTGAAGCGTGTTCTAGTTGTAGTTTCTGGGCGGGAAACGTGATTTCCACGCGCCCCTCTTTCGCGACCTTTAAATAGAAGACCCGGTCGGGCTTTCAAGCGATGATGGAATTTTGAAGAAGAAAAGAGAGGAAGAAGGGTGAGAGCCTATTCTGAGAAGAAAGTAGAGTATCAGAGTTTCAGTGAGAGATTAGAGAGAAAAGAGAAAGTGAGAAGAGAGGAAGAAAGAGAGCAAGCGCGTCGAGAGGAATTTGCAGATTCTGAAGATCTGTTTCCACTGTGTCCTTTGGATCAGATCCAAGGCACAGCGCTCCTGCGTGAGCATTTTGATTGGCTTTTACTGTTAGCTTTCCGATGCTAAACTTCTTGGTTTCCTATTTTCATTTTTCTTACTTCTTTTAAGCTGTGTATCAGCGGAGGCTAAGCTGTAAGGCCCAGCGGATCAAGCTGTTAGGCAGTGGTGGTGAAGCTGTATTGCCCAGCAGTCAAGCTGTTAGTCAGCAGTTAAGCAAGCTGTGAAGCTCAGCTGTTGTTGGCAAGCTGTGAGGCCCAGCCGTTCAAGCTGTTTGGCAGCAGAATCCACACTCTGGTTGGAGTCTGGGGTGGATGTAGGTCCTGAGGACTGAACCACCTAAAAAGATCTTGTGTATTGTGGTTTGCTTGCTAATTCGTCAACCGTTAGATGTATGCTAGGCTCGTTTCTATCTACGGTTCTGACTGAAAGGATTTAGTGTACACGCATGCTTGATGTAGTTTCGTCAACAGTATAGACTTGCTTGGGAGTCTACCTTTTACAGTTCATCTGTTCGATTAAGTGCCTCATTGGTTTTCATATTCAGCAGAGCTTAATTACTTTTAATTCCGCATAAGTTTAAAGTCTTTAGTTTAAGATTTAAATTGATCAAGTTTTTAGAAAGGGATTCATTCACCCCCTCTCTGAATCCTTGTTGCACCATTATCATCCTAACAATTGGTATCAAAGCGGGTTTCTGTGTCCTTAGATCCAACGATCTACAGATCAGATCCTGTATCTTTGGTGCATCTTCTGTGTTCTTGTCTTTGCCTTAAATCTGTCTCTATGGCCAATCCACCGAGGTTTGACGGTTTCGGCTTTTATAATTGGCAAGGGAAGTTCAAAGATTATGTAATCTCTGTTGACTCCAATCTGTGGATTCTTATAACTCATAGTCCATATGATCTTCCAGAAGATCAATCTACATGGACTGTAGTTGAGAGGTTTAAGAATGTTGAAAATGTGAAAGCCCTGAAGCTAGTGAAGAGGTCAATAGATGCTGATGAGTTTTCCTATGTTTCTGAGTGCAGGAGCGCTAAAGAAATTTTAGAAAAGTTGAAGGTCAGAACTGATATGCAAGATGATGCATGTCTTATGGTCAGAGATCACAGAGGTGATCAACAGGATTAGTCTTCATCACAGGAAAGTTCTGGCTATGACGAAATTACTTTTGAAGAATTATTGACTCTTTATAATGGTTTGTTAGATAAGTACCACAACGTCAAATCTGAAAAGAAGAAAATAGGAAAATAAAACAAATCATTGAAAAATAAACTGAAACATGTTAACCATGCTAAATCCAATCATGCTGAAAATGAAGAACTGAAAGCTGAAAAAACATGTAATGAATGTATTTTCTTGAAAGAATTAATTGATGATCTTAATTCTGATGATGATATGCAGAAAAGTTTGATCAAGTCTTTAAAAGAGGAAAATGAGCTGCTGCTTGAAAAGAAAAAGGAATTTGATGAATCTAAGGATAAATTGCTGGAAGAAAATAGCAACCTGAAAAAACAAAATAAAAAGCTCATGGTTTTAAATACTGTTTTGTCAGAAAAATGGTTGACTATCGAAAAAGGGAAATGTGTGTTGAGAGGGGAAGAGGTTAATAAGGAACAAAAACTTAAACAAGAAATTGCTACTTAAAGAGTTTGAATGATGCCCTGCATCAGTAGGTTATTTCAAATGAAACTAAACTGCTGGATATGAGTTGAATGTTGCTTCTTTGAATTCTGAAATCCAAGACCTAAGAAATTCTCTGTCTAAATTTGTTAAAGGAAAGGATAACTTAGATAAAATTCTTGGAACAACTGTGAACTTTCAGAGAGAAGGGTTGGGGTATAACCCTGAGAATAAAAAGAACTTTGGAAACAAAACTCAAACTTCTTTTGCCTCTAGCTCTACCTCACATGTTTTTCAATTTTCTGCTCAAAGAATTGATAATCCATCTAAAAATCTGAAAAGGGATGGAAAACATAAAAAGAATGTTTCTGATAGTGCTGTGAACCTTGTCCATGCTAAAAATTCTGCTACTACTAAGAAATCTGATTCATCAATGTGTGTTGCTAAAAGACTCTCCATTCATTCACATGCACACAAAAGAAATGCCTCATGTCACTACTGTGGTAGGGCAGGTCATGTTATGAATGACTGCCATGTAATGATAGAAGATGACGTGAATGCATCCAAGAAATTGAATGAATATAAAAATGGCAACAATCATGCTGTGCAAAAAAAGAAAATTCAATGTTTTCATTGTAATAGAATTGGGCATAGGGTGCATGACTGCTGGTATCTCAACAATGTTGGATAAAAAACCCAGAGAAGCTTTAATGAACAAAGAAGGCCAAATTTGACTTCAAATAAAAGGCCTCATTGTAACAACTGCAAAAGAATAGGCCATACAGTTCAGAACTGTTGGCATATGAGAGGAAATTTCATGTTCCATGATAGAAATGGCAGAGCTAATGCCATCCCACAAAATCATTCCATTTATGCATTTAAGAAGAACATGAATTCATTTATGTCATGTCATTATTATGGGAATGTGGGGCATGTAATGAATAGTTGTTCAATCATGAAATTTAATTATCCAAATGCTTAGAGTACACCTGCTAGAGGTGTTACTCATCTGACAGGACCCAAGAGTTCTTGGGTTCCTAGATATGTAAGGTAATCTTGTCTTGCAGGTGTGCCTTGATGGACAAAATAAAAGGGGTTAAATAAAAACTCAAGGCACATAAAGGTCAGTTAAACCCTATTCTTACCCTTTCTTGTTTTATTTATTTTATGGCATGAGCAATTCTTCTCTGAGTTTTTGAATGATTGGTCAGAATGATTCTTCTATAGTTGATTAATGCAATCTCATCAATAAATGCTTCTGATTGATGTTGCATTGAAATGATTGATTCCTGATCATCTGCCACATGCATAACTCACATAAGAATTTTTCATGCTGTAGTTAGTTGTTCAATCTCATGAGTAGATGCATAGGTCTGCATGACTCCTTGGTATATCAAATGGAAGTTGGGGGAAGGACAGATTTCTTCTATCTAGAAACCCACGCCATGTGTAGAGGCTAGACCTTCACCTAGTACCAAGGGTCTTGTCATTGCATGTAGTTTAAATTTGTAATGTGCATTTAGTTCCTGCACCTCTGTGTACTTTAAGAAAAATAAGTGATGTTTGGATGAAATCTCTACACATTTTGAGGGGGAGCTGAGTTCATTTGAGATTGTATGTATAATGTTTTGACGCTGGTCTATCTGTATTTGAGCTGTTGGTTATTGCTGAATTGCTGCTTGGATAGTGGGCTAAATTTGCCTTATGAGTAGTAAAGTGCTGCTGTTGAGATATCCTCTTTGGAATCAGTTCAAGTCATGTCTAAGATAATAAGTCAGTAGTTGGGGAAATGCTCTTTTGGAAACACTGACTTGTCTACAAGCTGAAGGTTGAGAGCTGCTGGATTATATAGAAGGATGTTAGTTTGTTGCTAGACCTTTAAGGCTAAGTCTTTGGATATTTTTAAATTGGCCCTAAGTCTGAACCTTGCTCTTGTGTGGCCTTCATTCATAGCTTCTTGCTCATCTTCTCTTTAATCTATCCACATCCATGCCCTCATCTATTCTTCATAATAAGTTCATAGACTGTGGTAGTCAGGGGGAGTAAAATATGAAATCTGTCACCTTTACTAATCTTCAATAGTTAACTACTAAGATCACTCTAAACTAGGAACAAAATTACTGATCTTAACTGAAGTGTGATTTTCTGTTTATGAAGATTAAATCTTATCTTAAAATACTCACAATGATCCTTGAATGAGTCTTCAATGGTCTTAAAATAGTCTAAATTGGAACTGCTCAGAAGATTGTCTAAAAGTATGAAAGTCATTAGTAATAAGTCAATCTGGTAGAAAATCTGGTGTTTATATGGTCCTTAAGCCAAGTTTTAAGAAAATTCTGTTAAAAGACCAGGGAATGTGCCATTAAATGAAAAATGAAAAAGGCATAGCAATGGCATATCATTTGAGAAACTGACCATCTATTTCAAAGAAATTTAGAGGTCAAGTCATGATAATAAATACTATCTATGTTCAAAATATGAAGCATAAAGGTAAACTGCACTGAGTAACCAGGGATTCTGGTGTTTGATCAACATGTCTCCTTGAGTAAAAAGATGTGGTAAGACTGGAATGATCAATTAAAAATTATAAAAGATTAACGAAAAATATGGTTGACTCTGAGGTCATTTCAATAAACTAAAACTATTTTAAGTTCAATATAAAATAGATTTTTAATCAGTTTTGGCTAATGAAAATGGCTAGTAAGATTAATGATTTCTCTGATTGGGCTGTGTCCTTGATAAAATTGTTTTATTTCCATTGATTTTGCTTCATAGGAATAATTTGTGAAGATTCATACTATAAGATATAATCCCATATGCCGGAAATCACATAAATGGGTAGAAAGGCATTTTCTTTAAAGTAAAGGGTATTCTGGGTATTAACTGTTGAAATTGGTAAAGTCGGCATTATCTCATATAAAATACTCAACCCTACTTACTTTGTCTAACATACCCTCCTCATTCAAGTCGAAGCTCTTTCCCGCATTCACGGTTCCTTCGCTCGGGCTATCTCGTTCCAGAGGGATTCCGTTCCAGACTGCAAGCTTGGCCTTTCCGTTCTTTTCCCTCTCTTACTTGTTCTACCACTCTCCGTCTTCCACTCTTCACCACCTCTACCATGTCGTCTCTGGCCACCGAGAGCAAAGGGAAGAGGAAGGCAATGGAGGAGCCGTAGCCAGAGGAAACTGTGTCAGCAAGAGGTGCAGAGGTCCCACAAGAGGAGAAAAGAAAAGGAAAAGAAAAGGTAGATGGGATGTCATCCAAGCGACACCGGACACTCGCTGCAGAAACCACTCACGAAGAATCTGAAGAAAAAGGTATTCCCGCTAGGTCTTCAATGCAAGCTGAGATAATTTTGGAAGCGGGCAAGATTATGTTTCCATGGTATGTGGACTTTGATGACCAATCAATGATTTCAAAATTCCCTGAACTGTTGGTGTTGTTTAGATTTCAAAAATGGAAGAAATTTCTGGGTAAACATAGAGTTTATTACTCTAGACTAGTTACAAAGTTCTACAATAATCTAAAATATGATCCGAAAAAGTCAAAAAAATTGACTCTTGTTAATGGGACCAAGATTGAAATATCTAGGCAATTTCTTCACAAAATCTTTAGAATTCCAGAAGATGGGGAAGTCGAAAGAGAATTTATGTATAATCTTCATGATGCATATTTTACTATCACGGATTTGCCTAGTAATCCCAAAGACAAGAAGCAAACAAAATTGGCTCAGTTCAATGCAAATAAGTTTTCCCTCTAAAGAGGTTATTACACCACATTCTTACCACCATGATAACCCCACAAGTTGGAGGAAGAGGGAGACTAACTGAGTCTCAAAGATTCATTCTCTTCTGTTTGCTCAAAAGGATCAGGATATGTCTACCAGAGATAATAATTCAGATTATGGGTACCTGCAAAGAGTCCATGAGAAACTTACCCTATGCAGCCCACTTGACTGCTATCTTTAAGAAAGTCGACATTTCTTTAGAGAATGAGACTTCAAAGGAAATACCCAAAGTAAATGTCTACAATATGGACTTCATCAATAAATTCATGAAGTTGAAGCCACCTTCGGTCAGTCAAGTAAAGAGACAAGCTAAAAAAGACGTCCTAACAGTGACAAAGGATCAACTTCAAGTTGAACAACAAAAAGAACAACAGCCAACAGATGCACAAGGTATCATTGCTGAACAGTCCCTGCAGCCACAAGGTGAAGGTCAGTCAGAACAGCTTCATATGGAAGTACATTGTCAGGGGGAGGATCAGCCTCCAACAGATGAACAGGTACCTGAACAGCAAGTATATGATGTTGATGAAAGAGAGGTAGTTGATGAAGAAGTTCATGAAGGGCAGCAAATGGAAGTAGAGACAGGAGAAGTTCTTGTAGTACATCAACTTAGAAATTTACAGTTGGAACAAAAAATTATGAACTGAACTTAACTGATGAGCAAATAATGCAACAACTAGATCAGTGAATTGATGAGCTTTTTGATCATTTTGGACAGCAGCCTCATCAACAAGGAGTAGCTGATCAGCCTGAACAGAGAATTGAATAGCAAAGAGAGAGAGAGAGAGAGAGAGAGAGAGAGAGAGAGATCTTCAGGAAGAGTAAAGAATGGAAGAAGTTCAAGAAGAGCAACCCCAGGAAGTCCAATAAGCTGAGGTAGTAGCTTCACAAGAACAATTTCTAGGCCCTGCTCCCTTCTATGGACCTCATCAAGGACCTATAACATTATTTGGAATACATCCTCCTTACTCTCCTGAAGAACCATTCATACCTCCAGAATTTCAAGAATCTAGCTCTGCTAGACCAAGCTCAGGAGCACAGATTACAGAAATGCTTACCACATTGGTAAACCTCATCATGAATCAAGGAAGAATAATGAATGCACAGTTCATGCACCTACATTCAATTATTCAGAGACTTGATGCCAAAATGCTTCATGTGGAACAGACTATAGACAGACAGTGGATAAAATTTGTATAAGATAAGCACAAGTCAGATATGAAATTGCATGGTGTTTTGGACTCCTTGTTGGTAGTTTGTCAGAAGGCAGGAGAAATTTTGGGTAAACTGTAAGATACTCAGAATACATCCTTTATAAAACTTACTCAGACTCTTGTCCATTCCTATGACATCAAGATAGAATTAGAACATGTGAAACTTTAGGTGACTCTGCTCAGACAAGAATAGGAGGCTCTGACTAAGAGAATTAATGCTATTTCTGGTGAAGTACATGGAAGTGTTATACAACTTAGAAACACCCATGAGAAATTGAATGTAGTTCTTGCACAAGTTCAGATGATAGCTAGCAGTTTCAAAAATGTTGTCACTGAACAGGCCACCAGTTCTTCCACATTTATGGCTGATATTCACAACCAGCAGACCTCCCAAATAGAAAACATGTGCAGCATGATGCAAAACTAGTTTGTAGACATGACATCTAATGTCAAAGAGCTTAATGCCCTAGTTAAGCAAAATGACCAGAAAGTGATGGCCAAATTTGTAGCCCTCAGAACTAAAGTAGACAGAATACCATTTCCACGAGCAATACCTCTGCGAGGCAGCTCTAGTAGCACACCACCCAGAGGAAGGGGAAACTCAAGAGATACCAGTTCCAGCCGAACAAGTCCTGTCGATACCTAAGAGTCCTCCTAGTTTTTTTGATAATGACAAAGGAGGAGAATTTTTTTATGGTCATGTATGACAGTTCATGGACTAGGGTGGGGGAGAGATGTGATGACATGTTTCTGGTGTTTAGATATTGGTGCTTCTGATGTAAAAATGCTCTGAATGAATTGGTGTTTCTGATGTAAAAATGCTCTGAATGAGAATTTTTTGTAATGAGATACTCACTCAAACATCAGTTTGTCTTTTCTTACTGTACACATAAATGTTAGTACTGCATAGTGCATACATATCTGTTTTGAATGTTGCTCTTGCCATGCATGTCAGTCAATGAATTCTGTGAATGTCATTAACAACTTGTGATCACACTTGATTGAGTGCTTAGAATTGAATGAGTGTGTGAAAAATGGTTGGTTGATTCATTGTCTTTTTAATCATACATGACTCATAGTTGTCATCTTCAAAAAGGGGGAGATTATTGGAACCCTGATTTTGATAATGTCATTCTATGAATCATGTTAAGACTGAAATAAATAAACACTTCAATCAAATCTGTTGTGTGTCTTAGTATCAGAACACATGTTGTTGCATAATCATTCAAGAACACATTAAGATCTATGCATATTTGTGTCAGTCAGCACTTAAGGACAATGCATTTTCTGTTTTGTGCATATTGAGGTTGAAGCACATTTTGCCTCATGCCATATGAAGTCGGTGCATACTTGAGCTCAATGCATATTAGGTTGATGCATATCTCGCTATTAGGTCCAAGCATGTTCTTGGTCCGAGCACATTGTTGGTCTGAGCATATGTAGTACAAAGGTCTGTGCACATATGACTGTTAGGTCGGTGCACGTTTAGCATATTGCATTAAGATTGATGCACCTTTTTAGCTAGCGCACATAAGGTCAGTGCATATGCATTCATATAAAAGAACATGGTTGGTGCACATTCCTATAGTGTCCTAATAAGGTCGGTGCATTCTTTGTTTTTCTGCACATATAGTCGGTGCACATCCTGTGTGAATGCACACAAGGTCGGTGCATGTTTTGATCTTCTATACATAAGATCGGTGCAGGTTTTGCCTCGTGCATGTAAAGGTCGGTGCATATCCTTCATTAGGCAGAACAAAGTCAGTGCATACTCTTCATTAGGCAGAACAAGGTCGGTGCATACATTATGACAAGTCTTTGCATATCTGCATTGTGCATATAACAAGTCGGTGCATCCTTGCCTTGCGCAATATGAGGTCAGTGCATGTTTCACATTTAACACATGTAGGTCAGTGCATGTTTTGCATAGAACTCGCATAGGTCAGTGCATGCTTTGCATATAGCACATATAGGTCCGTGCACACCTTTGCGTGACAACACTTAAGTCAGTGCATGTTTTCAAGTTAGTGCACATGATAGATCAGGTTGTTCTTAGTTTTACCTAAGCGTGAATTCTGATCTGCCAACTGTTTGATTAATTGCTTTTTACTCTAATTGGCAGGATTAATGAAATTATCAGGTCTTTGAGATAAGCAGAACTTCAAGTGAGGCACGTGTTCCAAGTCTCTATGATTGAAGCACGTGATCCGAGGGCTCTTGCTCTTAGCCATGTGTCCTTCTCTCACCAACCAGATCTAACACGTGGTTTCCGTGAAGCGCACTACATTTGGAGTTTCTGGGCGAGAAACGTGATTTCCACGCGCCCCTCTTTCGCGAGCTTTAAATAGAAGACCCGATCGGGCTTTCAAGCGATGATGGAATTTTGAAGAAGAAATAAGAGGAAGAAGGGTGAGAGCCTATTCTGAGAAGAAAGTAGAGTATCGTAGTTTCAGTGAGAGATTAGAGAGAAAAGAGAAAGTGAGGAAAGAGAAAGAAAGAGAGCAAGCGCGTCGAGAGGAATTTGCAGATTCTGAAGATCTGTTTCCACTGTGTCCTTTGGATCAGATCCAAGGCACAACGCTCTTGCGTGAGCATTTTGATTGGCTTTTACTGTTAGCTTTCCGATGCTGAACTTCTTGGTTTCCTGTTTTCATTTTTCATACTTCTTTTAAGCTGTGTATCAACGGAGGCTAAGCTGTAAGGCCAGCGGATCAAGCTGTTAGGCAGCGGTGGCAAAGCTATATTGCCCAGCAGTCAAGCTGTTAGTCAGCGGTTAAGCAAGCTGTGAAGCTTAGCTGTTGTTGGCAAGCTATGAGGCCCAGCCGTTCAAGCTGTTTGGCAGCGGAATCTACACTCTGGTTGGAGTGTGGGGTGGATGTAGCTGTTTGGCAGCGGAATCCACACTCTGGTTGGAGTGTGGGGTGGATGTAGGTCTTGAGGACTGAACCACCTAAAAAGATATTGTGTACTATGGTTTGCTTACTAATTCGTCAGCCGTTAGATGTATGCTAGGATCGTTTCTATCTGCGGTTCTGATTGAAAGGATTTAGTGTACACGCATGCTTGATTTGGTTTCATCAACAGTATAGACTTGCTTGGAAGTCTACCTTTTGCAGTTCATCTGTTCGATTAAGTGCATCATTGGTTTTCATATTCAGCAGAGCTTAATTGCTTTTAATTTCGCATAAGTTTAAAGTCTTTAGTTTAAGATTTAAATTGATCAAGTTTTTAGAAGGGGATTCATTCACCCCCCCTCTAAATCCTTGTTGCACCATTGTCATCCTAACAAAAGAAAGAAAGGTGGACGCAGTGAAAACTCTGGGAGATAGCGGTCATGGGAAGGCCGCTAATTGACAATAGCGGTCTCCTTGTTGGCCGCAGGCAGCTAGGACTCAGAAAAACACCGGTTATGTGAGTGCTTTCTTGACAATTAGGATTTGAGGGTACAACCAGCACGGCGTCCTAGTGGAAATTCCAGGCTCGCGGAGACTTACGGAGGCCTTGAAACATGATCCCCTAGTTCGATAGAAGGAATATATGACGAAGAGGTTCACATGTCCAAGAGGTGTTCCTATCGCGTGCAAGTATAACTAATAGTCACATACCGAGATATGTGCTATGTACTTAACCAGAAAGACAATAGATGAGAGTGAAGTGCATGAAACAATGATCAACACATCACAATAAACCATGTTCTATGAGCATAGAGAAAATGATTTAAATACAAACTATAAGAGTTTTGGCATGAAATTATTATAAGATTAAAATAAGCATTGAAAACATGTAAGACATGTAATCTATCAAGGATGATGCATAATATAACCAATATCACGAATATGTAGTCAGAACTAGGAATAAAACATATTTAACTAGGCTTACCATGTATTTAATAGGGCTGATCTGTACACTGTTTAGAGTTAACAGAGTGAAGGTCACAGAAACATAGTAGCGGTTCGGACATGGCCGCTATATTTAAATAGCGGCCTATCGGGCGACCGCTATTAGGAAATAGCGGTCTTTCTTTAGACCGCCTTCTGTCTCTCAGACACAAGGTAATACCCTGTGTGGGCAGGGGCAATAGATAAATAGAAACCATGCTAAACAAGGAGATAAGACATGATAGATCATAATAAATGCATGGAGATGCATGATTTACATGAATTAAGCCAAAAATATTTACTTTTCTTATTAAAGGCATGGTTCATGCATGCAGTGATACCCTAGATGCGCAGTCAAAATAAAACATCAAATTCTCTAAGTACAGTGCATGAAATTACTAGAAACCAAAGGACTTTTGTTCCTAACAAGTTAATTTAGCTATCCATGAGATAATCTACCGTTGGGAGTGCTCCTAGAAATCGGATTTTTGACTTGAAGTCGTTGTTGGCTCCTACGCATCCTGCGTGGAACCTCCTACTTCCTGGCCTTCTAACTTTTCAACCTCTCATCCTAAGTCCATGAAATTTGGAGGATAGGTAGAAGATACAAAGGGCAACAATAAGTTCTAAAGATACAACTCGAACTAATCTCGTCTAGGGCTTCTAATTGCCTCTTCTTCCCTGGACGGTCGTACTGTTTCCTATGCAGATGGCAGTGAAATAACCACTTCTGGGGCTTCTAGATCCTTAAAGACTCGACTTCCTAGCATGAAAATTGGAGGGATGTTAAACAATATAAAGGAGAACAAAATCTTCAAAAGGCATTACCTGAGATAGTGTCTTCTTACCTTCGAAAAATGTGATCCAACATTAGGGTTCGTGCGGGTCGAAGTTGGGTCTATTTATAGGGTTTGAGTTAGGGTTACTAGATTAGGTCGAAATAGAATCATATTTTGGGCTCCAATCAATCCCTAAGAATCCTAGGCACGACTCCTTAGGAGATAACATCGATCTACGAGGATTAAGGTGGGAAAATTCTATTTTTTCCACGCTTCTTCTTCTTCCGTTTACGGAACCTAATAGCGGTCCAGTTGGGACCGTTTCTTGTAAGTGGCGGTCTGGCGATAGACCGCCATTTGGCTTTTATTCCGAATTTCTTAGATTTCCCTATTTATCTCCTATTTATTCTCTAATTGGTATATATATCTCATTTTAAATCTAAAAATAACCTCAATTACGTTTCTATAATTGGGCTAGGGCTAAGAGGCTTGGACTTGGGTCTTTTGGGCCTATTTTAGTGGGCTCGAACCTATTTTAATATTTAGGCCTTTAGATAATTATCAATTAGCCATTTATTCATTAGATAGCCCATTAAGCCTATTTATGACTTAAATATTTGTATTTAAATTCAAAAAAATTCCCAAGAAATTCCAAAAAAATTCTTATAATTTCAAAAAAAATTCCAAGGATGCTACAATCTTGGCTAATCAAATTTTGAGCGTAGAAAGAAGCTCTTTGGTCCCACCGTCCGGGCATCATTCAGGTCCCGCAGTGATTGCATCGCACTGCATTTCTCAGTTCTCACATGCTTATTGCTTCACCATCCTCCCTATATGCATTTTACTATATGTTATCTATGCTATTAGATTATATCAAGGGCCTTATGGCTTTGGAAAATCTGGAATTTGAGTTCCTCTCTATCAAAAATGATGATGATTACAGAGGAATCTTAGTCATACGTATAGGTCGTTGAGCCGTCCAAGACTAGGGACGATGGTTCCCTTTCACGAGTTGGTGTGTGGATAAACAGACTTTGGCTTAGTATCAGCTCACAAATTGGTGTCTTGACTCAGTCTGGATAGCTTAACAATATTATCCTTGATTACATTGTATTCTATTTTGTTTTAATTTTTCCTTTAAACTCAGCATGCATTCATGTAGGACTTTGAATTAACTTAGGGAAAATCATTCTAATTACCTAATTTTGAGACTCAATTGATCTTAATTTTTAAGATAGGAGATACTCCATGCCGAATTGAGTCCTCAGTTCGCCTTGTTGCCATTTTGGGTTGTTTCCTTGAAAACTCCTTTGTTTGAATTTCTATCCTCTTATTCAAATTTCTTTCTTTAGATCCACCTTGGTTGTAGCACGTCCACATTGGCTGGTAACCGCTTTCCAATGGTGAAACCTATAGGTTTGTGACCTGGGATACTTCCACCGCGCTGGAAGTTGATCGCTCTATTATTCACTCCTTCGTGCCAGCGTGCACGCTCCTTTCGTTTTCCAAAAAAATGTTGCTTTCATTGAATCTCCTCAAGATTGCTTCATCTCGAGCTTTTGATCCAATTCCTATCAGGTGATGTTAGTCGCGTGTCTCATCACACCTTGACATCTACTTTTCAGTTCGCTACACTCCATTTCACTTTGATTCCATTTCACTCAATTTCATTCCACTCCGTGTCGCTCCCTTGCAAAGTAGACGTCAAGGTGGGACAGTTGTAAACATGTCAAATTTGACATCATTTTGAGCATATCTCCTATTGCATTGTGATGTCCCGATTTGACCCTCAAATTGACTTATTTGAGTGATTTTTCCCATTTTTTTTGAATATTCAACTTTTCCCCATTTTTCCTGATTTTTCTTGGGCTTTTCTCTAATTTTTCGAAACTTTTCTGAATTAGCGACTGTCCCTTGGACGCCATTTCCTTTCCAAAAGAATCTGCGCCTTTTCGAATTGTCGCCATTTCTTCTGAGTCGACACATCGACCAGGGATGAGTCGACCTTTTGAAAATCACGTCCGAGACAGTGGACGCGTTATTATTTTCCCACCTATTTTGGCTTGAAATATTTATTGAAATAGCGTCCGTCCGGAAGGCCGCCTTTTCTTGAACGCGTCTGGAACCCTCGATGCGTCCTCTTTTATCCATTTTAATTATTGAATTAATGACTTTCCAAATGGCGCTATTTTCTTAAACGCGTCCAGACCCGAGGACGCGTTCTTGAATGGGCGACCATCATCTGGCCGCTAATTCTATTTTAGAATAACTACCAAATTCACAATTTCCTAAATCGCGTCTAACCAATTGGAAGTGATTTCCTTTTCTGATTTTTGGTAATTTCCCAATTTCCAAATATTCAAGAAACAACGTCCGTCCAGGATGTCGCCTATTCTAAAACGCGTCTAGGACCCCAAACGCATTCTTCCTTGCCTTATTTTGAGCATTTAACTCCGTCCAAAATTTGTATTAATTCCTAACTGACGACTAGCCCATGGATGCCAATTCTTTTCTAATTTTGGAAATTTCTAATCCTTCCTAAAATGCCTCAGAACTGGCGACACTTTGAACTGTCACTATTTTAATTGGCGCCCACTGTGGTGGTTGCCCATTCTTACAGAATTTTGAAGCCGAGTAGAACCTTCTTCTTTCCCCGTTTTGAGCCCCATTTCCATTTGGGAAAGAATCTTAATGGTTTCTAAGGTTGAGGAGACACATGGCCAATGAATATTCTCTTCCAAATCCTAATAAAATTGGTTTTCCTATTTTCTATTGAATTAAACTCTGAATTTCACCCCTATAAATAGGACCCCTCTCTCCCTCATGTTTAAGGCTGGATAAATTGATTAAGGGGAGGTGCTGCCGGATTAAGGAGCCAAAGGAGGAGTCTCCCACGTGCTTGATGCTACATCTCTTGGAGCGTCTTTCTCCCTTGGAGATCTTTGAAGCCTAATTGGAGAAATCACTAAGCTTTCCTTCCCCTTTCTTTTATTATTCCTTTAGTTAATTTGCATTGCATGCATCACACTTCCTCCCTCCATTTATTTTCATCATCTCAACCACGTTGAGAGTCTCCATTGTGCAACACTTTCACCCTTCATATCATTCATCATGTCCTTCCTACCCTTTGCATAGGAGTTTAAAGCCAAAACACCAACAATGTGTGTTCTTATATATGGTTTCATTGTTTATTTCTATTATGAGCTTGATGCTACACTCACCTTGGTTCTAATCCATATCTTTTTATTGGTGTTTATTGTTATTTTTGCAAGGGTAATCAAGTCAAGAGAAACTCTATTCATCGGTCGGCCGATAGGAAGAGAAGGTGCACACTCACATCTCCCACGCTTAAAAGGTATTTATTCGCGATCCCTCCTTGTTCTTTTATTGTTATTATCATTTGAGGCCCACGTGTCTCTGGCGATCACCCTCCTATTAGCATCCACGCATGCTCCCTATTTATTCCTCTTTCCCCTTTCTTTTCCCCTCATATTAATTCTTTATTTTCCTTTAGTGGATTTTCCATAGATCTACACTGATGAAGTTGTTGTCTCTTCAACGGCCGCTGATATCCATGGAGGCACGGGCCAGTAGTCTTCTCCTCCTACTGTGCTTGTTGCTCCCCGCCTATCTTTTGCTCAAGCTGTGCGTCGGGCAGTCAAATCTTCAGATCGGGGTGCTCCCAGCACCTTCGACCCTCATGCTCAACCAATTGCGGATGTTGCAGATGGATCTCATCCTTCCCCTTCGATCAACTTCCCTTTCCCATGCCAGGTCTTATCTCTCCCTGGGATGGAATCGGTCTCCCATGTGAAGGATCTTCTTGATGCTCACGTCAACTTTATAGGTAAGGGCCCTCCGGCCCCTGTGGCAGCCTCCGGTGTCACTACCCGCAGTGGTCTACGCTGGAGCACTTCGGCAAGCCTCACCGACCTGCACCACCAATGACGAGTACTCTATTGCTTGGTCTCGCTCGACCTTGTGCTTGGCAGCCGTCTCATCCCAGTGGCGGCCCCTGTTAGGTTCTTATGGCTATTTTTGTCATCTCCTTTTGTTGGGCTTCTTGGGCTGAGCTTCCCACTATTATTTATGGCCCCTCTCGTCTTTATAAGTTTGGGTGCCCTCTCTCGCCATAGCCACGTATTGTACTCCTTCTTTATGTTATATTTCAATGAATATAACCCTGTCTGGCGGTTGGGGGTGGAGCGCACCTTCCCTTCTTTGAAGGGGTGATCGCTCTCCCTCGTCTTGCCTTGTAGGTATTGGCCAGATTAAAAAAAAAAGTGCTCATAGAGAGAGAGAGGCCACCGCCCACAGCTTCAAGCACTCCTCAGGCCTTTCGAGCACCCCCTATGCTCTCCGAGCACTCCGGGAGCTCTCCTGCACATAGGCTTGTCCACTCCATTCTTAAGCTTTCTCTCTTCTTTCGCTTCCTAATATATAAGTCCTCTCTAAAGTGTGTTCCTGACTTAAGCATCGAAGGGTTGTCCCCTAGAGTAACAGCCACGGCTCCTTCTGACGTCGTCTCTCTAATGTTCGTAGGCTTTCACAGGTGACTGGTTGATCTTCCACAATAAACAAATCTTAAAAGTGTGGTACGTGGACTAGGAACCACTTTCCTACCTCTACAAGTAAATTTATTGAGTTTTAGAAGATAGTTTTTTTCATCTTATAAAGTTTATTTTCTAGTAACGCATATATAGATATAGAATGGGGCCATGACAACCCCATTTGCATGTGTGCGCATGAGATCTCCCTTCGTAGTTTAGGTATAAGGGCATGTTTGGTCAAGTTCTTTGAAGTATATAGGGGAATGTTGCAAGAAAGTCTGAGTCCCTAGTGAATGTGCAGTTCACGTGTGAGCTTGTAATTCTTCTAGTTTAACAAAAAATATAGTTGTCTCTTGTATGTGAAGGCCCCCCTACCTTCAAAAGATTGAAGAGGTGGTATGCCCAAGTTGTGACTCATCAAAATACACTCCTCCCCTTTGCATGGGGGATGTTGTGAGTTCAAATCTTGCAAGCACCAATAGGAGCTACAAAATTTTCCATCTCTACTCTTAACTTACCTATCAAAAAAAAATAAGGATGCAACCCGATTGTGCTTACATTACATGGTTGGAAACTGATTTATGATAAAATCACTATACGCCACTGTACTCAAAGTTTGTAAAGACTTGAGGCGATCGTGAGGTGCTTCGCCAAAGTCTCATGAGACGTAAGCTTTAAAACCCAATGAGGTGTAAACCTCAATAAATATGAAAAAATAATTAAAAATGAAAATAAAATATATGTATTTAAAAATATTATCTTACCTTAATGATAGAGGGTGTAGTGTGTAAGCGTGTGTGTATTGTAGAGATAGACGTTGCATATTGCTATTCCCTCCATAATCTTGTTTCTTTAATCATTGTTCTGATAATTGGTTTTTTTACATGTGTAGGAACAAGGGTAGCTTATCTAAGGCAAAGGCGATGAATGTTTCATATTTGAATCTTTAAAACAGGATGTGCATCTGAATGTTCTAGAGCTAAATGTGTAAAATTGTGAATTATATAGATGTTGTACTCAATTTTAAGATTTTCAAATCTCTCTATGGCCAATTTCTTCTTTTCATGGTGCAATCTCAAATATCCCTTCATTTCTTCCTCAACTTCTATCGACACTTTAACATTCTTATGGGTTTTAGCTAAATGGTCCTTCAACCTCTTTACCCCATCAGTAATTTTTTTCACACAAAATTTACATTTCAAGTAAACATATTTTTTGACTTTTGGAACTTCAACTTGCTCTCCATATTTCCACGTTGGGCCAGTCCTATTTCCTAATTATTTTTCCTTTCTTGTGACATTCATCAACAAGATCACCTCCTGGCATTTCTAAAAATGAAAAACTATATGATTTACACAGAAATAAATCTTGTAAATAAATAAAACCTGAAAGGAAACTCGTAATCCAAAACTGAAACAAAAACTCCTTAGTCTGACAGATTTCAAAAAATTGAATACATGTTTTCTTTCTTGGCACCTGTAAACAGTTTGATTGTGAGTGGGGGAAGGATAAAAAATAGAAGAACATTAGCACATACCTGCAGCCATAGGTGCCGTACAGGGCCACTAGTGGTGGTCGTCAGTTGCTCACTGGAGTCACTACTTGTTGTAGAGGCCAAAGAGCCAAAGACGTCACCACTCACTGCTCACTACTAGTTTGGATGATGCTAGTGGAGAGGATGCTAGAGTGCTAGCTGCTGGAGACACCACTCACTGAGATGAGGAGGAGGAGGAGAAGAAGAAGAAGCGGGAGGACACCAAGATTCTACAGAAGGAAGGAGAAAAACAAAATAGAGTGCCGTTACTATTTACCTATAGCTGTAGGCCAGGCTTGTAGGTGATGTGCCAGAGTCACTATCATCGCGGTGGTGGTCGTCAGATGCTTGTTGGAGTTGTTGCTTGAGGATGCACTTAGGTGACACGCTGGACTATAGGTGATGCGCTGCTCGTAGGTGACGTGCTGGATAGAGGTGGTGGTGGTCACTGGCCCGTAGGTGACACATTGGACTACCAATGGTTGTCGCCAGCTGTTCGTTGGCGTTGCTGCTCGAGGAGGCTGGCCAGGAGTTTCTTACCATCGTTTCTCCCCCCATACTGCTGCATGCAACGGTGACCCTGTGAGAGGATTCTGCGAGCCTGTGAAGGAGTAGAGAAGGCCCTCTTCGTGTTCTCCCTTGGGCCGCCTAAAGAGCTGAGAGCCTGGGACCCAGCCTTAGTTAAAGTGTTAATTGTTAAACCCTATTTTTTTAATACAAGAGATTGAATCCCCACCATTCATTTAAACCTACCTAATGTGTACACCTCGCCACTGTTGGAGTTAGATGGAAGGCTCTTTCACCACAGAATGTGGATCTAGAGGGGGGGTGAATAGATCAACAGGCTAATTAAAAATTATGCCTAGATTCAAATGCGGAATTAAAAGAACACTGGACAACCACAGTCAAAGCACCGAATGATGGAAGCAAGATCTGCTAAACAGACAAGCAAACACACGAGAGGCACAAAGACTTTTAGGTGGTTCGGTCAATCCGACCTACGTCCACCCCACATTCAACTCGAATGTGGATTACTGTTGATACACAGCTTCAATCTGCTGGGCACTACAGCTTGCCAACAACGGCTGGGGCTTACAGCTTATCCCAACCAGAGGAACACCCTCTGCAACAGCTGAGCTTCACAGCTTGCTCTGCTGGGCACTACAGCTTAGCCGACCAGAGGTAACACCTCTGCACACCGCTGCCTCACAGCTTGACACCGCTGACTAACAGCTTGATCGAACAAGAGTTTTCAAAGGAAAAATAACAAGACTGAAAAGCAAGAAAAACACAATCGAATGGAAGAAAGTCAAAACGACTGTAGCTCAAAGTGAGCAATATCAGCTCTGGTATCTGGACCAAGATGCTGATTCACAAGCTCTCATATCACTCTCTCAACTCATTTCTTGTCACTTTCTTCTTCTCTCCTTTTCTTCTCTTTTGATCTCGATGGCTCTCTGCTGTCTCAGGTTTTTCTCACTGTATAGACTTGCCACACTTCAATCAACCTTCAATAGAAGATGACGACTTCTATACATACAGCAACATATTGGATAAGGGCGCGTGGCTTCCACGTTTTCCCGCCCAAGGAATTCGCCAGATCCGAGGTGCTTTCATCCACGTGGCAGCATCTGGTCACCTCGTCCTCCTGGGATCACGAGCCATGTCAGCAATCTCAGTAGCAAATCCCTGTCAGAAAGAGTATCGGATTATCAGGTTAAGTGAAGAACTCTGTACAGACTTATAAGATGAACTGCATTGTATAAACTTCACTGTATGGACTTGTGAACTCGAATGCAGTGTACAGACTCTGCCCAATGTATAGACTTCATCTATGTGAAGCTATGCGATGTACAGACTTCATATGTGAAGCAGCTACTGTACAGACTTAAGCAATATGAAGACTTGACAGACAACTGACGATGTATGGATTTCGAGTGTGAAGACGTTGTGAATGCAAATACAATGTACAGACTTCACATATGCATGAGACTCTAAGAGAAATGGGCGCTGTATAAACTTCACCAGACTTCACTCGATGTACAGACTTCACGAACGATGCATGCAATGCATTGAAGGATGTACAGACTTCCTGAAGTGTGAAGGAGTTGAGTGTATAGACTTCATCATGTGAAGACTTGAACAAGGCATGTATAGACTTTACGTCGTGAAGCAATGTATATACTTAGCTGAAGAAACTCTGTACAGGCTTGACCAAGGCAAGGCAATCGAGTGTATAGACATCCACAATGTACAGACTTGCCAAGCGAAGGGGCTGTACAGACTTAATGAATGATGCAAGGCAAACGAATGTATAGACATTCAATGTATGGACTTGCCAAAAGAAACTCTGTACAGACTTGGTCACAAGCTGAACAGTCGGTTGTATAGACTTGCACAAACCAAAGTCTGTACATACTTGAAATGAAAACCAATGTATAGACTTTCAAAGCTGAACGTAGGTAAAGAACCCAATGTGCAGACTTAGAATTGCAACGTAGGAACAGATGCCAATGTACAGACTTTGGCAAGCAACGATGTACAGACTTGGCCAAACATTCCGATGTATAGACTTGAGGCATGGAGGCCAATGTACAGACTTGGAAAGCTAAGGCCAATGTACAGACTTCACCTCGTGCAAGCTATAGAGAATGAATGTATAGACTTCATAAAACGCTAGACACTGAATGCTGTACAGACTTGAGCAATGTATAGACTTCATGAAACGCTAGACACTGAATGCTGTATAGACTTGAGCAATGTATAGACTTAGCTTCGTGCATGCTACAGTCCAATGTATGGACTTTGAACTTGATGCAACATGAACAGTGAATGAATGTGTAGACTATGAACACTTTGAACTCTCTGAACTCTGTACAGACATTGCAATCGACAGGCAATGTATAGACTTGCAAGCCTGAAGGCCAATGTATGGACTTGCACAGTAGCCCAATGTATGGACTTGACAGGGCTGAATGAGTGAATGAGCAAGCCACAATGTGCATACTTCACGATGTATGGACTTGAGTGAGCGTGCAAGCCAACAGCCAATGTACATACTTCCTCGTGCAGGCAATGCAGCAATGCATATACTATGAACTTGAACGTGCAGTGTATAGACTATGCTATGCAGTGCATAGGCTATGCTAATCTGAGGAGTCGACCCATGTGAATAAGGGGGTCGACCCACAACTGTCCAGACTACACAATGAAATGTATGGACTCTATGTTCATGCTGCAATGCAATGTAGACCTGTGGGTGTGTGCATGACAGTATAGACTCTGACTGCATTATGTACACAGACAACCTGATAAAAATAATTTCATCAAAATAAGAACAGTTGCCAATCAATCAAAACAAGCTGTTGCCAATGAAGTAAAACTTATTTTCAACATCATCAACACAGAGGGGTCACAACAATCTCCCCCTTTTTGATGATGGCAACACCATATTATATAGAATAGCAACATCCTGTCAAACAGATGTATTTTTGATGAAGGACATGATTCGTTATTCAGATTGTCATGCAGATGCTATGAATGACATGCTGTGACATGAACACAACTCTCTGCTCACAAGATCTCCCCCTTTGCCATAGACATGATGCATACACTTCCCTTGAATGAATTCATCAAGTAAACAATATATTCTCCCCCTTTGCCATCAACAAAGAGAAAAAAAATACAAGGGAAGGAACAAGAAGAGTCAACTGACTGGCATTCTTAGCAAGTAGTTCAGAAATTAAGCAGCTAAAGCACAGAACCTTCAGTCATATGAATTTAGAAACTGCTTAGAAAGTGAGGTTCTGGTTTAAAGGTTATAAAAATGAGAGTTCATGCACTACATTCATTGGATAGGGTAGATGTGCATGATAAAATAATAAACCAGAATCACATTTGCATGAGAGAGTCAGTTTCAAAAATATCTTACTGTCATATACTCAACAAAAATAATTGAGAGATACCAAGTCATGTATTGAAACTAAACAAATTGACATTCATAAAATTACTTTTGAAGGAACATCATTTATCAATATGAGTTCATTTTGGGCAGTCAGGTACCATTTGTCTTTTTGCTTAAGGGTATACATTTATCAGACACCAATACCCCTAGATACTCAACATGATGGACCATTCTGCTATGATCAAACTCAATATAAGTGATTTACATCTTTTTGTGTGAGGTTACACGTGTATCAGACGCCAGTTACCCCCAGGTACTCAATGAAACCACCCTACTGTTTTGATCATTTTATACAGAGATAGCTGATACACCTCATGACTTGAGTATTGTCCACTTCTTTGATGGATCACTCAGTTTCTTAGTGATTTACCAGTCTTTGCTCTGCCAATATTATTTTTCAATTTATTTTCAATGTTTTTCAATATCTTTCTTAGCTGTCCTTTATTTGTTTCAGAATGACTTGTTTAAGGACAATACACATACTTAGTTTCTCTAACATGATTTCAGATGATTTTTGAGATTTAAGATATAATTAACTTTGTCTGACATGAAATAAGATGAGGGTTGAGTGCTTTATCAATTTTCAGCATCCTTATTTACTGATTGTAGTCTTTCAACTCTAAAGATTATAAAATTTAAACCATTAAGTCAGTCTTTAAGTAATTAAAGTTCTTATGAGGGAAGAGGTCTGTTTTCTATAATATTAGAACTGATTAAAAGATTGCCAAACTGTCAGACTCAATCATTCATAGTCAAAGGATGAATAGACAGAGTCCACGCTGGGAGTTCAAGGCGTCCACGCATCAGTTGAAGAGGCAACAATATAAAACACCGAGATAATGTCAGTGCGTCGACTCCACACTATTGCAGCGTCAACTCATCAGAATACGAAGCAGAGACATTCACAGATCTAGTTCATTGCGTCAACGCCACAGTATAGCAGCGTCGACATAGCTGTTCACCCTGAAATTCTGACAAGACTCCCTCTGTCTATATGCATGCAGTTTTAGCAAAAGATGACTGATCAAATGATTTTTGAAGTTCATGCTTATTCAGACTGCATTATCATGCAATATGACCACCATGGTTATGCAGAGAAATGCAGTGCAAAACAGTTCTAAATGCATGTGATTTTAGACACATTCATGACTAAATGATATGCAGTGATGATCATGAGAAAACAATATGAGTGTCATGCATGATCATGAGTCTGTTGCACCAATCAACCTTCACAGAGTTTTATACAAGCTATTAGATGCAAGTCCAAATCAGAAATTTTATTCATCATGCTGAAACTTACACAAGCCAAGTTCTCTTCTAAGAAATTTAAACTTTTCATTTCCAAGCGGCTTAGTAAAGATATCAGCAATTTGTTTGTCTGTTTCAATGAAATTCAGTTCGATTTCCTTCTTATTCACAGCATCTCTAAGAAAATGGTGTTTTATCTCTATGTGTTTAGTCCTAGAATGATGAACATGATTTTTAGCAAGGCATATGGCACTAGTATTATCACATAAAATTAGAATACATTCCAGTTTTATCTGATAATCATCTAGTTGGTGCTTGATCCATAGTACTTGGGCAGCACAATTACCAGCAGCAACATATTCAGCCTCAGCTGTAGACAAGGCTACAATGTGTTGCTTCTTAGATGCCCAAGATACTAGACAGCCACCAAGGAATTGACAATAGCCACTAGTACTTTTTCTATCTACTCGACACCCAGCATAATCAGCATCAGTGTAAGCTAGAAGCTCTAACTCACACCTAGCAGGATACCATAATCCTAGCTCTTGGGTGCCTAGCAGATATCTAAAAATCCTTTTTACTGCTTTAAGATGAGTTTCTTTAGGATTGGCCTGAAACCTAGCACATAACCCTACAGCAAATTGAATATCAGGCCTAGATGCTGTTAAGTAGAGAAGGGATCCGATCATACCTCTGTATAGCTTTTGATCAACAGGTTTACCTTTAGTGTCTTCATCCAAGCTTGTAGAGGTACCCATTGGAGCAACTATCTCATTGAGGTTGTCCATCTTGTATTTCTTGAGTAGATCCCTTATGTACTTGGACTGAGTGATAAACATTCCATCCTTTGTTTGTGTAACCTGCAGTCCAAGAAACAATTTGAGCTCACCCATTGAACTCATTTCAAACTCATTAGTCATTGTTTTAGAAAATTTCTCACACAATTTGGGGTTAGTTGACCCAAAAATAATGTCATCCACATAAATTTGTACAATAAGAATGTCAGAATGACTCACCTTTGTAAACAAGGTTTGATCAACTACTCCTCTAGTGAAATTTTGATCAGTAAGGAACTTGTTCAACCTGTCATACCAAGCTCTGGGAGCTTGCTTAAGACCATAGAGAGCTTTATTTAATTTGTAAACATGATTAGGGAAATCTAGACATTCAAACCCAGGGGGCTATCTTACATAGACCTCCTCACTAATTTCCCCATTCAAGAATGCAGATTTTACATCCATCTGCTGGAGGATTATTCCTAGGGAGCATGCATAAGCCAATAAACTCCTAACAGCTTCTAATCTGGCTACAGGGGCGAATGACTCTTCAAAGTCAATACCAAACTCCTGGTTATACCCCTGAGCAACAAGTCTGGCTTTATTTTTAACAATATTCCCTAATTCATCAGATTTATTCCTGAATACCCACTTAGTCCCTATGACTGTTCCATGATCAGGAGGTGGGACCAAGTGCCACACCTTGTTCCTGTCGAACTGGTTAAGCTCCTCATGCATGGCATTAGTCCAATGCACATCCTTGAGGGCACAGTCAATGGACTTGGGTTCAATTTGAGAGACAAGAGCATATGTATTTAATTCATCCTAAATTCTAAAGTGACCTCTAGTCCTAGGGGGATCATTCAGATTGCCAATGACATTATTCACAGGGTGATCTTTAAGATATCTGATATTAACAATCTGAGTTTCAGGAATTTCACTTACCTCCCCCTGAACTTCAGATTCTTCTTCATTCTGCTCTTCTTTTTCTTCCTCACTATCAGACTGGTCTCCAAGAGTTATCATCTTTTAAAACGTTCCCATCTTCATTCCTGCAATGACCATGGTTAGTTTCCATCAAGGATTCATCAAAGATAATGTGTGGAGATTCTTCAACAATTTTTGAGTTTAAATTGAACACTCTATAAGCCCGAGTGTTTTCAGAATAACCGAGGAAGATTCCTGGTTCACCTTTTGGCTCAAATTTATCAAGGTCCCTCTTGTCATTTATATGTATAAAACATTTACAACCAAAGACCTTGAAGTGGGCTATTGAAGGTTTCTTACCTCTCAAAATCTCATAAGGGGTTTTCTGGGTGGAAGGTCTTACCATTGCCCTGTTAATTACATAACAGGCTGTGTTGACTGCTTCAGCCCAGAATTTTCTTGGCAGTTGACCTTCAACTAAGAGAGTTCGGCCCATCTCCACTAGAGTTTTGTTTCTCCTCTCAACAACACCATTCTGCTCAGGTGTCCTAGGTGAGGAGAACTTATGATGAATCCCATTTGACCTGCAAAATTCTTCAAAGTGTGAGTTTCAAACTCACCTCCATGATCAGTCAAAATATTTTTAATTTTTTGATTTATTCTTATACAGAACTCCTGAAATTCTGAGAATGTATCATTCTTATGTGAGAGAAAAAATACCCAAGTATACCTAGAAAAATCATCTACTAAGACAAACCCATACCTCTTCCCTGATAAACTGACAGACCTGGTTGGCCCAAATAGGTCCATGTGTATCAGTTCATAAGGTTTAGTGGATAGGTTTTCTGTCCTAGATTTGAATGATTTTCTAGTCAACTTGGACTGAATGCATGCATTACAAAATTTATTTTCCTTTTTAAAAGAGACTTCAGGGAGTCCTCTAACCATGCTATGCTTGTTTAGTTTATGCAAAATAGTATAACTCGCATGGCCTAACCTACGATGCCATAAAAATGCTAAATCTTCTCTACTGGCAGTAAGACATAGGTTAGAATGCTGAATATCATCTAAATCTATCATGTATGTGTTATTTATTCTTTTTCCAGAAAATTTGACAATATCGGAATCAGGTTCAAAAACCTTACAGCATTGAGAATCAAATAAAACTTTATGTTCCTTATCACACAACTGGCTAATACTGAGTAAATTATAAGCAAACCCTTCAACCAGTAAAACATCATCAATGCAGCAGGTAGAACACTTACCTACCTTACCTGATCCAATGATCCTACCCTTTGTGTTGCTTCCAAAGGTGACAAGGCCTCCTAGCTTTTCAGTCAGCATGCAGAACTTGGCCTTATCTCTTGTCATATGCCTGGAGCAGCCACTGTCCAAGTACCACAAGTTGCTCTTGGCTGCCAGGCATACCTGCACACACAATTAGGGCAAAGAGTTTGGAACCCAAGACTGATTGGGCTCCAATGCAGATGAAGTGCAAGTAAAGAAAGAAAGCATGGCTTTAGGAATCCACATTTGTTTAAAAAAACTTTGTTTAGTTGATTTTGCAGATTTCCTTTTGTCATTTCTTCTCTTATTTTTGTTGTTCTTCCTTTTATTTGCACCAATAAAGTTATTCACATAATTGTTGTTATTGTGCCAATGCTTCAGCCAAGTAGCATTCATAAAGTTTTGATCAGGGTAATATTTGGGTTGGCTGTAAGATTGGAAGTTCCTGGTTGTTCGACTACCATACCCATTACCCCAATTTCTGACATAGGGTCTGTAAAATTGTGTAGGTTGTTGAACATACCCTGTATGCATCCCTTGAGTTCTAGTCCACCCAAACCCATTAGGATAGATTGACTGTGTGGGGTAGTAGGACTGGACTCTAGGTGGATTGAATTTGTTGGGCTGACTCCTGAAAGCATTTTGTCTTCCCTGCACTCTTGACCCTGCTGACATGTTCATAGGTTTTTGTTGGGTCTTTTTCTGTGATGGTGGTGGTGAAGACTGTTTGGCATTGACATGGGGTTTATTTACCTGAGCAGGCTGACCCTTAGCCTTGGGTTGAGCACTAGAGCTAGGTTTGGAAGTGCCAATTCTACTAGGCTCACCAACTTTCTGTTTACCCTTCTCCTCTGCATTGGGCTTTTTCAGATTCACATTAGTGTTCACAGCATTATTAGAATTCATGTTAATCAGAGGTCCTCTCTCCTTTTATGCAACGAAGGAAATAGTTTTCATTCCAAAGCTCTTAGTTGCACTAGAGTTAAATCGTAGGCCCTCTCTCCTGAAATTAACCTTCGACCCCAATAGAGCATTTAAATTTTCAGATCCTTGGGTCATTTTCTCAATGGTTTTCAGCTTATCCTCATTGTCTTTCTGAATTTCATCAATAGACTTTTTCAATTCATTATTTACATTGAGGACAGCTTCATATTTTTCAGAGGTAATTTTTATCTCACTTTCATAATTCTGAATTTTCAATTTCCATGCATCAATTTCATTGTCTAATCTCACATTTTCTTCCTTAGAGATTTTCAGTTCTTTCTTGATTTCTTCAAATTCAGAACATGCGAGTTTCAGCTTACTGTTCTCATTCTCTAAGCATGCAATTTTATCAGACAATGAAGTATCATTTTGCATGATGTTAATTTTTTTTCGTAGATGCCTATTTTCTTTTCTGACATCATCTACTCTATCAGCAAGTTCATTATAAGCATCCATCCAATTAGCAATAGTAAAGTTTTCAAAACGAGAGGATACCTCATCAGATTCTTCCTCTCTATCTTCTAAGCTGGTTGCCATGAGACAGATTGGCTTCTCAGCTTCAACTTCACTGTCCGAAGTGTTGCTCAAGGATCCCTCGTCCTCATCACTCCAGGTACTCACCATAGCTTTCCCTCTTGTGTTCTTTTTCTTGGGCTTGTCCTTGAGGTTCTGATTTGTCGAACATTCAGCTTTAAAGTGACCAGCCTTCCTGCATTGATAGCAAACATTAGTCTCAGCTTTCTTTACAGGGTTTGATTTGTACCTTGTGTCTCGGCGGCCACCACTGGGATTTCTTCTGCTGAATCTTCTTCCTTCTTTCTTGAGAAAACGTCGGAATTCCCTAGTAATCATAGCCATATCATCATTTGCCATTTCTTCTTCAGACAAGCTCTCTTCAGTTGATGATCCGTTGGGGCTGGATCGACTGGATTTGCTAGCACCAGCCTTCAGAGCTATTGGCTTCCTCTTTCTATCAGCCTCCTCTATCTTCGGCAGATTCATCTCATATGCCATTAGAGATCCGATAAGCTCATTTGCCCTTGTATTGTGCAGATCTCTTGACTCTTCCATAACGGTGGCCTTCGTGTGCCAAATTGGAGTCAAGGATCGCAAAATCTTATTGACTATATCATACTCAGAGTACTTCTTCCTGAAACCTCTGAGACCATTTGTGATAATAGTCAACCGAGCATACATTTCTTTGATTGTCTCATTAGGCTTCATCTTGAAACCCTCGTATTCTGAAACCAGTAGATTAGTCTTGGTCTCTCTGACTTGTGAAGTCCCCTCGTAGATGACTTCAAGTGCATCCCACATTTCCTTCGCTGAGGAGCAGGCAGATATTCGTGAGAACTCGGTGGGATGCAGAGAACACTGGATTGCATTGATTGCACTCCAGTTGAGCGTGGACCTTCTAATTTCCTCCTTGGTCCATACATCTTCATTAGGGGACAGCTCGAAAGGTCCCTTGCTAACCACCTTCTAGATTTCATAGTCTTTAGCCCTCAAGAATACCTGCATACGGTGCTTCCAGTATGCGTAGTTGGTTCCATCGAAGTACGGGGGCTTGGATGTGGAGTGTCCTTCAGCTATCATCCCTCTTCCGTCCATCTGTGCTTATCCTCTTCGGGCGGTAAGTCCCTGTAGAAGAGTCTAGCTCTGATACCAATTGTTGGAGTTAGATGGAAGGCTCTTTCACCACAGAATGTGGATCTAGAGGGGGGGTGAATAGATCAACATTCTGTGGTGAAAGAGCCTTCCATCTAACTCCAACAATTGGTATCAGAGCTAGACTCTTCTACAGGGACTTACCACCCGAAGAGGATAAGCACACATGGATGGAAGAGGGATGATAGCTGAAGGACACTCCACATCCAAGCCCCCGTACTTCGATGGAACCAACTACGCATACTGGAAGCACCGTATGCAGGTATTCTTGAGTGCTAAAGACTATGAAATCTGGAAGGTGGTTAGCAAGGGACCTTTCAAGCTGTCCCCTAATGAAGATGTATGGACCAAAGAGGAAATTAGAAGGTCCACGCTCAACTGGAGTGCAATCAATGCAATCCAGTGTTCTCTGCATCCCACCGAGTTCTCACGAATATCTGCCTGCTCCTCAGCGAAGGAAATGTGGGATGCACTTGAAGTCATCTACCAGTTTATAGGATCAAGCCCCTACCGTTGCGCTAAAAGCTCGAGCTGGTAGCGAAGGCGGAACCTTATTTCCTTATGGCAGCGCAGAACCCCATACTATCGTGCTGTGGGTGGACATGAGGGGCTTCGCACATGGATCCCATAATCCATGCGGCGGGTTGGGCTGTCAAGCGCTGATGCACCACGTGGGTCCCATACCCCACGTGGAGCAACAAATCACAAGGGAGACGCTAGAAAATCCAACAATCTCCCCCCCAGTGACACCCGGGGGATTTGAACCCGCGACCTCGCTCTGATACCAGTTTATAGGAGTTAGATGGAAGGCTCTTTCACCACAGAATGTGGATCTAGAGGGGGGGTGAATAGATCAACAGGCTAATTAAAAATTATGCCTAAATTCAAATGCGGAATTAAAAGAACACTATGTTCATGCTGCAATGCAATGTAGACCTGTGGGTGTGTGCACGACAGTATAGACTCTGACTGCATTATGTACACAGACAACCTGATAAAAACAATTTCATCAAAATAAGAACAGTTACCAATCAATCAAAACAAGCTGTTGCCAATGAAGTAAAACTTATTGTCAACATCATCAACACAGAGGGGTCACAACAGCCACTGCCCCACAGCCTCACTGCCTCACATCGCCTTCTCAAATAAAAAGTGTAAGGCTCAATTTTTCTATTAGAGGTGCATTCACTGAGGCTTTTTTTTGGTGCCTCGCCTTAACGCGTACACCTTAAAGCCTCAAGGCTGTGCCTTTTTAAACCATGACTGTAATATCAAAAAGTCATATGAAAATTTCCTTTACAATGGTATTGAGTAGTTCAACTAGAAGGGTGTTTTGCCCTAAACCATGTTGTAGTAGTGTAGAACTCACAAGCACTAGCTTCTCTGACCGTTAGATGGCCAGGGATTTTGTCGCAAGGAATGGTGATATCTCGCCTTAATCAGACCTAGACAACTAGGGATGTTTTTTTCCCTTTTATTCTGAAGGAGGAGAATAATACAGAGGTGCCCAGGTAACTAGGCTTATAGATCCTGACAAAGGGGGGAGAGACTCACGTATAGAGCCTGAGAAAGGGAAAGAGGAGTGGCCTTCAAGGACACTGCCAGAGCACCACACTTCCGGGTAGAGGGTGTAACGACTCGAGATCCGGATACCGGGAAGAACCCGATACCATTCAAATCCTGGCCCGCCGCCCACGAGTCCGAAGACTCAGAAGGGCTAGAAGGATTGGTGTGGTGTACACAAAAATAGGAAATAAAGCAGGACATTAGATATAATAACAGAATTAAATAAACTAACTACAACATAGTCCAGTCCAACAGAAAGTACAGTCCAAGGTAGGAAACGTACCCAACACCGAGTGAACACTCGGCCCGGTGAGCTGGGAAGTAAGAACCTCCGTGCAGCACCCTCAAATCTCGAGGAAGAATTGCCGCACTTGAAAAGTAGGGGTGAGCCTCCTGTCACTAGCTCAGTAGGGTTCTCGCGGAACCCCAACCGTAAATAATGGTGGCACGGAAAACAGCAACAGCAAGAATAACAGTAACAGCAGGAATAGTAAACACGGTGGCCGATAAAAACTCGGCGCTATAACTACTCCTACTATACCAGAAAATACGTCCCGATCTCCTAGTCGAGGACCACCAGACTATGAACCACCCTAGCCACGCTACGGGGGAAAATGACCACGTAGTCGGGTACTCAACGCTATCTAGGGGAAAGCCCTCGGCGATGCTCACCGGAACCCCTAGACCTCGGCATCGGGGAAACACCTGAAACTCCACGTAAAACCATGTCTCGCAGATGTGAAGCGGAACTAGACTCATGAGAAAACTCACGTCACGTGACGGGAGTACCAGCCCACCAGAAGCAAGGCCGGATGCGTCCACTGACGACTTAGTCCGCAGCCTCAGGTGTCTCACTGCGACGCCCCAGGTGGAGACAGAGACATCGTACAGTAATCAGGAACACAAAACAAGGACTAGCTGGGGTCGGGCTCGTCAGCGTAGGTCCGACGCTCCCAGCCACGTGTGCACATACAGACCATGTGCCCTAGGTCTGACCCTCTAGTTGGTTCTTCCCCCGAAGCGCGGACTCAACTGCGCGTGGGGGCCCTATGTTAACTAGCCTAAAAACTATCTCTCTCGGGTAACGCTCTCCACCACTCCTAAGTGGGTTCATACACGCGTACGTAGGAAAGCTACAACTAGTGGGGGCTCACTAAATGTGAACACGGAAAGTCATGCACCCACCCATCGTGAGTAACACGAAGTAACAGGTGGCACGACGTCACCAGACTTTGGACAGCCCACTAGACCTACTAAATCCGACGGTCCTTGAGTCACAAGACTCGGGGTTAAGACCATCATACATAATGGCACAACGCCGTTAATCTAGCTTAATCCCTAGGTCTAAAACCTCGGCATGAAGACTCATGAGGCAGTTCATAACTACCGAGACCATTCCCTCAAAAAGGGAACTCAAGAGACCTCCAGCCCCAGGCTGGGTGACTGGACTCACAGTCCGAGGGCCTAACTCACGGCCCACATGGAAAACACTTCCTACAAAACCATTGACGTTCGGGAGCAACCCTCCACACTCATGCCGACTCACGGCGATGCTATCTAGCAAATACACGGAAGCCCGGAACATGCACAGGGTCACCCGAACCCTCAAGAACATGAGCATGCTAATCGAAGTAACACGGTACCTCCGGACACCCAAACACATGGTCACGGAACCCACGGGGTGTCCGGGATACACACGGGCCGAGGGGAGCACGTCTGGCTGCTCTCCCCCACTCTGGCCCATAAAACAAGTCACCTTCATTAACGCGCACACAACTCAGGGCCCGTTAATTAACGCGGCGCAAGACTCGAGCGGGTTCTTAATGAACGCGGTGGAAACAACATCCGCGACCCACAGTGAACGCGCCTGATACCCCAAGTGTGACACGGCGATGACCGTTGACGCGCCTGGTCTCCTGAGTGCGTTGACCATTAGACACGGTAGAAACACTGGGCGTGTTACTCGATGAACGCGACCGACATGGTGAGCGTGACCTGGTCGTGCCTGGTCAATAGCTCGTGACCCTAACTGCCCTACTGTTCATCTCCCTCGATGAACGCGGACTCGCGACACGTCACCTTCTCAGAAGAACGTGACCCCTACGTCGAGCGCGTTCTCGACCCGAACCAAAAACGACAGAAATCATGGGAAATTCCACGCCCCATTCACACCCGTGTGAAGGGGAAAACAAGGTAAAATCATTCCCCAACCTCTCTAGCACCGAGAGGACCCATTCAAACCCCAAAACCTCATCGAATTGTAAAAACCGGTGTAAGTGCCGGAAGGTGGCATCGTCGCGTGCGACGGGCGCGTGTGTCCTCCCGAACTTGTGCTGCTGCTACCTACAGTGCACAGGTTAGAAAGATAGAAATAGGTGTGATCGCCAGAAACCTATACCTGGGGCTCACAGGGGTAGGATGATCATGAACGCCTTAGATGTGGGAGACGGTGGGTTCTTCTGTCCTCATTCTTGGCCGGCCAAGAACAAGGAGCCCTGCGAGTCGATGATGAAGTTCCTGCAAAACAACCAGCAAATAGAAGAGACCATTAGACTATGATTATGTAGTATATGCTCAAACCAAAGGAATAAACATACAAATGGTGGTGATCGTACTGGGGGGGAAAGGGGGATGGCCGAGACTTTCGACCATCCGCCTTCCCTATGTTTTGGGTTGGAAAACCTCTTTAAAATGGGATCTAGGAAGATCTATCATGCATGGATGCAATAAAATGCACTAGAAAGCAACAAAATGGAGGACAAAGGAGAGGAAAGATGGGGTTGCCCAACAACCAACAGAGGGCGGCCGCATGTGTGGCCGCTCAGAGGGGGTGGGCGTCCATGTCTATGCTCGCCCCCTGCAACTGGGGCTCGTCCGCAGCGGAGCTCTCCAACGGTGGGTTTTGCTACTAGGGGAAGGTCGGGAAAGGCGCTCTCGTTCTCACAGCTCTCTCTCTGAGCTCCAAAGAACTAGCCTCCTCTCTTCCTCCAGAGAATGTCTAACCTTCGGAAGTGTCCCACCTCCGAAGTCAAAAATGTCTCCCATCCCGTGAGATGGTTTCGGAATGGCTTTTGTATGTGGGGGCAATCTCCCTCCAAAAACATTCAAAATGGGTTACATGCAGGATACGTGTGTTTGGAACCTCCCAGAGTAGGAGCAGTTTCGGAGAACGTGCCAAGAATGGGAAGAATGTGGGGTTGACGGATGGTTGACAGGAGGCGGCCAAAGCTCTGGTTGCCCAAGGGGTTGGGCGGCCAAATTGATGGCCTCTTTGAGGAGCTGGGCGGCCAGCAGTTTGGCCACCTTGAGAAGAGCTGGGTGGCCAGGTTGATGGCCGCCTAGGGATGTGGGCGGCTAGCTCTCTGGCTGCCCTGGAATGGGCTGGGCGGCCAGGTGTCTGGCCGCCCTGGGTTGTGGGTGGCCAGCACCTTGGCCGCCCAGGGATCAGGGCAGAAAATGGAGAGAATCATGTATAGAGCCTCAAAAAATTCATGAAGGGACAGGGTGGAGCCTACCTAAACAAAGATGAGACTCCACACAACCAATCAAACAAGAAAAAGGTGTCACTTCAATGATGGCTGGATAAGGGTCCGCGGGATGTCCAAAATTAGGCATCTACAATCAGCTTACCCCAAAATCACACGTTTCCCCCAAAACGCGAAAATAAGCCCACTCGGCTCACCACGGCCTACAAAACTCACCGAAAAGGGAGTACACGAGCTAGGGAACCATCCCCCTACCGCCACCGAAGACTCCGTGCGCCGAGGGCATCGATCCACGAAGAAAACGCCGTACGAACGCCGTGGCACCCCGAACTCGCGGCTGAGCTTCACCACGCCTCCGTCACTCGATCCTCGACCCATCCTCGCGGTCCTCCTCGCCCACGTCGCCCCGCCACGCCCCCGGCTCGCTCCGTCGGCCGCCGGAGAAGAGAGGGTGAGAACAAAGAGAGTGAGAGAAGAGAGAGGGAGAGAGTGAGAAAATGTGAGGAGAGAGAGGGAAAGGGGTTAAACATATAGAAAATCCAGAAATTCCAAAAAAGACTGAAAAAGAAGAAAAATTACCTCCACAATCTTCGAAAAGCGCACAACGCAGTGGTAACGTCCTGGAGTCAGAGAATGCAACGGTTCGCCCTACACGACGTTCAGAAGGTCCGACAGACGAAAACACACGTAAACTGTAAAACTCAATCCGGGACCCACAAAAACGATCCGAAACCCACGGATCCTGTCACGTCCCGAGCGCGGAAGATACTCGGATGCATGATGCGTCTATATAGATCGTGTCATTAGAGTGATAAAATTTGACATACATAAATACAGAGTGCGTAAAAGACTAATAATATCTAACAATCCCAATAGTCCAAAGTGACAATTAACGATTAACCAAAAAATGATAAAGCTAGTCCAAGACAATTCCAATTTAACATCCAAATACTAGGCTACAAGCCTTAACAAGGATTCAATCGACTAGACTAAACATAACTAGAAATACAAAAGGAGACTAAAGAAAAAAATCAAAAGACACGACTAGCTGACGGTAGATGATCGGTGACTCTAGCACTCTTCACTCGATCTCATTCCCATTCAGGTGGATGTCGCTATCCGAATTACCTAAAAAAGTTAGGAAACCACTGGATGAGCGAATCACTCAGTAGTAATTACATTTCAAGTTCGAGCAATCTTTAAGTGATTTACATATTATATGTAATGCAGGTATAACAATGTACGATGAACAAGTACAAAAATCAGGTATACGGGGGTATATTTATGCATGATGAACAAGTAAGGAGTCAAGAACTGTATAGAGAGAGAGTATCGCAAGATTTCAAGTATTTGATAAGCAGGATATCAAGAACTTTATAGCAGGAGATGCCACTTTTCGGGCAAGCAAGAACTCATGTACAAGTAAAATCTCATGTACGAGCAAGTAAAATTCGTGTTCAAGCAAGTAATATCAAGTACGTGTCAATAGAATTGGCTATTTCAAGCAAGCAAGTACTTCACCCTTTTTCGGGCCACGCAAGTCAAGTATCGCCCATTCCGGGCCACGCAAGTCAAGTCAAGCAAGTAGAGAGAGAGTACGTGTGGAGTGTCTTAAGTCAAGCAAGTCAGGCAAGTACTTCGGTGCAATGCCAAACACCGTGGTCAATAAAGTCCCATGGGCATAAGTACCTTCGGGCGCTCCTCCCAGGACCAGACCGGGCCCTATATGCACATCATTTCATGTATTTCTTTTGACATCCACATTCATTTATAGCTAATATAGAATTTCAAGGGTTGACCATTGTAAGAACATAAGGTAGATTCCATGAATGGAGTTCAAAGGCATATATGATGCAGGAACATGTACTAGGGTTATATCGGTGTGAATCACGAGACAAATCAGGAATCAGAACGAAGATTGGCAGCTAAACTGAATTGGCACTTGGGGGTTACCCCATCTTTTAGTCAATTGGCGTCTGAGGGTTAGGGCATGTTTCAGTCAATTGGTGTCTGGGGGTTAGGGCATGTTTCAGTCAATTAGTGTCTCGGGGTTAAGGCATGTTTCAATCAATTGGTGTCTCGGGGTTAGGGCATGTTTCTCAGAAAGTACAATATATTCAGATGGTAATTGGCACCCCCTCAGAGAGTCTTCAATTAATTGAAGTCTTCCTGGGGTGTCGCTATTCAATGAATTGGCGCCCTGGCTTGGGGCGCCAATTGAATTTAGGTGATTTACACCGGGCAGGTACATTCTGTGACTCAAAACACTATTCATACCGTAAAAGTTTCTCGAAAACAGGAAGCAAGGATATGAACAGGTAGAGAAAATTCTCGGGAGTTCATAATCATGCTCATGCAAAATTGTTGGGTTTTAGTTCTAGAGATATAAAATTTCTAATGTGGTGTTTATATTTTTTTCTAAAAATAGAATTGGCGCCTCCTCAAGGTGTCTTCATTTAATTGAAGAGACCTGGGGGTGTCGCTAATTGAAGTAGGGGCTCTGGTCAATTGGCGCCCCCTCAGGGTGTCTTCATTTAATTGAAGTCTCCTGGGGGTGTCGCTAATTGATGTAAGGGGTTCTGGTGAATGGCGCTCCTCTGCAGTGTCTTCAATTAATTGAAGTCACTACAGAGAGTCACCAATTGAGCCTGAGTCATGCTTCGCATCAGAGAGGTACGTTCTGAGATACAAGTTACTGTTCATATTTTTAGAGTTTCTCCGAATCAAGAATGAAGGACATGGATAGATAGAGAAAAATATCAGGATCACAGAAATGTATTCATGCAAGAATTTTATGGATTAGTTCAATAGATATAAATTTCTGAACATGGTGGCTTACTGTTCATGATTTATAACACGTTCACAGAATCAGGAAGTAAAGACATAGATAGACATGGAAAATTTGTAGGATTGTACGATCATGCTCATGCAACAATTTCTGAGTTTAATTTCATAGATATCAATTTTTTTTTAAACATGAATTAATTTACAAGAAATTGGGACAGGTTATGAGTATAAACCGTGTGTACAGGGGGTACTTGGCGGAGAATCTACTCACGTAAGATTTAGTGTTTCAGATTGGCGTAGCCTAACCTTCCCACTAAGCCTTTTAATATACCCCTGACTTAAATCATGCATGTTAACCTATATTAACTACTAGTTAAGCCAGATCTTGAGAACACCTATCTCTGACGTGAATACGTAGAAGGGATAATAAGAAAAGTAAGCTTCTCTGCAATGCTCCAACAGTAGATGGAAGAACATAGGATGGAGATGAACCAGACGTCAGCAATCACCTTCTAACCTTAGAAGGTTGGGTATAATTATAGGGAAAGAAAACACAAGGGTCCATTGCCAGGGAAAAGAAGCAATTAATGCTTCAATCGGTTGTCGGGTAAAAGGGGTACGTTGCCAGTGAAAACAAGTTGTTTATGTTCACTTCTGGAAGGTGACATAATGGCATTCGATTTGGCAGGTTCTTAGAATTAAATGACGACCTCCAGGAAGTCTCTAATTAGGGAAATAGCGCATGTGTAAGCAGGCGTTACCTCTTGTGGGCCTTACATATATATATATATTATATATATATTTATTTTGCCCAAAAGAAATGGCGCCTGTAGCTAAATGAATTGACGACCTTGCAATGGGTCTTCATTTAATTGAATAGTATTCCGGAACAAGATTGAATAGTCTTTTAGGTGAATAGTCCTTCGGAACAGGAAGCCTTATTACGTAAGATTGCTTTAAAGGTTGCATATTTATATAATGGCCCTCACTGGGTATTCTACCTTTTCTTTTGGCCTTCTTATAAAGTTTTCTTCTTATAGAGTTATCTAAGGTTTTATTTACTTGGGAAAAAGTCTATTTCCTTATCATTTTTATCTGGGGTGCTACACCCTTCCCCATTTAAAAGAATTTGGTCCCCAAATTCAATCGCATTTATGAAGACAAGGAGGGTGAGAAATACTTATAGACTAGAATAATTCTGGAAATCTCCTTCTCATAGACTCCTCGGTTTCCCATGTAGCTTCTTGTTCTAAGCATCGATCCCATTGGATTTTCACCATAGGTATAGTCTTGCTTCTCAAAACTCAGACTTCACGGTCGAGGATCTTCGTCGGCTTCTGCTTATAGGTAAGGTCCTTTTGTATCACTAAATCATTGTGATCAATGACATGGAATGGATCGTGCACATACTTCTTCAGTATAGAAATAAGGAATACATTGTGCACTTGTGGACACACTTTTCGACACGCTCATTCGTTTGTTCTTTGAGTCGGTTTATTCGGTGGGTTTATTCGTTTATTAAGTGCGTGGGCGTGCCAGTCACAAAGTGATGATTAGTTCGGGCTTCATGGAAGCCCATGGTGCGCTCGATCTGAGTAATCAGACGATTGTGTGGTTCGTGTCGGGACTGAGACCCGTTGTACCATAAAGGTCACAACGTCATTTACATCCCCTCAGAGAGGGGAATACCCTTGATTAATTGCCGAAATAAGGGCTCCACGATCGAAAGAAATACTAATTAGTGCAGGAAGGAAATGGTAGCCGGGCTATGCAGCGAGCCCGTGGTGAGGGCATGAACACTCGGATTATGTCGGTCACCGATGGACCATTCCATGTTTGGACAAAAGTCCGTACGGAAAACAAGACAGTAACGGGGGACAAATCCACGCAAATGTCTGCCGAGGACGGTGATTTTAATGCAAGGGGGAAAGTCAGATCCCAGTGAGGGAGGGGAACCTTGGTGAGATATTGGCCCGGGACGAGGCCGGGCAGTGACCATGACGGGAGGAACGGCTCCCGAGGGTGAAGCCCGGCCTGCGAGGGCATCATTATTATTCCAGGGTTCGGAATCCAAGAAGGAGAGGGACGAGGGCCATATCATTATGTTCGTGAATTGCCTTGAGTGACATGTATCATTATCGCTCATTTATTAGCATTACTCCCTTTTGTTATCTTCTCTCCGCTCATCACTTTGATTGGAACCACCCACCATGTTTTATCATTGTTATTATTATTTATTGTTCCTTTTATTATACCCTTTTTTATTATATATATATATTTATTGGAGGAATGGTGGAGTGTACCGCTGGAGGTGGAATTTGGAGTGTGTCGCTAGATAATTAGGAAGTGTGTCGCTGGAGAAGGGGGTGAGGGTGTGCCGTTGGGGAATGAGTAAGTGTGCCGCTGGAGAGCGAGGAGGAGTGTACCGCTGGGAGGTGTACCGCTGGAAGGGTTGGAGGAGTGCACTGTTGGAAGGTGTACCGCTGGAAGGATTGGAGGAGTGCACTGCTAGAGAGCAAAGGGTAGTGTACCGCTGGAAGGTGTACCGCTGGAAGGGTTGGAGGAGTGTATCGCTGGAAAGTAGAGGGGAATGGGCTGTGTGCCGCTGGGTGGATCAGAATCTAAGGGAGGGTGCCTTGTTCATGCAGTTCAGATGAAGAATCTTATATGGTTAAGCTTTCAATTCCCTGTCATGAGATTGAGTCCCAAGTCATGTTCAGCGGTGCAGTTCTAGGAGTCTTGTCCAGTCCAAATCTTAGAGCCTTGAATAGTTCCCTTAGTTGATTAGAATGTTTCATTGTTGTTGGTTTCATTTGTTTGTTGCTTCCTTTTATCTTTTAACATATTGTTATTTCTGAGAAAAATTCGGCAGCATCTCCCCTTGACCTGGACGGTAAGGGAATACAAGGGACATGTCCACAGGGAGTGACATGAACCAACAACTGAGGTGTGTGCCTAAGCAGCCACCTTTGGGGAAACTTCGGGAAACTCAGAGAAAATGCTGAACGAGAAACCAGTAGACTGATGCAAGCCATGAGTACACCGGAGAAATGATAGCCAAGGTGTGACGGGTTGGCAGTCCAAGGGTGTGCCGCTGGGCAGGCCAATAGGGGAGGTGTGCCACTGAGGCAGCCAAGGGAGGAGCGTGCCGCTGGGCAGACCAATAGAAGAGGTGTGCCGCTGAGCATGCCCAGGGAAGGGCGTGTCGCTGGGCAGACTCAAGGAGGTGTACCGCTGGGCGAACGAAAATGGGTGAGCCATTGGAGGACTTGAGCAGTGTGATGACTGAGGGGCTTGAATGGGTGTGTGTGTGTGCACCGTAGACTTTGAAGGAAAGGCTGAAGAGCCTTTTGGCCAGTTCGTGGGTGATGCACGCTGCGCAGAGGACCACGAAACTTCAACAGGCTGTGTGGGAAGGAAAGGGGGATTGCATTACAGAGCATCACCAAAAGGAGGGGGAGGCTAACCTTGTACTACCAAGCCAGAAACACTCACCGACAAACTAGATAGCCCAGTGCCATAGGGAGGACAGGCAACATAGAGAGTTAGGCAGCTAAGGGAGCATACAACAAAGATTACAGACCACCCACGAAAAAATGACAAATGCAACTGAATAGGGCAAAGCCCAAAGATGCTTCATTCATGGCAAACTCAAAATAACGAAGATCGTGGCCTGAAGGCCTAACATGATTCAGTACATTCAAAGAAACGGGGAAGAGAAAAGAAGAAGGTTTGGGGAGAGGGTCAGGAGGAGGAAGGGTGATCATCCCCTTCACTGCCATCCTTCCCACTCCACTACACAACACACACTCTCTCTCTTTTCTCCTTCCTCTCCTCTACCTTCTTCTTCTTCTCTTCTTCTTCTTCTCTGCTATTCTCTTCGAACGGGTGGCTTCGCCTGTCCCTCTTCTTCTCTCGTTGTGAGAGCCTTTTATACGCGGGCCATTGACGGGAGGATCTCATGATGGCACTGCCATCTGAGGTTGACCCGGATCTTGTCTCCATCAGGTGGGGATCTCCCTCATCCAACCAGAAGGTGACACCAAGGCGGGTGCTAGCTGGCATCGAGGTGCCTGCGCTGCGCACCAAGGGGCCTCTCTAGTGACTGTTATGTCTTCTGCCGTTTCATGCCGTTCAGGGGAATTCACCGTGGTGCCGCAGGGGGGCCAGGCCACTGTGCCGCTGGAAGGGGCATGAAGGCCGTGCCGCCGGGGGCTCGCCTGAAGCGTGCCGTTGAAGGGCACGATGGGGTGTGCCGCCGGGGCACTTGAGGCCGTGCCGCTGAAGGGCATAATATGGTGTGCCGCTGGGGCACTTCAGGGGGGTGTGCTGCTGGGGGCCCCTGGGTAGTGTGCCGTTGAAAGGTCTGAGAAGTGTGCCATTGAAGGCAGCTGAGGGGTGTGCCGTTGAAGGCACCTGAGGGTGTGTCGTTGAAGGCACTTGAAAGGTGTACCGCTGGGGCACCTGAGGAGTGTGCCGCTGGAGGCACCCCAGGGTGTGCTGCTGGGGCTTTGCCGGCAGTGTGCCGCTGAAAGGGCAGGGAGTGTGCCGTTTGAAAGGGCCTTCTACTTTTGCCTCATGAACTAGAGGTTGTGCATTCTTTGGGATATTTCTTCACCGTTAGGGACCCGAGGGTGGGTCCATAGCAGTGTATAAATTCAGGAGGAGATCCTATGCTTTCTCTGTCGTTTAATGCGCCCGTGCAAATGCAGGGTTTGCCGGACGGTAGTATTCTCCCGGAGCCCTGGATGGCCAGTCTCCCGAGTCTTCTCCTTTTGACTTTGACATTAATGCGGGGCTTGGTGGGACATATGGACGTACAATTTTATACGTTCACAAATGCCCCCCACCCACGGGCGGCGCGGGCGAAGGATGAGCCGGACGGTGCCCGCGGGTGTATCCGTGGAATTAATGTACGTTATTGGGCATACGTTCATAAGGTATGTGACGTAGATATTATTATATCTATTTATCGTTTATTATATATATATGTATATATATATATATTCTCTTCCTTTTCCTTTCTTTTTTCTCCCCTTTTTCTTTTCCTATATATTTTTTCTTTTTTCCTTTTCTTTTTTCTTTTTTTCTACTTTTTTCTCTTCTATTTTCTTTTCTTCCCCCTTTTTTATTCTTCTTCTTGTCTATTTTGTTTCTTTCCCTTTTCTTTTCTTTCTCTTTTTTTTTGAGGTGGCCATAAAAGGGGGTGGGGGAGTTCGAAACTCCCCCCCCCTTCTTTACGAATTCTCTCCCTCTCTCTTTCTCTGTCTCTTCGGCTCCCACCGTCTCCCTTCCTCTCTTTCTTCCCTTCATCGTCGGAGGCCACTGCCGCTCGCCGTCGTCTTCCTCCTCTGGTGAGGGCGTTGCGAAGCCCCCCCCTTTTCTTCTTTCTCTCTTCTTCCTTATTCCCCTCCTCTTCTCTTTTTCTTCCGTTCTCCTCTTCCTTTTCTTCCTCTTCTTCTTCTCGTTCTTTATTCGCTCGGGGGACTACGGAGCCCTAGGCTCCCATCTTCCCTTTCTTCCTCTTCATTTTTTTTTATTCCTCTTCATCTCTTCTTCTTCCTCTTCATCTATTCTTCTTCTTCTCTTTGGCATGGGGTGGAGGCGGTCATGGCGTCGGAGCGTGCCGCTGGCGGGGGCATAGGTGTGCCGCTGGGAGAGGGCACAGGTGTGCCGCTGGTGGGGGGGGCACGGGTGTGCCGCTGAGGGGGGCACGGGTGTGCCACTGAGGGGGCACGGGTGTGCCACTGAGGGGGCACGGGTGTGCCGCTGAGGGGGCACGAGTGTGCCGCTGAGAGGGGGGGCACGAGTGTGCCGCTGAGAGGGGGGAACGAGTGTGCCGCTGAGGGGGCACGGGTGTGCCGCTGAGGGGGCACGGGTGTGCCGCTGAGGGGGCATGAGTGTGCCGCTGAGAGGGGGGGCACGAGTGTGCCGCTGAGAGGGGGGCACGAGTGTGCCGCTGGAGGGGCTCGGCCTGGGTGTGCCGCTGAGAGGGGGGCACGAGTGTGTCGTTGAGGGGCTCGGCCTGGGTGTGCCGCTGAGAGGCTGGCCTGGGTGTGCCGCTGAGAGGCCGTTGGGGGGCACAAGTGTGCCGCTGAGGGGCTCGGCCTGGGTGTGCCGCTGAAGAGGGCACGGGGTGTGCCGCTGAAGGGGAGAAGAAGACTTCTTCAACCGGAGGACCTCCGGTGTCGCCCTTGGGCACACCGTGACTTTGTTGGGGCCGTCACTCCTTGTGGGCGTGCACCCGTGTTTTCCCCTTACGCCTCCGGCCTAGGGGAAACTCTGCCGAAATTTCGTCAGAAATTATTGGCATTTTGTTTAGATCAATTACGTGTAGCCCCTTTATAATTTCCTTTCTTTTTCTTTATTTGTATCTTGTTCTGACTTGAGGTACCTTGCACCTTGCAGAGAGATGGCTGCCCCGAGAGATTCTGCTGCTTCTGCTGCTTCTGGTGCCGAGCACGTTCCCCACCCCCGGTGCCGGCGGTTACATGGTTTAATGTGGAGGACTTGGACAGGGAGCATGCCGAGATAGCGGCACTGGCCGGATCATCGGGCTCCGATACCGAGACGATGGACTTTCGTAGGCTTACTCGGGTCGAGGGCAGCTTGGCCTTTGACCGAGCTATGGGGGAGTACCGGAAGGACTACCCGAAGGACAGGCATCTCATCCGCTTTCTGAAGCATCTCAGTCACCAGGAGAGGCGGAACTTCCGAGTTGTCAAGGAGGTCGAGCAAGTGATTTTACGGTCCCGGGACAGCTTGTTCTACAATGTTCCGAGGAGTATCCCGATGTATCTGGTGGGAGAGGCTCGAGAATGGAAACCCATCTTGGGACTTGAAGCCGTGTTGCCGGTAGAAGACAAATTAGTGCGGGCACCTCAATTTACCCCTGCTCTGTGGGACACAGCTGCTGGGCGGGTCCAGGGTGAACACCCCCGGTTCGGTCTATTCTTGGCTCCAATAAAGTGGGGGTATAGAGAAGAACCCTTCTTGCTGGATTGCTTGGCCATCCGATTAAAGCACGAACTGGCGTTGGGCTGGTTCGGGGAGCTCAAGCTTAAGGATGTGCATAGCTTTCGGGAAGGGGGCGTGGAATTCACAGAGTATGTGCTGTTCAATTACGCCCCTATCCTCATCCGGGCTGGCGTTTATCACAGTGTCTACGCCTCCCGGTATAGCTACCCCATTTCCAGGGGCCTTTGCTGCGGGATGATTGAAGTGTTCAATGCAGAGACCAACACCTTTTATACGGCAGAGGGCGAGACTTCATTGGACTTGTGGAGTCTTAGTCAGCTCAGTGGCTTGTCCATTGACGGGGAGCCTTATGAAGAAGTCTGCCTCCCAGATCTGATCAAGGACGAGACCAACGGGGACGGCTACTACTCCCTCGGCTATTTGTATCGGTATCTTATGAAGGCGTACCGAGACCTGTATCAGTTGGCGCACGGCGGGAAGCAACCCCCTCGTGGAGACCGAAGAGAGTCCGCATGACCTTGTGGTTGCAGTACTTCTACGACGGCCTGAAACAATACAAAGACTTCCCCCACATAGGCACTGCCACCGCCAGCAAGAAGCGTGCTAAGCCGAAGGCTGATGTGAATATTTCTTCTCGAGGGCGCTGAAGCGGGCCCAATCCGGCAGGGGTCGACCCGATGACGCATTGTGCGGCGTTCCTGACTTATTGGCTGTGCTCGTTCGCCATGCCATATGGAGATGAGATTGTCATTCAGTCGGATGTGATCTTCCCGGCCTGCCAGATGGCCTGGGGTATCAAGCTGTCTCTGTGTCCAGCTACTCTGTGTCTGATCTACAAGGCACTCGGGGATGTCAGCGCTCACCAGTTCCCACGACAGGCGCGGTATGTGTGCCCACTACATTTTTTCAATGCGTGGGTTTGTTCCCTGTTCCCAGAGTTCGCCCCACGCACCATTCAAGGTTGGGGGTTAGTTCCATGGATGCTGGAGTTTGCGAGCGTGGAGTCAGCCTCGATGTCCATGCGACTATACGACATCCGGGGCAGGCTGACGATGGTGCCCCTTGATGCTGCCGACACTATTCACTTCTGGACCCTGGCTACTCATTCAAGCCCATTGGTAAACAGTAACCGGGAATGCAGGGATGACCAGGTGGAAAAGTACGTGCATCCGATCAGTTAGGAGAACGTGGTTCGCCCGTTGTTGGAGCCGGAGCTCAGAGCCTGGGTGCTGTCCATTCGCCTGAGTGTGCTGGCTTTCCGAAAGGGGGACAGTCTGTTGCTGGAGCCGTACTATCCCTTTCGTTTCGACAAGAATTTTGGGTATGATCAACATATCCCGACGTACAGTGCTCGCTTTGATCTGCCGGTGCGAAGTCTCTGGGGGAGCCCCACTACTGAGACTGCCCGAACCTGGTGGGATTTCTTTCATCGGGCAGACACTGCTTCTTTCAGGGTGCCAGTCCCGGGTCGGATTCCACGGGTGACCCCGCAGTACGTAAAGTGGTGGAATGCCCAGACAGCCTTCTACCGATTATCCCGGACCGACTACTGGGATGGGGCAGAGAGGAGGTTTCTGAGCCGGCAGCCAGTGCCAGTACTTGATATCGACCCGGAGCATCTCCTCCGGTTGAGGCAGGGTAAGGAACAAGAAGTGGCTGCGTACATGATCGCACGCAAGAGGGCTCGAGAGGCCAAGCCAGCACCGCATGCTAAGCTGCCTCCAGTGGCGAAGGATGATTTCAAGAAGACCTTGCGAGACCTTTGCCACGTTGGGAGTGACCACCTGGAGCTGACCAATTATCCGTTTCCCATGGAGGAAGGAGGCACCCCCGCGAGGAGCTGGCATCCGGAGAGGGACCCAATCTGTCCATACCGCACATTCGTGAGGAGGAAGGAACGGAACCCAGAGAATTACAGGGACACCACGTGGCTCTACGTCCTTCTCCGGGTGCATGGGTTGAAGATTGAAGATCCGGGGGCGGCCATCTTGGGCAAGCGCCTCCATATCGCCTATTATTATGCCGAGGGATGGGGGATGGACCACTTCAACATCTTCTGCCACTTGGCCACCAAGAAGCACGCGGACCTGGCTGCCCTCGCCGATCACTGCCAGAAAATCGAGGATGTATGCTGGCTGGTCTGGGAGGCGGCTCGCTGGGACAAGGAACCGTCCCTCAGCTACTGGCCGATAGCGCTGCGGCTGTACACCGGCCCACATGGTATTTAGTGTTTTCTTCTTTTACTTGTGCTTTTCAATGTTACCCTTTCCTTGGGAGCCGGAAGCTGATCGGGTCCCTCGTTCTTCTTCCTCTTTTCTTAAACAGACCACCCCGATAGTGTCCAGACGGTGACGTATCACAATCTCCTTCGGCAGGCAGGCAAGCCTGCTTACTTCGAGGATGCGCCAGTGGCTTCAACTACGACCCCCCTGCCTCCGCCCGCGAAGAGGCCTCGGGCGAAATCGCCCGTGAAGAAGGCCGTGGATGCTGCCAAGGCGGCCGGGCGGCGGGAGGTAAACCGACGAAAGATGGAGGCCGTCAAAGCTGCGTCGACCGTTCCCCCGATGCTTTTGATCTCTTCATTCGAGGAGTTCAACGCTGCTCGAACTGAGCCGAGTCAGCCTGCAGGTTGGGTTTCTTCTTCTTCGAGGCTCTTCGGGATTTATTCAGACATTAAGAGGGGCGCTTCTTGTAACACATACGTTTTTTATTCCAGCTGTCACCGATAGGCCCATGCCCGTATCTATCCCGAGCATGGGTGAGGCTGTGACCCACGGGGCCATAGAATCTGTCGAAGAGACCTTCTTCGCCCCAACTCCCGCCACCCAAGCTGAAGGAGGTATATCACTTTTTTTGCTAGTCGCTTCGATTAAATTTTTTGAAGCTTCACGGGCCTGACTGAGCCCGGAGCCTGCTTTGCCTGGCAGGAGCTGATGTGGCAGCCCCTCAACCAGAGGCAGACCTCGAGACATCTCGATTCGGGCAGACATATAGGACGAAGGGGTGGCGGTCAGGGAAGTCGCGGTTGCCTGTCCGGCGCGGCGACGAGCCAACCCCGGATGCTGAGGTGGGGGCTGCCTTGATAGCAAAAGAGGTGCCCACTAGAACTAAGTCTTCGTCGGGCGAGAAGGTAGATTACGGCAATTCTTCTGACGAAGCGCTTTCAACTAAGGGTATCCCCGAGGAGCCCAGCTTTCAAGTTCCTTCCTGGAAAGCCCCGGTACTACCTATTTCTCTTAGCCTGGTGAAGCGGGCGCCCATAAGTACGAACCTGTTAATTCAGGTTTCTTTCTTGAGGCCGTCAACTAACCTCCTTGATATCATTGTTTTTTTGGCTTCCAATAGGAACAGACCCCGTCAAAAGATGCAGCAATCCACGTCCCGGAATTAGAAGCCGCCAGACAAGCGGCAACCACCGCCGCCTTGGATAAACTGGCGTTCCTGGTCGAGGTTTTGCGGCAGGATGAAGCCGGGGTAAGCTTGGATGCTGCCATCTTGACAGCTGAGGTCTCACCCCGAGAAGAGGTGGTAGTGGCTGTGAGTGTATGCCTTCCTCTTTCTTCCTCCTTTCTCATCCTTAAGTCTTCCTTCAGGGTTGCTGATTTATTTGAGGCAATACAGGCTCGCGCCTCCAAAGGAGCTGTGGAGGTTACTATCCCAGCCACCGAAGCCCTGGAGGAGGGGAGATAGCGCCCGAGATCGAGGTGCGAGAGCCGATGGTGCCCGAAGCCAAGATTCGGGAAGAAGGGGAGGCATCGCCGGCGACCAAGACCCGCAGGGGGACAGTGTCTGAAGCCGCCGCCCGAGGAGAGATGACGGTGCCCGAAGCCGACACCCCGGAGGAGACGACGCCAAGGAGCAGCATCGTGCCGGCGGGTGAGGTGAGCACGAGGACCCATCCGGCTCCTTTGAGAATTCAGCAATTTACTTCACCCGGCGAGCGGCTAACCTTTCTTTACATGATCAGGTAACGACAACGCCCCGGGGAGCGCGTGCACCTCGGGTTCGTAAAGCCGTCCCCAGGTGGAGCTCATCCTTCCGCGGGCACGCTGCTAAAAGATTGAAGATGCTTCTGGGGCCAGACGCGGGGTCCTTGACATCTCTTCTGCAGATGGGGGCCGTCCCTCGGCTCGTGATCCCACTGCCACCAATCCCGACGCCGGTCGTACCCGAGGAAGCCCGACTCTTGGGGAGGATATTGACGATCCAAACATTCGGGGGAATTCCAGGCGGGAAGAGATGAAGACTTCCCGGGAACGACATCAGACCCGCCCACCATGGATACCTTATCTGCCGAGGCAGCAGAGACCGAAGCAAATTTGTCTACTGCGGCACCAGATCCAGCCTCTGCGACCGTTCATTCTCCCGACAGGGTCACGGCTCTAGTTTTGACGGAGGAGGCGGCATTGTCGGACTCGAAACCTGCCTGGTCAATGGAGCTAGAGCATCCGCTCATCATGGCGGCGCCAGACGTCTCCGTTATGGTATCTCCCTCACCTATGGTGGTGGCTGGCCAGGGGTCGACCTCGGAGCCCGAGAGGCCCCTCCTTTCGGCCCTGACTCTTCCAGGTAGCTCGACCGTGGTTGACACAAAGCTATGGGCGGTCGTGGACAGCGAAGTTAGCTTCGACCCACCAGTCATCCCTTCTATCGGCCATGTGAGCTCGGATCTGCCAGTCCGCCAGACCCTATTGGTATTGCGCTCTATGGTCGTTGCCGACCCAACGCTCACATATCAAGGCGTAAGGGCTATCGTGGAGTAGCTGACCAAAGCACTACAAATGATGGGCTGCCCGCTGGAAGAGTGGTCACGACATGTTCTGTTACTATTGAAATATATAAACCGTCGCGCATTCCTCGAGACGCAGGCCCCAACTGAGCTTACGGCTATCGGCGCTCAGAGAGACGAATATCTAGAGGCTTTGGCGGTGCGGAGGGACAGCAGGGAGCTACACCGGGAGGCCTTGGACGGGTGCAATGCCAACATCCACGCCTTGGAGAACCGGATAGAGAAACTCCGGGGCTGGCTTGCCCAGGCTGAGTCCGACCTGCTCGAGGCCGAGATGAACAAGACCTGGGAAACTGAAGAGCTGGCCGTCGCCGAAGCAGCAGTGGCCTCTGTGACGACCGAGTTGGAATGCCTCGACGCGCAGGAAGACCATCTGCATGAGATGATGAGCTTCCCTTGTGTCGGGATCCTTCCTTTTGAGGACATCTTCTGGGGGCTAGACTAGCTGCCAGTCCCCCTTCCATCCCTTTTTTGCATGTAACACCGGGGTATGCCCCGACGCCAGTGTAATTCTTTTTTCTCAACAGGAATACAATGCAATTATCTCATGTGCCTCCTATATGTGCGTGGTGTTGAGAAATCTCTTTTTTCTTCCTCTTTTGCTATGTGATGAAACACAAGTTCACACTAACAGCTTATTCGGGGAGAACCCGGTGAGGTTCGCATAGGAGCATGGGAGAGTGCTCGCCCTTCCAGAGGAGGGACGAGGGGACCACTCCACCATGTCCGTCAAGCGACTCAGCCAAATGATGCCACGGGTATGTTTGACCCTACGAGGTTGATCTGACCTTGGAGGGGCGGAGAGAAGAGTTTGTTCGTTCAACGACCTAGACATGAGGTCTTGGTTAAAAGGGGTCGTTCGCCGAAGGGACGGAGAGAAGAGTTTGTTCATTCAATGACCCTGACGGGAGGTCTTGGTCAAAAGAGGGTTGTTTGTCTATGCCGACAGGGTGCCGGGGAGAGATGTGGTTTATTTGTCTCTTGATGTGTTCGTTGGTATGGGTTGGTGCCAACGCAAGGAGAAGGGTTGATTCCCCGATCCCGGGTGAAAGGTCCGGTTAGGATATTCTTCGTCAGTGCCGACAGAATGTCAAGGACTGACAGGGTTGATTCGGTTATTGAAATGTTCGTTGGTACGGGTTGGTGCCAACGCAAGGAGAAGGGTTGATTCCCTGATCCCGAGCGAAAGGTTCGGCTGGGGTATTCTTCGTCAGTGCCGACAGAATGTCAAGGGCTGACAGGGTTGATTCATTTATTGAAATGTTCGTTGGTACGGGTTGGTGCCAACGCAAGGAGAAGGGTTGATTCCCCGATCCCAGGTGAAAGGTCCGGCTGGGGTATTCTTTGTCATTGCCGACAGTATGTCAAGGGCTGACAGGGTCGATTCGTTTATTGAAATGTTCGTTGGTACGGGTTGCTGCCAACGCGAGGAGAAGGGTTGATTCCCCGATCACGGGTGAAAGGTCTGGTTGGGGTATTCTTCGTCAATGCCGACAGAATGTCAAGGGTTGATAGGGTTGATTCGCTTATTGAAATATTCGTTGGTATGGGTGAGGGTTAGTAAAGGAGGGCTGGCTCCTCCTCCTTTCCTCCCCCTCTTTTCTTTTCTTTTTTTTCCCTTTCTTTTCTTCTTTTTCTTTTCTTCTTTTTTTTCTTTTCTTCTTTCTTTTCTTTTCTTTTCTTCTTTTCTTTTCTTCTTCTTTCTTTTCTTTTCTTTCTTCTTTTCTCTCTTATCTTCTTTCTCTTCCCCTTTTATTATTATTTTTTCTTTTTTTTGGTTTTGAAATGCACAGTGAATAATGACAAACCATCCGAGTAGTTGAAACGCAAGTTTGCCCGCAGCGGGGCAAGAAAATATATTATTCATTGAAGGGGGGAATCGGAGCGTGGTACAACCTTAGATGCCTACCATTAAGGGGTGGAAACTGGACCTCCCCCCGATGATCGACTATCACATATGCTCCGCCTTCATAAACCTTTTGGATTACATAGGGTCCAAGCTAATTCTCATTCAGCTTGCCCTTGGGGTTGGAAGCCATAACTTCCCTCCTCTTGACCATAACGAGGTCACCCTTCTTGAATTCATGCTCCTTGACGAGCTTGTCGAAGGCGCGTGCTATGCGGGTCTGATAGACCTGGATGTTCTGCTGGGCTTGGAGCCGCTTCCCCTCCAAGTTGGAGAGCTCTTCGAGCCTTCGCTCGACATTTGTTTGGTCTTCTTGGACCAACCCGTGTTGGATTGCAACCCGAAGGGAGGGTATCTCCAGCTCGATGGGGACGATCGCCTCTGAGCCATATACCAGGGAAAAGGGTGAACTACCCATCGGAGTTTTGTAAACAGTTCGATATGCCCAGAGGGCCTCATACATTCTTTCTTCCCAGTCCCTTTTGTTAGAATTAACAATTTTGGAGAGGAGGGTACAAAGAGTTTTGTTGAAAGCTTCAGCCAAACCATTGGCTTGCGGGTTGTAGGGGGTTGACGTCCTCCAGTCGATCTTGTACTTTTCTGCTAGCCGGTAGACCTTCTGGTTGCGGAAGTGGCTTCCATTATCTGAGATGATTCGGTTCAGAGTGCGGAACCGGAATATGATGTTACGACGGATAAATCTGGCGACGATCTCCCCAGTCACTTCTTTCAAAGCAACGGCTTCCGCCCAATGGGAGAAGTAGTCAGTTGCCGCCAAAATGTATTTGCACCCGGCGGATGACGCGGGTAGTGGACCCACGACGTCTGTTCCCCACTGGGTGAAAGGCCAGCTGGGCTGTGTCGGATGCAGCGGCACAGGTGGCCTCCTGGGCACCGTGGCATGCTCCTGGCATTTCTGACAAGACTTGGCGTACCTACAGTAGTCATCAAACATTGTCGGCCAGTAGTAGCCAAGCTTCTTTATTTCAATTTTCATCTTCGGTCCCGCCTGGTGTGCGCCTGCTATCCCAGCGTGGACCTCTTTCATGACTCTCCAAGCTTCTTTAGTGGATAGGCATCGCAGGAGCACTTTCCGTTTGGCATCTTCCATAATTCGAAATAGGATCCCGTTCTGAACCTCGTAAGAGCCCTTTGTTCTGATCAGCTTGATCTTCTCTTCTCTCTGCTTGGGTAGTTGCTGGTGTTTAAACCATTGCATAAGAGGGTCCCTCCAGTCAGGTAGGGTGACGGCTTCCGCTGCAGCGACCTCCAATTCTTCTTCTTCTGGCTCTTCTATCATGCTAGGCACCTGGCGCTGATTCACCACCCGGATGCTGAGAGATCCATCAGGCGGGACCGCTAGCGAGCTTGCCAATTTTGCCAATGCATCGGCTTGTGCATTTTCTCCTCTGGTAACATGGCCTATCTCAATGAGGTAGAATTGCTCCATGAGCCACTTTGCTTTAGCATGATAAGGGAGTAGCTCAGGTTTTCGGACATCAAACTGCCCCTGGACTTGCTTGATGACTAGTAACGAATCGCCAAATACTTGCAGCATTTTAATGGAGACCGATGATCAGAGCCTCATACTCTGCCTCATTATTTATGCAGGGTTTATTGATAGAACAGGATGTATGTAATACTTCTCCCTCTGGGGATTTAAGGACGATGCCGGCCCCTGCCCGTACTTTGGTGTGTCCGGACGGGGTTGTCTCCGTTCTCGAAGCTCCATCAAAGTGCAGCTGCTAGGTGATCTGTTGGACTTGGTCCACCTCCAGTGTTTCATCTTCAGGCAACTCTGTAGCCAATGGGGAATCTTCAGGCACAGGATGTGCCGCAAAGAACTCGGCCACGGCTTGACCCTTAACGGCCTTCTGCGGCACGTAGGTGATGTCAAATTCCATCAACAGTACGGCCCACTTGCCGAGGCATCCCTTCAGGACTGGCTGGGAGAGAATATGTTTAACTGGGTCGGCCTTGGAGATAAGGCTCACTTCATGGGAGAGCATGTAATGCCTCAGCTTCTTGACTGCGAAGACCAAGGCGAGACAGACCTTCTCAATCGGGGCGTATTTTGCTTCTACCCCCACTAGCCTTCGGCTAAGATAGTAGAGGGCCTGCTCCTTCCCCTCATCATTGTTCTGGGTGAGTATTGCCCCCAGTGAGCATTCGGTGGCGGCTATGTATAGAATAAGCAGCCTTCCCTTGACAGGTGCCCCCAGCACGGGCGGGGTCTTCAAGTAGTCCTTCAGCTGATCGAAGGCCTTCTGGCATTCCTGGTTCCAGTCAAAAGGTGCATTTTTCATCATAAATATGTGGAATGGCTGACAGCGCCCTGACAGATTGGAGATAAATCTTCGGATGTAAGCCAGTCAGCCTTGCAGGGATCTCAACTCTCCCAGATCCTTCGGAGGAGGTAACTCCTGAATGGCTCTTATTTTAAAATGGTCAACCTCGATCCCTCTATATCGGACAATGAAGACGAGGAACTTCCCACTGGAGACGCCGAAGGCACACTTCATCGGGTTCATTTTCAGCTCGTACTACCGGAGTCTTTTAAAGATGACTCTGAGGTCTTTCAGGTGATCTTCTCTTTTCTTCGACTTGACGACCAAATCATCAATGTAGCATTCGACTTTGTTGTATAGCAACTCGTCGAATATTTTGGTCATCGCCCGCTGGTATGTAGCGCTGGCATTCTTGAGGCCGAAGGGCATTCTTTTGTAGTGGAATATCCCTTTGGGTGACCGAAAGGCCGTATGAATTTGGTCGTGCTCAGCTATCCAGATTTGGTTATAGCCGGACGATCCGTCCATGAAGGACAAGGCCTCGTGGCCAGTAGTTGCATCAATCATGACTTCAGTGATGGGCACCGGGAAATCATCTTTCGGGCAGGCTTTATTTAGGTCGCGGAAGTCCACGCAAATTCTGATATGTCCATTCTTCTTCTTCACCGGCACAATGTTGGCCAGCCAAGTGGTATACTGGTTTTCAGCTACAAAATCGACATCTACTAGCTTGTCGACTTCTTTGCAAATTTGGTTTATCAACTCCGGCCTCATGCGCCGGAGAGACTGCTTCACCGGTTCCACCTTGGGGTCGATGGCCAAAATATGTTAGGTCACGACGGGACTTAGGCCAGGCATCTCCTTGTAGTTCCAGGCAAAACAGTCTCAGAATTCTTGCAGCAACTTCATATATTGTTCCCTCTCCTGTGGAGGAAGAAGGGCACTTAGAAAGGTCGGCCTGGGGTCGCCCTTCGTGCCCAAGTTAATTTCAATAAGTTCATCTACCGTGGCCTGACCGCCATCTTCAATTTCCGGCGGTGTTGGCAACAGGTCGATGAAGTCCTGATCTTCGCCATCTTCTGCTTCAAGGACACCATAGGTGTCACCCTGCTCAGCCCTGTCGGACAATGAGGCCTTGCTGGTATCCCCCGCCTCCAGACTCGCGGGCCATGGCTTCGACTGGTCCTCTTGTGCGGGGAAATAAAGGATTTCTCCGAGATCTTCTTGGTAACTATCATAGACGGCTCCTACAGGAGCCGAGGTGATTGATTACCACACTGGGGACTGTTCCACTGCCGGCGGCCGGGGTAGTTCGTTCTCAACTATACCTTCAAAAATCTGGTGATGAACTGACACCATGTAAACACTTCTTTCGTGGCTGCCTGCCACATGGGGGCGTGGCAGAGCCACCATATAATCTCCCATTCTGAGCTCATCTCTCTCAATCAGGTCTTGAGCAATATCCTTGAAGACATAGCAGTCTTCGATAGAGTGGCCTAATATTTGGTGATAAGGGCAGAAAAAGAGGTCACCGCTTTTGCGAGCATCTTGCGGCCTCTTGGATCTGGGGAGGGAGACCTTGCCATAGTAGCAAGCCCACTTAAAAATTCCTCGGGTTTTATTCCTCAGGAAAGAGTAGGGTCTCTGCATCCTCTCCCGCAACATAGGGTTTTCGCTCGGCCGATCGTCTGGCCGGGGAAGCAGCCACATCCTCAGCCTCCCTCTTCAGGTGCACTGGGGCATTCAGGACGGTGCTCAGGGACTGGTGCGTGCCGATGCTCTGTTGGCGGAGGATGCCCCTGATGAGGTCGGACACGAGTGCAGTCACTTCGGCCAAGCGAGCCTTCAGCATTTCAATTTCTCGCTGCTGTTGATAGCATAGGGAAAATAGGGAAGAGTCGCACCGAGGGAGGCCCGGGGTCCGGCTTGCTTCCCCATCCTTTGCATCAGTATCAGACGAGGGCAATGGTGCACCGCTGCTGCAGTCGTTCGGGGTTGTCCTTCAGAGGAGGACGGGGCCTTCCCCTTGTTTCTACAGGGGGGTGGATTCCATAGGAATACCTCTTCATCCTGTTCTTCATTAGCCGAAGGCTTGAGGCGCGGGCGACCTTCAACTTCTTGTGGAGCTGCGGCGCCTGTGAGGCTATCGCCATCCGAAGCCGAGACTGATATGACGTCGGCTTCGTAGGAGTCTTCTAATGAAAAACGTAATCCTGGGTGCTAGGTGATTTGCAGCAATCTCCGGTCCAGGTTTAGTGGGTTCCACATCTTTTTGAACATGTCCTTCCGACTGGAGAGCTGGCAGAAGGGGATCCCTTATTTTCTGGTCATTCTGGCTACACGGTCGGTTATGTCAGGCAGTCCCGTGATCGGGACGAGTGGGTCATGCAGTTCATCGGGGAGTTTACAATCATCGTCCCCTCTGACCAGGTGCTCATCAGCCACATAGAAAATAGTAGACCGTCCTCCGGGGTTAGGCACCTCAAAGGTCTTCAATGGTTCAACCACTTGGCAGTCAGCTTCTACGAGAGGCTTGATGATCCAGAGCAGGACCCTGATGTCCTCCAGCAAGTCTTCGAGGTGTGGCAACCCCGGTGCAGGGTAGATGGAAAGGGGAGTGGCTTTGAATACTCCTTCTGCCCCAGAAACAAATGATACTTGACTGGGAGCCACATAGCCTGGCGGCGGTGGAGGGAACCAACTGTCGGGCTCCACCTTCTTCTTTCCCTTGTCCAGGGTGACTTGGGGAGCTTGCTTTGGCTTCTCCACATACAAATTGGCGTCTGAGAGATGGTATTCGAACACCTCAAAAGGGTGGAGGTCAGCAAAGATCCTCTTCTCCTTCCCGTTGCCGGGGTACTTGATGCATTGATGCAGTGGAGACGGCACTACCCTATTTTGGTGTAGCCAAGGCCGGCCGAGCAATGCTTTGTAGGAGGTGCTGGAGTTAATCACATGAAACTGGACCTTAGTTGTGAAATCGCCAAGAGAGAGGTTAAACTCTACAATCCCCATGGGGACCTCACGCTTCTGGTTGAAGCCAGCAATCTTAACATTCTTGACCTCGATCAAGTGTACATCAAAGTAATGTTTCTGGTATATCCGGTAGGGGAGTATGTTTACTGCCGCCCCAGGGTCAATCAATACTCTGTTGATGGGATGCCCATTTAGCTGCCCCCTCATATAGAGTGGCCTGTTGTGACTGCAGGTAGGTAGGAGCATATCTTCTTCTGTAAAAGCCACAGCTACCTCGGGTGACATTTCTGCAAGGCAGGCTTCCACATATGCTAGTGTCTGGAGCGCTGCGATGACGGCCCGCCGTGTCTCTTCATCTAAGGACATGATCTCCGAGATGGTGAACCTGGTTGGGATCTTCTTCAGGTGCTTGACTATTCTATTGCTAGCTCGGACCTCGAGCAACTTCATCTCTTCGGCTCTACTGCGCCTGCCCCCAGTCTGGGCCTGGGGAGTTGGCTCAGCGGGTGTTTCCTCCACCGGGTCAGATATCACTTGAGCTTGCGGAGCCTGTTGGGTCACTTCCTTCTCTTGAATGAACTCGGCAAGGTTCGGGATGTTGTCAGGTTCTTCCCTTGACCGAGAAGGGATTACTACCAGCGGGGCCGAGAGGCTACTTGCTTCTTTGATCTGTTGAGACTCGCAGGGGCATGACTGCCTTCCCCTTGAGTCGTGAGAAACTCAATAAATGAAGGGATATTCTGGCCGACCGGCTCTCCGAGGTAGAGACCCGAGGGAGGGGGGATCTCCATGCCTTGGACCCTAGGTTCAGGGATATGATATGGCTGTTCTCCCCTGAGCAGGATGTTATGGTTGGCCTAAGGAGGGCGTCCCCACTTCCTTCCCGACCTAGTGGCATGCTGGGAGGTGGATGCTTCGGCTTGATTCACTTCCGACGGCTCGGCGGGTGTCTCTTGCTCTTCTTCTCGCAAGGAGAGGGCGGTGTCAAATAATGCTGAGAGGGTGTTGCAAGAAAGAACAACCCTGCTCTTCTTCTTGTTTCTGGGCCTTCTCTGCTTCTTTCTCTTCTTTTCTTCAGTGGCTCGCGACTGACCTTGGGGAGGCTCACCCCACAAGAGAGATTCTTCCTTCGCCTCGGCTTCTGCCTTCGGAGCTAGTTCAAGTGACTCGAGCTCCTTCCAAGGGACATACTCCTTTAGCTCCACAGGCCAGATTTCAGGCTGCTCGTAATCTTCGAGCCCATCAATAATGGCTTGGAGTCTTTCCACTGCAGGACTGGTTTCTTTGTGCACCCGCATCGGGACATGCTTTTTCTTGTTGTGAGTGGGGCACCTCATGACTAGCCTGGGGGCTGTGTCATGCCGAACAGGCGTCACTGATGGCGGTGCTGGTTGGGGTGTAACGCCCCTTATGTGAACCTCCGGTGTGGGCCGGGGAGCTTGCCTTCTCCTTCTATTCCTTGTCGGCGTAGTTTGCCAACCTCCCTGGTCTTGAGCTGGCGCCGTGACGAAGGCCTCATAAGTGGCCTTTGTACTAGCCTCCGCCCACTCTTCAGGCAGCTGCTGGTACAAAGATACCATGTTAACACTGGTGCCGAGGCTCGTCATCTCGTGCGGCTACGGAGGGTCTATCTTGTGCTCCCCCATGTCCAGTTCTCCCTTCTTGATTAAGGACTCAATGACATCCTTGTAGATGTAGCACTCCTCAATAGTGTGCCCCAGCATCTGGTGGTACGGGCAGAAATGAGGGTCATCCTTTTTCTTTATATCACCAGGCCTCTTCGGCTCTGGCAATGTGATTTTATTGTATCTGGTGGCCCATTCAAATAGGATATGGGACTTATCTCGAGGAAAAGAGTATAACTTATTCCTCATCTTCTCACGCAGGGAAGGACCTTCCCGCCGTTCAGTAGCCCTGGGCGGAGGAGGGTTGGCTGCCTCTTTAGCTTTCTCTGCCTATTTCTCGAAAGATTCGAAGTCCAATGTGTGGACTTCTGGCGGTATCGATCTCTTTTCGGCCTGCCTGGCCCTCTAGGTTGAGGTAGCTGGAGTAGAGGAGTATCGAGCAAGGAACGCCTCGATCTCTTCTACTATGTTGTTTAGACGGTCAAATGATCGCACCTCAGCGCCGATCATCCTTTCAAGGATTTCCTTTTTCAGGTTCTGTTTACAAATTTGCACTGCATCCTCTTGATACGGGGGACGTCTACATCTCATGCTGAGATTTCTCCACCTCTTTATGTAGTCGAGAGCCGACTCATCATTTCTTTGTCTCGTGGCATAGAGTTCTGCCATGGTCACCTCCCGCCCAGCTATATAGAACTTTTCTTTGAATTTCTTCTACATGTCGGGCCAGTCTGCAATGGACCGGGCGGGCAAGCTCGAATACCACTCAAAAGCAAGCCCGGTAAGTGTCAAGCCGAAGAATTTGAGGAGGTAGGCCTCATCTACAGCTAGATCCCCCATAACGTTCACATAGTAGGCAATGTGCTCCCTGGGAGACCCTTGCCCATTAAACTTCTCAAATTTCGGTGGCTTGGTGATGCCGGCCGGGAGCCTCCTGGCAGCATAGTGTGCCGGATAGGGTACCCGATACACATCAAAGGGTGTGTGATCACTATCGCTCCTTTCTGCTAGCTTCATGTCTATCATCTGCTCCAGCATCAGTCTGTTCACCGTTGCCGGGTCCACCGGGTTCGGGTAGAAATGGGCTGGTTGCGCCAGTGGCGTTGTTAACACTGTCGCCTGAGGTGCAATGGTGGATCCTTGGAATGGCAGGCTCTGTGGCGGGGCCGGAGTTGTATGTTGTGGCTGGTGCAGGGGTGTTACCCCGGTGTAGCTGGGGATCAGTGGAGACACCATCGCCTATGGAGAAGCTTCTGAGGCCTGACTGTTGCCTCGAGGGGTCTCTGGTAATGCTTCGGTTTGCCCGGATGTTGAGGGCTGAGTAGCTCTGTCGGTCAACTGCTTCCTTAGCAACTCGATCTCCCTTTGATATTGCTGCATCATAAGTAATACAGCTGGGTCACTCATGGAGAGGCTAGGGGTGCCCCCTCTTTCTTCGGCTGGCGTCTCCTCGGATGACGTGGATGGTCCTCCCGTGATGCCTTCAGTAATGACATTGGCAACCAGGGCCATTGACGACTCCCCATAGTCAGTTCCTTCAGTGTGAGCTTGTGTCTTCTCGGTTGCTGCTTTCCCTCTTCTGGTGAGAGGTCCTGGCCTTGCCGCAAGCCTGGCCATTTCTTCGGGTTCGGTCGGTAAGGCCCCATACAGGCCAAATACTCCTGCCATGTTGCAGGTATAGACCCTTAGGTCCCTGCCTCTTCCTGTCGCTCTTCTCGACAGCCTGCCTGGGAAGACCAATCTGTCAAAGACCGACCCCCGCGGCCTCACCTCTTCCCTCAACGGGGACTGATAGCGCTCCTCAGAGCAGTTCCTCGACTCGGCACTAGGCACGGGTTGGATTTCTTCTTCTTCAAATGCGGAGGCCACTGCCCCCAGCAGTCTTTGGCGACCCAGGGGAGTGCTCCCCGGGCCCCGCAAGTAGCTTCTCATGGCCTGCTCCACCCCTTCGCAGTCTTCATCGGGGTGAGCCGGTGATGTTGCCATGTTGACAGCAACGGGCATGTGGATTGCAGGCTCCGCACGGGCAGCCTCATAGTGACGTCGGTGGTGTCGACGGTGGGTGTTCTCCGGTGGGGCCAGTGTGGCCAATACCGGTTGGTAGACGGGGGCCGATGTCCTGACCGGGTCTGCCTGTTGAGCCCTTGCCGAGCGAAAGGTGCTGGGCCCTGCCCGGATTGGTGAAGCGAACCGGGCTGCCTTGGGGACCCATGCGCGCTTGGCTTTATTTGGCCTGGCAGCCGGTTGATGCTGTGGTGCTGTGGCTAGAGTTGCGGGCGTCATCCTGCCCTTCATCTTTTCCAGTGGCTGGAAGGAGTTGCACACTGGTACGGCGGGGACGACACCCTCCGGGATCATCTCGGAGCATGGTTCAGTGAGGTGGACCCGGACGGTCCCGATAACAGTAGACTTGCCGGTGCTGGAGACCCGGCATCGGAGTGATGCAGTGGCATGGTTCCTCCGGAGCCTCCTCTGATGAGAAGCCGAGCCCGGGCGGGACGGGCCGGCAGTTTGGTGCACATGGTGCACGTTGCAGCTCAGCGTCCTCGTGGGGACGGTCCCGGGGGATTCGACCATTGGTCGGCCGGCAGCAGCTTTGATGGCTCCCCGGATGGGGGCGTTGCTTTCGATCCTGTCAGACGCCTCGACGTCCAGCAGGTTCGCGAAGGACACTCACAAAAAGTTGGGGAAGCCAACTGAAGGAGGGAAGCTCCCGAAGGTGAGAGGGACGGCCAAGTAGCTGTTCCGCACATGGCTTTCGACGGGCTGCTGGCCGAAAGCGAGGGCCATCTTGATGCTCGGAATGCAACCTGCATTTGCAAACTGAGGAATTGATGTGACACCACTTTGGGGTGATAGTCACAAGACCAATGCTTCCTCGGACCTAAGTATGCAAGCACAACCACAAGGCCAAGAAGCCTGCGTAAGCGGACCTTCGTATGGCGCACACACTCAACCCGGGGGTAACTCGGGGATGCCGAATCGAGGAAGTGGGACAAGACTTTTACTGGTAGAGGGCCAGCAACATCCAAGGTAAACCTCTTCTTGGGGAAAGAAAATCCAACTCAATGAGTCGGCAATGGCCAAAGGGCGCAGGTCACTCACTCACACACACGGTGGTCGCACAAAGATGGTGAAGCCTTAGGATCGGGCGCTCTCTCCCTAACAGACGGCGCAATTGGAGAATATTAAATGAACAAGCATAAATGAGAGCAAGGGATGAGTTCTCACCTAGCCAGTTTGAAGAAACCGACTCCGGTCGGAGACGTGGGCGAGCGGGGAAGCGTGGGTTCTCCACACGCCGCGTCGGAGAAGCTTGACCTGCTCAAGTCATTACAACACTACACCTCTCGCAGGAGGGGGACCTTGGGGTGGGGGTTAACAGATATTATATCCAAACTACCTCCACATAGGGAGGGGCCTTCAGCCAGCCAAGCGGGGAGGGGTGGAACCGAACTCGCAATCAATAAGGGGACCGATGTCGGCTCTGCCCGCTTTCTGTGAGTGCTGATAGAAGGTCGAAGAAGTAGCTTCTGTGACTGCTCCCGAATTTTTTTGGGGACGAGACCACCTGGAAATTCTTCGTAGGAGGATGGGGAAGTCATCCAAATTTTGTTGATTTCTTCTGCTATCAATGCTGGTCTAGGTGGAGGCTTGAACAGGGTGGCAGTTCTTTGGATCTGACTGCTTCAGGTTCCCAACAGCAGGAAGAAGGGGATGCCACGACCGCTCCCAAGCTCAAAATCAGGTGCTGCCAAAGTCATTGGAACGGTGAACGAGTCGTCCTCAAAGCAAGACTAACGGAGAAGCCAAATGTTGTCGGAGAAGACTAGTAGGCTCTGAACACTGATGAGAGGTCGATGCAAACTGTGGGGAAGTAGAACCGCGCACCTGGGGGAGAAAATTAAGAACTCCTGGATCCGGACGGCAAACTGAGCTCTTCCTTTTGAGGATGAAAGAAGACTCAGATTAGAAGACTTTCGATGAAGAACTCTTGCTCAGATTTTTAGTAGGATGGCCACAGTCGTGCTTCTCATCAGGTTCAGGTGCTCTGCGGGGGTAGCTTCGCGCAGTCGAGGGAGAACAGCTCTCCCGGGAAGCACGGTGCTCAGATGACGACGAAACCACCACGTTTGGTTAGCTCTCTGGACGTCCTTTCCAGAAATATAGAACTTGCCACTAGAAAGATTGGGGAAGAACAGTAGAATGTGCTGCTTTCAGGACCCTGCTTGCTGCCTGTGAACTGGGAACTGCAGGTTGAATTTGATGGGGGGGAATGGGGTATATGGGAGGGGAAATGGGGTGGATGGGTGTGGGGGTGACTCCTAGCTGTGAGGAGGTCTGGGAAGGGGTGTTCCAAGGTGTGGGAGTGATAGAATGGGGGCTGGAAGGGGGTGTTTGCTGTGGGTGAGAGAGGAGCTGCGAATTTGGGGGCTTGGAGGGAGAGGGGAAGGTGAGGGAAAACAAGTGGGTGGAGGGAATGTGAATTTGAATTTTCCTTAATGGGGGGTGATCAATGGTGGTCTTGGGGATGGGAAGAAGTGCCTTGGGAAGGTGGAGGGTTGCTTGGGGAAGGGGGATGAGTAGTTGGTGGTTGGATGGTGGAGCTAGGATTGGGTGGGGGTCTATTGGGACTAGGAGTGGAGTAATGTTGAGTGTGGGGAGTTGAGGAGGTATTAATGGAGGTGGGTGGGAGAGAGAGAGGTGGTTGGGAGGGGAGGAGAGAGAAAGGGGCGCAGCTTTTAGAGAGAGAAAGTGAGGAGAGAGAAAATGGCTCTCTAGAGAGAGAGGTAGAGAGAGAGGGGGGATCGGGGCTTGTCACCCACTCAATTGGCTTCTCACCAAAAGAAGAAGATTTAAGTTGGACACTAGAAAATTCAAATATTCTTTCATTCATTGATTCATTAGTTTAAATGGAGGAAATGGGGTCCTATATATAGGCAACCCACATTTGTACAAAAGTCCCTGACTCTTACTACAATGACCAAAGACCAAGGGGGTAGGGGCGCCCCTGGGCCTAGCCCAAAGAATTGGGCCCAATAACCATTCTAAACAATCTAATGACACTTAACCTACGTAGATGACTCATTAACCTAGGTACATGACTCAAATAAAAGGGATAATACATCAAATGACTCAAATAAAAATTACATAGGACTCAAAATTAAATAACTAGACCATGCCGGATGCAACCGGGGCGAGGAGACGAGCTGTGAACGTGGGATGGGAGGTGATGTCCCCATCATACTCCCGGGGTGCGGAGAACTCGACTCCGTCGAGTAAGTGTCCTCCTCGGAGGGTGTAGAGTGGTACTGCCCACAAGTCTTCCGAACGAGACCGATCCATCCACCTGCCGAGATAGCGCTCGTATACCTTGCTCCTGGTGGTAGTGACCTGTTCATCCAATATTCGTTCAATGCGCTCACGCTGGGCTCTCTTGGCTGGTGGTCTCTCCTCACGGGTGGGTGCTCTCTCAACGGAGGGAATATGCTCAATATCCTCACTGGGTACCACCGTGGGTCCCTTATATGGCACTAGGTCGGCTACATTGAATGTGGGACTCACTCCATACTCCTCGGAGAGATCTAACTCATAGGCATTAGCGCCAATGCACCTCAGGACCTGGAAGGGACCAGCCCCACGTAGCCTCAATTTGGAGATGACTCCCGGGGAGAGCCTCTCCTTCCTCGCCATCACAAAGTCACCCACGTGGAATTCTTGGTGACGCCGAAGGGAGTCAGCCTGCCTCTTATAGATCTCATTTTTCTTGCTTATGTGCTTGCAAAGGCTTTCATGCAATTTTGTGAATGTTGACATTCAAGGGGTGATGGGTGGACCTGGGCAACCAAAAGTAGACCAATCATGCTTTGACGCCAAGAAGACTTTGATGGAATGGGGAGGATCGGGGCATCCATAGATGATCCGGTCATGCATGGGGGTGACAAATGCTGGGGGACCCGGACATCCATGAATACTCCTATCATGCCTACGACTCATGATGAGTGAAGGTGGACCACTATATTCGAATTTGGACCACTCATGCTTTCTACTTGACATGTGGGTGATATGAATGAATGGACCCAACATAGTGTTCATGCCAAGGGGTGTGGAAAGCCTAGACACATGCATACTTTTCCCAAAAGTTACTTCCATGTGTATAGGTGTGGGACAACCTTTGAACTCCCATTGGAAAGGATCGAATTGATCTAAGAAGGTGGTCATCATGGGGTGGGGCACAACCTTATTACCCAGGGATATGTGGCTCAAGGTAATGGCTCCCAAGGTGTAACCCGGGTCTAGATATGTGGCTCAAGGTCATGGATGTCCGGGTCCCCCAGCATTGATGTCGGCTCTGCCCGCTTTCTGTGAGTGCTGATAGAAGGTCGAAGAAGTAGCTTCTGTGACTGCTCCCGAATTTTTTTGGGGACGAGACCACCTGGAAATTCTTCGTAGGAGGATGGGGAAGTCATCCAAATTTTGTTGATTTCTTCTGCTATCAATGCTGGTCTAGGTGGAGGCTTGAACAGGGTGGCAGTTCTTTGGATCTGACTGCTTCAGGTTCCCAACAGCAGGAAGAAGGGGATGCCACGACCGCTCCCAAGCTCAAAATCAGGTGCTGCCAAAGTCATTGGAACGGTGAACGAGTCGTCCTCAAATCAAGACTAACGGAGAAGCCAAATGTTGTCGGAGAAGACTAGTAGGCTCTGAACACTGATGAGAGGTCGATGCAAACTGTGGGGAAGTAGAACCGCGCACCTGGGGGAGAAAATTAAGAACTCCTGGATCCGGACGGCAAACTGAGCTCTTCCTTTTGAGGATGAAAGAAGACTCAGATTAGAAGACTTTCGATGAAGAACTCTTGCTCAGATTTTTAGTAGGATGGCCACAGTCGTGCTTCTCATCAGGTTCAGGTGCTCTGCGGGGGTAGCTTCGCGCAGTCGAGGGAGAACAGCTCTCCCGGGAAGCACGGTGCTCAGATGACGACGAAACCACCACGCTTGGTTAGCTCTCTGGACGTCCTTTCCAGAAATATAGAACTTGCCACTAGAAAGATTGGGGAAGAACAGTAGAATGTGCTGCTTTCAGGACCCTGCTTGCTGCCTGTGAACTGGGAACTGCAGGTTGAATTTGATGGGGGGGAATGGGGTATATGGGAGGGGAAATGGGGTGGATGGGTGTGGGGGTGACTCCTAGCTGTGAGGAGGTCTGGGAAGGGGTGTTCCAAGGTGTGGGAGTGATAGAATGGGGGCTGGAAGGGGGTGTTTGCTGTGGGTGAGAGAGGAGCTGCGAATTTGGGGGCTTGGAGGGAGAGGGGAAGGTGAGGGAAAACAAGTGGGTGGAGGGAATGTGAATTTGAATTTTCCTTAATGGGGGGTGATCAATGGTGGTCTTGGGGATGGGAAGAAGTGCCTTGGGAAGGTGGAGGGTTGCTTGGGGAAGGGGGATGAGTAGTTGGTGGTTGGATGGTGGAGCTAGGATTGGGTGGGGGTCTATTGGGACTAGGAGTGGAGTAATGTTGAGTGTGGGGAGTTGAGGAGGTATTAATGGAGGTGGGTGGGAGAGAGAGAGGTGGTTGGGAGGGGAGGAGAGAGAAAGGGGCGCAGCTTTTAGAGAGAGAAAGTGAGGAGAGAGAAAATGGCTCTCTAGAGAGAGAGGTAGAGAGAGAGGGGGGATCGGGGCTTGTCACCCACTCAATTGGCTTCTCACCAAAAGAAGAAGATTTAAGTTGGACACTAGAAAATTCAAATATTCTTTCATTCATTGATTCATTAGTTTAAATGGAGGAAATGGGGTCCTATATATAGGCAACCCACATTTGTACAAAAGTCCCTGACTCTTACTACAATGACCAAAGACCAAGGGGGTAGGGGCGCCCCTGGGCCTAGCCCAAAGAATTGGGCCCAATAACCATTCTAAACAATCTAATGACACTTAACCTACGTAGATGACTCATTAACCTAGGTACATGACTCAAATAAAAGGGATAATACATCAAATGACTCAAATAAAAATTACATAGGACTCAAAATTAAATAACTAGACCATGCCGGATGCAACCGGGGCGAGGAGACGAGCTGTGAACGTGGGATGGGAGGTGATGTCCCCATCATACTCCCGGGGTGCGGAGAACTCGACTCCGTCGAGTAAGTGTCCTCCTCGGAGGGTGTAGAGTGGTACTGCCCACAAGTCTTCCGAACGAGACCGATCCATCCACCTGCCGAGATAGCGCTCGTATACCTTGCTCCTGGTGGTAGTGACCTGTTCATCCAATATTCGTTCAATGCGCTCACGCTGGGCTCTCTTGGCTGGTGGTCTCTCCTCACGGGTGGGTGCTCTCTCAACGGAGGGAATATGCTCAATATCCTCACTGGGTACCACCGTGGGTCCCTTATATGGCACTAGGTCGGCTACATTGAATGTGGGACTCACTCCATACTCCTCGGAGAGATCTAACTCATAGGCATTAGCGCCAATGCACCTCAGGACCTGGAAGGGACCAGCCCCACGTAGCCTCAATTTGGAGATGACTCCCGGGGAGAGCCTCTCCTTCCTCGCCATCACAAAGTCACCCACGTGGAATTCTTGGTGACGCCGAAGGGAGTCAGCCTGCCTCTTATAGATCTCATTTTTCTTGCTTATGTGCTTGCAAAGGCTTTCATGCAATTTTGTGAATGTTGACATTCAAGGGGTGATGGGTGGACCTGGGCAACCAAAAGTAGACCAATCATGCTTTGACGCCAAGAAGACTTTGATGGAATGGGGAGGATCGGGGCATCCATAGATGATCCGGTCATGCATGGGGGTGACAAATGCTGGGGGACCCGGACATCCATGAATACTCCTATCATGCCTACGACTCATGATGAGTGAAGGTGGACCACTATATTCGAATTTGGACCACTCATGCTTTCTACTTGACATGTGGGTGATATGAATGAATGGACCCAACATAGTGTTCATGCCAAGGGGTGTGGAAAGCCTAGACACATGCATACTTTTCCCAAAAGTTACTTCCATGTGTATAGGTGTGGGACAACCTTTGAACTCCCATTGGAAAGGATCGAATTGATCTAAGAAGGTGGTCATCATGGGGTGGGGCACAACCTTATTACCCAGGGATATGTGGCTCAAGGTCATGGCTCCCAAGGTGTAACCCGGGTCTAGGATGGGGTGGATTGGGTCAAACATGGTGGGTTGGGATAGGGAAATGTAGGTGGTGGTTAAGGTAGTTGGGTCACCCGGGTTCCTTGACTCCCATTGTAATGGATCATAGGGATCATAAAATGGGTTACTAAGGGGAAGGAGCTCCATGTCCTCAAGGTCCTCAAAAGGTGCTAAGTCATCCCTCTCAATGATAATTGGGTCAATATTCTTGGTGAGTGGGTTGGCCATGAGGGGAGGGCTTGGCACTCTACCCGATATAAAAAGCTCCAATTGGAGGAGAAGGTCGGGCTCATCGGGTGTGGGGAGGAATAGAAGGAGGTCGCTAGTGTAGCAACCAATGGAGCAAACCGAGGTGATAGACCCGATGCATAGGTGTAGGAGGCCAAGGCTCATAGGTTGTTCGGCCATAGGGGTCAACATGCTAGTGAACTCAATTTGCCATGCTAGGCCCTTAAGAAGATCCCCTAAAGTTTCCACTTGGTAGGATGATTGGATGGTGGTGTGATAGGTGGAGAAGGGTACTATGGGGAGTTTTAGCTCCATGAGAGGGTAGACATAGGACGTGATGGGGTGAATTGGTTTCTCCGTTAGCCATCTAGCTAGGGGCACATCTATGATTATGGTGTCATTTGTGAAGGTTTGTGGCTCTTGAAGACTCGGACAATTTGAAGTGGTAAAGGGTTGGAACTCTTCCTCACCATTGGTGTGAATTGGGTTTCCTCATGGGTGGGGAGAGGGTCTGGGCTAGTAATGATATGCACAGTGTAGAGTGATATAGAAGGGGGGATGAATAGATCACTCCCGATTTTAAAACTTCAGCGGAAAATTAGTTCTACAGTTTCACAACCCTTCAGATGCAGCGAAAGAGTATAGCTAAAGCAATCAATAACTGGGACAGAATAAGTGTGCGATTGAAAGGTCTGTTCACAGAGAAGCAATTTGACGAGCAGAGGAAATGCAACACAACAATAACAAGCAAACCACAGAAGAGATAAGAAATTTTAAGGTGGTTCGATTGTAGCCCACAATCCACATCCACCCCTCACTCCAAACCAGAGTGAGGATTCCACTAGCCACGGCTAGAAATAGCAGGCTTAGTCTGCGAACAAAATGCTGCCACACAGCTTGGCCAACCAAGGAAAACAAATCCCTCAACCCAAACTCTGCTACCCACAAAGCTTGACACCTGGACCTGCTACCCGCAAGACCAGAACCGGAGATGGATCTCCCTTCCTCCAACCCGGAGGGAACCTGCTAGTGACAACCCGTCACTGGCAAAACCAGAGATCACAGATCTCTCTTCCTCTACAGCCCAGAGGGAAACCGGAGTAACTCTCCCTTCCTCCAAACACTGGAGGGTAACAATTCAAAATCAGAAATATGAAGAAAGAAACATAAAAAAAGACAATCGGTGAAGACAGTCGTTTCTTAAAACCAAAACAATGTAGCTTCCGAAGAAGCAAATTAAACACTACTCTCTCACTCAGACTTTTCTCTCAGAACAATACTCTCAAATCTTTTCTCTCTATCTTCTCTATGGAACGTGGAGGCTCTCTCTTTTCTTCTTCTACTCAGGGATTCTTCTGCTTAACTTTTTCCTCCAGTTCTTCTTCTCCTGTTCGCAGAAGACTTCCTTTTATATGGCATCAGACCTGAATTCCAGGACTTCACACGAGTGGGGCTCGTTCCCTCCTTTTCCAGAGTATCCTCGGATCATGTGCCAGGCATCATCCTCGATTCACGTGCCCAATCATCAACTGACTCATCTACAAGCAGAGACAAAGAAATGCAATTAGTTAGTTCAGGCTCTTAACACAGCGTGTATAGACTTTAGAAGCAACAAATAAGCAAGTATGTACAACGTGAGAGTGTGTAGACTTGAAACCCTTCAAGCGACCTCAGTGTACAGACTTGCAGAATGATGCATTAACATAACAGAGTGGAATGTGTAGACTTCTGTGTAAAGCATGAAGCAATCGAATGTGTAGACTTTAGAAGCAGCAATTAAGCAAGTGTGTACAATGTGAGAGTGTGTAGACTTGAAGCCCTTCAAGCGACCTCAGTATACAGACTTGCGTGGGTAAGATGCATGAACAAGCCATAGCCAGTGTATAGACTTAACCGATGCATGAATATTGCACCGATGTATAGACTTGGAGAGACGAGCGAGTGTATAGACTTGATGAACGCATGCATGGGAAGGCAGTGTACAGACTTGAGAAGAACGATGCATGAACAAGCCTAACAAGTGTATAGACTTTGATGTAGAGGCTTGAGTTACACAAGCAGTGTATAGACTTCACGATGCACACCCATATCCAATGAATAGACTTACCCCTTGAAGATGTACAGACTTTGAAGACTTCGAAGCCCCACGATGTATAGACTTTGAAGCATGTGAACATGGGGACAATGTACAGACTTCACTTCGTGCTAGCTACAGTACAATGTCTAGACTTGATGCATCTTCAAAGCACAATGTGCAGACTTGATATGAAGGAATGCAAATGACTCTGTACAGACTTGGATGCTTGTGTATGCATGAGGGCAATGTACAGACTATGCATATGCACACTAGCGAGTGAATAGACTTGCCTACGGCATCAAAGTATGCACAACGTAAAAGACGCCTTCTTCCTAGGCGTTTGATTCAAAAGTGACGCCACTTGTGGTGGTCGTCAAATTCCAAGTTCATCTGAATGTATAGACTTCCTTTGGCACAAAGGCAACTTAACGATGTATAGACTTTGTACTCTGAACGACAAAGCAGGCTGTACAGACTTTGAGAATCTTGAAGGCCACTGTACAGACTTGGAAAGCCTGAACCAATGTACAGACTTGAGTGTGTGTGTGCTAGACAGTGTAGACGATGCATGAGATGCTGAGACAATGTATGGACTTTAGACATGATGCAATGTATAGACTCTGAAAGACGCTGAATGAGACAGTGGATGTTCAGACTTTGCCAATGTGCAAACTTTCCCTACAGGAATGTATAGACTTGGTGAGCGCTATGTATGCAATGTACAGACTTTGCGGCGCCTGCATTCTATGCAATGTATAGACTTCGAGGACTGCATGCTGTGCGATGTATAGACTCTGAAGTCTTGCGTGCTGTGCAGTGTATAGAGTTGATCAAGTAATGCATGTCTATATGACAACCACATGAACTGTACTGTCCTAAGTGATGAAGCATGAATTAATCTAGAGATAGAAACATATTGATTTATAATGTGAGACATCATCAAAACCGTAGGGATGCAACAATCTCCCACTTTTTGATGATGGCAACACTATGAATCAAGCAATATCAAGGCTTCACAAGAAATTAACAACAGCTTTAACAATCAAGGCAAATTCAAAGCAAGTGCATGCAGAGCCAAATAAAACACTACTGCGAAACACTTCTTTCTCCAAAACCACTCCCCCACAACACACTCTCAGGTATTTCCATGACAAGCTATTCTCCCCCACAGCTCATGACAGCAAACTATTCTCTCCCGCACAACTCATGATCTACTGATATTGCAGAGCCTCTCTCCCCCTTTGACATCAGCAAAAGGAAATGCAGAATATATGAAAGTGCTGGAGACATGAAGAAGAAGTACAGTAACTTCTTAGTGCAGAAAGGCACGAGCAAGTCTTAAGAGAATAAGTGAGGTGCTAAACTCAAGTGAAGATTCTTGAACTCCAGTAAAAAATAGAGAAATAGAATGATAGACAAGTTTATCAACATACACAGTGTATGATTTAGAGTAGGAGTTAACAAGTATGGCATGATTTAGCTGAACTGGCAACTATCCCAAAAGACAACAAGAGACAAAGTCAGAGAAGGTGTTCTCAAGATATTGAGGACAAGCAATCCATTAGTGCAGAACTACAAGAGATTTTTGAGATGATTTTCAAGAAGACCAATGAGTAAGTTGGTAATTCACTCTTTTGACATTAGGGAGACACCTTGATTAGAGGCCTGAATCCCTAGTTACTCAGTGTGAGTACCTCATTACCTCCTCCCTTTTTTTTAAAAAAAGGAACAGAGTTAGTAACTGTGGCTTTTGACATGAGGAAACACCTTGATTAGAGGCCAGAGTCCCCAGTTACTCACCATCAAGCCACCATTGCTCTGTGAAGGTCAGAATATTAATGTCATGTTTTTTTTTATAAGCGTTTGACACCTCATGACATAGGAGAAAACTTCATTTCATTGATGAAGCTCCCAGTTTCTAAGTGAACAAATCAAGACCTTTGTTAATTCAGATTATCCCTTGTGTAGAGAAGATGGAATGATTGAAAACAATACTAGAGGGACTATTTCTTGAAGTGAATCTTGAAGTCTAGATTTCAAGTTGTTTTGGTCAGATATCAAGATATATAGGTTTTGGCCTGAACTGAAATCACTGACAATGTAGGAAGATAAACTTTAACAATTAATTCAGATCTCTGATAGACTACCAGAGGGAAGATTCTTGCTGGACTTTAGGATCACAGACTTATAGACTTAAGAGATGAGTGAGATTCTACTGTCTAAGAGAACCACACTAGATCAGTCATGAAAACCAGCAATGACACACATCTGGTCAATCTTTTTGAATCTATCAAAGAACTCTCCCTTTCATAGCTCAACCAGCTCCCCCTCAAACATAGCATTACAAAAAGCTAACCATCAGACATACAGAACTCCCCCTCACAAAAAGAACAGACTTCACATTTAAGACAATTTATATAAGCCTAATTCTCTTCTCAGTGTAGTGAATTTTTCATTATCCAGAGGTTTAGTGAAGATGTCAGCAATCTGATTTTCAGTGCCTACATGAATCAGTTCAAAATTGTTCTTAGAAACCTCATCTGTTATGAAATGATGCCTTATTTCTATGTGTTTGGTGCGTGAATGCAAAACAGGATTCTTGGAAAGATTGATGGCACTGGTATTATCACAATAGATAGGTGTGCACCCCATGTCTACTTGGTAGTCCTGAAGCTGGTGTTTAATCCAAATGACTTGTGTACCACAACTCCCTGCAGCCACATATTCAGCTTCTGCAGTTGAGAGGGCCACAGAATGTTGTTTCTTGGAACCCCAAGACACTAAACACCCACCTAAAAATTCACAGTGACCACTAGTGCTTTTCATGTCTAGTTTACACCCTGCATAATCAGCATCTGTGTATGCAACTAAATCAAGTGTGTGTGATGCAGGAAACCAAAGTCCAAGAGAGTATGTGGCTGACAAATATCTGAAAATTCTTTTCACTGCAGCTAAATGTAATTCAGTGGGTCTAGACTGATACCTTGCACACATTCCTACATTGAACTATATATCAGGTCTAGAAGCTGTCAAGTAAAGAAGAGATGCAATCATACCTCGATAGAGCTTGGCATTTACTTCTTTACCTGTCTCATCTGCATCCAGTGAGGTATTGGTACCCATGGGTGTTGTAATGTGCTTCAGGTTTTCCATACCAAACCTCTTGAATAGTTCCATTGTGTATTTGGTCTGGTTGACGAAGCATCCATCCTCTGACTGTTGTACCTGCAAGCCAAGAAAATACTTTAGTTCACCGACCAAACTCATCTCAAATTCAGCAGACATCATTTTAGAGAATTCATCACATAGTTCATACTTAGTTGATCCAAACACAATGTCATCTACATATACCTGAACTATGATGAGATCTTTATTTTTACCCTTGGTAAATAAGTTTTGATCAACTTTACCTCTTTTGTAGCCCTTGCTGATCAGAAATTCAGTCAATCTTTCATACCATGCTCGAGGAGCCTGCTTTAGAACATACAGGGCTTTGTTTAACCTGAAAACTTGGTTAGGTTGAGGAGAGAATTGAAATCTAGGGGGTTGTTCAACAAAAACCTCTTCCTTAATGACTCCATTTAAAAAGGCACTTTTAACATCCATTTGTTGGAGTTTTATATTCTTTGAACATGCAAAAGCAAGCAACATTCTTATTGCTTCTATCCTAGCAACAGGTGCATAGGATTCATCGAAATCCACACCAAATTTCTGACAGTAGCCCTTGGCTACTAGTCTGGCCTTATTCCTAGATATGATTACATCTTCATTCATTTTATTTTTGAACACCCACTTAGTTCCTATGATATTAACATTATCTGGTCTTGGAACAAGCTCCCAGACATTATTTCTTTCGAACTGGCCTAATTCCTCACACATAGCATTGACCCAAGCTTGATCAGCCAAGGCCTCTTCTACAGATTTGGGTTCAATTTGTGAGACTAAAGCAATTAGGTCTTCATTATTCACACTCCTAAAATGAGACCTAGTCCGAAGAGGATCTTCAGGATTGCCTATGACATTATCTATCGGATGATCTTTAAGAAATCTGACATTTATTGAAGACTCACCTGTTTCTCTTGGCTCTTCTTGGTTGGGAGGATTTGATGTTCCACTCGGCTGAGTCTTTTCTTCTTCTTGGTCTTCTAGGAATTCCCCATCATGCTTGGAATCCCTGTCAAAATTTTCAATGTTAGAAACACCTTTCTTATCACTAAAAAGGATGTGTGGAGACTCTTCAACTTTCTGGTCTGTTATGTTAAAGACCCTATATGCCCTTGACACTTCAGAGTATCCTAAAAATATTCCAGGGGAGCTTTTAGCTTCAAACTTATCTAAATCTTTCTTGTCATTGTTATGAATAAAGCATTTAGCTCCAAAAATTCTGAAATGAAACAAGTTTGGTTTCTTACCTTTTAGTAGCTCATAGGGTGTTTTCTTGTGAATAGGTCTTACCATGGCCCTGTTGATTATGTAAGTTACTGTATTGGCCGCCTCTGCCCAAAACCTCCTTGGTAATTGACTTTCAATCAGCATGGTTCGGGCCATCTCCACAATAGTTCTATTTCTTCTCTCCACAATTCCATTCTGTTCAGGTGTCCTGGGAGAAGAAAACCTGTGTGTTAGTCCCTCTCTTTCACAAAGATCAGAAAACATGGAGTTTTCAAACTCACCTCCATGGTCAGATTGAATAGAGCAAATTTTATGTTTTCCTTCTTGTTTGACCTTATTGAAAAACTGATTAAACTTTTGAAAAGCATCGCTTTTATTAGCTAAGAAAAAGATCCATGAATATCTAGAATGGTCATCAATAATCACATAGCCAAACCTATTCCCATTAAGACTCTGAGTTCTAGTAGGACCAAAGAGGTCCATATGGAGAAGTTCCATTGGTCTAGTGGACAATGGCTCAGATCTTAGCTTGAAGGAATTCCTGGTCTGTTTGCCTAGAGCACAGGCATCACATGATTTTGAAATATAATTGAATTTAATTCTAGGCATGCCTCTAACTAAATCATGCTTGACCAATTTATTTAAGGTAGAGAAGCTAGCATGACCTAGACATCTATGCCATTCAAAAGCATCATTTTCAGAATTAGCAGATAAACAAAGATTTGATTCAGATTCTGCATCTAAGTCTACCATGTAGACATTATTAATCCTGTTGGCTACAAATTTAACCACATCAGAATTTATTTCAAAGATTTTGCATGAATTATCATCAAACACAACCCTGTGACCCTTGTCACATAACTGACTAATGCTGATCAGGTTGTGTTGAAGACCTTCCACAAGTAGAACTTTTTCAATGGAGTTTGTGGAAGACTTACCTACTGTGCCAACTCCAATTATCTTACCTCTGTTCTTTCCTCCAAACTTGACCAGACCCCCTACCTTCATCTCTATCTTGCTGAACTTGGATCAGTCTCCTATCATGTGCCTGGAGCAGCCACTGTCGAGGTACCACTTGTTGTCTTCAGCTGCCAGGCCGACCTACACAAATAACATCAAGCAAAGTGATTTGGAAGCCAAGATGAGTTGGGTCCAAAGACATTGTTCAAATCTGTGATCAAATGTTTAGGAATCCAGATTTGCTTCAACATGGTTTTCTCTGGCACCTTTACTTCTGGTTTATTTAAATTATAGCCGGGGTTATGTCCAGCTGGTCTGGAGAAGTAAGTTCTATTCCATTCATTAGGCTTCCCATTCCTAGGATATCTCTGTAAGCTTGTTGATTAACAGATTTTTGAAGATGATAGTTATTTCTCCAGTAGGTCCTGTTTGGACCCATCTGATTGTAGTAATTCTAGCTTTTCTTCTGATCCACTTGCTTGGTCCATCTACCATTTATGTTCTGATGAGTGGACTTAGTGAAGTTCTTCACAAAATTCATTCCCATTTTAAATGGTTGACCAGCACTGTTTTTAGAACTTTCCTTCTGACATTGAGCTCCTTGACTGCTATTTGAGCTGGATGGTGTGTCCAGCTTCTCTTTTCCCTTCTCTGGGCAGAAGGTAATGGTTTTGAATTGTAAGGGTCTCTTGTTAGTTGGGTCATAGCCTAGACCCTCCTTATTGAAGTTAACCCTAGTCCCTAGTATAGCATCCAGACTAGTTTTTCCTTGGACAAATTTTTCCAAAACTTTCTGTTTGTCTTCCAGCTCTTTTTGAAGAGACTCAGAGTTTTTTAGAAGTTCAGCATTGACTTTCTTAACAGCTTCATATTTTTCTGAGTTCACTCTACTTTCATTCAGGCTTTCTTCAATTTTGATTTTGAGTTCATTAAGCTGGTTTTGACTGTCCTGGTTTTCTCCCTTGAGCTTTTCATTTTCTTTTCTTAGGGAAGTTACTTCTTCCAATTCTTCTTTTAGTTTCTGATTTTCTACACAGATTTGGGTTTGTTCTTCAACAGTGGTATTGAATTTTCTTTTCAGAACCCTATGCTCTTTACTAAGTGAATTGAACTTATCTAATAATTCAGCATAGGTATCTTCCCAGTCATCAATAGAAAAATTTTCAAGAACATTTGTTACCTCCTCTTCGCTGTTTGCCATTAGGTAAATTCCTTCTTCATACTCCTCTGAGGAAGTGCTTTCCGGATCTTCTTCCTCATCGCTCCACGTGCAGACCATTGCCTGTGGCTTCTTCATTTTATGTACCTTTGAGCTCTTCTTCTGAAAGTAGGGACCCTTCTTCTAGAGATCTGGGCATTCCCCTTTCATGTGTCCCTGTTTGTTACAATGAAAACAAGTCAGACTCTTATTATTTCTGTCCTTATGATTGCTAGATTCAACATTCTTACTAAAGGAGTATGGCTTCTTCTTCCTAAAGGTCTTCCCCTTTTTCCTTAAAAATTTACTAAATTGTCGAGTGAGCATTGCCTGCTCCTTCTGGTCGAGATCGGAAAAACCATCGGACTCACCGCTACTGCTGCTGCTACTGTTACTCTTGTTGCGGGATGCCTTGAGAGCTACATTCTTACCCTTCATGTCACTTCCTTCACCACCTCTTTTGAAATTCATTTCTTAAGTCATGAGGGATCCTATGAGTTCATTTACTGTCAAAGTCGTCAAATCCTTTGACTCCTCTATCACGATGGCCTTAGTGTGCCATGCTGGGGATAGAGTTCTAAGAATCTTCCTGACTATATCTGCCTTAGCTAGCTCTTTCCCTATCCCCTTAAGAGTGTTCGTGATCATGGACAACCTGGCATACATTTCAGTAATATTCTCCTCTGTATTCATCTTAAACAATTCATACTTAGAGGTGTAGAGATTTACCTTCGATGCTTTCACTTGAGCTGTACCTTCGTAGATTAGTTGCAGCTCATCCCACATTCGCTTGGTAGTCTTGTAGGCAGATATGCGGGCGTATTCATCTGGGTGAACAGCACACTGGATGATGTTCAGCGCCGTCCAGTTGAGTGAGGATAGCTTGACATGCTCATCTATCCACGCGTCCTCGTTCGGTGGCAGATCATACGGCCCAGTAGTGATTACCCTCCACAGCTTGTGGCTCTGTGCCCTGATGAACACCTCCATCCTATTTTTCCAAAAGATATAGTTATTACCATCAAAGTATGGAGGGCGACAAATGGATTGACCTTCAGGCATGAAACTTCGAGGACCATTAGCATTTCCCTGACTGTTTGCCCACATGATGCAAACCTGCTCTGATACCATACCAATTGATATGCGCAGCGTAGAGTGATATAGAAGGGGAGGATGAATAGATCACTCCCCATTTTAAAACTTCAGCGGAAAAACAGTTCTACAATTTCACAATCCTTCAGATGCAGCGAAAGAGTATAGCTAAAGCAATCAATAACCGGGACAGAATAAGTGTGCGATTGAAAGGTCTTTTCACAGAGAAGCAATTTGACGAGCAGAGGAAATGCAACACAACAATAACAAGCAAACCATAGAAGAGACAAGAAATTTTAAGGTGGTTCGATTGTAGTCCACAATCTACATCCACCCCTCACTCCAAACCAGAGTGAGGATTCCACTAGCCACGGCTAGAAATAGCAGACTCAGTCTGCGAACAAAATGCTGCCACACAGCTTGACCAACCAAGGGAAACAAATCCCTCAACCCAAACTCTGCTACCCACAGAGCTTGACACCTGGACCTGCTACCCGCAAGACCAGAACCGGAGATGGATCTCCCTTCCTCCAACCCGGAAGGAACCTGCTAGTGACAACCCATCACTGGCAAAACCAGAGATCACAGATCTCTCTTCCTCTACAGCCCAGAGGGAAACCGAAGTAACTCTCCCTTCCTCCAAACACTGGAGGGTAACAATTCGAAATCAGAAATATGAAGAAAGAAACAGAAAACAAGACAATCGGTGAAGACAATCGTTTCTTAAAACCAAAACAATGTAGCTTCCGAAGAAGCAAATTAAACACTACTCTCTCACTCAGACTTTTCTCTCAGAACAATACTCTCAAATCTTTTCTCTCTATCTTCTCTCTGGAACGTGGAGGCTCTCTCTTTTCTTCTTCTGCTCAGGGATTCTTCTGCTCAGCTTTTTCCTCCATTTCTTCTTCTCCTGTTCGCAGAAGACTTCCTTTTATATGGCATCAGACCTGAATTCCAGGACTTCACATGAGTGGGGCTCGTTCCCACCTTTTCAAGAGTATCCTTAGATCACGTGCCAGGCATCATCCTCGGTTCACGTGCCAAATCATCAACCTGACTCATATGCAGGTAGAGACAAAGAAATGCAATTAGTTAGTTCAGGCTCTTAACACAGCGTGTATAGACTTTAGAAGCAGCAAATAAGCAAGTATGTACAACGTGAGAGTGTGTAGACTTGAAGCCCTTCAAGCGACTTCAGTGTACAGACTTGCAGAATGATGCATTAACATAACAGAGTGAAATGTGTAGACTTCTGTGTAAAGCATGAAGCAATCGAATGTGTAGACTTTAGAAGCAGCAATTAAGAAAGTGTGTACAATGTGAGAGTGTGTAGACTTGAAGCCCTTCAAGCGACCTCAGTGTACAGACTTGCGTGGGTAAGATGCATGAACAAGCCATAGCCAGTGTATAGACTTAACCGATGCATGAATAGTGCGCCGATGTATAGACTTGGAGAGACGAGCGAGTGTATAGACTTGATGAACGCGTGCATGGGAAGGCAGTGTACAGACTTGAGAAGAATGATGCATGAACAAGCCTAACAAGTGTATAGACTTTGATGTAGAGGCTTGAGTTACACAAGCAGTGTATAGACTTCACGATGCACACCCATATCCAATGAATAGACTTACCCCTTGAAGATGTACAGACTTTGAAGACTTCGAAGCCCCACGATGTATAGACTTTGAAGCATGTGAACATGGGGACAATGTACATACTTCACTTCATGCTACCTACATTACAATGTCTAGACTTGATGTAGCTTCAAAGCACAATGTGCAGACTTGATATGAAGGAATGCAAATGACTCTGTACAGACTTGGATGCTTGTGTATGCATGAGGGCAATGTACAGACTATGCATATGCACACTAGCGAGTGAATAGACTTGGCTACGGCATCAAAGTATGCACAACGTAAAAGACGCCTTCTTCCTAGGCGTTTGATTCAAAAGTGACGCCACTTGTGGTGGTTGTCAAATTCCAAGTTCATCTGAATGTATAGACTTCCTTCGGCACAAAGGCAACTTAACGATATACAGACTTTGTACTCTGAATGACAAAGCAGGCTGTACTGACTTTGAGAATCTTGAAGGCCAATGTACAGACTTGGAAAGCCTGAACCAATGTACAGACTTGAGTGTGTGTGTGCTAGACAGTGTAGATGATGCATGAGATGCTGATACAATGTATGGACTTTAGACATGATGCAATGTATAGACTCTGAAAGACGCTAAATGAGACAGTGGATGTTCATACTTTGCCCATGTGCAAACTTTCCCTACAGGAATGTATAGACTTGGTGAGCGTTATGTCTGTGATGTACAGACTTAGCGGCGCCTGCATTCTATGCAATGTATAGACTTCGAGGACTGCATGCTGTGCGATGTATAGACTCTGAAGTCTTGCGTGCTGTGCAGTGTATAGAGTTGATCAAGTAATGCATGTCTATATGACAACCACATGAACTGTATTGTCCTAAGTGATGAAGCATGAATTAATCTAGAGATAGAAACAGATTGATTTATAGTGTGAGACATCATCAAAACCGTAGGGATGCAACAAGTAACTATTCCTATGTGAGTGGGTGTGGCATTCTTTCTCAAGTGAATGGGAAGGTCTTTTGGAGATGGGGTGATGATGGTTGGGGCATGGTGTACCCGGGGTGGTGAGTGAGGTCGAACTTGGGTTGGTAGTGGAAGTAGTGGTGGCCTAGGTTGGGGTAGGGTTGGGGTTGGAAGTGGAAGTGGGTTGGTTCAGTTTGGGTTGATTGGGGGGGTGTACCCTTTTTAGGGGACGACGGAGGGATACTGGTGGGGACCCAGGGGAATTGTGGGGTATGGGTTTGGTGAGGGATTGTGGGTTGGGTGGTGGTGGCCGTCATGGGTCTAGGTGGAGGGATGGACACGGGGTCCACTTGGGTTTGAATGGTGAGAATAGGGTGAGTGGTGGTCCTTATTGGGGAAACCGGGTTGGTTAGGGGTCTCTTCCCCTTGGGATCGGCCGGTTGTAGAGGCGGGGAAGTGGGGGCCAATTGAGTTTGGATAGTGAGGTTTGCTGAAGGGGGTTTTGGTTGGATTGTGGAGATCCTCATGGGATTTGGTGGAGAGGTGGATGCTTGGTTTATTTGGGTCTTAAGGGATAGGACTTGGTCGCGAAGTGTAGTTATGATGGTTGAGAGGTGATTTGTTGGGAGTGGTGGGGGTGGAGACCAAAGGTCGGTCTCAAGTTGGCCGGGTGGGGATGGAGGAGTGGTAGTGCTCCTCGGGTTAGGGGTGCTTGAGTAGGAGGGGTGGGAATGTTTGGGGATGTAGATCTTTCTAAGTTCTACTTTCATATCATCCCATGAGGAAATTGGCTCTTGCCTCCTAACCCTTCTTAATCCCTCTATGAGTTCCCACTTACTCTTGGCTTGACCCCGAAACTGTCCCTTGGCCTTTCGGACTCTCGCGGATCCATATACCCAAGTCTTTTCAAAGTACTTTTCTATGGTAGCCTCCCACCTAAGATAGTCACTAGAACGTGATCCATCAAAGGTAATATCCCTATCTAGGATGAAGTCCATGGGTGGTGAGTAGGCTAAGTAGGAGGTGGCCATGATGATCGGGGGGATCAATGCAAGGGTCGGATTGATGATGACTATAATGCAAGCATGCCCTAGGACTTGACTTGTAGAGACAAGTCAATAACCTGGCTCTGATACCAATTTGATGTGACACCACTTTGGGGTGATAGTCACAAGACAAATGCTTCCTCGGACCAAAGTATGCAAGCACAACCACAAGGCTAAGAAGCCTACGTAAGCGGACCTTCGTATGGCGCACACACTTAACCCGGGGGTAACTCGGGGATGCCGAGTCGAGGAAGTGGGACAAGACCCTTGCTGGTAGAAAGCCAGCAACATCCAAGGTAAACCTCTTCTTGGGGAATGAAAATCCAACTCAATGAGTCGGCAATGGCCAAAGGGCAAGGGTCACTCACTCACACCCACGGTGGTCGCACAAAGACGGTGGAGCCTTAGGATCGGGCACTCTCTCCCTAACTGACAACGCAATTGGAGAATATTAAATAAACAAGCATAAATGAGAGCAAGGGATGAGTTCTCACCTAGCCGGTTTGAAGAAACCGACTCCGATCGGAGACGTGGGCGAGCGGGGAAGCGTGGGTTCCCCACACGCCACGCCGGACAAGCTTGACCTGCTCAAGTTATTACAACACTACACCTCTCGCAGGAGGGGGACCTTGGGGTGGGGGTTAACAGATATTACATCCAAACTACCTCCACACAGGGAGGGGCCTTCAGCCGGCCAAGCAGTGAGGGGTGGAACCGAACTCGCAATCAATAAGGGGACCGATGTCGGCTCTGCCTGCTTTCTATGAGTGCTGATAGAAGGTCGAAGAAGTAGCTTCTGTGACTGCTCCTGAATTTTTTTGGGGACGAGACCACCTGGAAATTCTTCGTAGGAGGATGGGTAAGTCGTCCAAATTTTTTTGATTTCTTCTGATATCAATGCTGGTCTAGGTAGAGGCTTGAACAGGGTGGTAGTTCTTCGGATCTGACTGCTTCAGGTTCCCAACAGCAGGAATAAGGGGAAGCCACGGCCGCTCCTGAGCTCAGAATTAGGTTCCACTGGAGTTGTTGGAACCGTGAACAAGTCCTATTCGAAGCAAAACTGACGGGGAAGCTAAATGTTGTTGGAGAAGACTAGTAGGCTCTGAACACTGATGAGAGGTCGGTGCAGACTGTGGGGAAGCAGAACCGCGCACCCGGGGGAGAAAATTGAGAACTCCTAGATCCGGACGCCAAACTAAGCTCAGACTTTTGGGGATGAAATAAAACTCAGAGTAAAAGACTTTTGATGAAGAACTCTTGCTCATATTCTCAGTAGGATGACCGCAGTCGCGCTTCTCATCAGGTTCAGGTGCTCTGCCGGGGTAGCTTCACGCAGTCGAGGGAGAACAACTCTCCCGGGCAGCACGGTGCTCAGATGACGACGAAACCACCACGCTTGGTTAGCTCTCTGGACGACCTTTCCAGAAATATAGGACTTTCCACTAGAAGGATTGGGGAAGAATAGTAGAATGTGCTGCTTTCAGGACCCTGCTTGTTGCCTGCGAACTGGGAACTGCACATAGAGTTTTTTCCCGTTCGTGTGAGCTCCGTTCTGCCCTCCTGTCCCGTTTTGGGGTGTTCTCCCGCCTGGGCCTCCGGCCATGGCCGGTGGCGGGAGGGCCAAAGCTCCCTCCCGCCGGTCAGGTGGTGGCCGTCCTGCTCCTCCGCAGGCCTCCTCTGCTAGTGCTCCATCTTCCTCCGTCCTCACCAACAACCAGGCTGTCGCATCGTGTCGCACGGGTGTAGGCTCCTCCGGCCCGTCCTCGTCCTCGACTGGCCTCTTGGTGACGGACACGTCGTTCTCCCCTCTCCACGGTGCGGCCCACCCTTCCTCGCCGGTTGTTGTTGGGCCCTGCACCTTCGCCCCCCACTCCTCCCCAGTTGTTGCTTCGGTCCCCACCGTCATTGGTTCTTCAGTTTCGGTTGGTGGCCCTCCTGCTGTTGATGGGCTGGTCCCTTTCTCTGGTGCTTGCGCTGTGGTGGAGAACCTCCTCCCGGCCGGCTTTGGCCTTATGGCTTCTGGAACTGCTCCAGGCCCTCTCCTTCCCCGGCCAGCTTCTTCACGGTCCGATGGCGCTGCTGCGCCGCCAGGAGCTCCTCCGGTTCTGTCCGGCGTCGCCCCCGGCGCTGTGACAGGCGATCCTCCACCCATTGGCAGCCACGTTTATTGCCCCTCTCTCACGCTTTCATCTCAACCGTCCATTCCTTTTTCCCCTTCCTCGCATGCCACCGGTTCTTGCCACGTTACCGTTCCTTCCTCTTCCCACAAGCTGTTGACTGGTCAACCTTGTGATGGGACACATCCCATTTCCGATGCTCTGCTTTTGGCTGAGGCCAGCGGGTCGGGCTGCTCTGCTCCAAGCCCCTTCCCCGTCGGTGCCTTTGAAGCCACGGCGGAGCCCCCTGCTGCTGCTCATCCTGGTGTCCTCAATGGTGACTTGCGTTCGCACCCGGTTCTCTTGGACCCCGGTCGCCCTGGACTGCTCCCTTCTCGCCCGTCCGGCACTGCTACCCCCTGTGCGGATCAAGGGGTGCTTGGCATGGTACCTGCAGGAGCTCCAACTGTCGCTGCACCGGCCAGTCTTTCAACTCCTGCCGTGGCTCATGCCCCTTCGCCTTGGGTCCGTGTTCCGGGTGCTCTCACCGCTGGAGGCTCCACCGTCGCATCGGTTCCCTCCTTCACGCAAGTGGTCAGCCAGCCGGCAGGTCTACCCAAGCTCAACATGGATGTTCATGCGCCGGCGTTCTCTGACTGTGGAGAACCGGCTGCTTTCTTCTCCTCGGAGGAGGTCCTATTGTCTTGCCAAGCCCTACAGCACACCATTATTGCACGCACTGCTCGGGGACGGCCGCCCTTCGATGCCATCCGGTATCATCTCGCGCAGAGGTTCAAGTTTATCAAGGACTTTGTCATTAGCGCGTTGGACTCAAGGCACCTCCTCCTGCGCTTCCAAACACAACAAGATTACCTGCAGGTGCTGCTCAAGGAAACCTTGTTTATACAAGGCAAACCATTCTATTTTTGCAAATGGACGATTGACTTCTCCAGGACGGCTGATTCACCGTTGGTTCCAGTTTGGCTGGAGTTGCCGGATCTACCGGTTAACTTTTACCATGAAGAAATGTTGCTCTCCATTGCGGGCAGCATCGGTCCTCCTCTGCAAATCGACTGGCACACTAAATGTCTCACCCGTTCTTTAGCTGCCTGTGTGTGTGTGCAGTTAGATGTTTCCAGGCCTCTCCCTTCGCGGGTCCTCATTCACTATGGCTCCATCTGCTATTGGCAACCCATCATATACAAGCACCCTCCCCTTTACTGCTCCTCCTGCAAGCGCCTTGGGCACCTAGCCGTCAAGTGTAACAAGACGCCTGAAGACTCTCTTGCTGTTCCAGCCCCACGGCTGGCCCGAGTAGGTCGTCTACCCTCGCTGGCCCCTGGCGCTCAGCACTCGTCTCCTCCAGACACTTACCCTGCTGTGGGAGGCCAGTGCCTCACAGCTGGTCCCAGCCACGTGGTGCTTGAAGATCTTCCCCCAAAGCACCGGTCTAGCACTCCTCCGGCAGCACCTCCTCCCGCTGCCTTCTCTGGAGTCACGGTCTCTGCGCCTGCTAGCTTGCCTCTCTCAGGGGCACTCCCGTACTCTGCATCCGCTGTGGGTATTGGAGTCGTGCCTGAGCAGGTCCGCTTGCAAGGTGTTCTTGCACCTATACCTGTACCGGATTCGCATGCTCCGCCGCCTTTGGTGGCCTCTTCAAGAGTTCGTCCCCTGTCTATTGATGCCCCGCCCGCCTTGGTGGCCGTTTCAAGGGCTCTGTCGGCCTCCGAACCTCCATCTACCTTGGGCAACATTGCTGCACCACCTTCACTCGTAGCTGCTGCCGTGGCATCTCCTTCGGTTGCGGTTTTGCCCGTGCCCGTTGTTGCTGCCGATGATGCTCCTGTCTGCAGGGTGGTTGACCCCCTACCTCCAGGAGTTGACTCCGCCTCGGGTGTTGCTCTTCCTGAGCTCCCTTTCTTGGCGTTGCCCCCTACGACCGGCTCTCCTCTCCGGCCTGCCGTCGTCGACATTTCCTTCTGCCCCACGGGTGGCCCCCTCCCTTCCTCTGGAGGACCCCCTGTGGTCGACGGCCTTGCTGTTGGCGGTGCACCTGTGAGCTCATGTGTTTCGGCCGTTGCTTCTCCTGCACTTCCCTCGGTGCCTGTTTCTGCTGGTGTTCACATAGAGGGGCTCTCTGCCTCTCCTGTGGAGCACCCGGTTGTTGTGCGCCCCATTATCCAAGTGCTCTCTGTGCCAGGATTGGAGCCTATCTCTCACTTTCCGGACTTGCCGGCTGCTCATGCTAGTTTTGTTGGCCTCGCCCCTCCTCCGGGTCGTGGTGCCTGCCCTCCGGCACCGACTGTGGGCATCGCGCCCATCCCCCGGGGTGCTCACCCTTCAGGGAAGGGGATCCCCCTTCCATGTGCTGCTGTGCCCGCGGGTGTCCCTCCTGCATCTCGGGCGTCCTCCTCTGTGATCCCCGGCCTCCCGGCACCGGATGCTCACCCCCTGGGCGGCCCCCCCTTGCCGCAAGCGGGGCTTAATGCCGATGCGGCAGCTTGGTCTCCTGGGGCGCTGCCCTCTCCCCAGGAGGCTGCTGTTGAGCGTCCCTTGGCTTCCTCCTCTGCTCCGACGGCTGCCCCTCGTCTCTCCTTCGCCCAAGCTTTGAAGCAGAAAATCAACCGGGCCCCGCCCGGGCCGATCGTCGATTCCGCCCCGCCTCCTACTCCGGTATCCCCCGTGGGTCTTGTGCCCCCCCCGGATCTTGGCATGCCTCTCAGGTTTCCCTTACTCGTCCAGCCGCTTCATGTTCCCGGTGTTGTGCCTGCTTCGTCGGGGCTCGGGGACACGGCGGCTCATGTGGCTTTTGTGGGCACCTCCGGCCTGGTCCGCTCTCGGCTGCCCTCCAGGATGGATAGCGGAGCTCCTCGGCGTACCTTCCGGCGGTCCAACTCCACTTCCTCCTCGCGTGATCGTCAGTGCATGTTTGAGGACGCTGCTCTTCCTCCCCGTCGTTCTCTTCGGCTCCAGTCTTCCTCGATGGCGCCCCCGCCCCCGGCCTACTCGTCCTTCACGGAGGTGCTCGATACAGACGGCTCAGAGGTTGACCCCTTCTCTCCGGGTCGTCTGCGCGGCGTCCGTTCTGTGTTCTCTTCCGATTCTGAAGGGGTCTTCGATGAAGATTCCTATTTGTAGGGGCTGTGTTACATCTGTGGGCTTTTGGGCTTTAGTTTCTACCCTCGCTTGGGTCCTCTTGGCCGCTTTTCGCTTTCTTGGGCCTATGGCCTTGTACGCTTATTGCCCCCCTTTTTTTGGGCGTTCCCCCCCCCCCTCCACCCCCCTGTACCGCCTTCTCTTTTATGCTCTCATATATGAAAATCGCTTGCCTGGTGGCCGGGATAGTGTTTTCATCTCCTTCCGCAATGAAGAGATGAACCCCCTCTCCCGTCTCCCCCCTTGCAAGTATCAACTTTAGTTAAAAAAAACTAGGAACTGCAGGTTGAATTTGATGGGGGGGAATGGGGTATATGGGAGGGGAAATGGGGTGGATGGATGTGGGGGTGACTCCTAGCTGTGAGGGGGTCTGGGAAGGGGTGTTCCAAGGTGTGGGAGTGATAGAATGGGGGCTGGAAGGGGGTGTTTGCTGTGGGTGAGAGAGGAGCTGTGAATTTGGGGGCTTGGAGGGAGAGGGGAAGGTGAGGGAAAACAAGTGGGTGGAGGGAATGTGAATTTAAATTTCCCTTAATGGGGGGCGATCAATGGTGGTCTTGGGGATGGGAAGAAGTACCTTGGGAAGGTGGAGGGTTGCTTGGGGAAGGGGGATGGGTAGTTGGTGGTTGGATGGTGGAGCTAGGATTGGGTGGGGGTCTATTGGGACTAGGAGTGGAGTAATGTTGAGTGTGGGGAGTTGAGGAGGTATTAATGGAGGTGGGTGGGAGAGAGAGAGGTGGTTGGGAGGGGAGGAGAGAGAAAGGGGCGCAGCTTTTAGAGAGAGAAAGTGGAGGAGAGAGAAAATGACTTTCTAGAGAGAGAGGTAGAGAGAGAGGGGGGGATAGGGGCTTCTCACCCACTCAATTGGCTTCTCACCAAAAGAAGAAGATTTAAGTTGGACACTAGAAAATTCAAATATTCTTTCATTCATTGATTCATTAGTTCAAATGGAGGAAATGGGGTCCTATATATAGGCAACCCACATTTCTACAAAAGTCCCTGACTCTTACTACAATGACCAAAGACCAAGGGGGTAGGGGCGCCCTTGGGCCTAGCCCAAAGAATTGGGCCCAATAACCATTCTAAACAATATAATGACACTTAACCTAGGTAGATGATCATTAACCTTGGTACATGACTCAAATAAAAGGGATAATACATCAAATGACTCAAGTAAAAATTACATAGGACTCAAAATTAAATAACTAGACCATGCCGGATGCAACCGGGGCGAGGAGACGAGCTGTGAACGTGGGCATGGGAGGTGATGTCTCCATCAGGAATTAGTATTACAAGAAGGGGGCCGTGGAGCCCTTAATTCCGGTAAAGAGATGAAGGGTGATCCAGTCCCACCAGACGTGCCAGACTTGTGGACGCACTTTTTATTTGACACGCTCATTCGTTTGTTCTTTAAGTCGGTTTATTCGGTGGGTTTATTCGTTTATTAAGTGTGTGGGCGTGCCAGTCACAAAGTGACGATTTGTTCGGGCTTCATAGAAGCCCATGGTGCGCTCGATCTGAGTAATCAGACGATTGTGTGATTCGGGTCAGGACTGAGACCCGTTGTGCCATAAAGGTCACAACGTCATTTACATCCCCTCGGAGAGGGGAATACCCTTGATTAATTGCCGGAAATAAGGGTTCCACGATCGAAAGAAATACTAATTAGTGCCAGAAGGAAATGGTAGCCGGGCTATACAGTGAGCCTGTGGAGAGGGCATGAACACTCAGATTATGTCGATCACTGATGGACCATTCTATGTTTGGGCAAAAGTCCGTATGGAAAACAAGACAGTAACGGGGGAAGAATCCGTGCCAATGTCTGCCAAGGGACGGCAATTTTAATACAAAGGGGGAAAGTCAGATCTCGGTGAGGGAGGGGACCCTGGTGAGATATTGGCCTGAGGTAAGGCCGGGCGGTCACCATGACGAGAGAGACGATTCCCGAGGGTGACGCTCGGCTTACAAGAGCATCATTAATATTCTCGGGTTCGGAATCCAAGAAGGAGAAGGACGAGGGCCATATCATTATGTTCGTGAATTGCCTTGAGTGACATGTATCATTATCGCTCATTTATTAGCATTACTCCCTTTTGTTATCTTCTCTCCACTCATCACTTTGATTGGAACCACCCCCCTATTTTATCATTATTATTGATTTATTGTTATTTATTATTCCTTTTATTATACCCTTTTTTATTATATATATATATATATATATATATATTTATTGGAGGAATGGTGGAGTGTACCGCTGGAGGTGAAATTAGGAGTGTGTCGCTGGAGAATTAGGAAGTGTGTCGCTGGAGAAGGGGCTGAGGGTGTGCCGCTGGGGAATGAGTAAGTGTGCCACTGGAGAGCGAGGAGGAGTGTACCGCTGGGAGGTGTACCGCTGGAAGGGTTGGAGGAGTGCACTGTTGGAAGGTGTACCGCTGGAAGGATTGGAGGAGTGCACTGCTAGAGAGCAAAGGGGAGTGTACCGCTAGAAGGTGAAGGGGAGTGTACCACTGGAAGGTGTACCGCTGGAAGGGTTGGAGGAGTGTACCGCTGGAAAGTAGAGGGGAATGGGCTGTGTGCCGCTGGGTGGAACAGAATCCAAGGGAGGGTGCCTTGTTCATGCAGTTCGGATGAAGAATCTTAGATGGTTAAGCTTTCAATTCCCTGTCATGAGATTGAGTCCCAAGTCATGTTCAGCGGTGCAGTTCTTGGAGTCTTGTCCAGTCCAGATCTTAGAGCCTTGAATAGTTCCCTTAGTTGATTATAATGTTTCATTGTTGTCGGTTTCATTTGTTTGTTACTTCCTTTTATCTTTTAACATATTGTTATTTCTGACAAAAATTCGGCAGCATCTCCCCTTGACCCGGACGGTAAGGGAATACAAGGGACATGTCCACAGGGGGTGACATGAACCAACTACTGAGGTGTGTGCCTAAGCAGCCACCTTTGGGGAAACTTCGGGGAACTCAGAGAAAACGCTGAACGAGAAACCAGTAGACTGATGCAAGCCATGAGTACACCGGAGAAATGATAGCCAAGGTGTGCCGGGTTGGCAGTCTAAGGGTGTGCCGTGCCGCTGGGCAGGCCAACAGGGGAGGTGTGCCACTTAGGCAGCCAAGGGAGGAGCGTGCCGCTGGGTACACCAATAGAAGAGGTGTGCCGCTGAGCAAGCCCAGGGAAGGGTGTGCCGCTGGGCAGACTCAAGGAGGTGTACCACTGGGCGAACGAAAATGGGTGAGCCATTGGAGGACTTGAGCAGTGTGATGACTGAGGGGCTTGAATGTGTGTGTGTGTGTGTGTGCACTGTAGACTTTGAAGGAAAGGCTGAAGAGCCTTTTGGCCAGTAGGTGGGTGATGCACGCCGCGTAGAGGACCACAAAACTTCAACAGGCTGTGTGGGAAGAAAAGGGGGATTGAATTACAGAGCATCACCAAAAGGAGGGGGAGGCTAACCTTGTACTACCAAGCCAGAAACACTGACCACCAAACTAGATAGCCCAATGCCATAGGGAGGACAGGCAACATAGAGAGTTAGAAGATTGGAGAAGGATGTGAATCACGAACCGACAGCGAGGAGAAAATCACAAACACCACAAGAAGTAGAAACTAAAGACATTTCCTTCATGGAGGATTCAAATGACAGAGGTCATGACCCAAATGCCGAACCTAATACAGTGTCTCCAAAACGACGGGGAGAGGGGAAAAGCTAAGAAGTGAAAAGAAAAGGGAAAAGAAAACAAATGGGAGAGGGTTGGAATGGGGGAGAATTATCATCTTCTCCACCACATTCTTCCCCCTCCACCCTACAGGCAGCTCACTCTCTCCCCCATTTCTCCGCTCTCTTCTACCTGTTTCTTCTCTTCCTTTTCTTCTCTTCTGTTGCCTTTTTTGAACGAGTTCCTTTTCCTCCAACCTCCTCCCCTCTTCTTCTTCTTGAAGGCCTTTTATACGTGGGCCGTTGACGGGGGACCTCATGATGGCACTGCCATCCGAGGTTGACCCGGATCTTGTCTCCGTCAGGTGGGGATCTCCCTCATCCAACCAGAAGGTGACACCAAGGCGGGTGCTAGCTGGCATCGAGGTGCCTGCGCTGCGCACCAAGGGGCCTCTCTAGTGACCGTTATGTCTTCTGCCGGTTCGTGCAGTTCAGGGGAATTCATCGCTGTGCTGCTGGGGGGCCAGGCCGCTGTGCCGCTGGAAGGGGCATGAAGGCCGTGCCGTCGAAGGGCATGAAGGTCGTGCCACTGGGGGCTCGCCTGAAGCGTGCCGTTGAAGGGCACGATGGGGTGTGCCGCCGGGGCACTTGAGGCCGTGCCGTTGAAGGGCATAATACGGTGTGCCGCTGGGGCACTTCAGGAAGGTGTGCTGCTGGGGGCCCCTGGGGTAGTGTGCCATTGAAAGGCCTGAGAAGTGTGCCATTGAAGGCAGCTGAGGGGTGTGCCGTTGAACGGCCACTTGGGTGTGCCGTTGAAAGTAGCTAAGGAGTGTGCCGTTGGAGGCACCTCAGGGGTGTGCCGTTGAAGGCACCTGAGGGTGTGCCGTTGAAGGCACTTGAAGGGTGTGCCGCTGGGGCACCTGAGGAGTGTGCCGCTGGAGGCACCCCAGGGTGTGCCGTTGGGGCTTTGCCGGTAGTGTACCGCTGAAAGGGCAGGGAGTGTGCCATTTGAAAGGTCCTTCTGCTTTTGCCTCATGAACTTGAAGTTGTGCATTCTTTGGGATATTTCTTCACCATTAGGGACCCGAGGGTGGGTCCATAGTAGTGTATAAATTAAGGAGGAGATCCTATGCTTTCTCTATCGTTTAATGCGCCCGTTCAAATGCGGGGTTTACCGGACGATAGTATTCTCTCGGAGCCCTGGATGGCCAGTCTCCCGAGTCTTCTCCTTTTGACTTTGACATTAATGCGGGGCTTGGTGGGACATATGGACATACAATTTTATACGTCCACAGCACTTCTGATAGTTGTTGAGGCAAAGTGATGCGATAAGCCACCTCGCCTACTCTTTTCAATACTTCGAATGGACCAATGAATCTCGGTGTAAGTTTGCCCTTAACACCAAATCTTCTAATACCTCGGCCAGGGGATACCTTGATTAAAACGTGGTCTCCAACTTGGAATTCCAGATCTCTTCTTCTGTTGTCAGCATATGACCTCTGCCTAGACTGTGCTACCTTTAGCCTTTCTCGAATGAGGTGTATCTTTTCAGTTGAATCTCTCACCATATCTGGGCCTAGGATTTACTTTTCACCAACTTCGTCCCAGCATATTAGAGATCGACAATTTCTGCCATAGAGTGCCTCGAAAGATGCCATCTGGATACTAGCTTGATAGCTATTATTGTATGTAAATTCGGCTAGGGGTAAGTGGTCGTGCCATCTTCCGCCAAAATCTATAATACATGCTCTCAACATGTCTTCAACAACTTGATTTGTCTTTTCGGTCTGTCCATCGATCTGGGGATGGAAAGCAGTGCTGAAGTTGAGTTTCATCCCCAGATAGTGTTGTAGACTCTTCCAGAAATGAGAGGTGAAGCATAGGTCTCGGTCGGATACAATCGACACAGAAACTCCATGCAATCTAACCGTCTCTTTAATATACAAGGTTGTAAGGACATCAACCGACCATCGGCTCTTGATAGGCAAGAAATGAGCCGATTTAGTTAGGCGGTCGATAATTACCCAAATTCCATCATGTCCACCTCTAGTCTTGGGCAAGCCCATAATAAAATCCATGCCAATGTCTTCCCACTTCCACTTGGGAATATCTTGTGGATGCAGCTTTCCAGGGGGTTTCTGATGTTCCGCCTTCACTTGTTGACACGTCAGGTAGCGAGATACGAAGTCCGCTACCTCCCTTTTCATATTAGGCCACCAGAAGGTCCTTTTCAAGTCTTGGTACATCTTGGTGGCTCCAGGGTGGATCGTGTACCTCGATCGATGAGCTTCTTCAAGAAGCTTCTTCTTCAACTCGGGACAGTCGGGTACACATGTTTGTTCATGGAATAATAGTCTTCCATCGGGTGTCAACTTGAAATCAAGTCTATCCTCCAGCTTGTCCCTTATCTCCACTAGTGAAGGATCTTCTTCTTTAGCTTCTGAATTTCTGGTAGCAAATCTGGATGTAGACTCATATGGGCTAGAGTAATACACCCTTCTTGCTCGTTAGTGCTAACATTGAGTTTAGAGAATTCCTCTAATAGATTCCATTCTTGAATCATGCAACTGGCCAATATCACTCTCGGCTTTCGACTAAGGGCATCGGCTACAGAATTACCCTTACCGGGATGGTACTATATAGAGAAGTCAAAATCCTTGAGATACTCGAGCCAGCGCCTTTACCGCATGTTTAGTTCCTTCTGGGAAAATAGATATTTGAGGCTTTTGTGATCAGAGTACATAATGAATTGTTCTCCGTAGAGGTAGTGTCTCCAGATTTTTAAGGCAAATACCACTGCGGCTAGTTCTAAATCATGCACCGGGTAGTTCTCTTCATGCTTCTTCAGTTGCCGGAAGAGTATGCAATGACTCTCCCATTTTGCATCAATACACATCCGAGGCCAATACCAAAAGCATCGGTATATACCTCGTACTTCTCTCCTTTGATTGGCAACGATAAAACGGGAGCAGTGGTCAAGAGATCTTTCAAAGCTTGGAAACTCTTCTCACAGTCTTCCTTCCACTCAAAAGGTATTTCCTTGCGAGTCAATTGGGTGAGAGGAAAAACAATTCTTGATAAGTCCTTGATGAAATGCCGGTAATAACTAACTAGCCCCAAGAAACTTCGAATCTCAGTTGCATTTGATGGTCGCTCTCAATTATTCAGGGCTTCGACCTTTGATGGGTCCACAGAAATTCCGTTCTTTGAAATTATATGACCCAAGAAGGATACTTCCTCGAGCCAAAACTTGCACTTGCTGAATTTGGCATATAATTTGTGTTCCCTCAATATCTGCAATGCCTTCTTGAGATGTTCTTCATGGTCTTCTTCAGACTTTGAGTATCAAAATATCATCGATAAAGACCACAACGAACTGGTCTAAGTGAGACCTGAATATGCTGTTCATTAACTGCATGAAAGTTACGGGGGCATTTGTTAGTCCAAAAGGCATAACAGTAATTCGTAATGCCCATACCTACTTCGGAATGCAGTTTTATGAATGTCTTCTTCTTTGATCTTCAGTTGGTGATAACTAGACCGGAGATCAATCTTGGAGAAATATTTAGCTCCAGATATTTGGTCGAACAATTCATCAATCCTTGGCAGTGAGTACTTGTTCTTGATTGTAAGGTGGTTTAACTGCCGATAGTCGATGCAGAGTCTCATCGATCCGTCCTTCTTCTTGACGTATAGCACAGGCGCTCCCCGTGGGGAAGTACTTGGCCGGATGAAACCCTTGTTTAATAGCTCCATTAGTTATTCCTTTAGCTCTTTCAGCTCGGCAGGAGACATTCTGTAAGGTGCCTTGGAAACAGGTCCAGCACCAGGGACAAGGTCGATGGTGAATGACACCTCTCGCTCCGGGGGTAAATCGGGAAATTCTTCTGGAAAAACGTCAGAGAAATCTTGAACTACACGAATGTCTTCAAGTTTAGACTCCTCGATGTCCGTGGTAGTTACAAATGCAATAAAAGTCGTATATCCTTGGCATATAAGTTTACTAGCTCGAGAGCTGATATAAGAGGTGATCTAGCTCGAGGGCTAATGTACACCAGTTCCGGATAATCCACAAAAGTTATCTTGCCATTCCGGTAATCTACAGTTGCTTGGTATGTGGATAACCAATCAGCACCTAGTATGACATCATAACCCTTCATATCTAGGCTTATCAGGTTGGCAAGCATATTATTCCCTTTAACCATAACCTTGCAGTTTGGGTAATTATGTGTGATATCGGACTCATTCCCGAGGGGTGTAGATATGACTAAGTCTAACCATTCAGGCTCCTTAGAAAATGAAGCAGCAAATGTCTTGAAAATAAATGAATGAGTTGCTCCGGTATCAAATAAAACTTTAGCAGTCTTAGAGCAAACAGTTAGTGTACCTTCCACGATTCCTCCTTCCATCGGTTCCATCTCTTAGAGAGCTTGCAGACGGCCTTGTTTCTTTACAGGGAGCTTCTCATCTTTAATGGCTTGCTCAGTCATTAATGGGCAATTAGGGATCCGATGTTCTCGGCTTCCACATCGGAGACAGGCTCCTAGCTTCCTCCAGCATTCCTCGGTCTTATGGCCGGGTTTATCACAGTACTTACAGACTTCCTTGGAAGGTGTGGTGGTGGAGAATGGCTTGACATTCCTTTGGAATTTCTTTCCTTTGGAGGACTCCCCTCCACTGAAGTACCGCTTCTTATTGAATGATGCCTTAAAATTTCTCGGGCTTGTGACATGTTCCTTCTCGTCCCTTCCTCAGATCCTCTCTGATAATTCGGTGGCGTCCTCGAGCAACTGTGCGCGCCGAACCATTTCCGAGTATATTTGGATGTCCATCGGTGCAAGTTGTGTAATGTAATGGCACCGAAGCCCTTTGAGGAACCTTTTAGCCTTCATCTTCTCCGTACACACCAAGTGAGGTGCATACCTAGCCAATCTTGAAAACTGGGCCTTATACTCGGCCACTTTCAAGCCTCATTGTTTCAGTGCGGTAAATTCTGCGGCCTTCTTTTCCTGAATATGGTCGGAGAAGTACTTGTTGTTGAAATGCTCTGCGAATTTATCCCATGTGACATGGTCTTCTGGCAATGTTGCTTCCACGAACTCCCACCAACATCGAGCGTCCCGCTCCAGTTGGAATATAGCCAGTAGAACCTTCTCCTCGTCTGCGCATTACATCACACGAAAAATTTGTTCCATTTCCTTTAACCAATTTTTGGCATCCTCGGGGTCAGACGAACCCGTGAATCTTGGTGGGTTCATGTTAAGAAAATCCCTGTGGAGATCACCAACTCCCCGCCTTGCGCCACTTGCTGTAGCGCCTATGTAAGGCCTTCCACGGTGCGTTGTATCTCGCGCCATTGTGCTCTTTCAACAGCCATGATCCTACAAAAGGGTTTAAGAATAATAAAGATCAAGTTTTATTTATAAGGTCAAAAGTCAATATAGAACTCAACCCATGGCTATATCCATCTCACCGGGTAAGGTACAATCTATCCTTGGACTCGGGTTTTACCTATCCTTGGACTCGGGTTTAACCTAGGAAACTAAAATCCTAGGCTCTGATACCACGAAGACTGTCACGTCTCGAGCGCGGAAGATACTCGGATGCGTGATGTGTCTATATAGATCGTGTCATTTGAGCGATAAAATTTGACATACATAAATACAGAGTTCGCAAAAGACTAATAATATCTAATAATCCCAATAGTCCAAAGTGACAATTAACGATTAACCAAAAAATGATAAAGCTAGTCCAAGAAAATTCCAATTTAACATCCAAATACGAGGCTGCAAGCCTTAACAAGGATTCAATCGACTAGACCAAACATAACTAGAAATACAAAAGGAGACTCAAGAAAAAATCAAAAGACACGACTAGCTGACGGTAGACGATCGGTGACTCTAGCACTCTTCACTCGGTCTCATTCCCATTCAGGTGGATGTCACTATCCGAATTACCTGAAAAAGTTAGGAAACCACTGGATGAGCGAATCGCTCATTAGGAATTACATCTCAAGTTGGAGCAATCTGTAAGTGATTTACATGTTATATGTAATGCAGGTATACCAATGTACGATGAACAAGTACAAAAATCAGGTATACGAGTATATTTATGCATGATGAACAAGTAAGGAGTCAAGAACTATATATAGAGAGAGTATCACATGATTTCAAGTATTTGACAAGCAGGATATCAAGAACTTTATAATAGTAGATGCCACTTTTCGGGCAAGCAAGAACACATGTACAAGTAAGAACTCATGTACACGTAAAATCTCATGTACGAGCAAGTAAAATTCGTGTTCAAGCAAATAATATCAAGTACGTGTCAATAGAATTATCTATTTCAAGCAAGCAAGTACTTCACCCTTTTTTGGGCCACGCAAGTCAAGTATCACCCATTCCGGGCCACGCAAGTCAAGTCAAGCAAGTAGAGAGAGAGTACGTGTGGAGTGTCTCAAGTCAAGCAAGTCAAGCAAGTACTTCGGTGCAATGCCAAACACCGTGGTCAACAAACTCCCATGGGTACAAGTACCTTCGGGCGCTCCTCCCAGGACCAGACCTGGCCCTTTATGCACAGCATTTCATGTATTTCTTTTGAGATCCACTCTCATTTATAGCCAATATGGAATTTCAAGGGTTGACCATTGTAGGAACATAAGGTAGATTCCATGAATGGAGTTCAAAGACATACATGATGCAGGAACATGTACTAGGGTTATATCGGTATGAATCACGAGACAAATCAGGAATCGGAACGAAGATTTGCAGCTAAACTGAATTGGCGCCTGGGGGTTACCCCATCTTTCAGTCAATTAGCGTCTGAGGGTCAGGGCATGTTTCAGTCAATTGGTGTCTGGGGGTTATGGCATGTTTCAGTCAATTGGTGTCTGGGGGTCAGGGCATGTTTCAGTCAATTGGTGTCTGGGGGTTAGGGTATGTTTCAGTCAATTTGTGTCTGGGGGTTAGGGCATGTTTCAGTCAATTGCTGTCTGGGGGTTAGAGCATGTTTCTCAGAAAGTATAATATATTCAGATGGTAATTGGTGCCCCCTCAGAGAGTCTTCAATTAATTGAAGTCTTCCTGGGGTGTCGCTATTCAATGAATTGGCGCCCTGGCTTGGGGCGCCAATTGAATTTAGGTGATTTACACCGGGCAGGTACATTCTATGACTCAAAACACTATTTATATCATAAAAGTTTCTCGAAAATAGGAAGCAAGGATATGAACAGGTAGAGAAAATTCTCAGGAGTTCAGAATCATGCTCATGCAAAATTGTTGGGTTTTTGTTCCAGAGATATAAAATTTCTAATGCGATGTCTATATTTTTTCTAAAAATGGAATTGGCGCCTTGATGGGGACATCGCTTGCCACTTCCCATTTCTCCAAGGGTCCCGATGCTCGCCATTATGTTCGTCTTAATTTTCTGAGTCTGGCTATGTAATTTTCATATCTTTCTTGAGTCACTTTGATGTATTTCACCTTTATTTTGAGTCAAGTCCTAGGTGCTCATGCTTGTTACCTAAGTTGATCGTCATATTGGGCTTGTTTGGCTTTGTGGCCCATTTAGAGGAGCCAGGCCCATGGGCGCCCCTTTTTTGCACTTTTGGTTATCTGTTATTGGCTCTTTCCTCAGGGGCTTTTGTACAAAGTTGGGATCCCTATATATAGGACCCCAACCCCCTCTTGTGGGGGGCTAATGAAGTATTGAAGAATTTGCCAAAGCATTAGTGCACCTCTCCCTCCCTCTCTAGCTCTCTCTCTCTCTCTTCTTCTCCCTCTCACTAAAGGGGGCGAACCTCTCTCTCTCTCCTCCCCACCCCAAATTCGAAATTCACTCTCTCTCCTCCCTATTCACCTCTAATTAAGACCCCTCCCCCTTCCCCATACCTCCCATTTAAGTCCCCTCCAACCCCTAGGTGGAATCCCTTTCTCCTAGGCACCTCTCCCTCTTCCAAGGCACCCCTTGGCATTCCCCATACACCCCCTCACTTCCCCAAGCACACCCTTCACCCCTCCCAAGCTAAAATTCAAATTTTCCTCCCTTTGGGGACTGCACCCCATTCATTCCCAGCCCCTTCACCTCCCTAGGTCACAGCCCCCCAACCCCCTTCCCCATTGTTCTTCCATTAGCCTAGTTCCACCACTATCTCTTTCCCTTTGCCCAAGTCTGCAGGTGGCAGAGAAAGGGTCGACTTGCTGAAGAATCCACGGATTCATACGGCGTCTTCTGAAGGCGTACCATACCATTCGGGAAAGGTCGTCCAGTTATCTTTGCAGGAGAGGTGATCTCGTCCCATTCTGAGTTCGGGGCTGTCCGGGAGAACCATTCTCCCCCGACTGTGCTGGGCTCCCTCTGCAGAGTACCTGAACCGGTTTTGAAGCTGTGCCACGGCGAACCCTAGTAGAATCAAGCCAAGGTTTCTTCATCAAAGTTCTTCCACGTCCTATCCTCTTCCAAGATCAGGAAGCAGAATTGCGTTCGGGTTCCGTGGGACGGAGTTATAGAGTTTCTCCTCCGACTGCTCCAAGCTGATTCCCCAAGTCTGCTACGACCTGTCAACACCTTCTTGGGTCCCCCGGTCTCCTCCTACCTCATCTGGCTTCCCCGTCAGTTTGGCTGCGAAGTAGACTCGACCACGATTCCAGCAACTCTGGCGGCTCATGATTCAGAGTTTGGGAGCGGCCGGGGTAGCTTCTGCAAGTCACTGTCCATACCAGGTAGCTGTTGCGGCCAGAAGCTGCCACCTTGTTCGAAGCTCTACCCGGACCAGCCACTGGAAGATTCAAGCCACGAGTTCTTCTACGAATATCTTCCTCCACCTGTCCTCTTTCTGGATCAAGAAGCGGAAGTGCGTTCAACATCCGGAGGTCAGAGCTTTCATTTTTCTTCCTCGACTGGACGGGTCTGCCTCCCACAACCTGCAGCGACCAACTGCCACTCATCAGCGTCCCCCAGTCCACCCCGACATCGGACAGCTGCCCCGTCAGTTTTGCTACAGAGGGGACTCGCTCACGGTTCCAGAAACTCCAGTAGCTCATGATTTGGAGTTCAGAAGCCATCGGGGCGATCTCTGCATCCTGCTGTCAGAAACAGGGAGCTGCCGCGCCCAGATTCTGCCTCCCCGATCGAGTCCCACCCCGGACCAGCAACTGTAGCCGAAGAATTCAGCAAAAATCAGGAGCATCCCAGTTCCTGTTACAAAGAATCTCCCCATGGTCTCGACGACAGAAAAATTCTGGAGTGAGAACTGCGGTTGCAACAGTGGCTGCCTATCACCTCTCACAGCCGGCGACCAGCTTCGACCTCGGCTTCCCCGTTAGCAATTTCGGCAGATTCCCCCTTCCCGCCTGGCCGGCTTAGCGCCCCTCCCTGCGTGGAGGTAGTGTTTGATTGTACTTGAATATTTCCCACCCCCGAGATCACCCTCCTGCGCGAGGTGTAGTGATTGTACTTTTAAACAGGATTGAAGCTTCATCGGCGCAGTGTGCGGGGGAACCCACACTTCCCCGCTCGCCCTCGTCTCCGACCGGGGTTGGTTTCCTCAAACCAACCAGGTGAGCTCTGCCCTTGCCCCTTTATTCCTGTTCATTTCATATTTGCGAGACTTATCCACTGGTTGGAGAGCGAGTGCCCGATCCCGGAGCCACCATCTTAGTGTGGTCACCGTGGCTAAAAGTGAGCGAGTGACCTAGTGCCCTCAAGGCACCCGGCCGCCCTTGTTTGTGGGCTTCATACCTTTGGGAGGGACAACCTTAGCGGTGCTGGTCCTCTAGCCAGCCAGGGGCTAACTCCACCACCTCGACTCGGCATCACCGAGTCACCACGGGAATCGCGAGCGTGCGGTGTGTTGGCGACTCTCTAGTAGCTCTCAAGTCTTGTTGTTGCTATTGCGAATTAAGTCCTAGGGATCAAATTCATCGCTGCCATATTGTGTCACATCACGCCTCCTCAAGGTGTCTTCATTTAATTGAAGACACCTAGGGGTGTCGCTAATTGAAGTAGGGGCTCTGGTCAATTGGCGCCCCCTCAGGGTGTCTTCATTTAATTGAAGTCTCCTAGGGGTGTCGCTAATTGATGTAAGGGGTTCTGGTGAATGGCGCCCCTCTGCAGTGTCTTCAATTAATTGAAGTCACTGTGGAGAGTCACCAATTGAGCTTGAGTCATGCTTCGCATCAGAGAGGTACGTTCTGAGATACAAGTTACTGTTCATATTTTCAGAGTTTCTCCGAATCAAGAATGAAGGACATGGACAGGTAGAGAAAAATATCAGGATCACAGAAATGTATTCATGCAAGAATTTAATGGATTAGTTCAATAGATATAAATTTCTGAACATGGTGGCTTACTGTTCATGATTTATTAACATGTTCACAGAATCAGGAAGTAAAGACATAGATAGACATGGAAAATTTGCAGGATTGTACGATCATGCTCATGCAACAATTTCTGAGTTTAATTTCATAGATATCAATTTTTTTTAAACATGGATTAATTTACAAGAAATTAGGACATATTATGAGTATAAACCGTGTGTACATGGGGTACTTGGCGGAGAATCTACTCACGCAAGATTTAGTGTTTCAGATAGGCATAGCCTAACCTTCACACTAAGCCTTTTAATATACCCCTGACTTAAATCATGCATGTTAACCTATATTAGCTACTAGTTAAGCCAGATCTTGAGAACACCTACCTCTGACGTAAATACGTTGAAGGGATAATAAGAAAACCAAGCTTCTCTGCAAGGCTCCAACTGCAGGAAGAAGAACGTAGGATGGACATGAACCAGATGTCAGCAATCACCTTCTAACCTTAGAAGGTTGGGTATAATTATAGGGAAAGAAAACACAAAGGTCCATTGCCAGTGAAAAGAAACAATTAATGCTTCAATCGGTTGTCGGGTAAAAGGGGTACGTTGCCAGCGAAAACAAGTTGTTTATGTTCACTTCTGGAAGGTGACATAATGGCATTCGGTTTGGCAGGTTCCTGGAAGGAAATGACGACTTCCAGGAAGTCTCTAATTAGGGAAATAGCGCCTGTGTAAGCAGGCGTTACCTCCTGTGGGCCTTACATATATATATATATATATATATTTTGCCCAAAAGAAATGGCGCCTGTAGCTAAATGAATTGACGACCTTGCAAAGGGTCTTCATTTAATTGAGTAGTCTTCTGGAATAGGATTAAATAGTCTTTTAGGTGAATAGTCCTTCGGAACAGGAAGCCTTATTACGTAAGATTACTTTAAAGGTTGCATATTTATATAATGGCCCTCACTGAGTATTCTACCTTTTCATTTGGCCTTCTTATAAAGTTATCTTCTTATAGAGTTATCTAAGGTTTTATTTACTTGGGAAAAAGTCTATTTCCTTATCATTTTAATCTGGGGTGCTATAGATCCTGACCCGATAAATGATCCAAAAAACTCGGGGTGTTACAGGGGGTGAGCGGTCGTGTGCTAAGAGGCGGTGGCAGCTCACCATCATCCTGGACTCGAAAGAGGGTGACAACACTGGGGCCAAGACCTTGAGGAGAGTGGGCCGACAAGAGTGGTGTCTTTGATGACATCGGTGCCAAGGAGAGCGGCCAGCACAGAGTGGTACTAAGCGAAGGTGGCGGCGAGCTAGGCCGTGGGTTAGGGGTGTGGGCAGAGGTGCAGGATGAAAAGGGCCCCCCCTGGATGCCTTTGAGGCTGCGGCTAGCTACGAAAGTGGTATGAAGATCTTGCTCTGAAAGGTCTGCAAGGAGAGGGGGTTGTCGGCTTCCTCAGTGTTGGCAGATGAAGCACTTTTATCATTGGAGGAAGAGAAGTCTCCACATCCGGCCCCACTCAGGGAGGATGTGAGAGACCCACATTGAACTCAGCTCCCTCCAACGGGCCTTCAGGGGTAGATGCCTTGAGAGAAGCTCGTTGAACTCATTTCTTGCAAGGGAAGTTCTCACCGAGGTGGGCATTCTTGGGAGAACCCTTTGACGCTCAAGTAAGGAGACATCATGGACATGGAGGAGGGGGTTCTTGAGAGGGGATAGGCCCGGGGCTCCACTAGAGTAGAGAGAGGGAGAAGGCTGGAGAGCAAAGGGGTCTCCGTTGAAGCGGTGCTCCTTGGGGGAACTCTCATGGTGGCCCGAAAAATTGGGCATAAGGACTGGACCAGGATTCTTCCTTGAGGGAGCGAGGGCTTAGTTTAGGAACACCTTTGCCTTTTGTTACTTGACCGAGTTTTTTTCTTTTTACATTAGAAGGCTGTTTAGACCTCCCATATATAACTATTGATAGGCAGTGGTTTCGTATCGACAGGAATCTCCTGGCCCCCAGACTTTGAAGGGACCACACTCTGTAGCATCTAAAAGGCGCAAGGATCTACTAATAGTGGCAGGTCATAATGGTTGCTAGATCCTGGGTTTGGTGTGATAGGGGCCACATGGTGGTCCTATAGGGTGCATGCATGCAGGAAGCCCTAGTGACTACCAGCAGGGCAGTGAATATGTTTCTCGAGGGATATCCACCTTACTAAGGTCCTATCTTTCATGGCGTCACCTTGTGAACCGGTGTGGGAACTTGACCGTGTCCGTTGGTGATCATGAATCTCGCACAATGTTCGTGAAGATCCAAGTGGGCAACTTTTCGTGATATGTGCCAAGACCTTTTGTTGGCTTGGATTCAAGTGTTAGGATCGAGCTAGTGCTCTAGGGCTTCAGATAACGTTTGGGGTCTAGCTACCACTTTAGATCACCTGAGGTTGGGGTCGACATATCTCTCGAGATCTTCAGGAGCAACTCGGGACCAAGCCGACACTCCAGATCTCTTGGAAAGACTTGAGATTGAGCTATCCCTCTAGGCCTCCAGATAACATCTATGGTCGAGCTATTTCTCCCGATCTCCTGAGGTTGGGGTCGAGCTATCTCTCGAGGTGTCCAGAAACTACCTGGGCCGAGTTAACGCTCCAGACCTCCCAGAATGGCTTGGGATCGAGCTAGCACACCAGGCCTTCGGGTAACGTCTAAGGCTGAGTTACCACTCGAGATCTCCTGAGGTTCGGGTCAATCTACCTCTTGAGGTCTCCGAGAACAACTCAAGACCAAGTCAACACCCCAGGCCTCCCAGAATGGCTTGGGATCAAGGTAGCGTCCTAGGCCTCCGAATAACATCCGTGGTTGAGCTACCACTCTAGATTGCCTGAGGTTCGGGGTTGGGCAGGGTCGATCCCCAGCGGCTCGAGATAACCCCGTTAGCACCTTCTTTCTGGCTTCCAGCATGGTGCAGGGGTGCTGGGCTCGGGCCTCCACATCCATGTTACAGAGGTGGGCTAGACATGGGTCGGCCTTTGGCGATATTGGGCCATGCCGGCCTCTTGGCATTATTGGGCCACGCCTCGCTTGTTGGGCTATTAGGCTTATGGGAAAAACCCCCTCCACACGTGCTTTTTCAATATGAAGTAGTCATGCCCAATAAAATGAATATGAAGCATTAAATAGCACTAATACATGGAATTGATAGGTATTGAGAATATGCTTTCCGTTGGTTAATTGGCTCAAGAAATCTGAAATCATCTAACTTTGTAGATAACATATTTTGCAATCATACCATAACCAGTAGCACAACTTGATGTTAAATGCCATGGGAATGGTTTGTAGAGCCAAATGTTAAGTTTTTCGTAGTGATTACCTTCCGATAGGAACTCTATTCAAATGAATATGCAGATGTGGCTAGACAGGTGCTGTACGATGTAGCGAATGGGGAACCTCATGTGTGAATCTTTTTCTTCCCCCCATTTTCTAGCAATGGACAGCGCGATTCTTGTAGGAGACAATTTTATGGATGGGTTGGGCTGAGTTTCTAGCAAGCATGACCACTCCATGGATTCTCATAATACCAAAACCTAAAAGAAAACAGTAGTCAGAATCCACAAATCAGTATCACTAACCAAAAAATAAAAATAAAAATCCAAAGGTCGGTATTAGTAGCTTAATTATTGCATGTGGAGCACTTGGAAGAGGAGGAGATGATTATTTCAATAGAACGAGATAAAGCTCAATTGAATTTGAGCTGAAGCCAAGCTTCTTAATTTGCCTCCCAGTGCCTTCAGGAGATCCTCATCTGGTGGCAAAGGTGCTGCACCGTGGCCCTCGCAGATGGTTCATCGGACGAAATCTCACCATCCCCTTAACTCCACCTGCTCTCTCCCTTGTGACGACCTAGGCAACCGATGAAGACGACGTGCGCACCAGAATCTCCCAAGAATCATGTGAGTCACCCATACCACGGCAAGCGAGTCAGTACAAGTCGACAAACTATGATGGGAGCAGATTCACTCACTATGTTCTTCCTGTTTGACCTTGCAGTTTTAGAGAATCTTGCTATTTGTGCTACAACTTCATGCATCCTTGTTAGTTATAAGAAAGGAATAGAGTTGGGAAAAGTTGTTTAGCCTCAAATCTGATATTCATGAGTCACTTCACATCACTTTAGGCCTCTTAATTAGTTTGGTAACTCTAGTTCTATAATTATGTGGATCGTGATAAACATACGATACATTCACATATTATAATTATGAGCTCTGAAATTACTAGTGAGAGATGAGGGCTGCCAATGATGCGGGAAATTGGGGATTTATATATGGGGGGCATATGTGAATTGGTGAATTCTTCTTGGATCGAGTGGACAACTCCCGGAGGGGGACGGGTGAATTTTCTAGAAATGCTACCAAGGGGATTTTTGCCTGGCCAGCAAATTGGCCATTGAGGCGGCCACAGCCATTACATTTTGGGAGGGCCATCCGTGCAAGTCTGGGGATTTAAACCATACAAAGATGATGGACGTGGGGGCATTATCCCTACATGTACGTCTGAGGATTCAAACCACATACAAAGATGATGGTGGTGGAGAGTAAGAAGGACAAGTCATTGAAACTAGGAAAGGAGGAAGCACTTCGAGAAACTTAGATCTGGGGAGATGATTCAAGGTTATTACCAAGCTCAAGACAGACAAGTGATCAACCGGCATACAGGTTGGTAGGCGAGTCTAAAAGGAATGGCACCGCAAACCTCTGCACCTAGGAATTTCCCTTTAGGCTGCTGGCTTTTATACGCCAGAAAGATTAGGACCATAAAGTTGCCTCGGAGATCTAGTCTTTTTAGCTCTGCTAGATCCTCTCAAAAGAAAACAAATCTACATGGTTCTATTAATATAAATGTAGAGATAGGAAAGTGGTTCTTAGTCCCCGTATCACACTTTCAAGATGTTTGTTAGAGAAGAGCAACCGGTCACTTGTGAAAGTCTACAAACACTAGAGAGAAGGCGTCAGAAGAAGCTCTGGGCACTACCCCAAGAGACAACCTTCCGATGCTTAAGTCAAGAACGCACTTTAGAGAGGACTATTAGAAAGAGAAAGAGGTGGGAGGACTTAAGAATGGAGTGGACAAGCCTGTGTGTATGAACAAGGGCTCCTGGAGTGCTCGGAGAGCCTGGAGAGTGCTTGCAGAGCCTAGGGAGTGCTCGGAGCAGTGGGTCAAGGCCTCTTCTCTCTCTGCATGTCTCTATCTCTGTATGTACATGTGTGTATCCCCCCCAAGGTCCGATCGGGGGGCTATTTATATGGGTTGTCCTAGCGGTGAGGGCTCGTTCCTCAATGGGGAAAGGGCGTGTGTTGTTGAGTAACACCTCTTCAATCGTGGGGAGAGTTGCCAGTTGTGCACCTGTCTATTCTGGAAGAGGGGCCTCGTGGCAAGAATCTCGGCATTATGGGTGTGCCCTCGTCCTTGTCGGGGAAGGATCTATAATGGTGGAGACAACGTTCAGCCGTTGGCTAGTTCTTTGGCGCCCAGGATGCGCGCATCAATCTCACTCATGGGCTGGCGAATCCTCTGTGGGTTTTAACCGGGCCACCTGACTTGGGTTGCATACCGTTGGGCGGCCTTTCTTCTATTCGATTGGGTCAGGCCACCTTAGGCCTGGCGCTATTGGGCCGCGCTGGGCCTGGAAAATTTTACCCCCTCACTAGCCCCCCACTCTAGAGCATTGAGCACACTCGGGGCCCAGGAGGAACTCCCCGCGGGTTAGTCGAGAGGCACTTTCTAGGAGGATATCCTCGCGTTGTTCGACTCCTTGGCACGTGGGCCCCTCTTCCAGAATAGGTAGGTGCACAACGGGCAACTCTCCCCACGATCAAGGGGGTGTTACTCCATGACCCAGGCCCTTTCCCCATTGAGGAAACTTGCCCTCATTGCTAGGACAACTCATATAAATAGGCCCTCGATCGGACCTAAGGGGGGGGATACACGTGCGTACATACAGAGATAGAAACACGTAGAAAGAGAAGAGGCCTTCGCCCATTGCTCTGAGCACTCTCTAGGCTTTCCGAGCACTCTTCAGGCTCTCCGAGCACTCTAGGTGCCCTTGTTCATGCACACAGGCTTGTCCACTCCATTCTTAAGCTCTCCCACCTCTTTCTCTTTCTGATAGTCCTCTCTAATGTGGGTTTCTGACTTAAACATCGGAGGGTTGCCCCTTGAGGTAGCGCCCAGGGCTCCTTTTGACCCTTTCTCTCTAATGTTTGCAGGCTTTCACGAGTGGCCGGTTGCTCTTCCCCAACAAATAAATCTTAAAAGTGTGGTATGAAGACTAGGAACTACTTTTCTACCTCTATACACAGTGGCACCGTTTGTGGGAATCCTGAGATCGCACTTGTTTGCCTTCTCAAGCGGGGCTAATGTAGTGTGACCTAGGATCACATAATTAGTCTCACATCGGATGTTGAGAAAGTAATCAAGTGCTTATAAGGCAGGTCTTCACTTCTTAACCTAAGAGTGTTTTTTTACAAAAATAAAATCCCACCTCCACTTTGGGGACAATACCGGGAGCACCAAAGATTTATCTCACATCTATAATAAATAATTCTTTTTTTTCTTTTTACATTTCATCGTAGACACTGGTCAAAGATTAAAAATGTTTAGAGACTATTTAACTTAGTTTTGCCTTGGAAATTCTTGATGTTACCCTATTGTCCATACATATATAGACCCATGGAAGCTAGAAGAGTTATCCATGTTCTGATACTTATTGTATAGTATGTATATATATGTGCGCGTTTAATTCGAGTGGCATCTATAGGCGACTATATATGTATGCTTCACTAATATGAAGAAAGGTATTCAAAGGTAAATAAAATTTAGCCAACACAAGTCAGGTGGTCACATTGCAAGAGTAAGTGAATAATTGTTAAGACACAGACAGCTTACAGCCTGTGGCTACCACTGGCAAACATACGTTATCTTGCAATATTAGATCTATGTGCATGGGATGCATGTGAGCTTCTATAACGTACTCTTGCTTAGTTAGTGAAAGATACGTACATTTACTCGCGATCTCCTGGTTGTAACCAACGTATAGCCATTTCTCCAGCCATGGAAGAATGTTTGAACAATCTGCGTGACGTTGTGAAACCATTTATTAAAATTTATATACGTCTAGTAGAACTTCGTGAAGTTCAGTGTACTGTCTAAAAGGCCAGGAGATGCGCGTGAGAAATGAGAAAAGTTTCTGTGCATCGAGTGAACCTTCATAACTTTGTTAGGGTTTTAAAGATACAATTCATAATTAGAAGAGATCACAGAGTTCTCCCCTACCTAGAACAATCTCATGAAACTATAAATTAGTTACCACAGAACAATTGCCTAGTGGTCGTAACCTCTTTCAACAAGAGCTAAGAATATTTACGTAAACACGATCGAAAGGAAAAGGAATCTTCTCATGTTTTATGAATATCTCAAACAGTACTGACTGCATGCATGGTTAAGATAAGTTTCTATAACATATTTGGACGCAACATGAGATGAGAAATGGAGGTTCGACATAAAAGAGAGGGGAAAGTGTTGTTTTAGCTTACCACCACTTCCAGTCCCCTGTGCAAAATGCATGAGCTAGACATGTACCGAAGAAAAAAGGGATCTTGATTACAAGTTTGGTTCAAAGAGAACTAGACCGTATATGTTAATACCATTTGTACTCAGACATAATAAGACATAAACTGCCACATAAAAATCATATGCAACTAAATCAAATTACCTGCCATCTCATTACCTTGCAAGTCTATGCAGATTGACATTTCAAGTTGCAACTGTAACCCAAAAGAAAGGGCGTTTCAAGTGGCAAAGAAGGATGAGAACCCCTGCCACCAAACTGGAAACAATATTAAAATTAAGAATCCCAATGCAAAGAAGCACAGAGCCTTGTTATATGTTCAAGTCAAAATGCTAGCTTCTTCTGATCAAAGAGACTTAGATTCTTGGCACGGCTACTAGGAGAAAGAGGCAGTTGCAACTAGGTGTTGGCACTTGGCTCTCTACATTTCATGATCTCGATCAACATAACAAACATCTGATGTGCGTTTGTCCTGCAACATCGACCTTCATTAAGTCGACAGGCGTCAAAGGGTTCAAATAAACGCAGAATTTGTATTTTTTTCACCACATGCAGTTTCACTTCATTGGGGACTTGCTCTTAGTGTAGAAAGCGAACGAAAATTTCAGGAACACTAGTCTTCCCCCGATAGCTCGAGAGAGAGAGAGAGAGATTACGTTAGTATAAGTCGTTTATTGCAACCAAGAAGTTACAGGCACGTAGAAGTGCCCTAAGGTTTTCCTGGCAAAAACCAAAGACCTAACATACACTTAATTAGCAAAATGGAAAAGAGTTGTCGACGAAGTTGTTCTCGCAGCTCCCCTTCTCGCCACCATGGGTCGTCGAAGAAAAGGAACGCAACAGCGGCGGCTACCGTAACATCCGCCAATCCCATCTGGAGCTCAGAAAGCATATGTCGGCGGCGGAGCGACGCCGACGGCCATGCCCCTGCTGACACCCCCACCGACGGCGGCGGCACCCACGAAGGAGGCGCTCTTCACGAACCGGCCCTTCATGCGGGGCCTCTTCTCGGCGTTGAGCTTCCTCACCTCGTACCGGATCTTCTTCGAGAAGAGCCTGGTCCGCCTCTTCTCCCTGTACCTCGACACCCTCGCTTCCCTCCCACCGTCGCCAGCAGCCCCGTGGGCGCCTCCCCCGCCGTCACCGCCGCCCCCACCGACCTCCCCTCCTGCACCACCACCGCCGCCGGCGTAGACCATCCCAGGGGCCTCTCCCCACGTCCCCTGTTACACCAACACCAGAACATGCATGGTTTCAGTGACAAACGCATGTGATGGGAGGAATTAAAGATAGTCCAAGGGCGGTTAACATGCTTAATTACCATGTAATCTGGCCAGCAGTCGTCGGGGTTGATCTGGGGGCGCTCCCCGTCGGCCCACGGGGACGAACATCCCTGGGTGGACGACCACGTGTCGATCACGGCCTCGTAGTTCAGCCTCAGCGTGACCCTCCTCCTCTTCGCCAATCCCCCCCCCGGCACCACCACCGCAGCCTTCGCGCACCTGTCCGCGGCCGTTCCCCCTGCCATTCCAGCCGGGGCCGCCACCTTCGTCTCCTCCTCGTCTGGGTGCCCTCCGGTCGCAGGAGACCCGCAATCGAAGTTTAGGTCCAGGGTCTCCCCGTTGGACGCCATCCTTGCCGCCACCAGGTCGTGGATGCTCTTGTGGTTATCATCGTCTGATATCTCCAGCTTAACGTGTCCGCCGACGCCGAGGCAGCAGTCGGCGACTTCGCCGCCGGCGTCCGTCAGCCCCAATCCTTCCATGCAGAAGGCGTCCTCCTCGTCGAGCCCCCGGCCCAGCAGGCTCTCGACGTCGGCCGCGAAGTCCCCGATGTCGACGTCAGAAGGGGAGAACCCGGGCAGGGCGTTGGCGAAGGCAACAGGGGAGGACGCGTACTTGGGTACCTCTACTACTGCGGGCTTCGCTTCGCCAGCGGTTGCTGCCGGTTCCGCCGCCGAGGACGTGGTGGAGGTGCTGTCGTCAGAGACGTGACCGGAGCAGAACTCGGCGAGGACGGGGTCGAAGATGGGGACGCGGTAGAGCAGCTGCTCCTCTTCCTCCTCCTCGGCGTTCTCGTCCTGGGACGTCGCCTCGAAGTCAGGTACGAGCGGCTCCGACTTGGGCACCTGGGTCGCCGCCGGATGCTGGGCGGCGGGCTTCGAGCGCGGCGTGCGCGCCTTGCGCTTGAACCCCTGGTGCCATGAAGGGGCCACGGCATCGGCATCGGCAGAGAGCGGCTTCAAGGAGGGGAGCGGCGACGAGGACGAGGAGGCGGTCTTGAGGCGGACGCGCTCGTGGCGGCGGGCGAGGGGGTTGGCCGAGTGGACCGAGTTGTCGCAGCCCTGGCAGAGGAACGCATCGTCGGCGGCGCAGTACCAGCGCGCCCGGCGTCGGAGGCAGCTGTCGCACGCCCGGGCGGTCTTGCCGCCCACGGCGTTGGCCGACCTCTTCTCCGCCACTATCGTCATCACACCCTCTCAGGCCAGTACCACCACCAGCAGCAGCAGGAGCAGCAGCAGTACGAAAGATTTTCTAGCGACGGTTTCGTATCTGTCACTTTGGTATTACGAATCTGCTGCACTAGGAGTAGCCACACAGAGAATGTGAAAGTCGCAGGAGAAAGGTTAGACAAAGTGAGCTGAGCTGATGGGGGCAACGGCTACAGGAAAATATCAGAGGCCTGCTTATATGTATGTAACGCCGGGAGAGAGAGTGTTGGGTGGGGGGGCGGGGGCGGGGGCGGGGGCGGGGGCGGGGGGAACAAGTGGGGAGAGAGAGACGAGGAGCAATTACGTATGTCCTGCCCCACGGGATGCGCTTTTGGGCTGTGCGCTCGCCTGGCCGTGCGCTTTTGCAGCGTTCCAGAGAGTGCTACGGCAAGAGAGAAGCCGTAGTGAGTGACAGGAGCGACTGCGTACGAGAGAGAGACAGAAAGGGCTGGGGGGACCTGAACATCGTGAGTGGGGCCCACGGGAGGCCTTATCTCGTCTGCCATTGGTTTAGAGTAGCAAGTCCATCCGGTTTCACGGAATCCTATTGGAAGATGGCCTTTTGCTTGGGATTTCCGGTGGGGGACCACTCTATCTTTCGCTTTCGTAGGTAGGACACGTCGTGGGCCCTCCGTGGGCCTCACTTACGGTCCCCCCCTCCCACTCCTCATCCTCATCCCTTGTTGTGGAATTTCACCCCCCCCGGCCCCCCCGCTTTTTGCTTCTAACCAGTCTGACGGAAAGAAATAGCCTTTCAACATGGAATTTTCAGTGATATTTTGTGTTCAACAATGTTTGGTGCTATTTTGTTCCCATTTGTTTGCATGCACGTGATCACAAGAAGAAATACAGAAATGTGAATTTGGAGGGGCAAAAAAATATTATGATTTTGGGTGAGTGGTTGACAGAACTCATGGGGGATTAATTAGGCAACAGCTTGGATGGCCAAAGCCAGTGGTAGACGATATTATTCATACAAAAAATACACCGCATGGTTCCGCTGTATGATCATCTCTCTGACTTACCCGTGGTTCCGTTAAATACTTGTCTGCTTGCAGCTTCATGACCAATAGCTGGATGAGCATATCTTGTCAAGAAACTTACAAGTTGACGTGATTTCGCTTATCTAGAAGAAGAGCATTTTCTTAGTTACCCTTCAAAATTTCATATTTTAGTTCCGTAAACCGGTGCTTTAATTCTTCCCCTAACTTCTCCGTTCGACGATGGGGCATAGGACTGTCAATGGGTCGGGCCCGAGCCGAGTTTAGGTCGGCCTGACCCGGGCCCAACTTATTAAGATTAAGGCGCAGGTCCGACCTATGTCGGGCCGGGCCGTGTCAGACCCGATATTATGTAAAAAATATAAAGCCCGATTAAGGCCCAGTCTGGACCGATAACTTAAATAAAATAAAAAAAATTAATATATTTAATAATATAAAATTTATAATCTCACTAAATTAGTTAAAAATTTGATATTAATTATATAATTTGTATAAAAAGAGATTTTTAAAATTTTTAATTAAGTAAAAGAATATAATTTTAACTAAATAATTTTTAAAATTTGAAGTGAGAATAAAAAAAGAGAACGGGGCGGGCCGGCCCGCGGGCCGAACACAAAGCCCGAGCCCGACCCGTGGGTCTAGTCGGGTCGGGCTTTTAAGCCCGACTAAAAACCCGCGAGCCGAAGACCTTGCGGCCCGGCCAGAAATCGGGTTAGGCCAGCGGGCCTATTGCGCCGACCCGGCCCATTGATAGCCCTAATGGGATTATTTCCTAGGTGTTGACTTTTCACGTGGAAGGGACATCCAATCTCCTGTTTGAAAAAATTCTAGCTCGCTGATGTTCAAAATGTTAACAGCGCATGGAATCACGTAGTACCACCCATGGTTAGTCAATTGGTATTATATCGATATAAGTCGGTCGACCTCTATCATACTTAAGAAACTTAGGTCACTGAGTCTCTCGTACAATATGGGTCGGTAAGTTGTCGTTATGGTACATATATAGCATGGTGGATGCAGTAGCGGAGGGAGGAGGGGGGATGTCATGATGGAGATGGCAGAGGGGAGAGGGGGGAGGGGGAGGTCGCAACGGAGAGGGAGGAGGCCGGTGGAGGAGAGGGAGGTCGGAATAGCACGACAAACCTGGGTGATGCACAACGACAGTGATGGTTCAGTGACTAGAGTTTGGCACAGCGGCAACACGAGGAGGAGAAGGCCCAAAAAATGAGAGAGGGATGTGGAGGGGAATTGAGTTTCTAAAAGTTAATGAAGGTCGATAACTATGTCATCTAGTTGAGTGTTTGGAAAAGTGTTAGACTCAAGGATTTACAACTAGGCCATGCTTTTCCCCATACAAAATGAGTGTGCACTCGTAAACATGAGTGTACGTATGTGCTTCTGTGTTTGCATCTTCCTCTCTATATTATAAAGCAGCGGAAGTGAAATGGACACAAAAGGGAAGAAAGTAAAAATTTTATTAAAGAAATATTATAAGTACAAAAAGATCGTTTACAATGTAAAGGGGAGATTGATACAAAACTAACATATGGAAGGTGAAAGAGAAAAAGACTTGGGAAATGCTTGTAAGATAATTGGTGGAATTGGTTGAAGCTTTTTAACTCACTTCTTCACTTCTTAGATATCCCGAGAGTGCTTAGGTAGTGAAATTTATATCCTTCATAAGAGATCTGAAACTTTTTTTAGATATTTCTTATGCTCCATCATTTTAAGAATTCTTCTCTGATCTTCTCTCTCTATGTGTTTCTAAACTTCTCTCTTTTACTTCATTCTAGAACCTTCTATATCATCATCTTTCTTCCATAATATGTTGGAGTTTTCTTCATGTTTCTAGAGAAGTCCAGCACATTCAAATTATTTTAACACCCCATCTTAATTTGTAATGTGCATACTCTTTCTAAAGCGTATAAACTTGTCGGTGGTCAAGGGCTTCGTGAAGGTGTCAATGACTTGCTCTTCTATTTTTATAAACTTCAGAATGATTTCTTCTTTCTCGACCAAATCTTGCATATAGTGATGAGGCATCTCGATATGCTTCGTCCGTGCATGAAAGACCGGATTCTTTGTCATAGCAATGACTGACATATTATCACAGAGTATAATAGTTAGTTCTTCTTGATTTTGTTGAAGCTGTGATAATATTCTCCTTAGCCAGACAGCTTCGCATGCAGCACTTGTAGTAGATATATATTCGGCTTCGGTTGAAGAAAGAGAAATTATTTGTTACTTCTTTAACAATCATGAAATAGACTTTGTCCCAAGATAAAATAAACATCTAGAAGTACTTTTTCGGTCATCTGTCGAGCCTGCCCAATCACTATCGGTATAACTAATAACTTCTTTATCTTTTGGTTGTTCAACAAGCTCCCATATGTGATTTTTCTCAATTATATTCATTTCTTCATCCATGGCCTTTATCAATTTCTCGTCTTTAACTGTCTCCTCATATCTTTACGGTTCACAGCAAAAATAAGCCACGTTACTTCTTTTATATATTTCTTTGAGAGAGCATTCATTTCATCGTGGTGTGTTTGAGTTAGTACTTGACTCGCTTTGCCCTCTTGGACTCTGTGGAGGAGAAAGAGCTACTAATTCTTCATCTTCTACTTCTTTTTCTTTCATAATATTATGTACTTGTTTTTTTTCTTCTTCTTCCCATTTCCACGAGGTTGTTTCATCAAATATCACATCTCTAGAAATAACTAATTTATTTATCTTAAGCTCAAGCAATCTATATGCTTTTGATTCCTCACTATATCTAATGAAAATATATCTTTCTCCTTTCTTATCAAAATTTTCTTCTCTAACTTGTGAAGGAATATGGCCATATACAATACATCCAAATATTCTAAAATGACTTACCTTGACCTTTCTCTTGAACTAGGTCTCATATGGTGTTTTGTTTAGAACTAATTTTGTTGGAGACTTGTTTAAATATAAACTACAGTATGTACAGTCTCAGCCCCAAAACTATTAGGGATATTCATACCTTTTAGCATACTCTGAGCCATCTCCACTATTGTCCTGTTCTTTTGCTCAGCTACTCCATTTTGCTGAGGCCTATATCTTACTGTTAGCTTCTTCTTTATTCCTTCATTCCTATAATATTCTTGAAATTCTTTTGAAGTAAACTCTCCTCCATGATCAGTCCTTAAAATATTAAGCTTTTTGCCACTTTATTTCTCGACAAATGTGTTAAACCGTAAGAATATTGTAAATGTCTTTAATTTTTCCTTCAGAAAGTATATCCATATCATTCGGCTATAATCATCCAAAAATAGTAGAAAATATTGTGAACCATTAAGTGAGACAATTTTTGTTGGACCATAAATGTCAGTATGTACCAATTGTAATGACTCTTTAACTCTCCATGATGTTTTAGTGAATGGTAATCTATGCATCTTTATATAGACGCATCATTCACAAATTTTATTTTCTTCTTCTTTTAGATATGATAATCAATGACCACTCTCTTCTTCTTTAGTAGTATGAGACTTCTATAATTCAAATGACCAAATCTCTTATGCCATATGAGAGAGCTATCTTCTCCTTCTATTTTTATTGCCATATTTTCTAGTGGCATTTTCAGCGAAAAGACTTTGTTGGGAGCCATCTTCGTTTTTGCCGCAATCTTTTTACTTTTATCTTTTAAAATGATGCATTCATCTTTTCTAAAGTTGGTTGAATAACCCTTTTGTATTAACTGTCCAACACTTAATAAATTTTAAACTAGGCCAGGAACATAAAGAATATATGTGATAAATTTCTTCTTACCTCCCTTTGTATGCACCGCTATTACTTCCTTGTCTTTTACTTTATGGAGCTTGCCATCTCCAAGTTTCACTTGGAAATCTATCTCTTTATCCAATTTGACAAAACTACTTTTATGTCATGTCATATGATTGCTATAGTCACTATCCAAATATCATGTATTGCTAGAATCTGAATGACTGGTAAAACATGAATAAAATAGTTGATCTATCTCCGAATAATTAGCCTCACGTTTCTGCTAATAATAATAGTCTCTTTAGGACCAATTAGTATTTTTATATTTGGTGCACTTAAATTTACAATCTTTCATAAATTTACAAATTTGGCATTGGGAGGTAGATGTGCCTTTTGGATAATTTTTCTCATACGTTCTTCATTTGTCCTGACTTTGTTTCCTGAACTTCTTCTGCCATGAATTACCTTTCCCAAACTGTTGCTGTTGTGAAGAATAGCCTTCCATGTTCTCCTTCTTTAACTCCCCTCTTTTTTCAGATAATGATATCTTTGATTGAATGCTTGCTCCATATTCCGATGAGAAAATATGTTTATTCTTTACTCATGCGCCTCCAGAGAACCCGTCAGTTCATGCCACTATAAGAAAAATAGGAAATACAACCGATATTTTTTGACGGAAAAATATTCATCGGAAATAAGTCGGAAAGATTCTACTTTCTGATGAAAATATATTCGGTTGAAAATTCATCGGTAATTATCAACTATTTTTTGACATAAACATTTTATCGTAAATACGTCAGAAATTTTCGATAGAAAAAGTGTACGTCGGAACTACGTCGAAACTTTCTGACGTATTTCCAACTAATAGGGGCTTCGTCAAAAATAAATAATTGCGAGTTAAAATTTATGAACAGTTTCCGATGGATCAATTTAAGGTCGAAAATTCGTCGAAAAATTTCCGACGTAATTCCGACGAACTAAAAATCCGTCGAAACTTTTTGACATATTTCTGACTGATCTTTTGTCTGTCAAAAAATGATTAAGTAATTTTTTACCATTCCTATTATTAATTAAGATTTATGAACAGTTCCAACGGATCAAATTAACGTCAGAAATTCATCGGAAACTATTCGACGTAATTTCGACGAACCAAAAATCAGTCGAAACTTTCTGACATATTTTCGACTGATCATTTGTCTATCGGAAAATGAACAATGTATGAATAGTTTCCGACAGATAAAATTAAGGTCAATAATTTGTTGAAAATTTTTCGACGTAATTCCGACGAACTAAAAATCCGTCGAAACTTTTTGACATATTTCCGACTAATCATTTGTCAGTCGGAATATGATTAAATAAATTTCCACACTTCCTATTATTAATTAAAATTTATGAAGAGTTTCCGATGGATCAAATTAACGTCAGAAATCCATCGAAAACCTTTCGACGTAATTCTGACGAATGAAAAATCCGTCGAAACTTTTCGACATATTTCCGACAAATCATTTATCTCTCAAAAAATGAGTCACGTGCCAATTCACTGGAGGTCGAATACGTGACCTGCTTGAAGATTTCACGAATTTGGCTATTTTTCACCCTTGATGAGCTCTTTTTCACCTTTATAAGTCTATTTGTCGGCCTTAGCAAGTTATTTTTCACCCTTAATCCATAGCTAAAGCTCTCCTTTCAATTTGTGAACTTCCTTCTATTTGGAGTCGACTCCAAAAGCGTTTCGAGTCGACTCGACTTCAGGGCTTTTCAAGGCAATCACCCTGGCGACCTATTTGTCACCCTTAAGGAGTTATTTTATAGCCTTAGCCACTCATTTGTCAGCCATACTCACCTATTTGTAGGCCTTAGGAAGTTATTTGTTAGACTTAATCTGTCACTAAAGGCTGAAGCATCGTTCACTAGAAGCATCACATTTTGAGCACGGTAGACAAATGGTTGTTAAGGTAGAAAAGCAAAGGTGATGGTTGTAGCAACAAGGAGTTAACGGTGGCAAATAGATAGATATGGGTGACAAATAGCCGTTAACGGTGATAAATGGATCACAGTCGTGACAACTGGCCCATAGGTGAAGGCTGAGTCGACGCAACAGGGCAATGGCGTCGACGCAATTAAGCAAAGCTGAAATGAAGAATGACTCTCACAGAAGGCGACAACTCCTAGAAACTAAGGGTGAAAAATAGATGTTATCAGTGACAAATGTAAGAAGCAAAGATCGGATCTAGAGGGGGATGAATAGATCCCCCTTTTAAAATTTTTACTCAAATAAAAACTCGCCCTACTTAAACCAAACTGAGGAAATGCTAGAAGCAAATGATGGCTCACACAAAGCAAGTTTCAAACACTTATGGGTTGAATGCATAAACGGATGATGGATCAAATTAAACTGATGATATCACACTTACAAGATTGATGTCAAATATCAAGCACACAGTCCATCCTGTGAAGGAGATAGGTGAACAAGATCACACACACACAACAAACCACGAACACACGAGATTTTTAGGTGGTTCAGTCCACACCAAGCAGATCTACGTCCACCCCCCACTCTACCAGAGTGAGGCTTCAGCTGACTAACAGCTTGAACAGCTGATCCACAGCCTTGAGGGACAAATCCCTACAACCAGCTGAGTATCACAACTTGCTTAATCTGCTAAGCAACATAGCTTGCTTATCCCGCTAATACACAGCTTAACGAGGAACCAATCCTCAACATAGCTGACTAACAACTTGATAGAAAATGAAGGAGAACAATGAACAAAAGAAAAACAAAAGAACAGAAGATACGAACGAAACAGATGTAGCTCAATGAGTACAATGGTCTGGATTTAATCCAAAGACCAATAGAATTGAAGATGACTCTGCTACACTCCCTTCTTCACCGGCTCTCACTCTCTTTCTCTTTTTCTTCTTCTCATAAGCACTCTTCTCTTCTCTCACAGCTTTCCCTCTTTTATTTTCTCTTCTGTGGCCCTCTCTGATGCAGTAGCTTTCTTGCTTGCGGAGCACTCTCCTTCGGAGGAAGAAGGCGCAATTTATATAAAACAGGGGCTCCAGAATGATCATCGATAAAAAGCCTGCATCCACCTTTTTTCTATTGGTCCATGTGGCAGTATTCTCCTATTGGTCCATGTCTTATGAGAGTGAATATACCTCCGACAGGGTAGCCTTGGATCACGTACAAAGCCTGGCCTTTAAGTTGAGTGTGTGTCAGACACACCGAACCTATGATTCACCCTTTCAACCCATTTGTCAACCTTACCGGCTATTTTACACACTTATCGTCCATTTGTCAGTCATAAGGCCTATTTGTCACCCTTAGGTTCAATAGCCATCGCGTTAGCCTTTTTCCAATTATGTCTTGGCCGTCGCCTTAGCCATTTGTCACTGCTAGGTGTGTATTTGTCACCTTTACTGCATATTTATCACTCTTACCACATGAGCAGTCATTGCCTTCTTTTGTCTCCATTAGCTACTTGACTTTGACCTGGATAACTGTAGATGACTAGTCTATCCATTGACCTTTGACTGGGTCTTCATGACTTTAGTCAACATAAAGTTGAGCTTGACTAGAGTCTTCTTTGACTGGCATTGACTTTGACCAGGCAACATTGACTATCGTTGCATTGACCAAGTCCCTTCGTTGTTCTTCTGATTGTTGTAGAAACTCTTGATACACTGTTCATATTTTTATCCTCTTGTGAACTTAACTCCTTCTACTTTTCATTTGTTAGCTCTAGGATCTATTTTTCACCCTTACCAATATATTTATCTACTCTGCAGATCTAGTTGTCGCCACTGATAGGGTTTTCTTCACCCTTATCCACTGCCTTTGAAGTCTTCTTTGTTTCTTCTATTTCAGCATACCTTGGGTTGACGCCAGAGCTTCATGCGTCGATGTTCCTTCTTAGGTTTTCACAATTTCAGTGCTGCAAGCTATTTTTCAGACTTACGCAGCTATTTGTCACTGTTATCGGGCATTTGTCAGCACTAGGCAACTATTTGTCACCCTTATACCCCACTAGCCGTCGCCACTGACCTTTGTATTTTAGCCTTGCGAGCTCGAATTGGAGTCGACTGTAAGGGTCGACTCTACTCGACTCCGCATCATTAATTCTCGAAAAACCCGATTTGATAGCTGAGTAGAATAAGGGGAATACCTTAACCTGGGGTTTGCTATTTCATGTTATTCCATTTATTTACTTTGACAACCATGAGCATACTCCAAATTCTACCCTTTGAATAATGACTCTTATTCACTCTGCCTTGTTACTATACACAGGGTTCCACATGGTTAAGAAGAATAAAATCCCAAAAAATCCCTATCATTTAAGTCAATTCTTTTTTACACTCAAGAACAAATGAACTTGGTTGATAATATCATTTCATTCGCTACTTTTGCACCAATATCATGATACATTTCAAAACGTCATTTTTTCTTGTCTTTTGCAGCAAGAGGTTGAACAAATAATATAATATGAATATTTAAAATTTGAACATATAGTATTGTGGACGCACTAAGAATTCTGTTTAAAATTACTTGTGGTGTCTTTTTATCTTTTTTAGCATTTTATTTAGTGCGAGGACGTGCAAGTCACATATGTGACAAATTGTGTTCAGGCTCCGAGATTGGATTGGTCCAAAGCCTGAAGTGCACGCAGTCTGACTAATCAGACGATTGTGGGTATAGGGTCAGGACTGGAGACCCTCCATACCATGAAGGTCACGGCGTTAATTACATCTCCTCGGAGAGGAAAAAATCTTTGATTAATCGCCAAGAAATGGGGCCGCATGGCCTATAAGTCGATTCTTATGAAAATAAGAGAGAGCATGCTGAAAAGCCTTGAAAGCCCCACGTCGGGGTGCGAAAATGTATTCAGAGTCGTATCGGTCACATGTTGACCATTTCATATTCGGATTGATGTCCGGGTGAAAAATCATTATAGACGCGTCGGTAAAATCAAGACACATGTATGCCGGGACACGACAAGTTTGATATCTAAAATTATCAGCCCGGTGCGAGGTCGTACAATAGCCATGATGGGGGCAGTCCTCGGGAACCGGGCATGCATTGCTAGGGCCTCTTTATTTTCCCTTACTCGGGGTGAAAGGGAAGGAATCTGGACGACTCGCCGTTCAATCTTCTAATAGGGGTATTTTTATGAGTTTCTTATCATTTATGGTATTTTTCTATCACTTTCACAATTTGGTGATTTTATATTACTGTTATAGTGTTACATTTATTAGTTATCTATTTTATGTTTTTTCTCATTTTTATAATTATTTTATTATTATACTAGTACATTTATTAATTATCATTTTTTATGATTTTTGTCATTTTCATAATTATTTTACTATTATTATGCTGTTACATTTATTACTTATCATTTTTTATTATTTTTGTAATTTTAATAATTATTTTATTATTATTATACTGTTACATTTATTAATTATCATTTTCATTTTTATGATTTTTGTCATTTTCATAATTATTTAACTATTATTATGATGTTATATTTATTAATTATCATTTTATATGATGTTTGTCATTTTCATAATTATTTTATTATTATTGGATGAAAAGGATGACAAATGGAGATCAGGGCTAACAGATAGACATTGGGTGGCAAATGGGTGATAAGGGCGACAAATAGGTTGTAGTGGTGACAAATAGGTGATAATAGTACAAATAGATGGTAATGGTGACAAATAGGTGATAAGAGTAACAAATGGATGGTAGTGGTGACAAATAAGTTGTAGTGGTGACAAATAGGTGACAGGGGTGATAGATAGATGTTAGTGGTGACAAATGGATGACAGGGGTGACAAATAGACGTTAGTGGTGACAAATGGGTTGTTTGGGGGGACAAATAGATGTTAGTCGTGACAAATGGGTTGTTAACTGTTGGGTCCCACAGTGTAGTGGCACGGATCTAGAGGGGGGTGAATAGATCCCTCTCTAAAAATAATAGCCAATTAAAAAGACTTGAAGGCTTCTCAATCAAACCTCACTGAACATGCAAGTGACAAGATCACACACGGTGAGATGGCAATTTGAACTAGCAGTATACGTTGACAAATTTAGCATCAATGTGCAAGATAATCAATAACTCATCCTGTGAATGGTGGTAGAAGATAGGGAACAAGCATACAACGAATCACACATGCACAAGGATTTTTTAGGTGGTTCGGGACCACGACGGGTACCCTACGTCCACCCCTCACCACCTCGGTGAGACTTCACTAAAATGCTACATGAGGTAGCACACGGGGACAAGCCCCAATACACCACACGCTGCACGACGGCAACAAAACACACACACGAGCACGAGGCTCAACACGCTGCAGAGCAACACAGACACGAGGGCGAACCCTCAACACGGCGCTCAGCACCACACACACACACCATGACAGGGACGCACCCCAACAATGATTACACACTCGGAGACCCCGCTCCGAACACACACACACAATATTCTTCGGTTTAAAAGATGGACTCAAATATACATTTGTAACCTCAATGGACATAAACAAGCATGAATAACTCTAAACTTGGATGAATATAGAGTTGAGGAAACTCTTGAGCATCAAAGATGAAGCTGGGTTCCTTGATGACTTCCGGGGATGGACAGATTGGAGAAGATGCCTTCACGAAGCTCCTTTGGTTCATATCAGAAGAAAGGACGTAGGTGCTTCAATCCCCTTTTCTTTGGTGACTTCATGGCGCATCAAGTCCATGGGTGATGGAGAGATGGTTCAGCCGTCATTCTTCAACCCAATGGCTTTTGGAAGGTGGAGGACGAACGTCTTCAACCTTGAATCGATCTCAGCATAATGTGGGAAGAAGCTTCAACACGTTCCAGCCGCTCTTCCTGTAAAACCCCAATCGTATATGCATTAGATGCTCCTACATTCTTCAATAGAAACCCTATCTCATATGATATATATATATAACACCAGAGAAATGAGGGCCACGTGGAGGATAATATCCCCCAAGGACCAATCACGATTGGGCACAAAAAGAGGGGATCGAGCTAGGGCTCCGGCCGTCGCGCGAACCGGCGTATTTTCCAATTGCCGGAAAGTGTCGACCCCTAAGGCCGACACTCGCATACGAGCTAAACAGAACAAAGGCCGAAACAGCACCCATCGAAGAAAGTTTCGACCCATGGGGTCGACACTTTCTGCCTGTGACAAAGAGACAAACCACGACAGAAAGACTTGGAATAAGTGTCGACCTTGTGGGTCGACACTTATGTCCTGGATTCTGAAAAACAAGCCTAGACAGAACCGAGCAATAAAAAGGTCAACCCCATGGGTCGACTTTTTATCCCCAGCTTCGAAGACATAAGAGGACCGGCTGAAAACAGCATCCCCTGGACAAAGTGTCGACCCACGGGGTCGACACTTTTCCTGACATAACAAGCTATGAGAAAACACACGATGGGGTAACTATGAAATCATGAGACATCAAGGATAACTACATGATGGGAGGAATTAAGTGACTCTACCCCTATTATCACCGATAAACTGAGTAGAAATAGATATGGAGTTACCTTGGGGTCTGTTCATCCAAGCAACACACGAATTCTCCTTCAACCAACTAAACAAAATAACTTACCATTTTGTTGGTCCATATGCCTGTAAAGATCCACTTGGAAGATATCCAAAGTGGTCTATATGTTCATTCCATTCTATACACACAACCGTTAAGTGAATAAAATGAATCAACCATAGTCTAAATTGACCAAAAGTACAGTAAGGTGATTCCATGAATTGGTTTGAATCACTCCCTATCTTCATCTCTCCCTGTGCAACATGCAAGGCAATGTCAATCTAATTCAACACATAATTCATGAATTTAAAAGGCATCTCATTCAACAATTGCAAGGGTATGGAAATGAACTCCATTCAGTCATGAAGAAATTAAAGCATATCATTCCTCATCCACAAATCACATATTGCATTTAATTACATGGAATCCAATCACATGGTATTTAGTTCATCATCAAAATTCCTTAATACATGGTAGTGCACGGGGTTCAACAATCTCCCCCTTTTTGATGATGACAAATACTATGTGCAATTTGACAAATTAGAGTTGACAGATAAAAAATGTTTCAAGGAAAATTCAACTCACATCTACCATTCTAGACATGAAACCATGCTTAATAAACCAATAACTCTCATCCTCAAAGTGCAGTTCTCACTTTTTGAACACAATCAAGGATATGATGCATTTTAACCATGAATCAAGATATCAATATCCATCCATCAACGGATATATTCATTCCATCATAGATGATCATTCCACAAAATAACCACAAGTTCATAAAATATGACATTCACAAGATAACTCATTACTTCAACATTGTCCATCAGCCATGTCCACATACCATAAACAAACACCATAATAAAACCACAAGTTCATGAAATATGACATTCACAAGATAACTCATTACTTCAGCATTATCCATCAGCCATGTCCACATACCATAAACAAACACCATAATAAAGTTCTCCACAAAGTTAAACACAAGACACAAAATATCCACATGACAAGGCATGCAACCAAACACAAGAACAAAATATCCACCATAACAGGTATCACATTTCATCTCCCCCTTTGTCATCAACAAAAAGGAGTGGTAAGGGGGAAGAGGTCAATCAGTTTGGTCATGAGAAGTAAGGTACTGTAGATCTAGGCCTCAAAGAGAGTCAGGAGGCGTGCGAGGACGCCTGAGAAAATCAGAGAGATCGTCAAACTTGGAGTTTTGAATGCCAATAGCTGTATGTAGAGAGTCAATAGAGTCGGCCATGGCAGCGAACTTCTGAAGATAAGTGTCATGATGAAGCTTCATTTCCTTGACTTCTTTTGTGAGGGCATCCACAGATTCTTTGACATTGCACACTTCATCAGCTAGTTCATCGAATTTGGTGCTCATTGATGGAGCTGTTGAAGATGTGGCATGTGATCCTCTTGTTCTGGCAGTTCTGCTGATGGGTTGTTCATGATCTTCACCTTCACTTTGCTCAGACCCTACTGCCGAGGCTTTACCTTTCTTTGACGGAAGTGTGCGAACGAGAACACCATTTATCAATTCATAGCCCATGTTGCTGCAGATGGATGGGATAGTATAGATGTCAGCATCCCTAATTGGATGACTGACTTGCTTGCTTAGATCAGTATGCAAGGACTGAAAAATTGGTGTTAAAGCAGCTCCATAAGGTAAATTCCGGTTCTTGGACTTCCTGCAGCTGGTTATGTACTCCATCATCACCTTTGGGAAGTTAACCGGTTCTCCACTCATGATTTGTACAAATTGGAATTTATGCATGTCAGTTACTTGTTCCCTAGACCTTGATTTAGGCAGTAGTATAGTGGTCATCATGTGATGTAGAATCTTCTGAAGAGGTGGGAATTCATTTGCATTGAGCTTTGGTACACACCCTGGTGTAGCTACCTTATCCGTCATGAGTTCATATGCAAGTTCTTCAGAATAAATGGCTTCTTCATAAATCATCCCACTATCCTGTAGATTCTAAGAAATCCACTTAGAACAATTAAAAGGAACAAGAAAATGAATAGAAGAATGGGAAAAGAGGAGAAAAGGGGAGCATGAGAGGATGCTAAGGGGAATGTGATCGTCAGAGACGCGAGGGCCTCAAAGGATATAACAAATAATCAATGGAGGGATCGCGATATAAATACCTTAAATGCGGGGGAGATTGTGAGTGTACCTTCTCTTTCTATCGGCCGGCCGATGAAGAGAGTTTTCCTTGATTGATTACCCTTGCAAAATTAACAAACACCAATAAACAAACATGGATTAGAAACCAAGATGTGTAGCATCAAATCCAAATGTAAATATGGATATAGAAAGCATGGATATGAACACATCTTATTGGTGTTTGGCCTTTAAACCCCTATGCAAAAGGGTAGGTAAAAGATGATGTATGATGAAGAATAGAGGGAGATGTGCAAGTGTTGCACTATGGAGATGTGCTAGAGTGCACAACATGGGAAGGTCTCAATATTGAGATAAAAAGAGATAAAAGAAAAATATGATATGATGCATGCAATTAACTAAAGTAAAAATAAGAGATAGGAGGGGAAAGCTTAGTGGTTTTCTCCAATTTGGCTTCAAGCTAGGATGAAGATCTTCAATGGAGGAAGAAGAGGATGTAGAACTCCATGGATGTAGAGGCTTCAAATCTTCAATAGAGGAAGAAGAACTCCATGGATGAAGCTTTTAGGTGCATGGGAGTCTTCCTCCTTGAGCCTTTGGTCCGGCAGCACCTCCTCTTGAATTGATCTTGATGTTTTTTCACAAGGGAGAGAGAGATTCTATTTATAGGGTTGAAATTCGGAATTAATTCCAAGGGAAATTAGGAAAACATGTTTTAGTGAGATTTGGAAGAGATAAACATTAGGCAAGTGTCCCTTCAACATTGGAAAGTCATAGGAACCCTTTCCCAAGTGGAAAAGGAGGTTAAATGAGGAAAGGAAGGGAAATTCAGAATTAATTCTAAGAGAAAATAAGAAAACATGTTTTAGTTGGATTTGGAAGAGATAAACCTTAGGCAAGTGTCCCTTTAACCTTAGAAAGTCATAGGAACCCTTTCCCAAGTGGAAAAGGAGGTTAAATGAGGAAAGGAATGGAAATTCGGAATTAATTCCAAGAGAAAATAAGAAAACATGTTTTAGTTGGATTTGGAAGAGATAAACATTAGGTAAGTGTCCCTTCAACCTTGGAAAGTCATAGGAACCCTTTCCCAAGTGGAAAAGGAGGTTAAATGAGGAAAGGAAGGAAAATTCGGAATTAATTCCAAGAGAAAATAAGAAAACATGTTTTAGTTGGATTTGGAAGAGATAAACCTTAGGTAAGTGTCCCTTCAACCTTGGAAAGTCATAGGAATCCTTTCCCAAGTGGAAAAGGAGGTTAAATGAGGAAAGGAAGGGAAATTCGAAATTAATTCCATAAATAAAAAGAAAACTTAGTTTTGGTAGGATGGAAAGGGGGATCCTTCCTCCAAGTGTCCTTTCAATATTAGGAAGCCATAGGAACCCTCTCGCAAGTGAAAAAGGAGTGTAAGTGAGGAAGGGAAGGGGTGCTGATGGAGTTCGGAATTGAACAAGAATTGACGACCTTGGTCAAGGCGTTAATTGAAATCACGAATGGGACAAAGGCGTTAATTCACGATTTAATTTTAGCAATAAAAACTTTCTGTATTTAAAAATGATGAAGAGACGCCTGAGGGAGAGGCGTTATTTAAAAACACGACCCAAGGAGGGTCGTTAATTCTTATTTTTCTGTTTTGGAAACTAGAAAATTTCAGAAACTGACGCCTTTGCCTCTAGTCGTCCTTTCTTCAAAACGCGCCTCAGATCAGGCCGTTAATTAAAACACGCCCCACTTCAAGTCATGAAATCCAAAAAATAGAGAAAACTGCCCAAAAAATCCAGAAAAATAGGGAAAAATAAGAAAAGGAAAAAAAAGGGAGAAATCCAAGAAAATTGGGGAAAATAACTCAAACAAAGTTAATTGGAGGGTCAAATTGGGGCATTACAAGGTAATACGAGATGCACTCACAGTAACGTCAATTTTGGCGTGTCTACAGCTGCCCCGCCTTGGCGTCTGCTTTGCAAGGGAGCAGAGCAAACTGAAAAGTAGATGCCAAGGTGTGATGAGACACGCAATCAACGTCACTTGATGAGAATGAAATCAAAAGCTCGAGATGAAGCAATCCCAGGAAATTCAATGAAATCAACGATGTTTGGATAAGAGGAGGAGTGTGCACGCGGGCACGAAGGAGAATAATCAACTTCCAGCGCAGTGGAAGTACCCCAGGTCACAAACTTGTAGGTTTCACCATTGGGGAGCGGTTACCAGCCAATGTGGACGTGCTGCAGCCAAGGTGGATCAAAGTAAAAGGATTGAGATAAGATGATAGAAATCCAAACAAGGAGCTTTCGAGAAAATGACCCAAAACAGTGACAAAACGAACTGAGGATTCCATCAGCAATGAATATCTCATATCTGGAAAGATTAAGATCAATTTGACTCTCCAAATCAGCTTATCAGAATGATTTTCCAAAAATTGTTTCAAACTCCTATATGAATGCATGCTGGGTTTAAAAGGAAAAATTAAAACAAATAAAAATATAAGATAATCAAGGATAATATTGTTAAATTGTCAAGATTGGGTCAAGAAACCCATTCTGCGAGCCGATACTAAGCCGAAGCCCGTTTATCCACGCATCAACTCACAAAAGGGAGCCATCATCCCCAGTCTTGGACGGCTCAACGGCCTATCCGTGTGACTAAGACTCCTCTGGAATCATCATTATTTTTGATGAAGGGGAACTCAAATATCAGATTTACCAAAGTCACAAGGTCCTTGATATAATCTAATAGCGTATGTAACATATAGTAGAATGCATACAGGGGGGATGGTGATAGCAATGAGCATGGGGGAACTGAAAAATGAGGTGCAAGCACCGTGGGGCTTGGATGATGATGCCCAGTCGGTGGGACCAAGAGCTTCTTCCTGCGCTCAAAGATTCATCAGCCAAGATATAAAAGATAACAAGCAATGAATAAGGCATTTAAGCATAGCAAGCATAGCATGAATCAAAGCATCAATAGCAGGTATGTATCATATTCAAGAATAGCATAGATAGCATCATTAAAGCATAGATAGCATAGCATCATTGTTTGTCGTTTGTCATGAGGATGACAACTTGGCTAATCAAGATTTGGAGTTGAATGATCAAGATCTGATAATGCCCATCGGCGGAGTGATCAGTAAGATTTGATAAAAAAGATTTGGAGATGAATAATCGGAGTAATGCGTAGCAAATTATGAAGATGTGATCAATTGTGAATATGGGAAGAATCTAAAGGTAGATGGCAATGAATGGAGAGGACTCATCCCGTGCTCTTGGTCCTTGCAAAGTTGTTGTTCCTGCAAAAAGCACCATCAGAAAAATACAATACAATTTTTTTTTGGATTTTGAAATATGTAAATTTTTATGAGTTTTGAAAATATTTGAATTTTTATGTGGATTTTGAAAAAATATTTGAATTTTTATTATGAATTTTGAAAATATTCAATTTTTGTTGGATTTTGATCAAGAAATATTCAATTTTTTTTGGATTTTGGCTTAGAAAATATTCAATTTTTTTAGATTTTGACTTAGGAAATATTCAAGTTTTTTTTTGTTTTTTTCGATTTAGACATTGTTAATGCAGCATCAAAGGGTGTTTTTGAACCACTGGCTAGGGGTCCTTGTTCCTTCCCCTTTCGCTAAAATTACCCAAAGCCGAGCGTGCATTGAAGGGTGGCACCCTATAACTGACTGCCCTTGATTAACGGTGCTCCTACCAAGGCCATACCCGAGAAACATTCGGTCTTAGAGGGAGAAGAGAAGAATAATTGAGGATAAGTTTTATGCAGGATGGGAGATGTCGGGACTTGAATTCCTTCCAAGGTGTTTCCCCTCAAAGAGGTAGTCTATTGTGCTGAGGCTTTGTGCCTTTGATTTTTAGACCCTTGACATGCATACGACCAGGGTTTTCACTGCGGGGACTTTGCCACTCTTGACATGCCATAATTCACAATTTTGCTTTTATCGAAATTTTGACTTGATTTTCATAATAGCCCTTTTGGCGAGATGTATATCGTGAAAACTCATATGAAAACTCATATTGATTTTGGGTCAAGACTGCCCCTATTTGAGACTCCTCTCGTATTGTGGATTATCCTGGGTGGGTCATCTCATCCGTCAACCTCTTGCCCCTGCATTCGGCCGAGTAAAGAAGAGAAAAGACTTTCAGAAATTCTCATGGCATGGCCAAAGTAGCAACGGTGTTTTAACCAAAGGAGCCGGCTAAGGACGCCACGAAGTGTGTGGAATGCCCAGCTAAGAGTTGCTCTTAACAAGCGGGGAGAGAATGTCGAATTCCCGGCGTGGGGTTTTTATTAACCAAAGGTGCTACAGAGCAAGCCTAAAGATTCTTTCAGTTTTTTTTAAAGATGAAATTCAATACAGATAAATTCGTAGGATAAAGGCTTAAAATATCACTCTTAATCATGTTAAGAAGCACTTCACTTTGAAAATCATGCGTGAGATAATGATATCATAATAATGCGTACTTACGCCAATATGTTACCTTGCAACCTTTGTAGAAGCAGCTGTCAGAGGCGAGGTTGATCATCGTGGGATAGTCCTCTTTGGCAGTCAAAAGGATTGGAAGCAAAGGGTTTGAAAGTGGCTTAACAAGAAGGAGTGGTGCCAAGACCAGACTCAGACGAATAAGGAAAAAGGAAGAGATGCGAGGGCTAGAACTCCCTCACTAAGGTGTGGAGACCCTGATCACATGAAAGGTCTACAGAAGAAGCGGAGAATTAGAAGGAGGAGTGAGGACTAAAGCCTCGAAAGCAGTGAGAGAATGGGCAGATGCCCAAGGTAGTGGATGTGGAAGAAGTTGGGTCGGACCCAGGATTAGGGGGAATCAGAAGAAGAAATTGATAGATGGAAAGAGGCGGATCTGGAGGGTCTGGGAGTAAAGGAGGAGAATCGTGATAGGAGGAATCATCCGGAGGCTCCGGAGGGATAAGATATCGAAGGACGCGGTGCCCAGAGAAGAAATAGGGAAAAAGATGATGGAAAAGGAGGAAGAAAATGAAGGATGTGATGTCCCGGAGGAGCAGAAAGATGAATCGGAAGAAAGATGGAGGGTCCGGAGGTTCCGGAGGAATGAGATGCCGAGGGACACGGTGCCCAGGGAAGAGTGGATGAAAAGGATCAGGAGGGTCCGGAGGTTCCAGAGGAAATATCGAGGGACGCGTTGCCCTCGGAATGGAAAAAGATGATAGAAAAGGAAGAAAAGAATGAAGGACATGATGTCCCGGAGAAGCAAGAGGATGAATTGGAGGAAAGATGGAAGGTCTGGAAGTTCCGGGGGTAGAAAATGGAAAGGGGCATCATGCCCAAGGGATTGAGAGAGGGGTGAAGGATCTGGAGGTTCCGGGGGAAGAAGATAGAAAAGGGCGCGATGCCCTGGGAGAAAGTCCGGAGGTTCCGGAGGAAGAAGACGGAAAGGGGCACGATGCCCAGGGAGAATCAGTAAGAAGCCCAGAAGATCCGGACTTGAGGGTGTGCAGGGGCACGATGCCCAAAGAGCGAGATTCGGAGGTTCCGGAGGAGGAAGATACCATGGGACGCGATGCCCAGGGAGGACGGGAGAGAAATTCAGGGAGTCCGGATGCAATGGTTGGAAAGGGGCGCGATGCCCTGAGGAAAGATTGGAGAGGGTGCAATGCCCGGGCAGTGTAAGGGGACCCGCAGATCCTGAGGATGAAGATGAATAAGATGGGAAATGCGGAAGATCCGGAGGTTCTGGAAGGCGGGGAAGATACGGGTCCGGAAACCCGGGAAAGAAGAAGTGCAAATGTATGCGGATGCAATGCAACAGATGCAATGAATGCATGAAATGCAAAGAATGTGAAGAATACGAGGGATGAGAGGATGAGATCCTCCTCTTCGCCTGTGGAGTGGCCCATGAAAAATCGATGATAGATGTGAATGTGGGTGAAGTTGAATAGAAGGTGGAAGGTCCCTTAGTGGAAGCATGTCTACCCCTCAACGGCAGTAAAAGTGTACAACCGGATAAAATCAAAGTCTGTGATGAAGCTTTAACAATCACTGCCAACTCCCTTGGAGGGTGAAGAGTGACAATGTGAGAGAATTGGAAAATTAGAGCGTGAAGCATTGTCATATCCAAGGATTGTGGTGTTTGAAAAGTGTTGAACAAAGCGGGCGTTCACCCCTTGTATGAAATAGAAGGTTCCAGATTGAAGGATCGTAACAAGGGGTGCCCTGTCTGGCCCTTGGACATAGACTTATACGGCATCAACGCTTGGCATTCTCTTCTGGCGAGCAGCGGCGGGGGCTTGGCCTCTTCGACCATTCTTGGCACAACAACCCGGATTGGCATTCGACAAATAAGTTCTTACATCTTGAACATCATGGCTGCGGCCAAAACTTTCTTTTCCGGCTCTTGATCATCTTCATCACAAGTACTTACAGAAGGACACCCGTTCCGAGTAGTAAAGGGGGGTGAAGCGGAGGCGGAAGGTTCCATAGATGGTGGAGGTATAATGGAAGGTGTTGGAGAAAGGGTGAGTGGAAATGGCGGTTCAAACACGTCGAGCTTCTCCCTTTGCTCGGAAGAAGTCGGGGTTGGCTCGAGTGCAAAAAGGGGTGAATCCTGCTCAGGATTAGCCACGGGTACGGGTGAAGGGTTAAGTAGTGGAATAGGAGTAGCTAGGTCATGGGTTAAAGGTATAATGGAGGGCCGAGGTGGCGGTAATATGAGGTTAGCTGATGAAGTGGAGGCTAATGGTATAGCAGGTGGAGGTTTAGTGGAGGCCGGTGCTGTGGAGGCTGATGGTATAGCAGGAGGTGTAAAAGTATCAGGTTTGGTCGGGAGGAAATGCCGGATGGGGCGAGCGGTGTCTGGGGTAGGAGACATGTCTTGGTGCGCCGACATGGGTGATTGGAGTATTGATCCCTCGTCATAACGCCAATAAGTCTTAGAAGCGGGGGTTATATTAAGGACGATGGCATCGTCTTGAGCAGGGGGTTCATCCAATGGTAGCGGAGGGAGAGGAAAATGAAGAAAACTCGGAAGGGATGCCTGCAGAGCTTCATCATCATGTGCCGTCTTGAATTCTTCAATTGCCGGTTCTTCATTATCGAGTTCAAGTGGATGCCATGGTGGAGATGTATTAGTAGGTGGTGGAATGTAATGGTATTGCAGATGATGTGGTGAATGCAAGTGTGAATGCGTAGGCGGAGGCGGAGGGCCATATGAATGAACGGGGTGAATGGGTGGAGGATGGACAGCGTCCACTTGAACGTTGAAATCTGTCGGCTCTTGCTTGCTTGAACTGTCGACGTCGTAGCCGTCTCTCCTATCCTTCCAATCTTTCTCCATCTTTGTAATGTCATTTAGAGCCGCATAAAGGGGATTGACTGGAGTAGGAGGAGCGGGCCGTGGGCTCGTAACCCTCTTTAATTGTTCCTCCAACAAAGTGACTTTGTCGAGAAGAGTTTGTTGGAGGGGTGTGACTTGAGCAACAGAGGGTCGGAAGGGCCTTGAAGGAGGGGCCGCACAAAAAGGCCGTGGAAGGGGATTAATGGGATGACCCATAGAAGAACCCGGATGGGCCGGGTTGCAAGGAATAAATGGGCCTTGGGGCCGTGGTGGAGGAGGAATAAAAGGAGGCGGGTGATGGGCCACCCGAATAGGGGTAGGTGTGGACGAAGGAGGCGGGTATTGGACCACCCGAGGAGAAGTGTGAATAGGAGGAGATGGGTGATGGGCTACCCGGGTAGGAATGTGAATAGAAGAGGGAAGTGGGTGATGGGCCACCCGCGTAGGATTGGAAGGAGGATGAGGGGAATGAGATGCACCCTCAACAACGGCCTTAAGGGCTTGGATTTGTTGAGGGGTGAGATGATCTAATGCATGCAAGATCTGGGAGACCTTCTCATCTTCGGGAGGAGACGGTCCCGTAGGAGTAGTGGCTCGCGATTGAGGCGAGGGACCATGGGATTGGATATTGCCCATGGGTGGGGCAAAACCGTGAAGATGAGGGCGTGGTCCCTTTAAATGATTATGGTGAGAGTTGTGATGAATATGTTGAAATTGAAGGGAATAAGATGTGCTAGGCTGATCACCCTCATAAACATTAATTGAGTTAAACATGTTGACTTTCTTATCAAGGTATCCCAAACAATTCAATGTGCAATCAAAACAGCTCACATAGATAGCAAACAAGCTAGGATGAGGTTACCTTTGATTTCTTTTATTTGAACCTTGGCAAATTAATTGATTTTATGCAAATTGATGTGATCACTCAAGGGGGGAACCTAGTTTCAAATGTGGTTTTCTCCGATGCCAACTAGGAACACTCTCTCACCATGCATAGGCCAACTAAACCCGGGACTTCAAAGGTACAACCTGCCCAGCGTCCGTGAGGGAATCCACGGGTGCGGGGACTTATGGAGGCTTGGTTTAGGAATTTCGGTCCAATGAGACGGAGTGCTCAATGGAGGGTCCTTCCTTCACCAAGAGGGTGGTGTGACTCCTAAAAGTGTGGGGAGAGAAGGTCTCCCAAACCAATGCAAGGATGAATGCAGCAGACAGTATCAAGCAGATAACAACACAGAACAAAATGACGACCTGGGAAAGGTCGCTATATCAATAAATAGCGTCTGAGCGTCAGTCGCTAGTCACTGTAAAAAGTGCAAGCAGAGTAAAATAGCGCCTTAGGGTGAGGCGCTTTCTCTAGAATGGACGCCCGGGAGCAGGGGTGTCAAATGGCAGTAATCAGCACGAATAAACAATGATAATAAAAATGACGTCTTACAGTAAGGCGCTATTCAAGTGAAAGATGCCTTGATGTGAGGCGTTATACTGATAAAAGATGCCTCTGAGAGGGGCGTTAATTACTTCAATACTTCAACGGTCATAGGGCTCAAACAGTGGAAAATACCGACAGAAATGAAAAACACTCACAATCTCAGTATAAGAATCATGGCAATCAAACATGACAGGGGATATAGCATGCTCATCATTTTTTTTTAAAAAAAGAGATGAATAAATGGAATTTCTAAAAACCTATCAAACTGATAAATCACATAGGGAGAGTGCTACGTGGAGCACAAAGGGAGACGCACCGTGGGTGCAAAAGGGGAGATGGCACACGTGGGTGCCCAAGGGGAAAGGGTAATCAAAAGAAAAATAAAAGGGGTCCCACCGTGATCGTCAATTTGTAGATTCTAAGAAATCCACTTAGAACAATTAAAAGGAACAAGAAAATGAATAGAAGAATGGGAAAAGAGGGAGAAAAGGGGAGCATGAGAGGATGCTAAGGGGAATGTGATCGCCAGAGACGCGAGGGCCTCAAAGGATATAACAAATAATCAATGGAGGGATCGCGATATAAATATCTTAAATGCGGGGGAGATTGTGAGTGTACCTTCTCTTTCTATCGGCCGGCCGATGAAGAGAGTTTTCCTTGATTGATTACCCTTGTAAAATTAACAAACACCAATAAACAAACATGGATTAGAAACCAAGATGTGTAGCATCAAATCCAAATGTAAATATGGACATAGAAAGTATGGATATGAACACACCTTATTGGTGTTTGGCCTTTAAACCCCTATGCAAAAGGGTAGGTAAAAGATGATGTATGATGAAGAATAGAGGGAGATGTGCAAGTGTTGCACTATGGAGATGTGCTAGAGTGCACAACATGGGAAGATCTCAATATTGAGATAAAAAGAGATAAAAGAAAAATATGATATGATGCATGCAATTAACTAAAGCAAAAATAAGAGATAGGAGGGGAAAGCTTAGTGGTTTTCTCCAATTTGGCTTCAAGCTAAGATGAAGATCTTCAATGGAGGAAGAAGAGGATGTAGAACTCCATGGATGTAGAGGCTTCAAATCTTCAATAGAGGAAGAAGAACTCTATGGATGAAGCTTTTAGGTGCATAGGAGTCTTCCTCCTTGAGCCTTTGGTCCGGCAGCACCTCCTCTTGAATTGATCTTGATGTTTTTTCACAAGGGAGAGAGAGATTCTATTTATAGGGTTGAAATTCGGAATTAATTCCAAGGGAAATTAGGAAAACATGTTTTAGTGGATTTGGAAGAGATAAACATTAGGCAAGTGTCCCTTCAACATTGGAAAGTCATAGGAACCCTTTCCCAAGTGGAAAAGGAGGTTAAATGAAGAAAGGAAGGGAAATTCGGAATTAATTCCAAGAGAAAATAAGAAAATATGTTTTAGTTGGATTTGGAAGAGATAAACCTTAGGCAAGTGTCCCTTCAACCTTGGAAAGTCATAGGAACCCTTTCCCAAGTGGAAAAGGAGGTTAAATGAGGAAAGGAAGGGAAATTCGGAATTAATTCCAAGAGAAAATAAGAAACCATGTTTTAGTTGGATTTGGAAGAGATAAACATTAGGCAAGTGTCCCTTCAACCTTAGAAAGTCATAGGAACCCTTTCCCAAGTGGAAAAGGAGGTTAAATGAGGAAAGGAAGGGAAATTCGGAATTAATTCTAAGAGAAAATAAGAAAACATGTTTTAGTTGGATTTGGAAGAGATAAACCTTAGGTAAGTGTCCCTTCAACCTTGGAAAGTCATAGGAACCCTTTCCCAAGTGGAAAATGAGGTTAAATGAGGAAAGGAAGAGAAATTCGAAATTAATTCCATAAAAAAAAGAAAACTTAGTTTTGGTAGGATGGAAAGGGGGATCCTTCCTCCAAGTGTCCTTTCAATATTAGGAAGCCATAGGAACCCTCTCGCAAGTGGAAAAGGAGTGTAAGTGAGGAAGGGAAGGGGTGCTGATGGAGTTCGGAATTGAACAAGAATTGACGACCTTGGTCAAGTCGTTAATTGAAATCACGACTGGGACAAAGGCGTTAATTCACGGATTTAATTTTAGCAATAAAAACTTTCTGTATTTAAAAATGATGAAGAGACGCCTGAGGGAGAGGCGTTATTTAAAAACACGACCCAAGGAGGGTCGTTAATTCTTATTTTTCTGTTTTGGAAACCAAAAAATTTCAGAAACTGACGCCTTTGCCTCTAGTCGTCCTTTCTTCAAAACGCGCCTCAGACCAGGCCGTTAATTAAAACACGCCCCACTTCAAGTCATGAAATCCAAAAAATAGAGAAAATTGCCCAAAAAATCCAGAAAAATAGGGAAAAATAAGAAAAGGAAAAAAAGGGAGAAATCTAAGAAAATTGGGGAAAATAACTCAAACAAATATAATTGGAGGGTCAAATTGGGGCATTACAAGGTAATACGAGATGCACTCACAGTAACGTCAATTTTGGCGTGTCTACATATCCCAAGGCAAATTCAGGGATTTTCTTATCAATTGAGGAGTTAAAGGAACAGGATGTCCATCTAATTTTGTGTACAGCTCATCATTTTTAACAACCATATTTCCATAGAACTGATGAACTAGAGAATGATAGACTCTTCTATGCTCAGTCATGAATGAAATCAAATTTGGCTGCTTCTTCAACAATTCTACTAACCTTGGCAGAGCAGTTTCGATGCTTCTGAAATCAACGGCCCGAGGTCGTAACACTTTTCTCTCAACCAACATTTTTGTTTCAGTAGCCCTTTTTCTTGTCTGAGCCTGGGCTTCTTTGTCCTTGCGCCGTAGCTCTGTTAGGATGCGGGCTTCTTCTCGTTCTAGCACAGACCTTTTCTTGGGTGCCATGGATGCAGTTCGTATGGCTTCAAAGCAAACAAAAAGGAGGACTGCGATGCAGCTTGGGACCTCTGAATGGCTAGTCTTCACCCCACGAAGAGCAACAACTCCAAAAGAATGAGCTTGGAAGGAGGATGCCGCGATCGCCTCAAGAGGAAGAAAAGGGGGTGAACGCCGCCGCTCGCTGGAGGAAGCCCTTGGAAGAGATGGCGATGAAGGGACCGCGGAGGGCGCCACGATAGCTTCAAGTGGAAGAGGGAGGTGGTGTGAACAGAGAGGAACGGGGGGTGGAGGAAGAAATGTCGACTGCGGAGTTGGGAGTCGCGGACGATCGCCCATGGGAGGTCGCAGAAGAAGGTTAGGGCTAGAGAAATGGGTGGTGAATGGGTTTTAAAGGTGGAGAAAAGGTTTTAGGTTCGATGGGGTTCGACCAAAGGACAGCCAAGCCAATTGGGGTTCGAGCCAACCACGAAGGTGGCGTGAGAAGCGAGCTCGACGGACTGGTTCACAAACTGGGTTCGAAACAAAAGTGTCGACCTTGTGGGTCGACACATTTTGGAGACGATTCTGTCTCGCAAGAAACAGATGGACACACGGTAAGAGTGTCGACCTTAGGGGTCGACACTTCTTCTGCATTTAAAAAAAACAAGAGATATGAAGTGAATTGAGGTCCTATTGGCCCAAGCATGATTTCCACTGAGTGATAAGCACAAATTGGGCAATATGTGGGTAGTTCAACAGAGAGAAGTTGATTTAGGACACAGGAACTCAAATACCCACACTAGGATGATCAACTCAATTAAAACATGCAAGCTTCCATTTCTAATTTCCATTACAACTCATTGAGATTGAAATAATGCAAGGAATAGCACCAGATGCGAGTTAAGCACATTCCATCCTCAAGAAAATCATTGAAGCCAAGATTGCTTACCTTATCTCCTTCATTCTGAGCACTTCAATGAATTCAGGATTAAAGCATGTTAGAGTCATCAATTACAGTCTGTTAACTCTGTGCATCAGAAATCATGGTCAGTGAAATATGATACAAGGTCCAAGTAATGCACACAATGTGAGAAAGTGACTCAATGCACAAGGCTATTTAGTCAAGGTTTATATACCCATTCATCCATCACAATTTATAGCTGGTCACATGAGAGAAATTCTGACCAACTCTGTTCAACACTCAACCATACATGGTTTTGTTTTCGCAAAATTCATTTTTGGAAATTGTTCAAGATGAATTGCATGCTTCAATTAAGGGGGTTTAACAATTAACTTCTCATTGTGCATTCTAATCACGCAGGCAAACAATCAAGCATACTTTAGGTATAAAATCATGCATGAAGGTCCCTTAGGGACAGGTATAAGAGGAATGCAATGGATCTGAGCAATTATGACCATGAACCATATTAACATGGTTGTGCTTACTGGTAGACGTACTGCATAACCATTGAGAATCGACTAATTCAGAAAATACATTCATACAATCGAACTCAAGTTCAATATGTAAACAATGAGGAGTGACTACCGGAGAATATGGATTATCAAGAGTTCTAAAGGACACTATTAAGAATCTCTTCTCCCTACATTTCCATACAAAGTGCTTGGCTTTTGGAGCTTCGCACAGTCCCAATTTTTAATTATTTTAAAACAACATGACTAACCTTTTTGACGCGAGGCATGCCCTTTGTCTCAGGGGTAATTCCCGGTTACTCGGTGTCGTCACTTGCAACAATGTGGATAAAATATTTTTCAAAACGAGTTTCCTCCTTTGTTTCAGGGGGGATTCCCGATTTACTCGATGTCAAATCACACTTATTCAACTTTTTGCTGGGACTGACAGCTTTTTCCTTACGAGTCACTTGATTTTCATGTAGGGATTTGAGGATACTCAAGAGTGTTGAATGGAATTACTGAGATCCTTATTGAGTGAAGTCAACTAACTCAAAGTCCATATTGACAGAGTGATTGAACAGATAGTAGTAGATGAATTAGCCTATTCAATGTTTAGTCTCCCCCTAAGTGTATGCACGGTTGAAAACAAAAAAACCTTGTTAACATGTGTCATGTGTCATTCGTGCCTGAATCAATGCAAGTTTATTTAACAAGGATGTTCAGTCGTAGAAGAGTTCAAAAAGAAACGAGTATATATTATATACATTCAAGCATGTCAAAATGGTGTATTCAAGCGAGTTGATTACCAGTACTTGGCGAAGAACATAGGTCCGAAGACCACACTCACGCATAATGAAAGCTTCCAGGTGGACTTAATCCACCTTTCCACTGACGTCATTTTATATACTGGTGAATCATGGCATTCATGCACACAAATATGAAGTATATGCAAGTCTGTACATCAAGGTGACAGATGACTAAATTTTTATTTATATTTACAAGTGTTCAAAAAGATGTGATGTGTATAGATGTAAGACGTGTGTGCTCTATGTGTAAAATTTAACTTTTATTCACAAAAAGAGACAAGTGTAATTAGAGAAGGCTTTGCGAACAACTGCAAAACTATAGTTATTCACACAAGAAAATATGAGTGAAAGTCGATAAACTCTATGAACAAATGCAAAAGATTGTTATTCACAAGTGAAAGTAAAAGAGGAATGCATTACCATATTGGCTCATCAGTTTCTTGCCTTGGAGGAGTTTTATTCTATTGACAGCTTCTTCCATCACAAGGCAATCCTGCAAAACATGGATTTCACTTTGATGTTTTGGGAACCCAAGCCATCTTGGGTCCATGGGGGTTAGGTGCACCACGATTTGTGCCTTTCCACATTTTCCTTGCATTCAGATCGTCAAAGTGCAACAAAGAGCAATCATCCATTAGATGTCCCACATAACCACAGTAATGACAATACACACGTTGTTTCAGTTTCTTGGGTTGAGCATAAGCATTGGACTTTTGTGCATGTTTGGGGACTCTATGATCTTGATTATGAAATTTTGGTTTCACATTTAATGGCCAGTAATTTTTCATAGTGTGGCCCACTCTTCCACAATGAAAGCATTCAACTTCCCTTTTCTTACCAACATGGAATCTATTGTTATGCATCTTAGAGGCATTCAAATCATCTTCTTTCATCACACTACAGTCATACATTAAATGTCCAAGCTCACCACAATAGTGACATGAAGCATTGTTTTGTTTTGGAGCTTGGGTTTTCACATCAATTTTCTTTGCATGGATAATGGGCTTCTGTTTGATAGATGAAGAGGTATTTGGTGTACTTGAGGAACTAGAAGCATACACAAATGAAATTTTTATTTTCAGATTATGTGCTTCCTTTTTACTAGGATTGTATCCTAGTCCTTCCCTTTGGAAGTTCACCTTAGTTCCCAAGAGTTTGTTTAGATTCTCCTCCCCACTCACAAACTTGCCTAATGATTTGTTCAGGTCAACGATTTCACTTTGAAGTGAAGCAATCAGAAGTTCACAAGATATAATTTTATTTTCACAAGAAGTGATTTTCTCATTTAGAGTGACATTTATTATCTTGTAAGATTCTATTTTCTGTTCTAGAATACTTACATTCTCACTCTCTTGAGCGACCATGGACTTGCCTTTTTCAAATGTCAAAAGTCTTTCACACATGGTCGAATTTAGTTGTTTTAGAATTTTAAGTTCAGATTTCAGTAATTCATTTTCTTTTTCAGATTTCTCAAAGTGTTTCAATCTTCCCTAAAGTAAAGAGATTTGAATGAGTAAAACATCATTGTCCCCTTTTAGTTTCTCATTTTTATCCAGAAGGGACTTGGCATCTATTTCAGAATCAAGAAGTTTATCGAAGAGTTTATCATCATCTGATAAAGAATCTAACTTGCATTTTAAACTCTCTTCAATTTTCTTAAGCAATGAGACTTTGCATGTCAGAAGTTCATTTTCTTTTTCCAGTTGTTCAATTTTTGAATTTTGATCAATGCATTTCACACAAGAGGAATTGTCATGAATGTTTTTATTAGACTTCTTCTTCAAGGTTTGTTTTCACATTTCACCTTTTTATATTTTTCTGATAGTTCTTCATAAGCATCTACCAACTCATCAAATGACAGTTCATCTTCATCGGATTTAGAACTTACCTCCTCAGCACTTTCATCACAAGTTTGGTAAATATCATCTGCCATTAATCCCTTTAGTCATTGCTTCTCTTGAGCTAGCCTCAATTTGTCCATAAGTTCTTTGGCAGTTCTGCAAGAGGAGACAAACGTGAACCTGTTAGCATTGACAGAATTTTTCATCAACCTTAGAATTGTAGCATTTTCATGACTCTTTAGTCTATCTCGGTTGGACCACTTGGTCTCATCCCGAGGCAACTTATGAGGACCATCATTAACTAATTTTCACAAATTTGGATCAATTAAATTTATGGTTCTACACATTCTTCCCAGCCATGAGTTAAAGTCATCACCATTATAAACAGGTAAAGAAGTCACAGAAGCAATATCTGAAGAAGCATTCATCATTCAAAACTACACTAGGATCCCTCTGAAGATCGTTTGATCTACTATAACAGAACCGGGCTCTGATACCAATTGTTTGGTCCCACAGTGTAGTGGCATGGATCTAGAGGGGGGTGAATAGCTCCCTCTCTAAAAATAATAGCCAATTAAAAAGACTTGAAGGCTTCTCAATCAAACCTCACCGAACATGCAAGTGACAAGATCACACACGGTGAGATGGCAATTTGAACTAGCAGTATACGTTGACAAATTTAGCATTAATGTGCAAGATAATCAATAACTCATCCTGTGAATGGTGGTAGAAGATAGGGAACAAGCATACAACGAATCACACATGCACAAGGATTTTTTAGGTGGTTCGGGACCACGACGGGTACCCTACGTCCACCCCTCACCACCTCGGTGAGGCTTCACTAAAACGCTACACGAGGTAGCACACGGGGACGAGCCCCAATACACCACACGCTGCACGACGGCAGCAAAACACACACACGAGCACGAGGCTCAACACGCTGCAGAGCAGCACAGACACAAGGGTGAACCCTCAACACGGTGCTCAACACCACACACACACACCATGATAGGGACACACCCCAACAATGATTACACACTCGGAGACCCCGCTCCGAACACACACATAATATTCTTCGGTTTAAAAGATCAACTCAGATATACATTTGTAACCTCAATGGACATAAACAAGCATGAATAACTCTAAACTGTGATGAATATAGAGTTGAGAAAACTCCTGAGCATCAAAGATGAAGCTGGGTTCCTTGATGACTTCCGGGGATGGACAGATTGGAGAAGATGCCTTCACGAAGCTCATTTGGTTCAGATCAGAAGAAAGGACGCAGATGCTTCAATCCCCTTTTCTTTGGTGACTTCATGGCGCATCAAGTCCATGGGTGATGGAGAGATGGTTCAGCCGTCGTTCTACAACCCAATGGATTCTGGAAGGTGGAGGACGAACGTCTTCAACCTTGAATCGATCTCAGCATAATGTGGGAAGAAGCTTCAACACGTTCCAGCCACTCTTCCTGCAAAACCCCAATCATATATGCATTAGATGCTCCTACATTCTTCAATAGAAACCCTATCTCATATGATATATATATATATATAACACTAGGGAAATGAGGGCCACGTGGAGGATAATATCCCCCAAGGACCAATCATGATTGGGCACAAAAAGAGGGGATCGAGCTAGGGCTCTGGCCGTCGCACGAACCGGCGTATTTTTCGGTCGCCGGAAAGTGTCTACCCCTAAGATCGACACTCACATACGAGCTAAACAGAACAAAGGCCGAAATAGCACCCAGCGAAGAAAGTGTCGACCCATGGGGTCGACACTTTCTGCCTGTGACAAATAGACAAGCCACGATAGAAAGACCTGGAATAAGTGTCGACCTTGTGGGTCGACACTTATGTCCTGAATTCTGAAAAACAAGCCCGGACAGAACCGAGCGATAAAAAGGTCGACCCCATGGGTCGACTTTTTATCCCCAGCTCCGAAGACATAAGAGGGCCGACTGAAAATAGCATCCCCTGGACAAAGTGTCGACCCACGGGGTCGACACTTTTCCTAACATAACAAGCTATGAGAAAACACACGATGGGGTAACTCTGAAATCATGAGACATCAAGGATAACTACATGATGGGAGGAATTAAGTTACTCTACCCCTATTATCACCGATAAACCGAGTAGAAATAGATATGGAGTTACCTTGGGGTCTGTTCATCCAAGCAACACACAAATTCTCTTTCAACCAACCAAACAAAATAACTTACCATTTTGTTGGTCCATATGCCTGTAAAGATCCACTTGGAAGATATCCAAAGTGGTCTATATGTTCATTCCATTCTATACACACAACCGTTAAGTGAATAAAATGAATCAACCATAGTCTAAATTGACCAAAAGTACAGTAAGGTGATTCCATGAATTGGTTTGAATCACTCCCTGTCTTCATCTCTCCCTGTGCAACATGCAAGGCAATGTCAATCTAATTCAGCACATAATTCATGAATTTAAAAGGCATCTCATTCAACAATTGCAAGGGTATGGAAATGAACTCCATTCAGTCATGAAGAGATTAAAGCATATCATTCCTCATCCACAAATCACATATTGCATTTAATTACATGGAACCCAATCACATGGTATTTAGTTCATCATCAAAATTCCTTAATACATGGTAGTGCACGGGGTTCAACATTAACCATGACCAATAAGTGAGTAAGAGTGTAGAATACCTTGCTAGTCGCAAGCAAGGGCGAAGGCTATTGAAGGATAAGGGTGACCAATAGCTGAATATGAGTGACAAAAGCCGGTTAGAAGTGACAAATAATGCTCTAACTGTGACAAATAGCTCATGGCAATGAAACTTGAAGAAACTCAAGTTCATTTGAAAGATTTAACCGTGTATAGGATTCCTAAGTCTACCAACACAGATCTGAAGCTTTTCTAATCATCAAACGACACTGATTAACCTCATCTAAGATCAAAGAATGAGATTTATCTCAAGTTCTAGTCATTTACGATGGTGGTGGGATCAACCCAGATAAGCGTCTAAACAGATAAACTGCAATGTTTACAGATGATAGAGTTTTTGATCAGGATTCTGTCAAGAGTCCTTTGTCATAACAACCTCCATGGGTCTCCATACCCTGCGAAGAGAGAGTGCTTATATAATTCAAGAAGAAAACTCGACTCCAAAAAGCCTTTGAGCCGAGTCCGCTTTAGTTTGCAAGGCAGAATAGTATGAAGTCACCCGCTAGCCAAATGGTCCCGTACCAGTGACAAATGATCCCGCATCGGTGACAAATAAGTGTGTATCGGTGACAAATGGATGGGTATCAATGAAATATAAGTGAGCTGGTGAAAATCAAAGAGGCCGCAAGAGTAAAGTCGACTTCAGCAAGCGCCAAGTCCACTTCGATTCCGTTGATGCTAAAGGAAAGAAGGGTTGAAGCTTTAGCTATAGATTAAGGGTGAAAAATAAATACACAACGGTGAAAAATAGCTATCATCTGTGACAAATAGCCATACAAGGGTGAATAATAGCTGCTTTAAGTGAAGAATAGCCAGCAACGAATGAGAAGGAAGAAAGAGAGTCTTACTCACATTGAGACAAAAGATGAACAGTAATCAGAAGAAGAGAAATGGTAATAGTGATCCAAAGGCTTTCTAAAGAAACCAGAAGAACACCAACGGATTGACTTAGTCGACCAGTCAAGTTGACAGTCCAAATTATCAAGTACAAGATTGACTTTGGTCAAAGTCAACCCAGTGAAAGTTGATCAAGTCAAGTTCAGCTTCAGTGAAAGATCAATGCCAATCAAGATTACTAGTCAAACTTTGACTAGTCAAAGTCAACGGGTCAAACAAATAGCTGAAGAACTCAACAAATCAAATGAACAACGTCAGTGACAAATGGGTTATAAAGGCAGACAAAAGGGCAGCAAAGGTGACAAATATAAGACTAAGGGTGAATAATGTCTGCCAACAGTGACAAATAGCCAACAACTGTGACAAATGTGCAGTATGGGTGACAAATGGACCTTTAGTGGTAACAGATGACTAAAGGCGATGGCTCATGCTCAGTGGAAGAGGATTTAAGGTGATGACTACTAAGGGTGACAAATGGGTACCTTAGGCAGACAAATAGCCGTGCAAGGGTGAAAAATACCCTATTAAGGGTGACAAATGGATACGAGTATGGAAAACATAAGGAGTCACGTGCCTTCGACTCCCAATCATTGGCACATGATCGCAGGCACCTGACATATCCGTACAAGGCTGAATTGTCATAACATTCCCTCCAAGATTTTTGGAAAAATAGAAATTCAAATTAAAGTCAGGTCGAAGATTCAAATGCTCTATATATATATATACCGTGCTCACTTAGTTCAAAGCTAACGAAGGACAACGAAGGCGGGAGAAGCTCATATCTGAATCTGCTCTGAGAGTGTTCTTCGAAGAAAAAGAAAGAGAGCTAGAGTAGGTGTTTACCCAATTGCCAGCCCTCACAATTCAAATCCATCGCAGCATATGTGCTCTGAGGAACATCCACATCTGTTTAAAGATGTTGACTGTGTTGCAATGGCAATCATGTAACCACCGCTGCAATGTGATTGTCAGTTTAAAAAATTACATCATTGTCCTTTAAGGCCCTCAACTAGCCCCTAGTGATCATGCTACTACAAAGGGTTGCGATGTTGCCATCCAACTCTCTAAACAGAGCATGAAAACCAAGAGATGTGAGGGTATGCCCCTACGAAATGGACAATACCACTAGGTGATTATGTAAACATGACAAAACTCACGAATGAAGGAAAGTTAGTCCGAACACAAGTAGGTGGATACAACGTAGTCCAAATACAACGAACACACTACATTATAACAAGGTAAGAAATTGAGCAAGTTCACAAAACACATAATAATGCGTAGCACATATCATAGTCCAGTTTCACCACCAAATACTATTAGCAATTTCATTCCTACGGTGCTCCCCAGTAGCAACCTCAAGGTGACCGATGTGAAGTCCAGCGGCCACCTCCTCATCACCAGCAATATCGCCTTACACATCATCCTCATGAACTCTACTGAAGTACCAATCAAACGCTTATTCTCGACAAATGAAATGCTGCACCACACAACATGCAATAACTATCTTCCGCTGTGTGGGCCAAGGATACATGTTTCCCTCACGCAATATTTGAAAACGCATCTTCAAGACGTCAAATGTATGCTCCACAACATTTCACAACTGGGCATGGCGATGATTGAAATTTTCCTTCTTATTTTCATAGGGCACATTACCACGACCACGAAATTGAGCAGGATGGTACTTAACTCCCCTATATGGGGCCAAGAAAGAAGAAGTATTTCTGTATCCCGAATCAACCAGATAATACTTCCCCTGCGGTACATAGAACCCTCCTTCGTCTAAGGCCCACCTCAACACCTGCATATGAGCAGCAGATCCTTCCCATCCTACACACACATACTGGAAGAGCATATCAAACGATATTGTAGCCATCACATTTTAGGTAATGCACTGCTTCCAGTTGCGAAATCGATCATGCTCTGATATTGGTACATTTGCAGGAATGTGTGTGCCATCAATGGCACCAATCACATCCTAAAGTAAGACATGGAACATGAGTTAAGGTACCAATGATGTGAACAATAACTACTAAGATAATAGAACTCACCTTAAAGTGAGGGTAGAATCATTCTTTGCCACAAATGTACGGGTGACATTCATGCACTTGTGCAGCTATGGGTAGTTGAATGTACTCTTCCTTCAATGAAGCCAAGGCAAGGATGGCTTGATTCACATATTTACTGATTGTTTGAGAAGAATGTTGGAAGTGCTCACACAAAGCACCACTAAACACCCCATGACCAACATCATATAAGAACATACCCAATTGTTCATCAGCAGTCACATATTTGGAATCCTTTAATAACCCATGACCTACCAACATGTCCCTCAACCTTGTAAACATAGTAGCGTGCATTCTGAAGACTTCGTAACATCTCTATTCATGTCCATTGACAATTGTTGTCACCCACATTTGACCTGTGTACTTTGATGAGTGCATCCGTCTCCGGATAGGTGGTGCCATCTCTTCATCTTCCAGTTGGTCTAAAATAGCCTCCTCAATGTTGTTGAACATTTCATCGTCCTCCATTACAAATTTTTTTACAATCCGATCAAAGTCTACACATCACACAAAGCATGTCCATCACCAAGACATCAAAGATGAAATAGCCAAGTCGTTGACAATGATTAAAATGTCCAGTACATTATTTCCCTACGCAGACCAAGCGTAGTATACTTCCTTACCTACAACAATAGTAATAACAAAGCAACTAATATGAAGTGGAGCAACACTACTAGAGTACATAATAGAACAATAATAATACAAGGCACATTTGACAATAGTGTAGTCTGCTGGCGTAGTGCTTGGTTCCTTGAATCATAATCAGGCCCGAGACTTGCATGATATGTAGGCATGGGCCTTTCTTGTAGTTGAGGATGACCAACATACGTATGCATGCTATTGCCAACCCCATTTATAGCAGCATGTGCTTCCACTACCGAGTGAAAACCCTTATAATGAGCTCCAGAGTATCCATTCACTTGGACAAAGCATTCGGGCCAATTATAATATACACCGGGTTCGCGACCAGCCCACACTACATAGCATTTATACCTTCCCATTTTTTGAACTTCAATTCCCTGCATGTAAGGTGTTATAAAAGACAATAGGTATGACAGTCATAATAATTACAGCAAATTTAATATGAAGTGATATGCGCAGCGTAGAGTGATATAGAAGGGGGGGATGAATAGATCACTCCCGATTTTAAAACTTCAGCGAAAAATCAGTTCTATAGTTTCACAACCCTTCAGATGCAGCGAAAGAGTATAGCTAAAGCAATCAATAACTGGGATAGAATAAGTGTGCGATTGAAAGGTCTGTTCACAGAGAAGCAATTTGACGAGCAGAGGAAATGCAGCACAACAATAGCAAGCAAACCATAGAAGAGACAAGAAATTTTAAGGTGGTTCGATTGTAGTCCACAATCTACATCCACCCCTCACTCCAAATCAGAGTGAGGATTCCACTAGCCACGGCTAGAAATAGCAGACTCAGTCTGCGAACACAATGCTGCCACACAGCTTGACCAACCAAGGGAAACAAATCCCTCAACCCAAACTCTGCTACCCACAGAGCTTGACACCTGGACCTGCTACCTGCAAGACCAGAACCGGAGATGGATCTCCCTTCCTCCAACCCGAAGGGAACCTGCTAGTGACAACCCATCACTGGCAAAACCAGAGATCATAGATCTCTCTTCCTCCGCAGCCCAGAGGGAAACTGGAGTAACTCTCCCTTCCTCCAAACACTGGAGGGTAACAATTCGAAATCAGAAATATGAAGAAAGAAATAGAAAATAAGACAATTGGTGAAGATAATCGTTTCTGAAAATCAAAACAATGTAGCTTCCGAAGAAGCAAATTAAACACTACTCTCTCACTTAGACTTTTCTCTCAGAACAATACTCTCAAATCTTTTCTCTCTATCTTCTCTCTGGAACGTGGAGGCTCTCTTTTTTCTTCTTCTGCTCAGCTTTTTCCTCCAGATCTTTTCTCCTGTTCGCAGAAGGCTTCCTTTTATATGGCATCAGACCTGAATTCCAGGACTTCACACAAGTGGGGCTCGTTCCCTCCTTTTCCAGAGTATCCTCAGATCATGTGCCAGACATCATCCTCGGTTCACGTGCCCAATCATCAACCTGACTCATCTACAGGCAGAGACAAAGAAATGCAATTAGTTAGTTCAGGCTCTTAACACAGCGTGTATAGACTTTAGAAGCAGCAAATAAGCAAGTGTGTATAATGTGAGAGTGTGTAGACTTGAAGCCCTTCAAGCGACCTCAGTGTATAGACTTGCGTGGGTAAGATGCATGAGCAAGCCATAACCAGTGTATAGACTTAACCGATGGATGAATAGTGCACCGATGTATAGACATGAAGAACTGATGCATGAACAGTGCGCCGATGCATAGACTTGAAGAACTGATGCATGAACAAGCCTAACAAGTGTATAGACTTTGATGAAAAGGCTTGAGTTACACAAGTAGTGTATAGACTTCACGATGCACACCCATAACCAATGCATAGACTTACCCCTTGAAGAGAAGTTAGATATGGGTCAGTTCAGTGGGTCGACGCAATGACCCCATGCGTCAACGCCTCCAGCCTTATCTTCAAAGACATCTGAGGCATTTCAAGGCTGCGTCAACCTCCTGGGCTCAATGGGTTGACGCCATCTGAACTACTTATGAGATGTATAGACATGCGAATCTGATGTAAAGACTTGTAAGGGAAAGGCTGTACAGACTTGAGCACAACAAGGCAATTGAAAGTATAGACTTCACGATGTGAAGACTTGCTAAAGAAAACTGGATGATGTACAAACTTGGAAATGGCTGTATGGACTTTGGAAGATGATGCATGAGATGAAGGACAATGTATAGACTTCACTTCATGCAAGCTACAACCCAATGTATAGACTTGACACCAATGCAATGTATAGACTTGCTTTCAAGGAATGCACTGCTGTACAGACTTCATAAACGATGTATAGACATAGAAGCATGCAGACTTGTGCAAACTCTGTACAGACTCTGCGATGTATAGACTTGAATGAGACGCTGAGTGAGACGATGGATGTACAGACTTGGGATGTACAGACTTTGAGCGATGAATTGACTTAGCGAGTGCCAGGCCGATGTATAGACTCTACCAATGTGCAGACTTTGCCTATATGCAGTGTGTGTGCCAGACAGTGTAGACGAAGTATGAGACGCTGAGACAATGTATGGACTTTAGACATGATGCAATGTATAGACTTCTAGGACTGCATGCTGTGCGATGTATAGACTCTGAAGTCTTGCGTGCAAACAGGATGTGTAGACTTGATGCAAACGACTCTGTACAGACATGGCCAATGTACAGACTACAATGCAGAGACTTTGAACAAGTATGCTGGCAGTGTATAGAGTTGATCAAGTAATGCATGTCTATATGACAACCACATGAACTGTACTGTCCTAAGTGATGAAGCATGAATTAATCTAGAGATAGAAACAGATTGATTTATAGTGTGAGACATCATCAAAACCGTAGGGATGCAACATGAAGTCCAATCCATAAGAGCAAGTGTGTAGATCAAAAAGCATGTAGGTTTAAGGTTACACTGCATGATATAGTGGGGTAGGGAATTTAAGTCTGCTAGTTCAAGTGCATGAATATGGTTTATGTCATGTGAATTAACACCCAATCAACCTTGTCTTCCTCAGACAGCTCCATGAATAGTTTTCTACTTATTGGATGTTTGAATAAATCCACTGCTTTAAGATACATGTCAAGATCGAGATTTGGATCTACCTTGAGTATGTCAATCCATGCACGCATGGAAGGAGTGTCATCGGCCATGTGGAGGGGAGTAGTACGCTTGCCTCGTAAGAGCCTCAACAATTCATTTCTCTCTCGAGAAGCCCCTGCAAAATTGTTCAACGCCTCATCCTTGATCCTCTTTTGACTCCTCCTCCTCCCAGAGTTAGGTGTGTGCTTGGGCGGTGTAGAAGTACCTTCATCCTCCAGACCCCTACTCATAGTTTAGGTGTTCACGGGAATTGAAGGTTGTGCAAATTGAGAGACATTCATGGCGTCACTAACATCCTAAAACCCACCAGTAGTCACCCCATCACCTAAAGCAATCAAAAACTCATTTACGTGCTCCTGGTTAGGTTGCATTGTTTGTCGAACCCGTGTGGCTTCAGCATCTTTCCCCCGTCCAGTAGTTTTGCCACAAAGATAGTCCATCTCACATAGGAAGAGAAATGGTTTACCACTAATCAACCTAAAGTCCGGTCGACTCTGAGGAAATGTAAGCAACGGTCAATTTGTAGAATGAAGTAGTCGAGTAATTTTAAAGTCGGTACATAGATACACAGGTCATATAATACCTAAATCATCTCATCCCATGCCCCTTCATATCAAGGAATAGGCACATTGTTGACATGGTCCCACCCCCATCCATTTTTATTGCGTAACTCATCCATAAGGCCATAAATTTTCCTGATTGTCTTCCAACGATTGTATAATTGGTGGCAGTCATAATTCAGATGACACGAGCTATTAAACATCAGGACTATCTCATTCCAACAATGAGGTCTGAACATTCCCGCACTGTGATTATTCTTGTCATATTGCTCTGTCAACAAGTCAAGGAGAACCTTATCTTGAGAGTGATTCAAGTTTTGCACACGAGCCTTACCTCTACCAGAACTTGACTCATTGTGAATTGTCCTTGATATTAGTAAATTAATAATAAACATGACTTTAGACTCCAAATGATAACCTCATATTATAAGGTGGATGAGAACAAGATGCATAAACAAGACTCAATACAATTTAATGCCCAAGGTATACGGTTGATGATAGGACTTACCAGAGGCAGACATGGTTATTCCCCTCTTCCTTTTCAAGCTGATGAATCTATACATGAAACAAGACAAGAGGAATGAAATATAACTCAATCAAATCTACTATAGCACAAGGAAAATAGAAATGACAGAATGGATCGTACTCATGGCTGCATTATAGCATCTATTGAATCCAAAATCCGGATGCAGAAAATGAAGGCAACAAGAGGTGGGTCATTGTATTACAATAGGCTATATGCGCAGGCATATATTGCTTGGGATGTGAATTGGAAATTACTAAGAAATGTAGTTAATACCACTAGAGGTAACAAAAGGTAGGTTTTACAGTAGACTATAGGCAGAGACGATACACAGTCATAGTAGTAACTCATGGGATGAAACATGCATTTTCAGAATCAAATAATGACAATTTGGTTGGCAGGATTAATAAAAACAGAATGTTCATTTGCATAACAACCTTACCCAGATCTCATTAAAAAATGCAATGTACATAAGACATGCCAATGTTTACACACTAAATAAGCATGCAAAGATCTTTTAACAATGTAGAAAATCGGTAACAATAAGCCAAACATGTAGTTCCATAATTTACATTCTACAATGTATAGTGCATATCCGAGGTTTGATACATATAAAACTTTTATGATATATGGAAAAAAATGAAGATGGTAAAATTTACAACTTTTTTATTAAATTGTAAGCAATAGTATGCCATAATGTGGTGGAATAAAATTTGAACATATTTGCATGCTTTCCTGGCAAGTAATAACAATATTTCAGTCCATTTTCATGTTCTATTATCAGAACAAGGTAGATGTTAGGCCTAATACAATGTACAGAGCATACACAAAGCATGGTAGAGGTCCAATGAAAAGATTGGGAAAAATAATACATGTGTAGAGGTTAAGAACAAAACAACCACTGCATCCACCACATATGAAACTACCCAGAGCATATCATATACGAACATATGAAAGGCCTGTAAAATGCATAAACATGGAAGAGGATTAAAAAAAGGAAGAGGGCATCTGCAGCAAGAACCAGTGATGACAAGGGACCAAGGAGGATGCAGAGGAGATGGGCTCTTCTACTAGGGAAGCCATCGTTACGCGCACTGATGGAGGGGATGACATTACGGAGGAGCCTAAAGAACTTAAAATAGAAGAGCGGGTGTCACTGTAGGGTCACGAGTGGGATCGGTGTGTCGATTGAACACATCGCTGCAATCGAGGTGGTAACACAGCCCCTTGGGAGTAGAAAAAAGGGGAACGTGGGGAACCCTAGCCGAACAATCGTCGCTTGATCGGAGCAGATTGAAGAGATGATTGGACAAGAGAGGGTGTAGGCTTAATTAGGTTCCCCAACCACCCTTCTGACCTTGCAATCTACTGTGACGGTCACCGTTGACGGGCCAGCTCTCCCTCGAGACGTTGGCCCCGTGAACGCACATCTACCGTGACGGCGAAGGCAACAGGATACACCAAGATTGGTGTAGCGAAGGTCGTGAGGGCAACAAAGAAAAGGGAAGCGGCAGCGAGAGTGCGAGGGCGGAGCACGGAGATGAGGGTTTTATGAGTGGAGAAAGGAGGACGACTACAATTGCTAGCCCTCGCGATGGCTTCGGGGCGAAGAAACCCTTTTTTGCGTATTCGCACTTCCACCTCGAATACCTTAACCTGAGGTTAAGATGGGTTAAGAGGGGGTAACATGGGAAAACCGGTGTTACCTAACCGAGGCCATCAAAGGGTATAGGACGGAATTACATAGGGTACCCTGGTTTATACCGCAATCAAACAGAAATTTCATATTTTCATATTTTAGCCTAAACATCTATTATTCACCCTTTGTCGCCTCTTTTACACCATTGGCCTATTTTTCACTATTGGCCACCTATTTGTCACCCTTAAAGCGTAGTAGAAGTCCTTTTCATCCAGCGGGTGACTTGGGTTTTTCCCTTCAGCGGTCTAAACTGGAGTCGGCTCCAAGGTTGACTCTAGTCGACACTTGTCCTTCAAACGCCTTCATATTTTCACACTTCAGCCCAGTTTCTTAACCAAACTTGAATCTATCTTCAGAAAGCTCATTGATATTCATGAATTAACATTATCAAGCACACATTAACAGTATTAAAACATGTGAAACTTTGAAGATCAAAATGTATGAAAAAACATAAGCATCATTGAAGGCATATGAACTCAAGACCATATGAAATATGCACAAACCAAAATCAAAATCACATGAAATTCAATTGATGAGTCACAGTGTTGACATCATCAAAACACACAGTTGACATCATCAAAACTCAGGTGCACAACAACAAATGGTGCATAACGCTGACAAATAACTAAGTATGGGTGAAAAATAAGTGGCCAGGTTGAAAATAGGAAAAAGTGAAGAAGCCGCGTCGACGCGATAAGGCTTTGTCGTCGACACAGCTACGTTGAAGCTTGCAAAGGTGAAACATGGGATTAATGGCGACGGCTATTGAAGCTTAAGGGTGACAAATAGCTACTTAAGGCTGATAAATAGCCATTAGAAGTGAAAATAGCCTGTCAATGTTGACAAATGGGTGATAGCGTGAAATATGAAGAAGTCAGTCACATTGATATATGAAATAACAGAAGATTTGTTAAAGGCGACAGCTTACAGGCTTCTAAGGGTGAAAAATAACTTGTAAGGGTGACAAATGGTGATTAACGTTGAAGAATGGGTCGTATATTAGTGCATCGTTTAGTACATGTGTGTTGCATCTCCTTGTGTCGGTATAAATGGTTGTTTGAACTTTACTCTGGTTGCTTCTTAATAACAGAACACTTTTGGTTGTTCATTAATGGGTGAAATTTCTTTATATCTTGCAAAATGCTTAAGTTACTCATAGTTGTCATCATCAAAAAGGGGGAGATTGTTAGATCTCTGGTTTTGATGATGTTATACTATGATTCATAATGAGTGTGAACTCATTAATATTTTGAGATCTTAATATTTTTATATTATTTAAATTAATATATTATATAATTTTATTAAATAGGTGGATAATTGTGACAACCCATGGGATGACAAAATGTTTCAACAAGTGTAACAAAGAGATGTTTAAAGGTGACAAATAGATCCTTAAGGATGACACATAGCTATACAAGGTTGACAAATAACGGGACGGTCAGACAACGCTACAGGGGTGACAAATGATTCAACAACGGTGACAAATAAGTCTTTAAGGGTAACAAATAGATAGAGAAGGGTGAAATAAAATAACGGGATAGGGTGACGTTGGTAAAATCAAGGGCGCCAATTGTATAAACAAGGGTGACAATAGGTGGAAAAGGGTGACAACTATCCATCTAAATTTGATAGCTCTCTTATAAAGAAAAATGAAGAAGGGTGACAAAAGACCTATCTAAGGGTGATAAATAAATAGGTCGATAAGGGGGGCAAATAGCTATGTAAGGGAGATAAGGAACCCCCTACCTTTAACTTCTCGTCCTGAAGTGAAGACCTTAGAAACCCTAGGTTCCTCAGACGTTTCTTCTTCGACCGCAGAAATCGTAGCTTACTGAGATGCAGGTGGGACATCTAGTTTACGGCAGACAAAGCATTGCACGGGTGTCTCCTTCGGCTCCATGGCTATCAGTGATGAAAGAGAGCTTGCAAATGAGGGTGACCGCACAACAAATGACGGAGAGCCCTAATATGGCTTGTAGGGGAGATGAATAGCACTGCAATGAAGATGAGATGTTGAGCACGATGGAGAGACAAACTACCTTTTGGTAGGTTTGTTGTCTGATGATGTCTGTTAAGGGCCAAGACATGGCGGGAAGGGTAAATAAAGAATTAGGAATTTTTATTTTCGAGGTCTAGTTCGGTGTCATCATTTCTGTTGATGTGGACTGCGACGTTGCATCGGCAGCAATACACGAACAACACCCTCGCGTGGCCGACGTGTCCCATTTTCTACGTGGACGAATTGACGTGCGGACAAATATCTATGTAAGGGTAACAAATAGGTTATTAAGGGTGACAAATAGGTAGACAAGGCCAAAAAAATAGCAAAACCATGTAAGGGGGGGTGACAAATAGCTTCTATTCAAGGCAGACAAATATATATGTAAGAGTAATAAATAGGTGCTTAAGTGTGATAAATAGTTGTATAAGGGTGACAAACGTGTAACAAACACCCGCACGTTTGTATCTATCTCCAATATTCACGTTCCCAAGTTCAATAGGTCACAAATTACAATCACCTTGCTTAATTCATATCTTATTGCGATTAATTCTTTAAACCCATTCACCCCCCCTCCTCCTCCTCCTCCTCCTCTGGGTTAAAGCCATTTACTTGGCAACAAGTGGCATCAGAGCCCAGACTCTCATATTTTAAAGATCTACAACAATCTGAGAGCAAAGATCATAAATGGTTGCAATGACAGAACGTCATTCTGTTGACCATCCTCCATTTTTCAATGCTTTTGATTTCCCTTACTTGAAGACTCAAGTGGAGATCTTCCTTAAGGCTCAAGACCATGAACTGTGGGATCTAGTCAACTCCAGTCGGATCTAGTCAACTCTAGTTTGAGCAAAAGATTCAAAACAAGTCTAACTGGATTGTGAACAAAAAGGGAAAAGGATCAAGGCAATCAATGAGAACATTTCAAGTGTCAAAGACTGCAAGAGATGCAGCGATCAAGGAAATCAAGATCATTCAAGCAGAACGCCATAAGAGAAAAATGAAGCTTTCTGGTGACAGATTTATATCAAAGCTGACGAACAAAACACAAGGAGTCAGTGTTCTGCACATAAATCAATGTCAAAGAAGGGATCAAATAGAAGAAATCAAAGATAGAGTTCTTTAGTAGTTTCTGCCAGATGAAGAACATACGGGTGACAAATGCCAAAACAATGGTGAAAAATGTCAAGGCAGCGGTGACAAATAGAGCCCTAAGGGCGAAAAATGAGTTAGTGTGATGGCTTCAGTCTAACAAGGAAAATGCTAAGGCGACGGCTATCAGCCGTAAGGGTGACAAATAGATGTTAAGTCTAAGGGTATAAAATGGGTTCGCAAGGGTACATAATGGCTCAGCACATGGAGACCTTAAGGCAGTCACATGTCTTCGTCTACCAATCATTCGCACGCGATCCCAGGTTTCTGATAGAGGTCTATGTTGAATCCCTGTGATTTTGATGATGTCAAATACTATGACTCATCATGAGTCTGCATGTGCATGCATGGAATTGATTCATGTTTTTGTGATGAAGTCATATGCTTGATATCAGTGCATTGCATTACTATTGTGATGTGTTGATAAGAACAGGCCTCAAACAAAGCTGTTCAAAAGCCCAGCTAAATGTCAAGAAAATCATGTTGGAAGTGTGTGTGAAGCTCTATAGAAGTCAGGAACTCAATGGCCTTGTACCCGTTGAAGAAGGCTTTTGAAGAACTAGATGTTCAGACCGCTGAAGAGAAATACTCAAGTCACCCGCTAACTAAGAAAGGCTATAGCTACAGATTAGGGGTGAGAAATAAGTGGTCACAGGTGAGAAATAGGCCTTACAGGTGTAAAAGAGTTGAATAAGGGTGAATAATAAGCAGTTGGGGTGAAGCGTGGAAATCTACAGAACGAAACATGATGAAGAAGTCGACTTGAGAAGACTGTGAAGTCGACTTAAGTTATGACAGAACAAGGTTCAAAAAGAGTCGACATTGAGAGTCGACTCCAACTTAATTCACAAGTCAGAAAAGCACAAGTCACCCGGTGGCAGAAGATTCAAAGGCAATGGCTACAGTCGCACAAGGGTGACAAATAGATAGGCTGTGGTGACAAGTAGGCAATAGAGGTGAAAAATAAGTGAGTACGGGTGAATAATGTGCAGAAGCGCTGAAAGGTTTGAAAAACTTAGAAAGGGCATCGACCCAGTGGCTAGTGGCATCGACGCATCGAAGCTACAAAGAGAAGACTTTTTAGAAGTGTCGACCCTTGGAGTCGACTTGTGCTTGCAAGGCTGAAAACCGTGAAGAATGAAGAAGCTGCGTCAATGCTAAGTGCAAGCTGCGTCAACGCAGCCAAAGCCAGCTCGGAGAAATTGTCAGAAGAACTTGAGGGTGAATAGCAGGCTATATTTGTGCGAGGAGAAGGAGGTGCATCAACCTAGAAAGTGTTGTGCATCGATGCAGCCGAAGCCAGCCAGTAGAGGTTGCATAAAGAGCCTAGAACACAAGCCTCGTTGAAGATTCAAGAAGACAATGTTAACGTAGCAGGTCGAAAGCATCCACGCAGCCAAGGGTTTCCAGATGAAGAAGCTAAGGGTGTATAATGTAGAAGCAAATGGTGACAAATGAGCTTGTATGGGCAACAAATATAACGCTAAGGGTGACAAATGTCTTAGCGTGACGGTTTCAGTCTAACAGGGAATTCAGCTAAGGCGACGGCTCTTTACGGCCAAGGGTGACAAATGACTATATAGGTCTGTCAAATGGTTATTGAACATTGACAAATATTCTATCAAGGGTGAAAAAGAGCTTCAGAAGATTAACTAATAAGCCATGCACGTGAGACGTTCAAGCGGGGTACTTGACTAAGTTCCCCAAATGATGTGCACGTGACTCAAGGAGTTTGGCACAAGATCTAAGGTCTTCCATGTGGCATTCCCCGCGAGAATCCCTAGCTCCCGAAAAATCATTATAGACGTGTCAGTAAAATCACAACACATGTATGCCGGGGCACGGAACATGAAATGGTCAACATGTGACCGATACGGCTCTGAATACCTTTTCCCACCGCGATGTGGGGCTTTCAAGGCTTTTCAATACGCTCTCTCTTCTTTTTATAGGAATCGACTTATAGGCCATGCAGCCTCATTTCTTGGTGATTAATCAAATGTTCTCCCCTCTTAACGCCGTGACCATTATGGCACGGCGGGTCTCCAGTCCCGACCCGATGCCCACCATCGTCTGGTTAGTCAGAATTAGCGCACCTTGGGTTCCAGACTATCCCAGTCTTGGAACCTGAACACATTGTCACACACGTGACTGGCACGCCCTCACATGATAAAATTGATAAAAGATACAACAGTATTTTATTATTATCCTTAGTGCTTCCAACATGCCCCCGTAAGGAGCCCTTGCTCCCGAAAAATCATTATAGACGTGTCAGTAAAATCACAACACATGTATGCCAGGGCATGGAACATGAAATGGTCAACATGTGACCGATACGGCTCTAAATACCTTTTCGCATCCCGATGTGGGGCTTTCAAGGTTTTTCAACACGCTCTCTCTTCTTTTTATAGGAATCGACTTATAGGCCATGTAGCCCCATTTCTTGGCGATTAATCAAACGTTTTCCCCTCTTAACGCCGTGACCTTTATGGCATGGCGGGTCTCTAGTCCTAACCCGATGTCCACCATCGACTGGTTAGTCAAAAGGAGTGCACCTTGAGTTCCAGACCATCCCAGTCTTGCAACCTGAACACATTGTCACACACGTGACTGGCACGCCCTCACACGATAAAACTGATAAAAGATACAATGATATTTTATTATTATTCTGAGTGCTTCCAACATGCCCCCGCGAGGAGCCCTAGCTCCCCATCGTCGATGCCGCTGCTCTCTCCCACTCTAACATTCATGGGTTTCAGAAGGTTTTCGTGCATGGGTCCCGTGTTTTGTTTCGTAAAAAAGTAGAAATTTTCTAAATTACAGATCTTCGGATCTCTAAATAATAAATAATAAATTTATTTTTTTAGATGTAATGATATTTTATATTAAGAGAGATTTTATCCTATTAGAAGAAATAAATGAATGAGAAAAAATGACGAATGAATGAATGAAAAAAATGATGAAAATGGAAATAGAAAGAGAAAAGAAAGAGAAAAAATGGCGGCAAATGAAAAAATGGGAGCAAATAAAAAGAGAAAAGAATTAGAAAAAACGCCCGTGCCCTAACCCCTCCTCCTCGCCTCCTTCCCCCTTCCTCCTCCTCTCGATCTCCCTTTCCTCTCACGATCTCACCCCCTCTCAATCTCTCCCCCTCTCTCTCTCACCCATTCGCCCTCTCTCTCACCCTCCTTCTACCCTAGCACCGGCGATGGGCGGAGCTACCCAGGGACGTGGGCGGGTGGGTAGGCAGCGAAGTGGCGAGGGTGGGTAGGCACGGTGGAGCTACCCAGGGATGCTGATGAGGGGCGAGCAGCGGCGGCACCGGCAGCGAGGGCGCATCGGCGGTGGTGAGCTTCGGTAGCGGTGGCGATCAAATTTTTTCCGGCGGACACCCCCACCGCAGGTATTACTCTCTCTCCCTCTCCCGTTGGCCCCCCTCCCCCTCCCTGCTCCTGTCCTCTATCACTCTCACTCTCACAGACATACACACACACAAAAATAATCCCCTTTCCCTACTCCCACCCTCTCTCACTCTCACTCTCACACACACAGACACAGGGAGGGGGAGGGGTTCGGCCCCCTCTCCCTGCTCCCGTATAGACATAGGATATTGAAGGGGCTCGGCCCCCTCTCCATGATCCTGCACAGATTGATACTAGAAACTGTTACTACCTTCTATATAGAGACTCAATATCTTCAACAGAATGCAAATATGCCAAGAAAATATCCTGACGGTCTTGAATGGCAACACTCTCAAGCTCAAACTCTCCGCGTCCAGAATACTCGCTCCATTCAAATCATAATTTTGAAATAAGCTCTTTTATGAAGCAGGTATCATGATCTCTCTCTTCTAGAGAATCAGTATCGACCAACTTGTATGTGTAAACCTTCCTGATCGGTCCTGGTCTAAAAGCACAACTAATGGCTTGGTGAGATACAAAAGGATTAAGATATATGGACATCTAAGATTACCACTCTTGATGCTCCTATAAGAGAGATGCCCTCTCCACATGCAGAAATCGAACCAAATAAAACCTTAGTATCAGATGAGTTGTTGAATTGCTTCATTGTCAATTCCCTCTGCTCATTATTTGTGTCACCAGAAATCATGAAAATTTCCTTTCCAATGCGCCAGCCCTTAATCCTGATAATTAGCCTCTCCAAAAATTTGAGTGGAAGAATGTACTAGCTTAATACAAGCACGTTCTCTCCAGTAGTGCTAGCCCTTAATCCTGATATGGATGTATATGTGACCAAACAGGATGTACAAATGTGGAAAATAGTCATTTTTTAGGGGAGATGCTGTCGAAATTTTTTTAGAAGTAGTGATAAGACATATTGATATGATTTTTTTAATTTGTTAGGTAAATATGGCTAGACTTGATCATTCATGGATGAATCGTAGAGTAGTTGATGGAGTGGTGTTAGAGAAGTTTAAGGATGGAGTTGATAGTTTTATTCAGTTTGTATTGGGACATCGAACAACAGTGGACCAGCGTGGTAACATCCGATGTCCTTGTTTACTTTGTAAAAATAAGAGATTTCTTTCGCTATGGGATGTGCAAGATCATTTATACAGGAAAGGGTTCACGAAAGGTTATATGAATTGGGTGTGTCATGGTGAGGACTTCTGGTCGTATGAGCCCGTCAATGTTGTAGGCATAAGTACCTATGCAGACATGGTAATCGATGCTGCTAGTCCTAACTTTAATGTACAAGGGGAACACGTGTACAACGAAGAAGCACCAAACAAGACGGCTGAAAGATTTTATCAGTTACTATGGGATGCTGATGAGCCGATGTGGGATGGTTGTGAAAATCACACTCGGTTGTCTGCTATCTCACAATTGTTGAATTTGAAATCTGAATTTCAAATAATGTGACCCAGGATGACAACAGACTGTTAAATGCTATCCCAACGGCTGTGGAAATAAAGGATGCTGTCTTCTCTATATCCCCTGATAGTGCTCCTGGCCCGGATGGCTACACTGGCAGTTTCTTCCAAAATGCTTGGCATGTAATTGCAGACATTGTCATCAAGGCCATTCAGGAATTTTTCACTGATAGAAAACCCCTTCCAAGATGTTTCACAGCCACAGTCATAGCTCTTATTCCAAAGACAAAGAATGCAAATGACATTTCAGAATACAGGCCGATCAGTTTATGTAACTTCTCACACAAAATCATCTCTAAAATCCTAAGTAACAGAATGAGCAGAATTCTTCCATCACTCATTTCAAAGGAACAAACTGCTTTTGTCAAAGGCAGGCACATCATTGAGAATATTGCTTTGGCCCAGGAGCTGGTTCAAGAATTAGGCAGGAAAACCAGAGGTAGCAATGTCATTCTCAAATTGGACATGGCCAAGGCATATGACAAAATTGAATGGGATTTCCTGGCTGCAGTCCTGAAGAAGTTTGGTTTTGATACTCATTTCATTAATATGATTGAAAGATTGATTACTAATTGCTGGTTCTCCATAGCTTTAAATGGAGATTTAGCTGGCTTCTTCAAATCAACCAGAGGCATTAGACAAGGTGACCCCATTGCCCCCATTCTTTTTATTCTAGCCCAAGAATCTCTCAGCAGGTTGCTTAAGGACCAATTTGACAAGGGGAAAGTGGGCTGGTATTCTGGCCCTAGGAGGTGCCCATCCATATCCCACCTCCTTTTTGCTGATGACACTTTAATTTTTGCTAATGCAAGTGCCACCTCCCTCCAAAATCTCATGCACACATTAAAAACTTATGAGGAAGCATCAGGGCAACTGATAAATATTAGTAAGAGTGGCTTTCTTCTTCACTCAAACAGCAGCTCCATTCTTAACAGAAGAGTAGAAAACATAACAAGCTTCTCTAGACAAACCTTTCCACAAAAATACTTGGGTTACCCTCTGGTTTTGGGAAGAACTAAAAAAGTATTTTTTGCTGGCATCATCACCACCATTCAGAAGCGTATAGAAGGATGGCAAGCCAGATTACTTTCTCAGAGTGCTCGTTTAATCTTGATCAAACATGTTCTGTCGTCCATCCCAATTTATATTCTAGCATCCACCCCTCTGCATGCTGGAATACATCAGATGATGGACAGATCCTTTACTAATTTTTTCTGGGGCTCCTCGAATTATGGCAACAGGAAACACTGGAGATCTTGGAAATCTGTATGCAAACCTATTGAGCAGGGTGGTCTTGGGATCATGTCCCTAAGACATATGGACCTTGCCCTACGGATCAAAATGCTGTGGAATGGTCTACATTCTCAATCCCTCTGGGCAGAGTTTTTCAGGGCAAAGTATATTCAGAATGCACATCTTTCTGAGGTAAATTTCAAAGGCATGAAGGGCATCAACAAAAGCAGCTGGACTAAAGCAAAAACAATCATTCTGCACAATCAGAGGGTCATACTGGGTGATGGGGCTCTAACAAATTTCTGGCAGGACACATGGCTGGGAAACAGAACACTTGCTTCTTATATATGCAGTGATAGTATCCCCAATAAAAATGCAACTGTTAGAGACATAATCATGAATCCTAGCCCGGAGGACACTCATGTCATGGAACTGCACCTACCAGCAGATATCAGGAGAACTTTGACACCAACCATTTTGACTCCATATTTAGATCAGTTCATCTGGTCATTATCAGAAAATGGGAACTACACTGTCTCCTCCATTTATAAAAAAATGATGCATACCCAACACTCACAACTAATGGAGATGAATATCAACTGGAATCGCATTTGGTCCCCATGGATTCCAACCAAAATATCACTGCATATCTGGAAAGTATTTTTCAACTGTCTGCCCACTGATCAGAATATAAAAGCTTGTGGTATCCCTATATGCTCCAAATGCAAATGCTGTCAGAACCATACTAAAGAGGAAAATGACCATCTCTTTATTCAGAGTGACTGGGCTGTGAACATCTGGTCCTTCTTTCAAACTAAAGGACTGGAGATAGGAGGTAGGACAGCCAGAGAACTCATTTCCAAAAATATTCAAACTGCTGCTGGTAAATCTCTGTTTGGTCTCTTCATTATTGCTGTGACTGGTTTCAGCTTGTGGGAGATGTGGACTACTAGAAACTCTGTCATCCATGAGGGCAAGCCTCCAAAAATTCAGAACATGATCCAAAAAATTCTCTACCAGGTAAAGCAATCACTTGCGCTGTCAAAGCTTCTGGAAGATAAACATGAAAGGAAAACAGTCTTAGCTGCATGTGGTATTCAGTCCATCAGGAACAACAATCCAAAGATGAAACTTATCAAATGGCAATTTCCTCCTTGGCCTTACATTAAACTGAACACGGACGGTGCTTCCAAGCTTGCTCAGGTTTCGGGTGGGGGTGGAGTTATCAGGGACTCTCATGGGTCAATCATCTTGGCCTTTTCCCATTTTTATGCTCAAGCTAGCAGCATGATGGCAGAAGCTAGAGCTCTAAAGGATGGTCTAAAATACCTGAGAACCACCACTTCACATCCGAGCAACATTGAATGTGATTCCCAAACTCTGGTCCAAGTTATTAATCACAAGATTCCTTGTCCCTGGGAGATACTGAAGTATGTGAGGGAAATTCGGGCCCTTCTCTCAGCTAATGATACCATCACTCATATCTTTCGTGAAGCGAATAAGGTGGCAGATTCTCTGGCCAATCTAGCTTGCACAAACAAATGAAACTTTTATTTTTCCTCCCAGCAGCAGCTTCCAAGTATCATTAGAGGCGCTGCCCGTTTGGACAAGCTAGGAATGCCTAGCATCCACACAATGTAATTCTTTAGACTCATCTATATGAATAAAATTTCACCTCCTAGCTGTGCATTGGTCCTCTAATGCACCTAGGAAAGGTTTTTGATAAAAAAAATCCGAATTTCACCTTAGTAAGAGTTTTTTTAACCGTATGCTCCTCCTTATCAAGAGTATGTTGCCTCGAGATGAGAAGTTGTTTGAAAATTTTTACCGTGCAAAGAAGATGGTCAATGAGTTAGGGTTTGGATACCAAAAAATAGATGCATGCCCTAATCACTGTATGCTATATTATCAAGATAATTTAGATAAAAGATCATGTGATATTTGTTAGCATGATAGATTTAAACCTAAGAGAGGGGATAATTCAAAGCAGAAGGATGTGCCTTACAAGTCACTGCGATACTTCCCTCTCACGCCCAGATTGTAGTGGATGTATATGTCGTCAAAGATAGCTCAACATATGATATGTCACATGGAAAGAGTACGTCGCGTAGATGATATAATGAGTCATCCCGCTGATGGTGAAGCTTGGGCTCAGTTTAATCGTACCTATACTACTTTTGCTCACGGTCACAGAATGTCAGGTTGAGTTTATGCACTGACGACTTCAACCCATTTGGAGGTTCAGTGACGTCTTACTCATGTTGGCCAGTGTTCCTATCGCCATACAACCTTCCACCGGGCATGTGCATGAAACGAGAGAACCTTTCTTAACTTTGGTGATTCCAGGTCCAAAAAATCTAGGAAAAAATTTGGACATATATCTCAGGCCACTGATTGATGAGTTGAAAAATTATGGAATGATAGAGTTGTTACTTATGATGCGTATAGAAAATAAAATTTCACTATGAAGGCTGCATTGATGTGGATAATAAGTGACTTCCCTACATATGAAATTCTATCTAGCTGGAGCACACACGGGAGATTGACATGTCCTTACTGTATGGCTGATACCAAATCATTTGTCCTGAAATATGGTAAGAAATCATGCTGGTTCGATTGTTATCAACGGTTTCCACCAATTGACCATCATTTACGAAGGTAAAATGACTCATTCATTAAGAACACTGTTGAAATGGATGAAGCAGACTTGGAATGGATGTCTGGTCAAAAAATGGTCGCACAGGTGCAAATCTTACCAGATATAGTGTAATTGTTGAGTAGTACACGACATCTTCATGGATTTGGATAGGATCACAACTGGGTGAAGAAAAGTATCTTCTGAGAATTGCCTTACTGATTAGCCCTTTTGATTCGACACAACCTGGACATCATGCATATTGATAAAAATGTCTTTGATAATGTGTTCAACACTATCATGAATATGAAAGCCAAAACAAAGGACAATGCCAAGGCGCGAGCAGACTTAAAGGTACTTTGCAAATGACCAGAGTTGGAATTGTGGCAGGTAAGGGGAAAAATTGTGCAACCTAAAGCTGTTTACGTGTTGAAAGACACACAGATCAATGAACTGTGTCGGTGGCTGATGCAATTAAGATTCCTTGATGGATATGTATCTAACATATCCCGTTGTGTGAATGTCAATGAGGGAAAAATATATGGATTGAAAAGTCATGACTGCCATGTGTTCATAGAGAGACTTCTGCCCATTGCATTCCATGACATATTGCCAAAGCCTATATAGGGAGCATTGACTGAGTTGAGTCAGTTTTTCAACATTCTATCTGCATCAGAATTCAAACTTGGGGACGTGCAAACTATCGAATAGAATGTGGTCACGATGGTATGCAAGTTGGAGAAGATATTTCCCCCTGCATTCTTCGATTCCATGGTGCACCTGATTATCCATTTTCCATACGAGGTCAAAGTTGGAGGACCGGTACAATTTCGATGGATGTATTTATTTGAAAGGTAATCATTATGTATTTATAATTTATTTGACAGTTGTTACAAGTGTCTGTTATTATCACTGTATGTCATTGTCATATGAATTGTTGTCATAGGTGTATGTATGACCTAAAAATGAAGGTTTGCAACAAGGCTAAAGTAGAGGGTTCAATTATCGGGGCATATATTATTGAAGAAAATTTGAACTTCTGTTTGATGTACTTCGAACCCGAAATTCAAACTCGATGCACTCGACCTCCACATAATGATGATGTAGGAGAGGTGGGTCCATCTGACCGTTGTCCATATTTAAGTATCCAGGATATGTATTCGGACGTTGTTCGAATCGCATATTAGAGGACAGAGAGTTGTTGGCCGCAGAGATATATGTTCTCCTGAACTGTGTTGAGATTGAACCTTATGTTGAGTGAGTCCTCAACTCCGTAGGTGCTAAAATTTATAAGTTTCTTGACATTCTTCCTCCCATTTACGGTGATGTTGCATTCATCATTGTAGGCAATTTGATTCAGAATTAATTACTCAATGTCCATGCCTCAATGACATAGAGGTTCAAAAGGAACGAGAGAGATCTTTTGCCAGATGACTTAAATCTCAAGTAAGTACCGAACTTAATTTCCACAAAGCTTGAGGTGTATACCTAATTTTAAAGTAATGCGGTTTATATTCATAGGTTGAAGAAGGTTATGTTACTGATGAAAGAGTCCGGGTGATAAGTTATGGACCTTCGAAGGTCGCACATGCCTATCTAGGATTTTTTGTGAATGGTTATAGATTTTACACCAGAGATTATGGACAAAATAAGTCGACGATGAATAGCGGCATGTGCGTGAAAGGTAGTACATACAATGAAAATGAACTTGATTACTATGGTATTCTTGAGGAGGTCATAGGATTATAGTATCTCGGACAAGACAACCATATATTTCTTTTTAAGTGTCATTGGTTTGATCCTAATTCAGTTTGAAACGACACAATATTTGGGATTGTCGATGTCAAACATAGATCCAAATTGAATACCTATGAGCCGTTCATTTTGGCCGCACAAGCCCAGCAAGTGTATTATTCAAGTTATTCATCGTCTAAGAATAAAGATTGGTGGACAATCTGTATGGTAAAACCAAGGCTTGTGCCTAATGATGAGTTAGATCTGATTGAAGCTGTCTCAGAGGATTCTAGTGCCAAATTTTTTCAATCAGACGAGGGTGACACTGTAGAGTTGGTTGCTTCTAATCTTCATCTGATCGAATCTGATGAGCCACTTCGGTTGTCTATAGAGGACGAAGTGGAAGAAGTCGATTCAACTGAACTAAATGAAGTAATTGTTGGGCAGGAGGAGTCCTCTAAGGAGGAAGAGTATGAATCTAGTAAGAATGAGGAAGATGACGAATATGACAATGAGTTTGATATATCTTTAGCATCTGAAGATGAAATAGATACTGATTGAATATTTTGTAAGAAATTGAACATATATGCACTTCTTATCATTATTACTTACCATCTCTCCTCGTAGTTAGTTGTGTACTAATATGCACTACTTTAAGTGTTGTCAATAATTAGATGGTTCGAGGTTGTACCGGGACTTCGAGAAGAGGTGGTTCCGGGAGGGGTTCAACTAGTATGTTTATTTAAATTCTTAGATAAATGAGTAGTGAATATGTACTTTATTTTGCTCATGATATTTTATGTCTCCACACTAGGTATACAGAGTACACCGCCCCCACCACCTGTTGCGGGTATGTTTATTTAAATTCTTATATAAATGAGTAGTGAATATGCACTTTGTGTACCTCACGATATTTATATTTTATGTCTCCGCAACAGTTACACAGAGTACACCGCCCCCACCACCTGCTGCGGGTATGTTTATTTAAATTCTTAGATAAATGAGTAGTGAATATGCACTTTATTTTGCTCACGATATTTTATGTCTCCGCACTAGCTACATAGAGTGCACCGCCCTCACCAACTACTGCGGGTATGTTTATTTAAATTCTTAGATAAATAAGTAGTGAATATGCACTTTATTTTGCTCACGATATTTTATGTCTCCGCACCAGGTACACAGAGTGCACCGCCCCCACCAACGGTTATGGGTATGTTTATTTAAATTCTTAGATAAATGAGTAGTGAATATGCACTTTGTGTATCTCACGATATTTTATGTCTCCGCACCAGGTACACAGAGTGCACCACCCCCACCACTTGCGGCGGGTATGTTTATTTAAATTCTTAGATAAATGAGTAATGAATGTGCACTTTATATTGCTCACGATATTTTATGTTTACAGGTTCAAGTGCTTCTGCATCAGGTCTACAGAGTACATCACTTCCATCACATTCTACTACTATGTTTATTTACATTCTTAGTTAAATGATGAAAATTCTATATGTTTACTTGTTGAATAAATACTTTTTTAATAATGAGCTAAATTCTGATTAACTACTTCTATTTTACTTATAACAGGTATGTCAGGCACACCACCTGCGATAGTTGGCTCGTCCGCCCACCCGGGCACACAACCGGCAGCCGATGCTATTAGCAATCACGAGGGCAAGCAGGTGATGTTGCAAGAGGGATGCAAGCCATGTTAGGTCTCTGGGTAAATATTTAAACTCATGAATTATGTTCGTTTTCTATCCATCAATTATATAATTATTGGCTATCATTTTAACATATGTAATTGTAGGGATAAAGTAGAGCCCAATGACGCTTCTCATTTTATTACCAACATTATTGAGCGACATGTGACCGGCCCATGTAAGTCATTTCGAAAGTTTCCTCAGGATATCCGCGATCGATTGTACGACGAGTTCCTGGTATATAATTTAATCTTTTAAATTACATATTCCCCAACTCTATAATTTTAATTGACTAACTTATAAAATTTGAATTCTTGACAGTGAGGATATCAATTTGTGAGGTGAGCTGACGCTGGACGAGCTCAACGTGCATGGGAGGCCACAACAACTGTAAATTATAAGCATCAATTGCATAGCTGTCGGGACCATGCGAAGGCTCTAGATGGGGGGAGCGAGGACCGTGGCCTTTGGAAGGCACATAGCCCCGCATGGATAAGGAGGGAGCACTGGGAGGAGCTCTGTGATAGATGGGCCGAGCCTAATTGGATGGCCAAATCCGTAAAACCCAAAGCCGCACATGCGTCACATCCAGATGTGCATCTCCATACTTCTGGATCTATTTCCTTCGCGACCCAGAAGGAGAGGTTAGTAAGTAATAATATTAATTTTATTATAATTTATTTCTTATATGTCCTTATTTATTCTCTATAACATGTATAACAGGAAAAGAAGAGGGGTGGTATGATCTCGTACTGCAATTTATTTGCTACAGTTCACTAGAAGAAGGGGAACGATCAATATGTGAGCGAGAGAGCTCGCTCGATAGTGGTAAGATTATATGCATATACATTTATTTTCAATTTCAAATTATAAATATGATTGATTATTATGAAATTTATAATATTTTTTATTCACTTTGCAGGAGTCATATGACAGGCATATGACTGAAAAATATGGGGAGGAGGAGATGCAGCGGCCATAACTAGATCTTGAGGCATAGGTAGTAGCAGCCGGCCCACCGAAGAAAGGACGAGTATACGGTTTTCGGCAGAGCTTGGACACCAGCCCGATTCTAGCATCTTGTCCAGGCTCAGCTTTGTCCTACCCCGGTAGTAGTTCCTTCTCTACTCCCTCCACCAGCGATTCTACAAGCCATATTACATCCATTGTCCGACGTCAGGTAGACGGCATCGAGGAACGCATCGAGGCACGCATTACTCGGGTGGTTGCTACCCTCGTCTCGCAAGCGGGGATTTTGACTCAGGGAGCACCCTCGAGCACAGCACAATCGTCTCATTTGAGTATTTAATTTAGCTTTTAATTTCTTAGACTTTAGAGTTATAACATTACTAATTAGTTCAAAGAATTCAACTTTAAGAGTCAAAGAAATCATCTTCATGTTATCTACTTTTGAATTTAAAAAATTAAAAGCTATTTAATTAGATTTATTATTAATTATTTTTATTTAAATCTATTTAATATTAATTTTCTGTGATGTAAGATCCTCCTGCAATTGGTGATGGTGGAGATGCTACGAATGACGAATAAAGATGATGCAGCGGATATCTCTTGATTTTTTTAATGATATTGTGAAAAAATGACACATTTGAATTAATGTAACTATAAATTTTTTTATTCATTGAGTTATGTGTTGTAGACGTTCTTTATTGTAATGTTTGACGGATTTTATCCTATTGTGTGTTGATTATGTTATTTATTGCGTGTTTTATGTTGAGTTGGGTAGATTGTGTGATATATAATTGTAGCTTTAAACATGTTTTTAAAATTTTAATATATATATATATATATATAATATGGAGAAAGTTTGCGACGGAATTTTGACATAATGTTTAAAAATGTCAGAAATTTTTGACGTATTTTCGACCAACTAACGTTTCGTCGGAACTAATTTGACCCACAGGTTTTCGACGTATTAATTTTCCGTCGCAAATACGCCGAAAAGTTCTGACATATTTTTGACGTATTAAGGTTTTATCGGAACTAATTTGACCCACATATTTTTGACGTATTAATTTTTAGTTGCAAATACGTCACAAAGTTCTGAAGTATTTTCGACCAACTAACGGTTCGTCAGAACTAATTTGACCCATAGGTTTCTGACGTATTAATTATCCGTCACAAATACATCAAAAATTTCGGACGTATTTTCGACCAAATTAACTTTTGTCGGAACTAGTTTAACCCCCAGGTTTTCGACGAAATAATTTTTATGTCGCAAATATGTCGATAATTTTTGACGTATTTTCGACCAATGTACTTTTCGTCGGAAATAATTTGATCCATAGTTTACCGATGGAATAATTTTAAGTCAGAAATACATCAAAAATTATCGACGTATTTTTGACTAACAAATCTTTCGTTGGAAATTATTTGACCCATAGGTTTCCGACGAAGTTATTTAAAGTCGAAAATACATCGGGACAACCGTCTTGTCGGAAATAATTTGGCCCATAGTTTTCTCACGGAATAAGTTTTAGTCAGAAATAAGTCAAAAATTAGACATATTTTCGACCAAATTATGTTCCATCGTAAATATTATTTAATTTTCTTATCATTAATTACTGACATAAATACCAATGAAAATTTTGACATCATCTTTTCATCGGTAATTGCTGACGAATTTGCGACGCAAATATATTACGTCGGAAATTAGCCACCTAATTGTGCCAACGTTCATATTCTGTCAGAAATACGTCTGAAATCCGTCAAAAATCCACTTTCCGACATATTGTCGACGGATTTGCGACGAAATATGGACGTCGAAAAATCATGTTTTCCTTGTAGTGGCAGTGCAAGTTTTCAGACAGACATAATCTGCCCTTCTCCTAACACCGTTTTATATACCAAGGATGGTTGATCAATAACAAAAAAGGATGAAGAACATTGAAATGCACAGATGCGTTGACCTGTGATCAGGGTGCATCGACGCAGAGACTATTCACAGGATTGTAGATGTGAAGAATTTGAACTGACAAGTCAAGGCGCTGATAGTAGTGCATCGAGGTAGGCTAAAAACTCACAAAAAAAATACAAACAGACATGAAATTGGATTCAGAAAATAGCATGGAATTCAAGATGATCTGAAAATACCCAACTCTCTTTTCAAGGAAGAAAAATTTTCATTATCCAAAGGCTTAGTAAATATATCTGTAATTTGATGTGCTGTGCCTACATGGATTAATTCAAAAAATCCCTTAGAAACTTCATCTCTTATGAAGCGGTGCCTAATTTCTATATGCTTGGTTCGTGAGTGCAGAAGAGGATTTTTAGATAGGTTTATTGCACTAGTGTTATCACAGTAAATTGGTGTGCAACCAAGGTCTACTTTGTAGTCCTAGAGCTGGTATTTTATCCAAATGACTTGAGTACCACAACTCCCTGCAGCTATGTATTCAGCCTCTATAGTGGAGAGGGCAACAGAATGCTGTTTCTTGGAAGCCCAAGAAACTAAACACCCACCTAAGAATTGACAAAAGCCACTTAAGCTTTTCCTATCTAACTTGCAGCCAGCATAGCCTGCATCAGTGTAAGAAATTAAATCTAGTGTGAGTGATGCAGGAAACCACAGTCCTAGATTATGCGTGCCTAAAATGTATCTGAAAATTCTCTTAATAGCAGCAAGATGAGATTCTGTAGATCTAGATTAGAATCTAGCGCACATACACACACTAAATTGGATGTTAGGTCTAGAGGCAATAAGTTAAAGCAAAGATCCAATCATACCTCTATAAAGCTTTGCATTTACTTCTTTACCTGATTCATCAGCATCCAAGGAAGCATTCGTATCCATTGGTATGGCTATGCGCTTCAATTTGCCCTTTTTGAGATAAATGATTCAATTTAATAAGGATTTCAGTTATTCCTCTCAACACTTTAGAGGACTCTTGAATCTCTGCATGGAAATCACATATCTCGGGAGGAAAAAACTGGTTGCCCACCAAAAAGTTGAATTAGTGGAACGTGGATCCGAGTAACCAAGAATTTCCCCTAAAACATAGGAGGAAACTCGTGTCGAAAGGAGAATCAAATCCACATCTAGAATAAGTGTGATTCACCACTGAGCAGCCGGAAAGTGTCCCTGAGACAAAGGATACAATTATCGAAAAGTGATAAAATCCACAGTTAAGATAAGTGACGAAACTGAGTAACCGGGAAATGCCCCTGAGACAAAGGGTATAACTCGCGTCAAAAGGTTAGTCACCTTTTTGTGTTTAATCAAAAATTTGGGGTTATACGTAGCTACCAATATTCGAGCATTGTGTATGGAAGTGTATGGAGGAACGATTCTTTTTAGTGTTCTTCAGAAAATCTGAATATCCATATTGCTTTGGAATTCATTGCTCAATCTTCACTTATACACTTCGGGTTTGATTGTGTGAGTGTACTTCTTGAATCAGTCATCTTTCATGGTTTATACAGTACCATCTTTTTGTAAGCACTACCCTCTTAGCATTGCTCATGCACATCATGTCTCGCAATCAATAGCATTGTTTTTAAACCTGTCTCTAAGGGACTCACTTTCTTTTATATCTAGATATCCGTACGTGAGTGCTTGATTGCCTGATCTTGTTCATACATATCATACTTCATTTCACCTTGATTCATCTTTAGATCATACATGTAAATAACAGGTTAAATAATCCCATTGTCAGTCAGTTTTTGTTCATGGCAAAAGGGGAATAATAATGTGTGTTTCAGTCATACATTCTGCATATACCTTGGTCATGCTTTTTACATACAATTCAAAATCTGCATACTTGCACATATTTCAGCCATACAAGTGAATATTACAATTCTCTGCATATATCATGTGTTGCATACTCATGGCATTTAGAAGGCATACATACAAATTATGCAACTTCTAGGTCATGCATACTCTGGGCAGAACTTAGAACATGCATAATTTTGCATTTTCAGGGCTACACTTGCACATTTGTTTGCGTTCTTGAAAGTCTATATTGCTCATACAGTTCACATTGCTGCGTTCTTGCGCCATTGCTTTCCAAATTCTATCCTATTACAGAGGAAGTCCCCCCCACTTTTGATAATGTCAAAGGGGGAGAGAATCATGGTGCCCACAATTTGTTATCATCGTCAAAAAGGGGAGATTGTTGGGTTCACTGCGCTCCCCATTAATATTTGATAATGGTTTTCATGATTACAATATATTGTGTGGTTTGCGTATGCATAGAAGTCAAAATATTGGGTGGTTTGCTCATATGTTGATTATCTTGTCTTGCAGTTCTGAAATGCATGGTGGATATCATGAATGAGATTCATGCATAGTGTGCTTGACACTTTGGAGCTTACATGTAAAAAATTGTGTTTTTCAGTAAACTGTCAAATGGTTTGCTTGGTTGCTATGTATTATTGGTGCAAACACTAAGTTGGTCTTATTGAGTTATATGCATATTTTTGTGTGGGTCTGTTGAGATGAATGTTATTGCTTTAATGCTAATACTAGTGAGGATCATGGTGAAACTCAGGAGAATGGAATTTTTATATTGCTTTGGGCCTAGCAGATTTAACTGACGCTTTATCTATGGAACATGGCTATTCATGCAAAATTTTGATTAAGGATGGTTGTGAAACATGCACCCTTCTTCCTATATTTTTGAGAATGAAACTGGGTTTGATTGCTCCTTCATTTAGCATGAAAACACAGTAAAGACAGTTTATACTTGGTCTTGAAAAATTGGGTTCTCTAGTGTCCTCATGCATTTTGATATTGAGGGTTTCATGTCAGTTATTCAAGCATTTTGACTGTATGGCTTCTATGCCTTCATAAGGTTAAACCATTCAATGAGGGCATGCTAACCATGGTGGAACTTAGAAGAATGACATTCTTATATTGATTAGTGAATGGCAAATTTAATCAACTTTTCAATTGCGAAACATGGTTTCTTAATGCAAAATCTTGATTAACTTTGTATTTGATTCATACACTTTTCTTCCCATATCTCTGTGATTGAATCTGGTTTCTATGTTGGTTCCTACACAATGTTAATTCATGCACATACTAACTTGGAATGATTGAGTACTAATGTATATGAATTAGGTTGCATGGCATTGTGTGAATCACTTGAAAATGTGGCTGCACTTCAATATGTTAATATGCAGGGTGAAGGATTTTTGCATATGACATAACGACTATTCATATTGAGCTGGGCTGGTCTGAACTTCATATTCTTGGTCTAAACATTGAACACATGTGTGGCTTACCAGAATCATATTTGATTTGTGAGGTTCGTGAATGTTCAGTCTGCCTTGGACCGAAATTGTAATTAAAGAGAGATATGAATGAGTTAAATCGAAAATGGCTTATCTTGGCATGAATCAATGTTTGAAATGGGAGCATGTATTTTTAATAGCTAGAGGTATTTGAATCATCTCTTGATGCGTCTGTAATACCTTCTTATCAACATGCAGGTTGGATACAAAAAAGTGGCTCCATTAATGAGCATTGATTTAAGATTGATTTGAATTTGAGTCTCTACAAAGTGCAGGTTCATTTATGTTCACAATTCCTTGATGTCATGGGAAGAATTCATCTTTGATGAATTTCAATGTGGCTAAAATGGGTTTGAAAGGTTTTACTTGCTTTGGACTACTTTAAGCAGTTTTCAGGATCTGCACTAAAAGTGTCGACTCTCAGAGTCGACACTTGATGGGCCTGCTTGCTGCCTCAACACAGTAGGCACACTTGCTGTCCAGCAGCGTGTATTTGCTGCAGACAGAACGGCTGGGAAAAAGTGTCGACTCAACTCTGTCTTGCCTTTTGTCTGTCGGCAGAACACTTGGCAAAAAGTGTCGACTCCGAGAGTCGACACTTTCGCCTGTGTGCTGGGTTTTGTCTGTTGATAGAACACCATGATAGAAGTGTCGACTCTAAGAGTCGACACTTTGTCTGCTTCGTCCGGATCATGTTTTCTGGATTTGTTTCAAAAGTCCCATTTTGTGATCCGATTGGACTGAGTTTTTACCCTCTCCCATCTATTGGGTGTGTTTTTGAAGGGTTTTTAGCATGGGCTTTCTAGTCTTTTGTTGCTGCTTCTTGCTGGTATATGTAACCTGCGATCTGCTTTGACAGTAATACCTTTTGTGCTTAACGCTTTCATCATATTACAGGGAAAGGAGAAAAGGGCGACGCCATCACTTGGAGGATGAAGAGGAAGAAGAGGAGAACGCCATCATCGAGGTTTATTTGCCAATCGGATCCGGTTACTAGCACAGTTGCTGAAGACCGTACCTTGGTCATCTCCTGCGGTCCTTGAAGGCTTCCACTCCGTGAACAAATCTTCCAGCCCACCCCACTACTCCAATGAACGGGATTGATAGCAGATTTAAGGGGGAATCCTTCTTCTCTCATTTCTATTCTTTCATTTGAGCATAGATTGGAATTTGAGCGATTATTGAATATCATTCTATTTTGTTAAACTGAGAATACTTGTGTGTGAAGGCAGAGCTGCGTCTCCGAGTGTGTGGATCTTTTGCGGGGCAAGTGTCCCCGAGTTTGTGAGTGTAGACGGAGCTGCGTCACCATGTGAGTTTTGTGTCCGGGGTGTCTTCCCGGACTACATGTGTGTGTGCTGCGGTGGCAGCAGTTTGGAGCTTGGCCCTATGTGTATGCATTACTGTGGAAGCAGCGTGTGTGGTGTTGGGGTTCATCCCCGTTCTGCTACGGTTCGTAGCGTGTAGTGAAGCCTCACCGAGTTTCGGTGAGAGGTGGACGTAGGGTGCCCGTCGTGATCCCGAACCACCTAAAAATCTCCGTGTTGCATGTGGATTGCCTGTGTGATTGTCCATTTCATCTACCTCCTTTCACCTGCCATTTGATAGGTTTTTATTAAATGTACCTCTACACATCGCTTCATCCGCTATCCGTGTTAGTCTCTGATTTAATTATTCTTGGGATTGATAATCCGTGTGAGATCGGAAAGATCGAGTGAACCTAAATCTCACTACTGTGTAGGCTAATTAACGTAGTTAACTTTATTTCAGTTGTGTTTAATTTAGATAGTTTTTAAAATCCACCATCTTGGCTAGGGGATAATTCAACCCCCCTTCTTGTCCGCCATCTAGTCTAGGCCAACAATTGGTATCAGAGCCTAGTCTCTGATTTTCATACGCAGACCTCACGGTCTAGGAGAAAAGATCTTTGCATGATGGCTAGTGTGAATTTGGTTCCTATCTTTGATGGTTTTGATTATGCTCTATGACTTGGAAAATTTTATGTTTGGATTACCAATATTGATCCGAAGCTTATGAATCTAATCACTCATGGTCCTCACATTCTTCCAAAAAATGAGTTAAGGTGGACCGATGAGGATAAGAAGAAGAATTCTGATAATCTGTTTGTTTTGAATGCTCTTAAGGCTGCAGTGAGCACTGATGTATTTCCTTCTATTTCATCTTGTAGGTCAGCCAAAGAGATCTGGTATGGGCTAAGCGAAGCCCAAGAAGAAAGATGGAATAGTGAGTGTTTCGTGGCAAACAATGAGATTGTGCATCAAAGCGAGGAGAGTTTAAAGGTAAACTCTGACTCTGATGAAAAAGATGAGTTTAGCTATGATGAATTAGTGAATGCTTATGATGAATTGTATGGCAGATATAAAATATTAAAATCTGAAAACAGAAAATTGAAAAAGAAATTTGATGATTCTTCTCATGTTAACTCACCATGTGCTAAGTGCTCCGAAGCTGAAAATACTTGTGTTGATAACTCATCTTGTGAAAACTCCATTGAGCTTGAAAAATTAGTTGAGTCTCATGTGTTTGAGATTGATAGCTACAAATAAACCATTTCATGTTTGAGAAATGAAAATGAGGCTTTAGTGGCTAAAATTTGAGAACTTGAAGACATTGAAAAGGAACTAAAAGATAAGTTGAGTTCTCTGGATAGTGATCAGATCTTGCTAAATGAACTTGTTCAAAATGAAAAGTTTGCTAAAGAGATTGAAAAACTTAAAGATCAGAACAAATTATTGTGCGATGAGTTGAAAGTCATTGAAAAAGGAAAACATGTGATTATTGGTGATCGTGAAAATCTTCATGTTCTTGAACAAGAAGTTGCTAGCTACAAGAATGTCAATTCTCTTTTGAATGATAAAATTGCACTATGTGAAGAAGAGATTGCTGATTCTGAATTGCACATTTCGTCATTGGAAAATGAAATCAAAAGTTTAAATGAACTTATGTCCCAATCTGCAAAATAAAATCGAAAACAGAAAAATAACTTTGGTCCTTCCTCTATGCATGTTAACTATTCATATGACAAACACCTTCATGCAACCAAGAGAAGGAATGTCTCTTACTTTTATTGTAACAAATTTGGCCATGAGATGTATGATTGCTTCTTGATGAAGTTAGATGATGATGAAGCATTGAAATCTAGAATGAAAATGTCTGATGACTCTAAAAATCATGAGAAATTCATAAAGAAAAAACTCAATGTTCATTGCTTCTACTGTGGATTACATGGTCATGTTTTTGAAAATTATTTCACAAAGAAAAATGATATTGAATGGTATGTCAGAAAGAATTTTTCATGTCATTATTGTGGTGAAGTTGGACACATGATGAATAATTACTCTTTAATGAAAAATGATGAAAAGTGGTCCATAAAAAGAAAATCTTCTTATTGCTTTTATTGTGACAAGAATGGTCATTCAATGGATGACTGTGCCACAATGAGATATGATGATTATTGGTGTTTTAGGAAATATAAGAATATATCTCCTCATGTTAGAACTAACCCCTCGGGACCCAAGTTGGCTTGAGTACCTAAATCTTCAAAATAAGAATCTATTTTACAGGGGCGCCTTGAGATCAAGGAATGTCAATAAACAAAGGACTCTCAAGACGAGAAAGAAAATGGTTTGATTTTGAGAACTCACTCTGCTTAGGTTTACTTTGAAAAATCTGAAAAGGTAAAATTTAAGTTTGGAGAAAAATTTTGCAATTAAACAACTGCATTTCTACTTCATTGATTTTGGCAGCTTCTGAAATGTTGAGAATTTCTGAGTTTCATGATTAGATGACTTGAACACTTATCTTTGCACATCTTCTGAATAATTCTAACTCTGAATGCTTAACATTGCACATATATAGTTTCACATACACACCTTTTCTTTCGTTTTGCAAATAATAATTCAGTTTTGAATGCTCTGGTCTGTGCATAAAGTCTTTCATACTTATGCTCACATCTTGCAAATAATAGTTCATTTTTGCATACATAGAACACATACTTAGTTGCATGATACACACTGCACATATCATACACATTTTTACATACTTGTACATAAAGAAAGTCTTTGATAATCCGTTCGATTATGTGCATATACTTGCATACACTTGACATATTTGTGTGCTTGAATGTCATGATTATCCAGTATATCAAATGGTGATTGTGGAAGATTGGATTTTTTCCAACTGGAAGCCTTCCCCATGCTTGATGGTGGTCTTCGGACCTACGTTCTCAGCCAAGTACCGGTAATCAACTTGTGTGAAAATTTTACCTCGATGGATGTTTGAGTGTATATATATTATATCACCTTTCTTTGAAAACATCATATGACCTTTTCCCCTAGCTAGATAAAATTGCTTTGATTTAGACATGTTTGTTACATAGCACATATTAAGAGGGAGGTTTTGCTCATAATTGTGCATACACTTAGGGGGAGACATAACTATGATTAGACTAATTCATGTCTTACATTCAATACAACCACCCACACACTTTGCACCTTTTTGAGATAAATGATTCAATTTAATAAGGATTTCAGTTATTCCTCTCAACACTTTAGAGGACTCTTGAATCTCTGCATGGAAATCACATATCTCGTGAGAAAAAAGCTGGTTACCCCACCAAAAAGTTCAATTAGTGGAACGTGGATCCGAGTAACCGGGAATCCCCCCTGAAACAAAGGAGGAAACTCGTGTCGAAAGGATAAACAAATCCACATCTAGAATAAGTGTGATTCGCCACCGAGTAGCCGGGAAGTGTCCCTGAGACAAAAGATACAACTGGAGCCGAAAAGTGACAAAATTCACAGTTAAGATAAGTGACGAAACTGAGTAATCGAGAAATGCCCCTGAGACAAAGGGTATAACTCGCGTCAAAAGGTTAGTCACCTTTTTGTGTTTAATCAAAAATTTGGGATTATACGTAGCTACCAATATTCGAGCATTGTGTATGGAAGTGTATGGAAGAACGATTCTTTTTAGTGTTCTTCAGAAAATCTGATTATCCATATTACTTTGGAATTCATTGCTCAATCTTCACTTATACACTTCGGGATTGATTGTGTGAATGTACTTCTTGAATCAGTCATCTTTCATAGTTTATGCAGTACCATCTTTTTGTAAGCACGACCCTATTAGCATTGCTCATGCACATCATGCCTCGCAATCAATAGCATTGTTCTTAAACCTGTCTCTAAGGGACTCGCTTCCTTTTATATCTAATTATCCGTGCTTGAGTGCTTGATTGCCTGATCTTGTTCATACATATCATACTTCATTTCACTTTGATGCATCTTTAGATCATACATGTAAATAACAGGTTAAATAATCCCATTGTCAATCAGTTTTGTTCATGACAAAAGGGGAAAAATAATGTGTGTTTCAGTCATACATTCTGCATATACCTTGGTCATGCTTTTTACATACAATTCAGAATCGGCATACTTGCACATATTTCAGCCATACATGTGAATATTACAATTCTCTGCATATATCATGTGTTGCATAGTCATGGCATTTAGAAGACATACATACAAATTATGCAACTTCTAGGTCATGCATACTCTGGGCAGAACTTAGAACATGCATAATTTTGTATTTTCAGGGCTACACTTGCACATTCGTTTGCGTTCTTGAAAGTCTATATTGCTCATACAGTTCACATTGCTGCGTTCTTGCGCCATTGCTTTCCAAATTCTATCCTATTACTGAGGAAGTCCCCCCACTTTTTGATAATGTCAAAGGGGGAGAGAATCATGGTGCCCACAATATATTGTCATCATCAAAAAGGGGGAGATTGTTGGGTTCACTACGCTCCCCATTTATCTTTGATAATGGTTTTGATTATTACAATATATTGTGTGGTTCGTGTATGCATGTAAGTCAAAATATTGGGTGATTTACTCATATGTTGATTATCTTGTCTTGCAGGTCTGGAATGCATGGTGGATATCATGAATGAGATTCATGCATAATGTGCTTGACAGAGCTTACATGTGAAAAATTGTGTTTTTTAGTGAACTATCAAATGGTTTACTGGGTTGCTCTGTATTATTGGTTCAAACACTAAGTTGGTCTTATTGAGTTATATGCACATTTTTGTGTGGGTCTGTTGAGATGAATGTTATTGCTTTAATGCTAATACTAGTGAGGATCATGGTAAAACTCAGGAGAATGGAATTCTTATATTGCTTTGTGCTTGGCAGATTTAACTGACGCTTTATCTATGGAACATGGCTATTCATGCAGAAATTTGATTAAGGATGGTTGTGAAACATGCACCCTTCTTCCTATGTTTTTGAGAATGAAACTAGGTTTGATTGCTCCTTCATTTAGCATGAAAGCATAGTAAAGATAGTTTATACTTGGCCTTGAAAAATTGGGTTCTCTAGTGTCCTCATGCATTTTGATATTGAGGGTTTCATGTTAGTTATTCAAGCATTTTGACTGTATGGCTTCTATGCCTTCATAAGGTTAAACCATTCAATGAGGGCATGCTAACCATGGTGGAACTTGGGAGAATGACATTCTTATATTGATTAGTGAATGGCAAATTTAATCAACTTTTCAATTGCGAAACATGGTTTCTTAATGCAAAATCTTGATTAACTTTGCATATGATTCATGCAGTTTTCTTCCCATATCTCTGTGATTGAATCTGGTTTCTATGTTGGTTCCTACACAATGTTAATTCATGCACATACTAACTTGGAATGATTGAGTACTCATGTATATAAATTAGGCTGCATGGCATTGTGTGAATCACTTGAAAATGCGGCTGCACTTCGATATATTAATATGCAGGTTGAAGGATTTTTGCATATGACATAACGGCTATTCATATTGAGCTGGGCTGGTCTGAACTTCATATTCTTGGTCTGAACATTGAACACATGTGTGGCTAACTAGAATCATATTTGATTTGCGAGGTTCGTGAATTTTCAGTCTACCTTGGACTAAAATTGTAATTAAAGAGAGATATGAATGAGTTAAATTGAAAATGGCTTATCTTGGCATGAATTAATGTTGAAATGGGAGCATGTATTTTGAATAGCTAGAGGTATTTGGATCATTTCTTGATGTGTCTGCAATACCTACTTATCAACATGCAAGTTGAATACAAGAAAGTGGTTCCATTAATGAGCATTGATTTAAGATTGATTTGAATTTGAGTCTCTACAAAGTGCAGGTTCATTTATGTTCACAATTCCTTGATGTCATGGTAAGAATTCATCTTTGATGTATTTCCATGTGACTAAAATGGGTTTGAAAGGTTTTACTTACTTTGGACTGCTTTAAGCAGTTTTCAGGATATGCACTGAAAGTGTCGACTCTCAGAGTCGACACTTGATGGGCCTGCTTGCTGCCTCGACGCAGTAGGTAGTATGTGTCGACTCTATGAGTCTACACTTGCTATCCAGCAGCGTGGATTTGCTGCTGATAGGACGGCTGGGAAAAAGTGTCGACTCCAAGAGTCGACACTTTCTCCTGTGTGTTACCTTTTGTCTGCCGGCAGAACACTTGGCAAAAAGTGTCGACTCCGAGAGTCGACACTTTTGCCTGTGTGCTGGGTTTTTTCTACTGACAGAACACCATGAGTCGACACTTTGTCTGGTTCGTCCGGATTGTTTTTCGGAATGGTTTCGAAAGACCCATTTTGTGATCCAATTGGATTAAGTTTTTACCCCAATACCCTTAGGTTTTCTCCCATCTATTGGGTGTGTTTTTGAAGGGTTTTAGCCTGGGCTTTCTAGTCTTTTGTTGCTGCTTCTTGCTGGTATATGTAACCTACGATCTGCTTTGACGGTAATACCTTTTGTGGTTAACGCTTTCATCATATTGCAGGGAAAGGAGAAAAGGGCGACGCCATCACTTGGAGGAGGAAGAGGAAGAAGAGGAGAATGCCATCAACGAGGTTTATTTGCCAATCTGATCTGGTTACTAGTGCAGTTGCTGAAGACCGTACCCTGGGCGTCTCCTGCGGTCCTTGCAAGCTTCCACTCCGCGAACAAATCTTCCAGCGCACCCCACTACTCCAATGAATGGGATTGATAGCAGATTTGAGGGGGAATCCTTCTTCTCTCTTTTCTATTCTTTCATTTGAGCATAGATTGGAATTTTAGTGATTATTGAATATGCTTCTATTTTTTTAAACTGAGAATACTTGTGTGTGAAGGCGGAGCTGCGTCTCCGAGTGTGTGGATTTTTTGCGGGGCAAGTTTCCTCGAGTTTATGAGTGTAGACGGAGCTGCGTCTCCATGTGAGTTTTGTGTCCGGGGTGTGTTCCCCGACTGCATGTGTGTGTCCTGCGGTGGCAGCGGTTTGGGGATAGGCCTTGTATGTATGCATTGCTGCGAAAGCAGCATGTGTGGTGTTGGGGTTCGTCCCCATTCTGTTACGGTTCGTAGCGTGTAGTGAAGCCTCACCGAGTTTCTATGAGGGGTGGATGTAGGGAGCCCGTCGTGGTTTCGAACCACCTAAAAATCTTCGTGTTGCATGTGGCTTGCCTGTGTGATTGTCCATTTCATCTACCTCCTTTCACAGGTCATTTGATAAGTTTTTATTCACTACACCTCTACACATCGCTTCATCCGCTATCCGTGTTAGGCTTAGATTTAATTGTTCTTGGGATTGATAATCCGTGTAAGATCGGAAAGATCGAGTGAACCTAAATCTCACTACTGTTTAGGCTAATTAACGTAGTTAACTTTATTTCCGCTGTGTTTAGTTTAGCTGGTTTTTAAAATCCGCCATCTCGGCTGGGGGACAATTCAACCCCCCTTCTTGTCCGCCATCTAGTCTGGGCCAACATAGCCCTTGGCCACCAACCTAACTTTGTTTCTAGATATTATTCCATCTTCATTCACCTTATTTCTTTAGACGCACTTAGTTCCTATGACGGACACATTTTCAAGTCTGGGAATTAGGTTCCAGACTTTATTCCTTTCAAATTGACCCAATTCTTCGTTCATGGCATTTATCCATTACTCATCTTTTAAAGCTTCTTCAATTATTTTGGGTTCAATTTGAGAAACTAAAGCTACTAGATCTTGATTATTGACTTCTTGACGAGAAGATCTAGTCCTTAGGGGATCATGCATATTTCCTATTATGCTATGTTCAGGATGGTCTTTTAGAAATATGATATTATTTGAGGACTCACCTTGCTCGGCTGACTCACCCTGCTCTGGGTCATTTTGTGTAGCTGGTTCATTTGTTTCCACATTCAGCTTGTCCTCCATAAATTCTCCATCATCTTTTGAATTCCTGTCATCATTATTCATGTAAGTAGAATTGAATGTTTCATCAAATATGACATGAGGGGATTCTTCTACTGTTTGGTCATAAATGTTAAAGACTGTGTATGCCCTTGATAATTCAGAATATCCTAGGAAAATCTCTGGGCTACTCTTGGCTTCAAATTTATCTAAGTCTTTTTTATCATTGTTATCAATGAAACACTTAGAACCAAAGATCTTAAAATAAGCCAAATTAGGTCTCTTACCTTTAACCAGTTCATATAGAGTTTTCTTATGGACAGGTCTTACCATGGCCCTGTTAATTATATAATAGGCTATGTTTGAAGCTTCTACCCAAAATCTTCATGGTAGTTGACTTTCAATGAGCATTGTCCTTGCCATCTCCACGATCATTTTGTTTCTTCTTTCCACTATACCATTTTGCTCTGGGGTCTTGGGAGAAGAAAACATGTGAGTCAGTCCCTCTTGTTTACAGAAATATGAAAATAGTGTATTTTCAAATTCCCCCCCATGATTAGATTGAATAACACAGATTCTGTGCTTATCTTCTTGCTTTATTTTATTAAAGAAGTGTTGGAATTCCTGGAATGTATCACTTTTGTGAGCCAAGAAAAATATCCATGTAAATCTAGTAAAATCATCCACAATTACATACCCAAAACTTTTGCCATTGAAACTTTGGGTTCTTGTGGGGCCAAATAAGTCCATATATAGGAATTCTAGTGGTCTGGATGATAGGGATTCTAATCTTGTTTTGAAGGACTTTCTTGTTTGTTTTCCTTGTGCACATGCATCGCAGATTTTTATGTTTGTTTTAAATTGAAGCTTGGGCAGACCTCTAACTAAATCATGCTTGACCAATTTATTTAAAGTGTTGTAACTAGCATGACCCAATCTACTATGCCAATTAAAGGCGTTATTGTGTAAGTTGGCAAACAAACAAAGATTAGATGATGAGTTTTCATTAAAGTCTACTATGTAGACATTATTGACTCCGTGTCCTAAAAGATTGACTGAGTCAGAATTTATTTCAATGATTTTGCATGCATGGTTATCAAAAATACCTTTGTGACCCTTGTCACAGAGTTGACTAATGCTTACCAGGTTATGCTCGAGTCCATCAACAAGTAAAATATTTTCAATGGTATTTAAGGGAAACTTACCAATGGTGCCTGAACTGACTATCTTACCCTTATTTTTCCCTCCAAACTTAACCATTCCTCCTCCGTTCATCTCCAGCTTGCTGAACTTGGTTCGATCTCCTGTCATGTGCCTCGAATAGCCACTGTCTAAATACCACCTATTTTGCATGGCTGTCAGGCCGACCTGCAAGCAATTTATGCAGAAAATTTTGGAACCCAAGAAAAGTTGGGTCCAGATACATCATTAAAACCCTTCAGCAAATTTTTTAGGATCCAAACCTGTCTAACAATTTTCTTCTGACTGTTGTTGAATTTCTTGTTTTAAGCATTGACAGATTTGGAGTTTGCAAGATTTGGGTTTGGTTTTACTTGAGCTTTGTTAGACACATGTTTATTCCACCTACTTCCAAAGTGATTTGTGGGGTACCTCATAAAACTCTTCTGACTTTGGAAGGTGTGCTTCTTAAAATATCTTTGAGAATAATCAAGATGTGACTAGTGTGTCTTGTCATTATTCACATTTCTGTATTTCTTAGAGCTTCTGTTCTGGTTAGGGTGCATCGACCTATGGTGTTGGCTACGTCGATGCATCTAAACTTGAAGGCTAATTTTAGCTCTGTCAGGGACATGGCGACTCGACTCACTACTTGAGCTGGGTCGATGCAGGGCTATTTTAACAGTTTGATTACCCTAAATTTTGGTTGGTTGTCCAGTGGGATTTGTTGAACTAGATTCTATGAATTTCATCATCTTTGGTTGCTAGACATGTTTGTTGCTGTTTGAACTGGATGGGGTGTCCAGTTTCTCTTTATTATTCTTTTGACTGAAGGTCACTATTTTGAATTCAAAAGGCTTTTTGCTTGAGGGATCATATCCTAATCCTTCTTTATTGAAATTTATTTTCATACCTAGCATGGTATCTAGATTTGTCTTTCCCTGAACAAAATTTTCAAGCATGGCTTGTTTATCATTTAATTCCTTTTCAAGCTTCTCGCATTGTTTTTGAATTTTAGAATTTGTATTCCTGACTGCTTCATATTTCTCGGTTGTTAATTCTTTTTCCTTTTGGATTTCCTAAAATTTTGTTTTGAAATCATCCAAGTGTTTCATAATCTCCTCATTTTCAGTTTTCAGGTTATCATGGTCAATTTTTAGCAAACTCAATTCTTCAAGCTTTGTTTTGAGTTTTTCATTTTCCTCTTTAACAGAAATTAGATCATGAATAACATTGTTCAATTTTCTCTTCATCATTTTGTATTCCTTGGTTTGACAATTGAATTTATCTAACAGATCTGCATATGCATCTTCCCAATCATCAATTGAATAGTTTTCGAATGGATTGCTTACCTCTTCATCACTGTTGGCCATAAGGCATAGCCCTTGTTCTTCTTCATCCAAGGTTTCACCTTTGATGTCTTCTTATTCATCGCTCCATGTACAAACCATAGCTTGAGACTTCTTTTTCTGAGTCTTGAAGTTCTTCCTCATCAACTCAGGACAGTCTCCTTTCATGTGACCTAGTTTTTTGCAATGATAACAAGTAATTTTGTCAGAATTTTTGTTCTTATCAGATTTGAAGTTAGAATTCTTATCAGCCTACTATGACCTTCTTTCCCTGAAGGTCTTACCTCTGGTTCTTAAGAACCTTTGGAACTGTTAAGTCAGCATAGCTTGTTGAGCATCATCTAGATTAGAGAAGTTCCCATACTCTTCACTGCTCTCTCCACTACTTCGAGACACTTTGAGAGCTATAGTTTTTCCCTTCTTGTTTTCTTCCACACTTCTCTTGAGATTAATCTCATATGTCATCAATGATCCCAGCAGCTCTGTCACTGTCATAGTGGACAGATCCTTAGATTCTTCTATCACAGTTGCTTTCGTGTGCCACGCAGGGGTTAGGGACCTAAGAATCTTCCTAACTAGATCACTTTCCTGAAATTGTTTTCCTAGAGCCTTAAGACTATTAGTGATTAGTGAGAGCCTCGCATACATCTCAGATATACTTTCATCATGCTTCATCTTAAACAGTTCATAATCAGAGGTGAGCATATTTACCTTAGTTGCTCTCACCTAGGACGTTCCTTCATAGATCAGTTCCAGCTCATCCCACATCTTCTTGGCAGTTTTACAAGCGGAGATCCTTGAATATTCCTCTGGATGCACGGCACACTGCATGATGTTCAGAGCTATCCAGTTGATGGTTGACAAACAAATTTGTTCTCTGGTCCATGCGTTTTCATCTTCAGGGAGTTCAAATGGACCGCTGGTGACAACTCTCCACAGCTCATGACTCTGAGCTCGCAAGAACACCTCCATCCTGTTCTTCCAGTACAAATAGTTAGCACCATCAAAAAATGGTGATCTATTAATTGAATACCCTTCAGCTATGAAGCTGCGAGCATTGCTAGTTCCAAGTCTTCCCTGGTCATTGGACCACATTGTGGGAAACTCGCTCTGATACCAATTGATAGAATTAGAGTGAAAGATCTAGAAGGGGGGATTAATAGATCTATCCCCAAACCCAACCAAATTAAAAACCAAGTGCTAAACTATCAGTTTGCTCTAAAAGGAGAATCAATTCAAATACAAGCGCCGGATCAGATAAAGGATCAACAAGCTTATGTGCAGATGATATAGAAAAACTTAGAATGCGCACACATAAATATCAACAATGAGAACACTCACTCAGCAACCGAGTATGCAAGCAACGACTAACATCAATACGAGGCAGAGGTTTGATCTAAGGAACTCCTCTTGCAAGGGGCAGCTTTCCAGATATGCCTGACCTATCTTTCCAGCTACGACTTTTGATATATCAATTAGTTGAGGTGAAACAAGCTGAATAATGAGCTAAGCAAACCACACAATGGACAAGAGGATTTTTTAGGTGGTTCGATTGCCATCTACAATCTACACCCACCCCTCACTCTTCAGAGTGAGGATTCCTTGCACAAAGAAAATCAAACGCAGACTCAGTCTGCAAACAACGGCTGAAACCATAGCTTAACACCCAAGGGAGACAAATCCCTTGAACTACGATTCTGCTTCCAACAGAGATTGAACCCACTGCACAATGCAGTACTCAGAGGACCAATCCTCCCTTCTTCTGATTTATCATAAGGAACCCTGGAGACGATTCTCCCTTCCTCTATCTGCGTAGAGGGAAACAACCTGGAGACTATGTCTCCCTTCTTCTGAAATCTCAGAAGGAACATAAACAAAAGAAATTTCAGTATGAATTAAGAAGAACAGAAATGAAAAAACAAAAGACAGCTAAAGAGAAAAACAAACGTAGCTCTGAATGTTGATTCGAGAGCTTAAGAAACTCGGGATCGATCCTATCTCCACTGGGTTGCAATCTCTTCTCTCTTTCTCTTCTCTCTTTCTCTCTCTTGGGCTCTCTCCATTTTCTCAACGAAGGTAGCTTTTCTCTTTTGAGTTCGCAGAGAATGCAGCAGCACTTCTCTTGTTTTGATCGGCTCATATATATATAGCAGAGAAATCGCCCCTTTCGGAAACGAAAAACTGATCCATAGCAAAAATAAATCATTGGTCTAGGTGGCAAAGAATATTATGTCACTTTTTATCCTTCCAGAACTCAACCACGTGTATTATATTGTGCGCCAAAAGGCTTCAGGCCGCTGGCACGTGATCTACTTGATTCTCACATTTTTGAGAATTAAAAGAAGCTGTGTCGATTTAGCTACTTAATGCATCAAGGTAGTGTAGCGAAGAGACTCTTGAGTAGTTGGATTCGAAATGCATGGCCTTTGGTGCATCGATGCAATGCTTGGATGCTTCGATGTTGTTGTCTTCCAATTGATGGTTCCGAACTGAGTGCGTCGATGCACTCCTTTGAAGCGTCGGTGCAATGTGAAGATATAACCTTTAGCCAGAGGCTTCGAATGTTGGCTTTTGACTTGGTGCGTCGAGGCAACTTCTTGGTGCTTCGACGTGGTGTGATTCGCAAACCAGTTTTAAGCTTGATGCATCGAGGCGGTATTCTGTTGCATCGAGGTAGAACTCTGGAAATGACTTCCTTGATCATCACTGCGTCGAGGCCGTTCTTTGTTGCATCGGTGCAGAACTCTTGAAATGACTTCTTTGAGCATTATTGCATCGAGGCCGTTCTCTATTGCATCGATGCTGCCTCAACCTCTTATGGTAAGCTCAACCCTTGTACTCTTGATCTTTTCTTCTGGAAGTTTCACCTTGTTTCAAGGTGAATTTACCCTGTCATTTCTTAGATCTTCCTCACTCTTTTGTTACAGCTCCAGCAGCCCAAACACATGTAATTAAGACTTATCTTATTAGCTAATGAACCATATTGTTTTGACATCATCAAAACACACAGAATGCAATAGTATGGGGTATGGACATCGCGGGTCCCTTCCCACCATCTTCCAAAGGTCATAAATATATTCTGGCTGCCACTGATTACTTCTCCCTATAGATATGTGTAAGTGGGTGAGAAGTGAGATGGAATGTGAAGAGTGTAATGTGTGTGCCAATCTCAAGCAAGCAACAACATGGAATCTAAAGCATGTGGGTATATCATCTTAGAAATGCATAGTAGAATAGTAAATGAACTAAACTAACACATGCCGTGGGCATGGAGCAATGATGAAGATGAAAGAAAACACACGCCCTAGGCGTGGAGCAATCAAGAAGACAAAGCAATAAATAATGAAGAAAAGGAGATGATGAATACCCAAAAGATAGATGTGATTGCCACCAAGGCCTGTAACATAAAGGGAACTATACTACGTACCTTGGAAAGGAGCCGAGTGAAGGCACACTCGCACGCGGGAGAAAACTCAGGTGGAGAAGAGCAAACGATCCTCTTGTGGCCGCAAAGATAGAATAAACAGTCTCCGAACGGCTGCAAAGAAACCCTGACGGTCTGAAGATGACCGTTACGTGCACCCAGAAAATAAAACGTGGAACTCAAACCTCCCTCCCTTCTGGCCGGCCAGAAGGGCTGGGCCTCATATTAGGAGTGTTGTAGACCTGCAAAAGAGTGTAGAGACAAAAAGAAAACAACCCAATTAGCCTTGGAGAAGTGTAGTATCTATAAACGAACAACGATGAACATGCATGAATGGAAGGGTGAATACCTGGGGTTTGGTGATTTTTTAACCCCTGTGTGGCGTGGAAAATAGTAGGAGGATGTTTGGGAATATGTTGTGAATGCAAAGGAACGTGGAAGAAGGAGGAGAAGAGATGCTATGATGATGCAAAGATGAATAAAAACTAAGTGAAAGAAGACACAAGACCAAATCAAAAATTGGTTATTCCCTGGACCAGAAGACTAAAGGACGCAGAAAACACGTTCTCCCTAGTTAGGAATCGCTGCAGAATGAGACAGCGTTGCAACCTCCAGAAATCTCCTCCTCAAGCCATGAAGTCAAGGGTTCTATTTATAACCCCCAAAACCGTAGCCCGAGTTGGAGGGATAATAAGAAAAATACAGCCCTTAAGCCTGATAAAACTCATAGATAACACTCCCAGGAGTCCCCAGAATCGATCAGAAGCTTCTGAGGATCGAGATCTATAGAGAAAACATGAAATGAAGGACTTTGTTCGACCACAGATAGAGAGAGAAACACCCAGGCAGACCTGTACTCTCGGTCTCACTTTACGGTCTCGCGATAGACCGCAAGCATTAGCATACGGTCCTACGATGGACCGCTAAGCATAGTCGCTCAGAAGAGATAAAGCCAACTGGGAGAAAGGTCAGACACAGAGGGACTCTTTGTCTACCTAATCGTCTTCCAATAGATTGCTACCCTGCGGCAGTGGTCTTGCGATAGGCCGCTAGGAAGATGGCCGTTGCAAAGAGATAAAGCCCAGAAAAAACTCCATATTAATCTAGAAAATAATCCTTATTTAGCCCTTATCTAGGCCCAATAAGCCCAAATGATGAAAAATGTGAGAACTTGAGCCCAACTAGGGAAAAAACCCATAAAATAAGTCCAAAAACAACCCAAAAAATGGTCCAATAACTAGAGAATAACTCGAGACATCATAAAATAGGATAAGGAGATGACACAACTCATTGGTCGTAAAACGGGTGTCAACAGATGTCCCTCCTTAACATCCTCTTTGCAGGGGAGCGAGTGGAGGTGAAGCGAAAGTGAAATGGAACATAGAGATGAAGAGGAAATGCAGCGAAGTGGACTGAAAAGCGGGCATTACGGTAAATGACACCCGTTCTTAACCAACGAGTGATAGAAATCTTCCTGAAAACTCCGAACCAGTTAGAAGGAACGGCCAAACCGAATGACACATGCCTAGAGGAACTAACAACTAAAATAAAACACGACCAACCTCATCAGTGGAACACACAGCTGACAGGCGATCGGAGCAAGCGAAAATAAAAGAAACGGGCAACTAAACTCCAGACAAGAATCCTCAGCTAACCAAACCGAGCAAATAGACCAGAGGAAACCTTCTAACTCAGAATGGAATGATTCTCCCTATCCTAGACCATGGATACACAGTTATCTACCAGTTACTGAGACACCTTGGGCAGAACATGGCTCATGAATGCTTAAAGATACGCATGATGCATGCTGGGCTAAAGTAAAAGAAATCATTAAAATGAATACAAAGAAACCGTAAAATAGAAAATACTCAAGAATATTATTGCTAGACCGGATAAATCAAGGTCAAGACACTATCTACAACAACTTCGTGCAAGATAGAACCATCGTTCCCCAATCCTTCCCACCTAACGACCTATCCAGCGATTAAACATGTGCACTTAGATCATCATCGTTTTTGTTAAAGGGGAACGTCAGATCCCAGAACACATGAATGACTAGCCGGTTCTTGAGATAGTATATTATAAATACTATATAGTAATGTATAAAGGGACTAGGGATCGAGATACTTACTTGACATACCTGTTTGAAGAGAAGTGATGCGATGCGATGGTTGTAGATATTTCTATCTACCCCGCCCTCTCCCAAACTTAATAAAAGATGATGATAAGTGTGTATGTATATATATATATATATATATACATATATATATATATATATACACATATATACACATATATACATACATATATATATATATATATACATATATACATACATATATATAGGTGGGAATGAGAACTAAGTAGAAGCAAAAATGGGGGGTCAAAATAGAGGAACTAACCGTGATCGCCACCAAGATGAATAGCGCGGCGGAGCCGCACTACATACCTTGGAAAAATAAAGCACTCGCCGAGAGAAGATGCTGGGGTGAGATAAAAAACGGTCTGGCACGAACCGCCACCTTACTGAGACGGTCGCCCGATGGTCCGCCACCAATGTTTAAACTGGATGCGAGAGGAAGCAGCACGAGCACAAGAAAAATGGTCGATGAGGAGCCGCTACCAGTACAGAAACGGTCTGAGTGAGACCGCATACTCTCCAAGACGGTCCATGCTCGACCGCTATCGTAGCCCATAACCCGTACTTCAATGGTTCAATCCTCCACCCCTTCCGGCCGGCCAGGAGGGATGGGCATCGTATAAGAACACCTATTGACCTGCAAAAAAACACGAAAACTACAAGAAATAACCCAGATCAGATCAGGAATGTGTAGTATCTATGCATGCAAACTACGACTAAGACACATAAAGGACGGGACGATACCTGGGGGTTTGTTGTTTTTAACCCCTATGGGGAGTGAAAACGATAAGAAAGAACATATGGATGCAAAATGTGATGAAAAACGTGCAGAGGAAGGTGAAGAAATGCAAAGGAAATAATGCTTAAATGGAGTTATGACGATTAAGAACTAAGACGAGAAACACTAAAACCCTGACTACTCCCTGGATTGTTGGCGCAATGGACGTGGAAGAGCCTTCCTTCTTGGCTTAAACTCGCTCTAGACTGTAGCAGGGCTTCACCATAATGCTTGAGATCCCCCCCCCCCCGCGACCGTAGGCTATGGGTTCTATTTATAGAGCCCATAAACCCTACCTTGATTTGGGGGCTTTTTGGCAGGAATCAGCCGTCAGTCCTTTTGAATAAGTCGAAGATAAAACTCCCAAAAGTCCGTAGGAACAAATGGCGCATGATTTGGTTCAGTATCCACGGAGAAATCTACGGATCAAGCAAGGGATTTGACCATGGATGAGGGAGAAATTGCCCTTCGGTGCAGGAATCTCGATTGAAAGAAACGGTCTATCGATAGACCTCCCAGTGTGCTAAGCGGCCTATTAAATGACCGTTATGCATCTGGCCGGTATAAAAATAAGATAAATGCGCCCATTTATCCAAAGACCATGTCAAAAGGAATTCCTGCCAAGTATAAACGGTTCTTTGACAGACCGCCACTTGGCTCAACGGTCTATTGCCTGACCGCTTTTATCCTGGTCGTGGAAAGATAAAACAAGATAAGTCCACTTAATTATCCACTGACCGAGTCAAATGGGAATTCCCGCCAAGTAGAAACAGCTCTCAGAAGACCACCTCAGTCACGGGACGGTCTATCTTGAGACCATTTATAAAAGCAACAGGTCGATGCAGAAAATGACAGGTCGACGCAAGGGGCAAAACCGGTCACTCAACTGACCGCCACCTTCTTGAAAATGGCCCATCGCGAGACCGTTATTTAAGGTAATCTTTGGAAAAGAGAAAGTAAGAGGCAAGCATGCCTACTCTGTCCAAAGATCTACTAAGTCCAAATTCGAGAAAACACATGAGCAAACCCCAGCCATGGAGCAGGTAACCCATAAAATAGGCCCAAAACCATCTGAAAATGGCCCAATGAGTGATGGATAACTTTGGGACATAAATAAAGGTAAGAAAGTAGCCCAACTCAAAGGTAAAAAATGGGTGTCAACAACGTTGCATGAATTCTTACAGTTAACAGATCAACCATCAAATAAATAAGCCAAAGAAATAAGCATGATGCATCAAATAAGGCAAAAGCCACATAAAAATATAGCATTTCAAGCACATCAGGGTTCACCAACCTAGCGGCCATAGAAAAGACCGCAAAGGGGTACTTAGCGGTCTACCACTTGACCGCCACCCATAAGGCGGTTTGAATTTTAAAATAGCGGCATCCTGATGGTAATGGTCGCATGAGGACCCCCAATCGGCTCCTAATGGTCCATCGTGTGACCGCTAGGCCCTAGGCGATTTCAAAAACTGAGGGGTGACCGTTCGTTCCCCTCTCCACTCATTCCTCCTCATTCACCAATCGGCCACCACCGGTGACTATCGTGCTTGTCAAGTTCACCGAGCTCGCCGTTAGGCTCATTCAAACGGAAAAGGATGGTGAAGAAAAGGGTTGTGAAGCATTTCATACGTCGAATGGCGGAGGAGGAAGCCGAACCACCGTCGGCGAGCCGGCCGGAAGACGGACGACCGCCGCCGGCTGTAGCTGAAGGGGAAGGTCCTTCCGCGATTGTCGGTGCACCTGAGGAGGCCGAGATGCCTGGGGAAGTCGAAGAGATGGAGGCATCGGTCGAGAAAGCGACAGGAGAAGCACCGTCATTCGAAGAAGGCTGCGAGACTCAAAAACCCAATTTTGAATTTTTAAACCATGCAATGAACATAGAATAGGATGGGCATGGGTCAAGGGGACACATGGGTGAGTTTTGTAGGCCCCTGGGGCCATTTCCATGAACGAAAAAATGGGTGGAATGTCACCCATCGTGGCGAGGACGTAGCGGTCCTTCCAGCGACCGCTAGGGTACCAGATGGTCCGACCTGGACCGCCAAGAATGGCCAAACGGTCCTCAGAGGGCCGCCAACTTCTGAAGATTTTTTTTTGACATATATATATGTGAAATGCATGACTTATTGATCTATCTGGATGACTAACATTGAATGTTTATTGCATGCAGGGAAAGCGACGGACGAGGATCTCGTGGCTTCAGATTTAGGCAGTGTACCTTGCACTGTCGGACTTCCAGAGGGAGCGGTTGGCTGCTATGGGGTTCACCGAGTTCCTAGGGATGGAGGTGATGAGGCAAGACACCGCTCTACTCTATGCGCTTCACGACCGGTGGGATCCGGTGAGTGTGAACGTGTCACATAGACATTAAAAGAAAGGAAATTTAATTTCTTAAAAGAAAGAAAAGATATGAGATGTGGTGGGAAATAAGGAAAAGGAAAAAGAGAGCATGTGATGCTCTAAAGGAGTGTGATCGCCAGAGGGGTTACCTCAAAAAAAATAAAAGGATGATCGCATGTACCTTGTGAAGAAGCGGAGATGATTGTGAATCCTTTTCTTCCTCCTTCTACTAGCCGACCGATGAAGGGGGTTCTTATCTTGATTACCCTTGTAAGACAAGCAAAGACAAGCAAAGCAACAATTGATTAGCCAAAGTGTGTAGTGTCAATGCTCTAAAGAAATAAGACTATACAACATGGGCATGAACACACCTTGTGTGTTTTGTTTTAAACCCCTAAGAGGAGTAAAGGATGGAAAAGTATGCTATGGATGCAAGCAAGTAAGAATATGCAGCTATAGATATATGTGATGATATATGATGAGTGATTTCTAGCAAAACAGCTAGAGTGTGCGTGTAAGATAAGAGAAAATTAAAGAGAAGGGAGAGAGGCCTTTCTGCTGTTGCTGCAGCAGTAAAGGGAGAGAAGGCAGAGAGAGTTCAGCCGCAGCAGGAAGAACGCCATGGTAAACATGGTAGAAAAGCCCTTGCAAGAAAATTGTTAGTAAAACAAGGCTCTAAGCACAGCAATTGAGCTCTCTTTATAGCAGAAGTTTTCTCTCTTGCTAACCGCAGGGATCCCTACCGTGGGGAAGGAATCTTCTCTCTTGCCAACAAGAGTCTCTCTCTTTCTAACAGGAATCTCTCTCTCGCGGGTGGCCTTCAAGGGAGGGTATTTAAAGAGTTGAAGACCTAGTTCTAATGGGATTAAAACTAGGGATAAACTTCCAGAATATGGATTTACTTCCATGGAAAGGATTGAGATCAAAAGATAGAAGGATCGCCCTACGAGGAAGAAGTAGCAGAAATGGATATGGGAGCTAAATGACGACATCAGGGTAGTCGCCAATTAAAATGACGACCGCACTCGCAGTCGCTAATTCCTCGATTAATTTATAGAAATAAACGACTTTCCATATTTAAAAAAATAGGAAATGATGCCTTCGTAGAATGACGTTAATTAATGAGCACCTACAAACCAGACGTTAATTCCTTGAATTTTATTTTGAATGGAATTCGTAAAATCAGGAAATGACGCCTACGCGCATGGTCACTAATTGATTGAAATAACGACACCCATAGAGTCGTCAATTAAATGACGCCCGGCCATCAGTCGCTAATAAAAAATTCTAAATAAATTAGAAAAACTTCATATTGAGCCAATATTGAAGTCCACTTTGGGGCGTTATATTACAACATGAGATTTACTCAACATAGTGTCGATTTTAGCGTGTCTACAGCTGCCCCGCCTTGACGTTTGCTTTGCAAGGGAGCGAGATGGAATGAGGTGAAAGCGTAACAAACGAATGAAGTAGGAGCGGACTGAAAAGTAGATGCCAAGGTGTGATGTGACACGCCTCCGACACTAAGCGTTGGAAATCTTTCCATGATTCTGAATGAAACAACTTCAGATGATTACGAGAAAGCAACAATTGACTGGATAAAGGAACTAAGCTAATGAACGAAATGTGCACGCGAGCACGAAAGAGAAGACACCGTTGGAGAGCGGTTACCAGTCAATGTGGACGTGCTATAACCAAGGTGAGTTTGTAGAAAAATAAAGTGAAGTGAGGTAAGAATCCAGTGAATGCTTTCAAGGAACCAGCCTGAGCGGCTTCAAGGAGAATATAGTACTCAATTTTGAATGGAATATCTCATGTCAACTTAAATTAAGAGCAAGTGGCCTTCATTACTGGCTTAATATGAGGATTTTCTGACATTGAAAGCTCAAAATACTACATGATGCATGCTGGGGTAAAAGAAAAATTAAAACAAACTAAAAAATAGAAAATAATCAAGGATAAATATTGATAAACCACCCAGACTTGGTCAAGAATCTAGATCTCTAAGCTGACACTAAGTCAAAGCCCGTTTATCCACGCATCAACTTAGAAAGCGAAATTGTCGTCTCAAACCTCAGACGATCCAACGGCCTATCCGTGTGATCAAGACTCTCCTGGAACTATCACTATTTTTGATGAAGGGGAACTCAAATTTCAGGTTCATCCAAACCACAAGGTCCTTGATATACTATAATAGAGTAGGTTCCATATAATAACAATGCATACATGAAGAGATATAAAGGAGGGAATGATGGCACCGAGGAAAAGACCTGAGCGCCTCGAGATCTGCATAGCCTGTATTTTTTTTTGCGCTCAAAGATCATTAGCTCAACAAAACTCATGATAGGATCAATTCATCAAGATATAAGAGTGTAAGTTCATTCAATAACCACAATGCCATAAAACAGTTCAAAAAATATATAAATCTCAAGAAATGACGACTTCGCACAGAGGCGCTAGAAAGAGAAATGACGATAGCCCCAGTGTCGCTAATCAACTTCAATGTTTTACTCGAAACCGAACTGGAAATAACGCCTGCATGAGAAGGCGTTAAATAAATAACGACCTCTCTCGTGTCGTGATTCAAGTAAATGACGACAACGGCTCGATCGTCAATTAGCTGCAACTTCCGGCGCCCCGTTTCTTGTTCGGAAACAAACTCTAGAGCCAATCCAACTCCAATGTGAACAACTCTCTCCGACCGCCTAGCAGAGCTTCAATAATTATAAAAGGGACTTCCTCTTTGCTAAATCAAGCCAACTGACTGTCCTGCCGAAACAACAACCGAAGTAGCAGATACCGAGAACAGGAAGTCCTTTTTTCAACAGAGAATAGAAGGAGATGGATAAGATGATGCTGTGACCTTTGAAGAGATCCAAAGTGGGATTTTCAAGAATTTTAGAAATTGAAAGCCATATTAATGGAAGGATTGCTATGAACCAAGTAAGTACCAAGATTGAAATGAATTTAAGCTTCTATTACTATCCTTCTTCTCAAATTCTGATCATACTCCTCCTCCTTTCTTTTCTTCTTTTATATTTCTTCAGGATTATCCAAACATTTTGGGGGCAAGAAGGTTCACCAAGAACAAATGGCTACCCCTCCTTCTTTCCAAACTCTACCTAGACATGAGGACTTACCTCTCTAGATCGCATCTTCCAGGCTTAGTGACCCATGCTAAACACTATGACAATGTACACCTAGATTGGGCCACCATGGGAGCCCTTATAGAAATATGGCATCCTACCACACACACCTTCCTATTTTTCACCTTTGAAGCCACTATACTCCTAGAAGAAACGGAGATGCTCCTAGGCTTGAAGAGGATGAAGCAAGGAGATGAAGAGAAGATGGCAAACATGACAAGGAGCATGAGTGCACATGACATACTATCAAGCTTAATTCCAAGCTCCAACATAGTGAATCAAATCAAGGCTACCAAGGGGATCAATCTCATGAAGCTTGCGTCATGGGTCTACAAAAGGATGGACCAAGTCAAGGAAGATGATCTAGAGAAGGTGATGAAGGCTTTTGTGATATGCTTAGCGGGAGCACTACTGATGTGACACCACTTATGGACCTGTTTTGCAAGCATTCAAATTTGAGCGGCGGACTCACACTAGCGAGCTCACCCGTATGGCGCACACTAGTGCCTGATGGGCAACTAAACGATAATGGAGAGGGTCCGGGGTGGGACAATGATGCTCCGGTGCTTGGCAAGCTTGGGGAGAACCCCAATTGGGCCAGGGATGCCCACTCACGGGTGGCCGTCACACCATGGGTGTGGGTTGAAATGGCTCGCTCACAACTCGCCCGCGATGGACACTCACGTGTTCGGCAATTTGGGCCGGGCCCTCGCTCTCCGTCCAACGCAGCAAAGCAAGAATACTAAGCTAAGCAAGTGATATTGACCAGCAAGGAAAGAGTGACCGAGGCTCACCTAGCCGGCGTGAAGACGCCAACTCCGGCCGAAGACGGGGGCGAGCGGGGAGGCAAGGGTTTGCGCCCGCAAGCCGCGTCGGTGTCGCTTCAAATCTGTGAAAATATTATTACATGAACTACACCTCTCACAGGAGGGGGGCTCTTGGGGTGGGGGTTAGACTTAATACAACCAAGGTTACCTCCACGCAGGGAGGGGCCTTCAGCCGGCCAAGCGGGGTGGGGAAATTATGAAGAGAACGCCGACTCTCCAAGCTTCGCCGGTTCTGCCACTCTTCAGTTTTGCTGAACAGGTTGTCAATGAAGATGCTTCCACGGACTCAACCGAGCTCCAAATTTGATGAAACCGGTGCCAAAGTTCTCCAGCTGGCCGAGGATGATGCTTGAATTTTTTGGGAAGCTCTGGAGCTCGGGGCTGATCGGACCGGCGACTAGAACAGGACAGCAACACTCTGCCTCTGACTGATGCAGAACTGATACAGTGGATTTCAGAAGGCACTGCGTTTGCTCCCAAACTCCAAATCGAACGAAACTTGGGGTGACGTGATCGTGGTCGGAGTAGCTTCGAGAAGAAACTGACGGGGCCACAATCCGAGGTCGGAGAGAAGAATGGTGGCCGGAGAAGTGAAGACAGGTCGAACCTGGACCTGCAGGGGGCAGACTGCACACTCCGGCAAAGAAATTCAGAACAAATAGCTCGGGTGGGCGATTGGCGTCGTTCCTGCTGCTACTGATGTAGGACTAGACGAAGAAGAATTTTGTAGAAGGAAGCATGATCGAATTTCTCCAAGGTTGGCCGCTGAACGGCTTCCAAGATCGCTCTGGCCTTCAGTCTGGGACAGATTGCGCAGTCGTTGAAGATGACGTTTCTCCGGACAGCTCCCAACTCGGATGCAGGCAGGAGTACCACCGTTGGAAAGAAGACTTGGAGACGATTCCAGTAATATAAGATATGCCACCGGGAGCCTTCAGGGGAATTCGTGGCTGCTACTGCAAATCACTGCTTTTCTGAAACCTGCAACAGGGACAGAATAGGTGGAGGAGAGGGTGTGGAGAAGGGCATGAACAAGGGGTTATTTGGTGGATGGGGAAGGGGGGGTGCGACCTTGGGTGGTTAGGGAGGTGGGGAGATGAAAGGGCACAGCCCAAGGGAGAGGGAAATTCGAAATTTGGCCTAGGGAAGGGCTCTTTCAGTCTTGGGGAGAGGGAGGGTTGCTTGGGAGAGTGGAAAGGTGCCTAGGAGAAGGGGTTTCCACCTAGGGGTTGGAGGGGGAATTGAATGAGTGCATGGGGAAGGGGCCTTAATGAGGGGTGAATGGGGAGGAGAGAGAATGAATTTCGAAATTGGGGTGGGGAGGAGAGAGAGAGGGGGCACAACCCACTTAGAGAGAGTGATAGTAAGAGAGAGAGAGAGGGAGATATTGAGAGGGAACTAGAAGGTGTGGAAATTTTCTGGATTCAATATTCAAGCATAATTGTTACAAATGAGAGAGGGGTGGGGCTATTTATAGACCCCACACTTTTCCTAAGACCAAACTGACCCTGACAAACTAACTAATGACCAAACAGTCCAAGGGAGGGGCGCCCCTGGGCCTAGCCCAATGAATTGGGCCCATTAACCTATCAAACCAACATAATGACTTCAAGACTTAGGAAAATGACTTTCTAACCTAGGTACATGACTCAATAAAGGGAAAATTACATGTTTAAGACTCAAATAAAAATAAAAAAATTACATGACTCGACTCACAAACACATGAGGAACATAATGGCGTACACCGACGATCAATCCGAGCTTCAGAAAATGTGGAGGGGCAAGGGATGTCCCCATCAACTACTCTTCCCGTCATTGGAAGATTTCCTAAAAGAAGAACAACTAAGTGCCATTGGTAGCATATGGGAAGGGGAGAGAATAGGACCGGCGGTGCTAGCCTATCTCTATAGCGGGCTCACCTCGGTGGCTATGGGGAGGCCCCTATATGGGTCTATGCTCTTGTTCTCTAGCTGGGTGGACCTCCACTTGAAATTTGATCCATGTAAAGAAACACAACAAGCATCTAGGATCTTCTCTAGAAGTCCCCTTCACTACATGACGGGCTCACTAGGATTATGTGAGAGAGTGGTGAACCGGGTACCAAAGGTAAAGAAGAGAGTGGAATGGAGGGAGCATCTAAAGGTTATGCCCAAAAATCTATTCACATGTGTGCCGGGATTCCTTAAAACTCAAGATATTCACGCACGGCTCTCATCCGGAGTGGAGCTTCCACTAGTGGGTGCCACCGAACTGATTCTCTATAATGCACACCGGTGTCTACCACAAATTAGCCTTCTACGCCACCACTTCGAGGAAGCATCTCACCTTCCACCTATCAAGAGGCGGGATCTTGGTTCCACTGATGATGAGGAGGAGATCAAGACAATCCAAGCTTTATGGCGGATCAACAAGCTACACCGACCTATGGAGAGGATTGAAGAAGACCGTGAGCAATGGAAGATCTATGTAATAGCTCTTAGGGGATTGAGACCCAAAGTGGCTCACTAAAAATGTAATGATGCTTTCCTTTAATGAAATAAAGGATTCTTCTTAATTGAGCCAAAGAAAACATTTAGAATGATCAATACTTCCAATTCCTTCAATTCTATCTTTCTGTTCTGAGAGGCGACTGAACAGGAGTCGCTAATTCCTGAAATAACATCCCTCACCTGGTCGTCAATTGCTTTAATCAATTTTCTTAACATAAATAATAAACCCATGATTGGCGCCCTCATACACAGTCGTTAATTAATTGATGCCCCAACAAATGGGTGTTGATTCTCTAAAATTCTGTTGAATATTCACTTAATTTCCATACAATAACGCCTTCGTGGAGGGTCGTCCATTAATCAAATGATGCCTCTGAACATTGTCGTTAATCAATTTTGAAAATACTAATCATATTTGTCCCATCATTGTTCTGACATCAGTCACACATTCCCATACAACATGAAATGACGACTCTGTGTGCTGTCGTCTAATCTTCAAATAGCGCCTCGGAGGTAGCCGTCAATTTAAAAAAAATTTAGAAATTCAAAAATTCCACCAATTTGCCCCTTCGCACGCGAGCATCAATCCTTGAAATGACGGTACTGAATGGGACGTCAATTCTTTTCGAACTAACCGCCCGACTTTCCAAAACTCATCTTCTTCCTTTCATTATTCACCTCTTCCTCCTTCCATTTCTCTGCTCCTCTGCTCTTCTCTACGCCGTGACCGTGCTTCCACTCTCATTTTCAACCCTATCTTCTCATTCTCATCCCTTCATGGCTTACGTGAGTGGAGGCTCGGGCTCCGGCAAACGGCAGCGGGTTATGGCCCCCGCCGTCGTGGACTTAGACGAAGAGGAACAACATGCTGGCGAGGAGCTTCCTCCCGCGATGGCCGAAGATGCTCCAGCAGCGGTGCATGGTGGAGAAGAAGGGAATGAAGAAGATGAAGAGGAAGGAGAAGACAACGGCAAAGAAGAAGAAGAAAACGAAGACGACGATGGTGAAGCGGAAGATGAAGATGAAGAGAATGAAAGAGAGGAAGAAGGAGCAGACAGAGAGGGAGAAGGATAAGGAGAAGGAGAAGAAGAAGACGGAGAGGGAGAAGGATAAGGAGAAGGAGAAGAAGAAGACGAAGACGACGATGAAGGAGAAGACGAAGACGAAGACGAAGAAGCTCCCCCTCCCTGCCGGCCACTGCGGGGAGGGTTGATGGCACTGGAACCCAGCAAGGTAGGTACCCCAATCCCTGCCATTTATTATATATATTTTCTTTTTTTGTTGTTAAATTTTCCATTGCTGTCGGGAGGGAAGAACATGGACCTACAAACCAGTAATTGACGACCTCATGGGAGGCGTCAATTCAAATAGCGACCCAGGACAAGTCGTCAATTCTTTTTTTGATTTTTTTAAAAATAAATAAAAACGAAATAGCGCCCAGACCCATGTCGTTATTTAAAACAAATTGCCTTATTTATTTATCTTTTTCTTTTATCAAACCGCATTTTTTATATACATTTTTTTTATTAAAACTGTCGGGACAGAAAAACATTCCAAAATAGCGCCTCAGCCCGGGGCGTCAATTCAAGAAATAATGGCCACTGGGTGGTCGTCAATTAAACAGTGATAGAATGAACATCAATGGATTTTCTTTTTGGCATATATATATATTTATATGTTCTTTTTGTTTGGCAGGGATTGATGCGGACTCGGATCTCATGGGTCCAAGTCCGAGCAGCATATTATGGGTTGCCTGATTTTCAAAGGGCTAGGGTGGAGCCATTGGGTTTCGGCCCCTTCCTTAGCATTGAGCCCGTGCGCCTCGACCTACCTTTGATTCAGGTCTTGAGAGAGTGGTGGGATAGGACCAGTCGGGCATTTTTGATGCCCTGGGGGCACATGGTGCCGAGTTTAGAGGATGTTGCCAGGATCACCGGTTTGAGAGTAGACGGGGAAGCAGTAAGTGGAGTGACCCTTCCGGACTACAGGGAGCTAGCCCAGAGACTGTTAGGGCTAGAGACGATTGTAGAGACATCGAGAGAGTGTAGGACCATCTACCGCACTGATCTGACCCAGGTTATGGGATTAGGAGATTCTAGGCAGAGACGGAGAGAGTCTATGGAAAAATTTACAGAGAAGTTGATAGGGAGAGCCCGGGCGGCCTACTGCCAAGACCCGGCTCAGAGGGAGCGAGCAGATCATGATTTGAAGAGGTTTTTATTCCTGATGCTCGGGAGGCTACTATTGGGTAAGAAGGGGGATGTGATCAACTGCCGATTCTTAGGCATCCTCGAGGACTTGGAGGGAGTTGGGAGGTACGCGTGGGGAGCCGCCCTGCTGGCGAACCTGATGGCCGATCTATCCACGGGGACAGGCCGAGAGACGACTGTTAGTGGCTTCTCACATTTTCTTCAGGTATGCATTCCCTTTTTGTTTAAATGCTTATGAATATGATTATGCATATTTATGAATGTTTACTAATGCAATTGATGGATGTAGGTGTGGAACCACTTATATATGCCGATGAGTCGAGCCGGCCCCCTACCCGGAGACGAGGGGCCTTCGCACTGGCACTGCGATGGTTACCGCTCGTGACTGGAGCACCACACTTCTGCAAGCTGCGCGTTCTTCGACGGGAGTTTCACGACTTCCCCGCCTCACTGGTACGTGTGTAAAATATGATGCAATATCCTTTCATTTCCTGCTTTATGATGATATGATATGATGACATGAATGCTATGATACGATGATGTGAATGCAGGTGGTTTGGAGACCCTATCAGGGTATGACCAAGGACGGTCAGCCTTGGGTCATACCAGGCCGGCCTCATTTTGGGCATGAGCTTTGGGTTCACTGCCTAAACGAGATCGAGCCGTTACGGCTCAGACTGGCGATGATGACCCTCAGCCTGCACCAGGAGTGGGTCGAGGTTGGAGAACCACGAGGGATTGGCAGGAAGACCTACGGACGCACCGTAGCCATCAACTGGCTGATCCGGTTCCTAGATCAGTACGCTGACTGGCTACATGGCGGTACTCGGGTTACTTCTCAGGCGACAGACAGCTCGGAGTACTTGCGGCGCTACTAGGAGGTTTTCGTTGGCCGACCCCAGATGAGGGTCACAGGGGTACGTATGAATTCATTCTTTCTAAATGATGTATGTTTATTATGCAACTAATATGCGATGAATGCAGGATGCGCGAGACACAGCGGTAATAGGCATGGAAGTCCATCTTCATAGCCTAGAGGCCCAGCTCGCCACTACGCGGGCAGACCTGGAGACCCTGGTGAGTGCAACTATCTATATGCAAATGATTCCTGATTTACTAATGTTTAGCCATTAGCAATTTTAATGAATGCAGTGTGCCCAGTAGGGGGTGGTGGCAGGAGGTGCATAAGGGGCCTCAAGCTCAAGGATGAGAGATTCGACTGCCGAGATCGCTTCCTTGGAGCAGCGACTCACAGGAATGGTGGAGTGGGCCGTGGCAGCGGAACGCGACCTTGCAGCACGGGTAAGTTCAGAACCAAACTTATAAACGCATTCCAATATATCATTATATTCATAAAAATTATGGTTCTTATAGACTGAGGAGCTTCGAGCTACGATTACTTGTATCGACGCAGGACAGCGTGACTTGGCTACACAGGTTAGTTCATAAAAGCACTATTCATGTGTACTTATTTTCAAAGATTCAATGACATTAATATGATGTAATGCATGCAGGTCACAGAGCTAGCGGAGGCACGGAGGCAGACAACACTTGTGTGCACCGAGGTCGCAATACGTGACCAGCGCGTTGCAGAGCTGGAGGAGGCACAGAGGCATCAGGGGGAGTTGCCTCGCGAGGTGACAGAGATGAGACTCCTCTTAGAGATGGAGAGGAGAGAGCACGCCCGCGAGAGGGAGGAGCACCTACGGGAGCGCCTGAAGCTCGAGCGTGAGCTTGCGGACCTGAGGACGCAGCTGGCCGTCTCACAGGAGCGGCTACGAGCTTCAGAGGAGCGACTTCAGAGGAGCCGAGAGCGGGCACGAGCTGTGGGATACTCCGGTGCCTTTGCCAGCACGACCTACCTGGCAGGTTCCTCGACTCGACTGAGGAACGAGGTAGAGGAGTAGGCTCGAGCTTCTGCTGCCTCCCAAGGGTCCATGCCCCCTCCACGGGCCCGTCGTCCAGATGACGGTGAGGTGGAGAGTAGGAGAGAGGAGAGTGGAGGTGAGAGCTAGAGAGAGACTTGTACTCCTCCACCTGCATGTTTTTGTACACATACATTTATGCATATATATATATATATATATATATATGAGATTTTGATGTTACCTGAGTTGTCATCGTGAGCACTTGTGTACTTGACTTATTTCTTTCCTTTCTCATTTCCCCTGTGCATGTATTTCTCACTTAAGCAAACAGATTAATTCATCCGTTCAGCTCGGCCCCTTGCTCAATAAGCAAGAGGTTGTCATTATTTTGACCTTGACGACGGGTCAAGGGGCCAAGCCTTTAATCAATTAAGGCAAAATAACAAAGATATAGGAAATGCGACATACAAGTAGACAAATGCAAACTTAAATTGAAGGATGCTCACGCACGAATGCAGCCAAGCACATGATATGGCAAAAGGAAAAGCAGTGGGCTCAATTCAAGAAATTCCTCAAATTTTTCTTTTCTCTCAATTTTTTCTCAATTTTTCTCAATTTTTCTTTTAAATGACGACTCTACAAAAGACGTTAATCACTGAATTGACGCCCCAATGCACTGGTGTTAATTGAAAATATTTTTTTAATTTTTATTTTTAATTTAAATGACGACGTGCAGACCGACGCTATGGAAAGAAATGACGCCCCGCATGAAGGCGTTAATTGAAAAACATTTTTTATTTTTATTTACGAGACTTAATTTGATGAGGCTCAGCATGGTACAAGAAAATCTTGAAACCTTACACAATCACCATCTTAAATTTATTAATCATTCTCAAACGATTTAACAAAGGGTCAACGTGCTTAATAACTTGTGCTTTTACTCATATCCTCTTGCGGCCCATCCTCCTTAGTCGGTCTTTGCCATCCTTTGAGCTTATAACATACCATAGAGGGGGAAGTGAAGAATAGGTTGAGGAAGCTCACGAGAGGTTTCAGAGAACTGGGAAGCTTCCCTCCCCTACCCTAGTACCTGTTGGGGTTCGGTCTTTAGCTTAGAGAAATTTTTGTTACTTTTTGCCCTTATTCATGTATGCTTACGACTAGGATTTTCCCTGCGGGGACTTTGCCCTCTTGACATATTTTTCTTTTATTTTTGATTAATTTTTTCTTTTCTTTTTCTTTTCTTTTAAACAAATAAAGACCTAATTGTACTTGGACTTTGCAGCGTTATTCCCTTTTGGGCCTTGACTTCCACCTACTAGGGCAGCGGGTAGGTTTGGTGGCATTCCCTGACTCGTACTCCCTCTCGCGAACCGAAGAGAAGAGAATAAGTAAATTTTTTACACCCTTAGTTTGGCTCTGACCTTCCTCAAATTTTGAACCGCTTGAGTTTAAGAGCAAAACGTGTAGTGTGAGCGGCTATTGACCCCAAGTTAAATCATCGAGACTAAAGAATGAATTAGGGACTTTGAATTTTCAGGCTTCACGGCCCATGCATTATGCCAGCCATTTTTCATATTTTTTCCTTTTTTCTTTTTCTTTTTTTCTTTTTTTTATTTTTTTCGAGACTTAGGGGTAGTACTTCTTCAGATACAGACCATTCCAAGGGTGAGCCAATTCTTTCCCTCCGGCGTTAACCAGTTTATAAGCGTTGCCCGAATAAACTTCTTTTATTACGTAGGGCCCTTCCCAATTTGGTTAGAGTTTTAAACGAGGTCCACCCGGTTTTACAAAGATTCTTTTAATTACCATTTCACCAACTTTAAATTTCCTCGCAATTACTTTCTTTTGATAAAAATGCGAAAGCCTATTTTGATAAACGCACGCATGCTCGGCGGTGGCCAGACATTTCTCATCCAAGAGTTCCAACTGAGCAAGGAGGGATTCACGGCGTTCATCAATAGAGAACTCCTTGTCTAGTTGTACTCTAAGAGAAGGAATAAGAATCTCATAAGGAACTACTGCCTCCATTCCATAAGTGAGGGTGAAAGGGGTTTGCTCAATAGGAGTACGAATGGAAGTGCGATAGGCCCAAAGAGCTTCAACCAACTTTTTTGGCCAATCCGTGAATTTGTTAGCCTCGCACGTTTTCTTGATGATTTTGATTAGTGTTTTATTTGTTACCTCTACTTGGCCATTGCCTTGTGAATAATAGGGAGATGAATGATGCAATGCAATGTTATACCTGTTGTAGAGGTCTTGAAGCTCTTGAGAGATGAATTACGGCCCATTGTCGGTGATGATGGTACTTGGGATGTCGAATCTTGCATTGATATTCTTCATTATGAATTTGCAGACGGTTGACGCTTTAATTTCCACGTACGTTTCCGCTTCTGTCCACTTGGTGAAGTACTCCATGGCCGTGAGTATAAATGATTTCGGTTTTGTGAGGAGGTTTGAATCACCAAGAGGTCCGATAATATCAAAAGTCCACATCGAGAAAGGTCATGGGGAGGACATGGGATGCAGTGAAGAAGCAGGAGAATGAATTTTATCGACGTGTAGTTGGCACTTGACACACCTTCGAACATAGATAGAACAGTCCTCTTCGAGAGTGGGCCAATAGAAGCCTAATCTAAGAATTTTCATAGCTAGCATCTGGCTATTGACATGACCCCCACACACTCCTGAATGTGCCTCTTCTACGACCTTCCAAGACTCTTCGTCGTCGAGGCATCTAAGCAAAACTCCAGTGAGACCTCTTCTATAGAGCACACCTCCAACCAGAGTGTATCTCTGAGCAACTCTTCTGATGGCTTTCTTCTCTTGAGCCGTGGCCTCTTCAGGATAAGATTGATCCCGACAATACTTAGCAATTTCATAATACCACGGCTTTTCTTCATTCGCCAGCTCTTCCTCTAGATCTAATAACACAATCTCCTTGTTCTTAATAATTCCACCTTCCTTAACCTTCTTGAGCACCTCCTCCTTAATACTAAGGAATGCTGGATCTTTAATGGCAGGAGTGAGACGCTTGTGAACGATGATTGAGTGGAAGCCCCTTTCAGGAATGAAAACCAAAGAGGAAGCAAGGGAAGCGAGAGCATCAGCTAAGATGTTCTGATCTCGAGGAACATGGACGAAGATTAGTTTAGTGAAAAGCTTGGCATAAGCGGAAGCCAGTTCCTGATAGGGTTTAAGTTTTGGATTGAGCGTGCAACATTTGGTGAGCACTTGGCGAAGAATAAGCTGACTATCACTTACAATTCGCAATTGGGTAACACCGAATTGATGAGCAGCCTGCAGTCCGGCCAGAAGAGCCTCATATTCAGCTATGTTATTTGTAATTGGAAATGCGAGCTGAGAGGCAAGTGGAATAGTGATACCCTCGGGTGATAGGAGAACAACGCCGATCCCCTTTCCTTGTAAATTTAGAGCTCCATCAAAATGTAATGTCCACATCGAATCGGGTTGATTGACGGACATTAATTCCTCATCTGGAAACTCTGAGCGAACAGGGTCAAATCTAGGGAGAGGGTGATGAGCAAGATGTTTCGCTATGGCATAGCCTTTAATTACTTTTTGCTGAATGTAGATGATATCAAATTGAGAAAGGAAGCTCTGTCATCGCGCCAATCGGTCAGTGAGAACAGATTTTTCAAGGAGAAACTTGATAGGATTCATACGAGCAATAAGGTGAACCTCGTGAGCTAAGAAACAATGCTTCAATTTCTACACTACCCAGACTAAAGCAGCACAAGTCTTCTCCATGGCTGAGTACTTCTACTCACAGGGATTGAGAAGTTTGGACAAGTAGTAGGCTGCCCTCTCTTTTCCTTCTTCATCTACTTGCGCAAGGACAGCACCTACAGAGTCATCCAGGACAGAAACATAAAGAACAAGTGGTTTGCCTGGGACCGGCGGCCTCAGGACAGGAGGATTGGCCAAATAATCCTTTAGTCCATCAAAGGCTTCCTGACACTTGTCATCCCAATTAAATTTGACTCCCGGTTTAGTAAGCTCGTAAAACATCCTACACCTTTGTGAATGCTGGGAGATAAATCGGCGAATAAATTGCAACCACCCGATCAATCCTCGAACTTCTTTCAAATTCTTGGGAGGAGGCATATCCCTTATTGCCCTTGCATTATTGGGATCAATCTCAATACCCCTCTTGCTGACAATGAATCTAAGCAATTTCCCTGACGAAACGCCGAACACACACTTCTTGGGGTTCATTTTCAATTGATACTCCCATGCTCTTTGCAAAACCTTGGCTAGAACCTCTGAATGCTCAATCCTTGTTCTCGATTTCACTACCAGGTCATCCACATACATCTCTATATAAATGTGGATCATATCATGAAAAATAGCCATCATGGCCCTTTGATAAGTGGCTCCGGCGTTCTTAAGCCCAAACAGCATGACCTCATTGTAGACACGCTATTCCTGACGTCTCCTGAGAAAATCTCATATTACTATACGACGCCCCGCAGCGGCTTTCGCATTTTGAATCGCCTGAGTGCTTCCTATTCTTGAGTCTTCTTCCGCCTTTTCGGCATCCGGAAATCGTCTCGTTGCGGCATTCGGACGGCATCAACACCAATCGGACGCACCGGAAGGTTCCGGAACCAGGAAGAATGTCTGGCAGGCGGCTGCCGACGCCTTTTCAGGGGACCTGGGGGGGTCTTCATGGAGGCGTCCAGGCCCATGGACGCCTCCATGAGTTTAATATATATTTAAAGCCAAAAAACACATAAAAAAATAAATTAATGGAGGCGTCCAGGCCCCTGGACGCCTCCATGAAAACAAAATATAAAATATAAAAAATATTAATCATGATAAAAGACAAAACAAAAAAAATATGGACGCCTCCATCAACTTGCCCATGGGCGGCCCCCGTCCGACGTTCGGTTTGTCGTTTGAGAAAAATCCAAATTGTGAAGGCGTCCTACCAACTGGACGCGTCCATTCTTGAATCACGGGCGCCGTTCAAAATCACGCGTTGTGCCAAACCGCGTGCGGCTTTCGGCGGGGGTTCGGTGGGCTTTTATGGAGGCGTCCAGTTGCATGGACGCCTCCATGAAAATATTCGAAATAAATAAATAAAAATAGAATAAAATACTATTTTCACCCGGATGGAGGTGTCCAGGGTCCTGGACGCCTCCATCCTCCGGAGCTCTATAAATAGAGACCCCCCCTCATTCCGGGGAGGAGCGAAGAAGAGATCCGATAGGCTGCCCGAGTCATTTCTAACCCGTGGGGTCTTTTGTAGGGGGAGGTTCTGCCAACTTCTCGGGTGCCCACGCTCGCGAGAGAAAGGTCGTCTTCGTCCACCGCACTTCCACGTCGTCCCTACGCTGCCGAAGCTCCGCCGGATCCCGCCATTGGCACATCCAATAAGCCAATCCTTTCCTTTTCTTCGTAGTTCTTTTACATTCATCATCTCTCATCCTCCATTTCCCTTCATAAGGGAGCCTTCTTTTATATACCTCTTTGCATAATTTCATTCATCATTGCATTTTTCTCCTACTCGTGTCCGAGAGGGGTTTGAAACCACACCAACCAGGTGTGTGTCCTGCCACGATTTCATCACTTTTATTGCAAAAGATTGATACTACACTACCATTTTCTAATTCTGCTTATCTACTGTCTGTTGTTTTGCAAGGGTAACTGAAGAAAGCCCTCTCCGTCGGCCGGCCGAAGGGAGAGGAAGAAGCAACCCGCCATCTCCGCTTTTGAGGTAGGCGCGATCACTCTTTATTTTGGGGTCCCCGGCCCCTGGCGATCACATCATAATCTCGAGGCCGCGGTGAGTCATTTCCCGCAATGGCCGTTTGAATTTCTGTCTTTATCTTTTTTATGCTGTTTTTATATCTGCCATACTCTCGAGGCCGCGGCGAGTTACTTCCTGCAATAGCCGTTTAAATTCCGTCATTTATATCTTGTCATATTCTCATCTGCTTATATTCTCGAGGCCGCGGCGAGTCACTTCCCCAATGGCCGTTTAAATTCTCGTTATTTATATTCTCTCTATATTCTGTTATATTCTTATCTGCTCATATTCTCGAGGCCGCGGTGAGTCATTTCCCGCAATGGCCGTTTGAATTTTGTCCTTTCTTTTATATATCTTGAATTGCTTCTATATCTGCTATACTCTTGAGGCCGTGGCAAGTCACTTCCCGCAATGGCCATTTCAATTCTTGCTATTTGATTTCTGCACCATTCCCGTCCCCCCGAGGCCGCGGTGAGTCACTTCCCGCTATGGCCGTTTAACCCTCATATTTTGTTATATTGCATCTGTCCGCATGCCCCGCCGGAGCAATCTCTCGTGGTGGCCCCTTCTCTTTTCTCTTATTTTTGTGTTGCAGCAAACAAAACGAGCCCGCGCGCTCCGCATTTTCATTTCTCAAACCGCGTGACGTCGCTCACAGATTGGTGATCACGGTGGGACTTCTGTTGCTTTCTTTCTGTTACCCTTGTAATTTCTTGTGATTTGCTTTACTATCTCTGTGTGTTGTTATATCTTGATTGTTTCATTGTTCTGTTGTGCTCCATATATCTGTCAGCATTTCATTGCATACATCCATCTCTCTTTTCTATTCCTTTTCATTTTTTCTACGGATCACCCCCTCTCGGTGAAGGAAGGACTCTCCGTTCGAGAATTCCTCCAGACGGACTAGAATCTCCTCCACTGGGACCTCCGTAAGTCCCCGACATCGAAGAATCTCCTCTTCGTTCACTGGGCTGGTTGTACCATTGAAGTTTCCCGGAGCTAGTAACACATTTGTGGCGAGAAAAGTGACCCTAGTTGACACGGCGGTGAAACAAATTGGAATTAGGGTCCTTCCTATTTTGTGTGAACTTCAGATTTGGTTAAAAAAAATCAAAAAGGAAAAACAAAAAAATTGGACGTAAGGCATTCACTTGTGTGTTAATCTCCGCTGATCATTTGCTGGTGTATGCTATTATGCTCTCGAAAAACATGATGGATGGCTAAATATAATTATAATTGTTTCGAGGCCGACGCCTTCCGTCATGGGTCTCAAATGCGTGATCCGGGCCATGACTCTTATGGGGTCTATAACTCAGACTGGGGCTATCAGCTTGACCCACAGGTTCATCCCATGGACGTTGGCCCGTCCTATAAGTCATCATATGGAATACAGACCACTGTTAGTGGAGCTTCCCCCTCCACTAGTGTTCCCTATGCCTGGGATTTCATGGCTTCTCATATCGACTCTCTTAGCTCTCAACTTGGAGCCTTACAGGCTATTATTGAGAGGAAATTTCTTCCTCCTTCCCCTCCTCAAGCCAACCCCCTTCACGCTTTCATGAATAATATTACCAAAATGGAGAAGGATTGGAAGGAGAGAAGAGATGAGTACGGCATCTGGGATATGAGTGAGCAAGATATTCTTCCAAGTCGTTACAATCAAGTGGACGCCGCATGCCCACCATCCATTCATCACACTAATGCATACGGCTCTCCGCCTCCACATCCACATCTATATACGCAAATTCCCCCATGCCAATATACGTCACCTCATCTCATCAACACGCCTCCACCACGGCATCCATTTGAACCTAATGATTTTGAAGAATTGCAAATGGCACATGATCACATCTGTGAATATTTTGAATATGCACCTACTCTGAGTTTTCTTCGTTCCTTCCCTCTTCCACCACCACCAGAATGTCCCCCTGCTCAGGATGAAGTCACCGTCCCTACCCATGCCAATGAAATCACATGGTGTTACGATGGTAGGTCCATATACCAACAACCCACGTCAATGCACCATGAATCATCCCCTACCCTAAACCCCTCACATACCACCAAAATCTGACGCTTCTTACGTACTAAGCCTCCTACTGTCATCCCTCTAACTACACAAGTAACCCCCATACCATCAATCTCCATTGAGCCTCCTGTTAACTTTTGTCCCCAACCCAGTAACTTTCCATCGTCCCCACTTAAGGCCTTCACCATCCCTGTAACTTCAAACCCATCCGACCCTTTACCTAAACCTGTGATTAACTCTGAGCAGGGTTCATCTGTTTTTGCACTCGAGCCAACCTCCTCTGCTTCCGAGCAAGGGAAAAAGCTTGTCGTGTTTCAACCTCTACCTACCCTTCTTACAACTCTTTCCATTGAACCTCCATTACCCGTTGAGCCTGTTGTCTCAATCTCACCTCCTTCCACCACCTCTCGGAGTGGGTGTCTTTCTACAAATACATGTGCCAAAGATGATGTTCAAGAATCGGACAAGAAGAATTTGGCCACGGCAATGCCATTCAAAATCCAAGATTTCATTTGCCGAATGCCGATTCGGGTTCTTGTGTCGGTCACCTCTGAGAAGGCCGAATTTCCATCTGCACCAATGCCCATCAAGAAGGACTCTCAGGAATTAGTGATGACCAAATCAGCGGCCAAAACAATAGAGCTCACATTACTCATTGGCCAACATGCTTTTACAGCTTTCATTACTCCTTGTTCGGTCATAGTCCAAATGACTAATCAAGAGAGGGGTTTCTCCTCTAGCATGGTGATGACACATTCCACTACAAAGGGGATAATGAACTCTATGCTCGAGGGCAAGTCAAGGCAGTTCTTGCTGGAAGCTTTTGACATCATGTCTACTTCCCACCAACTCCCATGCGAGGGACGAATGCCTATGCTACCCAGCATGATCACGTGTGATATTCCAACGACCTTGAGCAGTGCCCCAAAAATGAAGCTCCTTATGCCGAGCATCCAACTTCCAATGATAGACACCGCTCATCTATCATGGGAGTTATTTCCAAAGGAGCCATTTCATGTCAAGATCCTTACTTCACAAGCGGAGCTCTTGAATATTTGTTTTGATATTTTGCCAAGAGAGTTACCGTTCATGTACGAATGTCCAAAGGGCCTTATTAGAAGTCCATCAAATGAGAACCTGTGGGCCCTGACCGTACCGATTGACCCTGTTGGTCAGAGAAAGAAGAGACCTTCTGCCTGGGCACATCATTGGGATCGGCCTGCAAACCCAGGAGGCCGAGAACTTGTGTTGAAGGTTGAAGGGCCGCACTATGAGAGAGTATCTACCAAGAAGAGGGAAAAGCATAAAGTGAAGCTTAAGGACAATAAATCCCTTGTTGAAGGAGCCCACATCAGTTCATCCACTTCCTATCCCATTTCATCGCTGCTCATGCTGCTATTCAGCTTCTTTTTATGGGCAGTCCATTGGTTAAGGAGACGCCTTTTGTCATCTAAATCTAAGCCATCAAGCTCCTCTGTTCTAGGGTCCCTGAACCCTCACATTCCTTGTTGTCTGGAGCTTCCGGATCCCTACATTCATCCCTGTCCGGAACCTCTGGACCCCTTCCTATTTAATTCCATGTCTTTATCCATCTCTCACCCCCATCCGGAACCTCCGGATTTCTTATCTTATTCCCCATCTCTCTCAGGGCATCGCGCCCTTCCTTCCTATATCCGTCCGAAACCTCCGGATCTCTTGTCTTATTCTCCATCTCTCTCAGGACATCGCGCCCTTCCTTCCCATACCCATCCGAACCTCCGGACCTCTCCTTCTTTCGATTTATCATTTTGTTCTTCCAAGTCATCGTGTCCTTCGTTCTTTTCACCCCTTTGAATTGCCTTTTTACATACTTCCCAGGGCATCGTGTCCCTCATGATCTTCTTCCTCCAGAACCTCCGGATTCATTTTCCCATGATTCTCCTCTTTTACGTTCGGACCCTTCGGATCCGCCTCTCTCGATTCACCAATTTCTGATTCCTCTCGATCCCGCTCCCGGGTTCAACCTGGTTCCTTCCACATTAACTTCCTCGGGCACCTGCCCATTCTCACACTGTTTCCGAGGCTTTAGTCCTCACTATTTTCTTTGATTTCTTCTCATCCTGTAATTTCTTCTAGGTATCTTTCACCTAAATCTGGTTTTATCCCCACTTATTTAAAATAAACCGCCCTAGTTGGAGGATTGTTGTACAGGAGGAGCCTTACCGGAGTTCTTTTAAGGTGTCTTGATGACGATGAGATTTGAAATGTGTAGAGGAAGCACACTCAGGTGTGTGCGGTGGCCATGTGAATAGTCAAATGCTCGCTAAGAAGATCATTCGGTAAGGCTTTTACTGGCCCACTATGGAAGAGGATTGTGCCGTCTATGTCCGTAGGTGTGTCAAGTGTCAACTTCACGCCGATAAAATTCATTCACCATCCTCCTCACTTCATCCAATATCCTCCCCATGGCGCTTCTCCATGTGGGCATTCGACATCATCGGTCCCATAGGTGATCCCAATTACCTCACCAAGCAGAAATATTTCATCCTTACTGCGACGGAATACTTCACCAAATGGGCCGAAGCCGAAGCTTACGCGGAAATCAAGGCATCAACAGTCTGCAAGTTCATCATGAAGAACATCCTCGCCAGGTTCGGCGTCCCAAGCACAATCGTCACCGACAATGGGCCACAGTTCATTTCTCAGGACCATCAGGACCTCTGCAAAAGGTACGCAATTGCATTGCATCATTCATCACCTTATTACCCACAAGGTAATGGCCAAGCGGAGGCCACCAATAAAACATTGATCAAAATCATCAAGAAAACCTGCGAGTCCAGTAAGTTTTCAGACTGGCCAGAAAAGCTTATCGAAGCTCTATGGGCCTATCGCACTTCAATCCGTACCCCCACCGGGCAGACTCCGTTTGCCCTTACTTATGGTATGGAAGCGATAGTCCCGTACGAGACTCTGATCCCTTCTCTCAGGGTACAATTGGACGAGAAATTTCCCCTCGACGACCGTCGTAATTCACTCCTCGCCCAGTTGGAACTCTTGGATGAGAAGTGGCTGGCCACTCCCGAGCATGCGCGTGTGTATCAAAATAGACTCGCTCGCTTTTACCAAAAGAAAGTTGTTGAGAGAAAATTCAAAATCGGTGAGATGGTCATAAAACGAATTTTTGTCAAACCTGGAGGGCCGCGTTCTAAGCTCCAACCCAATTGGGAAGGACTATTTGCGATTCAAACCATGTACCCTAGTAATGCCTACAAGTTAGTCAACGCCGAAGGGACCGAGTTATCCCACCCTTGGAATGGGCTTTATCTTAAAAAGTACTACCCTTATCTTAGTGTCAAAACATACAAAAAAAATGATGAAAAGACAGAAAACATCAAAAAACAAAAAAATATTGAAAATAACTAAAAATATGAAAATTCAAAATGCCGATGCCTGGTGGTCACCATGTAGTTAAGTCCCTGCATCCAACCTTCATGTTAGGATAGGGCCCATTATGGCTTGGTAGGCACCGGGTCTTGGTTTGCCAGAACCGTGAAGATCCCTGTCCGGCCACATCGGCCTATGCACGCTCAAAGGAAGCCAACATGTACTCACTTACGTATTTTATCCAAAAAAGTTGGTAGCATCACCTACGGTGGGGCCTCACCCAGAAGATCTCTAGAAGCTGTAATCTTTATTCTTTTCTCTTCGACCAAATGAGATAGTCGGCGCCCTTAAAACGCTGAGCATGAGAAACCAAAACACAAACCCCTTAAGGCAAGAGTAGGATCCATTTCCTCGAGCATCGATCAGAGCACGAGAAGAGGGCAGTGTCCCCGCGGACATACAAAAGGGAGCCCACAACGTCAAACGACTATATCTCCGTCGCAAAAAGAAACACAAAATCAAAATCAAGAGAAAAGCCTGGTCGTGACCGTGCCTGATGCGATAAATGGAACCCCTCAAGGTAAAAAGTCTAAATCCAAAAGGGGCCATGGAATGTAAATGCTCGAGATTTGGTCCGAAGTTGTTCGAAAGAGGAGAGTTAATGGGCCCTTATTGGCTCGCTGGGTTAACAGTTTTACCGGTCCTCTCAGGAGGTTTACCCCATGCACTCTTCCTTCCTCCTCTAAAGATGAAAGCTAGATGGAGTTTTCTGAAGGGTAAAACCCGCCAAGGTCTGCGACCTTATTTTAATACACACATATGGTTGCCTACTTTGAAAAGCAAAAGCTATCGCTGCGAAGGAGTCTCTGTGTTTCTGGCCGGTCAAGACCCCTGTTTACCACCTTGATGTCTTCTTATTTAACCTTGGGCTTAGGCCAATGCAAGCGCGTCACCTATGGGTGCGACGGCGTCTGATTCCGGGTCAGCGTCGCGCGGTTGGTCGTTAGGGTTCCAGGGTGTTCCATCATATACCACCTAGGGTTGTGAGGAAATAGACCCGGGTTGGGCAAATCATTTACCTCAAAAACCTTTTGGGTGAATCCCTATGGTCGGAAGCGACTGGGAGCCTAAGCATGGCATGACGGTATTGTCATCAGGGTAAGTCTTAGCCAGCGGGATTATCATTCGAGGGGTTCAGAGGCCCAAATCAACCTAGATGTGCACTTAGGATACCTGGGAGGTTAGTAAGAAACCCTTGTTCTTATGTAGGTTAGGTGCCATTTGGATGCTTGCCAGGCGTTAGCAAAAAAAAAAATTGAAATGATAAAAATAAAAAAAAAGAAAAGAGAAAATGTACATGTTTGCAAACAAAAAAATTGAATATAAAAGAACAACAACAAAAAATGCCAAATATAAAAAGAAAAACAAATCAATTTTGCATGATTACATTTGTATGCAGCATTTCACTTTTTAATCTTGCTTGCATTCGTGTGCTTGTCTGTCGCATTCATCATCACCGCATCTTTCCCTTGCCTTCGTTAAATAACGGCTTGGCCCCTTGACCAGTTATCAAGGACAGTGATGAGGGCATCCCTTACCCCTCCACATTTTCTCCGGACTCGGATTGTTCGTCGGCAAGCGCCACTATGTTAGTCATGTATTTCTGAGTCTAGTCATGTAATCTTCACATTTTCTTTGAGTCAATATCATGTAATTTTCCCTTTATTTGAGTCATGTACCTAGGTTGTTGAGTCATTTTCCTAAGTATTGAGTCATTATGTTGGTTTGATAGGTTAATGGGCCGAATTCATTGGGCTAGGCCCAGGGGCGCCCCTCCCTTGGACTGTTTGGTCATTGGTTAGCTTGTCAGGGTCAGTTTGGTCTTAGGAAAAGTGTGGAGTCTATAAATAGCCCCACCCCTCTCTCATTTGTAACAACTTATGCATGAATATTGAATTCCAGATATACTCCAAATCCCTCTAGCCTTCCCTATCTCTCTCTCTCTCTCTCCTTATCTCTCTCTCTCTCTCTCTCTCCCTCCACCCCAATTTTCGGAATTTTCTCTCTCCTCCACATTTACCTCTCATTAACTCCCCTCCCCTCATTCAATCACCTTCCCAACCACCCCATCTCCCACCTACCCCATTTAAACCTCTCCCCTTCCCCATAACCCTCTTTATTCCACCCCCTAGTCCCAAGAGAGCTCCACCCAATCCCCACTCCACCTTCCAACCCCCAACTACCCATTTCCCTTCCCCAAACCTCACTCCACCTTCCCAAGACACCTCTTCCCATCCCCAAGACCACCATTGATCACTCCCCATCAAAGAAAATTCAAACTCACATTCCCTCCACCCACTTGTGCCTCCCTCACAGCCCAAATTCGTAGCTCCTCTCTCACCCTCTGAAAACACCCCATTCCAGACCCCATTCTCCCTCTCCCACACCTTAGAACACCCCCTCCTAGGCCCCCTCACAACTAGGGGTCACTCCCACACCAATTCACCCCCATTTCCACTTCCATTTACCCCATTTCTCCCACCACCTTCCACCTACAGTTCGCAGGTTGCAGGTGGCAGAAGTCCAGCGACTTGCAGAAGGTTTCACATCGTCATCCTGAGGCTTCTGAAGGCGTTTCATACATCGTTGGAATTGTCTTTGAGTCCTCTTTCCAAAAGAGGTGGTCCCGCATCCATCCGAGCTCGGAGCTGTGCGGTGGAGCAGATCTTGTGCGACTGTGCAATCTGCCCCAGGCTGAAGACCATAGAGCATTTGGAAGTTTCACCACGACCAACCTAGCAAGAATCAGAGCTCAGTTTCTTCATTAAAATTCTTCTTCTCTGAATCCTCTTTCATCCCCAGGAAGCGGATCTCCATTTGGCATTCAAATCTGGGAGATATCATTTTTCTCCCCCAAAGTATACGTTCTGTCCTCCCACAGTCTGCAGCGACCCTTCACCGGTGATCTGAGGCCACCGGCCAACCTTGGCATAGGTTGGCTTCCCCATTAATTTTTCTGCGTAGAAGACTCGACAGCCGAACCAACTGCTTTGACGGCGCTCGATTTGGAGTTTGGGAGCGGTCGTGGCATTGCTGTCAATCTGCTACTAGGAAACTGTTCCTGTCCGAACAAGAGACAGAGCTCCTGTTCAACTGTTGACCTCGGCCAGCTCGTGAGGGATCTGAGAGCCAATTTTGGAGGGCTGAAACTATTACCAGTTAGCTGTCATCTCCAAGAAGAAGGACCTCATTCGGCCTCTGAAGCTTCCAGTTACCATTTTCTTTGTCGGGGTGTGTCGTCTGCCCCCTGTGGGTCCATGTTTGACCTGCCCCTGCTCATCTGGATACCTCGTTCTTCTCCGACCTCTGATTGGGGCCCCGTCGATTCCTGCTCGAAGCCACTCCGACGAAGATCACGTCACCGCCAGGCTCGTCTCATTTGGAGCTCAGGAGCGTCCGTGGTGCCTTCTGCAACCTGCTGTACCAGTTCTGCACCAGCCAGAGGAAGAAGCTGCTGACCTGTTCCAGTCACTGGCCCGACCAGCCCTGAGTTCCAGAGCTCCTGTCAGAATGCAGACATCATCCTCAACCTGTTAGCAAGCTTTTGGCGCAAGTCTCATCAGATTCTGAGCTCGGTGGAATTATTGGCAGCATCGACATCGACCCTCTGTCCAGAAATACAGAAGCTAGACAGAATCGGCGAAGCTCGGGAAGTCGGTTATCTTTGCATATCTCCCCACCCCGCTTGGTCGGCTGAAGGCCCCTCCCTGCGTGGAGGTAGTTTTGGATGTATTAAGTATAATCCCCACCCCAATATCCCCCCCCCTTGCATGGGGTGTAGTTCATGTAATTATTAAGTCGCAGGTTTGAAGCTTCAATCGACGCGGCGTGCTGGTACATACCCTCGCCTCCCCGCTCGCCCCCGTCTCCGGCCGGAGTCGGCATCTTCACGCCGGCTAGGTGAGCCTCGGTCCCTCTCTTACTGGTCTAATCACTTGCTTAGCTTAGTATTGCTATAGTTACTCCGTCGGCGGTAAGAGAGTGTCCGATTTTACATTGCCACCAAATTGAGTGACCACCGCGGGCGAGTTGAGAGTGAATCCACTTAACCCACACCCTTGGTGTGTTGGCCGCCCATGATTTGGGCATCCTAGGCCCATTTTGGGTTCTCCCCAAGCTTGACAACCCTTGGAGCCTCATGGTCCCACCTCGGACCTCTCCAACATCGCCTAGTCACCATCGGGCACTAGTGTGTGCCATACGGGTGAGCTCGCTAGTGTGAGTCCGCTGCTCAAACTTGAATGCTTGCAAATAGGTCTAAGGTCGGATTCACATCAAGTGGTATCAGAGCAAGTTCACAACTTGTCTCTATCAAGTTGGTCCTAGGGCATGTCTATGCATTTAGAGTCTTCAAGTGCATCACTCTTGTCCCCTAGTATGGCCACCTCATATCAACCTTACCAATCGGCCCACTCCATAAGTCCAAGCCACCAAGATATGCCTACCACTAACACCCATAACTTCCCTGGCCATGTCAACTACTTCATGAAAGCCTTGACCTATGCCAATGAGCGGCTTGATAACATATCGGACCGACTCAACCAACTTGGAGAAAATAGGCCCGCCCCAAAGACAGACGATAGAATGGTCCCTTTCCCACTTCCCACCTTTGATGGAACCTCTCCTAGAGAATATTTAGATTGGGAAGCTACAATAGACCAATACTTCACTTGGTATAATATATCCGAGGATGAAACGGCATTGGTTGCCAAAATGCAACTTACCAAACGGGCGGAAACTTATTGGATGCAAGTTGTCGGGCTAAAGATACTTAGAAGGGAAACTCCCATCACCACTTGGAAGGACATGAAGGAGCAACTTAGAGCAAAATATATGTCCCCTTCCTACCCGGGTTACCAAAACTCGAGGAGCACTCTCACTCCTCCAAACCCACCCGTCCAAACCCTTACCACTAGAACCCAAGTCTCCAAGGCCTCCACCTCCCCACCTAATCTCATGAGGGCCCCCACACCCCAACCAAAACCCCCTTCACTAACCTACACTAGTCAAGCCTCTTTAGCCCCCACTTCCACCCCAAATGATCCCAAGGGCAAGAGACCCCTAACCGACCCAATTCCCTCCATGGTGACCACCACTCATCCAACCCTCACCATTAAAAACCATGTGGACACCGTGTCCACCCCTCCACCAAGGCCCATAATGGCCACCATCCCGAAACCCAAAACCCCTCACCCAACTCACCTCCCGCTTCCTACACCAATCTTTCCCCAACCTAGGCCTCCTATACTTCCCCTTCCGATCCAAGTCCACCCTTGCCCACCACCCCAAGTGCACCATGCTCCAGCTATCACCAATTCTCCTGCATTAGACCTACCCAACCCATTAACACTAGGAATTGAAACCTCCACAACCCTCCACATGGGAGTAGATGCTAGTCCGGAGCCCATTCCCACCCATAAGGAAGCCCAAGATCACACCAATGGTAAGGAAAAGCCTCAACCCTTTACCACTTCAAATAGCCCGGATCCTCAAGAGTCACCCACCTTCACCATGAATGAGCATATACTCCAATGACTCAAGCAAGGACCCACCCTTCCTAGCTCACCCCCACCTCTCTCACCTTTGGGATATCCATCCCAAATTGTTCCCCTCCACTCCTATCACACCACAATCCAATCCTACTATGAGGTAGAAGATTGGGATGATCTCCTCAAAGGTCTAAAGTGGCAATCAGACTTGACTTCTTTATTGGCCCTAGGAGCTGACCAACCCAAGAGCCTTAACCTCATCCACCCATGCATTGGGTCTATCTCCTCGGTTTGCACTATTGGTTGCTACACTAGTGACATCCTTTTCCTTCTCCCCATAGTGGAAGAGCCCATCCTGGTCCACTCCCCTACCATTGTGATTCCTAAAACCTTGACCAACCAGCCCACCCCATACACCGGCCCAACCATTCCACTAGAAGAAGACGACTCATCACCTTTTGAGGACCTTGAGGATATGGAGCCCCTTGGTAACCCACTTTATGATCCCTATGATCCATTCCAATGGGAGTCAAGGAACCCGAGTAACCCAACCACCTTAACTACCACTTACCTTTCCCTACCCCAACCCACCATGTTTGATCCAATCCACCCCATCCCAGACCCGGGTTACACCATGGGAACCATGACTTTGGGTGGTATACACCTAGGGATCGAGGAAGTGTCCCATCTCATGATATCCACCTTTCTAGACTCCTTCGACCCATTCCAATGGAAGTCCAAAGGCCCACACATAGGAGACATCTTTGTCACAAGAGTGCATAAGTCTTGGCATACAACACCACTTGGCATGATTCATAAGTCGGGTACATTCATTTACATCATCCACATGTCAAGTAGGAAGCATAAGTGGACCGTATTTGGATGTATTGGCCCACCCTCATTCATCATGAGTCTTAAGTATGAGAGGAGCATACAGGGATGTCCGGGTCTCCCGACATTTGTCATACCCATGCATAAAAGGTTCATCTATGGATGTCCCGGCCCCCCTGAGTCTGTCACAATCTTCATAGCATCAAAGCATGATCGATCTACATGTGGCTGCCCCGGACCACCTTTTCATACCATACATTGTCAACTCACATGGCATACGCATTCAAGCAAGTATCAAGCAACAAGCGGTGGGATTCACAAGAAGCGAGCACAAACTCCTAAGCACCACTTTGAGTTCCAAGTTGATAACTTGGCGATGATGGCTTTGGAGTGGCTCTACTTTAGGGTCACCTCCGAATTGAGGGCACGAGGACTTGGACCTTGCCAAGTTCCGAGTGGCTTTGGCAACCCGGCTTATGGGTTGAACTTTCAAATGGGTTTTGGGATTCTCCCCATTTCTCATGTGGCGGATCCAGCACCCTCTAAGGGCACCGCGGTGGATCCTAGTGAGTGCCTCGAGCTTACACCTACCCTTGTGAGAGACACCCTCAGAGTGCCACCACAAATAGCCTGAGAGCCCGACGTGAGCATACAGCGGCAATACTAGGCAAGCAAGATCCCATCGCCAGCTTGAGGGTATGACCGAGCCACTTTGTCGAGCTGAAGCGCCGTTCCACGACTATGGTCGCGGGTTGAGTATGGAGATCGTGGATCGCCCAGAGCCGCAGTTCGATATACTACTTCCCTGGTGGACCCATACTCGACGGGGTCGAGTTTTCCCCACCCCGAGGGTATGATGAGGGCATCCCTTGCCCCTCCACATTTTCTCCGAACTCGGATTGTTCGTCGGCAAGCGCCACTATGTTAGTCATGTATTTCTGAGTCTAGTCATGTAATCTTCACATTTTCTTTGAGTCAATATCATGTAATTTTCCCTTTATTTGAGTCATGTACCTAGGTTGTTGAGTCATTTTCCTAAGTATTGAGTCATTATGTTGGTTTGATAGGTTAATGGGCCCAATTCATTGGGCTAGGCCCAGGGGCGCCCCTCCCTTGGACTGTTTGGTCATTGGTTAGCTTGTCAGGGTCAGTTTGGTCTTAGGAAAAGTGTGGAGTCTATAAATAGCCCCACCCCTCTCTCATTTGTAACAACTTATGCATGAATATTGAATTCCAGATATACTCCAAATCCCTCTAGCCTTCTCTCTCAATATCTCTCTCTCTCTCTCTCTCTCCCTCCACCCCAATTTTCGGAATTTTCTCTCTCCTCCCCATTTACCTCTCATTAACTCCCCTCCCCTCATTCAATCACCTTCCCAACCACCCCATCTCCCACCTACCCTATTTAAACCTCTCCCCTTCCCCATAACCCTCTTTATTCCACCCCCTAGTCCCAAGAGAGCTCCACCCAATCCCCACTCCACCTTCCAACCCCCAACTACCCATTTCCCTTCCCCAAACCTCACTCCACCTTCCCAAGACACCTCTTCCCATCCCCAAGACCACCATTGATCACTCCCCATCAAAGAAAATTCAAACTCACATTCCCTCCACCCACTTGTGCCTCCCTCACAGCCCAAATTCGTAGCTCCTCTCTCACCCTCTGAAAACACCCCATTCCAGACCCCATTCTCCCTCTCCCACACCTTAGAACACCCCCTCCTAGGCCCCCTCACAACTAGGGGTCACTCCCACACCAATTCACCCCCATTTCCACTTCCATTTACCCCATTTCTCCCACCACCTTCCACCTATAGTTCACAGGTTGCAGGTGGCAGAAGTCCAGCGACTTGCAGAAGGTGTCACATCGTCATCCTGAGGCTTCTGAAGGCGCTTCATACATAGTTGGAATCGTCTTTGAGTCCTCTTTCCAACAGAGGTGGTCCCGCATCCATCCGAGCTCGGAGCTGTGCGGTGGAGCAGATCTTGTGCGACTGTGCAATCTGCCCCAGGCTGAAGACCAGAGAGCATTTGGAAGTTTCAGCACGACCAACCTAGCAAGAATCAGAGCTCTGTTTCTTCACCAAAATTCTTCTTCTCTGAATCCTCTTTCATCCCCAGAAAGCGGAGCTCCATTTGTCATTCGAATCTGGGAGATATCATTTTTCTCCCCCGAAGTATACGTTCTGTCCTCCCACAGTCTGCAGCGACCCTTCACCGGTGATCTGAGGCTACCGGCCAACCTTGGCATCGGTTGGCTTCCCCGTTAATTTTGCTGCGTAGAAGACTCAACAGCCGAACCAACGGCTTTGACGGCGCTCGATTTGGAGTTTGGGAGCGGTCGTGGCATTGCTGTCAATCTGCTGCTGGAAACTGTTCCTGTCCGAACCAGAGACAGAGCTCCTGTTCAACTGTTGGTCTCGGCCAGCTCGTGAGGGATCTGAGCGCCAATTTTGGAGGGCTGAAACTATTACCAGTTAGCTGTCATCTCCAAGAAGAAGGACCTCATTCGGCCTCCGAAGCTTCCAGTTACCATTTTCTTCGTCGGGGTGTGTCGTCTGCCCCCTGTGGGTCCAGGTTTGACCTGCCCCTGCTCATCCAGCTACCTCGTTCTTCTCCGACCTCCGATTGGGGCCCCGTCAATTCATGCTCGAAGCTACTCCGACGACGATCACGTCACCGCAAGGCTCGTCTCATTTGGAGCTCAGGAGCGTCCGTGGTGCCTTCTGCAACCTGCTGTACTAGTTCTTTATCAGCCAGAGGAAGAAGCTGCTGACCTGTTCCAGTCGCTGGCCCGACCAGCCCTGAGTTCCAGAGCTCCTGCCAAAATTCAGACATCATCCTCAACTGTTACCAAGCTTTTGGCGCAAGTCTCATCAGATTCTGAGCTCGGTGGAATTATTGGCAGCATCGACATCGACCCTCTGTCCAGAAATACAGAAGCTAGGCAGAATCGGCGAAGCTCGGGAAGTCGGTTATCTTTGCATATCTCCCCACCCCGCTTGGCCGGCTGAAGGCCCCTCCCTGCGTGGAGGTAGTTTTGGATGTATTAAGTATAATCCCCACCCCAATATCCCCCCCCCCTTGCTTGGGGTGTAGTTCATGTAATTATTAAGTCGCAGGTTTGAAGCTTCAATCGACGCGGCGTGCGGGTACATACCCTCGCCTCCCCGCTCGCCCCCGTCTCCGGCCGGAGTCGGCGTCTTCACGCCGGCTTGGTGAGCCTCGGTCCCTCTCTTACTGGTCTAATCACTTGCTTAGCTTAGTATTGCTATAGTTACTCCGTCGGCGGTAAGAGAGTGTCCGATTTTACATTGCCACCAAATTGAGTGACCACCGCGGGTGAGTTGAGAGTGAATCAACTTAACCCACACCCTTGGTGTGTTGGCCGCCCATGATTTGGGCATCCTAGGCCCATTTTGGGTTCTCCCCAAGCTTGCCAACCCTTGGAGCCTCATGGTCCCACCTCGGACCCTCTCCAACATCGCCTAGTCACCATCGGGCACTAGTGTGTGCCATACGGGTGAGCTCGCTAGTGTGAGTCCGCTGCTCAAACTTGAATGCTTGCAAATAGGTCTAAGGTCGGTTTCACATCAGACAGTCAAAGTGACCATTTGCTTATTGAGCAAGGGGCCAAGTCAGAGCAGAAATTCTGATTTATTTGTCTCAGTGATGTGTGCAGGGATTCGAGGCGACAAAAGTAAAGGTGAAAACCAAACAAACCGAACCTTGTATTTTATTCCAAAAATAAAAAAATTACATCAAGTTCCACCCTCTCTCTCTGCATTACTCGTCCCGCTACTCTCCGGGCAAAACGCTCTCAAGGGTGCTACCCAGCTACGAAAAGCGGTACTCCTACCGCTCTGTACTCCTCTTCCCATCACCACACCCCGGCGTTGATCCATGGGAGCATCAAAGAAGCTACCAACACGAAAGCCACACTCTCTTGCTCTTCGGTAGCGCTCCTCACCATCTCTCAGGCACTGTTCAGCAAGACCAAGGCTGATTCAGAGTTCGAACAACTGGGCCTCCATGGCTCTTCGTTCCTCCCTTTCAGCCAATTTATCGGCTCTTTCTCTCTCTCTCTCTGTCTCTTTCTCTCTCTGCCCGTTCTCTCTCATGGTCTTCCCTCTCCAACTGGAGAGTGATCATCAGCTCTCTGGCATCCCTAGAAGAGTCATCATCTGGACGACGTCGCAGTTCCTCCTCCAGCTCAACTATTCGAGCCTCCCTCTACGCAGCTTGGGCAAGTGACTCTTGTGTCTCCTTTTCCTGCCAGATACACCATATCAGATATGCGGCAAAGCATAAATAAGGAGAACTCAACACTGAGGCTCTTACCTGTATAGAGAGCATTCCTTCTGCCTCCGCGGCACGCTGCGTGGCATGAGCAAGTTGCTCGTGAAGTAAGTCAAGTTCTGAGGTAGGGATCCATAACCTGGAAGAGACTCCACTGGCCCCCATCGCCGATGAGGCCGCGTCAATCTGGGCGCGCTATGATCGCACATGTGATAGTTAGTGGCCGGACACCATAAATCTAAAGTCTTGATTAGGAGTGTGCACTGTACACCTACCGAGGCACTCAGGGCTTCACGTGTGTCACCCAATTATTGCTCCCTCTCTGCCAGGCGAGATCGCAAGTTCGCTATCATAGTGTCACGGACATCCTGCAGCCATAGAAGTCAGCATTTCCACGAATAAAACTAAAGGAGGGAAAGGAGAGAAAAGGGGAGACCTACCTCCACAAGTCTCCGGGGTTGGAGCTGCTCTGCGTACATTGTCTTATATAGATGCATATAGTCTTCACTATCCTGTGCATGTGATTCCACGATTGTGCCACCCCGTTGCCAATCTTCATACTATTCGGGGAACCGCACACGCCAATCAATGTAGGTTGCTGGTCCCCGCGTCTTTTTCCCGACGCGACGTGGCGCAGCCGTATCCACCCATTCCTGAGCCAGTCCTAAAGTCCTCATAACCAATCGTAGCCGGAGTGGCTCGATTTCATTCAGGCAGTGCATCCACAGTTCCCTTCCGAACCGGGCACGACTTGTTAGAACCCATGGTTGGTCGACGTCGACCGTGCCTGAGTAGGGTCTCCAGTTTACCTAGGTTAGGTTGTACATACCCGTTTAGTTGGTTAAAACCAAAAACCAAAAACAAAATGAAAATAATTCCAAAAAAAATCCCACCATTGCTGCAGGGAACTCCTGTATCTCCCGCCTTAGCACCATCAATTGGTAGGTTAGGGGTGCCGCACCCATGATAGGTTGCCACTGCCTGGATAGCGGCACCGTCACTGGTCGCCAATGTCGAGCTCTCCCCATCGGGAGGTAATAATAGCTCCATAGCTACTTTAGCGCATGTCATTAGTACCTTAAGTGGGCTATCACAAAAACAAACAAAAAATACAAAATAAAACACAAAAATACCTGGATGAATGGTGTGAAACCACTCACAGTCATCTCACGGTCCGCCTCTTGGAACAGACCTGTAAACAAATGCGCCAGCACGGCAGCTCCCCAGGCGTAGTGCCCCACTCTTTCAAGGTCTGATAGCAGCTCCAGGAAACGACAATAGATACCATCTCCTTCGAGCTCAGTATCAATCCTCCCAGTAAGAAGAGGAGAAACCTCCTCAAATCCATGTTGGATCTCTCCCGATTCCCAAAATCTGTGCAATACACAACAGGACACCCTCTTTCCATCCTTTCCATGAATTCTTCTGAGGATTCATCGTCCCGTCGACGAGTATCAGTGAGCCCTAATGCCTCCATGATAGATGCCCTGGTTACGGACCTGTTCTTCCGACCATCTAGGTCCAAACCCAGTAGCTTCTGGGCACCTTCTCGGTAGTCCACATAGGTAGCTCCAGTCACTGCCTTGCCATCCACTTTGAGGCTCGTGATTCGGACCACATCCTCCAGACTAGGCAACATGTGCCCCCAGGGCATCAGGAATGCCCGACTTACTGGGTCCCATCTTTCGCACAAGGCTTGGATGAGGGCCAGGTCGAGCTGGATCGGCTCGATCTGAAGAAAGGCACCAAATCCCATCACGTCTAGCCTGACCTTCTGAAAATCTGGGAGACCCCTGTATGCGGCCACTGCTAACTCCCATGAAATGTGTGATTTCATCACACTCTGTGCGTGCATAAGAAATGGAGAAGGGTGTTGTCAAGAGGAAGGAAGAAAGAATGAGAAAAGGGTGGGAAAGCTCAGCTTATGAGTTGTGATTGGGCCCTTTCGCTGAAGTGCCCTTCGAGGTTCGAGATTCGAGATCCTCCTTGAACTGCTACCACTGGACGTGCTTCTCTTCGAGGAATGGGAAGATTCGCCCTCCATCTAGCTCTCAGAATTTTGAACTCCTCCTCTCCCGTGAGAACTTGTGCTCCTCGAGTTAGCTCTCGATATACCTGGGAGAATAAAAGAGACAGGAATTTATAGAAATGGGAGAAGTGCGGGCCAAGATTGTCTCCATCACCTTTAACGATAGCCCTCGCGACGGGGCACCTGCCCTGCGGTCCCATGTGTCACTTCACCGCTCGCGCAGGGTGATTAATTGGACGGTGTGATACGACGACCCGCCCCCTATGTTGTCTAGGGATACCCTATCATGTTTTAGAAGTCATCCGCAAAGTTTGAAATATCGTCCGGGAGAAGGGACTGGAGCCGTCTTTATTGACTTCCACGGCAGATTCCCGTGGAAAATGGTCACAGCAAGACGCAATTCTCGGTAGACACATTACATGGGAACAGTGCAAAGGAGAAGAAGTGTGGGGAGGAAGGAACGCACAAGAGAACAAACAAGCAGTAGAAAATCAAATCACTCCATTCATAAGTTTACATAAGCTATCATAAACATCACAATCATAGAGAGGAAGCGGGTCCACTGGCTCGCCAACTCTCGCCATTATCTTCATGCTCATCCCCCTAGGCGTCCCTCTCCTCTCCCCTGAGGTCAGGGTCCCTTAGAAACCTCCTGGATCCCCGTGCAGCAGCACCCGCCTCGTCTTGTGGCGCCTGCTCTACGGCAATGGCTCACTGCTCCTCCCCTGGCGTGGCGAAGAAGCCACCAACAGAAAAATGGCAAGACTGGCGGATTCGCTCCCCGAACTCTCACGCTCTCTTATAGCGCGTCTCCATCGCTCCTAGCCTCTGCACCACGACTTGAAGGCCTAGCTGGAGCTCCCTCACCTGGGCCTCCAAGGCCTTCCTCTCGGCCTGATCTCGCTGTCGCTCGGCCCTTCTCTCCTCTCTCTCTCTCTCTGCCTCTCTCCTCATCACCTGGAGGAGGACCCTCAACTCTAGGATTTCCGGATGTGGCCTCTCCTCACCGCGACGCCGCAGCTCCGCTACAGTCACTACCCAGGCATCACGCTCCTCTTCCGCCCGGGCCGCACGGGCCACCGCACCAGCGAGTTGCTCTCGGAGGGAGGCAATCTCAAGAAAAAGGGCCGACGAGCTGGAAAATGTACCGTCGGCCATTCCCACCATCGCTGTCTGCTGGGCATGCTGGAACAAACAAACAATGGCCGTCAGCTAAAAAATAAAATAAAATTGGGCCCTTACTATCACCTCTGTCCGTCTCCCAAGCTGAAGAGCCCCCACTCGGTCCTCCCTTTGCTGCCGCAGGAAGTCAGCGCTGTCCTGCACCAGTATGCTCCCTTGCTGTCCAGGGAGACGTATGCGCCAATCCTCGAGCTTCGCCTTGTCGCGACTCTCCTTCCTAACACGGCTCGGCTCATCTGCACTCGCCCATTCATCGGCCAAGCCCGGGGCCCTCGCCATGCCCTGCATCAAGAAAGAAGGGTCTTACGTCAAAACAAGAGAACGTGTCTCCTGTCAAGGACGAATCCATCATTTGAGTGCCACACTCACCGAGCCCCCTTCCACTCCCATGCAAACTCAGAAGCAAATCAAAGAGGAGGAGATCGAAGGACCTACCAGACCGTGTTCACCTCCCTCCGCGCCATCGGGTCCCTCAGGTCCCTCGGGTGCCCGAAGCGGCCCTTCCTCTTCCATGGACGCCTCTCTGTGCTCTGGTGCGTCCCTCCTCAGGCGAGGAGTCCCTCGGCCCTCTCCACCTTCACTATGGTCCGGCCCACCGAACTCCATCAATCGAGAGTGGAAGAAGACGAAGAGGGGCGAGCAAATCTCGATGGGAGACGGGCTCGTTTGCGAGTAAGGAACGGGAGAAGAAAGGCCGCCTGGCACTTTAAATTTGAATTCAAAAGATAAGACGCGTCACCGCGCCTAGACGCACCCAAAAGGAGAAAATAAGAAAGAAGAAAAAAGAAAAAAAAAGAGAGAGGACCCCTCTGTGCAAGGCGTAGTTCCCTACTTTTCAGGGAAAGGTCTCGTGAAGCGTGTCTCAAAACAACTCGGTGCAAGAGAAGAAGCGTGGAAAAGGGAAAGTGCATACGACAAAAGGAACCATTTCATTGCACATAAGCAAATAGTCAATTATACATCATAAAGTGAGGAAGGTGGGGTGTACAAGCAACTCTCTAACTCTCGCTACCACCCTCTTGATAATCTCTCTCCTCCCTCCTCTGACGGGGATCCCTAGGGGGCCTCCGTAAACTCTGAGAGGCGGTGCTCACCTTACCCTGTGGTGGCACGCCAGCCTCGAAGGCGCGGCGACGCTCCTCGGCCGAAGAAACCAGAAAGCTGCCCATGGAGAAAGAACCAGACTGACGAAGTCGCGCCCCGCGCTCCTTCACCCTCTAATACCGCTCCTTGCTCTCCCGAAGCCTCCCCTCCGCCGTGCCGAGACTCAATCGGAGCTCCATCAGCTGGGCCTCCAGAGCCCTCCTCTCGTCCCAGTCTCGCAGACGCTCCACCCTCCTGTCCTCCCTCTCTCTCTCTGTCCTCTCTCTCTCTCTCTCTCCCTCTCCCTATCCTCTCTCTCTCTCTCCCTGTTCTCCCTCTCCCTCTCCTCTCTCTCTCTCATCGCCTCTCTCCTTGATAGCTCGAGGGCGATCCGCAGATCCAGCATGTCACGAGGGAGCTCCTCAGCCTCCCGTCACCGCTCCTCCTCATGCTCCGCAATCCTGGCGTCACGCTCTGCCGCCCAGGCGTCGCGCTCCTGCTCAGCACGAACAGCACGGGCCAGGGCCTCCCGAATCTCGGACACCTGCCAAAGCACGCATGACCCATAAGAGAACAGTGAAGGAAGAAGAGCAACTGGAAAGAGAGTCGGGGTTAGGCAAACACTCACTCGAGCCTCGCGGTCATGCTCGACCTCCTCAGCCCGGGCCACCGCGTACGCCAGTTGCTCCTGAAGGGCAGAAACCTCCGGAGGAGGGCCCCACGAACTGGAACCCGCTCCACCAGCCATCTCGGCTGTCGCTGCCTGATGGGCCCGCTGAAACACGGAACAAACGACGGTCAGAGGCTAAGCATCGAAATCCATGTCACACAACAAAAAAAATGCATTGCATAGACTCACCAGGATCTCCAACTCCTGTCAGATGGCCAGCAATTGTCGCCTGGCATCTACCAGCTGGGCCCGCAGGTCGGCAATCATGTTATCACGAGCATCCTACATTGCATATAAATTAGTGTCACATGCATATACATATAGAAAAGGAAAATATTTTTCATTTCACGCTTACCCCTGCCGCACCACCAAGGAAGAGACGCTCCCCGTACGTGGCTCGATACCGTCTCATGTAATCGGTGCTGTCCGGTACATGGGACACCACTGGGACCCCGCCCTACTGCCAGTCCTGGTATTGTGCAGGGAAGCGCGTACGCCAGTCTACGATCTTTGCCTTCCCCTTGGTCTTCCGCCCGACGCGGACCGGCTCGTCTACGTCGACCCACTCCTGGGCTAACCCCAACGTCCTCATAACCAGCCTGAGCCGCAGCGGCTCGATCTCGTTCAGGCAATGAACCCACACGTCCCGCCCGAAACGAGGATAACCCGCTACCACCGAAGGCTGGCCCGCATCGGCCATGCCCAGGTAGGGCCTCCACACCACCTGCATCACCATACATGCGTCATGTTAGTTGCCATTAAGTCACATGCATAAAAACACCAAAAAAATCATACGCATCATACCATAGCCTCGGGGTACTAGCTCAGCTCCCGACGAAGTGACGCCAGCTGGTAGCCGTGGGGTGCCGCGACCATGATCAGCCTCCACTGTCACGCCAGAGGCACAGCTCTCCTATTCCCCTGTTTGGCTCTTCCCATCGGGAAGTAGTAGTAGCCCCACACCTTCATCCATCATACATCATTAGCACGAACAATTACATATTTAACTATGATAAAATGCATAAATAAAATGTTTACCAGGAGGAAAGGTGGAAAGCCGCTGACTGTCGTCTCCCTCTCTGAAGTTTGGGAGATATCAGCGATCAAATGGGCAAGCAGAGCCGCTCCCCACGCATAGTTCCCCACTCTGTCCAGGTCCGCCAAGATCCCGAGGAAGCGGCAGTGGATGCCGTCCCCCTTAGTCCCCAGCAGAAGGCGGCCCAGGAAAAAGAAAAGGAACCGCCAGAGGTCTAGATCCACCAGCTCTCACTCGCTCGGGTCCTGGGTGAAAGCTGCCCGAGCGTCTCCCTCCAGTCGTGCCAAAAACTCAGCTCCAGTCTCGCTGACCCGCTGGCGCGGGTCACCAAATCCGAGCGCCTCCATAATCTCCACTCGGTCGACTACCCTGCTGTCTCTGTCAGTCGCACTCGTCTCTAGCCACAGCAGGTCCAACGCACTCTCTCGATAATCGGGGTAAGTGACCCCACTGACTGCCTCTCCGTCAACTCGTAGCCCGGTGATCCGAGCTACGTCCTCTAGTGTCGGCACCATGTGCCCTCAGGGCATCAGAAACGCCCGGCTTAGCGCGTGCCACCGCTCCCTCAACGCCTGGATGAGAGGAAGGTCAAGCCGGAAGGGCTCAATCCTGAGGAAAGCTCCAAAACCCATGGCGTCCACCCGCGCCCTCTGAAAGCCCGAAAGCCCACGGTACACTGCCACCACCAGGGACCACCTGATCCGGCTCTTCATCACGCCCTGCACACCACAAAAATAAACAAAAAAGGAACACATCAACATCATGGATAATAATAAATAACAACACTGTACATAATATTTATTTATTTATTTTTATTTATTTTAAAAATATATATATATATATATATATTTAAAGGCATCCACCCCCTGGACACTTTCTTTTTATTTTCTTTATTTTATTTTAACAAAAATAAAAAAGAAATAAAAAATAAAATAAAAATAATATATATTATCATGAAGGCGTCCAATGTAGTGGACGCCTCCTTAATTTTGATTTTATTTTATTTACGTAATAACTCAAAAAATAATAAAAATAATACAAAATAAAAAAGAAAGGATGGAGGCGTCTAGCCCCTGGACGCCTCCTTCCCTCACTCCCCGACCTTCTCCACACCGTCTCTCGCCCGCCTATTTAGCCTAATAAACCAACAAATTGGAGTTCTGAGGGGCATACCGGGCCGTGCTCATCCTCTCCCGCGTCACCAGCGCCCGCAGGACCCTCCACGGCCAAAGGAGGCGCCTCATCTTCCGCGGCAATCTCCTCTCCCGCAGCAGCCTCCTCGATATGATCCCTCGACCTCCTCACACAACGAGCCCGTCGTTTCCGCTTCTCTCCACCTTGGCTCGGGCCTCCTTGCTCCATTGGGAACTGAGAATGGGCCGTTAGAATGAACAGTAGAAGAGAATAGGGGGTGAGGCCCCCTATATATAGAAAATCACCAATCTTTGGGGCGTCCAGGCGCCTAGACTCCCCCACCTTTTTTATTTTTTCAAAAATTCAAAAAAATATAGGGGCGTCCAAGCGCCTGGAGGCCCCCACATCAAAAAAATAAACAAAAATAAAAAGAAAATATAGGGGTGTCCAGGCCCCTAGACGCCCCCACAACTAAAAATTAAAAAAATGAAAAAAGAAAATATAGGGGCGTCCAGGCCCCTGGACGCCCCCATTAAAAAATAAATAAAAAAAATGTTTATACATATATATATGATCATAATGTGAATAAACAAGAACACAAAAAGAAAAAAATAAAAATAAAAATCATAAAAAAATAATAATTAGGGGAACAGTGGTCAAAAATGTCAAATGCCGGATTTTATTCCATCAGAAAGTAAAGTGAGCTACATCAGGGGCTTAGGCACTCTAGGCCTTAACTTCCCCAATTCGGTTACATAAGCCCTCCACAGCTCACATTCTTCCTCCACGTGCGCTAACGCCTTTCCCACAACACTTGTCTTCCAAGGTGCTTTAACGGCCTTCGCTTCCTTCGCGTCTGCTTCCGTGCCCAACTCCCTCTTCTTCAAAGGAACGATGCCAGTCAGTAGTAGGAATGAATGGCGTGGAATGCTGATCTGGAGGCAGCACCGATGCGCATTGTAAAGGACGAACTCGGTCGCGCCGATCAGTTGGAGTTCAACTTCGGGAGAAGACCTCATGAGGAGTTCAAGTGAGAGTAGACATGTCGGTGCGCAAGTGAAGAATTTTTGTGTCATGGTTCGAAAGTGAGACCGCTAGTCTTCCCGTTTCTTCAGCCACGGAACACGGTTCGCAACGGTGCCACCGAAGCCTAACACATCGGCTATGTGATAAAGGGGGCTTTGTTGAAAGAGCTTCGAAATATTCGGCATCCCCTCACGGTGGTCAAATTTGAAGTGCAAATCAATCCAACAATTCAGAATAAGTGCGCAACCGAACGGAGGCTTACCCATGCTTGAGGCAATAAGGCCACTGTAAAGGTAGGCAAGGACGGCGGGTCCCACCCTCTTTCCACTCCAAATCCCATGGATAGCACTCAGTTGGTCCTCCTCCACTATGTTGTCGGTATAAGGAAACAAGAGAGCACCCGCCAGACAAATGGTGAACCCTTTCATGATTCCTTCCAAATGGTCATCGTCTAGTGACCCTCTCAGGGCATCCATGACCCATTCCGCGAGCTTTTGCAAATCGATTCCCTGTTGAGTACGGACCTTTCTGGCTGCGTCAGGCGGCATGAAGCTTCCAAGGACGCTCTCAGAAGTTCCCCTTGTCAGCATCCGCATAGCCTTCACCTTCCTGTCACTCTTGAATTTCTTCAATCCGAGCAGAAGTTCTACCTCCTCGAGGAGGATGGTCGCCTCGAAGGTCGGGAAGATGAAAGTGTGGGTCTGGGGATGCCAGATCTCCACTAGTGCGCCCATAGCCACCCAGTCCATACGAATCCTCTCATAGTGCTTGGCATGAATAAGGAGCCCCTGAAGATGCCACTTCGAGAGTATGGCCCTCATGCCGATGGAGATGTTGGAAGTTTACTTTGAAAGCCATGGCAGTTTGGAAAACTTCCTCGGGCCTGGGAAGAGTGGATACGGCTGAAAAAAAAGAAGAGAAAGGAAGAGAAGTGAACAGAGAGTTCACGCGGAGAATTTGAAATAAGTCAGCTTACCATATGCGCCTGGATCGTCCCACTCAGATGACCCTCGAGGTCGGAGAGTCGCCTGATCTCGCTGCTAGGACTGCTCCGCTTCGTAAGGCGGGAAGACTCTCCTTCCATTCTGAAATCTCTAGATCCTCCTCTCATTCTCCTCTTAAGCTTTCAAAACTCTCCTTGGTGCATTTGGTTGAACTAGCCTAAGGGAGGTACTTATAGGAAAGGAGAGGCGCTACAGGATGAAACACGTCACATCAGTGATCAATCGTCAGGGTTTTATCTGGATCCCTTTGTACTGTGGTGCGATTCTGTTATAATTCTGCTACTTTTCGGATGTTACTAACATATGCTGGTTTGTGCAGGTTTTACTAACGGGCGTCTTTGTCCTACCTCCTGTCCCACCTTTCAATGGTTGGTCCCACCATGTTATGGATCATAGTATATGATACCTACGCTACTAGAACATGTCAAGGACCTTGCGGCCCGAACGAATCTGGGATTTGAGTTCCCCTTCAATAAAAATGGTGATGATTCCGGAAGAATTTGGGTCGTACGGATAGGCCGTTAACTTGTGGTGGCATGGGGACGACGGTTCCATTCAGTGAGTTGGTGCATGGATAAACGGGCTCCAGCCCAGTATCAGCTCACCGGATCGGTATCTTGACCCATTCTTAATGAGTTGGCAATATTATCCTTGGCTATTTTCTATTTTAGTTTGTTTTAAATTTTTATTTAAACCCAGCATGCATTCATATAGGACTTTGATTTATTGCGGAAGATCATTCAAGTGATTCGATTGTGAAATCCGTTGTGCTTCAATTCTTACAAATATGAGATATTCCACTCCGAATGAAATACTGAGTTTCCTTGAAACGGCCCTACGCCACTCTTCCAAAGGAGACCCTTGTTTGGACAGACCCTCAGATATTCCTTTACTTTTTACCTTGTTTGACCCACCTTGGCCGCAGCACTTCCACATTGGCTGGTAACTGCTCCCCAAAGGTGAAACCTGCAGGTCTACGACCCAGGTACTTCCACACCGAGAAGTTGGTCTCCTTTATTTTTCATGCCTGAGTGCACATCTCACCCCCCCTTATTTGATCTCCGTCCAAGCAATCGTCAAATTTGAAAGACCTTCTTCAAGGTCGCCTCACTGAAACTACAGGAAAGATTCCAAACAGTAATGTCAAAAGCGTGTCTCATCACACCATGGCATCAACTTATCAGTCCATTCCCACTCCATTTCACTCCACTTCGATACCACTCCATTACGTGTCACTCCCTTACATAGCAGACGTCAAGGCGGGGCAGCTTTAGACACGCTATTCCTGACGTCTCCTGAGAAAATCTCATATTACTATACGACGCCCCGCAGCGGCTTTCGCATTTTGAATCGCCTGAGTGCTTCCTATTCTTGAGTCTTCTTCCGCCTTTTCGGCATCCGGAAATCGTCTCGTTGCGGCATTCGGACGGCATCAACACCAATCGGACGCACCGGAAGGTTCCGGAACCAGGAAGAATGTCTGGCAGGCGGCTGCCGACGCCTTTTCAGGGGACCCGGGGGGGTCTTCATGGAGGCATCCAAGCCCATGGACGCCTCCATGATTTTAATATATATTTAAAGCCAAAAAACACATAAAAAATTAAATTAATGGAGGCGTCTAGGCCCCTCGACGCCTCCATGAAAACAAAATATAAAATATAAAAAATATTAATCATGATAAAAGACAAAACAAAAAAATATATAATATATTTATGGAGGCGTCCAGGCCCATGCACGCCTCCATCAACTTGCCCACGGGCGGCCCCCGTCCAACGTTCGGTTTGTCGTTTGAGAAAAATCTAAATTGTGAAGGCGTCCTGCCAACTGGACGCGCCCATTCTTGAATCACGGGCGCCGTTCAAAACCACGCGTTGTGCCAAACCGCGTGCGGCTTTCGACGATGGTTCGGTGGGCTTTTATGGAGGCGTCCAGTTGCATGGACGCCTCCATAAAAATATTCGAAATAAATAAATAAAAATAGAATAAAATACTATTTTCGCCCTGATAGAGGTGTCCAGGGTCCTGGACGCCTCCATCTTCCGGAGCTCTATAAATAGAGACCCCCCCTCAGTCCGGGGAGGAGCGAAGAAGAGATCCGATAGGCTGCCGGAGCCCAGAGGCTGCCGGAGTCATTTCTAACCCGTGGGGTCTTTTGTAGGGGGAGGTTCTGCCGGCTTCTCGGGTGCCCACGCTCGCGAGAGGAAGGTCATCTTCGTCCACCGCACTTCCACGTCGTCCCTACGCTGCCGAAGCTCCACCGGATCCCGCCATCGGCACATCCAATAAGCCAATCCTTTCCTTTTCTTCGTAGTTCTTTTACATTCATCATCTCTCATCCTCCATTTCCCTTCATAAGGGAGCCTTCTTTTATATACCTCTTTGCATAATTTCATTCATCATTACATTTTCCTCCTACTCGTGTCCGAGAGGGGTTTGAAACCACACCAACCAGGTGTGTGTCCTGCCACGATTTCATCACTTTTATTACAAAAGATTGATACTACACTGCCATTTGCTAATTCTGTTTATCTACTGTCTATTATTTTGCAAGGGTAACTGAAGAAAGCCCTCTCCGTCGGCCAGCCGAAGGGAGAGGAAGAAGCAACCCGCCATCTCCTCTTTTGAGGTAGGCGCGATCACTCTTTATTTTGGGGTCCCCGGCCCCTGGCGATCACATCATAATCTCGAGGCCGCGGCGAGTCATTTCCCGCAATGGCCGTCTGAATTTCTGTCTTTATATTTTTATGCTGTTTTTATATCTGCCATACTCTCGAGGTCGCGGCGAGTTACTTCCCGCAATGGCCGTTTAAATTCCGTCATTTATATCTTGTCATATTCTCATCTGCTTATATTCTCGAGGCCGCGGCGAGTCACTTGCCCAATGGCCGTTTAAATTCTCGTTATTTATATTCTCTCTATATTCTGTTATATTCTTATCTGCTCATATTCTCGAGGCCGCGGCGAGTCACTTCCCGCAATGGCCGTTTGAATTCTATCCTTTCTTTTATATATCTTGAATTGCTTCTATATCTGTTATACTCTCGAGGCCGTGGCGAGTCACTTCCCGCAATGGCCGTTTCAATTCTTGCTATTTGATTTCTGCACCATTCCCGTCCCCCCGAGGCCGCGGCGAGTCACTTCCCGCTATGGCCGTTTAACCCCCATATTTTGTTATATTGCATCTGTGCCGCACGCCCCGCCGGAGTAATCTCCCGTGGTGGCCCTTTCTCTGTTCTCTTATTTCTGTGTTGCAACAAACAAAACGAGCCCGCGCACTCCGCATTTTCATTTCTCAAACCGCGTGATGTCGCTGACACTCATAATAGTAAGTACCCCAAGGTGTTGTGAATGAGGTCTTTTCCTGATCCTCTTCAGCCAAGCGGATCTGATTGTAACCAGAGAAGCCATCCATAAAAGAGAGGGTCTCATACTCTACCGTATTATCAATTAGCACATCTATGTGAGGGAGGGGGAAATCATCTTTAGGACACGCGGTTAAGGTCCCGAAAATCTATGCAAATTCTAACTCTTCCGTCCTTCTTCATGACCGGGATGATGTTAGCCACCCAGTTGGGATAGAGGATGACTCTAATAAATCTGGCCTTATGAAGCTTATCGACCTCTTCTTTCATCTTTAACGCCATATGAGGGTGGAAACGTCTCCACCGCTGTTTGACCAGGACAGATTCTGGCTTAAGTGTGAGACGATGTTCAACGAGCACAGGGTCCATACCTGGCATATCCTCATAACTCCATACAAATGTGTCCTTATATTCTCAAAGAACTTGAATGAGAGCCTCTTCTTCAAAGGCCGACAAATTTTTACCGATGAGGACAATACTAGGGTTTTCCTCGGTACCCAGATTAATTTCTTTGGTGGGTTCTTCTACTGAGGCTGATGGTTCGTAGAATCTCCTCATACCACTAGCAAAAGCATCAGTCTCGTCCTCATATTCTTCGTACTCTTCATCCCCCTTTTCAATAGGGTCTTCATCATTCATACCCTCGTAAACACCAAACCCTTCATCTATAGAGCACACATCCTCACATTCTATTTATGGCAAGAAGATCGGATCCTCTAAGAAACTAGGAAGAGCTAAACATGCCCAGCATCTTTTAGCTAGATCTGACAAAAACCTACGGGGAATCTGCCTACCCTTGGCTTTCTTATGAGTAGCTATTCCAGGACTCCTATCAGAGGAGGTAGAAGAATAGGATGACGAGCTAGACGAACTACCCGGACCTAAAAAAGGGGGAGGATAAGAAGAGGAAGATGCACTGGGTACAGGAGAAGGTACATGATAAGCCTCCTCATCGGAGGAGAAGAGGAAGTCCACTAATGGGCCTTGAAGGAGTAGCCCTTGGATCGGGGCACACTCATGAACAAGATAGGAGGTCTCTTCAACAGAGATGGAAGGAAAGTTTGAATTTTGGCATTTTTTTTTTCATTTTCAAGAACAAAGCAGTAGGAGGAAGGAGTATGAGGTGATGCTGAAATTGAAAGATTAGAAAAAGACCGGATGAGAGATTGCCCACGCGGGGGGTGTAATAGAGAGCTGATAAAATTGTTCAAAGAGCAAAAGAGATATTAGGGAAGCTTGGAGCATGTCTGGAGACAGAATAATCAAGACCGCAGGTGGTCTAGGAATATCAGAGACAAAGAGTTTGCAGCACCAGCAGGTAATAAGAGAGGGATGTACGAAATCAAGGAAGAAAAGGCCGGCCCACAGCCTGTCCATAGTAAAGCCTTCTTCAAATGGCACGTCTGGTTCCCCGGTATTAGTGTAGTTACTCAAAAGCTGCCTCTTATCTGTGATTACTACTGGCTTTTCTATCAACTCATGAATAAGCGACGGCCATTCTGGATCAGTCGGCATAAACAGACAGCTTAAAGCAATGGTGATGTCATTCATATCAAACCAGCGGCACCACTCACATTTCGGGTCATCTATTTTTCTCCTCTTATCCGACCTCAAGGGCTCCAAAGCTTTATATATGACCAGCGGGGCTACGTGGCGAGCAAACTAACATGCATGTACATCTTGGCGGTCTAATATAGAAGTAACCAATGTGGTTTGCCCGTCATGTTGAGTAGCCCCTTTTATAAAATGAGTATATAAAGTCCATGTAAGTGGCTGTTGATCTGTTTTGAGGGTGGAGGTCATAACATCCCATGGCTCTCCTTCATCTTTACCATGTTTTCCTTTGCCCGGCCCTTTGTATCCTAGGCCGCCTCGTGGAATAAGCTTATGATGCTTAACGTGCCTTACTCTTCCCTGAAGGTTAACACCTAGGCCTTTACCGGATCTGTACCCCATTTTCATCAAAATATTCCACCTCGGGGTATTTATCATATTCTTCTTTTTCATCCCCTTGAACGATAGGTGTGGTATCAAAGCCGATGCAGGGGTTGTAGTTGGAGACCTTAGTAAATCCTGTCGTAAATCGGCAATATCTAACACTGATAACAAAGGCCTATTAGCCGGCCATATGGAAGGTACTGACATTGCTGAGTGTATATCATCTGATGGCAGAATAGGCATGCTTGTGACTTTGATGATGCGCCCTTTATGCGGGAACTTTATGCATTGATGATTTGTGGAAGGTACGGCATCAAGTTCTTGAACATATGGGCGACCCAAAATACCGTTGAAGGTTGTATCCATGTCCAGAATGTGGAAGCCTGCTATAATTGAGACCAGACCTAGCCCAACTTGTTGGGTCCCGCGAGATGCAAATGGATCTAGAAGGGGGGTTGAATAGATCCTATCAAAAGTTTTGGCCTATTTAAAAACTCTTAGCTATCAGAAGCATGAACCACTCCTATAAAGTGAATGAATCACCTAGGCACAATGCACAACAGAATTAAGTAGAGTGGCTTAAATGAAAAGACTGAGATTACAAGCGATGAAGCGTCAACACTTCTTTAAGCACATTTGTGATCTTGAAGAAGTAAGCCTTGTAGTGCAGGGATCATAAAGCATAACACTAGAGCATGAAATAGCTTGCAACAATCGTGTGTGTGTGCTATGTTGATCACTCAGAGTGCATATGTGTGTGAATGTAGTGGTGATCAACCAAGGTGTACGCGAGTCTAAGCAAGGGAAACACTTAGCAATACTTTCACCTTGGCGCCTGTGTGCAAGGGTGCAGTAGGCCGCCCAAGGGATGCAGTCAAAGTACTAAGCTCAATTAAACCACAGATAAAACCGAAAGTGCAAATCTGAGTGCTTGAGTGTGTAAACAAGATTACCAAGTATGGAAGCACATGAACCTATGAATAGGGGTAGACGATATAGAGCAATCGCACACGATGAACAACCCATAACACAGGGATTTTTAAGGTGGTTCGGTTGCAACCCCGCAACCTACGTCCACCCCTCACCAAAACCTGGTGAGGCTTTCCTGCTGACTCACAGCTTGACCGGGGACACGCCCCAAACCACAAAATAGAGAAGGCCCTCTTTCTGTCTTCCCACACACAAAGCCGACAGGGACGGCTATACCGCAGATCGGAGAACTTTCGATTACCTTCCTACTAACCACCGGTAGGGACGATCTTCAGTTTCAATAGATTGAATGAAATAAAAATAGAACAAGATGAAAATGCTCAAACAAGATATGAAGATATGCTAGAATGAACTAGATCTTGTCTGAGATTGTTGGATCTTGAATCTGTTGCTTTGATCTTCCTTTGATCCCTTTGAGTTGATGGAGAAGATATAAGATGTAGCTTGATCTTTTCTTTGAATCTCCTTGAGTTGATGAAGAATAATGTTGGATGTAGCTTTAATCTTCCTGTGAGTTGATGAAGAGGTTTGGATGTAGCTTTGATCTTCCTTTTGATCTCCTTTGTGAGCTTGCTTGCTTCTCTTCTTCCTTGGAGATTGAGGGCTTCAGATGTAGGCTTGAATCTCTTGGATTGAATGTAGAACTTCTGCACGGAGTACTGTTCACGGCTACAGTACCTCTTCTTCCTTGGAGCTCCTCTAGCCTCTCTTCATCTCTCTTTGCTCCAAATGATCAACTAGGGTTTCTAACCCTCTTGTGTTGGTTTCATATCTCTTTGGATGGTCAATAAACACATCCCAGACCAGATCCACATTTTGTGGGTGATTAGGTGACTTTTGATTAAAGAAATCCATGGAGAATGACCCTTCTCGAAGTGAAAAAACAAAGTCAACATTGATGGCTCGGGGCTGGCGGTCGACCTGTGGCTTCTGGCGGTCGACCGCTACTGAGAAACGCTGTAGACGGATGTTCCTTGGGATTTCCAGTCGACCGCTACTGAGCTGGCGATCGACCGCCAGCTGGGCAGACCCCGGGCTTTCCCGGGTCAGTCCGTTAATTGCTTTAGCTCCATCGCTTGACTCCTTTAGCAGCCCGTTCATGTCTGTGGCATCACCCTTGACAGTCTTGAAGATTTCTGTTGATTATATCGCTCCTACAATCAAAATTTTGTTCTGGGGCCTCCGCCCTCGGAAACCCCCGCAAGGGGAGCTGCCCCCTTGACCCCCGCGACCTGACCGGGCAGGTTGATCCCCGCGACCTGACCGCGCAGGTCGATCCACGTGCGATGGCGCAATCATTGAGCTTTCACTTTTGCCAACTCCACTCCATTCCTTGGATTATCTTGTGGCTTGCTATCCAGAAGTTGCACCGACCTTGAACCATCCATAAGGCAAGATATGCACTGACCATATGAGGAATATGCAATGACCTTATGTGTGATGCTATTCAGCTTGATTTCTGTACTTGAAACATGCTAGATTTACGTGCCTCCAATATTGTCATATGCCTTGATATCTGTGTATCCAGTTGCCTAGATTTGTGTGCCATTCTTGATCTTTTACACTGGGAGTATAATGACCACCAATATGTATTGTCATATGCCTTGATATCTGTGTACTGGAAGTATGATGACCTGAAATGTATGAATATTAACATTATCAAATGCAGGTATAGTTCATTAATGACTACAGAGGTAGACATCATTAAAACCATAAAATTAATCATGTTACACACATGTTCAACATTCTCCCCCTTTTTGATGATGGCAATTATGAGTCATTCTGAACTATGAGTCATTATAAATTCACATGCATTAGTAATTCACATGGCAACTATGAGTCAAAAATATTCTTAAGAAGAAGAAGAGGAGGATTATCTCCCTATCTCCTTTTGACAAAGACTCACATGGTTCTCACCCCCTTTGACACACAGAGTGGATTCTTTGATTAATGACTCACATAAACTTACCACATTCTTTGATTAATGACTCACATAAACTTCTCCCCCTTTGACAATATCAAAAGATCTAGAAAAGAGACAGAGAGACTCACATTAATGACGCACACAAAATGACTTACATGATCCTCTGTTATCTCCTATGTGACATCATTACAAGCGACCATAATGTGGAGAAAACATGTCATTGCAGGCAACATTCTAGAAAATGATGTGGAAATACATGCCAATGGTTGTACACTTATTAAGGTTGACAAGATAACTAGAGAGAACAACCAATTGTGGAAAGCCAGTTATAGGATCGATACCAATGAATGATATGGATGTATCGAACATGGTGGTGTCCCGTGGCTTGGCAAAGATAATGTAAGTATGAGAGGTGGAGTCACAGCAGCAGGATTCAATTTCACAAATAGGAGATGAATAGAGCAGCCAAGGAGCACTTTTGTGATTTCAAATTTTGCAAGATTTTTAGTGGTTTTCTAGTTTTCAGATTTTTTTTGGATTTTCTATGCAATGCAGGGAAATGATAAATGCAAGCTACAATTGTATGAAGTTAAGACGTGCATGCCACCCTATTGCATGAAATCATGATGCTAATGATGCTAGGACTTATGCCACATGTCAATGAATGAGAAAGCAATGTGATATCACTTGACAGAAGACACCAATGATTTTGGATACGACTTGAAAGGAGCATCAAGATGATACCACTTGTTGGATGATACCAAGGTGATGTAATCATGGCAGCCTGAATGATTTATGTAGATATGGCAGATGAAGGTAAACAACAAGGAGCATCAAGATATGACTTCTCAAGAGAGAATGGATGTTCCTTAATCTGAAACCAAGATCATAAATCAGAGTTATGGATTTTTCAGAATTTTCAATTATAGAACCCAAATGAACCAGCTCTTACATTCAGATTGATTTAATGCTAATGAGTTCTGGCCTACTCAGTAGAATCACATGAAGACATTTGCATGCAAGTTTAATAGTAGTGAACCAGAAATTCTTGTCAAAATAAGATTAACCTTCTCTTATCTTACTCATTCAGTTTCATTGGATCCCTTGAGAGTGACCACAATAAGTATTGAGACTAAACACTTAGATGGCTTAGATTTGATTCAGGAGTGCTACACATTCAGATTTCTTTTGAAATCATTTGAAAGATGACAATTATCATTTTACGAGCAGTCAAGTGTAGCAACCACCTTTTGACGTGAGTGTGCACATTTACCAGACGTAAGCACCCCCAGTTACTCAGTGTAGCTCACGATTTTACCTCACTTAGAACAAAGATAGCATAGTCACCTCATGACATATCGAACCTCATTTTCTTTGATGAGGAGATATATTTCTCAGCAACAGTGCCACTGCTCTGCCTTGAGCTTACATTAAGTGTAGCCACTTTTTGAAATAAACAGATTCAACAAATGTTTAAAAATAATACTTAGCTGAAGTTTCTCAATCAAGGATGCCTTTGTACTCAAAATAAGCTTTCAGATTCAAGATGGCATAACAAGTCAAAACATGAGAAACAAGTTTAAGTCTATTAAGCCCGACCACAAACATTTTCAAGACCATCAAACTTCAAGACTCAAGAAATCATTAATGTTAAACTAAAATCATTCATGTTCAAGGCAATCACAAGACTCTATAAAAGAAAATTCTTCTTGAAGATTTACTCTGATAAACAATCTCAATAATAGATAGGGAATCCTCCAAGAAGTTCAAGGCACTTTGAATCCACGTTGAACCAAAAAAGGATGTTAGTAATATGATGTAGTGGTTTGATATAAAAAGAGAGTGTTACATATGAGTGGAAGCTTGAGAATCAATGGTGAACACTCCCCCTGAGGTTATGCACTGAGCTCAGACTGGAATGGAAGAGATAAAGTTATCAGGTGCAAGGAGGTGTTGACTCTGACATTGTGTAATGTCGACACCCAGAGCTCAGACAGAAGTAATTTTTAGGTAGATAGAACTGTGGGGTCGACCTGTCAAAGGAGTGAGGTCAACCTGTTGAACTGCAAGGCAGAGTTTTGACTGGATTTTCATGATGGGCAAACTCTCCCTGAGAAGAAGCATTCTGTGCCATGATGTTAATAGAATGAAGATGAAACATATGCATGAATACTGTAAAGACACAACTCCCCCTTACTCTATGGCCTATATGCGACATTGACGCATGGTACGTGGCGAAGGTGAAACCTCACGCATATTAAGTGCTTCTAGGCAAGCATAACCTACCTTTCCATACATCAACATTTGATATACCATGACCGTGCAAGAGTGAAATGATGTGAAATGATTGAAGCTAGATTGATGTTGACTCCCCCTTAGTACATGCATGGGTTGGCAATGAACTATGCAGCCTAAGACTTATGTGAATACATAATGCAATCAAGATGTTGCAAAATGATTGTGCATTATCATGTGTCTTCTAAACATGATGTGCATTAAGGTATGTGTGATCACAAGATGATGCAGACACAAATCATTCACAATTGATTTTGAACTAAATACAACTTTATGATGATGCCAATCGCTAGACTCCCCCTTTGAATAATGCTAACATGAATAACGAGTTGAAAATGCAGCCATGGTATGCATCATCAAAACCAAAATCCAAGAATTTCATGTAGCTGAAGTAAGACTTAAGCAACTCATCATCACATCAACTTCATCAGCATAACAATTTTTTCATGAATTAAACAGCTGAAATCAAGCATGGTGTGAGCAAGTTATCTAGCTCAAAAATTCATCTCACACCATGGGGGGAAGACATTTCAAAGAGCAATTCAGTCTGCAGAATTTAATGACAGTGGGCAGACTTATGATGCACTATCTACATGTCAAGACTAATCATGCAAGATGACTGAATTTAAAAGGTTTATGTACATACCTGTGCCTTGAGCTTTTATTTACCTTATGATCCTTTGTTCAGCTCCAAGGCATCCTGCACCCAAAATTCTCATTTAGAATTTTTAGGTACCCAAGATTGCTTGGGTCCTTGTGGGTTAGTAGCTTTGTCATATTTACTAATGTGGCTCATCTGTCTCAGGGAAATCAGATCATCCTTCCTCATTGTATGACAATCATACATGTCATGACCATTTTTCCCACAGTAAAAACATCGCACAAAAGATTGAGCATTCTTTTTATGTTCATGTGCGTGTGCATGTGCATTTTATTTTTGTGGATGAGTATGGGATTTACCTTTCATGGCATAAAGGTGATGCTTTCCCTTCAAGTGCCAGCACTCTTGGACAGTATGGCCAGACTCACCACAATGAGAGCAGCAAGGAGGAAGACTTTTGTTTAAAGCCATGGAGGTCGTCGACCTGCTTGTATGGGAGTGTCGACTCTTCTGACTCCCGATGCAGTTCTGAGCAGATATCTGCTGAGTAGGTCCTCTGCCAGTATTGACATGTTTCTTTCCTTGCTCTTTCACTTGCTCTCCTGCTCTAAGCTCATCATTTCTCAAGATAAAACAATCATGCATAGTGTGACCATGTTTACCACAATAATAACAATGGACATTCATTTTGTGGAAAGTATGGTATTTAGCATATGACATGTTGTGGTGCATGTTTGGATGAGCATGCTGAGTTTTGCTTTTCTTTTTAGCAGTATGCTCTTCTTGGTGACCACAAGAGGTGGTGGCTTCCGGTGAGCCTGAATCTTGAATTTGGGCAAACAAAGACATGAAATCATTCAGACTTTGAATTTCATTTTCAAGTGAAGAAATATGCTGTTTAGATTTATCAAGACCCTCTTTGCATGCTGCCAATTGCTCATTGAGCATGGCATTTATTGCTTTAAGATTTTGATTTTGTTATTCTAAAGCATGCAATGTTTCAGAGTGATCATCAATGACAGATTTACCTTTTTCATGTGCAGCCAGTTTTTCATGCAATTCTTCTTCAACTTGTTCAAGTTCAATTTTCTTTTTTAACAACTCTCTATTCTCTTCTTTCAGAGAATTAATCAGATTTTGTTGCCATTCAAGATCATCATGGAGACCAACATTTATGTTTCTCAAGAATGAACATTTTTCACATGCAAAATTAGCAGAGCATGAAATAGAATTTTCATTTCCTTCAATCAACCTCTCATGATAGATTAGCCCATCGGCCATAGTTTGATCATTAGAGATTGACTTAGGTTGGTTTTGAAGTTTTATTATAGTTTCTTCCAACCTAGTGATTTCATCATGAAGATTTTCATTTTCATCTCTTAGACATGCAATGCTTTGTTTATGTGTATCTAGATCAAAAGAGAGTGTCGTTAATCTCTTCAAAAATAGAACACTTTTTACAAAACGAGCTTTCAATTTGGTTGCTTTTCTTTAGATCCTTTTTCAAATTTTTGTTTTCGATTTTTACCTTTTTGTATTGTGTAATCAACTCATCATAGGCTTCCATAAGCTCTTCAAAAGTGAATTCCTCGGAATCAGAGTTTACCTGTGATGAGGATGTATTGCTGGACTGTTCTGCACGGTCGGCCTTGAAGCATTCTTGTTCTTGTTCCTTCCCTTCATGGATTTTCACCAACTTATCCAGTACTTGCTTGGCTGTGCTGCAGGAGGACACAAGATGAGTTAGTCTGAGATCAACTGCAGCTGTAATTAAGTTATATGCAAGAAGATTATCATTGTGTTTGGTCTCATGTTCGGCTGACCAATCAATTGAATTTGATGGCAGCTCATGAGGACCATTGTATATAAGAGTCAACAATTGTGGATCTATGGAGCTAACATAGATGAACATTCTCCCTACCCATGTAGAAAAATCTGAACCATCATAAATAGGCGGAGAAACCATCGAAGCATGTGTAGCATATGAAGCCATATAAATAAAAGCACCGGGATCTTCCCCTGCAGATCGTAGGATCTAGGAAAGGCAGAGCCTCGCTCTGATACCACTTGTTGGGTCCCGCGAGGTGCAAATGGATCTAGAAGGGGGGGTTTAATAGATCCTATCAAAAGCTTTATCCTATTTAAAAACTCTTAGCTATCAGAAGCATGAACCACTCCTATAAAGTGAATGAATCACCTAGGCACAATACACAGCGGAATTAAGTAGAGTGGCTCAAATGAAAAGACTCGGATTACAAGTGATGAAGCGTCAACACTTCTTTAAGTACATTTGTGATCTTGAAGGAAGTAAGCCTTGTAGTGCAGGGATCATAAAGCATAACACTAGAGTATGAAATAGGTTGCAACAATCGTGCGTGTGTGTGTGCTATGTTGATCACTCAGAGTGCATATGTGTGTGAATGTAGTGGTGATCAATCAAGGTGCACGCGAGTCTAAGCAAGGGAAACACTTAGCAATACTTTCACCTTGGCGCCTGTGTGCAAGGGTGCAGCAGGCCGCCCAAGGGATGTAGTCAAAGTAATAAGGTCAATTAAACCACAGATAAAATCGAAAGTGCAAATCTGAGTGCTTGAGTGTGTAAACAAGATAACCAAGTATGGAAGCACATGAACCTGTGAATAGGGGTAGAAGATATAGAGCAATCGCACACGATGAACAACCCACAACACAAGGATTTTTAAGGTGGTTCGGTTGCAACCCCACAACCTACGTCTACCCCTCACCAAAACCCGGTGAGGCTTTCCTGCTGACTCACAGCTTGACCGGGGACACGCCCCAAACCACCGAACAGAGAAAGCCCTCTTTCTATCTTCCTACACACAAAGCCGGTAGGGACGGCTATACCTCATAACGGAGAACTTCCGATTACCTTCCTACTAACCACTGGTAGGGACGATCTTCAGTTTCAATAGATTCAATGAAATGAAAATAGAACAAGATGAAAATGCTCAAACAAGATATGAAGATATGCTAGAATGAACTAGATCTTGTCTGAGATTGTTGGATCTTGAATCTGTTGCTTTGATCTTCCTTTGAACCCTTTGAGTTGATGGAGAAGATATAGGATGTAGCTTGATCTTTTCTTTGAATCTCCTTGAGTTGATGAAGAATAATGTTGGATGTAGCTTTGATCTTCCCTTGAGTTGATGAAAAGGTTTGGATGTAGCTTTGATCTTCCTTTTGATCTCCTTTGTGAGCTTGCTTGCTTCTCTTCTTCCTTAGAGATTGAGGGCTTCAGATATAGGCTTGAATCCCTTGGATTGGATGTAGAACTTCTGCACGGAGTATTGTTCACGGCTACAGTACCTCTTCTTCCTTGGAGCTCCTCTAGCCTCTCTTCATCTCTCTTTGCTCCAAATGATCAACTAGGGTTTCTAACCCTCTTGTGTTGGTTTTATATCTCGTTGGATGGTCAATAAACACATCCCAGACCAGATCCACATTTTGTGGGTGATTAGGTGACTTTTGGATTAAAGAAATCTATGGGGAATCGCCCTTCTCGAAGTGAAAAAACAAAGTCAACATTGATGGCTCGGGGCTGGCGGTCGACCTATGGCTTCTGGCGATCGACCGCTACTGAGAAACGTTGTAGACGGATGTTCCCTGGGATTTCGATCGACCGCTAGCTGGGCAGACCCCGGGCTTTCCCGGGTCGGTCCGTTAACTACTTTAGCTCCATCGCTTGACTCCTTTAGCATCCCGTTCATGTCTGTGGCATCACCCTTGACAGTCTTGAAGATTTCTGTTGATTATATCGCTCCTATAATCAAAATTTTGTTCAGGGGGCTCCGCCCCCGGAAACCCCCGCAAGGGGAGCTGCCCCGTTGACCCCCGCGACCTGACCGGGCAGGTTGATCCCCGCGACCTGACCGCGCAGGTCGATCCACGTGCGAGGGCGCAATCATTGAGCTTTCACTTTTGCCAACTCCACTCCATTCCTTGGATTCTCTTGTGGCTTGCTATCCAGAAGTTACACCGACCATGAACTATCCATAAGGCAAGATATGCACTGACCATATGAGGAATATGCAATGACCTTATGTATGATGCTATTCAGCTTGATTTCTGTGCTTGAAACATGCTAGATTTCCGTGCCTCTAATATTGTCATATGCCTTGATATATGTGTATCAAGTTGTCTAGATTTATGTGCCATTTTTGATCTTTTACACTGGGAGTATAATGACCACCAATATGTATTGTCATATGCCTTGATATCTGTGTACTGGAAGTATGATGACATGAAATGTATGAATATTAACATTATCAAATGCAGGTATAGTTCATTAATGACTACAGAGGCTGACATCATCAAAACTATAAAATTAATCATGTTGCACACATGTTCAACACAACTCTTAAAGTGATCATGCCCAGTGTGGAGGTTTCTTCATATTACCATAAGCCGTCACTGTGATAGTAGATGGCCGAATCTGAGTGTCTGGTATGCCACACATTTTCAGAGTACTAGAAGGCAACACATTGATAGATGCTCTAGTATCCACTAGACATTGTTTAACTGCCACTTTGTTAATATCAACCGTGATGCACAAGACATACTTCCTGGCTGGCTTCGGAGCTAATTCATGCTCATGAAAAATAATGGCCGGTTGATCACTTGCTGGTGTTAAAATCGATGTAATCTGTTCAGCTGGAATGTCCTCATTAACCATCACCTTCTGTAAATACTCATTCAAAACCTGCTGGTGGATGGTGGATCTTTTTATCAGTTCCAAGATAGAAATCCTTGCCGAGGTCTTGTCTGAGTACTTTAACAAGTCATATTGAGTGCCCGGTATGGATTTTTGTTATGGCTCTTGTTCCTCTCGCCCCTGTGTGGGCTCTGGCTCCCTTTGTGGAAACACACGGTGGAATATCTATCCACTACGGAGCACCATGGTTTGTGACGGTCGCGCCTCTGTCGGGTTGTAGGTAGGCGGAGGATTCATGGATGAGGAAGATGGGATGTTGGGGTTAACGGATGTTGGGGGTGTGACCAAAGAAAGAACCCTTATGAGGGGCCTTGTCGGCTGAGGGATAGTGGTAACTGGATAGGCAACAGTAGGAGGCGTGGGGGGCGCCTGAACGGCTGAAGGAGGTGTAGGCCGAATGAGGAGGGGTCTAGGTAAAAATGAGGGATTTGCGGGTTGCAGTGTGGGAATTTTCATTGGCGGAGGATTGGTGGTAGCAGTGGGGGGAATAGGTGCCGGTGAGGGGCGAATAAGGAGTGGCCTAGATGGCAAAGGTGAAGAATTGGTGATAGGAGGAGAAGTTTGTTGTGGTGTGGAAGGTGATGGAGGGTGAATGAGGAGAGGTCTAACTGGCGAGGGATTAATGGTAGTGGAGGGAATTTGGTTAGTGGTGCGTAGAAGGGGACGGGATGGCTGGGGAAAAGGTGTCGGATGGAGAGATGTTCTCAACAGATGGGGTGGTTGAGTTGGAGTTTGGTTTATAGCCCTGACAGAGGTGTTCTCTTCATGCCACCCTTGTCCTCTTTCCAGTTCGTGGAAGGAAGTAACATGGTTTACTTGCGGGTTTGGAGGGCGCTCCGGCAATGGATTATGGACAATCCCCATGTTCGGTTGAGGTGCGGGAGCTTACTGATGTTAAGGAGGAGGTGGAACTTGCTGCTGAGGTGGATGCTGAGCCTGTTGCTGTCGAGGAGGTCTTCGTGCTTTCAAGGTTGCAATAAACTGCCTCATTCATCCCAATTGATACCACCATGATCATTCAAATCATAGATATAATCCTTGAAATGAAAGCAATGATCTATATTGTGACCAAGCTGTCGGTGGAAGACACAATACCGAGAGGTATCCACATTAGAGGGCCAGGTCGTTCTTTCTTTTGGCAAGGTGAGCAGGTTGGCGGCCATGAGGGCGTTAAAGATGCCGGGAAGGCTTTCGGGTAATGGTGGGTATTGGGCCCTTTTGGGGCATAGTGGTCTTCTTGCCTGCTGGGGGCCATAATTGGTGGGTGGCGGCACTTGGTGGTATTACTGAGGAACTGGGGGGTTTGGGTGGACAACTTGATTTTGTGGAGGAGGATGGAAGGGTCGAGGGGGAATATTTGCTTGGGGAGCGGGATTAAAGAAAGGGAGTTGTTGAGGTTGTGGAGGTCTTGGGTTAGGGTTGCGAAAAGGTGCGGGGTCGCCAACCATGCCTACCTGCTCGTTAGTCACAGTGCCCTCGGTTGTGCCACCACTATTGTTAGCATTGGTGTTCTTCCTGACCAACCTTGGTTTCTATTCAAACATGCCCATGACGGGCGAATCTTTCATCTGGGTCTGTATATATCTAGCTCTCTCATAGAGCTCTTCCATAGTGCTTAGCTTATTCATGGCCAAAATATGATGGAATTGCGGAGTAGAATTTGATATGATCATCTTAACTTGCTCCGTTTCCGAAAGAATGTCTTTTAATCTTTCGGCCATAGCTCTCCACTTATCGGCAAACAGAATGAAGTCCTCCTCGGGCTTCATCTTCTCAGCAACAAGATCTGTGACTGACAGAGACGGACCCACACGGTCCTTATATTTCTATAAGAATTTCCGCTGAACAATATCAAAATCCCCAGCTTCGGCCGGCTCCAAGGAATAAAACCATTCAAGTGACGGACCATCTAAAGACCTTCTAAAGAGATAGGCCAGGGAAGTCTTATTATCCTGCCAGAAGGATGTCTCATACATGAAATCGTTCAGATGAATGAACGAGTTACCCGTTCCATTGTAGCGTCAGAAATTTGGCATCTCGGAGGGAGGCAAATGAAAAATCGACAAAGTAGGGAGAGCAATCTCCCGAGCATTCTTCGGTGCCGTAACCTTCTTAAGCTGCTCCTCCATACTAGCTATCTTCTGAGGAGTATGGTGTTAGTGTCAGACTCAACTGGGGCCGGATTGGAATGGAATGGATTCGGCATAGGCCTCCTTAAGAATTGAGGAGTTGGAGGATGTTGGGGCCTAACCACTGAGTGGCTTGCCGGTTTAGCTGGCATAACCATGACAGGAGTTGGTGGTCGTGAAGGAATCTTGTGTGAGATCGCCTGGTCCTTAGGAGATGAATGGCCACCCACGGCCTGAGGAAGGTTTGAAGATGAAGGGGTAGATTTCCCTTTTCGAGCGGCCTAGACCACCTGACGTTGAGAATCATCCAATTGAGACAAAACATGAAAAAGATCATTGAGATTGAAAGATGAGGAAGCGTCCCAAGATGTATTTTGGATGTTGGGTTGAGCTTGGGAGGGAGGCTCATCCCCTAGAGTAGTGGTGTCTACCAGATGGACTTGGGAATAGTAAGCATGAGAGGGAGCATGGTTTCCCTCATAATGGGTGGAATCCTGAGGGGGAACCTCATAGGATGGGTCAAATTGACCCTCCTCATAACCATCATAAGAGTACTCGTAGTTGGCTATGTTAATGATTTTACCTGAACGAAGTTGCATGTTTAAGGGAAGAAAAATATCTCAAGCCAACAAATATAAGTAAGAAACAATCACCTAATCAAGCAAATTGTTCACACAAGTTGTAATGAACCCAAGATTTTAAAGTTTTCTTTGAGATTAAGATGGTTTTTAAATGTTTAATCAATCCTCTCTCTTCAATGTGGGTCCTAGTTTCAAGTTTGGGTGTAAACTCTGCGTCAACTAAGTTCTTTCTCTCTCCTTACCAACGGATGGATTGACTAAACTCCGGGTACTCCAAATGGTACAACCGGCCCGGCGTCCGTGAGGGAATCCATGGGTGCGGGGACTTATAGAGGCCTTGGAAAAGGAATTTCTAGTCCAAAGAGACGGAATGCTTAATAGAGGGTCCTTCCAATTCCAAGAAAAAGGTGAGGAATCCTAGGAGTGTAGAGAGAGGAGGTCTCTCAACCAAATGCCCTAGAATGCAAGCTAATATAGGCAGATCAACGAGCAATTAGCAGATAATCAACAAGTGCAGCAAACAGATGAAGATAATAGTAAAATCAAGGTTCTGTGAAAACAGAACAAAATGATGACCTGACAACAGTCCTTGTCTCAGTAAACAGCGTCTGTGTGACAGTCGATGATCACTGTAAATCATGGTGAATCAGTGAACAGTAAAGTGGAATAGCGCCTTGGTGTGAGGCGTTGAATATGTGAATAACGCCTTTGTGAAGGGGCGTCAATTAGCAGTGAACAGTGACCACCGTATAAGAAGAATCAACAGTAACTGAAGAATTGATGCCTTGGAGTTAGGGGTTGAATGCGTGAACGACGCCTCTGTGGAGGGGCGTGGATTATATAAATAATGATAATACCAAAAATAATGCAAACAACGCCTCTGTGAGCAGTCGCTGATTATGGAAATAGCGGCTGGAGAGCAGTCACTGATCAGTTTCAGAGAACAGAGAGTAAGCTAAAAGCTAACAGAAATAAAATTTTCTTCTTAAAAATGCTATGGACGGTTTAAAAAATGGCTAATCAAGTGGGAGGTGCACACGTGGTGCACAAAGGGAGTGTGCTACGTGGAGCACTAAGGAGGGGCACACGTGGGTGCCAAAGGAGGGGCACTCGAGGGTGCCAAAGGGAGGGGTACACGTGGGTGCCAAAGGAGGGGTAATCAAAATAAAAATAGCAAGCTGTCCCACCGTGATCGCCAATTTGTGAACGTGTCACATAGATATTAAAAGGAAATGAAATTTAATTTCTTAAAAGAAAGAAAAGATAGAAAAGATATGAGATGTGGTGGGAAATAAGGAAAAGGAAAAAGAGAGCATGTGATGCTCTAAAGGAGTGTGATCGCCAGAGGGGTTACCTCAAAAAAAATAAAAGGATGATCGCATGTACCTTGTGAATAAGCGGAGATGATTGTGAATCCTTTTCTTCCTCCTTCTACCGGTCGGTCGATGAAGGGGGTTCTTATCTTGATTACCCTTGTAAGACAAGCAAAGCAACAATTGATTAGCCAAAGTGGGTAGTGTCAATGTTCTAAAGAAATAAGACTATGCAACATGGGCATGAACACATCTTGTGTGTTTTGTTTTAAACCCCTAAGAGGAGTAAAGGATGCAAAAGTATGCTATGGATGCAAGCAAGTAAGAATATGCAGCTATAGATATATGTGATGATATATGATGAGTGATTTCTAGCAAAATAGCTAGAGTGTGTGTGTAAGATAAGAGAAAATTAAAGAGAAGGGATAGAGGACTTTCTGCTGTTGTTGCAGCAGTAAAGGGAGAGAAGGCAGAGAGAGTTCAGCCGCAGCAGGAAGAACGCCATGGTAAACGCGGTAGAAAAGCCCTTGCAAGAAAATTGTTAGTAAAACAAGGCACTAAGCGCATCAATTGAGCTCTCTCTATAGCAGAAGTTTTCTCTCTTGCTAACCGCAGGGATCCCTACTGTGGGGAAGGAATCTTCTCTCTTGTTGGGTATTGCATTCCCACATTATTTTTGACCTTGGTTTTGATGATAACAAAATATTGTGTGTTTGTGGGGCAAATATTTATCATGATTTTGGAAAGGCTTAAAATGTCTAATGAAACTACTCATTGATGTGAAAATGAATATCCATCACTTGGAGTTTCTTGTTGTTGAGCATTTGGAAGGATTGGTAAATACAAGAATGCCTTTTGTATGTTTGAGCTTCCATGGTTTTATACTCGAATGCTTAAGAGATTTAAAGTCTATCAAATGCCAACGATGGTGGTTCATGTTTTACAATTCCATTTACTTGTTGCAATGTGCATTTGAATGTGTATAGATATGGAGTTTTATGTGGAAGAATCAAGTTAAGGAGAACTCAATTTTTGATACATAAACTAACTTGATGTTTGTGTTTGTACAGGTTCAAGGATGGTTTTTAAACCCTCTCATGTCAAGTGGATGATGGTAACATCTAACCATTTTTTTTGTTTCATTTGAATAGGGTTTGCAGTGTTTTTCCAACCATTTCTGGCATGGGTCGACCCATGGGGTCGACCCCCAAGTGTTCTGTCTGGACATAACACATTTTTGTGACCCAGTGTGCAGGGGTCGACCCACACTGCATGGGTCGACCCCATGGGTCGACCCCTGGGTTATGGGTCTTTATTTTACTTCTGCCCGTCCTCTGGTTGTCCAGGGGTCGACCCATTCCGACAGGGGATTTGCGAACCCGATTAAAACCCATTGAAAACCTTTCTAAACTTTACCAAAACACCCCCCATTAGTTACTAATCATGTTTAGGTGTTTCTAACACACTTTGGGAGGGTTTTATGTGTCTTTTCCCCACCCCTCTATATATATCATTGTGAACTCCGAATTTGACAAGAGAGAACCCTAATGTGCTATCTTCCTCTTATCTTGTAGGTGAAGAAAGGGGGAAAAGGAAGGAGGGGCTATTGCAAGGTTGATTTCATCTCCAACAAAGCAGTTCTGGATATTGTGGAAGAAGAGAAAGAAGAGCGGATCGACGAGAGGATCAAGAGGAAGCTTGAATCACCGTCATCCGACCTCCCTCCGAACCAGGAATCGAAGAAGATCGTTTTCAACCCTTTCTACATATGGGGATTCATTTCTTCACTCTTTTTCCATCTATTCCAGTCATTTACTCTTCGTTTATGAGCATGTATTGAACATATCATTTATTTCTGAACTTTAACTCTGTGTGTGGTGAACCGTCTGCGTACGGTTGTGATCATATCTTGCCGCGAGTGTTGCGGTGTGTATGTGTGGATTGATCCCGCTGGTGGAACATTGTGGAGATGAAGTCTCTGTGTGTGTTGGAGTATATTCTCCGTGTGCTTCGTTGTGAAGCAAGTGAAGCCTCACCGGTTCGGTGCGAGGTGGACGTAGGGAGCCCGTCGTGGTCCCGAACCACCTTAAAATCCTCGTGTCCTGTGGTTGCTTGCTTGTACATTTTCTTATCCCAACACATTCGAGTGTGCTCGGAGAGATTGAGTAAACTAGATTTATTTATGTTCAACTTATTTTTCATCAATCTCATTAATTTTGCATATTGTTTAAAATCTATAATTTCGTGTGGGGGACAATTCAACCCCCCCTTCTTGTCTGCGTATATTGTTATCTGGGCCAACAATTGGTATCAGAGCCCGGTCTCTAATTATTTTATCGGACCTCACGGTCTAGGAGTAAAGATCATTTCATGATGGATAATATGGATTCAGTTCCTATTTTTGATGGTTCAGATTTTAGTCTCTGGCTGGGAAGAATATGTATATTCGTTAACTCATATGATCCCAAGTTGTGGAATCTCATATCTCATGGTCCGTATGAATTGCCATTGGACAAGTCCAAATGGTCTACTAAATATAGGACCAAAAGTGATGATAATTTTGTCATCCTGAACTTATTGAAAGCTGCAGTTGACTCTAACAAATTTTCGTTTGTTTCTGATTGCAGCTCAGCCAAAGAAATCATGGATCAACTGATCAAGTTTCATGAAGGAGGGCTAGAGGATGCTTGCATGATGGCTAATAGCAAGGATGATCATTCAGGCCTAGAATCCAAGGAGGTATCTTCTAACTCAAATTCTGATGATGAATTAAGTTTTGAAGAATTAATGGATGCCTATGATGAGTTGCTTGAAAGATATAAAATAATAAAATCTGAAAATTAAAAACTCAAAAGGAAAATTGAAAACTCGTGTGTTGATAATTATGCATGTGAAAAATGCATTGAGCATGAAAAATCGATTGAATCTCACATGCTTGTTGAAGAAGAACTCAAAGAAATGATTGAAAATCTTAGATCTGAAAACAAATCTTTGTTAAATAAAATTTCAGAACTTCAGCATATGGAAAAAGATAATAAAAATCTGAAAGAATTGAATGGTGCTATGTCTGAAAAACTGCTTGTCCTTGAAAAAGAAAAATGCATGTCTGTTGACAAGTCGGATAAACTGAAGGAACTTAGAGAGGAAATAGAAAGCCTTAGAAATTTGAATGATAAATTTGAATCCAATGAAGTCATGGGTAAAATGGTTAATGATAATGTGAGTTTTCAAATGAAAGAACCTGAACACACTTCCATGAGCAAAAATTCATTTGACAAACTCCAAAATGAAAACACTGCCTTGTTAATTCAAATTTCATTGCTTGAGGGAGAATTGAAAAGTCTTAAAAAATTCGAAAAAGAAAAATGTGTGATTGATGATGATTGTGACAAACTGCATATCCTTGAACAGGAAATTGAAAGTCACAAAAGTGTAAATCTCTTGTTGAATGAAAAAGTCACTTCCTGTGAAAAAGAGATTGATGATCTTGAAATGCATATTATGTCCTTGCAAAATGAAATCAAAATTTTGAATGAATCATTGTCTGTGCATGATAAAGGAGATCAAAATCAGAAAAATATTGATCATCACTCTTGGGTGCATGAAAAACTTCAAACTGTCAAATATGATCATGCATCAAAGAAAAGAAGAAATGTTTCATGTTACTATTGTGGACAATATGGTCATGACATGTATGACTGTCTTCTAATGAAATGTGATGATGAACAAGCATTGCAGTCACAAATGAAAATTGTTAATGAGTCTAAAGATCATGTGAAAACCACTAGGAAAACATTCAACTCTCATTGCTACTACTGTGGATTACATGGTCATATCTTTGAACATTGCTTCACAAAGAAAAATGATGATGAATGGTTTGTTAAAAAGAATTTTTCATGTCATTACTGTGAAAATTTTGGACATGTAATGAATGATTGTTCTGTAATGAAAAATGATGAAAATAGATTTTTGAAGAGGAAATCTTCTTACTGGTTTTATTATGGAGAGAATGGTCATTCTATGGATGACTCTTCTACTAGGGTATTTGATGATGAATGGTTTGCTAGGAAAAATAAAAAGAAATCTTTTGTTTATGTAAGAACTAACCCCTCGGGACCCAAGATGGCTTGGGTACCCAAAACTTTGAAATGAAAATTTTACTTTGTAGGGGTGCCTTGAGACCAAGAAGATGTTGGTAAATAATGGCTTCTCAAGGCAAAGGTAAGAGAGCTCAAGTTCTGAAATCTTGTGTTTAAAAATTCAGGTATAAACTTGGTTGGATCTCGTCATTCGATCCACTTTGATCATGCAACTACCTTTTGTTGATTTTGGTTGTGATATAGAAGAATTTGCAGTTTAGATAAGTGTCTTGTTCATAGAGTCTTTGATACACACTTTTACTTCCCTTTCCTAATAACAATTCAGTCCTTGTATACACTTGCACATATACTTGCCTATTTTTGAATAGAAATAAACTCTCACCATCTTTTCAATTCATGCATATACTTGCATATACTTTATACACTTCTATGCTTGAATGCAATGATTGTTCGATATCTCAAATGGTGAGATGTGGAAGGGTGGATTACATCCATCCGGAAGCTTTCACTATGCGTGAGGTGGTCTTCGGACCTATGTACTCTGCTCCGTATCGAAAATCATATTGCTTGAATCAATTTCTAAAATCCTTGCTTGCTTGCATGTATATATCTCTAGATAACCATTTTCTTGAAAATCTTCTAAGACCTCACCTCCTTGATAAATAAATTACAGTGTTCTTGATCTTTTGTGAACCATGACATATACAAAGGAGGATGACTTATTTCTAACTGTGCATACATTTAGGGGGAGTCATAACTATGTCTAGGCAAATTCACTTTCTACATTCAAAACAATTACCCACATACTTTGTTCAAAAATGATGCATATGACCTTGATTCATAAGGATTTCAGAAATTTCTTTTAACACTTCAAGGGAAACAAATTTCTACATGAAAATTAAGAGAATCGTGAGGAAAAAGTTACCTACCCCGCAAGCTTCAATAAGTGGATTGTCTAACCAAGTAGCCGGGAATCTCCACTGAAATAAATGAGGAAACTCGCGTCAAAAGGTGAAACAAAAATTCACATTGCATGATGAATCCTAGTAGCCGGGAAACCCCATTGAGACACATGAGGTGACTCGCGTCGAACGGTGAAATCTAATAAAAGAAAAGCATACAAAAAGGGGTTGTGTGAAGCTACCAAAAGTCGAGGATCGAAATAGAAGTGTATGAAGGAAATAACCCTCTAGTGTTTTCTAGAAATTCTGTTCATATCCATATAATTTTAAAGTTCATTGCTCATTTACACAAATTTTAATTTTGGGTATTATTGTGATGACTGTATATCTTGAATTTGTTCTTATCATGGTCTATATAGTACCTCGAGCATATGCATGCACTATCTTTTTTAATTATGCTTCATGTCTCACATTTCGGTTTAGAATGAACTGTTCAGTCGTTATCCTCTTACCCCACTGAGGAAGAGTAATATAAATATTTGTTTGCTTGACTCTAATGCTTGCTTGCTTGCCTGCATAAGTCATGTCATACTTTAGCTCCCATAGTTGCATCATTAGATCATACATGTTCATATCAGCTTAAATAACCCTTTTGTCAATCTGTTTTTGTTGAAGACAAAGGGGGAGTAAAGGTGCACATAATGTTCATATCTGTTTGGAAGTTCAGAAGTTTTTGTGCATATATCATGTTTCTTTGACATGGTTGGTTTTCATACTTTTTGCTCTAGCTTTTGTATTCCCCATTATTGATTATGCCAAAGGGGGAGAAAAATGTTTAGATTGCCATAATATTTTGTCATCATCAAAAAGGGGGAGATTGTTGGGTATTGCATTCCCACATTATTTTTGACCTTGATTTTGATGATAACAAAATATTGTGTGTTTGTGGAGCAAATATTTATCATGCTTTTGGAAAGGCTTAAAATGTCCAATGAAAGTACTCATTGATGTGAAAATGAATATCCATCACTTGGAGTTTCTTGTTGTTGAGCATTTGGAAGGATTGGTAAATACAAGAATATTTTTTATATGTTTGAGCTTCCATGGTTTTATACTCGAATGCTTAAGAGATTTAAAGTCTATCAAATGCCAAAGATGGTGGTTCATGTTTTACAATTCCATTTACTTGTTGCAATGTGCATTTGAATGTGTATAGATATAGAGTTTTATGTGGAAGAATCAAGTTAAGGAGAACTCAATTTTTGATACATAAACTAACTTGATGTTTGTGTTTGTACATGTTCAAGGATGGTTTTTAAACCCTCTCATGTCAAGTGGATGATGGTAACATCTAACCATTTTTTTTGTTTCATTTGAATAGGGTTTGCAGTGTTTTTCCAACCATTTCTGGCATGGGTCGACCCATGGGGTCGACCCCCAAGTGTTCTGTCTGGACAGAACACATTTTTGTGACCCAGTGTGCAGGGGTCGACCCACATTGCATGGGTCGACCCCATGGGTCGACTCCTGGGTTCTGGGTCTTTATTTTGCTTCTGCCCATCCTCTGGTTGTCCAGGGGTCGACCCATAGGGTCGACCCATTCCGGCACGGGATTTGCGAACCCGATTAAAACCCATTGAAAACCTTTCTAAACTTTATCAAAACACCCCCATTAGTTACTAATCATGTTTAGGTGTTTCTAACACACTTTGGGAGGGTTTTATGTGTCTTTTCCCCACCCCTCTATATATATCATTGTGAACTCCGAATTTGACAAGAGAGAACCCTAATGTGCTATCTTTCTCTTATCTTGTAGGTGAAGAAAGGGGGAAAAGGAAGGAGGGGCTATTGCAAGGTTGATTTCATCTCCAACAAAGCAGTTCTGGATATTGTGGAAGAAGAGAAAGAAGAGCGGATCGACGAGAGGATCAAGAGGAAGCTTGAATCACCGTCATCCGACCTCCCTCCAAACCAGGAATCGAAGAAGATCATTTTCAACCCTTTCTACATATGGGGATTCATTTCTTCACTCTTTTTCCATCTATTCCAGTCATTTACTCTTCGTTTATGAGCATGTATTGAACATATCATTTATTTCTGAACTTTAACTCTATGTGTGGTGAACTGTCTGCGTACGGTTGTGATCATATCTTGCCGCGAGTGTTGCGGTGTGTGTGTGTGGATTGATCCCGCTGGTGGAACGTTGTGGAGACAAAGTCTCCGTGTGTGTTGGAGTTTATTCTCCGTGTGTTTCGTTGTGAAGCAAGTGAAGCCTCACCGGTTCGGTGAGAGGTGGACGTAGGGAGCCCGTCGTGGTCCCGAACCACCTTAAAATCCCCGTGTCCTGTGGTTGCTTGCTTGTACATTTTTTTATCCCAACACATTTGAGTGTTCTCGGAGAGATTGAGTGAACTAGATTTATTTCTGTTCAACTTATTTTTCATCAATCTCATTAATTTCACATATTGTTTAAAATCTGTAATGTCGTGTGGGGGACAATTCAACCCCCCCTTCTTGTCCGCGTATATTGTTATCTGGGCCAACATCTCTTGCTAACAAGAGTCTCTCTCTTTCTAACAAGAATCTCTCTCTTCAGGGTGGCCTTCAAGGGACGGTATTTAAAGAGTTTAAGACCTAGTTCTAATGGGATTAAAACTAGGTATAAACTTCCAGAATGTGGATTTACTTCCATGGAAAGGATTGAGATCAAAAGATAGAAGGATCGCCCTGCGAGGAAGTAGTATCAGAAACGGATACGGAAGATAAATGACGACATCAGGGTAGTCGCCAATTAAAATGACGACCGCGCACGCAATCGCTTATTCCTGGATTAATTTATAGAAATAAATGACTTTCCATATTTAAAAAAAATGACGCCTTCGTAGAATGGCGTTAATTAATGAGCACCTACAAACCAGACGTTAATTCCTTGAATTTTATTTTGAATGGAATTCATAAAATCAGAAAATGACGCCTGCACGCATGGTCACTAATTGATTGAAATAACGACACCCATAGAGTCGTCAATTAAATGACGCCCGACCATCAGTCGCTAATAAAAAATTCTAAATAAATTAGAAAAACTTTATATTGAGCCAGTATTGAAGTCCACTTTGGGGTGTTATATTATAACATGAGATTTACTCAACATAGTGTCGATTTTAGCGTGTCTACAGTGAGTAGAGCCTTCTTGTTCCCGTGAGGACACATGATCCCCACACTGGAGGATGTGGCACGGATCACGGGGCTACGCGTCCACGGAGCACCGGTGAGTAGGACAACACATGCAGATTATACAGAGATGGCGCAGCAGCTGCTGGGGCTAGAGTTGATGAGGCTGGGATGACACTCCTCCATGCTGGCACGGGCGAGCCTACAGGAGAGCTTGGGACTTTGAGGAGCGGTGATAGCCATGGGAGAGCTTCTTAAGGAGCACCTAGGATGCCTGACAGACCGAGCCAGGGAGAGAGTGGCAGCATGACCGGGTCCCGAGGTAGACCTCATCCTCCGGTGGTTCCTGATGTTACTGTTCGGGAAGCTGATCTTCGCTACGAGAGCTGACGGGGTGAGCTATAAGTTCCTCCCCCTCCTGGCAGACTTGGACACGGTCGGAGCCTACGCTTGGGGCGCGGCCGCACTTGCCTTCCTTTTCGACTACCTCAACACTACTGCTCGAGAGACAATGCTGGGCAGATTCTCTCCACTACTATAGGTAACCTTCTACCTTAAATTCTTGTTCAATTGCTATGATTTTGTGACTCATATATGCTGACATCTAAAATGCAGGTCTGGACTTACATGTACCTACCTGGCCTAGGGAGAGGGAAGGAGGTACACCCCGACCGAGTGCCCATCGCGAGCCGATGGATGGCGATTCGGGACACAGGTTCCTTATGACGCCTGGTGCGGGTGATTCAGGATGACATAGACACGCTACCATATGCATCGGTAAGACCCAAACTTAGACTTCTAAATGCAATTAAAGGCTTTGACACTGACACTTGACCCTACTACCTTCCCTTTTCAGGTGCGCTGGACACCGTACCAGGACGAGGGACACGACGGACAGCCATGGGTGGAGGCAGCCTAAGCTTACGCGGGTCGAGACATCTAGCTACACTGCATGAACAAGATCGAGCCATTACACCATCGCCTGATCATGAGGACCAGGGGAGTTCACCAGCCGGAGGTGGAGTTCCCAACACGAGAGGCGATAGAGAGCGCGTGGGGCGAGCCTCACATAGACTGACTGGAGAGATCGACTGGATCACCCGAGCGATGGACCAGATCAGGGACTGGATGAGACACGATCGGGCGGTGTGAGCCCGAGCCACCAGTGACGAGGCCTACCTAAAGGCCTACGCCTGACGCTACGGAGACCAGGTCTTCCGTGGCACTCGACGATCGGTACGAATCTTCAAACTTATGCTTTCTAGTGATATTTGATGCACTGACAAGCTGACTTTCTATATGCAGCTAGACCCTTAGGGACGCATAGTAGAGCTCTAAGGTCTCCTCCACTCCACCATCCAGCAGCGGGACGAGTTCCAGTGCACGCTGGAGCTTCTGGTGAGTTCTACTTGACTTTACACCTAGAGTGCAAATGTTATGAAACTGACCGACTGACTCCTATATGCAGCGGGCCGAGAGAGCATAGCGATAGGGACCGGATACTCTATCTTCTTCCTCCCAGCCACCAGCGGATCGGGCTAAGCGGGATGCAGACTTTGGTCAGGCGGTTGCTCAGGCCGAGGAGGCCGAGGCCGCTCTCGCGGAGAGGGTAAGCAAATCAACCACACTTCCCTCTTACCTTATGATTATGAATGCAATGCCTAAAATGAATGCATATGCAGGCGAAGGAGTTGGAGACGGTGCTGAGCGAGGTGACTTAGTAGAGGGAGGAGGTGGAGTGATCCTGGGCAGAGGCAGAGTGCCTTCGCGGAGAGGTGGTAGACGTGGCACACCTTCGTTCGAAGGTGGAGCATCACAATGCTGGGGCAGTAGAGGCGGACCGCTACCGTGCAGAGGCTGTGCGCCTTTGCGCAGAGGTAAAGCAGGCCCAGTTGCAGATTGCGAAGTTAGACGGGGAGGTGAGAGCCCTGCAGTAGGCTTTTCAGGCGATGGGCAGAGGACCACAGCGCAGCAGGACCCCGAGCGGTGCACATAGCAATGCTTATAGGGAGTACATCACTGGCTCCTCTAGACATCGGCGGAAAGAGGAGGAGGAGAGACAGTGACGCCGTGAGGAGGGGAGTTCAACCATGGGCCTGCCGGAGAAGAAGCGTGAGCGTACTGGAGACAGCGGGGGTCCAGAAGAGGGACCCGCTTGATGTACTATATGAGATACATGCATGTACATGATTCTGACATAGTGAAAAACATGATCTTTTGACTTTTAGAATGCAAATGTGTGTATGCTGACTCTGACTAAATTAGCCTAACTATGATGCCAAAAGACTGACAGAGAGAGACACGGGTTTAAGGAACGAAGATCAGAGAGAAGAGGGTTTGGGGAAGAACACTCAGAACAAATGAGAGAGGTGGTCATGTCAGGGCTGCTACCCCCTAGGTGGCGGTCCTGCAGTAGACCGCTAAAGGGTAGATGAACACCAACCGAGAGAAGCAAGAAAACGGTCCTCATGAGACTACAAACGGGGGTAAACGGCCATAACGTGACTGTTAGGTGGACGAAAAAGAAGACTGTGAAGAAAGGGATAAACGGCTATCGGGCGACCGCTAGCTGACCTTATCGGTCTCGCGATAGACCCCAAGGGGGAAAATAGAGTTGAACTCGAGCGGGACTCTCCGGGAGAGTCCTAATGCGCAGATAACAATGCCCAAACCATGCTAAAACCCATTCTTACTCAAATTGAGGCACCCCAGCTTCAATCCTAATACAATATACTGAAAATCTAAGCCCTATAACTAGGAATGCACTCTGAACTCGTAACTCACAAAAAACCTTCTCTTCAAGCCTTGAAAACCTTAGTAAAAATACCCAAACCACCATGAAGAGATCTTTTGAAGCTAACACAATGGGTGAGGGCATCTACAATGGGCCAAGACCGGCTGAGGAGGAGCATGGAGCGCTTCAGCGGCTGACCTCCATCCCAAGCACCTGAGCACCAGTCCTTCAAGAGAGGTAAGTTAAAGCCATGATATTCAAATTTCATTAATCTTATTAAATTCTCATATTACCTCTCTTCTTTTTCTCTCTTTCTTTTTCCCTTCTTCTTTGTTCCTTCAGCTCCTTCCTGGCCCACAACGCTACTCCAGTCTAAAGTGGGTGGCTCGCATGATAAATGGACTTCACTTAGAGGTCATTTCCATATTAAGAGCTTGGCACCTTCACCCATTACTTGTCCTAGCCGAAAATTTCCAAAACATCTCCCTTGATTGGCATAGTATCTCAGCTTTGGTGGAATTATGGCACCCCCAAACACATACTTTTATCTTCCCAACCTTTGAAGTCACTATCCTTATGGAGGAAATTGAGACATACCTAGCCCTTCCAAGGACTAAGGTGGGGGATGAGGACCTAGTGTGTCACACAGTCGATCCTATAGACCCTTCACTTATCTTGGGGGAATTCATACCCAACCCAAAGGATGTTAGAACCATGATTAGCCCTCGTCATATTCATTTGATCCCCATGGCCCAATGGATTACCTCTCACTGCAAAAACAAGTGTGGGTGGAATGAGGCCATAGCCAAAGCCACTTCTATTTGCCTATGTAGAGTTTTGCTCTTTCCTACCGCCGACCACCTTTTGGACATTCCAAACCTTAGTGTCATCAGCGGGTTGTGGCGGGGTTTGTCCATCTCACAGGCCATCCTTTCTTACCTTTATGAGGGCCTTAGCTTAGCTTCCCTTGTGGGTCCTCTCTTTGGATACATGATAGCCGTTGAGTGTTGGATGGGGGTTAGATTGAAGTTTCTACCCAAGGAGGATGTGCCATCAGCGAGCCATATATTTGGGAGCCACCCACTCTTCTTCATTGGAGGCGCATTCGGATTTCCTCAACAGGTGGAGTGCCAAACCGTGGATAAAAGAACGAGGGACGATTGGCGACTCTTCTTCAACACCTTACCCCTTGATAAGTTTGTGATGCGACCGCGGGCTTTACAGGGCACTACCTTTAGACTACCTTAGTGACTGGGATATGACCTTCAGCTAGTGGGGAACACTGCCTTGGCGCTCTACAACCCTCACCGGTGTTACTTATAAGTTGGACTACCCCGCACCATGATTACACCACTATCACACTTCCCTCCCCTTCGGGCTAGGAAGATCGGGACCAAGGACGATGAGCAGGCGGTTCGGAGCGCTCTGACCATGTGGGAGATTAGTCAAGCCCGTACCTTGTAGGTAGAGGTAGCAAAAGATCACGAGAACTACCGAGCTTACGTGAAGGCACTACGTGAGATTCGACCCCGCGCGGATGCGAGGTTGAGTGAGCTCTGAGTTTCATGATGATGTATATAAAGAATCATTGAGAGGGTGATGTATTTTGAACATTGAATGAATGAATAAAGGATTGGTTGAAACAACTGTTGTGAAATTGTCTCCTTTGGTTTGAATGTTCAATTTTATGGGATTCTTGGGTTGGCAAATGGTCTACCAAAGGACCGCCAGATCCACTTAGCGGTCTTACAACAGACCACAAGAGGGAAGGAATAGGAAACTATGTTCAGTTTAGCTCTCGGGTGTGGAATGCGGTCGCCAATTGGCCGCCAAGAGAACTTAACAGTCTAAAGAAGGACCGTACATGCGAAAGGAACATGAAACCTATGAGTTTGGCTCTTGGTTGAAGATTGCGGTCACCAGTGGACCTCCAGGAGAGCTTAACGGTCTAGGAAAAGACTGCAAAGAAAAAGAAAATAGAAAAATTTATGAGCCTTGGATTTAGGTGTTGCAATCTGTTTCTGCACACACTAAAAATGAGAAAACAAGTTAGATCTGTTCTTAGGCTTAACCCCTTACCTAGAGCAAGTCAGATACGACCAATCCTTAGTTTTTGGTCAAGGGGTGAAGCCTTATTAAATAGGCAAAGATACATAAAAAATGATTGCAATGTGTGCCATGAAATGCAAGAGCGATGTGAATTTTTTTTTAGATTTTGAAATATGTGATTTTTTTAAAATATGTGATTTTTTTGTTTTTTTTTTGAAATATCTGATTTTTTTGTTTTTTAAAATATGTGATTCTTTATGATTTTTGAAATATGTGATTTTTTTTAATGATTTTTGTGTGTTTTATTTTGTGAAATAGGCTAATTCCGCCCTGGAAACGAGGACCCTATCTGTCCTACTAGGAATCCCCCGAGGTTGGCGTGCATTAGAGGGCCACATACCCTGGCCGAGCCTAGCACATTCGCATGACGGTGCCTCTCTTAGGGCCATACCCTGGGTATGCTCTAATTTTTCGAGGGGGAACAAATGAAATCTTGGGGGTAAGCCTAGCATAGGGATTAGAAGCTTTTAGGGCTCGAATCCCTTTTATGATGACTCGGTTGGAGATTTGGTCTATTGCGCCGGGGCTTTGCATCCATCATTGAACCTTTATCCACTCTAGGCACGCATACGACTAGGCTCATAACGTCCCGCGGGGAAACTGTATTGCCACTCTTATCAGGCTTAGTTTGATATTTTATTTTATCTTAGAGCAATTTGACCTTGCACTTTGTGCTTTGATTGATGTTTCAGCTTTTGCCTTGATTTATGCTCCTTTTTTTTGCTTGATTGTTCTTTTCTTTTTCATTCCTTTGTGGAATCAGGTCATAACATACTACCCCTATTTGAGACCTCCTCTCGTCGGGATGTCTAGGTTGGTCATCTCCCCCTTATTCACCCCTTTGCCCCTACGCCTCGCCGAAGAGAGAAAAGCAGGGACTTCACTTCCCCTAGGTATGGCCAAAGGAGAGACGGTGCTACATAGTAGAGGAAAACCTGACCAGAGTTGCTATGTAGTGTGTGAATGACGTGCTCAGGGTCCTCCTTCATGATCAGGGGAGGGCACCTCGCCACCGGGTTGTCACTAGCCTGACTCTAAGGATAAAAGCGCTTAAGATACAACCCATTCCATGCGTGAGACAACTCTTCGCCCTCTGCATTGATCAGACGATATGCGTTCCCTAGATAAGCCTCTTTTACTACAAACGGACCTTCCTAATTGGGTTGTAATTTGGACCTGGGACCTCTAGACCTAATAAATTTGCATTTCAAAACCATATCACCCACTTGAAATTCACGTTCAGTTACCTTCTTTTAAAAATAACGTGAAACTCATTTTTGATAAACGGAAACGTGATCGGTCGCGTTTAGCCTCTTCTCATCTAAGAGTTCCAGTTGGACTAGCAACGCCTCCCGACGCTCGTCGAGATTAAGTTCCTTATCGAGCTGCACTCTTAGGGAAGGTATTAAAATCTCATATGGAAGTACCACCTCCATCCCGTAGGTGACAGCATAAGGGGTTTACCCCGTAGGAGTACGGACGGAGGTACAATAAGCCCATAGACCTTCAACTAATCTTTCAGGCCAATCAGAAAATTTGTGAGATTCACATGTTTTCTTTATGATTTTAAGAAGGGTTTTATTAGTGGCTTCGGCTTGACCGTTTCCTTGCAGATAATATGGAGATGACTGGTGCAATCCAATATTGAACTTCTTACAGAGGTCTTGGAGCTCTTGTGACATGAACTGGGGCCCGTTGTCAGTGACGATGCTACTTGGCACTCCGAACCGCGAGATGATGTTCTTCATGATGAAGCAGCACACCATGGTAGCTTTGATCTCCGTGTACCCTTCAGCTTCAGCCCACTTGGGGAAGTACTTAGTGGTGGTAAGGATGAAGGATTTTTGCTTGGTCTGAGATTTGGGATCACCTAGCGAGCCTACAATGTCACAAGCTCACATGGAGAAAGGCCAAGGAACAGAGAGAGGGTGGAGAGATGAAGCAGGAGCATGGATTTTATCAGCATGGAGTTGGCATTTAAGACACCTCTGGACATAGAGGGAGCAATCTTCCTCTAGAGTGGGCCAATAGTAGCCCTGCCTAAGGATCTTCTTCACTAACGCCTGGCTATTAACATTGTTGACTCCCATTTTTTGCCTTTGAGTTGAGTCATTTTCTTACCCTTATTTATAATGCCTCAAGTTATCCATTACTTATTGGGCCATTTCTAGATGGTTTATTGGGCCTATTTTATGGGTATTTTCTCCCTGGTTGGGCTTGCTCCCACATTTTTTCGAATTTGGATTTAATGGGCCTTGATTTGACTTGGTCTTTGGGATAAATACGCATATTTATCTTATATTTATCTCATTTATTTTTTTCCAATGACCACCTGAATAGCGGTCGTGCGATAGACCGTTTAATGAAGGTGGCGGTCTATTGAGCGACCATTTTTCATGGCTGAGAGTCCTGCATCGACGGATTTTTCTCTCTCTATCCATGGTCAAATAGAGTCCTTCATCCAGGGTTTTCTCCACAGATTTCGAGTATTAGGAGGTGCCGTTTGATCCTGGGGACTCCTGGGAGATTTATCTTCGTGTTTTATTTAAGGAATAGGGCTTAATTTTCACTCTTATCCCCTTGATTCGAGCTAGGGTTTCAAGGGTCTATAAATAGAACCCTTGGCTCATGTTCATGAGGGGGGAGATTTTGGAGCTCGCGTCAAGGTGCTGTCGGTTTCTAGAGCGAGTCTCAGCTAGGGAGAATCATTGCTCCACGTCCTTTAAGTCTTTGGTTCAGGGAGTATTGGTTTTCGTCGTGTCTTTTGTATCTTCCTTTATTCGCCGAGTTCCATGCTGAGTAAAGATTACCATTTTGGGACTGGTGCGGTGGAGCGAATCACTCATCCCCTCCCTGAGGGGGTGAGCGCTCTCTTGCGTACCCACCTTGGTCTATTATGCAAAAGAAAAAAAAAGAAGGAAAGAAGAACGAGAGCAAGTTCATGGAGCTTCTTCCTCCGAACACTTATAGAGCCTATATGCTGGCATCCAAAATAAAGAAATAAAATTGGCAAGCATCGCCGACCAAAAAAAAAATAAGAAGAAGGCCGGCATCCCACCCAGCTCTAAGAGGATCCAAGTCCGTGGTGCAATGCCCTGGCCCGTTCCACCCCCTGCTACCCCTATTTGGCATAAGACGGCCCCTCGAGTGGCTATTGGAAGACTAACTACCAACAAAAAGAAGTAGACCCCGTTGTGAGTATGTATATAAAACAAAAAGAGAAGAAAATGGGGGTACTTCCTCCCGTAGTTTATAATCAACATTTAGGGGGCAAAGTCATGCCCAAACTCCTGAGTCTGAAATTAGGGTACATAGAACAAACATAAGAAAGACATAGGAATAAATCGCCTTGCGAATTCACGCCGCCAGTTGGTGCAGAAGTGATGTCGGGCGAGCCGCAGCCGAACAAGCAAATACGGCCAATGCCAAGGCTGACAACTCCATGACGGGACCATTGAAGAAGATCTCCAAGAGATGCTCTCTCGAATGAAAAGACCCAACATGCCGCAACTATAGCTCGACAAATTCTTGCCCACTGCGGGAGGTGCTGTATAGCAGTGCGGCCGAGCACGGCCACGACCCTCGAGGAGAGGATGCATCAACCCCGACACGAGGGCACAAGAAGCAAAGTACACCCCACCTGGGGGCATAGAAGTCAAGAATTACACCCCGACCTGGGGGCATATGAAGTAAAATTGAACCCCATTCCGGGGGCATAAGGGACAAAACACACCCCGCATGGGGGCATATGAAACAAAATTGCTACACCTCGGATTGGGGGCATTTGAAGAGAAATACACCCCGTCCTTGGGGCATATAAAGAAAGGAATATGCCCCGCCTTGGGGGTAGAAGAAGCTTAGCACACCCCACCTTGGGTGCTCAAGAAGCAAAACACACCCTGCATGGGGGCATATGAAACCAAAAAAAAAGGGGGGGGGGACCCCCGGGTGTTGGGGCATTCGAAACAAGAAATACACCCCGCTTGGGGGCATAAGAAGTAAAAAATGCACCCTGTCCTGGGGGCACATGAAGAAAGAATACACCCCAACTTGGGGGAATTCGAAACAAGAAACACATCCTGCCCTAGGGGCATTTGAAGCAAAGAAGAGGGCACCCCGACCTGGGGGCATATGAAGAAAAAATGCACCCTATCCTAGGGGAACATGAAGAGAGAATACACCCCAACTTGGAAGTACCTGAAGAAGAATACACCCCGATCTGGGGACATTAAAAGCAAAAATTATGTGGGCATACTCGAGTCCCACTGGGAGTTACAAAATCCACCTCAAATTTTAGCTGTCAGGCGAATGGGCCACAAAGGATGCTTGAGGCTAGGCTTAGGAGGCCTGCCCCTTTACATGCTTTGTGCACTAAAAGAACAATAGATGAAAGGGAGCTACGACAGTCGCCTCCCTAAAGAAGAATATGTTCCAGTCATTTCGACCATGGGACCCCCCGAAGAAGCTAGCAAGGCGGTTAAGCCGATGATAAGTAATGAGGCCCCATCCCCCATCTGGGAGCCCAAAGGGGGGAATGATGATGAAATGCTGAGGTGATCAGCAAGAAGAAGAGAGCTCCTTTGGCGGGTACCAACTCCTGGTCCCGCTATTCATCTATACTGCCTTGGCTTAGACATCCCGTCCTCACTGAATTGGTTGACCTCGATGCTTCATCAAATAAACATCTATACCTATGTCTCTTTAGCCTAGACCTCTAGTCTTCGCTTAATTCCATGGCTTCGACGTCCTATCAAACCAACACCTACATTTGTACTCTGCCCTTGGTCCAAACTTTCTGTTTGGACAAGGTTGGCCAAACCTGAATAAACGTCAATAAACCAAGAGAATCCTATCAACCCAAGGCGTCATGACCTTTTATCTAAGCCAATGAACATTCTACCTCTGGCCAGGACGGTCAACCCAATAAACAAATAAAAAACCTTCTCACTTTGGCCTGGGCCTCTCGTCCAACCAAAGAACAAAAGACCTTCCTCATATAGTCGGCTTCGCCGGTGCATTAAAAGAATAAAAAGACCTCCTCTCATATAGTCGGCTTTGCTGATGCATAAAAGAACAAAAAATCCCCTTCACGTCGGCCTCATTACCCGACGTCTGAGACGATGCATAAAAAGAGTAAAAAAGACCTCTCATGAAGTCAACGTCATGACCTTCCATCTAAGCCGACATATGTTCTATCTTTGGCCAGGACGACCATTCAACAAATAAATAAAAGAAAGAAGAGACCTTTCACTTTGGTTCAGATCCTTCCCCGGCCAGAGAACAAAAGAAGAGACCTTTCACTTTGGCTCGGATCCTTCACCCGGCCAGAGAACAAAAGAAGAGACTTTTCACTCTGGTTCGGATCCTTCACCCGGCCAGAGAACAAAAGTAGAGACCTTTTACTTTGGTTCGGATCCTTCCCCGGCCAGAGAAAAAAAGAAGAGACCTTTCACTTTGGCTCGGATCCTTCACCTAGCCAGAGATCAAAAGAAGAGACCTTTCACTTTGGCTCAAACATTCCGCCCCTGCCAGAGAACAAAAAAATCAACCTTCATGAAGTTGGCGTCATGACCTTCCGTCTAACCCGATGAACATCATACCTTGACCAGAATAGCCATCTGAACAAAAGCCCCCTCGATTAACACCAATTCTTCGTCCCATTTGGACCCACAACAACAAAAACAAAAACAAAAAAATTCAACAAAAAGGACGAACAAAAAGGAAATAAACAAACAACAGAAAAGGATAAAAAAAAGAAAACAAGCAAAACAATAAAAAAACAAAAAAAAACACAAACAAAATAAACAACAAAAAAAAGATAAACACAAGAAATAAATAGATGAAAGGGGTGAGAGAAAACAAAAAATAAATAAATGAATAAGAAATAATAATAAAAAGGGATGAATAAAAAATGAATGAGGAAGCAAAATTATAATAAAAAAAGGGGGAAGAAAAAAAACAAAACAAATAACAAAAAATGATAGAATAAAACGAGGAATAAAAAAACAATAGACAAACAAACGCACACAAAAAACGTTGCATGATCTTGAATTTTGAATGCTTGCTCTTGCATGCTTGCCTGTATGGTAATTTAACACGCTTTCTTGTGAATACTTTAGGACCATGGTTCGTTGAATAAATAACATTGCCTTAACTCCAGATAGGCGTGTGGCATGTCGCATCCTAAGGGGGAAGAAACCAATTCTGGTGAATGCATATGTCGAGGGGAAGAGTTGTGGCTATGCCATTAGCAGAACTCACAAATACACCCGAGATAAACTCCCACACTCCGCACACAATGTGAATCAATGACTTCGACCGTAGGGATTATAGGTTTTCTTCTTAGCACTCTATGGACGCCCAAATTCCTGCACTTACATGAAAGGTAATCGTGAGGAAAAAGCTGCATGCCATTTTCAAAAAAGAAAAAAAAAGAAAATGATGATGAATAAGAGGGATGTAGATCCTAGTAGCTGAGAATCCCCACTAAAATAAATGAGGAGACTCGTGCGAAATGGTGAAACAAAACTCTAACAAAGTCGCAATAATGATGAATCCTAGTAGCTGGGAATACCCACTGAAACAAATGAGGAAACTCGCGCCGAAGGTGAAGTCTGGAATTCTAAAATAAATGAAAGGGTTCTGTGAAGCTATCGAAAGCTGAAAGCCTGAAATGTATGTGTAGGCGATAAAGTAATCCTCGAGTGTCACTTAGAAAGCCTATGTATCCCTATGGTTAGGGCTCATTGCCCGCATACCTGCACTTTCACACCACAGAGAAATTATCTCGGGTGAATTGTAGTTTTAATTATGCACATAGACTATGCGGTTTCCCCGTTACGTATGCACATCTCCTTTGGTCATGTTTCATGAATCGCACCCTGTCGGTGAATTACAGGCATTGCATGTACCCTACCCTCGATAGAAGGGAGCTATTTTACGTATCTACTATATGCTTGTATTTAAATGAATGCTCGCATGCTCGGATATAAAAGAACCAAAGAAGAAAGAAATACAAGAAGAAAAATAAAAAAAATCAATCAAGAATAAAAAAATGATCAAGAATAAATAAAATCAATCAAGAATAAAAAAAGGACAAGTGAATCAATTAAGAATAAAAAAATCCAAAAAATCATCATCAAAGTTATCGGGGGCACTCATTCATAAAGTCTCACCAGAATTCAAATCTCTCTCCTCCAGCCTAAATTATCCATCTGGACCGAATAGCCAAACAACTGCACCTCATGCAATATCAAAAACCTCGCTTAGAGCTCAACACTACAACCTTTTATCCCACCGACGAATAAACTTGTGGCCCAGACCATCCGTCTAAAGCCACGAATAAAAGCAACTTCCACTCTAGATCGGACCTTCCGTCCAGTTGGAGAACAAAAGTCTCCCTTTTGCCCGCATACCTGCACTTTCACACCACAGAGAAATTATCTCGGGTGAATTGTAGTTTTAATTATGCACATAGACTATGCGGTTTCCCCGTTACGTATGCACATCTCCTTTGGTCATGTTTCATGAATCGCACCCTGTCGGTGAATTACAGGCATTGCATGTACCCTACCCTCGATAGAAGGGAGCTATTTTACGTATCTACTATATGCTTGTATTTAAATGAATGCTCGCATGCTCGGATATAAAAGAACCAAAGAAGAAAGAAATACAAGAAGAAAAATAAAAAAAATCAATCAAGAATAAAAAAATGATCAAGAATAAATAAAATCAATCAAGAATAAAAAAAGGACAAGTGAATCAATTAAGAATAAAAAAATCCAAAAAATCATCATCAAAGTTATCGGGGGCACTCATTCATAAAGTCTCACCAGAATTCAAATCTCTCTCCTCCAGCCTAAATTATCCATCTGGACCGAATAGCCAAACAACTGCACCTCATGCAATATCAAAAACCTCGCTTAGAGCTCAACACTACAACCTTTTATCCCACCGACGAATAAACTTGTGGCCCAGACCATCCGTCTAAAGCCACGAATAAAAGCAACTTCCACTCTAGATCGGACCTTCCGTCCAGTTGGAGAACAAAAGTCTCCCTTTCACCTATGGCCCGGACCCTCCGTCTGAAGCCATGAACAAAAAGACTTTACTTTGGCACTCCTTCCGTGCCAATGAACAAACCGTGCCAGTTTCCAATGTCCCATAGGTATTGATGAAGAGACACCTGACCCGGACCTTCTGTCTGGGGTCGGGAATAATGAAGAGACCATTTCCTTGTGTTGACACCTACCCGTGCCAATGAGAGACAAAGAGACAAACAAATCATGTCAGCTCCCAACACCTCGTCGGTGCTGATGAAGAGATACCTGGCCCGAGCCTTTCGTTTGGGTTAAGGAACAAAGAATAAACAATTTCCTTGTGTTGACACCTACCCATGCCAACGAGAGACCAATAGACGGACAAACCACGTCAGCTTCCGATATCCCATCAGTACTGATGAAGAGGCACTTGGTTTAACCTTCCATTAGGGTCAAGAAAAAAAAAGCTTTCCATTGTGCTGACACTAGTCCTAGGTCAACGAATCGACCATGTCATCTCTTCGGGTGATGAATAGCCCCTTTTGATTTGAACCTTCCGTCCAGGTCATTGAATAAACAAACTCTTCTCTTTGTCCCTTCGGGTGACGAATAGCCCTTTTTGATTTGGACCTTCTATCCAGGTCATTGAATAAATAAACTCTTCTCTCCGTCTTTTCCGGTGACGGATAGTCCTTTTGATTTGGACCCCCCCCCATCTAGATAAATGAAGAAGCAAACTCTTCTCTTCATCCCTTCAGGTGACGAATAGCCCTTTTGATTTGGACCCCCCATCTAGATAAATGAAGAAGCAAACTCTTCTACCCATCCCTCCGGGCTATATTAGCCCCCGCAGTTTGAGCATCTCGCTCGTGCCCTCAAATTGTCCGCGAGGTTTGCACGGTGGAGTGAGCCCCGCGCCCTTTCTCTGAAAGGACGAGCACTCTCCTGTGCATCCGCGCTGAACTTTATCAGGATCCTCCTGAACTGGCTGCTCAACGGGACTCACTCCTCCCCACCCATTTTATAAGGGCCTCCAGCCCATTGAATAAAAAAAGAGAGGAAAAAAAAGAGAGAAAGAAAAAGGAAGATGGAAAAGAAAAAGGAAAGAAGAGAGAGGGAAAAAAAGAGAGATTTAAAAAAAGAAGAAGAAGAAAAGAAGGAAAGCAAAAAAAGAGATAGAGAGAAGAAAAAAAAGAATATATATATATATATATATATATATATATATATATATATATATATATATGATAGTACGTATATATGTATACATATATATGTATGTTCATATGCAATTGTGACGAGGCCAACTTGGGAGTATCGTCATCTCCCTGGCCTTGACGGTCCTTGACTTCAAAGCCCTGATGATACCCTACAAGAGTGAGTGCACCCGCGTGCACCACTTGTCTCATCCTTTGCCCGCGCCGCCTACGGGTGGGGGGCATTTGTGGACACTCAATTGTTTGCGGCCGACGGTCGAATTTCAAACTCCGGTGATGGTGGGGCCGCATCCTACACACGGCACCGTGCCATCATGAATTTGCGTTCCAAGAAACGAATTGAACATTAAACTGAGCGAGGTTCCAGCATCCTCCAGAGTGTGGAGGCCCGAGCATCAAAAGAAAAGAAAAGAAGAAGAAGAAGAAAAAAAGGGGGGAGAGAGGTCCGCCGATTCGGTCGATCGAACCGTGGGATCGGTCGATCGATCTCGACGGGCTCTCATCCGGTGGCTCCTCGTGCCACCGAATCAACAACTTCCACCCGCCACCAGATCAACCACATGTTCACACCTTCCACCTTCCTACCGCCGGATCAACACTCTCACTTCCCACCGAATCACACTCCCAACTTCCCACTTTTTAACCCTTCTGCACTACACCAATGTGTCCGATGCTACGGTGGATGCTGCTCATTTTTGCAATGGCCTTCTTGAACTTCAATAATGTCCTAATTGCTATGTCTGAGTCCGGCTGGCCATCAGGATGTGACTCCAATGAACCTAATGCCATTGTGGACGATGCAAACACATACGACAACAAGTTGATCCGCCATATGCTCAACAACACGAGCACCTGGAAGATCCCCGTAATAAACACGGTGATGTTTTATCCGGTGGGCTTCAAGCACAGTGATCCGGTGGCCTTGGACCCTTGTTGATCTGGTGGCCCTTGGCCCTTGCATATCCGGTGGCCTGTTTGGTCCTTTGAACTAGTGGCGCTCCAGCGCCCTCATCCGGTGGCACCTTCTTGCCACTGAACTGGTGGCTTCCCAAGCCTCCTCATCCGGTCTCGACACCCTCATACGGTGGCGCCTACCCAGTGGACATCTTATCCAGTGGCATATTCTCACATCCGGTGGCACCTTCCTGTTAGCGATCCAGTGGCCTCCAAAATGTTCTACATCCGGTGGCCTCCTTCACTACTCATCCAGTGGCACGCTGGCATGTGTTATCCGGTGGCTCCGGCGACAGCGTGAACGTGTCTCTGCCACGCTTTCATGAAAATGCCAGAGCATCACTTTTTCAAGAACCATTGGGTATTGCCCCTACCCAAAGGTTACTGCTCTGGGCCCCTGCCAATCTGCTACTCACCAATGAGAGATCGAAAGCTGGCAAGATGTCAGGCCCTCCGTTGATCGAGGCTGGTGACGTCGTCCTTGCAAGCGGCCATATAAATAAGACTTGCGAAGAAAAGGAGACAAACAAACAGACAGACGATAGAAAGAAGAGAGAAGAGAAGAGGGAGGGAGAAGGCTTCTTCGATGGTCCGCTCCCTGGCTACCTACTGCTCCAGCTGCTCCCATCTTAGTGAAGAGAGAAGAGAAGAAGAAGGGTAGGGGAGAGAGGGAGTGAAGCTTGGGAGGGGAAGAGCCTATGCTCCGTCTCCACCACTGCATTTTATTCTTCTCGTTACTTCCTCCTTCCTTTTTTTCCTGCGATGTATTGGTTTGTGTACTTTTTTTATAAGGAATAAAAAGAAAAGTTTCTAGCGTGTTTTGTGTGTATGCATCTCCTTCGCGGTTGCGTCCGCTGCCATCTTTTACTCCTCTTTGTTTTCTTCATCGCATCTGATATGCAGTAGACTCCTCCTTCCTACCCACGCTTTCCCTGGCAGAAATAATAGCTCCCCCTCCCTTTAAGCTGGCAATGTGCTCCTCTATAGGATTGATGCCCAGGGCTCTGAGGGGTTGTTGTGCCCCTGTGGTCAATTGAGTCATACTATGGTCATAAGTGTCATTCGACATCATCCTGTGGTCATTTGAGCTATTGGACATTCTTGGTTTTGATAATGGCTAAACACTATAAGTCATTGTTATTTTCCACTCTCATATGACTGACATACGTGATGTTTTGTTCATGACAGATAAGCCAATGAATGGACAAGGAATGGAGTGGAGATGACAAATGTGAAAGCCTAATGATCGCACCCAAGCAAGGATGGAAATCTTTTCAAATCATGATCAATCAAACGATCAAACTCATGGCAGTCGCCTGGCAAACCAAATGTGTGGATAAGCATCTTGCCTCTCTACCATTCAATACATGTGGTATATGACATTTACTGTCAAGTATCATTGGTAAGATTCTTACCTTGTCATAGCCATCAATCTCACCATGGGTATTCCATATACCTCTCATCTCTAAACTTCATTCATGATAATGGAGGTTCACAATGATAACTTGGTTTGATAACTTACAAGTTCACTCTTCAAATGCATTAGTTTCTCATTCCAATCATGGTAACATGCTCAAATGGTCTTGATGTTTCTAATGCATAAACCAAGTGAAATCCAACCCCCAAATATATGAAATAAACATCTACTTAAAGTCATTGTTATTTGGAGGTATTTCATTGGGCTAACACTTCAACTTTACAGGACTAGGTCATTCCGGTCAACCAGAATAGCCAAACGTGAAAAGTCTCATACTGCAGACTGGCGGTCGACCGCCCCAGGTCGACCGGTAGCAGCGGTCGACCGCCCCAGGTCGACCGAAATTCCAGGGACTAAATTTCTACAGCGATTCTCAGTAGCGGTCGACCGCCAGAAGCTTCCGATCGACCGCCAGCCCCGAGCCATCAATGTTGACTTTGTTTTCCACTTCGAGAAGAGCCTCTTTCCTTGTAATTGTTTAATCCTAAAGTCACCTAATCACCCACAAAACGTGGATCTGGTCTGGGGGGTGTCTATGGACCATTCAAAGTCTATAAAACACATACAAGAGGGTTAGAAACCCTAATGCTTCAAGAGGAAACAAAGAGAGATCAAGAGAGGCTAGAGAAGGAGGTTGGAAGAAGAGGTATTGTAGCTATGAATAGTACTTCGTGCAGAAGTTCTTCATCCATTCCAAGGTGATTCAAGCGTAGATCTGAAGCAAGCAACCTCCAAGAAAGCTAGAAACAATCAAGATTCTCAAAGGTGATCAAAGCTGCATCATTAAACCTCTTCATCAACTCAAGAGGATCAAAAGATAGATTAAAACTACATCCAACACTCTCTCCATCAACTCAAGGTGATCCAAGCTCATATCTCAATCCAGCAACCTCCAAGGAAGAGTAGAAGCAAGCAAGGCTAAGAGGGAAGATCAAAGGAGGCTGCAAGGGTGTGTTCAAGGGAGAGGAGTTCGAGTACTGTAGCTATGAATAGTACTCCGGGAAGAAGTTCTTCATCAAATCCTCATGTGATTCAAGCTACTTGAAGAGGAAATCAATCCCAATCCAAGTGAAGATAAAGTTGTAACCATCATCTTCTTCATCATCTCAAGGTGATCCAAAGAAGATCATTTTCAAGGGAGATCAAATCTGCATCCTTTATCTTCTTCATCAACTCAAGGTGATCCAAGGAAGACCATTTTACAAGGAAGAAGATACCATTGAAGAATCAGATTCAAGCTCCAATAATCTCAGACAAGATCTTTTCTCTTTGAGCATATGCTATATCTTGTTTGAGTATTTTCATATTTGTTTTTTTTCCATTTCATTCAAACATTTGAAACTGAAGATCGTCCCTACCGGTGGTTAGTAGGAAGGCAATCGGAAGTTGTCCGATCTGCGGTGATTGACGTCCCTATCGGTGGTTAGTAGGAAGGCAATCGGAGGCCTTTTCGATCTGCGGTTTGGTGCGCTGCACTAGTGAAGCCTCACCGGGTTTGGTGAGGGGTGGACGTAGGACTGGGGATTCAGTCTGAACCACCTTAAAATTTCGTGTGTTGTGGTTTGCTTGTGTGATTACTTTGTGCTAGATGCATGCTTAGGCTTAATCTTTATATTACTTATTCATCTTGCTAAGGAAATCATTGTGTGCTACGCTAAGCTAGTTATATTCCGCTGCAATAATTTTTATCTATCTTTAAAGAGGGGTGTTCTGCGAAAAGAGGGGTAGATCTATTCACCCCTCTCCTCTAGATCCGCCATCCACTACTCAACAAGTGGTATCAGAGCTTGGCTCTGCCATTTCCAGATCCTACGATCTGTAGGAAAAGATCTCGGTGTATTTTATTTAGATGGCTTCATATGCTACACATGCCTCGATGGTTTCTCCGCCCATTTATGATGGTTCAGATTTTTCTACATGGGTAGAGAGAATGTTCATCTATGTTAGCTCCATAGATCCACAATTGTGGACTCTTATATACGATGGTCCTCATGAGCTGCCATCAAATTCAATTGATTGGTCAGCCGAACATGAGACCAAACACAATGATAATCTTGCTGCATATAACTTAATTACAACTGCAGTTGATCTCAGACTAACTCATCTTGTGTCCTCCTGCAGCACAGCCAAGCAAGTACTGGACAGGTTGGTGAAAATCTATGAAGGGAAGGAACAAGAACAAGAATGCTTCATGGCCGACCGTGCAGAATAGTCCAGTAATACATCCTCATCACAGGTAAACTCTGACTCAGAGGAATTCACTTTTGAAGAGCTTATGGAAGCCTATGATGAGTTGATTACTCAATACAAAAAGGTAAAATCAGAAAATAAAAATTTGAAAAAGGATCTTAAGAAAATTAACCAAATTGAAAGCTCTTTTTGTAAAAACTGTTCTACTTTTGAAGAGCTTAACGACACTCTTTCTTTTGATCTAGATACGCATAAACAAAGTATTGCATGTCAAAGGGATGAAAATGAAAATCTTCATGATGAAATCACTAGGTTGGAGGAAATTGTAATAAAACTTCAAAATCAACCTAAATCAATCTCTAATGATCAAACTGTGGCCGATGGGCTAATTCATGATGAGAGGTTGATTGGAGAAAGTAAAAATTCTAAAACTCAAAGTGAAAAGGTCCTAAAAGAAACTGAAGTTTCATGTTCTGCTAATTTTGCATGCAAAGAATGCTCGCTCATGAAAAAAATAAATATGGGTCTCCATGATGATCTTGAATGGCAACAAAATCTGATTGATTCTCTGAAAGAAGAAAATAGATAATTGTTGGAAAAGAAAATTGAACTTGAACAAGATGAAGAAGAAGTGAATGAAAAATTGGTTGCACTTGGAAAAGGCAAGACTGTCAATGATGATTGCTCTGAAACATTACATGCTTTAGAACAAGAAAATCAAAATCTTAAAGCGGTAAATGCCATGCTCAATGAGCAATTGACAGCATGCGAAGAGGGTCTTGATGAATCTAAACAGCATATTTCCTCACTTGAAAATGAAATTCAAGGTTTGAATGATTTCTTGTCAATGTTTGCCCAAGAGCAAGATTCTGGCTCATCAGAAGCCACCACTTCCTGTGGTCACCAAAAAGGGCATACAGCTCAAAAGAAAAGTAAAATTCAGCATGCTCATCCAAACATGCACCACAACAAGTCCAATGCTAAATACCATGCTTTCCACAAAATGAATGTCTATTGTTATTATTGTGGTAGACATTGTCACACTGTGCATGATTGTTTCATCTTGAGAAATGATGAGCTTAGAATAGGACAACAAGTGAAAGGGCAAGGAAAGAAACAAGTCAACACTGGCAGAGGGCCTGCTCAGCAGAACTCTACACAGAATCGCATGGAGAATCAGAAGTGTCGACATTCCCATCCAAACAGGTCGACACTCCCCATGGCCTTCAAAAGAAATGCTTCTCTTTGCTGCTTTCATTGTGGTAAGACTGGTCACACTGACCAGGAATGCTGGCATCTGAAAGAAAGATATCAACCTCATACCATGAAAGGTAAAAATCATGCTCACCCACAAAAGCATAGTCCACATGCACACACACATGAACATAAAAAGAAAAATCAATCTTTTGTGTGTTGTTTCTATTGTGGGAAAAATGGGCATGAGATATATGATTGCCTCGCAATGAGGGAGGATGATGTGATTGCCCTGAAAAAGATGGGCCAAGATGCTAAACATGTTGCTAACCTAGAAGGACCCAAGCAAGCTTGGGTACCTAAAAATTCCAAATGAGAATTTTGGGTGCAAGATGCCTTGGAGCTCAGAAATGAATGGTCAGGTAAATAAAAGCTCAAGGCACATGTATGTAAATATTTTTTTTATCATTTTGCATGTTTAGTCTTGACATGTAGATACTGCATCATAAGTTTGCCCATTTTGTTCAATAAACTTCTGTAAACTGAATTGCTTGTTTGAAATGATGATTTATCCCCCGTGGTGTGAAGATGAACACATGAGCTAGATTAATTGCTCACACCCTGCTTGACCACTGGTATTTTAAATGGTATAGAGTTGAAAGGCAAGTCATGCTTGCCCATAACTCTTACTATGCGTGAGAATTATCTAAAATCAAGACCTCTGCCGTGTACCAGAGATCAATTATTTCAGCTGTTTAATTCGTGAGAAACTTGTTATGCTGATGAAGTTGATGTGATGAGTTGTTTGGTACCTGATATCAGCCACATGAAATTCTTGGATTTTGGTTTTGATGATGCATATCATGGCTGTATTTTCAACTCGTTATTCATGTTAGCATTGTTCAAAGGGGAGTCTAGCAATTGGCATCATCATGTTGCATTCAGTTCAAAATCAATTGTGAATGATTTGTGTTTGCATCATCTTGTGATCTCATATACTCTAATGCAAATCATGTTTAGGAAAACATAAAAAAATGTGCAATCATCATGCATCATCTTCATTGCATTGTGCATTCACATAAGACTTAGGCTGCATAGTTCATTGCCAACCCATGCATGCTTTCAGTAGGAGTCAACATCTAAAACCAAACTGCAATCTCCCTTAGAATAAAGCTGTATCAAATGGATGTAAAAACTGCTTTCTTGAATGGCTCGATCAAAGAAGAAGTCTATGTTGAGTAGCCCCCTGGCTTTGAGAACATTAACCATGCAAATTTTGTATACAAGTTAGACATGGTGCTTTATGGACTTAAGCAAGCACCAAGAACTTGGTATGAGAAACTAAGCTCGTTCCTCATTGAAAAAGGGTACACACGAGGTAAGGTAGATCAAACACTTTTTACTAAGAAGTAAGAACATCTTGATTGTTCAAATTTATGTTGATGATATTGTGTTTGGTTCTACTAAATCTAAAATGTGTGAGTAATTTGCTAACCTCATGACTAGCGAATTCGAGATAAGCCTAATGGGAGAACTCAATTTTTTTCTCGATTTACAGGTCAACCAAGGAGAAGATGGGTGCTTCATGAGTCAAGCCAACTACATCAAGAAGCCGCTGAAAAGATTTGACATGACAAACAGCAAAATAATTGTAACTCCTATGAGCACCTCAACTTCACTAGATTCGGATCAAAATGGTAAATTAGTGGATGCAAAAATCTATAGAGGTATGATCGGATCCTTGCTTTATCTGACTGCATCCCGACCAGATATCCAGTTTAGTGTATGTCTCTGTGCTAGATTTCAAGCTAGTCCTAGAGTAGGACCAAGCATATTGAGATTAGGCATCACTTCATTAGATATGAGGTCGTTAAGAAAAATTTTAAACTGTATTTTGTCGATACTCTAAATCAAATTACTGATATCTTCACCAAGCCATTGTGTAATGATAGGTTTACAACACTCAGAAGGGAGCTTGGTCTTTACCGACCACAGGCCAATAAAACTTGATATGATGCTCTTATTCAATTTAGTTGTGTGTTTTTGCAGATTGATTTTCGTGCATTGTTTATATGTAAATATGTCATTTTGTATATGGTGTAGCATTGCATATAGTCATGATGCATAATAAAGATTGAATTCATGATCACGATGCATTGCATGGTTTGTGTAGCATCATTCTTGCATGCCCATGGTATATCAAATGTTAATGTATGGAAAGGCAGGTTATGCTTGCCTAGAAGCACTCAATATGCGTGAGGTTTCACCTCCGCCAAGTACCATGTGTCACTGTCGCATATAGGTTATATAGTAAGGGGGAGTTGTCTTTTTGAAGCATTCATGCATATATTTCATCTTCATTCATTTCATTTCATATAATGTTGACTTTCATAAGTGTACAACCATATGTTGGGGCATGCATTTCATTTCTGCCAACTTCATGTTTGATCAAGCCAACCCATGCTTGGCTCAAGTCAACCTCTCCTTGACATTTGTCATTGCATTTGCCTCAAACATAACTCCTTGAGTACATTCATTGCATATCCTTAGGGGGAGTCTTGCTGCCTTTCTTAATCTCTTGCAATCTGAACTTCACTGGCTTCCAATTTGAAAATGAGATCATGAGACCGAAAGAACTACGGCGTAAGAGCTTTCTATTATATGCCATGATGATTACCCATACAATGAAAATCGTTCAGATTTAATGATTTCCTTGAAGTTCTGAAACATTTGTTCTGAAATCATCTATGTTCTATGGTTCTAATAGACCTTAACTAGAGATTGCATATTGTGCTTTGAATGACTATCTTGATATCTAAAAATTCAAAATTCATGACCATCTTGGTGATACACTTAGGCTTCGTATTGTTCTTAAACATCTTGATGAGCTGGAATTCTTGAAAATCAATTTGACAGAGCAATGATATTGTTGCATGGAGAAACATGTCATGTCATCAAATCAAGTGACAAATGATATGTCATGATGTGCCCCTGTTATCTCTATCTTAATTAATTTAGACTCCAGGCTGAGCACTGGCATAATTGCTGAGAAATATATCTTCTCATCAAAGAAATGAGATCGAATATGTCATGACGTGACTTTGCTATCTCTGTTCATTCTGAAGCATAACAGCCAGTCTTACCAAATACGTAGGAATACTGGCGTCTAAACAACGTGTATTCTTACGGATAGGAGGCATGTACTAGACTCGATTGCTCGTAAAATATGAGTCATATGCATAAAACTGCAAAAGATCATGTAAAACAGTGCTGAAATCATAAAATTCCATGCTTTAGTCATGCTTGTTTCACCTCAATACTAGTTGGTGCTATTCCCGATGAAGTTATTGAATATGAATGTTTAAGACAAAAGAAAGTTCATCACTGCCATGATATGCCCTTCTGGTTCATTTCTATTAAAACATGCATATAGATGGTTTTGGAACTCTATTGTTGATCTCGGATTTCATTAGCTTTGAACCATGTACTTTGCTCACGGCGTGTTTTCGGTTTGCCTATAATGGCTTGCTCTCAACTCCAATTCCGCTCTGGTCTCACCGACATTTGTCACCTTCTCTACCTTATCCCTCCATTTTGCTGCTGTCAAAGGGGGAGAAAATATCTCGTTGTGAGTCCGTCCTTTGTGCGACCTTTATAACTTGTCAAAGGGGGAGAGAATTGTGAATGGGGGAGAGTCAAAGGGCATCCATGCATACATATCCGCATTCCCATGCTTTCATCATCATGGATCTTGAGTTGCATATGTTATAAAATTTGTCATCTTCGATATCACTGCCACATAATGGCTCACAATGTTGCCATCATCAAAAGGGGGGAGAATGTTGTGCCCCTGTGGTCAATTGAGTCATACTGTGGTCATAAGTGTCATTCGACATCATCCTGTGGTCATTTGAGCAATTGGACATTCTTTGTTTTGATAATGGCTAAACATTATAAGTCATTGTTATTTTCCACTCTCATATGACTGGCATCGTGATGTTTTGTTCATGACAGATAAGCCAATGAATGGACAAGGAATGGAGTGGAGATGACAAATGTGAAAGCCTAATGATCAAACCCAAGCAAGGATGGAAATCTTTTCAAATCATGATCAATCAAACGATCAAACTCATGGCAGTCGCCTGGCAAACCAAACGTGTGGATAAGCATCTTTCCTCTCTACCATTCAATACAGGTGGTATATGTCATTTACTATCAAGCATCATTGGTAAGATTCTTACCTTGTCATAGCCATCAATCTCACCATGGGTATTCCATATACCTCTCATCTCTAAACTTCATTCATGATAATGGAGGTTCACAATGATAACTTGGTTTGATAACTTACAAGTTCACTCTTCAAATGCATTAGTTTCTCATTCCAATCATGGTAACATGCTCAAATGGTCTTGATGTTTCTAATGCATAAACCAAGTGAAATCTAACCCCCAAATATATGAAATAAACATCTACTTAAAGTCATTATTATTTGGAGGTATTTCATTGGGCTAACACTTCAACTTTGTAGGACTAGGTCATTCCGGTCAACCAGAATAGCCAAACGCGAAAAGTCTCATACTGCAGACTGGCGGTCGACCGCCCCAGGTCGACCGATAGCAGCGGTCGACCGCCCCAGGTTGACCGAAAATTCCACGGACTAAATTTCTACAGCGATTCTCAGTAGCGGTCAACCTCCAGAAGCTTCCGGTTGACCGCCAGCCCCGAGCCATCAATGTTGACTTTGTTTTCCGCTTCGAGAAGAGCCTCTTTCCTTGTAATTGCTTAATCCTAAAGTCACCTACTCACCCACAAAACGTGGATCTGGTCTGGGGGGTGTCTATGGACCATTCAAAGTCTATAAAACATATACAAGAGGGTTAGAAACCATAATGCTTCAAGAGGAATCAAAGAGAGATCAAGAGAGGCTAGAGAAGGAGGTTGGAAGAAGAGGTATTGTAGCTATGAATAGTACTTCGTGCAGAAGTTCTTCATCCATTCCAAGGTGATTCAAGCATAGATCTGAAGCAAGCAACCTCCAAGAAAGCTAGAAGCAATCAAGATTCTCAAAGGTGATCAAAGCTGCATCATTAAACCTCTTCATCAACTCAAGAGGATCAAAAGAAAGATCAAAACTACATCCAAAACTCTCTCCATCAACTCAAGGTGATCCAAGCTCATATCTCAATCCAGCAACCTCCAAGGAAGAGTAGAAGCAAGCAAGGCTAAGAGGGAAGATCAAAGGAGGCTGCAAGGGTGTGTTCAAGGGAGAGGAGTTCGAGTACTGTAGCTATGAACAGTACTCCGTAAAGAAGTTCTTCATCAAATCCTCAGGTGATTCAAGCTACTTCAAGAGGAAATCAACCCCAAGCTAAGTGAAGATAAAGCTGTAGCCATCATCTTCTTCATCATGTTAGGGTGATCCAAAGAAGCTCATTTTCAAGGGAGATCAAATCTGCATCCTTTATCTTCTTCATCAACTCAAGGTGATCCAAGGAAGATCATTTTATAAGGAAGAAGATATCATTGAAGAATCAGATTCAAGCTCTAATAATCTCAGACAAGATCTTTTCTCTTTGAGCATATTCTATATCTTGTTTGAGTATTTTCATATTTGTTCTTTTTCCATTTCATTCAAATATTTGAAACTGAAGATCGTCCCTACCGGTGGTTAGTAGGAAGGCAATCGAAAGTTCTCTGATCTGCGGTGATTGACGTCCCTACCGGTGGTTAGTAGGAAGGCAATCGGAGGTCTTTCCGATCTGCGGTTTGGTGCGCTGCACTAGTGAAGCCTCACCGGGTTTGGTGAGGGGTGGACGTAGGACTGGGGATTCAGTCCGAACCACCTTAAAATCTTGTGTGTTGTGGTTTGCTTGTGTGATTACTTTGTGCTATATGCATGCTTAGGCTTAATCTTTATATTACTTATTCATCTTGCTAAGGAAATCGTTGTGTGCTACGCTAAGCTAGTTATATTTCGCTGCAATACTTTTTATCTAGCTTTAAAGAGGGGTGTTCTGCGAAAAGAGGGGCAGATCTATTCACCCCTCCCCTCTTGATCTGCCATCCACTACTCAACAGGGGTCTCCAAGCCCCTTGGATGGTGTTACTATCCTGAAGTCCGAAGGGTGCATGCCCTTCCCTTCTAAGTCTCTGTCCCAAGGGTTTTACCCTTTCTCCTTTGGTTTTTGGTTTAACCGGTGGGTCACTGGGGCAGCCTTGAGCAGTGGCTTCTCTCATGTGATTTGATTAGTGGGCTCATTAACCGCTGGCTCATTGTTGAGCTCAACCGGTGGGCTTGCCCCAACCCTTACCCGGTGGCCGTTTCCCCCCACCTTTTGAACCGATAGCTTCATAGAAGCCTTGATCCGATGGCACAAACCACCCTCTTCATCCCGTGGCCCTCACCACAATGTGATACGGTGGCCCTTGCCACCATTTGATTTGGTGGCCTTTGCCACCTCTCCATCTGGTGGCCTTGCCACCACCTCATCGGGTGGCCCTCACCACCTTGTGATACGGTGGCCCTTGCCACCACTTGATCCGGTGGCCTTTGCCACCTCTCCATCCGGTGGCCTTGCCACCACCTCATCCGATGGACCTCACCACCATGTGATACGGTGGCCCTTGCCACCACCTCATCCGGTGGCCCTCACCACCATGTGATACGGCGGCCCTTGCCAACACTTGATCCGATGGCCTTTGCCACTTCTCCATCCGGTGGCTTTGCCACCACCTGATTCGGTGGCCCCTTCATTCCCCGATCTGGTGGGCTTTGACACCTTGTTCCTTATCCGACCAGTGGGGTCCTCTCCCCTTCTCAATGTCTTCCATCTGCCAGTTTATGGGTTTTCTTAAGGTGTTGCCGCTTCCGTGCGCACTCATACTTTTGGGGCCATCACTCCTTGTGGACGCGCACCCGCTTTACCCCCCGGCACTCTGGTCCAAGTGAGATGCTGCCAAATTTTTTTTGTCAAGAATAATAATATATTAAAAGATAAAAGGAAGTAACAAACAAATGAATTAAATAATGATAAGAAACTTCGATGAGACAATGAAGGACCGTGGAAGGCACAAAGAATTAAACATAACCACTGCTATGATGGACTATCGAATGGATTATGAACACATAAATGGAAGAAAGCCAATTAAAGCTCCTCATATGCATTCCATGAATAAAAAAAATAAAACCACTTCTCATGCATACAATTACAACATTGCATTTCATGCATGCTTAAGGTCAAGTGCGATTGTGTGCCATCTCTAAATAAAACCTCCCCCATGCATTAAACGTGAATTGGAACTTCGACCATTCCATCGAGCGAATGAATGAAAGAGAAAAGTGAAAAGAAGATAAGGTCGGTGCTGCTTGGTGGTCTGGTCGTCGACCGATCACCAACCAGGTAGATGCATTACATGGATGCATTACATGGGTGTGTCGACCTATTCCCAGGGACTTTCATCCCTGGGAGTTTCGGTCGACCGACTAGCTTGGTCCGGTCGACTGACCTCCCTATTGTCAACAAAAAAAAGAAGAAACAAAACATGCGACAAAAGGAGAAATGAAATATGAGACAAATAGCAATAATAACAGGGAAAGCGGCTGTAATAATGCGATTAAAGCATGATAAAGAACGCGAATGGAGTAAAATCCACACTACAGCGAAACTAAAGCTAACTAGATAAAATGTCAAATATGTTAGTCACATGCACCCTTACGGCGATCTCCTCTTCCCAGACATTGTTTAAAGGGGAAACTAAAGCTACCCTATGGCGTGAGTGTGGATCTCGGGGATTCCTCCCATCATAGCCACATGGACCCTTTCGGCAATCTCCTCTTCCTGGACCTTGTTTAAAGGGGAAACTAAAGCTACCCTGTGGCATGAGTGTGGATCTCAGGGATTCCTCCCATCTTGGCCACATTCACGTGCTGTTCCGGGCCGATAATTTATTGAATCGGGTTCGCCCATGTAAGGGATTGATCCCCATCCTTCGGGAAATTGAGCTTTAAGCATGATGTATGCATGGCGTACATTGGCACATACCCTGTGCCCGTTCCGTGCGTTCTTTTGAGCTGGGCTACCGCCTGAACATGAAAAGGCCGATACGCGGCTGATAGCAAACTAACCGTTCCCATTGATTTAATAGACGAATGGATACCCATACCAATTTAAATTTCCAATGTTGCTTGATTACTAATAGCATCAATACAATTTTCTAAGCCATAGGGCCCTTATTCCTGGCGATTAATCAAGGGTGTTCTCCCCTCCGGGGAGATGTAATTAATGTCGTGACCTTTATGGCACGGCGGGTTTCGGTCCCGACACGACACACACAATCATCTAATCGGTCAGACGGCGTGCACTAAGGGCTTCCAGAAAGCCCAAAAAAATCGTCACTTTGTGACTGGCACACCCACGCACTTAATAAATGAATACATGCATCTAACAAACCAATAAACGAACAAACGAAATGAGCATGTCGAAAAGTGCATCCACAAGGCCATACCCGGGATACAACCCAGCCTGAGAGGGAAAAATGGAAGAAAATTAGAGATAAGCTTAATATAGGATGGGAGATATCATGACTTGAATTACTTCCAAGGCATTACCCCTCAAAGATACAGTTTATTTTGCCGGGGCTTTGTGTCTTTGATTTTGGACCCATTCTTATCAGGCACGCAAGCGACCGGTCTCATGACGTCCATGGGGAACTATACTGTCACTCTTGCCATGCCTTTGATTCACAATTTTACATTTATTTTCATATTGATTTTGATAGCCCTTATTGGCTAGATATAGCATGAAAGCCCACTTTTCCAGGGTCAAGATTGCCCCTATTTGAGACCTCTCTCATATTAGGGAGCGCCTAGGTTGGGCATCTTATCCATTAATCTCTAGCCCCTACACTTGGCCGAGCAGAGAGAAGAAAAGGCCTTTGTGCATACCCATGGTATGGCCAAAGCAGCAACAGTGTGCCTCAGAGAGATCGGCTATAGGTCATCATGAAATGTGTGAAAAATCGATGCTCAAAAGGTCACCCTCAGCGATCGGGGAAAGAAACTGGACTCCCAACGCGGAGCTATCACCAGCCTAGGAATGCCGCAGAAGCGAACTAAAAATTTTGACAACTAAGCTAAGCAAACTTCCTAAAGCCACTAGAATATGTTGAGGAACCAGTAGTAAAACCATGAGCATGAATAATAGAAATAGCAACGATAGCATGCTCTTACACAAAATAAAGATACGTTGCAAATCCATAGCGTGATAATAGCATCCTGAAGTGATCTTGATCAGCGAGCTTCGCATAGCACGAGCTTTGTATTCCTTGCTTGTTAGGACAAAAAATGGAGAGGATAACAAGGATTGAAGATTCCTCTACATGGAGGAGCGGCGGACACCAAACTAGATGAAGAAGGATCAAAAGGAAGAGAGATGATGGCTAGAACTCCCTCATTAAGGCACAGAGACCCTGATAACAAGGAACCAGATATAGAATGAACAGAGATCAACTGAGATCAAGGTGGACTAAAGCCTCGAAAATAACAAGAAAAAGGGTGACGACCCCGAAAGGGTGATGAAGAAAGAATAGAAAGACCATGAGGAGATTGCTGTGAAGGAGGGGAAGAAGAGCGATCATCCGACGTGGTCGGAGAAGGATCATAAGCAGGATCCGGAAATTCCGGCCAAGAATCAGAAGATGTCCCAAAATCAGGATGAAAGAAGGAGGGCCTAAGAGGCCTAGAGTTGTGAAAAGAAGGACAATCTAGAGGATCCGGATGAAAAGAAGAAGAATGGGGGTTCGCGGACCTGACACAAGATTGGAAGGAGGAAGATACGCCACCTAAGGGTGGGAGCTGAGTAGAAGAAATGATGAATGGAAAGTAGAAGAAGGAGAAGAAGTGGTCCCTAGAGTGCACAACTGACGGCCCTTGTACTTGCACCGTAGCCTCTTCTTAGCAGAAATCTCTTCGCAATGGACCCGCCTGGTGCAGACTCGGACCTTCGGGCTTCTCGAATTGCAATATCTTCTTAAATAGCGAGCCCATCTAGCATACGACTTGGCCCGATCATGAATATGCAGCCTTGTCGGGGCAGATGCCCCTAGACACCCGGTGCTAACATCATGTGGACATTCTTGAACAAGTGACTCCTTAGACAAATTAGCATTGCAAAACCATGGTGTCTTGTCTCTCGGCACAAGGAGCTTAAGGTTCGGCAATTCAACTCAAAAATTAGACTTGAAGCACAACTCCCTTGATAAAAGGGAAGGCTGAAATTGAGGGAGATCAATACACAGCATTGTCGAGGCCGGCCTACCGATAAACTGAGAGAGATTGCATAAAAAGTGCATAACATCCTGGGAAAATGCTAAGAATATGGCAAATTGTCCCTTGAACATGGAATGCATAATACCTTTGGCAGCCGTATGGGTTAGCATGACACGGGTAGAGAACCCTTCCTGACCAGTGAATTGAATGGCAATAGAGCGAGAGGTAATAATAGCATCAATTGTAGAACCTCCGGCGAGCAATGAGATTGCCACCGGCCTCGCTTGAGAAGAAACTGACACTAATGCGAGAGAACTCTTCTTAGCAACCGTCATCGGAAGAATATGCTCATCACCCCCGAAATAGCCAGGGACCAGGACCCGGATTGGCATGAGACATATGAAATCTTGAAGCTTGAAGTGTAGAATTGGCATCGAATCATCCTGACTCTGCTCATCATCTGCCCGGGGACTAGACCCAAGGGGCACCAGAGGTAATGCATACTCGCTCCGTGGGGTGGAAGTGGATGGAGAAGTGATGGAGGTAGTGGGCTCTGATGGTGAAGGTGAAGGTTTGGAAGGCGTAGAGGCTTCAATAAATATGGCATTTTTAAGTGGTGGTGGAGGAGTAAAGGCAACGATAGGCTCTAGCGTAGGTGGAGGTGAATGCGTAGGTGTAGGTGAAGCTTGCTCAGGCGCTGGCAAAGGTAACGGCAGAGAAGATGGTGCAGATGGTGATGCAGGCAATGGGGGTAGTGGAGATTGGGTTGGTGATGGAGAAGATGAAGAGGAGCGCGGCACCCACCGTCGACGTATTGGCACAACGCGTCGGGAGGCGTCGGGAGTAGCAGTAGGGATCGTAATGGGGGTAGAATAGGTGGAGACACTAGCCTAAGTAGGGGCTTGGGTTTGTGGAGGTGATGGAGTCGGGGTAGGAGAAGGCGAAGGTAATGAGGTAGGTGAAGATGGAGATGAAAGTTATGAAGCAAATGGAATACTAGATAAAGGATCATGGGGTGCCTCGGGTCTTGTAGCGATGGAGACGGCTGCCTGGGCAGCGCTTGCTGCTGCTGCTTGCTGCGGAGATAAATCATAATATTGCGAATTGTAGGCCAATCAATCCTCTTCTTATCTTCCAAGTCATAAACGTACTCCCGAAACTCGGGGCAATCCTCAACCAAATGCCCCTGTTGGCGATGAAAATCATAGAACTGAAGCAAATTTTTGACCGCGGGTTGGCAAGGCACAACCGGAGGAAGCTGCAATGCATGAGTGGCCATCAAAGCCCTGAAAATATCTTTAAAAGACTCCGAAAACGGAGGATGAGGAGTCCGCTTCGGGCAAGGTGGATGCCGAGGGGTAGGTTGTGGAGAGGGAAGCAGAGTTTGTGTAGGTAAGGGCACGTGGCGACTTGTGGAGGGACTAGGCGAAGGCATCCACTTGCTCAAGATTCGGTGTTCCCTTGACCGGAGGTGGAGATGCAGGCGAAGACACATGGGGGTACGGGGAAGCGGAAGGCTGACTTGTGAAAGGTTGATATGTAGGACGCATGGGAGGTTGATAGGTGGAGGTGTATGGCCGACTCGTGGAGGAATATGTGGCGGAAGGCTGACTCGTGGATGGAGAGTAGGTGGTGGAAGGCTAACTCATGGAAGGATATGTGGACGACAGGGGGCGTAGAAGGTGAAGGAGACTCGGGGTCAAGGGAATTGTAGAGTTGTTGGCGCACGAAGCGGGCTCAGGTGTATAGTTGTTTCCAAGAGGTAATGTCATTCAGGGCTAAGATGAAACGATACTCAGGCGTTGCATTAGAAATAACCATCTTGATTTACTCCGGCTCCGGAATATGCCCCGGGACTTGAGCAACATGGCGACGCCAGCGATCGGCAAAGGTGAAGAATTCCTCGTCGGGCTTCATCTTCTCATGGGCCAAATCCACAATGGAATACTTGGGCCCAACCTGGTCCTGATATTGCTGAATAAACTTCTCTTGCACAACTTGAAAGTTCACAATATGTGTCGTGTCTCCTCTGGATTTGATGTCTAGATTTGATGGTTTTGATGCTTGCAATAGTGAAATTGACTTTGATACTGGCAAAACCTTTTTGATTTATAATATGTGTGCTGATTGTTATTTCATTAAGTCAGAATATGTTTCTTGCATTTTAAGGTCAATGCATACTCATGCTGCTGTAATATAAGGTCGATGCATATTCATGCATTGAGAAAGTCTTGTCGGTGCACATATGCATTCTAGTCTTGAAGGTCAGTGCTAATGTAGAAGCCTTGCACTATCAGGTCGGTGCATCGAGTACACAGGTCGATGTTGCTAGGCACTATAGGCTAGATGTTGTAACATCAGGTCGATGCACACTTTTGACAGGTCGATGCATGTGAGCCAGTGATTACTGTATAAGGTCGTTGCGTTAGAGGCCATCTTTCTTAAGGTAGGTGCACCTTGTGCATCTCCTTGAAGTCAGGTCGGTGCATTAAGGTCTTGCGTCGATGCATTAAGCATTTCCTTTATATCACCAGGATAGGCCGACATGCCTCAATGGCACGTCTATGTTGTGGTACATGCAGTATTGCTTTATGCTTTGACTGGTCGATGCTCCATCATTGCAGATAAAGCATTTCTGACTGATTGAGGTCTACCTGTGCCAAATACAGGTCGATGCTAGTTTTACTTGTTGTTGCATTTTTCTTTCCTCGTCTGTAAGGCAGGTCGGTGCACTAAGAATGTGCATCGATGCATGTACATATTATTTTTACACACCTATTTACATGATTTGCCTGTCTTATGAAAACATCTGAGGCTGCATTCTTTAGATACCTATTACCTACTTCATGAGTTACATGATGATGAGATTAATGAATCTCTACCTTTATTTTGACAGGAAAAAACAAGGTCATTAAGGAATAACCTAGATTCATGCTCAAACACCTTAGATGCATAGAAGGCAACTTAATTGATTAACTGGAGGTAGCGTTTCTGATTATCACATGAGCTGAAAGTGAAACCGATTGGGGCATGTGATCCGAGGCTACTTCCTAGTACCTTGGAGATCTCTAAAGAAATATTTTCCACGTGGCTGAAACTTAAAGACCTTCAGCTCTGCACTTGACACGTGGACTCTCGATGGGCACTTTTCAGAAGAATCCTTGGGCGGGAGCATTCCTTCCACGCGCCCAATCTGAAAATCTCGTGGGGACCACAAGAACTCTTGTTCATAAGGATAAATAGTGGCCAGAGCTCGAGCGGCAAGAAGAATGAACTTTTAGAAAGAAGAGAACCTGAGCAGAAGAGCTAGAGAGAAGTGAAAGCTTGAGAGTGAGAGTCCCTACTCTAAGAAAAGTCTAAAAAAGAGAGCTCGTTGCATAAAACAAAGAGTGTGAGAGAAAACAGAGTATCGGAAGAAGGTGAAGAAGGCTGAGAGAAAAGAGAGGGAGAGAGAAGTTGTGCTTGTCTCGACTTTTGGATCAGATCCAGAGTCGAAGTGCTCTAGAGAAAGAGCTACATCTTTTATTTCTGTCATTATTTTTCCTTGTTTTTTTCAGAACTTTGTGAATTACTGTAAGCTGTGTAATCAGCGGTTCAAGTTGTGAGGCAGCGGAGAAGATCTAATCCTCGAACAACAAGCTGTGAAGCTCAGCTGGTTCAGCAAGCTATGAAGCTCAACGGTCGATAGGGATTTCATCCCCGAAGCTGTGGATCAACGGATTTGTAAGTTGTTTGTCAGCGGAAGCCTTACTCATCTGAGTAAGGGGTGGACGTAGATCTCAAGCTCGAGATCGAACCACCTTAAAATTGCTTTGTCTTGTGTGTGATTGCTCAACTCTTTATTTCTGCAACTAAGATGAATGCCTAGGAATGTTCACTGTAATCATCTGATGCTTTTAATGTGCTTGATTGTTCTTAGATCGAACCTCCGCCCAGTACTGAACTTGGTTGGTTGATTCCTGCTATTGTGTGAATCTGACTTAAATCTGTATTATGCAATTTTGCTCTATAGTTCCTCTATCTTACATTCACTTACGGATCGATAACATAGTGGTATATCAAAAGGATTAGTTGGAAGGATGGGTTACTCCTATCTGGAAAACTAACCCTTGCGTGAGGAGATTCTTGAATCAAACCTCTGCCTAGTATCATACTGCGTTGACTGATCACTTCTATTGAAATTCAGTAAGGTTGATGGTCAGTCTTTACTAGATCTTCTAGCTGTTAATTCAAATTGAATTAGTAGTTTTGTTCACAGTAATTTCATTTTATTCCACTTTTCATTAACTATTGTGTGAGTTTAAAATTTAGGGTTGATATATTCACCCCCCCTCTAGATCAGCAGCTCATCCATTTTCTCATCATGTGGTATCAGAGCCTAACTCTCCTTGAGGGCTATACATCCGGAGAGATCTAGATACTAGATGCTAGAGGTCTTACAGCTGAGGGTCATTCTACAAGTAAGCCGCCATTCTTTGATAGAATTAACTATGCTTACTGGAATAATAGAATGCAGGTCTTCTTACGGGCAAAGGATTATGAGATCTGGAAGGTGGTAAGCCGAGGACCATTCGAGCTCCCTGAAGATGAAGAAGTCTAGACTCGAGAGTAGATTCGAAGGTCAACCCAGAACTGGAGTGCTGTCAATGCTATGCAATGTGCTCTACATCCCACTGAGTTTTCCATAGTATCCTCCTACTCTACAGCTAAGGAAATGTAGGACAAATTGGAGGTAATATATGAGGGAACGTTTTAGGTACGAGAAACCAAAGTGAACTTGCTAGTCTCTGAGTATGAAGATTTTAAAATGAAATCTGACGAAACTATTTCAGAGATGTATGCCAGGTTGATGGTACTCATTAATAGTTTAAGAAGTTTAGGTAAAGTATACAGTGAGTATGAGCTAGTAAGGAAGATCCTCCGGTCCCTGACACCGATTTAGCATATGAAGGCCACTGTCATGGAGGAGTCGAGGAATCTAGCAACCACAATGGTGATGAACTCATCGGTTCTCTTATGACATATGAACTGAATCTCAAGAGGGTCGATGAGTCTGAGAAGAAGAAAAAACCTCTGGCCCTTAAGGTAAATTCTAGTACCAAAGGGTCTTCTAGTGACCATAGCTCTTCCAGTTCTGAGGACGATATAGGTGAGTTCGCTATGTTAACTATAAAGTTTAAGAAATTTTTGAGGAAAGAAGGTAAGGGTTTCTGAAGAAAATATTACTTAGGGAAGAGGTAGTCAAAATATAAATCTGACACTGCCAAAAAGACTGATAGAATTGTTTGTTATAATTGCAGGAAGTCAGGGCACCTGAAGGTAGACTGTCCTGAGCTACAGAAGGAGAAACAGCCCAGGTGGAAGAACAAGAAAGGCAAGGCCATGGTGAGCACCTGGAGTGATGAAGAGGAAGAAAGTCAGAGTAGCTCATCTGACAGTGAAGGTGAAGACAAACTATGCCTGATGGCCAGGAGAGAAGATGAAGAAAAGGAAGATGATAAGATAACTTTCCCATTTAAAAACTATACTCATAGTGATTGGGAAGAAGCATATGCTAGAATTCTAGATAAGTATGATGATGTTCGTAGGGATAATAGACACCTGAAAAAGAAGATAAACTCCCTTGTTAATGATACTTCTCAGAGTGATAGAATTGCATGCTTAGAAATTGAGAACACTAATTTGAAAAACTCTCTTGCAGGAATAGAAGAATTTAAAACTGTCTTAAAAGAGTTAAGATGTGAAAATGAAAATCTGATGAATGTTATTGATGTATTTAAAATTAGAATGTAGAAATTTGAAGAAGAAACAAATACTGCAAGAGAAAAATATGAAGCTGTAAAAGGGGTCAATGAGGAATTGAAGAAAACAGTTGAAAACTTGGAAAAAGAAAACAATGATAAACAGACCTCCCTTGAGGGCATGACTCAAGGTATAAAGAATCTGAATGCAATTCTGGGAACCAAGGCTAATTTTAGAAGAGACGGTTTAGGTTTTAACCCAACTAATAAGAAACTGTTTGATATCAAAGCCATTTCATTTGTTGCTGAGAAAGGAACATCAAAATCCAATGCTTTGATAAGAATGAATTATGAAGAAAACAGCAATGAAAAATCTATAAAAAATAAACAAAACAAGCTCAGTGCCAAGGACAAGGGCAAAGGGAAAGTGGACATGCCTAAAGGACCTAACACACACTCCACTGTACTTAAGCCTAAAGGTCAGGTTAGGGGTCAACCAGCTAGACCCCAAGTCCAAGAGAGATCCAGAATCAAAATAACCTAGCAACATCAGAAAGGTCGATGCAACAATCAACCTGCACCGACGTACACTTCATCTGGGTGTCACACTTTTAGAAGTCATGGTCAGAGCAGGGGTATCTCAGGTCGATGCTACTACTATGGTGCACCGACCCATCCATCTTTTCAAAACTCCTCTTATCACAACCTTGATAGGAAAGGTCAAGGCAGTTATAATGTGAGGTCGATGCAATAGAACATCCAGAACTTCAATCCTAATCAAGTGCATTGATGCCACCCCTGGAATGTTCCTGTGCAGCCTAGGTCCAGGTCAATTATAAACCAAAACTCCTATGACTTTGGTCATCCTCGGACAACCCAATCTACATTCTTTAGTGCACCTAAACATCCCAATGCTTCTCAATTCCAAAACTGGCACATAAATTCTTATGTTCATAAAAACTACAAAATTGTGAAGAATCAGAAAGCAACAACTACTAAGAATGTGCACAACAAACAGAATAAACAAAATAATAAGAAATCCACAACACAAACAAAACATAAAACACAAATGTGGATACCCAAACAACTAATGTCTTACTTGAATGATTTGACTGTTGTTATGGGGCCCAAACAATTTTCGGTTCCAAAATTCTCTGTCTGATTGTGATTGCAGGTATGCCTGGCAGCCAACCACACTAGGTGGTATCTTGATAGTGGCTGCTCCAGGCACATGACTGGGGATAAAGAAAAGTTCAACTTGCTGATGGAGAAAGATGCCGGTCATATTGCTTTCGGTGGCAATACAAAAGGGAATATCATGGGGTCAGGTAAAGTTGGTAAGTGTTCTTCATACAGCATTGAAGATGTTTTACTTGTTGAAGGACTTGTTTACAATCTTCTTAGCATCAGTAAACTGTGTGATAAGGGTCATAAAGTAGTTTTTGACTCACATGCATGCACCATTTTTGAACCTAACTCAGAAACTGTGAAATTCATTGGAAAAAGAGTCAATAACACATATATGGTTAACTTAGATGATGCTGCACACATTAACCTATGTCTTACTGTAAATAAAGATGATTTAGCCTGGCTTTGGCATCATAGGTTAGGTCATGCTAGTTATAGGATTTTACATAAAATGAATAAATTAAGCATGGTGAGAGGTCTACCTGAAATATCATTTAAAAAGAACAATAAAATTTGTGAGGCTTGTACCCAATGCAAACAAACTAGGAAGTCATTTAAATCCAGAACTGAGAACATGTCTTCTAAGTCTTTTGAGCTGATACATATGGATCTGTTTGGACTTACTAGATCGGCTAGTTTATCTGGAAGAAGATATGGATATGTTTTAGTAGATGATTTCTCTAGATATACTTGGGTATTCTTTTTGACTCACAAAAATGATGCTTTTAAAGAATTTTAGGTATTCTTCAACAGAATAAAATAGAATGGTGAGCAGTCTATATCTAATATTCTATCTGATCATGGTGGTGAGTTTGAGAACTCACACTTTGATGTTTTTGCCGGGATAATGGGACAAACCATAGATTCTCTTCACCAAGAACTCCAGAACAGAATGGAGTGGTTGAAAGAAGGAACAGAACCTTGGTGGAGATGGCTCAGACTATGCTAGTTGAAGGCAACTTACCTAGAAGGTTTGAGGTTGAGACAGTAAACACCTCTTGTTACATTATCAATAGAGCTTTGGTAAGACCTTCAACTTAAAAGACTCCTTATGAAATATTAAAAGGTAAGAAACCTTCACTAGCTCATTTCAAGGTCTTTGGATCTAAGTGTTTTATCCATGTTAACTCTAAAAGAGACCTTGATAAATTGAAGTCAAAAGTGAACTAGGAATCTTTCTGGGGTATTCTGAGAATTCTAGAGCCTATAGGATCTATGATGTTCAATCTCAAACTGTTGAAGAATCTCCACATATTGTGTTTGATGAAACCTCTAATAAATCTGATACTGATTTCTGCAAGAACAAAGATGATGGAGAAATCCTGGAAAATAAAGAAGAGCATAATGCAGAACAAACAAATAAAGGTGAGACTAAAGGATCAGGAATTTAGGGGGAGGTAAATGCAAATTCAGGTAATCAGCTTACCAATATAAGGGTGCTTAGAGACCACCCATTAGAAAACATTATTGGTAATCTGCAGGAACCACCCAGGACTAGGTCTCATTTTAGGATTGAAAATGAACTTAATTCTTTTGCTTTAGTCTCACAAATAGAACCCAAAAATATTGAGAATGCCTTAAAAGATGAACATTGGATAAATACCATGCTTGATGAACTTAATCAATTTGAAAGGAATAAGGTCTGGCACTTAGTTCCTAAACTAACATATGACTCTATTATAGGCACAAAATGGGTTTTCAGAAATAAAACTGATGAACAGGGAAATGTTGTTAGAAATAAGGCTAGGCTAGTGGCACAGGGGTATAATCAAAAATTTGGGATAGACTTTGAAGAGTTATTTGCTTCTATAGCTAGGCTAGAAGCTATTAGGATTCTCCTTGCATTTGCATGTAGCCTAGGAATAAAACTTCAGCAGATGGATGTCAAATCTACATTTTTGAATGGCTTAATAAAAGAGGATGTTTTTGTCAAACAACCTCCTGGTTTTAAGTGTTTAGACTTTCCTGATCATGTGTATAAGCTTGATAAGGCACTGTATGGATTGAAGCAAGCTCCCAGAGCTTGGTACGACAGATTAAGCTCCTTCCTCACAGGTAAAGGCTATTCAAGAGGTGAGGTTTACCAAACTCTATTTACCAAGGTAGATAATGAAGATATTCTTGTTGTTCAAATTTATGTGGATGACATAGTGTTTGGGTCAACTAAACCATCCATGTGTAAGGAATTTTCTACCTTAATGATTGATGAATTTGAAATGAGCTTAATGGGAGAATTGAAGTTTTTCTTTGGATTGTAGATCTGTCAAACTTCAGAGGGAACCTTCACTACTCAGGCCAAATACATCAAGGATCTGCTGAAGAAATACAAGCTGGAAAACCTCAAGGTCATTACTGCACCAATGGATACATCAACTAGTCTTGATGTTGACCCTGAAGGTAAATTGGTTGATACCAAACTATATAGAGGTATGATCGGATCCTTACTTTATCTTACTGCATCTCGTCCAGATATCTAATTCTCTATGTGTTTATGTGCTAGATTTCATGCTAGTCTTAGGGAATCTCACTTGAGTGTAGTAAAAAGGATTTTTAGATATCTATCTAGCACCCATGACTTAAGTCTATGGTATCCTGCTAATTGTGAGTTTGAGCTAGTAGCTTACATTGATGCAGACTATGCAAGGTGTAGGATAGATAGAAAAAGCACAAGTGGGTATTGTCAATACTTAGGTGGTTGTCTAGTGACTTGGGCATCTAAGAAGCAACACATTGTTGCTCTTTCCACTGCTGAAGCTGAGTATGTAGCAGTAGAAAATTGTGTAGCCCAGGTTCTCTCGATCAAACACCAGCTTATTGACTATCACATAAAACTTGGATGCATTCCTATTCTCTGTGATAATACCAGTGCTATTTCATTGACTAAAAATCCTATTCATCATTCTAGGACTAAGCATATTGAGATAAAACACCACTTTTTGACAGATGAAGTAAGTAAGAATGAAATAGAACTAAATTTTGTAGAATCAGAAAAATACATTGCTGACATATTTACTAAACCTCTTGGAAATGAAAGATTTAAATTCTTGAGAAGAGAACTAGGTTTATGTAAATATCAGCATGATGTCTTATTGCTTGAGTTCCTTTTGCTTGGAATAAATGCCTTCTTCATGATTGTTGATATGCACATAATTCAGATTGCTTGATGAAATAAAATAAGGATGATGATTGCATACATTGCATTGCATAAAGCCCATCTTGATCCCAAAGGTATGTTAAATGATATGTTGGGAGAAGGACATATCTCTTTCTGTCTGGAAACCCACGCTATGTGTAGAGGTTAGCCATCCGCCAGGTACCTTGGGACAAGAGTGTGTCTTGGTCTTGCATCCCATTATCTGTAGTCATGTTAGCCAAATCTTTCATATGCTTTGAATGTTGTGTCACGCATAAGCGCACATAGGCAATGGGAGTTAATGTAAAAAATCTGTGTGTCCATCCCATTGTCTTGCATATTAATAGGGGAAGTACATGATAGAATCTTCAAAGTTTGAGTCAGATCAGGTTCATGTTATTATATTTAGGCTGATGTGAGTGTCTCTCAAGGAATGTCGACACCCAAAGTCGACACCTTTGTTGACACCCGTTTTATGCCGATAAGTTGAGTCATTCCTCTTACTCCCATTTGTTGATGCCTCAAGTTGTCCATCACTCGTTAGGGCTATTTTCAGGCATGTCTTGGGCCAGTTTTATGGGTAGCCTCCCTCCTTGGTTAGGTCCAAGTTGATTCAGGGCTTAACGGGCCTTGGTTTTGGTTGATTGGGCCTTTCTATAAGTTTCAAGCGCCCATGTGCATGTACGGTTCATCCCGGGCCGCTCAATCCATGTGCGGGTGACTGTGGACTATCCATCTATTTTGGAATATTTTGGTTAATTTTCTAAATTTCCGCCGACAGGCTTTTATGCTGTCCTATTCTGGCCGTTCAACTTGATGGACAGACGGGTTGTGACCACCCATCTCTTAGAGTCCTACGCTTGAGGGTTTTCTCAGATAATTATTCAATTAATCTATTTATCACCGACAAGGCTAGAATGGTTTGTCTTTGGCCGCTCAACGTTTGAACGGTTTCATCTGAGCCGTTCATCTATGAGAGTCCAGTGGCGAATGTTTCAGTCAGTTCAGTGGGTAATTTGGATTATTTTCTATTTATTATGAATTTCCACCGACAGGGTTGGACGGCCAGAACATGGCCACACATCCAGTTGAGCGGTCTATCGTAAGACCATTCATCAGTTCGAATGCTGAATTTTAACCGATTTTATTCCTTTTATCCGTGGTTTTATCCCCGACTTCTCCCGTCATTTTCTCCGCAGATAATCAACCATTTTAAGTGCCGTTTTGACTGGATAAAAGATAATCTGTTCATCTATGATTTTCCTTTGATTATCTCGACCTAAAAATACCTCTAAACCCTAATTTCGAGCTAGGACTTTAGGTGCTCTATAAATGGACCCTAAATGCTAGGTTTGAAAGGGGGAGTGATTTTGGTCGATGGCGAAGCCCTGCCAAATCCTGGAGTGACCTATGACCAAGGAGGGAGGACTTCTACGTCCATACAGGCCTCTGGTCTAGGGAGTAGTCCAGTTTTTTGAGTCTTTTGCGCTTGATAGTTTTGTCCACTTTTCATTGCATGCATCACCTTTCATACTTTCTCCCCACGTTCTTCTTCATCTTCATTGCCATGCACACACCCACCTACGTTTTTGACACCCTAGGGGTTTAAAATCCCCCCAGGTATCCCCCTTTCCACTTATTCATGTTCATTTCACATTATTTTGGCATTTACTACACCATTCAGTTCTAATCTAGGTTTTCTCTTTGTGTTTTTACGTCGTTTTGCAGGTCAGCAATCCCTAGCACGAGGCCCATCCCCTCTGGCCGGATGGAGAGGGTGGATGTTGGACCCCTTGGTGACTTCTGGCTTGATGGTCTTGTGCGGCTCTTCTAGGACCGTTCGATCGTACGTGCGGTGCATCTTCGACCGTCCTTCACATCCTGCAGTTGTTTCTAAATCGCCCATCAGCCAGTAGTCCTACGTCCCGTGTCCCCTGCAACACTGAAGAACGGTCTATAGTGTGGCCGTCCAACACCATAGGCGGTTCTTCACGGGCCGTTCATACCCTGCAGTGCTGATTTTGAGGCGAGTGTCTCCCTCTTTCCAAGGTGCGGTGTGTTCATCGCGTACGGCGCCTTGGTGGCGATCACGGTTCTTTACTATCTTCTGTTCTCCTTCTACTGTCCTATTTTATTTTACATATCGATTTATTATAAGGAGAGAAGGGATCTTTCAAGTCGGTACTGAAGAGAAAGAAGGAAAGAACAAAACATATCAACAGCCCATTTTTTGGCAATCACGGTGGGACACCTAGTGCCCATCGTGTTAGTGGCTTGCTGACCCCCCCTTGCTTTGTTAGTTCTGTATTTTGGGAGTGGTTTTAGATTTTCTGCTGGCCTCTGCTCCTGGATGTTGCGCGGTTAGTACATAGCCGTTCCAAGTCTTAGGCGGCTATCAAGGCACCGTCCTTCTCTTCGACAGGGTCTTGAGTCCTGCGACTCTGCTGCTATAGATGGTCTGGCTTAGAGCGTTCATGTTTTGTGCGGTTATCCTTTGGCCGTCGATCTTCTTGGCTCAGGTACGCCTCTGCCTTTATACTGTTGGCCGGATTACTGTAACGCGGTTGCTTTAGGTCCGTTCTAGTGCTTATGCGGTAGTCAACAAACCGCCCATCCTGGTACGCTTCTGATTTCTGTCTCTTTCATTCTATCATTTTCTGATTCTCCGGTTACTTTGTTGTCACTCCCTGGATTATACGGTCCACCCCAGACCGTCTATCTTGTTGTGCGGTTCCCTACAGACCGTCCTTCTGATGCCACAGTGCACCTGAGGTTGCTTTGATTTCCATATCTATATTGTCTTTGTTCTCCTTGGTGCCATTTACTGATCTTCCCCTGGTTATATGTTGTTGCTGCCTATTTGCTCTCATCCTCGCATGTTTATTTTGGTCATTGGTTGCTAGTTTCTAGGCTAGATCTTGCATGCGCTCCGGTACACATAGGACTCATGCATTTCATTCACATCTAGTTGCATTCCTACCGAGGTAGGGTTTCCTCTCATCTCCATATTCCTTTGAGCCGACTAGGGGACCTTGCCAAGGACCTCCCTAAGTCCCCGTGAGCCGTGGATTCCCACACGGACGTCGGGCAGGTTGTACCATACCACCTCCCAGTCTAAGGTCTCCATTCGTGCGAGAGAGAGTCCTTTAGAGTCTGCCAGTTCTCCATTCTCACCATGTTTAGGTACCTTGTGGTTAAGTGAATTCCCATTTTAATTAATCCACTAAGGTCCTAAAAGAGAACTTATAAAAATCTTCGCGCATCACTTGGAATTTATTTGGGTAATTGGCTGATTCTTTTCTCATCTCTCTTCTCCATTGTATGTTGCATAGTGTCATCATTTGCATCCTTTTATCAGATTAGGCTTATTTGGTCTAGTTCATCTTTGTGTGTCTCCATTTAGCTGCATTTGTCTTAGGTTCATTCCCATCCTTATATTCATTTGAAATTCACTATATAAAGTCTCCATTCTCCCCATGGAGCACTTCTCCCTGTACCTTATTCCTATACTTCTCCATCTTCTTACCCCCGTGTGGATTCCTCTTCCCATGCGGGCCCATCTCCTTATTCCTCTGTTAGATCCTATTCTTTTAACGGGCCTTCTTATTCCGCCCGTGCTGCTATTGGCCCAATCAATCCTCATTCTCACGTACATAATTCTTCCAGGCCCATGCATTCCCTCATTCCTAGAATGGGCTTTCCTTCTTCTCAGGCCGGATCCCCTTATCCGACCCATCAACATTATCCTGGTCTAAATTCATCATCCCTTGCTCAAGCTGGCCCATATCATTCTCAGACTCTTCCTATTGAGGAAATGATCGCTCAGGCCCAACGCCAGCTTGATGAATTGCAACGACAAATCAGTCCCCAAACTTCTTTGGACATCCCATTTGCATTCCGAGGTCTTCAGCTTCCACCACGTCAACAGATTCCGACTTATCGTCGCTATGGTGGAGTCGGTGACCCCTATGTCCATTTGAAGGATTTCTTATATGAGTCGGCCCAGTTCCAACATGATCCACGCTTGATGGCCTATTTGTTTGGCCTATCTTTAGAGGGCTCGGCCAAGGATTGGTTCTTCACATTGTCGCAAGAGCAGATGATGAATTTTCAAGCCGTCCAAGTAAGATTTATCCAGCAATATCAGGACCAGGTTGGGCCCAGATATTCTATGGTTGATTTGGCCCAAGAGAAGATGAAGTCCGGCGAGGAATTCTCCATGTTTGTCCGCTGGCGTCACCTAGTCACGCAAGTCCCGGGGCATATTCCGGAGGGCGAGCAGATCAAGATGGTTATTTCTAATGCAACGCCCGAGCTCAGGTGCATCTTAGCCCTGAATGATATTACATCCTAGCAACAGCTTTACAATCGAGCCCGCTTCATTACCCAACAACTCCTAGTTTCCTTTGACCATGAGTCTCCTCCACCTTCGCCTTCCACATACCCCTTTTCTTCCCCATCCACCACGAGTCCACCCTCCACTACATATTCTTCCACGAGTCGACCGTCCGCTCCCCCACACCCCTATACCTCCATGTGCTCCACCTTACATCCCTCCATGAGTCAGCCCTCTGCTATTTCATCTCACTACACCCCTCCACCTCCGGTCAAGGAAACACTACACCCAGAGCGGGTAGATGCCGTCCATTACATTCCCACACCCTCCATGCCTCCACGTCATTTTAGCCCTCCACCTTCACCTACGCAATCCCCTTTGCCTACGTAACCCCCGCTACCATCTCCATTACCTTTTCATACCCCTCGGCATCCACCTTGCCCGAAGCAGGCTTCTCACTCTTCGTTGCCGGAATCTCTTACAGATGTTTTCAGGGCTTTGATGGCCACCCATGCGTTGCAGCTCCCTCCGGTTATGCCTTACCAACCCGCGGTCGGGAATTTGCTCCAGTTCTGTGAGTTCCATCGTCAACAGGGGCATGTGGTCGAGAATTGCCCCGAGTTCTGGAAACTTGTTTACAGCTTGGAAGATAAAAAGATGATTGATTGGGCTACCATGCCCCAAGTTATTTCAGATCTCAACAGCAAGCAGCAACAGCAGCAAGTCGTGCCGCCTAGGCAACCGTCTCCACGTCAAGACCAGGGGCACCCTGGTGTTTCTTCAGTTGATAAGATACCTGCTCCGTTACCCACTTCTTCCTCTATCCCATCTCCTCTACCACCTTTACCTACCCTAGCCTCCGCTCGGGCAACTTCTCCTTCACCCTCCGTTTCTGCTACCACCCCTGTCCCCAATGCCTCTCGACGTGTTGTAAAGACACGCCGAAGAGTGCCACCACCCGCCACTTCCTCCACTACGCCACTACCTTCCTCTCCTCCTTCTTCCCCACCCCTACCTTCACCTCCTTCCTCTTTGCCTTCACCATCTCCATCAACCACGTCACCCCCTTTGCCACCACCTTCTCCACCCCCATCTTCGCCACCTCCATTGGCCACATCTCCATCATCACCTTCTCCATTATCCCCATTACCGTCACCACTACTGTCTTCATCACCTCCCCTCATAATAATCCTTGTTCCGTCACCTTCACAACCATCCCCGCGATCGATGCCACTTCTTTCGCCATCATCCTTTGACCCCGAGCAGGCCGACCCGAAACCCATACCTCCACTTTTGCCTTTACCTCCACTCATGCCCATCATCATCAGTATTTCTCCATCACTTGCACTAACGCCACTCGCGCCCTTCAAGCCTCCTCCTTCTAACCTCCCTCTACCACTTCCCACTTCACGGAGCAGGTACACGCTACCTTTGGTGCCCCTCGAGTCTAGTCCCCAGGGAGATAAAGAGCCAAGCCGAGTTTCAATTATGCATTTCAAGATCCAGGATGTTATTTCCCGCATGCCGATACGAGTCCTAGCCCTTGGTTGTTTTGGGAACAAGGAGCCTGCATTTACTATGAAGACGGTTGCAAAGAAGAGTTCCCTTGTGTTGGTGCCAGTTTCTTCAAAGGCGAGGCCGGTAGCAATCTCTCTGCTCGCCGGGAAGTTCACCATTAATGATGTTATTACCTCGCGCTCGATTGCTGTTCAGTTCACTGGCCGAGAGGGGTTCTCTACTCGGATGGTGCTAACCCACATGGCCGCCAGAAATCTAATGAATCTAGCATTCAAGGGGCAATTGGCCGTGTCTTCTAAATTTTCCAGGGACATTCTGCACATCTTATGTAATCTTCCTTGATTTATTGGTGAATCGGCCACGTCAACGCCGCGCATCACCCTCCCTCAGTTCCGTCCTGTGCTTCTAGCACGGGAGTTGTGCTTCATGCCCAATTGCCAAATAGAGGTTCCGAATCTTATGCTTCTAGTGCCGAATGACAAAACTCCGCTGTCTCTTGATGCTTATCCCAAGGAGTTAACTATTCTGGAATGTCCTTCTGAGCTTAGCACCGTGCAGCTAGGGGCAACCGTCTCGATGAAGCTGTATGTTCATAATCGGGCCAGGCCGTCTGTCAGATGGGCCCGTTATTTGAGAAAGTATTGCAAGATAAGAAGCCCGAAGGCCCGAGTCCACGCCGGTCGGAGTTGTTTCAAGAAGATTTCTGCTAAGAAGAGGCGACAGCATAAGTTCAAGGGCCGTCAGTTGCGCACTTGGGGGTCCACTTCCTCCACTCCTTCTTCCGTCCATTCATCTTTTCTTCTGCTCGGTTCTTATCCTTGGGTGGTGTACCTTCCACCACCTGACTATGTTTCCACCATCTTCTCCTATCCTTACCATCCTAGGCATCGGCCTATGTCCTCCTCTTCCCTTGAGCCAGGGGCATCTTCTAGTTTTTCTCCCCGGAACGCCCGGATTTCGCTTCTCATCCTTTTCCCCCGACCCTATTGGGGATTCCTTGTGCACGTTCCCCGACCTTGTCGGGTGGTTTTTCTGATCCTTCCCCGACTTTTTCGGGTGGTTTCCATTTCTTTTCCCCGACCTTGTCGAGTGTTCATGCATTTTCTTCCCCGCCTCTGGCGGGTGATCGCTACTCTTCTTCTCAGACCACGTCGGATGATCATTCTCCTTATTTCTTATCTTCACAGCTATCTTTTCATTGTCTTTCCATTCTTTCCTCCTCACCCTTTCAGGGTTCTTACCCTTTTTCTTACTGTTTTCAAGGCTTTAGTCCGCCTTGATCTCAGTTAATCTCTGTTCATTCTGTATTTGGTTCCTTGTTATCAGGGCCTCTGTGCCTTAACGAGGGAGTTCTAACCCTCGTCTCTCTTCCTTTTATTTCTTCTTCGTCCAGTTTGATGTCTACCGCTCCTCCATGTCAAGGAATATCTACACATTGCTATCCTTTTCACCCTTTTATCCTGGCAAGCAAGGAATATAAAGCTCGTGCTGATCAAAAGCTCGATGATCATGTTCGCTTCGGGATGCCGGTTTTTGTGCCATGGATTTACAAAGGTATCGTTATTTTGTGTAAGAAAATGTTATCATCGTTATTATCTCTCTTACACCTGCACATGCTTATAACGTTGGTTCCTCAACATGGTTGAGTGGCTTTAGTTGAATTTTCTTAATTAGTCAAATAAAATGAGTAGCTTCTGCAGCATCTTAGGCTGGTGATAGCTTAGCACTGGGAGTCTAGTTCCTTTCCCCGATTACTGAGGGTAACCTTTGAGTATGGGTTATCACACACTTCACGGCAAGTCATAGCCTATCTCTCTAAGGTAACATCGTTGCTGCTTTGGCCATACTTTGGGTATGCACAAAGGTCTTGTTCTCTTCTCTGCTCGGCCAAGTGTAGGGACAAGAGATTAATGGATAAGATGACTAACCTAGGCGCTCCCTAATACGAGAGAGGTCTCAAATAGGGGTAGTCTTGACCCTTGAAAAGTGAGCTTTCATGTTATATCTGGCCAATAAGGGCTACCAAAATGAGAAAATGAATCAATATGCAAAATTATGAATCAAAGGCATGGCAAGAGTGGCTGTACAGTTCCCCGTGGGACATCATGAGCCCGGTCGCATGCGTGCCTGATAAATATGGGTCTAAAAATGAAAGACACAAAGCCCCGGCGCAACAGACCTACTCTTTGAGGGGTAGTGCCCTAGAAGGAAGTCGAACCCTGATATCTCCCATCCTACATAAGGCTTGTCTCTAATTATTCTTCCACTTCTCCCTCTTAGGCTGAGTTGTATCCCGGGTATGGCCTTAGTAGGGGCACCATTCTTTAGAAGCGGTTAGTTGTGGTAAGTCACCCTCACATGCACGCCCTGCTTAAGGGAAGCCTTTAATGAGAAGGGATGGACGGCGATCCCTGGCCAGTAGTTCGAGCCTGTCTTTGGGTGCTGCGGATTGCTATTTCAAAAATCCAAAAAAAATGAGATTCCAAAAAAAGAAACAAAAAGAAACAAAAAAAAATCTCTAAAAAAATCAAGAAAGTTGAAAAATCTAAAAATATTTATCTTTTTTATTATATTTTGAGAACATATACGTAATCTGTTTGTTAAGTGTGCAGGTTGCAGGTACTCAGGCATTCCTTGCTATATCTTTTTGCTCTGCCTCCTATCCACATCTTTGATCTGTTCTTCCCTTCTTTAATCCACTCTCTCGATCTGTTCTGAAGCTTATGTCCTTCTCAACTTTTATTTACAAAGATCGCATCTTTATGACAGGGCTTTGCCTTACGATTATGAACCTGGCGGTTCTGCATCATTTTGATCTTGGATTTTGATTGAAGATAGCGCTTTGTCATGTCTTTTATCCCGCAATATCCTTTGTTCATGTCCATGTCCCACCGTGTTGTCCCACACATGTTGTTTTGTTCCTCACCACATGTTGTTAGTTATCTTGCACATGTCGATGGTCGTCTTTCCATGTTTCATGTGTTGTCCCAACCATGTGATCTGTCATGTTCTTATCTCAACCGTGTGTTGTCCCGCCGATTGTTATCTTGTCACTCCATGTTCATGCATGCGTATTATCTGTTTATGCCTTTGCTTATGTGCTTGTTCATCTTGTTGTGTTGTTTCTGATCGTCTTGTTATGTCATGTTGTTTGTCGTTATGTTATCTTTACTATGTTTATCTTGTTTGTCTTATACATGAAAATCCATAAAAATTCGAAAAAGAAAATCCAAAAAGCTTGCCGTTTCACCTGCACAGGTAAGTCAGGTATGGCCTTCTATCCTTATCACCCTTATTGCATTATTATATGGTATTATAGTATATTATCTCGAGAACCAGTTAGTTATATATGTATTCCAGGATCTGATGTTCCCCTTTAACAAAAATGATGATGATCCAGGTTCACATGTTTAATCTTCGGATAGGCCGTTATGTTGGGATGTCCCGGGGAGGATGGTTCTATCCTGCACGCTGTGGTTGCGAATAGTGTCTTGACTCTGATTTTCCCACCTTAGTAATATTATTCTCGAGTATTTTATATTTTAATCTTTCTTCGCATTTGTTTTAACGATTTCTTTTATTTTAGCCCAGCATGCATCATACGCATCTTTTTGAGCTTTCATGACCCATGGTTTGCTTGAAGAATATCCCATCAGTGATGGTTAGCTGTGCGTTCAGTGTTTGAGTAAGAGGAACTAATTCCACTCTAAGTTGGAAGGTTCTCTTTGGTCGATTCGCTTGGTTTGGTTGATTAAGAGGTCCCCGTCTGGAGCTTTAGCCTGTTTCCTTTACTTTTGCTGCCTACTTTTGGCCCCCTCATTGGACCGTGGGATTGTGTCCCCCATGAGGTTGGTCTTGCCGATTTATTTCATTTAATTTAGTTCCTCCAAACTGGTGTCGCTTTTGATTTTATCATTCCTTGCATTTGGTTTAGAGTTTTCCGTAAGATTCTTATCGCTTGTTGGTAAAAACGGGTGTCGTTTTGCCTTAACGCCCACTTTTCAGTCCGCTCCGCTGCATTTTCGCTGCATCTCCATGTTCCACGTCACTTCCGCTCACTCCCCTGCAAAGAGGACGTTAAGGAGGGGCATCTGTTGACACCCGTTTTATGCCGATAAGTTGAGTCGTTCCTCTTACTCCCGTTTGTTGATGTCTCGAGTTGTCCATCACTCGTTAGGGCTATTTTCAGGCATGTCTTGGGCCAGTTTTATGGGTAGCCTCCCTCCTTGGTTAGGTCCAAGTTGATTCAGGGCTTAACGGGCCTTGGTTTTGGTTGATTGGGCTTTTCTATAAGTTTCAAGCACCCATGTGCATGTACGGTTCATCCCGGGCTGCTCAATCCATGTGCGGTTGACTGCGGACCGTCCATCTATTTTGGAATATTTTGGTTAATTTTTTGAATTTCCGCCGACAAGCTTTTATGCGGTCCTATTCTGGCCGTTCAACTTGATGGACGGACGGGTTGTGACGGCCCATCTCTCAGAGTCCTGCGCTTGAGGGTTTTCTCAGATAATTATCCAATTAATCTATTTATCACCGACAAGGCTAGAACGGTTTGTCTTTGGCCGCTCAACGTTTGAACGGTTTCATCTGAGCCGTTCATCTATGAGAGTCCAGTGGCGAAGGTTTCGGTCAGTTCAGTGGATAATTTGGATTATTTTCTATTTATTCTGAATTTTCACCGACAGGGTTGGACGGCTAGAACATGGCTGCACATCTAGTTGAGCGGTCTATCGTAAGACCGTCCATCGGTTCGAATGCTGAATTTTAACCGATTTTATCCCTTTTATCCGTGGTTTTATCCCCGACTTCTCCCGTCATTTTCTCCGCGAATAATCAACCATTTTAAGTGTCGTTTCAACTAGATAAAAGATAATCTATTTATCTACAATTTTCCTTTGAGTATCTCGACCTGAAAATGCCACTAAACCCTAATTTCGAGCTAGGACTTTAGGTGCTTTATAAATAGACCCTAAAGGCCAGGTTTGAAAGGGGGAGGGGGGATTTTGGTCGACGGCGAAGCCCTGCCGAATCCTGGAGCTACCTACGTGTTGTGCCCCTTGTGCTTTGATGATAGGGTGTTGTTGTTTTGATGATAGCAACTCAATGAGTCACCACATAAGAATGATGATGATCTATGCTAACTGCTATGGGGAGTGTTATGGGGAGTGTGTTAGGTCCAGCCCCTTGTGCATTGATGATGAAATGATGTTTTGAGTGCTTTGTTCTGATTAAATGCCCATGCACAGGTTAAGTCTGTACAGAGTTTTGCCTAGACTGCATGTCTTCTTAGTGCATACTTAGTCACCAAGTCCGTGCAACTCCTGTTGCAGCATCAACTCAAGTCTGTACAACATTTGTTGCTACACGCGACTAACTATATGCATATGTGCATCCTTCACTTCAAAGTATGTACATTCTTCGATGGCATGTCTGTGCATCGTTTGTACATTGCACACAAAGTCTGTACATTCTTTGGTGGCATGACTGTGCAACTTTTGTTCCATACATATGTAAAGTTCGTGCATTTAAATACTAAGTCTGCACACGGTTGCCTTGATGACTTAGCAAGTCTATACATTCTCGAACCAACTCAGTGCATCTTTTTGCATCGTTGTGCTTCACGCATACACATAGTCAGTGCATCGCATTGCCTCGCGCATACACATATACACAAACTCGGTGCAACTCTTGGTGCTGCAAGGACACAAGTCTGTACAACCTTTGTTGACACGAGCAGTTAAGTTCGTGCATAGTTTCATTAGGCCTGTGCATTATGCATTCATGCTCAAACTCTAGGCACAGCAAGTCTGTACGTCGTCTTGTCGCATGCACACAAAAGTCTGTACACATCTCGGTGGCATGCCTGAGCATTCCTCTTCAATGTGCATACTTTCTTATATGCATACTGCATTATATGCATCAAGTCTGTACATGTCTCGATGGCATGTCCATGCATTCATCTTCATTGTACATACTTTCTTATATGCATACTGCATTATATGCATCAAGTCTATACATGTCTCGATGCCATGTCCTTGCATTCATCCTCATTGTACATACTTTCCTATATGCACACTGCATTATGTGCATTAAGTATGTACAGGCTTAGATCAAATTTTGAACTAACTCAGTGCATCCTTTTCTCTTCTCTTTCAGATCAATTCAAGTTGGTAACTAGTCTGACCTGACAGAATATCTGCTCGAGGAGCTTAAGAAGGGCATGTGATCCCAGAATAAAGAAAGTGTCAGGATCGTGACACGTGGAATGCAACGACGCTATGATGCTGACATGTGACCTAGATATTCGGGCGGGAATAGTGATGACCACACGTCCTATCTGTTCACTACTCTATAAATAAGAAGCTTCCTCCTGAGGAGCAGAGTGATTGAAATAGGGAACTTACTTGAAAGAGCAGAAGCAGAAAGAGCCTGCACGATCCAGAGAGAAGAGAAAGAGAGAAGAAGAAAAGGAGAGAGAAGAAAAAAAAGAGAGAGTAGCAGAAGAACAAAAAGGAGAGTGAAAAGAGAGACAGAGAGTTCGTGAAGAAGAAGAGAGAAGACTTCATTGAAGATCTGTTATCTGTTGGCTCTTGGATAAGATTCAGACCAACTTGCTATTGTGGGAGCTATATTTATGTTGCTATCTTTTACGGCTTTCAGTCGCTGTGTTTTATCATCTTTTCTTTTCATTTGAACTCTATTTCAAGATGTTAGTCAACAGAGCTAAGCTATATTGCTCAGCGTTGCAGAGGAGGATTCCTCTGGTCAGCAAGCTGTGTTGCTCAGCGGGCGAGGTGGATACCTTGGACAACAAGCTGTGTTGCTCAGCGGTTGTAGGCAAGCTGTGAGGCCCAGCGGTTTAAGCTGTGTATCAGCAGGAATCCACACTCAGGTTTGAGTGTGGGGTGGATGTAGGTCTGGAGCACCGAACCACCTAAAATTTCTTGTGTTCTGTGGTTTGCATGTTTTTTATCTATCTCGGTTAGATGAATGCGTAGGCCGATCATTTGTTCTTTATCTCTGGCTTGTGGTTGTTGTGCACATCAATTGTTTGATCTCAGCCTCGTGAGAGCTACGTGATCACACGTTCTGTCACCTAGCTATTCTGCTGAGGTGTGTATTTCAGTTTGTTTGTCCAACGTCTGTTTAGTGTGGAGAGCTGTCAAGTTACTCGAAACACTACTTCAAAAGGCTTAACTCTGATTGCTTAAAAGTGTCAAGTGAGTGAAATTTTAAAAGAGGGATTCATTCACCCCCCTCTGAATCCATCACACCGGTCCCAACAATTGGTATCAGAGCGGGTCACTGATTCATCAGATCCAACGATCTGCAGTGGATCCTGCTATTTCCGGTGTCTTGATTGATTGTGTATATTGTCTAGCATCTCATTTAATTGTCATGGATTCTGTGCCTGAAGTTCCAATGTTCGATGGATTGTGTTTCTCTAACTGGCATAGAGAGTTTAGGGATTACATGAATTTCGTAGATTCAAATCTGCTGATTTTGATTGAACATGGACCTTATGATATACCAGTGAATAAGTCAGACTGGAATATTGGTCACGAGTTGATGAATACTGAAAATAGAAAATCCCTGAAAATGTTGAAAGGGGCTATAAGGGCTAATGTACTTTCATGTGTGGCTAAGTGCAGGAATGCAAAGGAGTTGATGGATGTGTTGATCCTCAGATATGTTGAAGAGAACCATAAGTGCCGTATGACAAAGGATAAAAGCAGTGATCAGTCTGATGACTCTTCATCAAAGGTAAACTCGAACCAGAACAAAATTCATTGGATGAACTGATTGAGATGCATGATAATTTGCTTGACAGTTATAAATCTTATAAACGTGAAATGAAAGAGATGAAAAAGGCCATGTTGCATGAAATTAGAGAGTTGAAATGTGAAAACGCCAACCTAAAAGGAAGTCTGAAAATAAGTGAAAATTCATGCAATAAATGTGATTCTGTTAAAATATTAAATAATGATCTCCTATCTGAACTTAGGCTGCAAGAGCAACAAGTTGTGTCTCTTAAAGGAGAGATAGAAGATCTGAGGAATAGAAATTTGGAACTTGAGTTGCATGAACAATAATTGATTGAAAATCTGAAAGCTATGAATCAAGATAGTTTGATTGAATAAAATTGCAACTTGAAAGATCAAAACAAAAGACTAACGGTTCTGAACACTGTCATGTCAGAAAAATAGATATCTATTGAAAAAGGGAAATGTGCTGTAAAGGAAGTTGATGCTGATAAGGAACAAAAACTTGTACAGGAAATTGAAACTCTGAAGAGCCTAAATGATGCACTGCATCAACAGATCATTTCCTGTGAAACTGAAATTGCAAGCTATGAAGTGAGCATTGCTTCTTTGAATTCTGAAATTGAAGATCTAAAAAACTCTTTGTCAAAATTTGTCAAAGGTAAAGACAATTTGAATAAATTGCTTGGCTCTAATGTGAATTTCCAAAAAGAGGGACTTGGGTATGTGCCTATTAATAAGAAAGCGAATGAAAAGAAGAAATCAACTGTATTTGTGAGAAGTTCAGAACAGGCCAATCCCTCTAGTTCTTCCATTTTCCAGTTCACAGCCAAGAAGACTGAAAAATAGAAAATGAATAAAAATATTTCATTCATGAATAACCCTGCTAAATTTGTGCATGATGACTATAGTTGTCACCCACACTCACATGCATGTCTTGAATAAAATGCATGGTGAAAAATCTCAGGCCAAAATATTCACTGTTGATAGAGAACATGTTAAATGTTTTTATTGTGAAAAATTTGGTCATGAGATGGCTGATTGTTTTACTATGAAGAAGGATGATCAGAAAACTGATAGAATTCATGCTAGGAATTCTCAGGTTAAGAAATCTTCTTTAGCTCAGAATAAAAGGATTCAGTGCTTTTTACTGTCACAGAATTGGTCATCCTATGCATAATTGCAGACTAAAGAAACAGGATGATCTCAATGCTAGAAAATTGCATGATAGGAATGTTCATGCTAAAAATCATGCAAATCATAAGAAGAACATTCAATGTTTTCATTGCGGCAAACTGGGCCACATTGATGCCAAGTGTTGGCATGCTCAGGGAAAGAAAACTAATTCTGGATTTGTTAATTTCCCTGTTAATAAAAATATTTTCGATATAAAGAAGTTTGGTTCTAGAAGCAAGCACATTGTATGTTTTGAATGTGGAAAGCCAGGCCACAAGGCTGCAACCTGTCGACTGGCAGGTTATAATAAACAGGCTGGCTTCGGCCAACAGAATCTTAATTCTGTTAACAGAATTTTTCATGCAAAGATACATAGAATTAATGACAACAGTAATTTGCATAAAAAGAATTTAAAATCTGTTGCATCATGCCATTACTGTGGTCAGATAGGTCATTGTATGGATAATTGCTCCTTGATGATGAGTGATGATCTGAACTCTCAGAAAATGTGAAAAGCACCATTCAGAGGTGTCACTTTTACTTCAGGACCCAAGGTGAATTGGGTTCCTGCTAGATCAAAATAACCCAGTTGTTGCAGGTGTGCCTTGGAACGAAAAAAAGAGGGGTAAATAAACCAAGGCACTCAAAAGAAAGACCCCAGGATCTTGCTCTTCAGGTCTGTTCTGAGCACTAACCTTAAATTCTATCATCTGAAATTGTTAATTTGAAATGACTATATATCATGCTGCTCTGTTGGTGCTAAATTGAAATTTTCTTTAAATATGAATTGCGCAATCATGCTTATGGTAGTTCCCTTCTGTCTGAATTGCATGAATCATATATGAATGAAGAATTTGAAATCATGTGTTGTGCTTTCATTACATTTCATGCACTTAGTCAGGGGGAGTTCAACTAGTCTTGATTAACCATACTGCTGCTCATGCCTTGCTATTTACATGATGAATCTAGACAGAGGGAGCTCTTTGATCATCTTATTCACTTTCACCTGAAATCCTCCTGTCTAGTTTATTGGATCTTCTAATGCTCTCAATTTGTTTCAATTGAATTCTCTATTGCCTTCACTGAAATAGCTGATATGTCTATATTCTAGACTCAGCTACTGCTTATTGATATACTTTCTTCTGATGATCTTCTTTCCTGTTGTTGTTTCTTCCACCAGCTTACACTCATCCTTCACATACTTCTTAGCTGGTGTGACTGATTTGTTTCTATTGTTGATTAGTTGGTCAGCTATATTTTTGATCTGATCTGAGGAACACAAGCTGCAGGCCATGCAATTCAGTCTGAGAATCATGTAGAAATTCCTATCATATAGGTTTAAGAATGACCACTAAATCAGACTGATATAAGGTTTATGTATTCTCATATTTGCATTTAAATGACTTGAAAATATCTGAATGATAAGCTTTAATAAATTTTAACCACATGTGTCATAAAAACCTTAGACTCACTCATCTGAAATCTGAAAATTTGAAATCAAGGCTACTTTGGTTGAGATATATAGAGTAAGTATTGTTCTTAAGCATTAACTTTGAAGAGTCTGACTAAAAGGAAAATTGGTTAGCTTGTTCACTGAGAAACTGGGTCCTCTATTAAAGTAATGGAGTAAACCCAAGTCATTAAGTGTCATAGTCACTTAAAGCAAAAATCATTGAGAACCTGACAGAGCAATGGCATGTTTGTGTTGAGTAACTGGGGAGTTTGGCCTCTAATCAAGGTGTCTCCTCACGTAAAAAGACATTTCTATTGCTAACTCTGGTCTCAATGTTGAGAGGCAATGACAGTTATCACACTGAATAACTGGGTCACTTCACCTGAGACGTGTTGTGCCTCACGTAAAAAGGTGTTGATCAACTTAAATTGCTCAGGAAATATATAATGTGCTTCAAATGAAAATATCTTGCAAACTCTGTCAACTCATGCTCTTGTAAAAGTGTTTAATCTCAATACTAATCTGTGTAACTCTCAAAGGAGTCATTGAGATCATGCGTGTAAGATAAAGATGATTGGTCCTGAGTGTTATCTGATTATTTGGTTCACCTTTATTAAAACTTGAATTCAGATATAAGTATTAAATTTAATTGACAAATTTGGTATACATCATAAATAAATCAGGTTGGTCAAGTTCCCAATTCATAACCCTCTATGATAGGAGAGTCTATTCATGTTAAGACTTATTGTAGTGGTGCATGCCTTACAATCCCTCATGATCTGATTCACCCCTGACAACTTGATCAACAGGAACTTTGTTGACAATTCTCTCTTATCGGTTGATTGATTGTTCCTTGAGATGTACTGTACTTTGACTGTTTCTCACCCCTACTCTTGTCCACACTATTGGAATCTTCCATCTTGTTTCTGTAACCAGTTCTAGTTCTGTGGACTTTCCACCTGCTTTATTCTGTCCATGCATATGTGAGGTGCCACAACCATTATTGTTTTGGATTCCTTGTGATGGCAGATTTCAGATTGCTTCATTGGTTAACCAAAGTTCATTCCTGCACTTCAGGGGGAGTTCTGGGTCATCTGCATTTAAGGGGAGAGTAGTCAAACATTCATGTTGATAGGGGGAGTTCTTATATTTTATTCTTTAGTGCTCATTTTGCATGTTTCTATGGTATCAGATTTCATACATGTCTTTCATTCCACTCGCAAACCATTTCCTTTTTGATTATGTCAAAGGGGGAGAATTGTTTGCTGAGTCTGTGTGACTCATTGTGTTGACATCATCAAAAAGGGGGAGATTGTTGTGCCCCTTGTGCTTTGATGATAGGTTGTTGTTGTTTTAATGATAGCAACTCAATGAGTCACCACATAAGAATGATGATGATCTATGCTAACTGCTATGTGGAGTGTTATGGGGAGTGTGTTAGGTCCAGCCCCTTGTGCATTGATGATGAAATGATGTTTTGAGTGCTTTGTTCTGATTAAATGCCCATGCACAGGTTAAGTCTGTACAGAGTTTTGCCTAGACTGCATGTCTTCTTAGTGCATACTTAGTCACCAAGTCCGTGCAACTCCTGTTGCAGCATCAACTCAAGTCTGTACAACATTTGTTGCTGCACGCGACTAACTATATGCATATGTGCATCCTTCACTTAAAAGTCTGTACATTCTTCGACGGCATGTCTGTGCATCGTTTGTACATTGCACACAAAGTCTGTACATTCTTTGGTGGCATGACTGTGCAACTTTTGTTCCATACATACGTAAAGTTTGTGCATTTAAATACTAAGTCTGCACACGGTTGCCTTGATGACTTAGCAAGTCTATACATTCTCGAACCAACTCAGTGCATCTTTTTGCATCGTTGTGCTTCACGCATACACATAGTCAGTGCATCGCATTGCCTTGCGCATACACATATACACAAAGTCGGTGAAACTCTTGGTGTTGTAAGGACACAAGTCTGTACAACCTTTGTTGATACGGGCAGTTAAGTTCATGCATAGTTTCATTAGGCCTGCGCATTATGCATTCATGCTGAAATTCTAGGCACAGCAAGTCTGTACATCGTCTTGTCGCATGCACACAAAAGTCTGTACACATCTCGGTGGCATGTCTGAGCATTCCTCTTCAATGTGCATACTTTCTTATATGCATACTGCATTATATGCATCAAGTCTGTACATGTCTCGATGGCATGTCCGTGCATTCATCTTCATTGTACATACTTTCTTATATGCATACTGCATTATATGCATCAAGTCTATACATGTCTCGATGCCATGTCCGTGCATTCATCCTCATTGTACATACTTTCCTATATGCACATTGCATTATGTGCATCAAGTATGTACAGGCTTAGATCAAATTTTGAACTAACTCAGTGCATCCTTTTCTCTTCTCTTTCAGATCAATTAAAGTTGGTAACTAGTCTGACCTGACAGAATATCTGCTCGAGGAGCTTAAGAAGGGCACGTGATCCAAGAATAAATAAAGTGCCAGGATCGTGACACGTGGAATGCAACGACGCTATGATGCTGACACGTGACCTAGATATTCGGGCGGGAATCGTGATGACCACACATCCTATCTGTTCACTACTCTATAAATAAGAAGCTTCCTCCTGAGGAGCAGAGTGATCGAAATAGGGAACTTACTTGAAAGAGCAGAAGCAGAAATAGCCTGCACGATCCAGAGAGAAGAGAAAGAGAGAAGAAGAGAAGGAGAGAGAGAAAAAAAGAGAGAGAGTAGCAGAAGAAGAAAAAGGAGAGTGAAAAGAAAGACAGAGAGTTCGTGAAGAAGAAGAGAGAAGACTTCATTGAAGATCTGTTATCTGTTGGCTCTTGGATCAGATCCAGACCAACTTGCTACTGTGGGAGCCACATTTATGTTGCTATCTTTTACAGCTTTCAGTCGCTGTGTTTTATCATGTTTTGTTTTCATTTGAACTCTATTTCAAGCTGTTAGTCAACAGAGCTAAGCTGTATTGCTCAGCATTGCAGAGGAGGATTCCTCTGGTCAGCAAGCTGTGTTGCTCAGCGGGCGAGGTGGATACCTCGGACAGCAAGCTATGTTGCTCAGCGGGCGAGGTGGATACCTCGGACAGCAAGCTGTGTTGCTCAGCGGTTGTAGGAAAGCTGTGAGGCCCAACGGTTTAAGCTGTATATCAGCAGGAATCCACACTCAGGTTTGAGTGTGGGGTAGATGTAGGTCTGGAGGACCGAACCACCTAAAATTTCTTGTGTTCTGTGGTTTGCATGTTTTTTATCTATCTCGGTTAGATGAATGTGTAGGCCGATCATTTGTTCTTTATCTCTGGCTTGTGGTTGCTGTGCACATCGATTGTTTGATCTCAGCCTCGTGAGAGCTACGTGATCACACGTTCTGTCACCTAGCTGTTCTGCTGAGGTGTGTATTTCAGTTTGTTTGTCCAACGTCTGTTTAGTGTGGAGAGCTGTCAAGTTACTCGAAACACTACTTCAAAAGGCTTAACTCTGATTGCTTAAAAGTGTCAAGTGAGCAAAATTTTAAAATAGGGATTCATTCACCCCCCTCTGAATCCATCGCACCGGTCCCAACACTACGACCAAGGAGGGAGGCCTTCTACGTCCATACAGGCCTTTGGTCTAGGGAGTAGTCCAGTTTTTTGAATCTTTTGCGCTTGATAGTTTTGTCCACTTTTCATTGCATGCATCACCTTTCATACTTTCTCCCCACGTTCTTCTTCATCTTCATTGCCATGCACACACCCACCTATGTTTTTGACACCCTAGGGGTTTAAAATCCCCCTGGTATCCCCCTTTCCACTTATTCATGTTCATTTCACATTATTTTGGCATTTACTACACCATTCAGTTCTAATCTAGGTTTTCTCTTTGTGTTTTTATGTCGTTTTGCAGGTCAGCAATCCCTAGCACGAGGCCCATCCCCTCTGGCTGGCTGGAGAGGGTGGAGGTTGGACCCCTTGGTGACTTCTGGCTTGATGGTCTTGTGCGGCTCTTCCAGGACCGTTCGATGGTATGTGCGGTGCATCTTCGACCATCCTTCACCTCCTGCGGTTGTTTCTAAACCGTCCATCAGCCAGTAGTCCCACGTCCCGCGTCCCCTGCAGCACTGAAGAACGGTTTATAGTGTGGCCGTCCAACACCACAGGCAGTTCTTCACAGGGCCGTTCATCCCTTGCAGTGCTAATTTTGAGCGAGTGTCTCCCTCTTTTCAAGGTGCGGCGTGTTCATCGCGTACGGCGCCTTGGTGGCGATCACGGTTCTTTACTCTCTTCTGTTCTCCTTCTACTGTCCTATTTTATTTTACATATCAATTTATTAGAAGGAGAAAAGGGATCTTTCAAGCCGGTACTGAAGAGAAAGAAGGAAAGAACAAAACATATCAACAACCTTCTTGCATAAGTTTTATCTATTACTTTATGTATTTTCTTGATTCTGATGCTGTCTAATTCGGTCAACCGAAATCTTCACTGAAAAGTCTTGAAAAATCTTGTATTCCTTCTAAATCTGAAATAATGACAATCTGATGTAGACTCACTAATGCAAGACAAACCAACCAACAGACAAGACCAACCAACAGACAGACTCACTAATGCAAGATAGACCAATGAAAAAATGTGAGAAAATGCAGCACAAACCTCATAAACGGGCCTGAACATGCCGAAACAACACAAACAATGTGGTGTGAGAGGGTTTACCCCAAGCCAAACAAGTGAAGATGATGGGAAATTTTTATTTTCCAATGTTTTTGTGGACCTCTTAATATCTTAAATTAAGCACAATTCCCTCAAGAAATAGGAATCCTAAGGGGAAAGGGTCCAAACTTTAGGTTCACTATGGTTAACTCCCTTACACGTATGCAAATGTAAATCCTAAGGGGTGGAAAGGTACAACTGGCTTGGCGTCTGTGTGGGAATCCACAGCTCACGGAGACTTACGGAGGTCTTAGATAAAATCACCTAGTCGACTCCAAGGAATATGGAGGCGAGAGGGTCACTTACCAAGGTAGGAATGCAACTATCATATGCAATGCATGGCCCTATGTGCTCCAGAGTGCATGCCGAATTCTAGCATAAAACTAAAAATTTAAGGCAAGATTAAATAATGAAAACACAACAACATGGATGCAAATGATATATGAAAATGAAGATAATATGAAGGACAGCAAGACGGAACCAGAAAATGACACAATTAGACCCCAGAAAGAAATTCAAATCAACAATGAACAGCGTACCTGAGAATCTGTCCTATGTCTGTCTGTAGGTTTCCAGCATGAAACTCAAAATTCAAGGCAACATTAAATTATGAAAATAAGATGATATGAATACAAATGATATATGAAAACGAATATAATATGAAGGATAACAAGATATAACTATAGGAAGCACAGACAGAATCAACCACGTGACTTAAACAGATGGAAGAACGACCAAGATGCAACATGTGCTGGGCCTACGAGGAGGCAGGTGGCGGCCTCCAGATGGCCTCTACTTGAAGGTAGCGATCCTTTGATGGCCGCTACTTGCAGGGGGACAGGTGGCGGCCCTGTCTTGGTAGCTACCTATATATGGCGGCCTCCGAGAGACTGCTACCTTCTGATAGAGCCGAAAAACACCCAGAACAGCAGAAAAATGGAGAAAATGCTACCTAAACATGATCATACACACACCAAACTTATTGGAGAGCATGAATAATGTGATGGGCACTAAGCGTCCCACCATGATCGCCAAAATAGCTAGGTTGTAGATGTTTTAATCTATCCGCCCCAAACTAAGCAATATATGTATATAGCATGAAGTATGAACATGAACAAAGGGGAAAGGGTGATGAGAGATAAGAGATATCGACCGTGATCGCCACCAAGGATTGACAACACCAAAGGGATGGAGAAAATAGAACAATGGCACTATGTACCTTGGAAAAGGATGAAGATGTAGCCCAAAGAGGAGACCACTAAAGCATTATCGCGTGTGGAAGAAGGGTGCGGGAACGATGTGAAATATGACCTCCTCGCCTTCCATCCGACTAGAAGAAGAGGTCCTCATATTGTCTTGCTCTCTTGTAAAACAAAGCTCAAACACAAGGATACAACCCATTAGAAACCGAAGTGTAGAATCTATCCCATATACATAAAACAATGTTAGAAAAGGGGGAAGAACGCATCAGGGGGAGGTTTTTAACCCCTGTAAAAGGGTGGAAAACGTAGGTGTGTGTGTTGTGATGAGAATAGAACAAAGAGATGGAAATAACACGCAGTATAATTGCAAGAAACGTGCATGCAATATGGAGAAAAGTGCAGTAGAGTGCAGAAAAGTGCAGATTGGGATGAAATTAGAAAAGTAGAGGACAATAACTAAGAGAAGGATGAACGAAATAGAGCCCTGAGCATTGATAATCGAAGCTAATACTTCCCTGGACAGGTCGGGGTCGAAGAGATGAGTCGGAGATGTGACATGGCTTCGTCCCAAATCGAGAAAGAGCCCCCCCTTCATGCACTGCGAATAGGGTGCTATTTATTTATTTTTTAACTCAAGTCAATCCTTGCAAGGTGGTAGAGAGGGGAGGGGGTTCATCCCTTCATTTCGGAAGAGGATGAACACACTACCCCGATCGCCATGCAAGCGTTTTCATTAAGGAAAGCAGTAACAGAAAAGGGGGACAGAGGAAGGGGAAGCGAAAGACGCCCAAGAGGGCAAGACAAGTACAAGGCCAAAGGGCCTAAAGAGGAAGAGGCCAAGAAAGACCAAGACGGGGCAAGGCGCAGCACCAAGAAACCCAAAGCAAAAAGAGAATCACAGCCCCAACAAGATAGAGTCTTCATCGAACACCCCTTCAGAGTCGGAGGAGAACGTCGAACGGATTCCGCACAGACAGATCAGGGAACCTGGCGAGCCAAGAGGGTCAAGGTCCGAGCCATCATGATCGAGCTCCTCGGAGAGGGAAGAGTGGACCGGCTGGTGGAGTGCCGCAGAAGCTGACTGGAGATGAAGTGAGCGACGGGGAGGAGGATGAGCCTCCTCGAAAACACATAGCCGATTGAGCGAAGAGGAAGTGGAGTTGGAGCGCAGGTAGGAACGCCGTGGGGCGTTGTGCTCCGACCTCGAGCCCATCCGCGAACGGTCCAGTACAGGGTTGCCCACGAAGGCCGCATGAGCCGCCGCAAAGTCTGTGAATCCCGACGCCGGCTCAAGCCCGGGGATAGATAGAACCTGAAGCTGAGGTAACTTGATACCAGAGCCAAGGTCCGCTGTTGGCAAGGTGCATGCGGGACACATTGGAACAGTAGGCAGGGTGGAGACAACAATCGGACCGGGCAATTCTCAGTTGATTTTCTTCTTTAGTGCTTGAGCAAAGGAGAGGCTGGGGGAGGACGTTGTAGAGGAGGAGGGTGGCACCGGACCGGCCAGCCCACCCGCCTTGGAGGAGGGTTGTAGCCCTGGGAACCAAGCCTTAGCAGCAACATTGAGACCAGTAGGAGGCAACGGGGGCCCGCCTTGGGCCTGAGCATCCGGTGCCTGGAGGCCGAGGACCAACTTAGTAGTGGCGGTTCGACAAGCCACCTGGACACGTGAAGACAAGGCAGCCGACAGTGGAGCCTTCTCGGACGAACGTGGGCACGTAGGAGGAGCACCTTCCCCAACGACAGACGCTGGGAGGTCCGGTGGAGGAGGCACCACTGACGCGGGCAGGGATGTCGAACCTGCAGGAGGAGGGGCCGGGAGGCACATCCCATCCTCGGTCGTAGCAGTGCAAGCAGAAGAGCCACTCGCCTCAAAGACAGAGGCAAGAGGAGCAGAGGGAAGAAGCACTGTAGACGGACCAAAGCAAGAGGTGGTGATGGATTCAATGTAGCCCAAAGAATCGCCGGCATGGAGAGAAGCATCCACAGGGTCAGAGCTTCCGAGCACAACTGCCAAAGGAAGAGCAGCAGTGGAGGCGTTGACCGAGCCCGAAGTGGAAAAGGGTGGCGTTGACCAACAGGGTGCTATTTATAGGAGTACAGAAACTCTAGCTCGAAATGGGAGATAAACACCAAAAAATAGGAGTTTTGATTGGTAAAACATCCACATAAAAGCAAGGATAAGAGTCCTGGATGAATGGAAATCGAGGTGGAGGCCTATCTCCCTCGAAAATGGATCAAACAAGGACTCCAAAGAGTCCTTGGCCGAAGAAAACAGAGTTTGGAATCATCTGAATTCTGTAATGAGATAGAAGCCTATCGCACAACCGCAACTTGAAGAAGACGGTCTTCCAAGGACCGCTACTTGATGGGATCATAAAATGGGTCAAACGGTCGAGCCGGGGCATCTGGGCACTTCTGGCAAAAAAATTGAGAAGATGGTCTTCAGGAGACCGCTACTTGAAGGTGGCGGTCTCAAGAAGACCATCACTTTGGCTTTTAAATATAAATAAAATAAAAATAAAATTTTAAAAATACCAGGGAGAATGCGGTCACTTAGGAGACCGCGTTCTCATGAACGCGGTCTCTTAGAAGACTGCCTTCAGAGAACTTGCGCATGGTTTTTCGGACGTTCGTTTGATGCTCTGAACGGCCTGAAAGTGACCCGAAAGTGGGGGAATTGAAGTAAATAGCTTCCAAAGCTCAATGGGCTCGAAAAATGGCCAAGAAATGGGCTCGAAATATGGTCAAAGAAGACTAAAAAACAATGGTTAATTCAGAGCATTATAAATGGTGAATAAGAGAAATAACTCAACTTGCAGTCTGAAAATAGGTCTCAACAGCTGGGAGACAGGGTAGCTGGACATGGTGCAGGTGTGCCAGTCGATTTCTCAACAATCACCCGTGGAACCAAGAGTTGACTGGGGAAGCGTCGCCAGGACGTGGCACATGGGCACGGGATATCGGGCGGCATGTGGAGAGAAAGGGAGGTTCCACGGATGCAAGTGTGTAGATGATTTTGGGGATTCGTGTACGTGACATCTTTCCCCACCGACTGTAAGCAACCGGTGTTTATTTACATCGGATTGACTCCGAACACCTTTGTTCCGTGCTAAAGAAGAGCCTGGGTAATTCTGAAGCCCAGGACATGGGACAGGATATACCCCGCAGCTGGGGACTGGTGGACCGAGACCTGGGAAAATGGGTTGCACATTGAGTAGCAGGGGTAAGAAACTGGGACCCGTGGTACGGGTATATACATTCCACTAGTTTCATGCTTTATAGGTGCCACGTGGGCATTATGGAGGGGCCAAAAGGGCCGATATACAACTGGTGCAAGTCGCGAGACAATTTTGACACGTAGGTCGGTCCCCGGGTCATTGCACGATAAGGCGGATTATCCACGTGTTTTACAGGGGCTCTCCTCGAGGAGTTAGGGACGTGCCCGAATTACCGAGGGAGGGCTAGATTGGATGGCAGGGGCGAACGCTGGCTGGCACCTTACGGAGGTCAGACGTGGCTTGGGATGAGCGGTCGGGTTCGTGTCCCAAAAGGTAGATGTCTTCATGCTGGGGGAGCGAGGCCGATCCCGAAAATGTTACTTTCGGGCCAGGGTCCGGCTAACTCGGGTCAGCGGTCGGGATGGTCGGTGGTCGGCTCGCTGTAAGCGACAAGCACGTAGTCCTGTGGGGGGGAGAATTTGGCATCATGGTGCGGGCGTTGTTATCAAAATGCCTTACATGCGGGTGGACCCGAGGTGCGGGTGTGTTTGCCATTATCATGATGCCTTATATGCGGGGGATGGATTTGAGTGAAACGGCCTAGACGCCATGTGAGGGGAGTACGTGTGACATAACCTCGGCGTGAACGAGCCAATCAAACAGCCAACCAACACGTGTTTCACTCCTCACGTTCTTGCCGGAAGCCTTGGGGCTTGAGTCCTTGCCGGGGTGCCTGCAAATGTCCAAGGGCTTGTCTTGTTAGCATGACTTTGCCCCTTGAACTTCTAAGGGGATTTTATAGGGGAATATGAAGGGTCAGGGGGGTTTATGCGGATCGGAATGGGGGGTGCAATCTGGTCTACATAAACCCTTAAAAAATATTTTCTTTTTGTTTTCTGAGTGGGAGAGGGGGGTTTATGCAGACCAGGTTGAGAGGGTCAGCCTGGTCCGCATAAAGCACCCCCCTAGGTGGTTTACGCATACCAGGTTGACGGGGGCAACCTGGTCAGCGTAAACCGCCCCCCTCCCAGGGGGGTTTACGCAGACTGGATGGGGGGGTTCACCCCCCAATGAAAAAATGTCTTTTTTCATGGGGGGGGGGGGGGACAACCTGGTCCACGTAAACCCCCTCAGGGGGTTTAGACAGGGTGAAACATGGATTTTTCCCTAAATCTCTATAAAAACCTAACTTTTGTCTAATTTTGGGCCCACGTTGACTATGGGTGACCGCAAGAAGAGAAAAAGGTACGGGTCTTGGACTGGTTGACTGGCCGTGTGCGTACGTGGAATGAGGAGGTTGACTTTGTGACCCCGGGACTCTATCTTCGTGAACGCCTTGAAGCTGGTACATTGATGGGCCTTGCACGGGACTGGGACTAGGGCGATTGCTGACTGGGGCTGAGCGGGCTAGGTGGAGGGACCGTCCCCCGGGGTAGTTCGTCCCCACCAGGGCGCTACCGGGGCTGGGGCGAACTTCCCCCCGGGTGGGCCGTGGCCACAGGGGGTGGTCCTGGGGTCTCCTTTTGTCATCTGGCTTTGTCCTTTGTGGGACTCCAAGCAACTGGGATGCTGGGATTGGCCCGCGTGGGTCAATCCTTTGGTGTTGTCACAGCCGCTTGCAAGGTGTTCGGGGAAATGCCCGACACATCTTGGGTTATCGAACAACTCGGTAATTGACTGGCGGGCCTTAGATTTGGTCCAAAACTGAGAGTGAGAGGTTGCTGGAGCTGAGTAGAGGCATTTCGGGTGTGTGGGCCCGGCCTCGTGGCGCACGCCGCGTTGTACGGCAGATTGACAGGGCAACCCCGGGTTGGCCTGGGAACTAAAAGTAAACGGCTTGTCGCCACATGTCTGAGGGTCGGGGGTGGCCCCAGCTTGCGTGAGGGTCGCCGTGGGACACGGCTAGATTGTTTGAGCCGTGGGTTGGCCCCCGGCTTGTTGTAGAGGGGATGGAATATGCGCACCCGCGAGGTGTTTAGGGAAATTCCCGATACACGTGCATGGGCCGCATGAGTATGCTGTCGGTCCCCAAAGCCTATTGTTGACTTAGATAGGTCTCCCTTTGACCTTGGAGGGCTGGAGGAAGGCGTCTTGGGGGTAAACTCGGGCCTTGTTGTTGGGTGCCACGTATCGTGTCTTGAGGTCGAGGCGCCCCCGAGTTCACCCGGGTGGCTCGGTTGAAGGCGGGTAAACCAGTTAACTGGGTGAACAGGGGTGGCACCAATCAACTTTTGATGATGCCATTGATCACGGTGGGCTGGTTAGGACCCTTGATTGGGCCAGTGTGTTATAGAAAGGGCTAGGTTAACCACGCCTTAAGGGTGTTCGGGGAAATTCCTGAGCCCTTATTTCTTGATATTTTGTTGGGAAAATTGTCTGGGTACAACACCCCCTCACTGAACCTCCAGAAATAAGCATCACATTCGCACCTTTGTGCTTATATTGATTCAGATATGCATTTTAGACTGCATGTATGACTTGATTTCTGAATGTGTGCTTGCCATGGTCCTCCGTATATCAAATGGTGAGCGATGAAAATTAGGATTGTGTCCAGGTGATAATCCTCAATATGCGTGAGTGAAATGCTCCGCATCGTACCGGGGATCGCCTTGCATAAATGCATGATCAAACCGTTGTATATTGAGCATAGGGATTTACAAAGTCATGTCCTTGCATTTTTTTAAGGCCTTAAGTCTCTTGGTGCAAAAGGCATACATTGATCTGGCTTTATTCTTCTGTCACATGTCTTGTTTTCAGGCAGAAACAACAAAAATTAGGTTTCTAATTTGGAGTAAGTCGACTTACTCAAGCCCCAGGTCGACTTGCTGATGGGCTTAACAGCAAAAATTTGTTGGTGGGCATGAGACAAGTCGACTTGCTCGTAGATCCAGTAGTAGAAGTCAGCTGCCTAGCCTTGGGCAAGTCGACTTGCCCAGCTTTCAGAGCAAGAGCAGGCCAGCAGCCTTGGATCTATTGATCTCTCATAGGCTAGCAGGCCTTCCGCTGTACTTTTCTCCCCTATATGCGTACATATACATATGCATACGCATGCTTCGTTCGTGTGCCAAGATGAAATAAGAAGATAAGACAAATCAAACAAAGAAAATAAAGAAAGGAAGAATAGTAAAGAAGAAATGGGACTGAGCTTCCATGAAGAGATGAGCAAGATAAGACAGAGAAAAGTCAAGGAAGAGGAGATAAAAAAAGGGGGGGAAAGAGAAAAGAAAGAATAAGAAATGATGAGAGATATGAAATAAAACACGAAATCCATTTCATAAATCAAGAACAGATGAAAGATAAGGAATTCAAAACCTTAATTTGCCAGAAGATGAGTGATAAAACAAATGGCGAAATAAGTCGAGACTGCCAACACATCTCGCTGAAGAAGGAGGGGTCAACGCAGGACCGGCCTTGCATCGATGCAGGCTACTCGAGTCGGGCCAGGGCGAGCCTGGGTCGACCCAGTTATCGAATTGGGTCAGTGCAACATCCTTCTATGTACGTTGAGTTGACACTATGTGACCCTTGTGTCGACGCAGTATAGGCTCCCGGGCTGCTCTCCCTCTTGTGCGGTGTGTCTACGCAGCCCCTCCCCTGGGCCGACTCACTCTTCTACAGTTTGTTGAGCTTGGCCTGCACGGCCTGCGCCAGCTCCTCCGCGGACCATGTGCATGAAAAATTAATAGAACCATGGAGAAGACAAACAAAACAAATGTTGAAGAAAACAAACAGGAAGGAGGGAAACCAAATAGCAAAAGGGAACGTAGTGGAATGCAAGATAAAAAAAATGGAGTTTAGCCATCACTGATCTTCCATGATTAAATCTGTAGCATGAACCCAACAAAGAAGAATGAAACGAAATGAAATGCACACTAAAGGTGGGAGGTTAATGCCCTCAACTTGCTATGATAAATCTTTAACGTGAACAGAAAATGAATGAAAGATGAAAGAAAAAAAAGGGAAGACCGGGGAGCAAGTCGACTTGCCTTTTTGGCCCTACCCATTCTCTTCTCTTATGGCACAGGGGGCAAGTCAACTTGCCTCCCTTGGGCAATTAAGTCAACTCCCCCCCAGCCAGCTCTTCTCTAATAAAAACAAAAACAAAACAAAACAAACAACAGCCATGAAAATCATAAAAATGATAAATAATGAAATCTAATAATAAAATAATAATGATACAAAATGTCATAATAATAAAAAAATCTATAATGATGCCCTTGTCAAGAGATTTGATGGCGTTTTATTCGGGGTTCTTCCCCTTTGGCCCTTCGCGAAGGGAAGATCAATGAGCCCCCCTGCAAATCATGCCCGGACCTCCGGGACTACCCCTATGACCATGGCATGACCTTGTCTCGGGCCAATAACCCATTGAATTTAAACCGTTTTGACCGGGATTTAACCTCGTTTCTCTATTTCTTCAAACATTAAACTTGTCGTACCTCGGCATACATATGTCCCGATGTCATAATGCTTTCAACCCGGGCGCCCGTCCAAACATGAAATGGCCAATGTATGGCTGACATGACTTTAAATACCCCTTTGCACCCTAATATAGGGGATTTCACTATTCTTCGACACATTCTTCATTCAGTTCATAAAATCGATTTTTAGGCCATGAGGCCTCTTATCCTGACGACTAATCAAAGGTTTTCCTCTCTCTAAGGGGATGTAATTAACGTCGTGACTTTACGGCACGGCGGGTTCCAGACCCAACTCGATACCCACTTTCGTCTGATTAGTCAGACGGCACGCACCCCTGGCTCCAGACTACTCCAGTCTCGGAGCCTGAACATATTGTCACTATGTGACTGGCACGCCCTCGCACTTAATAAACCGATAAAAGATAAAATGATATATACATATATAAGATAAAAAGTGCATCCACACGGTCTCAGGGGCTTGATCACCCCACTATAACCCCGCCTCGATGACGAGGAGACCCGACTGTCCGGGGGCCACTGCTGCTCGATCCGCTCTACTTCCCGGTGAATCCGAGAAAAGTGGGTCCTTAGAAACTCTGTGTCTAGCGAGATGGGAGGCTGGTCCTCCCGTAGAAGCTTGCCTTCCTCAGCCTTCTTGATCGCAGAAGACTTATGGCTATACAAGTGGCTGTGCACAAACCACCACCGGGCGTAGTGAACGTCGAATCACCCACGACGATCTAAGCCCAGCATCGGCAGCTTCTCCAGCTCTCCTCTGTAGCTGAAGTCCCACCAAGCTGCCACCACTAAGTGACTGTCCCTACTCTTGTATAACCGGCTCACCAAGGGAAACTCCTGGTTTGGCAGAATCACCATGTCGTACCCGAAGTTCTTGACGAACCGATGCGGGTAGTAGGGCTCCAGAACGCTGGTACTGGACCGGTGCAGTGCTAAATTAGTCAACCGAGTGTTGATCACCCACTTAGTATACATTGGCACATCTGGCTCTCACTGGTACAGTAGGGTGCAGGCCGCCTCGTCACTCGTCGGTACTAACATGGGCCAGAAGCCTCTCGAACCACAGTCAAACGGAAGCCCGTCGTCGCCTCTTCCTGGGAAGTCGGACAGAGCCCTCCTAGCTTTCTCCAACAGATCTACAGCATCCCCATATGGCTGACCAAAGAAACCGAAAAGTAAAGGAGCCGTCGGGTTCGCCACTGTAGCCCTCATAACAAACCCTAGGAAGAGTAAACCGTCCCACATGCTTAGGTAGTGAGTCGACAGAACAAGGCTCCTCTCTCTAGATATAGGGTGCACTACCAAGGTCCCCAGTCCGTGGTAGATGTTGGCTAAAGCTACTGGGGCCAACGCCAACCTCCGTCCCTCCGCCAAAGACACGCGGGCTACAGTAGCTCTACCCCCAGAAGACCGTCCTCACCATGAGGAACCACAAAGGTTGCCAACCAGTACACCAGGTACGTAGCCAAATAGGTGACATCCAAAAGCTCATGGGGGTTCCCACCCCTCCCTTGGTGCATATATATATCAAGAATACGTCTGAAATCTCAACTCGATCTCCAAGTACTCCTCCCACGGAGTCTGATCTTGTGCGAACTCATTGTAGAAGCAGAATGGTCCATTATAGAAATGACAAACCCCGACCTTCACTGTCACCCTGGGAGTCTGTGCCAGCTTCTCCCTATCCGTTAAGGGCAAATCTCTCTAGGTCTTCAATAGATATCGATAGCTGTGCGACACCCGATATCATCCCAGTCCATCGGTATGGCTGTGATGGAGGTAATCTAGCACCACCTCTTCATACCCCTCGTCGCTGACCGACAAACCTGATATCCTGAAGAGGGACCATAAGTCTAGCGAAGTCTCCCCCTCTACTATAGCCACCGTGTTCCATCAGCGGTTAAAGCGCTCCGCCAATGCCTGAATAAGCCCTGTGTAACATGGGTACCCATACAAAGCTGTTGTCACTGCATATTGGATCCCAGTCCATTCTAGAAGCATCGGGTAATGATGGACAACAGCCATCAGCCACTCTATCGTGCCCTAGTGGTATCGGTGAGAAGAAATCACTTACCATCGACCGTACCAACTAACCACGGTCTGACGCAGTATCCCATCCAGAAGAGTACTGTGACCGTCGTACCCCTCGCCAGCAAACTGTAGCCCAGATGGCTGCAATGTCAAGCCAATCACCCCCTCAGTCTCAACCAGGTGATGGCCGTGCAGTTCCAAAGAGGCCGGGCTCAAAACCCCAACTCGGACCCTGAACTGGTCCGCTCTACTGAAGAACCCCAGACAGTCCACTTTGGGGAACTACCTCTGCCTCCATAAGTCCACTGAGAAGCTCTGGAAACTATATACTATGACCATGTATAGGCTATCCCTGCCTAACAAGATGGCTCGTTCTCACTGGCGATGCTCTCCAGCCACCGAGGGATCTCCCTCGTTTGTGTCAGCTGCAACAAAGCTCCTTATAAACTCGAACATGTGCTGATCCAGAGGAAACTTTCTTGGGTAGCCTCCCAAATGATCATAAGTGTAGATGCCACCAGATTCAAAGATCTGGCTCAGATCGACAGCCCCCGCTTCACCAGTCCCCTCTCCAATGAGGCCCTGAGCCACTAGAGACCTCCCCAAACTGGTCAACATTGGCCGCATTGATGACAGGCGTGCCCAAAGGAGGCATTGGTCGGCCGGTCCACCTCACCCAGTGGCCCTCCTCACGAACAGCACACCTCTGAGCCCGGTCATCTCTGCCAAACCTCACTATAGCTGCAAGACAATTGCATGACAAAAGTGAGTACACAATGTTAGCGATATACAAATTGCTAGCATGAAAAAAATGTATGTACATAAAGTGCATATGAGATTTCAACACAATGACAACATGGAAAATGAGGAGTTCATGGGCTGTCCCCCCTTGTCTCCGCCTCTAACGCATGCCCCGTGGGGGGCATTTATTGTACCCAGATATTTTCCCAGAGAAAATAATGAGAAATGGGGGCTCGGGAATTTCCCCGAACACCTTCAAGGCGTTATTTGTCCAGCCCCTTCTATGACGTGTCGAGCCCAGCCGAGGGTCCTAGCCAGCTGGCCGTGACTTACAGCGACATCTATAATTGGCAGGGCCCGTCCCCAATCACCCAGCACGCGGTTTCACCCGCCTTCAACGAAGCCACCCGGGGCAACCCCGAGATGCCCTGACAACAAGCCACGGCACGTGGCACCCAGCAATGAAGCTGGGATTAACCCCTATAACACCTCCCTTCAGCATTCTAAAGCCAAAGGAGTACCTTTCCTAGTCAAACACGGGCTTCGAGAGCCCTTAGCACACTTATACGGCACGTGGTCACGTGTCGAGAATTTCCACGAGCACCTCATGGGCGCGTATGTTCCAGACATTCTACAATAAGCTAGGGCCGACCCACAAGCTTGGACACACTAGCTATATCATATGGCAACCCTCCAGCAAGTCGGGGCCACCCCGACCCTCAGACACGTGGCAATGAGCCGTTGACTTTCAGCCCCCGGCCAACCTGAGGCTACTAGTCAACCCGCCATACAGCGTGGCATGCTTTGCCAAGGCTGGGCCCACGTGCCCAAAATGCCTTCCCTCATTTCCTACAGGCTATCATCCTCACTCTGGGGCCAAATCTATGGCCGATTATCCAACTACCCGAGCCGTTCGACAACCCGGAGTGTACCGAGAATTTCCCCGAACACTTTGCGAGCGGCAGCAACAACATTAAACAATTGACCCCATGGGTCAATCCCAGCACCTCGGAGACCTAAGTCCATCGAAGGACAATTTCAAACGACATCGGAAAACCCTCGGGGCTGCCCCTCATGACGGCGGCTCGACCAGGGGGAGTTCACCCCAGGCATGGCTGCACCTAGGTGGGGGTGAACTCCCCCGGGGAGGGCTTCCCCACCTAGCATCTTTCACCTCAATTCAAGCCCATTACAGTCCTAGTCTTGTTCTGTTCCAGTCTACATACCAGCTCGAGGAACGTTCATGGGAAAGAAATCTGAACCACAGAGCCTCACGTGGTCAATCTCGTTCTGCACGCTCCAGTCAAGCCAGCCCCCAGTCTATATCCTCTTCTTCTCCGTCTTGTGTTCACACTAGGTCAAAGTGGGAGCAAGAGAGATAAAACTGGGGATTTTATAGACCCCACACAAAAAACCCCTGGAGACCGCCCCCCCCAAGCAAGTCCACGTAAACCCCCATCAAATAAAAAAAACTTTTTGAAAGAAAAAAAAGAAAGAGCGCTCCGCATAAACCTCCTAGGGGGGTTAACGCGTACCATACCGCCCCCCCTGGGTAGGTTCGCGTAACCCCCCCCCCCCATTTTTTAAAAAAGATGATTTTTTCAACAAAAAAAAGCCTTCTCAGCCTCGCGTTTACCCCTCCTAGGGGGGGTTTACGCGGACCAGACCGCCCTGGCAGATCTGCGTAAACCCCCCATTCAAAAAATGGGGTTTTTTTAAAAAAAAATCCTTCTCAACCCCGCGTTAACCCCCCCCCCCCCAGGGGCGATTTATGCGGACCAGATCGGCCCCCCTGGGCTGGTCTGCGTTAACCCCCTCCCCCTCTCACAAAAAGAAAGTTTTTTATTAGTTGATGGGGGTTTACCTGGACTAGGGCACCCCCTCCATTCCAATCCTGGTATACCCCCCTCAACCCTTCAACTTCCCTACAAAACCCCCCTTAGAAGCTCAAGGGGCATATGCATGCTAACCTACAAAGGTGGAGACACAGACAATAAGGCTTCTAACAAGCATACGAGGAGCAAGGGGTGTTGGGTGACTTGTTGTTCGACTTTGTACATGCTGAGGGTATGTCGAATGTACTCCCCTCATATGGTGTCTAGTCGCTTCACTCAAGTCTATCCCTTCGCGTATGAGGCGTTATGATAACGGTGATTACACTCGCATGATCGGGTCCGCCCGCGTATGGCACGTTATGATAACAATGTAAATGCCATAATGCTGAATTTGCTCCTGCCATGGGACCATGTGCCCTCCGCTCGCCCCGCGTCGGCCACAGATGGTCCTGACCGTTGACCCAAGTTAGCCGGACCCTAGCCTAGAAGTAATATTCCCGAGACCGGCTCTAACTCCCCAGCATGCCGACACTCCCCCTCCGAGATCCATACCCGACCGCTCATCTGGAGCCGTGTCTGATTTCCCTCAGGCGCCAGCCAGTGTCCACCCATACCATCTAGTCTAGCCCTACCTTGGCAACTCTGCCATGCCCTTAGCTCCTCGTGGAGGGCCTCTGTAAAAATATGCGGACATCCACTTTATCCTGCATTGACCCGAGGACTGACCTATACATTGGAATTGTTTCGCAACTTGCACCAGATGTACTTTGACCTTTAAGGCCCACCTGTAAAGCCTTCATGGCATGTATAAGGAAAGAATAGCCATAATGAAACTGGTTGTTCATGCATACCCGCAATCGGGTTCCAATATAGCCCCCACATTGACTAATATGCTACCAGTCTCCCAGATTCCAGACGATCGACCCTACTGGTTGAATGAAACGGCCACCCCATTTCTACAGTGTGCATCTAGTCCTTAACTCATGGCTTCATGAATATCCCGGCCCTCCTTCAGCATAGAACAAAGGTGTTCAGATTCAATCCAATGTAAAATAAACACGGGCTACTTGCGGTCGATGGGGAAAGACGTCATGTACACGAACCCCCACAATCACCTGCACACTAATACTTGCAGAACTTGCTTCTCTCCATGTGTTGCCCGATACCCCTATGCCCACATGCCGCGCCCTGGTGACGCTTACCCAGTCAAAATTTGGTTCCACAGGTGATCGTCGAGAAGTCGACTGGCACGCCCACAGTCCACCTAGTCATCTTGGTCTCCGTCACCTAGGACGATTAACAACACTATTCTAGTGTGTTTATGTCGTTCTTTCATCTTGGTCTCCGTCATCTAGGACGATTAACCACACTATTCCAGTGTGTTTATGTCGTTCTTTGCTCACCCTCGTCGATACCCCCAGAATCATCATGTGTCAAGTCAACCTATATCGGCCTTCCGTAAAAGGCGAGTGTATGTTACCGCCGTGAGAAATATATAATAACAAAAGAAACTCCCCCCTTGGGGGGAATCTCTCGCGAGCCAAACAACGTTGTTGATATTTATTTGTCTATCTTTTATCTTTCTTTTGAGGTTTGCAAAGTAATATGGCAAGATGACAAACAAGCAATCAAAGATCTACTCAAAACCTATGAACATGTGAACATGAACCTAGGCAATCATAGCTAGCTCTAGCATGGGCATGCTATCTCAATCAAATTACGCTAAGGAAAAGGAAAAAAACACACGCCGGGGCGTGGAGCAAGGAATAAATAAAAACACATCGCTAGGGGTGGAACAAGCAAGGGAAGTAAAGATGTGATGAAGAAGACAGCTAATGCCCAATACCAAGGAAAGATGTGATCGCCACCAAAGTAAACACAAGTCAAAGACTCGAATGTACCTTGGAAATAGGTGGATGAAACACCCGCCCACGGGAGAGAAAACCAGAGAAAGCCTGCAGATCAACTTGGAAGTAACGGCCAAAACCCCGTGCGTCGCTTGGAAGCGACGGCCGTACGATAGACCGCCGGAAGATAGTGACGCGCCTGCACCAGACCGTCAGGTAACCTGCAGTAATAAAGCTTGAATCCTTGTAACTCCAACTCTTCCAGCCGGCTAGAAGACTTGGGCCTCATGCTAATGAACCTGTAAACCTGCCAAAGATGTAGAAAGATAAGACAAGACAACCTCAATTAGCCCTCTTCACAAGCATAGCATCAATTCTTAAAGAGTTTAAGAACATCAAAAGGAGAGGGAATTACCGGGGAGTTTTTGGTTTTTTTAACCCCTCTGGGTGTTTTTAAAAGTTTGGGAGGATGTTTGTATGCTTAAAGAACAGTGAAAAACGTGGAGGAAGAGGAGGGACAATGCTTTGTTTGAGGAAAACCAAGGAAGAACTCAAGCATGCAAGGATGAACTTGAAAGATAAAACTAAAGTACTCCCTTGATTAGAAGATGGATGGACGTGGGAAGCAGCTCCTCCTGGATGAAGATGGCTCCTGAGTTCGGCAGCACTTCGTCGCGAATTCAAAATCTCCTCCCTCTTGGCCATGAAGTCAAGGGTTCTATTTATAGACCCTCAAACTCTTAGGTCGAGTAGAGGATAATTCAGCAGGAAAGAGGGATAAATCTTAGCAAATCCTCGAAGATAATATCACCAAGAGTCCATAGAAACAAAAGGGGGGGCCTGAGGATCAGATTTGAAAGAGATAACGTCAATCCAAATCCTTATCTCGACCACGGAGTAGCAGAGAAAAGGCCTGAACTGCCAGGACTCTCTGAAGGAAGTAACGGCTGCACGACAGACCGCCACTTGGAAGTAACGCATCAAGGAACGACCGCCATTTTCAACCCTATCCCAAAGAGATAAGATCAACGGGAAGAAGATCCAAACAATAGGACTCTTCAAGGAAGCGACGACCAAGGCATAGGGCATCAGAATGAAACGACGGCTGCACGACAGGCCGTCATCATCAACGTGGAAATTAAGGGATAAGCACTGAAAACGAGGCCTCAAGCCTTAAGACTCTTCAAAGAGTAACGGCCCAGGTTCTATCCGTCAGAAGGAAGCAACGCGCCTGACTGAGACTGTTATTATCATTGAGGTTCCAAAAATAGAGTGAAGGGTTTTGCTGAGCTTCATCCAACGAAATGCCACCGGGAGCCACATCTTAATCCAGGAATTAAGACCCAAGAAACAGGCTACAATTGATCAAGAGACTCAATGAAGAGTGAACAACTCGGAGCATCATATAGAATGAAATAAGGAGATGACCCGACTTATTGGGTATAAAACGGGTGTCAACAGATGCCCCTCCTTAACGTCCTCTTTGCAGGGGAGCGAGCGGAGGTGAGGCGGAAGTGAAATGGAACATGGAGATGAAGCGAAATGAAGCGGAGTGTATCAAAAAGAGGGTGTTAAGGTAAACGACACCCGTTCTTCACCAACAAGCGATAGGAATTTTCTGGAAAACCTCAAATTGATCACAAGGAAATAGCCAACCAAAGGACGCAAGTCTGGAGGAACTAATTAACTAAGGAAAGGAAACACGGCTAGCCGCCGGAGGCAACGAAAAGGAAAGAGACTAAACTCCAGACAGGAATCTTCAGCAAACCAGATCAAGCGAGCAAATCGAAGGAAACCTTCTAATTCAGAATGGAATGATTCTCCTTATTCGGGATTAAGAACACAGCTGTTCACCATTAATGAGACACCATGAACAGATGAAACTCATGAATGCTCAAAGAACGCGCATGATGCATGCTGGGCTAAAAGAAAATAAATCATCAAAACGAATGCAAAGAAAAATAAAATAGAAAAATACTCGAGAATAGTATTGCTAGTTTGGAGAAATCGGAGTCAGGACACTATCTGCAACCACGGCGTGCAAGACAGAACCATCGTCTCCAAATTTTCTAATCTAACGGCCTATCCAACGATTAATCGTGTGAACTTAGATCATCATCATTTTTGTTTAAGGGGAACATCAGATCCCAGGACACATGAATGACCAGCCGGTTCTCGAGGTAATATATCATAGGTAACGTATAATAATGCATTAAGAGAGTGAGGGAACAAGATACAATACCTGACTTACCTGCCTGACGGACGATAAAGCACGACTTCACTCATAATTCCTTCATGAAAGATAGGTTAGCCAACAATAAAAATGATCATGTACCAAGTCGTAACCATTTGTACATGCGAGAGGCATCAATAAGGAACAACATGGAAGAAAATGGAACCATTTTGACATTAATTAGACCATTTAATTCATCAAGAAACTTGCAAGTTTGTAACGGTCTCATGTATGTGCGTTACATAAAGTAACGGACCATCCCTAGTCCGTCATAAACCAGGCGGTTCACATTCTTCAATAAAACAGTGCCAACACATGTAACGGTCAAATCCAGACGCGTCAGAATGATGTGACGGTCGGTCGATAGACCGTCACATTTCCTGAGTGTTCAAAAAAAACAACCGAACGGTCACGGCCCGTTCATTCCAACACTCAACGCCCAAAAACCTCAAAATCGAGAGCTCCGGCGATTCCACCCCCACCGCTCTAATGGCCGGCGACAAGGCCCCCCAGCCGCCACCAAAGAAGAGAGAGAGAGGGAAGAGGATGGCAATACGGCGGTTCCACCGCCGTCTTGAACGGGAGGCGATCCCGCTGGTGGAAGAAGAACGGCCGGCGAGAAGAAACCCAACAGAAGAAGAAGCAGTCCCCACGGCTGAGGAGGACCAAGGGGAAACCTCACTGGGTGCAGAGGAGCCCAAAAAACCAGAGAAAAAGAGGAGGAGAGACATGGACCGTGAGGTAGGCCCCCGCCCTAATTTTCCAATTTTTGATTTTTTTTGTGTTTATTTATGGATGCATGTGAGGGAAAGGGGTAGAAATGGGTCTACGAACCCACTACGAGCAATTGTAGGCCATTTGGCCATAGTGGGAGACCACGGGGATGCAAGGGAAAAAATTCCCAAATGCAGATAATGTGACGGTCCTGCCAGCGACCGTCACACACCCGACGCATCAGGTTGCGTCCGTCAGAGTCAAACGACGCCCCACCCCAGGGCCGTCACTTTAGCCAGGGAATTAAACTATTTTTTAGGGTTTTCAATTTTCAAATTTTTGTTTTGTTTTCAATTATGAATGATTTATGCGATGATTATATGATGCAATTGGACTAATGAATGATCTAATATGCAATGCAGGGGAAGAGACGGTCGCGGATCTCCTGGCTACAGATCCGAGCAGTGTACCAGGCATTGCCCGACTACCAGAGAGAGAGATTAGCCGGCATGGGATTCGCTGAGGTGCTCAGCATCGAGGTGATCTGGATGGACACGCCGCTGCTGTATGCCTTGCACGAGAGATGGGACCCGATCAGCAGGGCGTTCATCTTCCCGTGGGGCCACATGATCCCCACGCTAGAAGACATAGCAAGGATTACCGGATTGAGAGTCCACAGAGCCGCGGTGACAGGGTGGACATATGGTGACTACCGAGAGATGGCACAGCAGCTGCTCGGGCTGGATTTGATCAGGCCGGGACAGTCCTCCTCTCAGCTTTCGAGGTCAGTGCTGCAGGAGAGCTTAGGCTTGAGAGGAGCGGCGATCACCGTGGGAGAGCTACCAGAGGAGCATCTGGGCAGAGTGATAGACCAGGTGCGCCCTCGCGTGGTGGCGGAGGCTGGACCAGAGGGAGACAGGGTGCTCAGACGCTTCCTGATGCTGCTATTCGGGAAGCTCCTCTTCGCGACCCGGGCGGATGTCATCAGTTGCAGACTGCTGCCGATGATAGAGGATTTGGGCAGAGTCAGGAGATACGCCTGGGGAGTAGCAGTACTCGCATTCTTGTTCGAGTCCCTCAGCACTACGGACCGGCAGACGATGCTGGGCGGCTTCTCGCCTTTCCTACAGGTAAATGTACTTCATATGTGTTCTATTGTACCATGAATATTGATGCCATGATTTATGCAAATGATTTATGCAATGATGCGACTGACTCGACTTCTAAATGTAGATCTGGAGCTATATGTACCTCCCAGGCATCTGGAGAGGCGCACTACTCCATCCCGGCCTCATAACAATCGCGAGGCGTTGGTCGATGGCGAGGGACACAGGGTCGATCATTAGACTGACCCAGACGATCCAGGACGACCTGGACTCCTTCCCGCATACATCGGTAAGTCCAGAACTCAAGAATGATTTCTATATGCTTTTAAAAATGCTTCTAAATGTTTTCAAAATGCTTTCTACATATCTCTAATATCTTTAATGCTTTTATATGCTAATGAATGAACTAAATGCTCTCAGGTGAGATGGACCCCATACCGCGACGAGGGTTACACGGGACAGCCGTGGGTAGAGGCGGCCTTATCGTACCGGGGGCGAGACATATGGTTGCATTGCATCCATATCATCGAGCCTCTGCACTACAGGCTGATCCTGCGGACCCGGGGACTGCACCAGCCCGAGGTGACCTTTCCATGCCACAGCGATGACCACCCCGGCAAATCAGCAAGGGGCATCAGCGGCAATGTGGATTGGTGCGCCCGGAAGGTGAAGTACGTCCACGATTGGAATAGGCAGGGGTCGAGCGGTGAAGGAGCGAGACGAGAGCGACGAGGCATATCTGAAGTCCTTCGCTCGACTTTACGGCGACCGGGTGTACCGAGGTACCCGACGACCGGTATGCAATTCTAAAACTCTAAACTTTTATTATGCAATGTGCAATATGATATATGCTGACTCATGCTTTCTAAAATGCAGCTAGACCCCGAGGGACGGATAGCCGAGCTGGAAGGGCTACTCCATTCCACCATCCAGCAGCGGGACGGGTACCGGTCTGCCCTGGAGCTCCTGGTGAGACTAAAAACTTAAATGCTCATGATTTATGCAATGATGTTCATGATGCAAATGCCAATGTCAACTAACCATGACTTCTAAATGCAGCGGGCTGAGGGATCCCAACGCGCTGGGCCGGATGCCCCATCGTCTTCCTCGCAGCCTGCGGGAGGCAGGGCTGAGCAGGAGGCCGACTTTGCTCGGGCAGTTGCCCGGGCCGAGGAGGCGGAGGCCACCCTCGCGGAGCGGGTAAGAGACTAAAAAATGCTTATGACTATGCCTAATTAAATGCTTCATGACTAATGATATAAAATGCAATCTACATGCGAGGGATCTAGCAGCAGCAGCGGCCGAGGCCAGCCAGGCAAGAGCAGAGGTAGAGAGAAGCCGGGCCGAGACCGATCGAGCCCGAGTAGAGACGGAGCTGGTACGGGCAGAGATGGCCCGGTTGAGAGCGGAGACCCTGCGACACCCAGATGATGCAGAGATGGAACAACTCCGGAAGGAGTTAGTGCGGGCACGAGCTGAGGTGGAGGAGCTTCGGATCGGGACGGCCGACTTGGATCGCTACCGGACCGAGGCACGGGAGACGCGGCGTCAGATCTTTACACTGAAGATCGAGCTGCGGACACTGGAGCGGACGGTCCGGATGATGGGCCGTGGACCGGAACAGAGTGCATCCCAGAGTGGGGTACATAGGAGTGTCGCCCCGAGCGGCTCAGTAGGAAATTTCCTTGTCAGCTCCTCCGCCCAGCAGAGGAATGAGAGGGCAGAGAGAGGACAGCAGGAGGAGAGTGCTTCCATAGCACCGCCACCCGTGAGGAGACCCGAGGATAGAGAGGATGAGGGCGGTCCGGCGATAAGCCGACCGAATGATGTATTTTTATGTTTTTTCTTATCTTTTGTATAGAACTTTTGGCAAAATGGAATGGGATCCCTTCTTTTTAGTTTTCTGTTTTGTTTTAATTTTATGCAAGCGTGAATGAATGAATGTGAAAAAAGCAAGATGGACGAAATGTGAATGAATGAATGAGATGTATGCAGGAATGTATGAAAATGGGAAGAGGATGAGGTGTACAATGTGAAAGACCGCCAGGTCTAGGCAAGGGCAGAACGAATAGCCTGAACTCAGCAGCAGAGAAAGTGACGGTCTAAGATCTGACTGTCATAATCAAACGACGCACTGGTGAGAGACCGTTAATCATCAGAGGCCCACTCTGGCAGTGGGGCATCAGGATAAACGACGGCCAACCGAGGGTGCGTCAAAGATAAGTAACGGCCAAGGGTCAGACCATTGATCATGGCAGAACGATAGTTGGTCAGGGCAACTAGCAGGAAATGCGACGGTCTGAAGGAGACGCGTCAGACTTAAGAGACGGTCATAAGTAAGACCGTCAGGAAGCGTTTAGCCCAGAAGAGAAGGAACTGAGTGCTGGGAATACGACGGCTCAGGGTTCGCGCGTTACAGAAAGCGACGGTAGACCCGTAGACCGTCATTCTCCACAGAACATGATTCGGGGAATTGAAACCCACAGAAAATGTGACGGCCAAGGGCTGGCGCGTCGGAATGAATTAACGGCGCACGATGGACCGTTAGAATCTGGGTTGTAATCCGAAACGGATTGAGCCGAGATAACTAAAACCCAAGGTTTATCCACTTAGTCCATCATTAGAACTTATCCTGTTTGAAGATAAAGCCTTCTAGTCTGAATCTTATCCTTCCAAAGTTAAATATAAGCCTTAGCAACTTGGAACCTTAATCAAAATCATAGTTTTGCTGAAACCTCTGTTCTAGGGTTTGAAGAGCTCTTCCAAAGAGCAGAAAGCAAGATGAAGAGGAGCTTCGAGATGATGGCTATGGAGGAGAAGGTTTACACCGGCCCTAAGGCTGCTAGGAGGGAACATGGAGAGCTTCAACGGCTAACCTCAATTCCCAAACACCTAAGCTCCAACGTCCAAAGAGTGGTAAGTTCTCACAACTCATCTAAAGTTTAGAATTTTACTGCACTTATTCTTTTCATGACTTCCTTCTTTCTTCCTTTCCTTCTTCAAGCCCCTCCCTGGCCCAAGGTGTTATTCCAATCTGAAGTGGGTGGCTCCCATGGTAAAGGCACTCCCCATAGAGGTCACATCAATCCTTAAAGCATGGCACCTCCAACCTCTCTTGGTTTTAGGCAAGAATTTCCAGAAATTGTCCTTTGATTGGCCAAGCCTTTCAGCACTTGTGGAATTATGGCATCCACAAACTCATACCTTCATCTTCCCTTCCTTCGAAGCAACCGTCCTATTGGAGGAGGTAGAAACCTACCTAACCCTTCCTAAGACTAAGGTGGGGGATGAAGACCGGGTTTGCTACACAATCGAGCCTATCGACCCGTCCTTGATCTTGAGTGATTTCATTCACAATCCAAAGGACGTGAGGACCATGATCAGCCCACACCACATTCACTTGATACCCTTGGCGCAATGGATAGTGTCTCATTGTAAAAATAAGTGGGAGAGACATGAAGCAATAGCCAAGGCGGTGGCGGTTTGCTTGTGTGGAGTCTTTCTTTTTACTACTACCGACCACCTCTTAGACATCCAAAATCTTGGCATTATTAGCGGGCTGTGGCGGGGAATGTCTATCTCTCAAGCGGTCCTCTCATACCTTTACGAAGGACTAAGCTCGGCTTGCATAGGGGGCCCCTTGTTTGGTTTCATGATACTCCTTGAGTGCTGGATGGGAATAAGAATCAAATTCCTTCCTAAGGAAGACATAACTTCAGCAAGCCGGATCTTCGGGAGCCACCCTCTCTTCTTTATTGGAGGGGCATTTGGATATTCTCCTCAGGTTGAATGCAAGATGGCGGATAAGAAAACTCGGGACGAATGGCGCCTCTTCCTTAACATTCTTCCAATGGACAAGTTCATCATGCGACCAAGAGTCCTCCGAAGCACTCTTCTCAAAATACCGCGGCGTCAAGGCCTGGACCTCCAGCTAGTAGGGAACACTACCATGGCGATCTACAACCCCCATCGATGCCATCTTCAGATCGGACTACCTCGAATCAGCGTTTCTGCACTATCACACTACCCTCCCCTTCTACCTAGGAAGATGGGGACCGAGGAAGATGAACGAGTAGTCCGGAACGCGCTGACCATGTGGGAGATCAGCAAGGTGCTTCCGTGGCAAGCAGAAGTTGAAGAGAACGACGAAACACGCCGAGATTACCTGAAGAGTTGAGAAGAATCCGCCCTCTTGCAGATAAGAAATTGAATGTATTTTGATTTTCTGTTTGTTTACGAGAGAGATATTGTAATTGACAATCGAAGTTGAATTTATCAAGAATTATATTTCATTAATCTTTGTTCGCATGAGATAAGATTGCCATAGTGGAATGATTTTGAGTTCCGTAGTTTGAAAGGCTAGACTGACGTGAACAGACAGGGCCTCTGGAGTGAGAGACGGATATGCACTGGGCCGCCATAAGGAAATAACGGTCCCGCGACAGGCCGTCATAATGAGAATAACAAGAGCCCTGTCTCTGAAGGATATGACGGATGGGTCTTGAGCCGTTATATTCAAGTAACGGTAGATCTCAGACCGTTAAAGTGATGGTTCAATGAAAAGGAAGAAGGCCCATGCCTGAAGGGAAATAACGGTCAAAGATGGGCCCGTTATATGACTGTAACGGTCTGATGCTGGCACGTTACACACTTTGAACCTGCATAGTTGTGAGCTTTTACTTTTGGACTTGTCCCTGTATTCTACACATACTCAAACATGAAACAAGTTAGATCTGTTCTTAGACTCAACCCCTTGCCTTGAAGCAAGTTAGATAATGACCGTTTCTTGATGTTTGGTCAAGGGGTGGAGCCTTATTAAATAGGTGAAAATATAATAAAAATGCGATGCATGCTATGCATATGATGGTATTTTTGGGAGTTTTGGAAAATATTTAATGTTTTTGGATTTTGAAAATATTTGATGTTTTTGGATTTTGAAAATATTTGATGTTTTTGGATTTTGAAAGATATTTGATGTTTTAGGATTTTGAAAATATTTGATGTTTTTGGATTTTGAAAAACCAGTGCCTCTTTAGCAATACGAGACCTTCCTTGTTTTAGGTTGAGTCTCGAGACCGGCGTGCAATAGTGTGACAACCCCTGGCCGAGACCTAATCATTGTGACGATATTTTTACCAATGCCATACCTAGGGTACTCATCTCAGTCCTAAAAGGAAAAAATGAACATGGGGGTAAGCTTAGGCCAGATATGGGAGTTTTAGAACTTGATTCCCTCACTGTACAACCCTATTAGAGATTTGGTCTATTGTGCCGGGGCTTTTATGTCCGTCATCGAACCGTTGTCCACTTAGGCATGCATGCGACCGGGCTCATAACGTCCCGCGGGGAACTGTACTGCCACTCTTGTCATACCTAGTTTTCTTTTTCCTTTGGAGCTTTTAAAAATTCATTCACAGACTTTGAGATGATGCTTTTGATTTTGTTGGTAAAGAGCACTCCTTTTCTTTTCTTGTCCTTTCTTTCTTGTGGCGTCAGGTCATAACGGACTTGCCCCTGTTTGAGACCTCTTCTCGTTAGGGAGTTTGGATTGGTTGTCTCCTCCTTATTTACTCCTTGCCCCTGGATTCAGCCGAAGAATGAAGCGGACAGGGACTTCGACTTTCCCCTAAAGCATGGCCGAGGAAAACGGTGTCTTATAAGCAAGGAACCCGACTAGGGATGCCGTGTAGTGTGTGATTGCCTTACTCGGGACCCTCTTTTCGAAGATAGGGAGGAAGTTCTTATTATCGGAGAAGCACATGGTTTAGATTTTTAAGGAAAGAAACGCTTAAGATACAACCCATTCCACGGGTGAGAGAGCTCCTCACCTTCCGCGTTTACTAAACGATAAGCATTCCCTAGATAAGCCTCCTTTACTACAAACGGCCCTTCCCAGTTAGGTTGCAACTTGGACCTAGGACCTGCAGACCGAATGAATTTGCGTTTCAAAACCATTTCACCCTTACAAAATTTTCGTTCGATTACCTTCTTTTGAAAATAACGCGAAACCCTCTTTTGATAAATGGAAACGTGATCAGCCGCATTCATCCTCTTCTCATCTAAGAGTTCTAACTGGACCAGCAACGCCTCCCGACGTTCATCGAGATTAAGTTCCTTATCGAGCTGCACTCCAAGGGAAGGGATCAAGATCTCATATGGGAGCACTGCCTCCATCCCGTAGGTAAGAGCATAGGGAGTCTGTCCCGTAGGAGTACGGACGGAGGTGCGATAAGCCCACAGAGCTTCCACTAATCTTTCTGGCCAATCTGAAAACTTATGAGATTCGCATGTTTTCTTGATGATTTTAAGAAGGGTTTTATTAGTGGCCTCGGCTTGACCGTTGCCTTGAGGGTAATATGGAGACGAATGATGCAGTGCAATATTGAACTTCTTACATAGGTCCTTAAGCTCTTGGGAGACGAACTGGGGTCCGTTGTCGGTGATGATGCTGCTTGGCACTCCGAACCGCGAGATGATATTCTTCATGATAAAGCGGCACACCGTTGTAGCTTTGATCTCTGCGTACGCCTCGGCTTCGGCCCATTTGGTGAAGTACTCAGTAGCGGTGAGGATGAAGGATTTTTGCTTGATCTGAGAATTAGGATCACCGAGCGGGCCGACAACGTCGAAAGCCCACATAGAGAATGGCCAAGGAGCAGTCATAGGATGGAGGGACGAAGCTGGAGAGTGAATTTTATCAGCATGGAGTTGGCATTTAAGACACCTCCGGACATAGAGGGAGCAATCTTCCTCTAGAGTGGGCCAATAGTAGCCCTGCCTAAGGATCTTCTTCGCTAGAGCCTGGCCATTGACATGACCTCCACACTCGCTAGAATGGGCCGCTTCAGCCACTTTCCAAGCTTCTACATCATCTAAGCATCTCATGAGCATTCCATTAGTGGCACGCCTATACAGCTCTCCTGCAATGATAGTGTACCTTGCGGCGGCTCTTCTTATTGCTTTGCGCTGCTCGGCCTTTGCCCCTTCTGGGAATGACCCTTCTTTGCAAAACAATTCGATTTCATGATACCAAGGCAATTCTTTTTCGTCCAGAATCTCCTCCAGTTCTGTTAATGAAACTTCCTTGAGATCTTCCTTCTCAACTCTCGCCTCTACAGATTTCCTGAGGTTGATGAACCAAGGATCTTGAATAGAGGGTGTGTCCAATCTCTGGACGACGATGGTCTCAGTACTACGACTGAGAGGGAAAGATAAGGAGGAAGCAAGGGATGCCAAAGCATCAGCTAGAATGTTCAGAGAACGGGGAGTATGAATATAGATCAGCTTACGGAATCGCTTAGCAATGAGCGTGACCAAATCTTGATAAGGTTTGAGCTTGGGGTCACGAGTACGGTAAGTGGACAGAACTTGCCGCAGAACGAGCTGAGAGTCTCCTATGATGTTTAAATAGCGCGCGCCTAGGAGATAGGCGTGCTTCAAGCCGGCCAGGAGAGCCTCATACTCAGCGATGTTGTTGGTAGCAGGAAATCGAAGTTGATAAGCGAAGGGGATGGTTACTCCATCTGGAGTAAGCAAGACAGCCCCGATCCCTTGGCCTTGGGAGTTGAGTGCACCGTCGAAGTGCAGAGACCAAAAGGGATGATGAGAAAGGACATAGAGATGCTCATCAGGGAAATCGTCTGAATGGAATCGGTATGAGGAATGGGAAGATGTGCAAGATGCTCAGCAATGGCATATCCTTTGACTACCTTCTGAACGACAAAGGTGATGTCAAACTGAGAGAGGAAGCTCTGCCAGCGAGCTAACCTACTAGAAAGGATGGGTTTTTCTAAGAGATAACGGACCGGGTCCATTCTAGAGATCAACCTAACTGGGTGGGCGAGAAAGTAATGTTTAAGCTTCTGAGCCACCCACACTAAGGCGGCACAAGTTTTCTCCATAGCGGTGTACTTGGACTCAGCTGGATTAAACAGTCGAGAAAGGTAGTACGCAGCCCGCTCTTTCCCTTCATCATCCACTTGTGCTAAGACCGCCCCTAGGGAGTCCTCAATAACCGAGATGTATAGGATTAGGGGTTTCCCAGGGACAGGAGGTTGCAAAACTGGGGGATTGGACAGATACTCTTTGAGGTCCTCATAGGCCTTCTGACAATCTTGATTCCATTCAAACTTGACCCCCGCCTTAAGCAATTCATAAAACGGACGACACCTCTGAGAATGCTGAGATATAAATCTTCTAATGAATTGCAGTCTACCAATCAATCCTCGAAGTTCCGTAATGTTCTTTGGCGGAGGCATGTCCATGACGGCCTGTGCTTTATTAGGATCAATCTGGATCCCCCGTTTGCTCACTATGAACCCTAACAACTTCCCTGAGGAGACTCCGAATACACACTTCTTCGGATTCATCTTAAGCTTGTACTCCCTGGCTCTCTGCAGCACCTTAGCCAGGATAGAGGGGTGTTCTTCTTTTGTTCTTGACTTCACCAAGATGTCATCCACGTAAGCTTCCATATATATGTGCATCATGTCGTGGAAAATGGCCATCATCGCCCTTTGATAAGTGGCACCTGCGTTCTTCAACCCAAATGGCATAACCACATAACAATACGTGCCCCAGGGCGTGGTGAAGGAAGTTTTCTCTTGATCTTCCGGAGCGAGACGGATTTGATTGTAGCCCGAGTACCCATCCATAAACGACAGAGCTTCGTACCCGGCAGTGTTATCCACTAGGACGTCTATATGAGGTAGCGAGAAATCATCTTTGGGACATGCTTTGTTTAGATCCCTGAAATCAATGCATATGCGTACTTTTCCATCCTTCTTGAGAACAGGGACTATGTTCGCCACCCACTGAGGATATAAAACCACTCTGACGAACCTGGCCTTATATAGCTTGTCGACCTCTTCTTTGATCCTTAAGGCCATGTGGGGGTGAAATCTTCTTGACCGTTGTTTCACAGGTGTTGTCCCTGGTTTAAGCACGAGTCGATGTTCCACTAAGGAGGGGTCAAGACCTGGCATGTCCTCATAAGACCAGGCGAAAGAATCGCTATACTCCCTTAATACCTTAATTAGATCTTCTTCTACCTGTGAAGGGAGATTAGCAGAAATAATGATGGGCCTTGGGTCTTCTTTTGTTCCCAAGTTGATTTCCTTTATAGGTTCATCCACTGCCGTCGACGGCTGGTCGAATCTTTTTAGTCCTTGTGCATATAAGTCGGCAGTGTCATCTACATTGTTGTCTTCATCTATTGGATCCTTCTCATTAAAAACCTCATAGACGCCTAATCCGTCGTCGCTCCATTCCCCTTTTATTTCCTCTTCATCCTCAATCACGATTGCTGAAGCGATGAATTCCGGACACTTCAAAAGAGCATGACACCGCTGAGCTATATCTTGCAAGAACCTATCAGGAACAGATCGGGACGGATGCGCAAGCGAGCACGGTTCAGAATGGGAAGGGATGGATGACCCAGAACAAGACCCTACTTCTCTAGACCTAACTGACTCTACTTTCTTAGACTCGCTAGACCCTAACCCTAACTTAGGAGAGAGAAGGCTTAGTGGAAGGGAAGGAGCAGGGGACTCGTGCCCCTGGGAGGAGGAGGATGGAGACAGGATAGCGTAATCTTCCACTGAAATCTCCGTTTCAAATTTAACATTTTTTTGTTTTTTTTTATTTTTGGAGATCAGTAGAGACTACATAGCAAGACGGAGGAGGTGGGAGCTGCATAGGGAACAGCTCGGGGAAGATGCAATCGAAGAAGGGGTCAGAAGAAGAGAACCACATCTCGTGGAGTTGAGCATTCGGAGAAGGAGGAGTGAATAGAGTGGATAGATCAATGCGCGAGCACTTCCCGCAAGCACAAGGAATGAATAGAATCTCCGGTGGATCAATGACGGATGGATTTATCATGACAGGAGGAAGGCGGGGTATGAACTCCCTTTGCTGAAAGATGGATTGGAAGCGTGAGGGGGACCAAGAACAGACAACTGGAGAGCTCTCCTCCTTCTGTAGATTAACAATAAGCTGCTTCTTCGGCCTCCACTGCATAAGCCAAACTTCTTGTCGCTTCCTCTGAGATTCTTCCTCATAAAAGAGCCCCTGCAAGGCCTGACTGTAGTCGAGCATGTCATCATCTGACCCTCTTGGCAAGGGAGGCGGACTGGCAATTGGACAAACTGTATTCCTCTCTTGTTGAACCGGCTTTGGAGCTAATGTGCCAGGCTGGAGAGGCCCTTTGACAAAATGCTGACGATAATCCCAGGTGAGCGGCCCAGAATCACTTATCATAGATAATGCTGTCTCCTTGTAGCCGAGACCTCTCCTACCCATTTTCCTTCCCTTAGGTATAGGCTTAGTCATCCCTTGCAGTTGCGCACCGAGGCCTCTCCCCGGTTGATAGCCCAGTTTCAATATAATGTTCCACCCCTTTGAATCCCGAATCTGCGGCTTCACTTTGACATAAACTGGAGTGGCGACGGGCTTAGTGGATGTATAAGCCCAAGGAAAGTTCAAATCCAGTACTGACAGAACGGGCCGGCTGCTTGGCCAAAGTGTAGGAAGAACTTGCTCTGAAATAGCCTTTACTGACTGTACTGTGGATAAGCTCTTAACTTTGACGACCCTCCCTTGAAAGGGGAACTTAATGCACTGGTGTGCGGTGGAGGGCACGGCGCCGAGTGTGTTAATCCAGGGATGACCCAAGATAGCCTTGAACATAGGGTCGATATCAAGAACATAGAATTCCACGGCCATAGTAAGGGGCCCGAGCTCTGCCTGAATGGTGACTACCCCGTGACATGCCCGCCTTGAGTTGTCATATGCCGCTATAGTGGTGGGGGTAGGCCGCAGAAACTCTTCAGATATGTTGCATGCTCGGAGGGTGCTAAGTGGGCAAACATTAATTGAGGCCCCCGTGTCAACCAGTGCCGCTTCAATGTCGACTTTGTTCAGGGTAATTGTTATGCAGAGCGGCATTTGTCGAGCCCCCGGAGGTGCAAGCTCGGTTTCTGAGAATGTAATTGCTGGCCCTTTGGAGATAGTTGCCAATGCCGTTGGTAGACTGTCGACTGCCATGTCTTCGCTGACCATTACCTTCTGCAAGAAATCCCTCAGTGCATCCTGATGAAGGGTAGACCTTTTGATCAGCTCCAGCACGGATATCTTAGCGGGTACTCGATCCAGATGATGTAACAAGTCATATTGAGTACCCGGCAGGGGTTCAGCTTCTTCTTGTTCGGCCGTTGGCTGGGTGGACTGGGGATTTGAAGTAGTAACATAATTCCGATGGAACATCTTCCTGCTCCTTAAAGCACAGTTTGCCGCAGCATCCGAAGATAGTATGATAGGCGCTGCAGGGTGGATGAGTGGAACAGGCCGTGCGGGGGAGGTGATTTGGTGAAGTGTAGGGTTGGTGAGGTTAATGGGAGGTGAGCGGATGATGGGTGAAGGATTGGTGGAAGGCAGGGTGGTGATGAATGTCGATGCGGGTGGAGGGAAGGCTAGTGGATGTTTGAGAGTGGGCGAAGGATTAGGTGGTGGTGTGATGATGACGAGGGGAGTAAGTGTTGGCGGGTATGATGGGATGGAGAGCGGTAAAGGGTTTGCTGGAGCGGGTGTGGATGGAAGGACGAGTGGAGGGGGTGTTGGTTGTGTAGGGAGGATGAAGGAAGGGTTGCGGGGGTTGTGGTGGAAGGCCATTACTTGCGGTGTGGCGCCATCCTCATCAGAAGACCACCCGGCGTTGGGGGCCGGTTGTTGAACCATGTTTACTTGTGCTGGTGCCGGCGGCTGCTGCGGAGGAGCGGGTGGATGATTCGGCATCGGGTTCTGGTGGATGCCCAGGTCTTGTACTTGCTGTGGTTGCTGCTGTTGTGGCGGCTGCTGCGGCTGCAGTGCTTGATGCTGCTGCACTTGCTGCCCTTGTGGCTGCCTTCTCTTCTCTTTAATCTCCACGATGGCCCTATGCATTTCAGCCCAGTCGATTCTCTGCCCTTCATGAAGGTCATACACCAGATCTCGGAACTGAAAACATCCTTCTATGGTATGGCCTGGCTGCCTATGGAACATACAATATTTAGTCTGATCAACCGCCGGGTTCCAAACAGGTCGTTCCGGAGGAAGTTGGATTACATTTACTGACATAAGTGCCGAGAAAATATCTGTAAGTGTCTCTGGCAATGGAGGATACTGGGCTCTCCTGGGAGCCGGGCGCTTGCTATTAGGGTTGTTGTTGTTGTAGCCGTTGGGTGGAGGGACGTTATGATATTGCGATGGTGGCGGTGGTTGTTGTGGTGCGGCGAAGGTGTTTTGTGGAATGGTGAAGGCGGGGGGAGGGTTTTGTGGAGTGGCCTGGAAGTTTTACGGAGAGGGGTTTTGTGGATTGCGGGGGTTTTGGTTGTAGCGGAAGGGTGCGGCTTGAAAGGGAAAAGCAACGGCCTGTACTTGCTCGTTTGTTTGAACTCCTTCGGTAACCGGCCTTTGCGGTTTCTTATGGTACTTGGGCTTTTGGTTTTCGAAAAGAGAATGGATAGGGGAGTCCTTGAATTGAGTCTGTATGAAGCGCGCCCGGCTGTAGAGTTGATGCATATTAGCTATATCATTCATAGCCAGGATGTTGCGGAAGGTCGGGGTGGCATTGGAAATTAGCAGTTTGACCTTTTCTTCCTCTAGAATATGGCCGGGCACTCTAGCGGCCATTTGTCTCCACCTGTCAGCATAGGTGGCGAAGTCTTCCTCTGGCTTCATCTTCTCTGCTACTAGATCTGTAAATGAATATTCTGGCCCGACCCTATCCTGAAACCGCTGAATGAATTTGTCCTTAACTACCTTGAAACTCTCGGCCTCTTCTAGCGGCAGAGAATACAACTCCATCTAAGGATCGGCAGAATAAATACGCCATGAGGTGATCATCATACTGGAACTGCGCCGATTCATATAGAAAATTCCTCACATGGATAAAGGGATTGTTGTTCCCATCGTACTTGCGATAGTTGGGGAGCTCTGATTGCGGAGGGAACCGAATGTTCTGGAAGCTCAGAATAGGAATATCGGCCAAGGATTGTGGGCCAACCCTTTTCTGGAGGAAGTCGAGTTGTTGCTGCATGGCGGCCCACTTGTTAAGCAAGTCCTGCTCTTGGGAGGGAGCAGGGGTAGTGAAGGACGCCGATTGTATTTGAGGAGCGGATGGAATGACTGTAGCAGAAGGGGGAGGCCCATAGACAGTGGAGATAGGGGGCCCGTAGGAAGGATATTGGGCCTGAGATATGCCCGGATGGGAGTGAGTTTGGGCCACCCCTTGCTGAGGGTGTAAGAAATCAGAAGGGTTCATGAGAAGCTGTGAAGCCACTGAACCAAAATTATGATGATCCACCTGGACAAAAGCAGGGATAGGCGATTTCCCTTTATCAAAAGACTGATGGGCTGAATTGGAAGATTGGCCCATCTCCATGCCGGCGAAAGTGATGGTCCGGGGTTGGACCGGAGTGAGGTCAATCGGAGTGGGCTGAACGGACGGCCCGATAATGGAAGGATTAGATTGACCTTGAACAGCGGCGGAGGGAGAAGCGTTGGACCCTTGCATAGCTTGATATAGGACTTGAAGTTGGGTCGGGTCCAATTGGGCCATCATGTGAAGGACGGAGCCCGCGGAAGGAGTAGAAAGAGAAGGGGTACCTTGACTACCTCCCACAGATGTGGAGGACGGGAGAGGGGCAGTCCCTTCTCCGGGGGGAAAGGTGGCAACCCTAGGGGGGTTCTCAAGGAGCCCTTGAGGAAGAGAGTCCTCTTGGGAGCGCGGAGGATTGAAGGATGCCATGGTAGATTCGAAGAGGGGATTGGAATAGAACGTGAAGGAGGGGGTGACTCGAGGAGACGATTCAGACGGACGAAAACAACTCCACATGCAACGGACAACCTTGACAAAACGCAAAAACAACCAACACAAAACACACAATAAGCAATCAAACTTAGGTGATTCTGACAAGATGCAAGTGATAAAAGATGAAGACACTCAAAAATCAAGCAAGTTGTTTAGAATGATGCGACAAGATTCTTATGATTTCTCCTTCGGAACTTTAGTGAATTGATCGATATGTGCTCTCAACAATGGGTTCCTAATAGGAGATGGATATGGGACTTGGTTCGACTCTAAGTGTAACCACTCAATCACTTATGCAACCCTAGACACAGGGTGGGAAAGGTACAACCAGCCCGGCGTCCGTGTGGGAATCCACGGCTCTCGGGGTGGGAAAGGTACAACCATCCAAAATTTGGCTTGAAGACTCAGTAATAAAACTTCAAGACAATCAAGGTCGATGCCACAAACATGAACGGGTGGCTAACGGACTCAAGCGACGGAGCTGGTGCGGCCAACGGACCGAACCGGGGTGACCCGGGCTTTGCCCAGCTGGCGGTCGACCGCCAGCACAGGGGCGGTCGACCGCCCCAGCCAGGGACCGCCCAGCTGCAGGTCTGGCAGCTGGCGGTCGACCGCCAGCCAGTGGCGATCAACCGGTTTTCCCAGGGATCGCCCGGTTGTATGTGTTTCAGTGGCGGTCGACCGCCAGGAGCCTTAGGTCGACCACCAGCCCCGATGCAGCCTTGTTTGACCTCGAAATCCACCTCGTGGTTAGCCCCTTTCCATGGATTTGTTTAATCAAATCTTACCTAATCTTCCATGATTTGTGGATCTGGTCTAGGGGGCATCTATGGACCATTCAAGGGTTATAAAACCAACACTTGAGGGGATGGAAAACCTAATGCTTCAAGGAGCTTCTTGTGAGATCTAGGGTGACTGCAAGAGAGGTTGGAGACGAGCTACTGTTCACGTGAACAGTAGTTCGTGAAGGTGTTCTTCATCCAATCAAAGGGGAATCAAGCTCAAATCAAAGCCAGCAATCTTCAAGGAAGATTACATGAAAGCAAGGCTATCAAAGTGATCCAAGGAAGCCGGTTTGATTCACGTTCTTCAAGGGAAATCATCTTCATCCATTCAAGTTCTTTCAAGTTCATTCAAGGTGATATTTCAAGCATTCAAACTCCTAGAAGCTAAAGAAGCAATCAAGATTCAAGGTAGCTTCATCATTTCCGTCATTCATTCAAAGAAGTTCAAAGAGAAGATCAAGAGAGAAGAATTGAAGGAAGAGGTACTGTTCACGTCGGGGCGTGGAGCAAGGAATAAATAAAAACACACCGCTAGGGGTGGAACAAGCAAGGTAAGTAAAGATGTGATGAAGAAGATAGCTAATGCCCAATACCAAGGAAAGATGTGATCGCCACCAAAGTAAACACAAGTCAAAGACTCGAATATACCTTGGAAATAGGTGGATGAAACACCCGCCCACGGGAGAGAAAACCAGAGAAAGCCTGCAGATCAACTTGGAAGTAACGGCCAGAACCCCGTGCGTCGCTTGGAAGCGACGGCCGTACGATAGACCGCCGGAAGATAGTGACGCGCCTGCACCAGACCGTCAGGTAACCTGCAGTAATAAAGCTTGAATCCTTGTAACTCTAACTCTTCCAGTCGGCTAGAAGACTTGGGCCTCGTGCTAATGAACCGGTAAACCTGCCAAAGATGTAGAAAGACAAGACAAGACAACCTCAATTAGCCCTCTTCACAAGCATAGCATCAATTCTTAAAGAGTTTAAGAACATCAAAAGGAGAGGGAATTACCGGGGAGTTTTTGATTTTTTTTAACCCCTCTGGGTGTTTTTAAAAGTTTGGGAGGATGTTTGTATGCTTAAAGAACAGTGAAAAACGTGGAGGAAGAGGAGGGACAATGCTTTGTTTGAGGAAAACCAAGGAAGAACTCAAGCATGCAAGGATGAACTTGAAAGACAAAACTAAAGTACTCCCTTGATTAGAAGATGGATGGACGTGGGAAGCAGCTCCTCCTGGATGAAGATGGCTCCTGAGTTCGGCAGCACTTCGTCGCGAATTCAAAATCTCCTCCCTCTTGGCCATGAAGTCAAGGGTTCTATTTATAGACCCTCAAACTCTTAGGTCGAGCAGAGGATAATTCAGCAGGAAAGAGGGATAAATCTTAGCAAATCCTCAAAGATAATATCACCAAGAGTCCATAGAAACAAACGGGGGGTCCTGAGGATCAGATTTGAAAGAGATAACGTCAATCCAAATCCTTATCTCGACCACGGAGTAGCAGAGAAAAGGCCTGAACTGCCAGGACTCTCGGAAGGAAGTAACGGCTGCACGACAGACCGCCACTTGGAAGTAACGCATCAAGGAACGACCGCCATTTTCAACCCTATCCCAAAGAGATAAGATCAACGGGAAGAAGATCCAAACAATAGGACTCTTCAAGGAAGCGACGGCCAAGGCATAGGGCGTCAGAATGAAACGACGGCTGCACGACAGACCGTCATCATCAACGTGGAAATTAAGGGATAAGCACTGAAAATGAGGCCTCAAGTCTTAAGACTCTTCAAAGAGTAACGGCCCAGGTTCTATCCGTCAGAAGGAAGCAACGCGCTTGACTGAGACCGTTATTATCATTGAGGTTCCAAAAATAGAGTGAAGGGTTTTGCTGAGCTTCATCCAACGAAATGCCATCGGGAGCCGCATCTTAATCCAGGAATTAAGACCCAAGAAACAGGCTACAATTGATCAAGAGACTCAATGAAGAGTGAACAACTCGGAGCATCATATAGAATGAAATAAGGAGATGACCCGACTTATTGGGTATAACACGGGTGTCAACAAACGTGAATGCATGATATCCTTGTTACATGTTCTACTAGACTTGCTTGGCCCAAGGGGCATTATTATTGTTTGAAATTCACATGATTAATGGCCAACTCTATGGTTATGTTCACTTGTACATGTTCACTCACTGATTCACATTGATACCTTCTTATTGGCTCATTATTGGGATCTATTCCCTTATCATTTTGATCATCAAGCTAGTACTTCTTGGTTCTAGAATTCTAGAATTGTCATATATTTTCTATTCTGCTACTTAATTCTCCATACTTGTTGATCATGCCCTCTGCTTTGAATAGTTTTCACGGATTTTGTAATATCCTAGACCTTTCGGATCATTCTTCGTGGGTCCCGGATCTGGTTTCTCGGAGTGTCTGACTCTGCTGTGCCCGAAATTTCGTTTCAGACATCTTTTATGTTCGGATCGGCGCGATCCAGAGTTGTTTCAAAGGCCGGAAGCGTTCTGCAACTTTTCCGCGTGTATTTTCCGATTACCGGTGTGTGTTTCGGTAATTCCTGCGGAACCTCGTTCCGGGTGAACCGGCTCGTTCACCTAGGCGAGAGTGGTACCATTGCGATCAGTGCGTTTCGAGGATCGTGAAAATATAATTTTTGATTTTTTAGTATTTTCTGGAATTTCCTAATTTTCCTATAAATATCCTCTCTTTTCTCTCTCTCCCCCACCCTTCTTCTTCTTCTTCTTCTTCTTCCTCCCACGGTGTAAACCGCCCCCTCTCTCTCTCCCATTAGATCGCGGCGGGCCTCTCTCCGGCTGCAGACGGCGGCGGGGCAACGGCGCGGCGACGTGGGCGGCGGCGAGGCGATCTCGTGGGCGTGCGGTGTTCGTGGGAAGCGTGAAGGAGCGGGGTTTCAAAAGCGTTCTTCTTGATTTGAACTCGATTCGACAGAGCTTTCGCTCCATTGAGGTAGGGGGACGAATCCCTATGCTCATCTCGTCATCCCCCGCGTTTTGTAGGCCGAATGGGAGCCGAGAGGGGTGTCTTTGAGCGGGTTTGGGGAAAAGCATGATTTTGGGATAGTTCACCCGATCTATTATTTTAGGCCATGATTTCGCATTTTGATGGTTTAGAAGCATGCTAGGGATCCCCAGGGCTCTTCCCCTTTGATTGCCTCCTCTCCGGTAGAGGCACGGGGGCGTGGTCAGTTTTTTGGGCGTTTCCCGCCGTTTCGCCCGTGGGCGGGTGTGACGGTCCTTCCAGTGACCGTCACGCTATGTAACGCGCCTAGGTGGGTGCGTTACAGCCCTATGTTCAGCCCGTTGGAGTCTATGGGCTGCGACGGTCCCACGATATACCGCCACAGGTGTTGTGACGCACCTGGGTTGGACCGTCAGGGGCGTTCGATCGTTGGCTTTTGAACGTTGGGTTTTTGACCGTTGGGGGTCAAGGCATGTGATGCACCAATCTTGGCATGTCACACCCTTGTGACGCCACTATGTGGGAGTGTTAGAGTGGACGCATCCCCACACTGTAATGCACCAGGCTAAGTGCGTTAGGGCCTATGACACACCGAGTGGCACGCGTCACAGTATGTTTCCACTCGTCTTGTGACGCACCGATGTAGGCGCGTCACAGACTGTAACGCGCCAGGGAAGGTGCATTACACTTTGTTTTGCACCGGGTGTCTGACGGCCCTGTGTTCGGCCGTCAGATGGCTGTGACGGTCTAGCCTTAGACCGTCAGAGCCTGTGACGCATCTAGGGTAGACCGTCAGGCTCAGGGTTGCCCCGGGTGGTTTGCAACCCCGTTTCCTTTCTGACCGTGGTCACCGTGCGACGGTGCTGGTACATGGGACGGTCCCCGTATGTCGTCGGATGCTAATGTTGTTTGCCGTTGACTTGAGAGTCTACTCCGTAGTGACCCTATACTAGTCGTAGCCTGCCAGCACGTGAGTGGACCTACCAGGGAGTGGTGGAGAGGCTACCCTGAGGACGGTTTTAGACTTGTTTCCGTCGGGACCCTCATCGGTAGCCAGAGTCCGACTCCAAGGGAAAACTAGTTAGAGGCCAGACCTAGGACGTACGGTTTGTGTGTGCACACGTGGTTGGGGGCGGTTGGACCCACGCTGACGGGCGTGACCCCAGCTAGTCACTCGTTTGCGGTTACTCGTTCGGTGTCCGTGCCTCCTGTAGGAGCTACCGCATTAGGCAGTTCACCTGTGGTGCGGTGTAAGATGTCAGGGGACGCTACCGACTGTGCTTCTAGTGGGAGGTACTCCTGTCAAGTCGAGAGTGTCAGACTGTCAGTCTTTGCAACTTCGACCTCCGGGTTTTGTCGTGTCGACCGTGGTGCTCCGGTCGTTCCACCGTGACACGTGCGTCGGCTTTCGTGCTGTGAGATTGGTGTTTTGTAGACTGCAGGGCTTCCCTTTCCGAGGTACTCGCTTACTGCTAGCGTAGCGGTTTCTCCGTTCGCGAGGTAGGGTTCGAGTGACCCCTACTGAGTCTTGTTCCGAGACTCATTCCCTACGTGTTTTCACCGTGTTTCAGGTGAGTCACGGCCTCAGGGGAGCGCGTCTGAGGCTCAGCGTGGTTCAGGTGCCCAGCGTTAGTGCCAGAGGTCAGAGCCGGGGTATGCCCCGTGTAGCTGTACTTTCCTTTCTTGTCTCTGTACTAGTTGTTGACTACTACTGTTGTTATTTTATTATATCTTGTGGACCATGTATCATGTAAAGTGTTAATTTATTTCCTGCTTAATCATATAAATGTTTAATTTCTACAATTAATTGTGATACTTGTGTAGTCTCCACACCATCCTTTTAACCCTTCCGAGTTTTCAGACTCGTGAGTGACAGTGCGAGTCTCTGGTTATCGGGCCTTCCCGGTAATCGGATTCTCGGGTCGTTACAGCTGGTATCAGAGCAGCGGTGGTGTGATTATACGAGAATCATAAGTAATTGTAGTGGTCCACTAGTCCACAGCGATGATGTACAGTTGACGCTGGCTTCGAGCATCGTGCATTTTTCTTGACCTTGTTGTTTCTGTGTTTTCTGTCTTTTGCTTTAGGAGCGAGCATGGCACCGAGGCGGAGCACTCGCTCTCAGTAGGGGCAGTCGGATGGAGGTCAGGAGATCCAGCAGGGAGTTCAGCGAGATCAGGAGGAGCATAGTAGAGTGCCACCGGGGGCCACCGAGGTAGTGGATACTGCGAGGTTTCCGGGGGCCGAGGATTTCTTCCGTGGCATGTACCAGCTTATGTCTCAGCAGTTCGGTGGAGAGGCTGGTGAGGGCTCGTCGACCAGGGGTGGGCCAGGCTGGGCAGTGAGGGATTTCATGTAGTTTCATCCACCTTACTATGGCGGTCAGCCAGACCCTGATGTGGCTCGGAGTTGGCTCGATGAGATGGAGTGGGTTTTCAGTTCCGCGCGGAGTACTGCGGAGGATAGAGTGATATTGGCCTCCAATCAGTTGCAGGGTACGGCTTGGGAGTGGTGGTCTTCCGAGTGAAAGACGTCTTTCCAGCTTCGTCCACTTGAGCAGATTGCGTGGAGTGACTTTGTCAGTGCTTTCGAGCGTACCTACTGTCCAGAGTATATCGCTACGCAGCGGATGTGTGAGTTTCTAGAGCTGGTTCTGGGCGACATGTCCGTGTTACAGTACAGGACCCGATTTGTTGAGCTGGGTCGGTATGCACCTCATATCATGGAGCATGAGAGGGTGAGGACCGCACAGTTTGTACAGGGATTGAGGCAGGAGCTGAGGCACCATTTGATCGTGAATGCGGCCACTGATATGGAGACGGCGACTTGTGTTACAGCTTCTCTGGAGATGGATATGCAGAGGACTCAAGGACCCATTAGCCAGGGGCAATCTTTGTCAGGTCGCAGCCAGCAGTCGGCTACCCAGCAGCAGGGTTCCTTTCAGCATGCGTCAGGTGATTTAGGAGCGCCGACACCGGCAGCGTCGACGACATGATTTGTATCTTTTGGCTCTAAGGTCAAGAAGTTCCTCAGGAAGAGTTTCCGGAAGAAGAAGCACAAGGATCAGGGGCAGGCGTCATCGGGCAGTGTACAGCAGCCGATCCCATTTCAGCGTCAGGGATCAGTGGGTGGATCGCGAGGACCGTGTCCATGGTGTAGTGAGTACAACCCAGGCAGGCAGTGCACAGTGCCGATAGTTTGTTTCCGGTGTGACCAGTCAGGGCATATGGCGCGTGACTGTCCTCAGAGGCCACAGCAGCAGTAGCCGTTTCCTCAGCAGCAACAGGTTCCCCAGCAGCCGACGCAGCAGCAGCAGCAAGGACAGTATCCACCGCTACCCAGGTCAGCTAGTGTGGGAGGCAGGCAGAGAGCTCGAGGCCAGATCACGCATATGACCAGGGCAGAGACAGTGGCGTCGCAGCTCGTGGAAGGTACAGTTCGGATTTTGGGTTGTGCGGCTCGGGTTTTGTTCGATTCTGGCGCATCTCATTCGTTTGTTTCGGAGGATTTCACGCTGAGTATTGAGGAGCCGGTGACCAAGTTGTCCTATGATTTGGTAGTAGAGTTGCCTTCGGGTGATTTTATGATCACTCCGTATTGCTTCGATGAGGTTCCTGTGTGGGTGGAAGGGCGGAGTTTGCCGGCTAGGCTCTATGCGTTGCTGCTTCAGGACTTTGATGTGATTTTGGCCATGGATTGGCTCGAGGCACATCATGTGTTGGTGGATTGCGGCTCGAAGAGGGTTTATTTCCGGCGACTTCCGGACCCACCTTCTATTATCAAGGTATCGGGTCTTCCTCTTCCCGCTTTCTTATTTCTGCGATTCAAGCTCGTCGTTTGCTTGATGCGAGTTGTCAGGGTTTTCTCGCCTCCGTGGTTGTGACTGACCGAATGGAGCCAGATGTCGAGGACATTCCGGTGGTGTGCGAGTTTCCCAATATTTTTTCGGAGGACTTACCTGGATCGCCTCTCCAGCGGGAGATTGATTTCGTTATCGAGGTTGTGCCAGGTACAGGACCTTTGGCGAAGGCTCCCTACCGTATGGCCCCCGCTGAGTTAAGGGAGTTGAGGGCGCAGTTGCAGGAGCTGCTGGCCAAGGGGTATATTCGTCCTATCTTTTCCCCTTAGGGTGCGCCCGTGTTGTTCGTGAAGAAGAAGAACGGTAGCTTGCGGTTGTGCATTGACTACCGGCAGCTGAATGAAGTGACCATTAAGAATAAGTATCTGTTGTCACGGATTGATGATTTGTTCGACCAGCTTTAGTCTGCGCGAGTGTTCTCACGGATTGATTTGCGGTCCGGTTACTATCAGCTGAGGATTCGTGAGTCCGATGTGGAGAAGACTACGTTCAATACGAGGTACGGGCATTATGAGTTTATGGTGATGCCGTTCAGACTCACCAACGCCCCCGTAGTCTTCATGGACTTGATGCAGAGGGTATTTCATCCGTATCTAGACCAGTTTGTGGTCATATTTGTGGATGACATCCTTGTTTATTCGCGGTCCATCGAGGAGCACGCGTACCATTTGGGTGTGGTTCTGCAGACGTTGCGAGATCACCAGTTGTATGCGAAGCTCAGTAAGTGCGAGTTCTGGCTTCGTGAGGTGCACTTTTTAGGGCACGTGATTTCTGGTGATGGTATTTCCGTGGACCCCGCCAAGGTTGAGGCAGTAATGCAGTGGCCGAGGTCGAGGTCGGTGACGGAGATCCGGAGTTTCTTGGGGCTTGCGGGCTATTATCGTCAGTTTATCCAAGATTTTTCTCGCATTGCGGCCCCGATGACTAGACTTATGCGGAAGGTTGTGCCTTTCATCTGGTCTGAGGAGTGTGAGCAGAGTTTTAGAGAACTGAAAAGATTGCTCACCTCGGCTCCGGTGTTGGTTCTGCCTTCTGGATCGGGTGGTTTTGTGGTGTGTACAGATGGATTGGGTGTTGTGTTGATGCATCATGGTAAAGGGGTGGCTTATGCATCTCGGCAGCTGAAGTCCCACGAGGAGAACTACCCTACCCATGACCTGGAGTTGGCAGCTGTGATCTTCGCGCTGAAGATCTGGAGGTATTATTTGTACGGCGAGAGGTTCGAGGTGTTCACTGACCATCAGAGTTTACGATATGTGTTCACACAGAGGGACCTTAACCTCAGACAGAGGCGATGGATGGAGTTTATGAAGGATTATGACTTCACCATGTCTTATCAGCCGGGCAGGATGAATGTCATCACCGATGCCTTGAGTCGGAAGGTCGCGGTCAGTGCCTTGATGTTGAGGAAGTGGAGGCTCTAGGAACAAGTGCTCGAAGTTTCATTCAGGCTCAAGATTCCCCAGGAGCCAGGGTTGGCAGTGCTTGCTAGTCTGACTGTCACGCCTGCTATCCACTGTCAGGTGATAGAGGCATAGCGTGCGGACCATGAGTTGCCCCAGATATTGGCTTTGGCCGATGTGGAGCTCGGCGAGGACGGAGCCGTGAGATTCCATGGTAGGTTGTACGTCCCAACTGAGGAGCGGGTTCGTCGTGCGGTGTTATGCGAGGCTCATGGGAGCAGGTACACCGTACACCCGGGTGCGACGAAGATGTATCGGAACTTACGGAGGCAGTTCTAGTGGCTTGGTATGAAGAGAGATGTCACCGAGTTTGTGACCACGTGCCTGACCTGTCAGCAGGTGAAGGCGGAGCATCAACGACCGGGAGGTACTCTCCAGTCCTTAGATATTTCTGTGTGGAAGTGGGACCACGTGACCATAGATTTTGTGGTGGGGTTACCGAGGACTCCGAGTGGGCAGGATAGTATTTGGTTGTTGGTGGATAGGCTGACGAAGGTGACTCGGTTGTTGCCGGTCAAAGTCAGCTGGAGTGTGCCCAAGTTGGCTCGTCTTTATGTGGAGCGGATCGTTCCGTTACATGGGATTCCCATCTCCATTGTGTCGGATCAGGATCCGCGCTTCACGTCTGGATTCTGGAGGAGTTTCCAGCGAGCTCTTGGCACGGATTTAGCTTTTAGCTCGGCGTATCATCCTCAGTCAAGTGGTTAGTAAGAGAGGACCATTCAGACTTTGGAGGACATGCTGAGATCATGCTGCCTAGAGTGGCAGAGGAGTTGGATTCACCACCTACCATTGGTGGAGTTTGTCTACAACAACAGCTATCATTCGAGCATCGGCATGGCTCCTTATGAGGCTTTGTATGGGCGTCCGTGTCGAACTCCACTGGATTGGTTTGCGGTTGGTGAGCGTGTCTTGACAAGACCGGAGTGGGTGCAGCAGTGTGTGGATGTTGTGCACCTGGTTCGTCAGAACATGTTGGCGGCCCAGAGTCGGCAGAAGAGCTATGCTGACCGTAGGCGGCAGCCTCTCGCGTTCGCCGTGGGTGATCGCGTGTTCTTGAGAGTTTCTCCAATGAAGGGGGTGATGCGTTTTGGACACCGTGGGAAGCTGAGTCCCCGCTATATTGGTCCTTTCCACATCGTGGAATGCATCGGTGAGGTAGCTTATCAGTTGTAGTTGCCCCCTGAGTTGGCATCAGTGCATGACGTGTTCCACATCTCGATGTTACGAAAGTACATGCCCGATGACTCTCATGTGCTCGATGTTTCTGTTTGGCCCGAGGTGACTCCAGATCTTTCTCTCCCAGAGTTTCCGGTCCGCGTGGAGGATAGGCGAGAGCAGCGCCTATGGAACAAGGTCATCCACTTGGTTAAGGTGGTGTGGCAGCGGCACTCTGGTGGTGAGGCTTCTTGGGAGCGTGAGGACGAGATGCGTCAGCAGTTCCCTTATTTGTTTGAGTGAGTCTTCCTCTTCTTTCCCCTTGGGTTGTTCTCAATGAAATTCCTTTAAGGAGGGAGGGTTGTAATATCTCAGACCTTTCGGATCCTTCTTTGTGGGTCTCGGATCTGGTTTCTCGGAGTGTCTGACTCCGCTGTGCCCGAAATTTTGTTTCGGACATCTTTTATGTTCGGATCGGCGTGATCCAGAGTTGTTTCGGAGGCCCGGAAGCGTTTCGCGGCTTTTCCGCGTGTATTTTTCGATTATCGGTGTGTGTTTCGATAATTCCTGTGGAACCTCGTTGCGGGTGAACCGGGTCGTTCACCTAGGCGAGAGTGGTACCGTTGTGATCGGTGCGTTCCGAGGATCGCGGAAATATAATTTTTGATTTTTTGGTATTTTTTGGAATTTTTGGATTTTCCTATAAATACCCTCTCTTTTCTCTCTCTCCCCCACCCTTCTTCTTCTTCTTCTTCATCCTCCCACCGTGGAAACCGCCCCCTCTCTCTCTCCCATTCGATCGCGACGGGCCTCTCTCCGACTGCAGACGGCGGCGGGGCGACGGCGCGGCGACGTGGGCGGCGGCGAGGCGATCTCGTGGGCGTGCGGTGTTCGTGGGAAGCGTGAAGGAGCGGGGTTTCCAAAAGCGTTCTTCGCGATTTGAGCTCGATTCGGTAGAGCTTTCGCTCCATTGAGGTAGGGGGACGAATCCCTATGCTCATCACGTCATCCCCCGCGTTTTGTAGGCCGAATGGGAGCCGAGAGGGGTGTCTTTGAGCAGGTTTGGGGAAAAGCATGATTTTGGGAGAGTTCGCCCGATCTATGGTTTTAGGCCATGATTTCACATTTTGATGGCTTGGAAGCATGCTAGGGGTCCCCAAGGGTCTTCCCCTTTGATTTCCCCCTCTCCGGTGGAGGCACGGAGGTGTGGTTATGGTGCGGACACCAGAGCACACGAGCGGCATGAGTCGGCGAGCCACTGGTACCGTACGCGGAGCACCACCCGAGCTACAGCGGCTTCCATCTGGCTCGGAGATAGTCTGGCGACTCCCCCTTGAGTCTCAATATTTATAGTATTTACTGGGACTTTATTTGTGTGTAATGTATTTTATTCGACTTTACTTGGATTGTAATTTAGATTGTAAGAGGGGTTTATTTGTAAAATGGGACCACTTGGGTCCCGCAGGCCCCCATCTCTTCTCCCATTGATCCACCTCATCTCTTGGGCCCATGTGGGGTCAGTCAAACCTCCATAGTGGGCTTCTAGAAGGGTTGGACCAAGGGGGGGACAAAGGAGTGCAAAATTCAAAAAAATGGGCACCAAAGTCAAGGGGGCGCCCCATTCTATTATAGTTTAATAGGATTTGAATTGTTATTTTATTTGATTCCAAATCACATGGGAGAAATAAAATTGAACTCCCTCTTTTACCCCTCCCCAACCTAGATCTAGGGTTAGTTGAAGTCTTTTTGTATTTCATATATATTCCTTGTATTTTCATTTGATGGGAATTAATGTCATAAAAATTCAGAATTTTTTTGGAGATCCATAGCATGGTGCGCACCTCTCCTCTCTCCTCCTGCTTATTACAGCTATGAAGGTTGCTTCCAGAGGTGTGAAGCCTCTCCTTCAAGTCTCTTCTGAGTGGGAAGCTCAGATCTATCGCCGCCGCTGCCATCGAGCCGTCGTCGCACCGCCACCGTCACCTTATCGAAGTTCTATCTTCATCCAATAGCAGCCCCTTCCATGAATTTTAACTCCTAGATCCGAGATCTTCTGAGTGCCAAAACTTCAGGGTGAGTTCTAGGGATCCAACCCACATTCCATAAAATTTGGTTTGGCCTTTAGATTCTGATTTCCATTTTTCCATTTTCGTCCATCTTTTCCTTCCAGATCTGCCAGGTTTCTGTCTACTGTGACAGCAACCCTGATCATCCCATCTTCGACCCACGTTTTGATTTTTCCTGGATCCCCCAGTTTTACTGGAGGTTCTTTCCACCATACCCTCTCCCCAAGAATTTGCTTGGAATTTCAGCAGGCCTCCACCTATTTTCTAAAAATCATTTTCAAATCCCCTTCAGTTCTGTCTGCTTCTGTCCAGATCCGACCACCTGCCAGTATAAAATAGTTTTATTCATCCAAACCTCCACCAAATTAGTCATAAAAAATATTGCCGTTTTCCTCTCTCCCCCCTATACAATCTTCATGAAGAGCTCGAGGTCTGATTCGGAGGTTTACCTTATGGTAAATGCCAACTATCAGGAAACTCAGTTTCTACCCAATCGGATCTGAAACTGAGAGCAGGCCGGTTCTAAAATCGTCCATCAGAAGCACAGCTCTGGTGAATTTCTATGAATCCCACAAGGTCGAAGGACTTTGAGAGAGCTTTCCAACAATACCTCTTGTGCCTCGATCCGACGTCAGGATTGATCACAGCAGTTGATCTCGCCGGATCGCGCGCTGCAAAACAAAAGCAACCAGTCCGTGGACAGCAACTCCAAAGCTTGGAGATCGGAGCCGATCGGCCTCCGACCAGCGTTCCCGCCCGACCGCCATCTAGGGAGGTGTGCCACCAGGGGTCTCCATCACAGCGGGACCCACCCCATCAGATCCGGAGGACAGAGCCGTCCGTGGGCCCCACGAACCCGTAGATCGCGCCGTCCGGACAGCACTAAACGCGGGTTTCGGCACCGATGAAGCGACATCAAGATGCTGCTCGTCAACCCAATTTGCGTGACTCCCGGGCCCCACATGTGACCTTTTATCTCCCTACGTGGAGTGGGTCAAATTGTTGTACCACAGTAAAACTTTGTTAACCGGGAGTCCAGTTTTGGCCGGGGTTGTCTTCCCCAGGCCGGGTGCGTGGAGGTACGATCGTAACTTCTTGGCATTACTTTGCTTAGCTAGTATATGGTCATATGCCGCTGTGAGAGCATAGGATTCTAGCCCGTGAGTCCATGTCACCGCTGTGAGTGAGAGAGTGACCCATCCCGTGGCTCGATCCGAGCACGGAAGTGAGTCGGACTACCCTTAACTCTGCCGGTTCCTCAACCGTGCATGATCCGCGTTTCCCTCGCTTGGGACGACGAGTGAGCTTGTGTTTCTGTTAGCGACTTATAGCCCATAGGAGCTCTTAGTGTCGGGCCTAGTGTCTCTCATGCTCGTATGTTGCTGGTCGTGTTTGTATTTAGAGTATGAGGTCCATATCACTTAGAGTCGGTCCCCGAGTCCGTCCCGCATCAGTTTGGTATCAGAGCGAGTTGAGTCTAGGGTAGTCGTTGCATAAGTCTTGCACGGTCTAAGTCGAGTCTAGGATCATCATTATTTTCAAAAATAAAAAAAAGAGTGTTTTAAAATTGCGTTTCATCCCGATAATCTGGTATATTAAAAGGTGTTGTCCGAACGTTAGGCTACGCCTATCGGGAAGGCCGCACACTTGCAGGAGTGGTCTTCGGATCGATTAACTCCGCCATGTACCAGATATTGGTTTAGGTCTAGGTGCATTAGTCCGTGTTTGCATTAGTCTGTGTCTCCTAGTTCGCGTGTCTTTGCATGCCCACCCGTCGAGGTACCCAATACTCGCCACCACCAGCTATGGCGGATTCCCGAGCCCGTAGCTCCGATGAGTCCTCGATGACTGAGATGTTCCAAGCCATTATGGATCGTCTTGACATTCGTATGGATGGCCTTAGTACGCGTCTAGATGGCGTAGGGACGCGTCTAGAAGGGAGGATGAAAGCCCTCAAGGATCGGGCCGAATCTTCGGACCAGTCCATCCAGGGTCTTGTAGGGAGGATTGTCATCCTCCAGAGGGCCCCAGCGGCGGCGCAACCCGCGCCAACCAATGGTCAACAAGAGCCGGCCCAGCAGATGTTGGGAGGCAATAGGTGCATGAGGTGGCTGACTATGCATCTGATAATGAGCAAGGGGGATATGGTCGTCGGAATCAACGACGAAATCGTGATGACGATGATGACGACCGCTTTCTTAGGGGCGTGCGTGCGGACCCTCCCACTTTTAGCGGGTCCTTAGACCCGAAGGTATATTTAGAATGGGAGGCCGGTATGGATCGGTACTTCGAGTGGTTTGAGATGACGGACCACTGGAGAGTTCGATACGCGAAGCTGAAGCTGCATGGGCAGGCCCAAACTTATTGGACCAATGTGGAGAGCTTGCTAAATCAGCGACGTCAACCCCCGATCGGCACTTGGGATGACATGAAAATGAAATTGAGGGAGAAGTACCTTCCTGCCTCATACCGCCAACGTCTCATAGATAAATGGCAAAGTCTCTCCCAAGGGAATCGATCCGTGACCGAGTACACCATTGAGTTTGATGAGTATTATTTGCGGTGTGGAGTTACGGAAGAGAGCACCATGACCATATCACGCTTTCGGAGAGGACTACGGCCAAACTATCAATATGAACTTTTTTGCCGCAATGCGACCACTTTGGAACAAGCGTATCAGGTTGCTCTCGAATTGGAGCAATTCGAGGCTGAGTTCGAGTCTCCCCATCGGTTGGGCTCCTTTCTCCTTCGTAGTGTCGAGCCTCGTGGCTCTTCTGGCACGTATCCGAGGGCCCCCATGGCCCGACCTCAGGAGCCCACTCGTCCCGAGCCTTTCGCTCCTAGGCCTCGCCCTCCACCCCCGAGGGACCTTCCTCATCCCCAACATCTTACGGAACCCACAGCCCGTCCACCGGCACCCGCACCTCCTGCCCGTCCTTTGTTGCCTTCACCTCCTATCCATCGGGAGGATAAAGGGAAAGGACCCATGATTGGGGAGCCTAGTGGATCACGACAGCAGTGTTATCGCTGCAATGGGTTTGGCCATTTTGTCAACCAGTGTCCCACCCGCCAGTCTCTTGTCATTGAGGACACACAGGCCGAGGATACCACCCCTACGGACCTCGAGTTAGTCAGCTATGAAGCAGATCCGGAGCTAGCTGATGAGTACTATGAGGCCGAAGGTAATGGCCAGGATGCCCAGCATCCGGACGATACCCACTTGGGGGTCGTCAGGTGTATTCTCACCCAGCCACAGGCCAGTGATGACTGGCGACGGATCACTATCTTTCATACATTCTGTCGGCTGGGTAAGCAAGTTTGTAAGGTGATCATCGATAGTGGGAGTTGCATCAATGCAATCTCTACGGGCACTGTCTCCATTCTTTGTCTTACACCCGTGGTTCATCCTTGCCCCTATCGAGTATCATGGGTGGATTTCACCTCCATTCCGATCAGGCTGCGGTGTCTGGTCCCACTGTAGTTCCGTGCCTACCGTGACGAGATCTGGTGTGATGTCCGCCCCATGGAGGTGGGTAGCATTATTCTTGGTAGGCCAGGGTTATTTGATCGGGATGCCACACTTCATGGCCAGCCGAACACCTGTACATTTGACCATGCTGGCCAACGGATTACCCTCCAACCCTCTCAGCCCAAGAAGCCTTCAGTTAGGGGTCCCACTGGCCCTAGTACTCCGGAGTCTTCCATCCCTGGGCCCAGTACCCCATCCCCAGCTCGGGCTATGACCGTTACATTTGGCCCAGGCGAGCCCTCGACTAGGAGGTTGATGATGATTAGCTCCCAGGAAATGGAGCGGGAGGCTAGTCGGGGCTGCCCTGTATTTGCTATTACGGTCCGAGAGGTGGAGCCGAACTCCGAGGGTGAACTCCCACCCGATGTCATTCCTATTCTGTAGGAGTTCGCTGATAGTTTTCCCGAGGAGCTTCCCGAGGGACTCCCACCCATGCGGGATATTCAGCATGCTATCGACCTGATTCCGGGTTCCTCATTGCCCAACCTTCCCCATTATCGCATGAGCCCCACGGAGCATGCCGAGCTAAAACGACAGGTTGATGAGTTGATGCAGAGAGGCTCTGTTCGGGACAGCATGAGTCCATGTGTTGTTCCGGCATTACTCGCCCCGAAGAAGGATGGCACATGGAGAATGTGCATTGATAGCCGTGCCATCAACAAAATCACCATGATGTACAGGTTCCCTTTTCCCCGCCTGGATGACATGCTAGACATGATGGCTGGTGCCACTCTTTGGGCAAGAAGTAGTGCCTCCAATGTCGGAGGGACTGAACCACGGCATAGAACTCTTTGTCATAAGTGGAGTATCTTGTCCTAGCATCACATAACTTCTCACTGAAGAAGGCCACTGGGTGTCCCTCTTGGCTAAGAATCCCTCCTATTCCTATCCCGGATGCGTCACATGTGACTTCAAAGACCTTCGAGAAATCGGGTAGGCATAGGACCGGGGCTTGGGTCATCTTCTCCTTAAGTTCTTGGAAGGCTTTAGAGGCTGATTTGGTCCACACAAAAGTCCCCTTCTTGAGACAGTCGGTGATAGGGGTAGTGATAGTGCTAAATCTCTGAATAAACCTTCTATAGAAGGTGGCCAACCCATAAAAACTTCGGACCTCATGAAGAGTGTGGGGTTCCGACCAATCTAGAATAGCTTGGATCTTCTCGGGGTCCATGGAGACACCGTTGGTGGATACCATAAATCCTAGGAAAGTGATGGATGTGGTCAAGAAGTGACACTTTCCCCGGTTGGCAAATAGGCTCTCATGTCGTAGGACGGTGCAAACTTGCCTAAGGTGATCAAGGTGGGCCTCTTGGGATTGACTATATATGAGGATGTCATCAAAGTAGACCACTAGAAAGACCCCAATGAAAGGCCGAAGAACCTCCATCACGAGACGCATGAAATTACTTGGGGCATTTGAAAGCCTAAAAGGCATGACCAACCATTCAAACAAACCATCCTTGGTCTTGAAGGCCGTTTTCCACTCATCTCCGGGCCTAATTCTAACTTGGTGGTAGCCACTCTTAAGATCAATCTTGGAGAAGATAGTGGCTCCCGCTAGCATGTCTAGCATGTCATCAAGCCTAGGGATGGGGAACCTATACTTGATGGTGATCTTATTAATGGCCCAACTATCCACACACATCCGCCATGATCCATCCTTCTTGGGAGTGAGAAGGGCCGGTACGGCACATGGGCTTTTGCTAATGCGGATGAAACCCTTCCTAATGAGTTCCTCTATTTGCCTCCGAAGTTCGGCATGTTCCGTGGGGTTGAGGTGGTAATTAGGAAGGTTGGGAAGTGATGCGAGACGAGACCACGGACACGTCAAGCTCGCGATTGTCCCTTAGCAAGGGAAGCGTCGGACGTGCGCAGTTGAGAAACCGGCAGTGAGCTAGGGTGGTCGGCTCTCACTTGTGCCCGGATCGGGTCACGGGACGGTCACGCTCTCTCTCGCAGCAGCGGTGATATGAAAATAAAGCAAGCTACGATCCTATAACATGCTCTCTAGCAGCGGCATAAGCAAGTATATATGAAAATAAGTAATTTCCGAGTGTAGGGAGTGAAAACGGTACCTCCACGCGCTCGGCATGGGGAAGACGGACCCGGCCGAAACTCGTACTCCCGGAACAATAATACACACTATTACAGCAATACAAGTCGCTGCCCACTCCATGCAGGGAGGTAAAGGGCTACACAAATGGGCCCGGGAGGACCGAATTCAGGTTGACGGCCGGCTTCTCGCGTCTCTTCGGCAGCACCCGAACACGTGACGGTGGGGCCCACGTGCTGTCCGGAGGGGCCGTGTGGGACCCGGTGGCACCACTACGGTGGGGACACTTGTGGAAGTGTTCCCTGGGCTGGCGGCACTTTGGGACGGCGACCGGAGGCCGGGCGGCTCTGTTCGGCACCGGTCGGAACAATCAGCCACGGGTCTGCCGGTTCTATTTTCCGGCGCGCGCTCCGGCGAGAACGGACGCTGCGATCAGCCCCGATGTCGGATCGACACGAAACTGGCGCCGTTGGAAAGCTAACTTCAATTGCTTCAACCTAGGCCTGGATATCATACCTGGATCTGTACGGATCTTAGCTTTACTGAATTTTTTGAGTTGTTGTTGTACAGTGACCGGGCTCTCAGATCTGCAGAGAACTTGTCTGAGAACTGCCTTTGACCGATATGTGAACATCCGAATATGAAGTTGTGGTCTTCAGCAAAGTTGTAGAAAATTAAGAGAGAAAATCGAGACTATTTTTTATTAAGGATTGGGAGGTGGCTGTGATTTGTTCTGATTTTTGAACTAGAAGGTGATCGGATCTGGAACTTGGCTGAAAGCACTGTAGCAGAGATAGAACACGAATTTTGAAAAATGGATAGAGTGAGGATCAAACATCAAGAAAAATGGTGGATGTAGGGGATGATGGACAGAACTCCCAGTAAAATTGGGAGCCCTAACAAAAATCAAAAAGAAGGTCGGAGATGGGAAACTCAGAGCTGCTGTCACTGTAGACAGAGATTGGACAGATCTGGGAGTGATTAAAGACTGAAAATGTAAAAATATCAAACGATGGATTTTGGACCTGAATTTGTTTGTGGAGTAGGGGATGGAAGATAGGAACACACCATAAAAATTGCAGACCACGAAGAGGCCGTGTCTGGTAGCAGGAATTTCTGGAAGACACCTCTGCCCAGTAGGACAGAATACCGAAGACGGTTTCGCAGCGGCTCGAAGGCGGCACGAACGGCGGCGGCGGCGGCACAGATGATCACCGGAGATAGAGGGGAGGGGATAGGAGGTAGAAACCACTCTAGAATTGGAGGTTGGAGGAGATGAACACCAGGGGAGAGGGGAGGGGCTCAAGAATCACTCTTGATTTTCCAACAATTTTCTCTTCATTAATGCTAACCAATGGAAAATACAACCTTTTATATGCCATGTATCAAACCCATTCTACACCCTTAGATCTAGGGATGGGGATTGGATGGCTGGGATTAAGTGTGATTAACACACCAAAAATAATAAAATAATAGGGGAGAGGGGCGCCCCCTTGACCAAGGTTAATGGGGTTGGAAAATTAGGTGGCCTACCTTGGACAAATTGAACCACTTGTCTCCCATGTGGTCAATTAGCATTCCAACCTTCTAGATGGCCACCTAGGATGGTTGACCAGCCCCACATGGTCTAGGTGGACCAATGGGAAAGGGGTGAGAGCCCCCTAGCTGGACCTACTACACAATTGCATAAAAACCCACACAATCCATGGGAATGACTCATTGGCTTATAAAGCCTTACATTTACGTACATACTTTCCCAAGGATATAAACACAAACTAAAAGGACATAAATGCAAAAGAAAAATTACATGCTCGGTGTCGATTCCCATCAACTCTCCCCGGGTGGGAGGAACTCAACCCCGTCGAGTAGGCGTAGGGATGCTCGAGTATTCTGGCGGATCCATCACCGTGCCAAGTAACACGGGTACGCTCCACTCTAAGTGATCGTCACCTGCTCATTCCATATATACTCGATATGCGCGAACTGCTATGGGCTAGAGGTGGACACTTCGGGTGGGGCACTCTCAAAAGGGAAGGGAGCAGGCTCGAAGACTCACTAGGAATCACCGTTGAGTCCCTATAGGTGACTGATCCGGGTATAGATGTGGAACCGATCCCATACTTATCGAATGAGTCCACTTGCCTCTTACGCATAAGAGAACGACAACGAGCTTGCACAAGACACATGCAGACTCACCAAACACTAACACACATATGCAAACAACACAAATAAGAAACGAACTCATGCATGACTCTAGACAAAACTAGTGTTAGTTAGACCCGTACATGGATGACGGCGGACTAGGACACCCGAATATGTGCCATACATGCATTTGACGTAACCGGAGATGGGTGGCATGGGGTACACCTAAATGTCCAAGTATGACCCAGTCATGCATGGACATCCCTTTAGATTTAGGAGACTTGAGTGGACTAGGAAAGCCGGGTGTGGAAGAGCCGGGTGTAGGTGTATCGTGGACGGGCTTGGTGGGTATGGAGGACCCGACCCGTAGGAAAGGGGTATGAAGGTGGACTTCCCCGAAGAAGTGAAGGGAATATGAAGGGTCTAGGGATCCACTAGGGAGGGGGTCAAAGGGATCAAAGAAGGTATGACCCCTTATGGTGGGTTCCAACATGACATGGTCCCAATCGTGAAATTCTTGAAGGTGCGGGTGGTCACCTTCCTCCGTCATGGTAGATGGGACCGTGTATAGGAAATATGACTCCTCCCTCGGAAGTAAAGTCATGAAGTCGGGCTCATCCGGTAGTGGGAGAAGTAGAAGAACCTCTGTGGTGATACAACCCACGGTGCACTCGAAGGTAATGGACCCGAAGGCCGGATGGGTGAAGCTACGACTCGTGGGTTGGTCGAAGTCTCGGGCCAACATATGTGTCAACTTCCATTACGTGTCTAGTCCCATAACAAGATCGTCCAACGTGTCAACATGGTGCCTAGATCGAAACGTGGTATGGAAGGAGTTGACCGGCACTAGAGGTAGGATGGGGTCCATGGATGAGAAGGGAGGTGGGACCAAGCCATCCTTGAGCCAACTAAGAAGCGGCTCGGCTATGTATAGTGTACCCGTTAAAAACACGGGTGGCTCGGGCTTTGGTGGTTCCAAATGAGAGGATTCCGAATCGAATTCGGAAATAGAGGGGGATGACATTGGAACTCTCTCGAGTGGTAAATGCCATGGTGTAGGCGGCTGGGAGGTAGATGCTTGTCTAAAGCCACCATACCGAGAAAAGTGTGACTCAAATGGTTCGACCACTAGAGCGACCGTATAGGATTCCGCTAGAGAGAATGCATTACGGATAAGACATTCTAACTGGAAGTGAAGGCGCAAACCTCTCCGGAACTGAAATGCGGCCGTGTTGCTCTCCTCTCCCAAGCCATGTTCCAACCAATACGTATGATATGCCCGAATGTACTCGGACACGGACCTATCGCCTTGGACGGGTCGGCATGGGTTGGCCATAGTTGCCAAAATATGGGAATGGATCCCTAGGAATGGATATGAAAGGCCATTTGGACAAGACACTAGACACGACCCTAAGTAATGCAAAGTTGGAATGCATGCACACTAATGCAAACGATGCACCTAGACCTAACCAAGACTCGGTACGTGGCGGAGATAAGCGATCCGAAGATCACTAGCGCAAGTGTGCGGCCTTCCCGATAGGCGTAGCCTAACGTTCGGACAACACCTTTTGATATATCGAGTAAAGGGATGCAAATGTAAAAAGACACTTTTTTTTATTTTAAAACAATGATGACCCTAAATATGACTTAGACAATGACTAATGACTAAATGACACTCTTTGTTTTTTTTTGACACCCTAGACTCAACCTCGCTCTGATACCAAATTGATGCGGGACGAGACCACGGACACGTCAAGCTCGCGATTGTCCCTTAGCAAGGGAAGCGTCGGACGTGCGCGGTTGAGAAACCGGCAGTGAGCTAGGGTGGTCGGCTCTCACTTGTGCCCGGATCGGGTCACGGGACGATCACGCTCTCTCTCGCTGCAGCGGTGATATGAAAATAAAGCGAGCTATGATCCTAGAACATGCTCTCTAGCAGCGGCATAAGCAAGTATATATATGAAAATAAGCAATTGTCGAGTGTAGGGAGTGAAAACGGTACCTCCACGCGCTCGGCGTGGGGAAGACGGACCCGGCTGAAACTCGTACTCCCGGAACAATAATACACACTATTACAGTAATACAAGTCGCTGCCCACTCCACGCAAGGAGGTAAAGGGCTACACAAATGGGCCCGGGAGGATCGAATTCGGGTTGACGGGCGGCTTCTCGCGTCTCTTCAGCAGCACCCGAACACGTGACGGTGGGGCCCACGTGTTGTCCGGAGGGGCCGTGTGGGACCCGGTGGCACCACTATGGTGGGGACACTTGTGGAAGTGTTCCCTGGGCTGGCGGCACACTGGGACGGCGACCGGAGGCCGGGCGGCTCCGTTCGGCACTGGTCGGAACAATCGGCCATGGGTCTTCCGGTTCTATTTTTCGGCGCGCGCTCCGGCGAGAACGGACGCTGCGATCAGCCCTGATGTCGGATCGACACGAAACTAGCGCCGTTGGAAAGCTAACTTGAATTACTTCAACCTAGGCCTAGAAATCAGACCTGGATCTGTACGGATCTTAGCTTTATTGAATTTTTTGAGTTGCTATTGTACAGTGACCGGACTCTCAGATCTGCAGAGAACTTGTCTGAGAACTGCCTTTGACCGATATGTGAACGTCCGAATCTGAAGTTGTGGTCTTCAGCAAAGTTGTAGGAAATTAAGAGAGGAAACCGAGACTATTTTGTATTAAAGATTGGGAGGTGGCTGTGATTTGTTCAGATTTTTGAATTGGAAGGTGGTCGGATCTGGAACTTGGCTGAAAGCACTGTAGCAGAGATAGAAAATGAATTTTGAAAAATGGATAGATGTAGGATCAAATATCAAGAAAAATGGTGGATGTAGGGGATGATGGACAGAACGCCTAGTAAAATTGGGAGCCCTAACAAAAATCAAAAAGAAGGTTGGAGATGGGAAACTCAGAGCTGTTGTCACTGTAGAAAGAGACAGGACAGATCTGGGAGTGATTAAAGACTGAAAATGTAAAAATATCAAACGGTGGATTTTGGACCTGAATTTATTTGTGGAGTAGGGGATGGAAGATAGGAACACACCATAAAAATTGCAGACCACGAAGAGGCCGTGGCTGGTAGCAGGAATTTCTGGAAGACACCTCTGCCCAGCAGGACAGAATACCGAAGACGGTTTCGCAGCGGCTCGAAGGCGGCAGGAACGGCGGCGGCGGCAGCACAGATGATCACCGGAGATAGAGGGGAGGGGATAGGAGGTAGAAACCACTCTAGAATTGGAGGTTGGAGGATATGAACACCAGGGGAGAGGGGAGGGGCTCAAGAATCACTCTTGATTTTTCAACAATTTTCTCTTCATTAATGCTAACAAATGGAAAATACAACCTTTTATATGCCATGTATCAAACCCATTCTACACCCTTGGATCTAGGGATGGGGATTGGATGGCTGGGATTAAGTGTGATTAACACACCAAAAATAATAAAATAATAGGGGAGAGGGGCGCCCCCTTGACCAAGGTTAATGGGGTTGGAAAATTAGGTGGCCTACCTTGGACAAATTGAACCACTTGTCTCCCATGTGGTCAATTGGCATTCCAACCTTCTAGATGGCCACCTAGGATGGTTGACCAGCCCCACATGGTCTAGGTGGACCAATGGGAAAGGGGTGAGGGCCCCCTAGCTGGACCTACTACACAATTGCACAAAAACCCACACAATCCATGGGAATGACTCATTGGCTTATAAAGCCTTATATTTGCGTACATACTTTCCCAAGGATATAAACATAAACTAAAAGGACATAAATACAAAAGAAAAAGTACATGCTCGGTGTCGATTCCCATCAGGAAGGGTGGCTCCTGGAACTAAATCAATTGCGTGTTGCACATCACGCATGGGAGGGAGTTGGTCTGGGAGTTCTTCCGGAAACACATCATGGAATTCTTCTAGGAGATACCGGACTTCTATGGGATGGGGATTGGAGGGGGTGGGCTCTCCAAGACAAATGACTACCGCACATAGAGGTGTCCCTTGAGCTATCTCCTCCTCAAACTCTCTTTTGGTGAGGAGGTGAAGACCCTTAGACATTCCCAAAGTCTTATCTTGTTTGGGGTTTTGGGAGAGAGGTTGGGTTGGTGGGGTGGAGTTCCCCATGGCTTGAGATTTGGTGGAGTGTTGACCTTGAGGGGGTGGGCTTTTCTTAGGCAAGGGACGTGGTGGGGAGGGATTAAGACGGATGCTCTTTCCCTCATGCTCAAAGGTGCATGTGTTGGTCTTACCCAAAATAGTGGCATCTACATCATAAAGCCACGATCTCCCTAGTAGGATGCTACCAACTTCCATGGGGATAACATCACACCATATTTGGCCATGGTAGGAAGAAAAGGTGAGGGGCACAAGGCAGCGAGTGTTGACCGGGATGGAATTGTTGTTGATCCAAGAGACCCGGTAGGGGCTAGGGTGAGGAGTAATGGTAAGCCCAAGGAGCTTAACGGTGTCGGGAGACACGGCATTGACACAACTCCCATTATCTTATATCACTTTTCTCACATGGCCCCCTATCTTAACAAAGGTGTGGAAGATTGAAGTTCGTCGCCAGTCCTCCTCTTGGGGCTTGGTGAGGGTGCATCTAATTACTCCTAGATGGGAGTCGGTAGATGGGGTGGTGTAGTCTATACCCGACTCATGGTATTGGGCCTCATACTCTTCTTCCCAATCTAATGAAGCCTCTGTTGGGTTCGTTGCAGTATTCAGAGGGGGGGGTGAATGAATATGCCCCTTAAAAACCTTCGCCCAAATTAAGATCAGAATGCTAACAAGATGATTTAGATAAAATATAGCCCAACTAGAATTTCGCTCTCTTGACAGATTAAAAACACTCTAAGAAAACTGATCAACTCTTCTGCTTAACCAGAAACCAAATACTTAGAGCGCCCCTATGCAATCATCTAGCGGCAGCAAAAACATATAGAGAAATCAAACCACTGCACAGCTAATTTTTAGGTGGTTCGGTCCTCCAGACCTACATCCACCCCTCACTCCCAACCGGAGTGAGGCTTCCACTAGCACAAGCTAGAACGCAGACTCAGTCTGCAACAGGTGCTGCCAAACAGCTTGACCAGGGGAACAACCTCCCCTCTTCCTCCAACCGGAGTGACACCCCAAGTGACTCCCAGCCATTTGGAAACTAGAGGTCGAAGACCTCTCTTCCTCCAGACCGGGAGGGACCCCTGGACTTGCAACCCACAAGCCCAGAACCGGAGACAAGTCTCCCTTCTCCTGAGTCCACAGGAGGAACCCGACCTCTATCAAGAGAATCGGAAGAACAAGGATAACCAAATGAAAAAGGAAAAATAAGAAATGGAAAATACACAGCGATCGGAATGCTGTAAATGAAGAACAAGAATGTAGCTCTCAAAGGAGTAAATCTGGCTTGGACTTGATCCAAACGCCAGAGGACAGATCTTCAAGCTTTTCTCATTTCTTCTCTACGAAATCTTTCACTCTCTCTCTCTCTTCTCTGCTCTCTTCTTTCTTCTTCTTCTCCCTTCTCTCTTTTTCTTTCTCGATCTCTCATGAGCTCTCTCTTTCTCTCTTTCTCTTCTTTCTCTTCTTCTTCTGCTCTTCTTTCACTCTATGCTCTTCTCTCCTTTTTTTTCTTTTTCTCTCTGTCTGGATCGTGGCTCTCTGTATGGACTTCACCTCTTGCCAACTCGATCAGTCTTCATCTGTTGGACGAAGGCTTCCTTTTATAAGCAGTCACAGCAAGAGTAGCACTGGGCGCGTGTGGCTTCCACATTTCCCGCCCAGAACTTTTGGACCACGTGGCAGCATCCAGACTTACTTCAGCACACGTGTCATCACCTAATCATGGTACCTTATCCTCCTTGGATCATGTGCCTTCATTAGCCTCTGCGAAGAGTGCCTGTCAGACAGATAAGAACTTATCAGGTTAAGTGTAAACCCTGTACAGTCTCTGAAGAATACAACACATTGTATAGACTTCAGTTTTAAAGCCAATGTGCAGACATTATTGTATGGACTTTACAAGACAAACAACAATGTATAGACTCTTCAATCGACAGGCAGACAATGTATATACTTGCTCCGTGTATGGACTTGATTGAACGAACATGCAATGTATATACTTGCTCAGCCTGAAGCAATGTCTAGACTTGATGATGCAGCGAGCATGCAATGTACAGACTCTACATTGCAGGCAGACAGCAATGTATAGAGTTGCTACGTGCAGGCTGGCAGCGTAGTGTACAGACTCAGCGTGGAGGCATTGGGGCGATGTATAGACTTGCTAGGTACGTGCAAGCTAAAGGAGCAAACAGATGTATAGACTCAGCAGCAGGTGCACACAATGTATAGACTTGGTTCGGCACAAAGGCAACTCATTGATGTACAGACTTTGGCTTGAACAATGCACAATGTATGGACTTACTATTGTGCGAGCAAGACTGCAGGCAGTGTATAGACTTGATGATGTGCAGTGCATGAACAATCGATGTATAGACTTGGCTATGCGAGCAAGCTACACGATGTGTAGACTTAATGAGATGCAATGCCAACTCTGTACTTACTTGGTCGTGTAAGGCGACGCAAGTAATGGCTGTATAGACTTGCATAGAGACGATGCCTAAGACGATGCAATGTACAGACTTAGTGTTGCGACACTAGCCCAATGTACAGACTTGGACGCCTACATGCTATGCAATGTACACACTTAGTGACTTCGCATGTTGTGCAATGTGCAGGCTTGAAGTTTCATATGCAATGCAGTGTGTAGACTTTGAAATGCCTGCAGCTGTGTAATGTGCAACCAGTGTATGGACTTGTCGTGCCTACACAGGGCGTTGTACACACTTGCTGCCTGATGCTAATGTGTAGACTTTGATGCCCAACAGCGATGTATAGACTTGCAAGTGAGACGCTTAGTGAGACGGTGAGCAGTGTATAGACTTAGCCTTTGAGGAACAATGTATAGACTCTGAATCGTGAAAGCAAACTGTATAGACTTGGAGTGTTTAAAGGACCATTGTACAGAGTTGGAAAGTTTGAGCCAATGTATAGACTTCTGCAGGGCTGCCAGTGTATGGACTTGCACAGTGTAGCGAGTGTATAGTCTTCAACAGTTAGCCAACGAGTGTACACACTTCGTTTTGAATAGGATGCACAATAGAATGAAAGTATGAATGTTGTGCGATGTACAGACTTGCTCTGCCTAAAGCAATATATAGACTTCAGCCCAAAGCCAATGTATGGACTTGGCATTTTGAAGCATGCAGGTTGTATAGGCTTGAAGGTTAACTGAGTGTACAGACTTCAAAGTGCAACGTAGGAAAAAAGGCTGCCAATGTACAGACTTTCAACGTGAGTGACACGCTGTACAGACTTTGCTCAAACAGTCCGATGTATGGACTTGGAATTCCAACAGAAGGATGTATGGACTTTGATAAGAGAATGGCTGTACAGACTTCAGGTGAAGACCAATGTATAGACTTCCAATATGAAGACCGCTGTATGGACTTCGAATATGAAGACCAATGTATAGACTTCAAGAACAAGATGCAATGCTAACTGTTGTATAGACTTGTGAAACGATGCAAGCTACAGGACAATGCAAGCTGTTCAAACTTTGTGTGTTCAAATGCCATGAAGACAATGTTCAGACTTGTGCAACTAGCCATTGTATAGACTCTAAGTGAGATGGAGGAATGTGTAGACTTGGTCACATGCATGAACGATGTACAGACTTTGAAATGCTTCAAGAGGATGTACATACTTCATGAGACGCTGCATGCCACAGTGTGTAGACTTGAAGAATATGCATGACGCTTAGGAAGACGGTGGATGTATAGACTTCTAAATGTGCAGACTTTCCACCGACCAGTGTATAGACTCTACACATGCAAGCAATGCAGCAATGTATATACTTAACAGTTATGTGAGCTGCAGTGTACAGACTTAGCCTGAAATGCTTAAGACGCTAAGTGAGACTGATGATGTACAAACTTAGCCTGAACCACTGGACACTGGACGTTGTACTGACTTAGCCTAAACCACTGTATAGACTATATGAATTGACTCTGCATGAGACACTCAGATGGACAGTGTATAGACTAATGCATGAAGCAAAGCAATCTCATGTGTAGACTTCAGAAATGCATCTGAGGGGGGTCGACCCACAGAACCAGCACACTCATGCACAGAACAGATCAAATAGAACATACTCAAGCATTCTCCATAAATCAAGCACACTCAAGCAATCTCCATGAAATATATCAGTTATATGCATACACCCTAGAGTCTATCAGTTATAAACATCTCATGCATTCTCCACATAACATAATGAGTGATATGTGTTGTGTCCCTGTGATTTTGATGATAGCAAACACTATAAGTCATCATCTATTTGAATCTGCATTTAACTGGTTGGGTTGCATATGTATGTCTCATTGAACATCTTATCTGAACTACATAACCAACGAACAGGCAGAGGCTATGTGCTGTGTGCATTGGTGCATTTCATTTATTGTTGATGCATTTCATGATTGCTATTATTTGTTATCTGGATTGTTTGTTATCTGGATTTTTTTCATGTTAGCCTGTTCAATGGGTCGACCCCTCAGTTCATTCATCAGGTTTATACAAGTCCATACATCGGACTGTTTGAGCACTTGTACAGCGTTTCATTCATTGGATGTCTATACATTGCACAGCATCCTCCAAGTCTATACATCACTCAATCCTTCAGCTTTCACCATCAAGTCTGTACATTGGGCTCTTCATCAAAGTCCACACAATGCATTCTTCATCCGATCGTCTTAGCAAGTCTGTACAGTCTCGTTCCAACGTCAAGTCTGTACAGCGTGAACAGTGCATCTTCTTCTCCAACTCTATACATCGCTCGCTCTATCAGCCTTTCATCATAGAGTCTGTACACTGTCTCTTTGCTCAAGCATCACTTCGAGAAGTCTGTACAGCATTCAAGTCTATACATCGGTTGCTTTGAATCTGGATGATCAAGTCTGCACATTGGGGGCTTTTCTTACGTTTGGCCAAGTCTATACATTCATAGCTTTTCCTACGTTTGGCCAAGTCTATACACTGCTAAAGTCTGAACATCGCAGTGTTCATGTCTCTCAAAGTCTGTACATTGGCTTCGCTTTTGCAAGTCTGTACATTACTGTCTCATCACCAAGTCTGTACATCGGCTTCACTCATTCAAGTCTATACATCCACAGTGGATCATCAAGTCCATACATCCACAGTGGAACTTCCAAGTCTGTACAACGCTGAAGCCTTCACATGTCTGTACACTGGTTTTCACGAGAAGTCTATACACTAGCCTTCACTTGATGTCTGTACATTGGCTCAGACTTACCAAGTCTGTACACTGCCTTTGGGTTCCAAGTCTATACACTCCCTCAGTGTACATACTTATTCATTTGCTGGTTCAAAGTCCATACACTTGTTTCTAAGGCAAAGTCTATACAATCTTCTTTGAGCATCAAAGTCTATACAGCCTGTCTGTTTTCATGGGTTCTGTGCTTTTAGTGCGTTGACGCACTTGGCTGACTGCATAGACACAATTGTGCGTCTTTCACTTTCTGTCTTGTTCACTGCGTCGACACTGACACTGGATGCGTTGACGCATTGGCCAGTTGCCAAGGGCGTGAGCATCTCGCTTGAGGAGCTGAGGCGACGCTGCACGATGGAAGCGTTGACGCCTTGGGCTGATGTCCAAAGGTCTTTTGATCAACATCAAGTCTGTACAGCATGAAGTCTGTACATTGGTTTTGTCTTGAATAGAACGCCTAAGTCTATACATTGCTATGGATTGCACTGAACTAGTTAAGTCTATACACTCATTCCTTCACGCCATTAAGTGTGTACACTGCCTTTCCAGGCACTCTTTCATCAAGTCTATATAGACTTAGCGAAAGCTCAGCAAGTCTGTACACTGGTTTGTCTGGCACGTTAACATGAAGTCTGTACACTGGTTTCTCTGGCACGTTAACACTAAAGTCTATACACTCACTATTTCGTTAAGTCTATACACTCGTTGTTAGCGGCCTGAACTAACTAAGTCTGTACAACCGTCTATGTGTGCCTTGCTCGCTGAATGAAGTCTGAACATTGCCTTAAGCTGATACTGTCTTCGACTGATTAACTGACAGGTTATTCAACTGATTATCTGACAGGTTTAATGGATGAGGCCATCAAGACTTGCACGTGATCCTAGAGGCTGAAATGCTGACACGTGGACCACTGAAGCTTGGGCGGGAATCGAAAAGAGCATAAGCCCTAGCTGCGTACTGCTGGTATATATATGGAGTCTCCTCCATCGGCTGAGGGTGATCGAAATGCAGGGAGCCATCGAGAAAAGCTGAAGAGCAGAGAGTGCCTCCACGATACAGAGAATAGAGAAGAAGAAGAAAAGAAGTGAGAAGAAGGAGAAGGCTGAAGCAGTGAGAAGAAGAAGAAGAAAGAAAGAAGAAGAAGAAGAAAAGAGAGTTCATGCTGGGAGAAAGAGAGAAGCAGAAGAAGAAGTTCCTGCTGGACCGTGGATCAAATCCAGGCCAGCCAGCTCCTACGAGAGCCACATTTGATTTTATCTTTTCATCTTTCTGTTGCTACGTTTTTGTTTTTCCTTTGAACTATTCACTTGTTGTTCTTCCGATCCTCTAGTGTGAGGTCGGGTTCCCTCCGGTGTGGAGGAAGAGAGACTTGCGTCTCTGGTTGCCTTTGACTGGGTGTCATTGGTTGTTTCCCTCCGGTTTGGAGGAAGAGAGGTCCGAGACCTCTAGTTTGCAGGTGACTTGGTGTCACTTGTGTTTCCCTCTGTGTTTCAGAGGAAGAGAGACTTGGGTCTCTAGGTTCCCCTCCGGTTTAGAGGAAGGGAGGTTTGATCCTCCGGTTCTGGGCTTGTGGGTAGCAAGTCCAGGGGTTCCCTCCAGGTCTGGAGGAAGAGAGACCGTGTGTCTCTGGTTTCCAAGTGGCTGGGAGTCACTTGGGGTGTCCCTCCGGTTGGGAGGAAGAGGGGAGGTTGTTCCCCTGGTCAAGCTGTTTGGCAGCATTTGTTGCAGACTGAGTCTGCTGTGCTAGTGTTACTAGTGGAAGCCTCACTCCGATTAGGAGTGAGGGGTGGACGTAGGTCTTTGGACCGAACCACCTAAAAATCCTTGTGCAGTGGTTTGTTTGATTGCCTGCTTCCGCTAGATGCATGCTAGGACCGTGATTTAATTGATTATCTATATCCTAGAGTTTAATTGAGTTTGCATATCTTATGTTTGATCAATTGTCCACTGATCTTGTTGTTATCATCTCATGCGAATTTTAAATTGGGTAGAATTCTTTGAAAGATCCATTCACCCCCCCTCTGGATCTGTGCTTATCAATCGCACCTAGCTAACAATTGGTATCAGAGCGGTTACTGCTTCAAGATCCAACGATCTGCAGTGATCCCCGTGCTTCTCGGTGCTTATTCCGATTTGCTGCTCCTTGATTTTTGTCTAGTTGATCATAGCCTACAAATGGCTCTTCCACTGGTTTTCAATGGGTCTAACTTTGATTCATGGTTCAGTAGTTTCCGTAACTACGTCAATCTAGATAATCCCGATTTGTGGAAGTTAATTACTCATGGTCCTCATAGGTTACCACGAAAAGAGTCCAAATGGACTGATCGTCATAGATCAATGCATAGAGAAAATCAGAAAGCTATAAATTTGATAAAAGCATCCATTAACAAGGCCTTACACTTTTGCCTTCATGATTGCAGGTCTGCTAGGGATATTCTGGACAAGATGAAACTAACTTGCAGAACAGGGAAGGAAAACTGCATGATGGCTGATGGGAGCGACCATAGCAGCAGCCACAGTGATAAAGAAGAGAACGAAGTTCAGGTAAAACCCTTTGCGGACTATACCTTAGATGATTGGGTAGATGCTTATTCCAAGCTGTTAAGATCTAGCAATAAATTGAGCAAGAAAAATAGATCTATGAAAAAACGGTTAGATAGGTTTGAGAATTCTAAACTTATTGGTGAGGACAGTGATACTCTGAAAACTGAAAATCAGATATTTAGAAGACAGCTGACTGATCTTGATTCTATTACTTCAGATCTGGAATATCTAAAATCTGAAAATGCTAGACTCAAAAAACAAACTGAGGAATCTGGATCTAAATCAGTGAGCCTTGAAAATGAAAATAGATTGATTTCTGAAACTTTGGAGACTGTCAGAATAGAAAACTCAGAACTTCAGAAAAAGCTTGAAAATCTTCAATCTGAAGATGAACAAGAAGTGTTTAGTGAATGTCAGACCTCCTTAAGTGTTTTGAAATTTGATGATGAAATCCTGGAACAAAATGGTAAAATGAGACAGGAGATCTGCAAGCTAAAACAGTTAAATATAGTTATGTCTGAGAGACTTATCACTCTTGAAAAAGGGAAGAGTGTTAGCCTGGATAGCTCTGATGAGCTAATGAAAGCTGAACAAGAAATTGAAAGTCTTAGGACTGTTAATCAAATGTTGAAAGAAGATGTTGTTTGCTATAAAAAGAAAGCTGATGAATATGAAATCCATGTATCAAAGCTTGGATCAGAAGTTACAGAATTGAGGAAATCTCTTGAGAAATTTGTCAGTGGAAAAGAAAATCTTGATAAAATTCTTGGATCTAAAGTGAATCTCCGAAGAGAGGGTTTGGGCTACAAACCAATAAATAAAAAGAGCTTTGAAAGTAAACTTCAAACTTCATTCGTGAGTAGCTCTAAGTCTGGCAGCACATCGAATGTGCCTATTTTTGAATTTAGTGCTAAGAAGAATCAAAATTCCACTGACAGCCCTAAGTCTGAGAAACAAGTTCAAAAACAGAAAAAGCTGTTCATGTTCAGAACAAAGATTCAAGGAACTATCATGATAAAACTGAGAATGCTGTGCCTAAATTGAATAAACACATTCATGCAAATAAAAAGAAAATTTCATGCCATTACTGTCATAGGTTTGGTCACTTGATGCATGAATGTAAATTGATGGAACAGGATGATAGAATGCATGCTAGGAAGTACAATAACAAAAACAGTCCTGTTGAACAGAAAAGAAAAAGCTATTGTTATCATTGTGGAAAAATAGGTCATGTTAGTGAACAATGTTGGTTTGCCAAAGGTAAAGGCAAATATTTTTCAAATTCTAATCATGTCAATTTGTATGAAAATCAGCATGTCTTTAAAAGGAACAAAAATGGGTCCAGGGGCCAACACATGGTGTGTTCCACCTGCAGCAAGTCAGGCCATAGGGCGGTTGACTGCTGGCTTAATGTTGGTAGATAAAATTCCATCTTCTGCTATCACTGTGAGAAACCTGGCCATACAGTCAAAGACTGCTGGCATTCTCAGAGAAAGAAGGTCAACTCTAAATTTGTTAAACAAAGTGTGTTTGGTAGGAACAAATCTATTCAAACAAGAAAATCCCTCACATGCTTTGAGTGTGGAAAGCAAGGTCACAAATCTTCTGAATGTTGGCTGGTTAGGAATAAGAACCAAACTGTTCATGCATATAACAGAAAATCTTATGAACATGTTTATAAACCTTATGCTACTGTTACTATGCATCATAAAAACCAGAAACCAGTCACGTCATGAAGATATTGTGGGAAGTTTGGCCACTCTATGAAAAATTGCTATCTGATGGATCATGGTGACCATATTGCTATGAATTTGCTTAGATCACCTGTCAGGGCTAACGCAGGACCCAAAGCTGCTTGGGTCCCTGCAGGATCAAGATGATCAAATACTTTGCAGGTGTGCCTTGGACTGAGGAATAAAGAGGGGTAAATTAAACCAAGGCACCCAAGATGATAAAGCCCCATTCAGGTAAATTCTGAAAACTTTGTATTCTGATTTGTGTGATCTGAATGCACTGCATATCATGATAATTCTTTTACGCATTGTCTAACTGAAACTAATTGGAAAAATCTGAAATGCTCATGAAAATGATTGAGTTTATTTCTAAATGCATTGCACACAAATGCCATGATGAATGATATGCCAAACTTCTTGTATGTTGAATTGCACTATCTTGCATGACCACCATGGTATATCTAATAGTAAGCTACTAAAAGGCAGGGAAATCTGCCTGGAGGTTCTTACTATGTGTGAGATGGTCTTCTAGACCAAGTTCTTCACCTAGTACCATGGGTCATATCTCTTTATAGGGCAGTCTGAATGAGCATAAATTTTTAATATCATGTTCAGTGCTTTAATTGCATATCATGCACTCTGTAAGGGGGAGCTTGACTGATGTTGCATTTGAAGAGTAGTGCATTGCATGTCTTTGCATACATGTAGTTAGTTGCATTACACTTTCTTTCATTGAAAAAATCTAAAAAGAAATATTTCATCGCATCTAGAAAGGGGGAGCATTCCTGTTTGAACTCTTCAACACCTCTTGAACTCCTTCTGTCTAGCAATCTGATCCATTCTTGGCATATGTGTGGTTCTCTTGAATTCTCTGCTGTCTACACTGATATAGCTGATCTGTCTGTATTCCAGACTTAGCTATTGATTCTGTTCGCTTTGAAGTTCAACTGCTAGCTTGTTCCTATCACTCATATTTCTTGATAGCTTGTCAAGTCTAGTCCAAGCTAATCTGACTAAATTCTAGTCTTTAATGATGGCTTCTGATTGCTCTCTGCTATTCTCTCAATAAAATTACTTTATTGACTCCATTGATTTCCTGACAATGTCATTGATTCATCTGAATGAGGAAGATTTTAGTTAGTGCACCCTAGACATAAATCAGACACATTCTGAAAAGAAGAATCTTCTATTATACTGGCTTAAGAATGTTTTGATAAATCAAATTGATTTAAGTCTAATGTATTTCCAAAGTTTTGATGTAAAAGTCTTGAAAATATCTGATTCATTCTACTTAATAAATCTTAACCAGTTGTCTCATGAACTTCATGCAAAACCTTCTGAAATCTAAAATTTTAAAAGACATGGCTTTCTTTGGTTAAGATACATGTAGAAGGTATTGTTCTTAAACATTTCAAGTGTACTGAGTTTTGTTTGAAAAATTTGAAAACACTTAAAAATTCAAAGCAAGAGCAATGACTTTGGTCACAGAGAAACTGGGTTCTCTATCAATGAAGCAGAGTAAGCCCATGTCATGAAGTGCCATAGTTAACTCTCTTTTCAAAATGCTTGAAAATCTGGCAGAGCAATGGCATGGTTGTGTTGAGTCACTGGGGATTCTGGCCTCTGATCAAGGTGTCTCCTCATGTAAAAAGATACTCCATTGCTAACTCTGTTTTCTTTAAGAGGCAATGTGGTTGTCACACTGAGTAACTGGGTCACTTCACCTAAGACGTGTTGTGCCTCATGTAAAAAGGTGTTGACTGAACCAAACTTGCTCAGGAAAAATGAGTGATGCTCAATAGAAAATTCTGAAAATTTAAAGAGAAGTTCAGTCTCATTTATTTATGTTTAATCTCAATACTATCTTGTGTAACTTCCATAGGTGTCATTGAATTTAAATGAGTAAGATGGAATGAGGTTCAACATGAATAACAAATGAGTTGATGGTTCATCTTTATTAAAAGATGCTTCTGATATGAGTAATGAGTTTTCCTGATAAACTTTAAATACATCACTCTTAAATCATGATGGTAAGTTTAAACTCATTCATAATCTATTATAATTGAAGAATCTGAAATTCGTTTATAAAGATTTATGAATTTGGTGTGCTAATGAAAATCCTGCTTTCTCATTTATTCACTGTAATTACAGACTGTGGTAATTCTTGAATACCCATGTGCTTTGCTGATAGATGCTCATCACCTCTTTCACTCCATCTAATCAGGGGGAGCTTCCATGTCATGCTGAGTGTTTTTCATAAAGGGAGAGATCTAGTCAGCATTCTTGAGTGTCCCTGTGCTCTTGTTGATATTCTCCCTTCATCTTATTTGGTTTCAACCTTCAAAACGCTCTGATCATTATTCTATTCAGGGGGAGCTAATTGCCATAAAGGGGGAGTTTAGTCAAAGGGGGTGCTTTTAATTCACTCATCTTATGCAGTATTATTCCTCCCTCTTCAACTAATGTCTTTTTGCTGAAGTCAAAGGGGGAGAAATATTTTTGATCAAGTCAGTATGACTCATAGTGTTGCCATCATCAAAAAGGGGGAGATTGTTGTGTCCCTGTGATTTTGATGATAGCAAACACTATAAATCATCATCAATTTGAATCTGCATTTAACTGGTTGGGTTGCATATGTATGTCTCATTGAACATCTTATCTGAACTACATAACCAATGAACAGGCAGAGGCTATGTGCTATGTGCATTGGTGCATTTCATTTATTGTTGATGCATTTCATGATTGCTATTGTTTGTTATCTGGATTGTTTGTTATCTAGATTTTTTTCATGTTAGCCTGTTCAATGGGTCGACCCCTCAGTTCATTCATCAGGTTTATACAAGTCCATACATCGGACTGTTTGAGCACTTGTACAGCGTTTCATTCATTGGATGTCTATACATTGCACAGCATCCTCCAAGTCTATACATCACTCAATCCTTCAGCTTTCAACGTCAAGTCTGTACATTGGGCTCTTCATCAAAGTCCACACAATGCATTCTTCATCCGATCGTCTTAGCAAGTCTGTACAGTCTCGTTCCAACGTCAAGTCTGTACAGCGTGAACAATGCGTCTTCTTCTCCAACTCTGTACATCGCTCGCTCTATCAGCCTTTCATCATAGAGTCTGTACACTATCTCTTTGCTCAAGCATCACTTCGAGAAGTCTGTACAGCGTTTAAGTCTATACATCGGTTGCTTTGAATCTGGATGATCAAGTCTGCACATTGGGGGCTTTTCTTACGTTTGGCCAAGTCTATACATTCATAGCTTTTCCTACGTTTGGCCAAGTCTATACACTGCTAAAGTCTGAACATCGCAGTGTTCATGTCTCTCAAAGTCTGTACATTGGCTTCGCTTTTGCAAGTCTGTACATTGCTGTCTCATCACCAAGTCTGTACATCGGCTTCACTCATTCAAGTCTATACATCCACAGTGGATCATCAAGTCCATACATCCACAGTGGAACTTCCAAGTCTGTACAACGCTGAAGCCTTCACAAGTCTGTACACTAGTTTTCACGAGAAGTCTATACACTAGCCTTCACTTGATGTCTGTACATTGGCTCAGACTTACCAAGTCTGTACACTGCCTTTGAGTTCCAAGTCTATACACTCCCTCAGTGTACATACTTATTCATTTGCTGGTTCAAAGTCCATACACTCATTTCTAAGGCAAAGTCTATACAATCGTCTTTGAGCATCAAAGTCTGTACAGCCTGTCTGTCTTCATGGGTTCTGTGTTTTTAGTGCGTTGACGCACTTGGCTGACTGCGTAGACGCAATTGTGCGTCTTTCGCTCTCTGTCTTGTTCACTGCGTCGACGCTGACACTGGATGCGTTGACGCATTGGCCAGTTGCCAAGGGCGTGAGCATCTCGCTTGAGGAGCTGAGGCGACGCTGCAGGATGGAAGCGTTGACGCCTTGGGCTGATGTCCAAAGGTCTTTTGATCAACATCAAGTCTGTACAGCATGAAGTCTGTACATTGGTTTTGTCTTGAACAGAACGCCTAAGTCTATACATTGCTATGGATTGCACTGAACTAGTTAAGTCTATACACTCGTTCCTTCACGCCATTAAGTGTGTACACTGCCTTTCCAGGCACTCTTTCATCAAGTCTATATAGACTTAGCAAAAGCTCAGCAAGTCTGTACACTGGTTTGTCTGGCACGTTAACATGAAGTCTGTACACTGGTTTCTCTGGCACGTTAACACTAAAGTCTGTACACTCAATATTTCGTTAAGTCTATACACTCGTTGTTAGCGGCCTGAACTAACTAAGTCTATACAGCTGTCTATGTGTGCCTTGCTCGCTGAATGAAGTCTGAACATTGCCTTAAGCTGATACTATCTTCAACTGATTAACTGACAGGTTATTCAACTGATTATCTGACAGGTTTAATGGATGAGGCCATCAAGACTTGCACGTGATCCTAGAGGCTAAAATGCTGATACGTGGACCACTGAAGCTTGGGCGGGAATCGAAAAGAGCATAAGCCCTAGCTGCCTGCTGCTGGTATATATATGGAGTCTCCTCCATCGGCTGAGGGTGATCGAAATGCAGAGAGCCATCGAGAAAAGCTGAAGAGCAGAGAGTGCCTCCACGATACAGAGAATAGAGAAGAAGAAGAAAAGAAATGAGAAGAAGGAGAAGGCTGAAGCAGTGAGAAGAAGAAGAAGAAGAAAAGAGAGTTCGTGCTGGGAGAAAGAGAGAAGCAGAAGAAGAAGTTCCTGCTGGACCGTGGATCAAATCCAGGCCAGCCAGCTCCTGCGAGAGCCACATTTGATTTTATCTTTTCCGCTTTCTGTTGCTGCGTTTTTATTTTTCCTTTGAACTATTCACTTGCTGTTCTTCCGATCCTCTAGTGTGAGGTCGGGTTCCCTCCGGTGTGGAGGAAGAGAGGTCCGAGACCTCTAGTTTGCAGGTGACTTGGTGTCACTTGTGTTTCCCTCTAGGTTTCAGAGGAAGAGAGACTTGGGTCTCTAGGTTCCCCTCCGGTTTGGAGGAAGGGAGGTTTGATCCTCCGGTTCTGGGCTTGTGGGTAGCAAGTCCAGGGGTTCCCTCCAGGTTTGGAGGAAAAGAGACCGTGTGTCTCTGGTTTCCAAGTGGCTGGGAGTCACTTGGGGTGTCCCTCCGGTTGGGAGGAAGAGGGGAGGTTGTTCCCCTGGTCAAGCTGTTTGGCAACATTTGTTGCAGATTGAGTCTGCTGTGCTAGTGTTACTAGTGGAAGCCTCACTCCGGTTGGGAGTGAGGGGTGGACATAGGTCTTTGAACCGAACCACCTAAAAATCCTTGTGCAGTGGTTTGTTTGATTGCCTGCTTCCGCTAGATGCATGCTAGGACCGTGATTTAATTGATTATATATATCCTAGAGTTTAATGGAGTTTGCATATCTTATGTTTGATCAATTATCCACTGATCTTGTTGTTATCATCTCATGCGAATTTTAAATTGGGTAGAATTCTTTGAAAGATCCATTCACCCCCCCTCTGGATCTGTGTTTATCAATCGCACCTAGCTAACAATATGCATTCAAATCAACATGCCATCATCATATAAAAAACATAATATCATAATGCACTCACTGTGTTGCAATTATCAAAACAAAACAGTATTGCTATCATCAAATCAACATAGCACATGCTTGTGCCTAAGGGGCACAACATTCTCCCCCTTTTTGATGATGGCAACACACTGTGATAGTGAGTCACACAGAAAATTTTCTCCCCCTTTGACATAATCAAAAAGAGAAAACCAGTATGAGCATGAGTGCAAAAATGGCAGTATGTATGCAAAATACTTCTAGAGCAGTAAACACCCCCTGAAGGTATGACTCCCCCTGAACTGGTTCTCCCCCTAAATAATTGCTCCCCCTATGAGAAGGAATATAGACAGATAAGCACAAGGTAGAGAAAGTAGGAGGGTCACTAGACAACAGCTGAATCATTGGTTCAGAAAATAAGTCTGATTATAAACAACAGTTAAAGTATAAGAATCAGCAACATACAGTTTTGACAAAAATTCAGGTTTAACAGTGATAAGTCTAGAGTAAAACACCTGACCCCTGAAAAAGTGTTTTAGAGTCTATTTATAGCAATGAATCTAAGGCACATGGTATTAATAGATAAGTCAGAAATAATACCCTTTTGTGATTAAACAAGGAAGTTCAAGAGAGGCAATTTGAATATGTATTGAGAAAAATAATTTTCACTCATTGACTTTTGATTTCAAAGGGTTACAGCAGTTTGATTTTCATTTTGGAATTTTCAGAAACTGAGCTAAGTGAATAGACCAATGGCATTTATGCTTTTGACATTAGGTGTACACCGTGATCAGAGGCAGGTACCCCCAGTTACTAGGCATAAACTACTAGATCTATTTCAGATCAAGACCTACAAGGAACAGTTTTCCCTTTGACATTAAGGGCACACCTTGATCAGAGGCCAGTACCCCCAGTTACTTGGTGAAAACTCCCCCTATAGATATGACCCTATGAACAGAGGTAGTCTGAAGCACTTCATGACTTATGAGTTCTCCTGCTTCATTTGAGGAGATCACAGTTTCTCAGTGCAATCACCTATTGCTATGTCATTATGTTCAGCTTTTTGCATTTATGATCTTATTTACTGATGCCCTTAATTCTTTTAGAGTGATTTTTCAAAAATTAGTACACACTCTTATTCACCTTTTCTAGATATTTCCAGATTAACACATTCAGGTAAAAAAAAAACTTTTTCCATTCTTACCATAAGACAAAGATTAAGAGCTATATAAGTTTTCTTTTATCTCAAATTCTGAAGTGCAGACACTTAACTCTTCAATTTATAAAGGTTAAACCTTTAATTCCTTTCAATTTGTAAGAGTGATTCTTATAAAAGAACAATTGTAATAACTGTAACTCAATTCACTAAACCATGAGCAGTACTGTTGTTCAGTGAAGGTTAGGGAAATGATAGCAATTGATAAGCAGTGATATCAATAGGCATGGAATTCAATGGCATCTGATGTCAAAGAATATGATAGAGTTGAATGGGGACCATGAGAAGTGAAAGGAATTCAATGTAATAATCAGAACTCTCAGCTTCCCCTGACATCATGATGCAAAAACATCCTATGCAATGAACATTTCTTTTGAGATTTTTTAACTTTAATGATATGCATCACAGTGTTCTACATGAAGACTATGCAACAATGATGCACAAGGCAAGTGTGCAATCAATTCAAGTTTATGCGCCCAAGTCGTGAACATTTTTATTCTTTTTTTTTTCAGATTTTAAAAAAATGATGCAGTACACTAATCTACATGAAGACAGGACCCATGGTACTAGGCGGAGAACCCGGTCTCAAAGACCATCACACACATGGTAGAAACCTCCGGGCAGATTTCCCTGCCTTTTAGTAACATATCATTTGATATACTAGGGTTATGCAAGACAATGCAAAATAAAGCAGTCCTACATGCATTGAACAGTATCATTGACAGTCATGCAAATGATGTATGCAGACATAAGACACATGCATTGACTGTGTACACTAAATGAACCATTCACAATCAGCAAGTTATGCATTTAACAACAAGCATGCAATGCATTGACACAAAGTCTATATAATGCATCGACTGTATTCATTAAACAACCATTCAGCCTCAGTGCAAAATATGGCAAGAGAAGATCATCAGATATATGCAGAAATGAATTCAATAGCTGAGTCTGAAATGCAGACTGATCAGCTAGACAAGAAGACAACATCAGAAATCAAGCAAGCAAATCACCATACAATTCACATCTTTCATACTCACAAATTCAGATAATGAATTTAAAACAAAGTTCAGAACTGACCTGAAGAATTGAATCCTGGGGTTTTCTTTTTGAGTGCCTTGGCTAAATCAACCCCTTTTATTTCTCTCACCAGGGCACACCTACAAGATAAAATCAAGTTGATCCTGCAGGAACCCAAGAAGTCTTGGGTCCTGAATTAACTCTCACAGGTGTTCTGAATGGTCTCTTAACAATATTATAATCATAGCCCATCATCTTATGGTTGGTCAAGGAATAACCGAATCGACCAGGCTTACCATGATAACTAACAGAATTTAAGTTCCTTTTATGCACCTTATTGTAAGCATTAAATTCATGTGCAGGGACATTAAAATTTCTATTGTGTGCATGGGCATTTTGTTTTCTGAACCCTGCCACCCAGCACTCAAAGGCTTTGTGGCCAGGTTTTCCACAATTAAGGCATGAGAATTTCACAAATTGTTCAGCATGTAATTTGATAGCATGAGGGTTAATTTGATTCTTCTGAACATGCCAACAGTCCTTGACTGTGTGGCCATGTTTTCCACATTTAAAACATGAAGAATTCATTCTGTCAAAATTCTTATAGAATGCATGTCTTTTTACAGGGATTTTAGTAGGTTTGGAGTTAATTGTTCTTCCCTTAGCATGCCAACAATTTGCAGCAATATGGCCCAATTTGCCAGAATGAAAACATTGAATCTTCTTTTTGTGAGATGCATGATTTTTAACAAAAAAAAAATTTCATGCATTTTCTTAGCATAAAGATTCCTAGCATGCTTTTTATGAACATTCAGATCATCATTCTTCATGATAAAACAGACATCCATCTCATGGCCAGATTTACCACAGTAGAAACATTTCAGATTCTTTCTTTTAGCATGAGTCAGTTTGGCCTGAGAAGTTTTAGCATGCAAATTCTTATTCTGTCTTGTTTTCTTTTTCTGAATTTTCTTTTGTTTTTCCAATTTTTGCTTTTCTCTCTGCTTAGAAGGCAAACATGAAGGAGAAGCTGAAGTGCTAGCTAACTCAGAACTACGCACAAAGGTTGTATACATTCTTTTTCTCTCTTCCTGTTACTGCCTCCATCAGAGACTTTCTTCTTAGAAACAGCCTTTGGATTTTCTGTGTTTTTAAATGACTCTGACAGAGAATTGTTCAATTCAGTGATTTCATTTTTGAGAGAGGAAATGAGAATTTCAGAATCTGTGATCTTTTTATTAAGACATTAATGGCTTTATAGCTCTCAATCTCTTCTATTAATGTACTCACTCTCTCACATTCATTTTCAATTGAACTCTTCCCTCTTTCAAGCATTAAGAGTCTCTCAGACATGGCAGAATTTAGAAGCTTCAGCTCTTCATTCTCCTTTCTTATTTGTTCATTCTGAACAAGTTCATCAGTTAGGTTTTGATCATTTCCTAATGAATTCAGCTTATCTTCCAGTTCAGAATTCTTATCTATGAGTTCTTGATTTTTATTTTCCAAAACAGATATTTGTTCCTTACTCTTATCAACATTTGCTAAGCAGATTTCATGAGATTTTCTCAGTTCCTGACATTTTTCACAATGATCATTCGAATTAATCTGATCATATTTCTTTTTCAGCTTTCTATTTTCAGATTTCAAATGTTTACATCTATCAGACAATTCCTCATTTATTTCCCACAATTCATCAATTGAAATCTCTTCGGATTCAGATTCAGAATTTACCTGGGATGAGGAATCTTCATTATCCCGGTTGGCCATTAAACAGCTATCATTCTGTTGGTTATGCGCAGAGATAACTTTGTCATATATCTCTTTTCCAGAATTGCACCTGAGAACAAAAGGATATATATCAGTATTGACAACAACTCTCAGGATATTGAGAATCATGGTATTTTCACGGTCCTTCACTCTGTCCTCTTTAGACCATTTGGTCTCATCATGAGGTAATCGGTGTGGGCCTTTAGATATAAGACTCCACAAATTTGGACCAATGGAGTCTACGTACACACATAGGCCTCCTAGCTATCTATCGAGGTTAGAACCATCATAAACCGGAGGTCGAGCCATTAGAACAGATGGCAAACAATTTCAGTGAAGTAAAACAAATGACACGAAATGCACTGAAACCAGATAATCAAAATAAAGCACAAGTCAATGAAGCAAAACACGATTTCAAGAGACCCACTCTGAAATGCACCAAAAACTAGCAGGATCTGCTGCGGATTGTTAGATCCTATGCACAGCAACCCGCTCTGATACCAAGCGTTGGGTTCGTTGCAGTATTCAGAGGGGGGGTGAATGAATATGCCCCTTAAAAACCTTCGCCCAAATTAAGATCAGAATGCTAACAAGACGATTTAGACAAAATATAGCCCAACTAGAATTTCGCTCTCTTGACAGATTAAAAACACTCTAAGAAAACTGATCAACTCTTCTGCTCAACCAGAAACCAAATACTTAGAGCGCCCCTATGCAATCATCTAGCGGCAGCAAAAACATATAGAGAAATCAAACCACTGCACAACTAATTTTTAGGTGGTTCGGTCCTCCAGACCTACATCCACCCCTCACTCCCAACCGGAGTGAGGCTTCAACTAGCACAAGCTAGAACGCAGACTCAGTCTGCAACAGGTGCTGCCAAACAGCTTGACCAGGGGAACAACCTCCCCTCTTCCTCCAACCGGAGGGACACCCCAAGTGACTCCCAGCCACTTGGAAACTAGAGGTCGAAGACCTCTCTTCCTCCAGACTAGGAGGGACCCCTGGACTTGCAACCCACAAGCCCAGAACCGGAGACAAGTCTCCCTTCTCCTGAGTCCACAGGAGGAACCCGACCTCTATCCAGAGAATCGGAAGAACAAGGATAACCAAATGAAAAAGGAAAAATAAGAAATGGAAAATACACAGCGATCGTAATGCTGTAAATGAAGAACAAGAATGTAGCTCTCAAAGGAGTAGATCTGGCTTGGACTTGATCCAAACGCCAGAGGACAGATCTTCAAGCTTTTCTCATTTCTTCTCTACGAAATCTTTCACTCTCTCTCTCTTCTCTGCTCTCTTCTTTCTTCTTCTGCTCTCTTCTCTCTTTTTCTTTCTCGATCTCTCATGAGCTCTCTCTTTCTCTCTTTCTCTTCTTTCTCTTCTTCTTCTGCTCTTCTTTCACTCTATGCTCTTCTCTCCTTTTTTTTCTTTTTCTCTCTGTCTGGATCGTGGCTCTCTGTATGGACTTCACCTCTTGCCAACTCGATCAGTCTTCATCTGTTGGACGAAGGCTTCCTTTTATAAGCAGTCACAGCAGGAGCAGCACTGGGCGCGTGTGGCTTCCACATTTCCCGTCCAGAACTTTTGGACCACGTGGCAACATCCATACTTACTTCAGCACACCTGTCATCACCTGATCAGGGTACCTTATCCTCCTTGGATCACGTGCCTTCATTAGCCTCTGCGAAGAGTGCCTGTCAGACAGATAAGAACTTATCAGGTTAAGTGTAAACCCTGTACAGTCTCTGAAGAATACAACACATTGTATAGACTTCAGTTTTAAAGCCAACGTGCAGACATTACTGTATGGACTTTACAAGACAAACAACAATGTATAGACTCTTCAATCGACAGGCAGACAATGTATATACTTGCTCAGTGTATGGACTTGATTGAACGAACATGCAATGTTTATACTTGCTCAGCCTGAAGCAATGTCTAGACTTGATGATGCAGCGAGCATGCAATATACAGACTCTACATTGCAGGCAGACAGCAATGTGTAGAGTTGCTACGTGCAGGCTGGCAGCGCAGTGTACAGACTCTGCGTGCAGGCATTGGGGCGATGTATAGACTTGCTAGGTACGTGCAATCTAAAGGAGCAAACGGATGTATAGACTCAGTAGCAGGTGCACACAATGTATAGACTTGGTTCGGCACAAAGGCAACTCATTGATGTACATACTTTGGCTTGAACAATGCACAATGTATGGACTTAGTGTTGTGCGAGCAAGACTGCAGGCAGTGTATAGACTTGATGATGTGCAGTGCATGAACAACCGATGTATAGACTTGGCTATGCGAGCAAGCTACACGATGTGTAGACTTAATGAGATGCAATGCCAACTCTGTACTGACTTGGTCGTGTAAGGCGACGCAAGCAATGGCTGTATAGACTTGCAGAGAGACGATGCCTAAGATGATGCAATGTACAGACTTAGTGTTGCAACACTAGCCCAATGTACAGACTTGGACGCCTGCATGCTATGCAATGTACACACTTGGTGACTTTGCCTGTTGTGCAATGTGCAGGCTTGAAGTTTCACATGTAATGCAGTGTGTAGACTTTGAAATGCCTGCAGCTGTGCAATGTGCAACTAGTGTATGGACTTATCGTGCCTACACAGGGCGTTGTACACACTTGCTGCCTGATGCTAATGTGCAGACTTTGATGCCCAATAGCGATGTATAGACTTGCAAGTGAGACGCTTAGTGAGACGGTGAGCAGTGTATATACTTAGCCTTTGAGGAACAATGTATAGACTCTGAATCGTGAAAGCAGAATGTATAGACTTGGAGTGTTTGAAGGACCATTGTACAGAGTTGGAAAGTTTGAGCCAATGTATAGACTTCTGCAGGGCTGCCAGTGTATGGACTTGCACAGTGCAGCGAGTGTACAGTCTTCAACAGTTAGCCAACGAGTGTACACACTTCGTTTTGAAGAGGATGCACAATAGAATGAAAGTATGAATGTTGTGCGATGTACAGACTTGCTCTGCCTAAATCAATGTATAGACTTCAGCCCAAAGCCAATGTATGGACTTGGCATTTTGAAGCATGCAGGCTATATAGGCTTAAAGGTTAACTGAGTGTACAGACTTCAAAGTGCAACGTAGGAAAAAAGGCTGCCAATGTACAGACTTTCAACGTGAGTGACACGCTGTACATACTTTGCTCAAACAGTCCGATGTATGGACTTGGAATTCCAACAGAAGGATGTATGGACTTTGATAAGAGAATGGCTGTACAGACTTCAGGTGAAGACCAATGTATAGACTTCCAATATGAAGACCGCTGTATGGACTTCGAATATGAAGACCAATGTATAGACTTCAATAACAAGATGCAATGCTAACTGTTGTATAGACTTGTGAAACGATGCAAGCAACAGGACAATGCAAGCTGTTCAGACTTTGTGTGTTCAAATGCCATGAAGACAATGTTCAGACTTGTGCAACTAGCCATTGTATAGACTCTAAGTGAGATGGAGGAATGTGTAGACTTGGTCACATGCATGAACGATGTACAGACTTTGAAATGCTTCAAGAGGATGTACATACTTCATGAGACGCTGCATGCCACAGTGTGTAGACTTGAAGAATATGCATGACGCTTAGGAAGACGGTGGATGTACAGACTTCTAAATGTACAGACTTTCCACCGACCAGTGTATAGACTCTACACATGCAAGCAATGCAGCAATGTATATACTTAACAGTTATGTGAGCTGCAGTGTACAGACTTAGCCTGAAATGCTTAAGACGCTAAGTGAGACTGATGATGTACAGACTTAGCCTGAACCACTGGACACTGGACGTTGTACTGACTTAGCCTAAACCACTGTATAGACTATATGAATTGACTCTGCATGAGACACTCAGATGGACAGTGTATAGACTAATGCATGAAGCAAAGCAATCTGATGTGTAGACTTCAGAAATGCATCTGAGGGGGGTCGACCCATCTAAAAAGGGGGTCGACCCACAGAACCAGCACACTCATGCACAGAACAGATCAAATAGAACATACTCAAGCATTCTCCATAAATCAAGCACACTCAAGCAATCTCCACGAAATATATCAGTTATATGCATACACCCTAGGGTCTATCAGTTATAAACATCTCATGCATTCTCCACAGAACATAATGAGTGATATGCATTCAAATCAACATGCCATCATCATATAAAAAACATAATATCATAATGCACTCACTGTGTTGCAATCATCAAAATAAAACAGCATTGCTATCATCAAATCAACATAGCACATGCTTGTGCCTAAGGGGCACAACAGTCTCATGGACCTCAACCATACTTTCAAGTTCCTCTTGGGGTGGGGGAACTTCTTCCTCAATAAGTAAGCTAGGCAACCCTTTGGATGGGCATTGCCCCGCAAAGTGGCCAAACCCTTGACATCTATAGCATTGTTGGCGCCCACTACCCGGGGTAGTTCCTCCTACATTTGGGCCCTTGGGATTCTCTTCCCTCCGTGGAGGAGGATGGCTATGGGCGGGCTTGGTTGGAGTGATGGTGGGAGGGGGGTTGTAAGGCCGTAATGGGTTATTTCCATTTGGGCTAGGGGCCTTCATGGGGGTGGTCGGAATGGTTCGTGACCCCATGCTTTTAGGATCGGCCGATCGAGGAGTAACAAACCGAGGGATCCTAGAGAATCTCTCAACATCCCTAGCTATTTGGTAGGCTAGCTCAAGGTTGTCAACATCTCTCATGAAAAGTTCTCTCTTGATGTGACTTTGGAGGCCATTTCTAAAGTGGGACAAGGTGACGGCCGGGTCCTCATGAACTCCACACTTTAGAAGATAGGAGTCCAATTTCTCAATATATTCAACCACGGTCTTCCCTTCTTGGGTGAGGCTTTGCCATTCATCTAAGAGCATTTGGTGGTAGGATTGGGGTAGGTATTTATTTCTAAGTTGGTTCTTCATACCCTCCCAAGTGTTAATAGGCTCTTCCCGCCTAATCCTTCTTGGTTTAGCCAATAAGTTTTGGCTAATTTGGTGAGATGCATTTTGGTCAATCTTACCCTCCTTTGATCAGGCATAGGGTACCATTCGAAATATTGGTCCATGGCGGTTTCCCACTCTAAGTAGACACTTGGTTCATGGAAAGTTTGGGGCCTCTACCTCAATCATCCTTAAGAGAGGGTCATCCGAGTCGTCCCGTGGACGCCTTTCATGATTTTGATGGTGGCGAGGCCTCTCATAGTCATGGTATGGGTCAACATTCAAGTCCACCCTATTAATTTCAGCATGTGGAGGGTGGGCTCTTGGTCCATTGTTCCTTGGGTGGAACTCATCCCTATGAGGTTCAACATGTAGAGGGTGGGCTCTTGGTTCATTGTTCCTTGGGTGGAACTCATTCCTATGAAATTCAACATGTGGAGGGTGGATTCTTGGTTCACTGTTCTTGGGTGGAACTCATCCCTATGAGGATCAACATGTGGAGGGTGGGCTCTTGGTTCATTGTTCCTTGGGGGAACTCATGTTCTTCTAGCCGAGCAAGCCGAGTGGAAAGGGACTTAAGTTGGGCAAGTATGTTTGTAAGGGAGGCATCCACCCAGTTCATTTGGCCTTGGGGTTCCTCCCTAGGGGCATCTTGGTTGAGTTGGGGATTGGGATCCATGGGGGGAACCGAAGACGATGGGTCGGGTTGGTAAATGGCGCCACTACGGGTGGACATGCAAGGGAATGAAATGAGGCCCTAGGACTTAGACTTGATAGAGACAAGTCAATGACTTGCTCTGATACCAATTGATGTGACACAACCTAGGACTTACCAAGCAAGCACAATTGGCATTCAAAACGGACCGATAACGGCGACCGCTCACCCGATGCTCACCAAGACCCGGGGTAACTTGGCAATGCCAAGTGGAGGATGTGAGGGCTGGGCCCTTGCTGGAAGAGGGCCAGCAAGGCCAAGGATTGTTTCCCCAAGGGTATGGCTGCCCAATTCAAGGGAACCGACGTTGTGCCAAGGGCACGGGTACACTCCTCTCCCCACGGTGATCGCTTGAAGCAATGGAGCTTAAGGATCGAGCTCTCACTCTCACGGTCAGCGGAACTGTGAACAAATATTAAAAGAACAAGCACAAAATTAGAGCTAGGTTGGAGCACTTACTCGACCGGTTTGAAGAAACCGGTCCCGCTCGGAGACGAGGGCGAGCGGGGAGGTGTGGGTTCCCCACACGCCGCGCCGGAGAAGCCTGACCTGTTTAAAGTGTTACAACACTACACCTCTCACAGAGGGGGGATCTTGGGGTGGAGACAAATTGTTATTACATCCAAAACTACCTCCACACAGGGAGGGGCCTTCAGCCGGCCAAGCGAGGAGGGGCAAAGCCGAGCTAGAAGCTAACAAGGGAGCCGATGCCGATTCTGTCCGCTTTCTGTGCTTCAGGATAGACAGTTGGATATCTTGATGCTGCGACCACTCCTGATTTTTGTTGATGACGAAACCAGTTGGAATTTCTTCTTAGTTGGGTCGGGATGACGCCTGAATTTTTTTGATTTCTCTGGTCACAGGTGCTGGTCGGGGTAGAGGCTCGAACAGTGTGGCAGGTCTTCAGTTCTGACTGCTTTAGGTTCACAACAGCAGGAAGAAGAGGTTGCCACAAGCACTCCCGAGCTCAGAATCAGGCACCTCTAGAGTCGTTGGAACTTTCGATGAGTACTCTTCGAAGCAAGACCAACGGGGATGCCAAACATTGTTGGAGTCGACCGGTAGAACTCGAACAATGAGGGGGGGTCGGAGCAGACTGACAGGAAGCAGAACCGCACACCCGGAGGAAGAAAATGAGAACTCTTGATTCCGGCACAAAACAGAGCTCCGCTTCTTGATTCTGGAAGTAGACTTGTCTAAGAAGCTCTCGGCCAAGCCTCGCCTCCAGATCTTTCAGAGAGTGGTTGTGGTAGCTTCAGGAGTCCGCTTCAGGTAGCTCTTCAGGGTGAAAATGCGCAGTAGTAGAAGAGCAGCTCCACCGGACGACCACGAACTCAGAAATATATGAGGCCACCACTGTTGCGAAGACGACTTGAAGACGCTTCCAACGGTACCTCTTGGGCCTTCAGATTCGCTGGGAAGTGGACGGGGTCGACTCTGCAAGCTGCTGCTCCTCCTGCACTTTAGGGCTGTGAGCTGCTCCTTCGGTGTGGCTTCCAAGGACCAAGATAGAGGAAGAAGAAGTGGTTGAGTGGTGAAGGGGAGGTGAAGAATGGTGGGACGTGTTGATGGAGGCTAGGGGTGGTGGGGAAGCTGTAGAAGGGGGAGGGAGCAGGTGCTTGTGGGTCTCTCAAAGGTGGAGAGAGAGTGAGGGATGGGGGAGATGCTCAAGGTAGATGGAATGGAGGGAAGGGGAGAGGGGGGCGACCTGCTCTAAGGGGGAGGGGAGTTGGGCGCCCTTGGGCTAGGGAGGGAAGGGAAATTTCAAATTCAAATGGCCTAGGGAGGTGAAGGGATGCATGGGGGAGAGGGAAAAGTCTTTGGGAAAGGAATGGGGTGGTTGGTGGTTGGAGGGTGGAGTGGGGATTGGGGGGTTCTCCCTTGGAACTAGGGGGGTGGAGTAAAGAGGGTTGTGGGGAAGGGAAGTGGTCTTAATGGGGTAGGTGGGAGAGAGGTGGTTGGGAAGAGGAGGAGAGAGAGTAGGGCGTCAACCCCTTAGAGAGAGAGAGAGAGAGAGAGAGAGAAGGTTGGGTGGGGATTCTCTCCCCTAGGGTTTCTCACCCACTATTGGATTCACTCCACTAGAACTAAATAATTTGAACTCTCAAATGGAAATTTGGCATTCATTCATTAATTCAAAATGAGGGGAATGGGGTCCTATATATAGGCAACCCACATTTTACAAAAAGACCCGGACATTTGACTCAATGACAAATAACCAAGGAAGGGGGGGCGCCCATGGGCCTAGCCCAATGGATTGGGCCCAAAACTAATCTAATGAGCCTAATGACACACAAACTTAAGGGGAATAGTAAAAGACCTAGGGACATGACTCAAATAAAATGGAAAATACATCAAATGACTCAAATAGAAAGCACAAAATGGATAATTGGGCCTTTATAGAGAGAGGCCCGAGCTCAAATGACACCAGAGTGTGAAGAAGACCCGAGCCAAAGGGAGTCACGGGTGATGCCTCCATCATGCCGCCTTCAAGGACATCAAGGAGCGCATGATCTAGACACCTATCCTTCGATTGCCAGATTTCTCGAAGGTGTTTGAGGTCTCTTGTGATGCGTAGGGTGTTGGGATAGGAGGAGTGTTGAGTCAGGAGACCCACCCGGTCGCATATTTCAGTGAGAAGCTGAATGACGTGAAACTGTGATACTCCACTTATGATAAGGAATTCTACGCAGTTGTTCAGGCTCTTAGGCATTGGAGGCACTATCTATTACATCATGAGTTTGTCTTATACTCCGATCATGAGGCTTTGAGGTACCTCCATTCCCAAAAGAAGCTTAATGCACGTCACAGCCATTGGGTTGAGTATCTCCAGCAGTTCACATTTGTGCTAAAACATAAGGCTGGAGTGGAGAATAAGGTGGCCGATGCTTTGAGTCAGCGAGCGTGTTTACTTACCACCATGAGTGCCGAGGTCATAGGGTTAGAGAAGATGAGAGAGGCCTATGTTGACTGTCCTGACTTCGGTCAGATTTATACCACTCTCCAGGCCAGACCCTCGAGAGACATTGATGATTATGTGCTTCAGGAGGGTTACCTCTTTCGAGGAGGCAGGCTTTGTGTTTCCCGAACTTCGGTTCGAGACTTCTTAGTCTGGGAGCTACATGCGGGAGGTCTAGCCGGCCACTTTGGTCGGAACAAGACTATCGAGGCTGTTGAGCATAGATTTTATTAGCCGAGCTTGAAGCGTGATGTTGCTCATATTGTGGCTCAGTGCCGTACATGTGTTACGGCCAAGATGAAGAAGCAAAGCTCGGGCCTTTATACACCTCTTCCCGTGCCTGATGCCCCGTGGCAGGATGTTAGCATGGATTTTGTCTTGGGATTGCCACGTACCTCCAGGAAGCATGATTCGGCCTATGTGGTTGTTGACCGATTCTCAAAGATGGCCCTTTTTATTTCCTGCTCGAAGACTTCGGATGCTTTGAGGGTAGCCCGCCTATTCCTTACTCATATGGTGTGCAAGTTTGGGTTGCCTCGTACCATAGTGTCTGACCGTGATGTTAGATTCACCAGTTATTTTTGGAAGATATTGTGGCATATGTTGGGTACTCACCTCAAGTTTTCCACTGCATATCATCCCCAGACAGATGGTCAGACCGAGGTGGTCAATAGGAGTCTGGGTGACCTTTTGAGGTGTCTTGTCAGGGACCGTGTAGGGGATTGGGATCTCATATTACCACTGACAGAATTTGCATATAATGATTCGGTTAACAGGTCTATCGGTATGACTCCATTCGAGATTGTCACAGGTCGTAGGCCTAGGAAGCCAGTGGATCTTGTTCCCATGCCCATCCATGCATGAGTGTCGGAGTCTGCCGAGTTGTTTGCTAGGCATGTTAGGAGTTTGCATGACGACATCCGTCGTCACATTGAGGCCAGCAATGCACGGTACAAAGAGCTAGCCGATGCCCACCGACACCACCGAGAGTTCCAGGAGGGTGAATATGTCATGATCAGGGTAAGACCTAAACGGTTTCCCTCTGGAACCGTAAAGAAATTGCAAGCTCGCGGAGCCGGTCCATTTAGAGTGTTGAAACGTGTTGGATCCAATGCGTATGTTGTGGACCTATCCGAGGAATATGGTATAAGCTCAACTTTCAATATATCGGATCTAGTTGCCTATAGGGACCCAGCGATGATCCCTAGTGAGTCTTTTGAGCCATCCCCTCCCATTGAGAGTGATCCCACACCTGAGTGTCCACCTCCAGCCCCTTTTCCACATCAGCGAGAGCATATCGGTCATATACTGGATGAGCAGGTGACAGTTACCAGGAGTGGATCTTACCCGCACTACTTAGTGCGTTGGAGAGGGCGACCCGCCACCGAGGATACTTGGATCACACGGGCCAAGTTGCAGAGGATTAATTCGGACCTACTGGAGCGGTACCAGAGTGATGCAGACCCTTACTCGACAGGGTCAAGTTTATCCCACCCGGGGAGAATTGGTGCGGACACCAGAGCACACGAGCGACACGAGTCGGCGAGCCACCGGTACCGTACGCGGAGCACCACCCGAGCTACAACGGCTTCCATCTGGCTCGGAGACAGTCTGGCGACTCCCCCTTGGGTCTCGATATTTATAGTATTTACTGTGACTTTATTTGTGTGTAATGTATTTTATTCGACTTTACTTGGATTGTAATTTGGATTGTAAGAGGGGTTTATTTGTAAAATGGGACCACTTGGGTCCCGCGGGCCCCCATCCCTTCTCCCATTGATCCACCTCATCTCTTGGGCCCATGTGGGGTCAGTCAAACCTCCATGGTGGGCTTCTAGAAAGGTTGGACCAAGGGGGGACAAAGGAGTGCAAAATTCAAAAAAATGGGCATCAAAGTCAAGGGGGCGCCCCATTCTATTATAGTTTAATAGGATTTGAATTGTTATTTTATTTGATTCCAAATCACATGGGAGAAATAAAATTGAACTCCCTCTTTTACCCCTCCCCAACCTAGATCTAGGGTTAGTTGAAGTCCTTTTGTATTTCATATATATTCCTTGTATTTTCATTTGATGGGAATTAATGCCATAAAAATTCAGAATTTCTTTGGAGCTCCATAGCATGGTGCGCACCTCTCCTCTCTCCTCCCACTTCTTGCAGCTATGAAGGTTGCTTCTAGAGGTGTGAAGCCTCTCCTTCAAGTCTCTTCTGAGTGGGAAGCTCAGATCTATCGCCGCCGCCGCCATCGAGCCGTCGTCGCACCGCCACCGTCACCTTATCAAAGTTCTGTCTTCATCCAACAGCAGCCCCTTCCATGAATTTTAACTCCCAGATCCGAGATCTTCTGAGTGCCAAAACTTCAGGGTGAGTTCCAGGGATCCAACCCACGTTCCATAAAATTTGGTTTGGCCTTTAGATTCTGATTTCTATTTTTCCATTTTCTTCCATCTTTTCCTTCCAGATCTGCCAGGTTTCTATCTATTGTGACATCAACCCTGATCATCCCATCTTCGACCCACTTTTTGATTTTTCCTGGAGCTCCCAATTTTACTGGAGGTTCTTTCCACCATCCCCTTCACACACGAAGTTTCTTGGAATTTCAACAGGCCTCCACCGATTTTCTAAAAATCATTTTCAGATACCCTTCAGTTCTGTCTGCTTCTGTCCAGATCCGACCACCTGCCAGTATAAAATAGTTTTCCCCATCCAAACCTCCACCAAATCAGTCATAAAAAATATTTCCATTTTCCTCTCTCTCCCCTCTACAATCTTCATGAAGAGCTCGATGTCTGATTCGGAGGTTTACCTTACGTTCAATGCCAACTCTCAGGAAACTCAGTTTCTGCCTAGTCATATCTGAAACTGAGAGTAGGCCGGTTCTAAAATCGTCCATCAGAAGCACAGCTCCGGTGAATTTCTTTAATCCCACAAGGTCGAAGGACTTTGAGAGAGCTTTCCAACGATACCTCTTGTGCGTCGATCCGACGTCGAGATTGATCGCAGCAGCCGATCTCGCCGGATCGTGCGCTGCAAAACAAAAGCAACCAATCCGTGGGCAGCAACTCCAAAGCTTGGAGATCGGAGCCGATCGGCCTCCGACCGGCATTCCCGCCCTACCACCATCTAGGGAGGCGCGCCACCAGGGGTCTCCATCACAGCTGGGCCCACCCCATCAGATCGGAGGATAGAGCGGTCCGTGGGCCCCACAAACCCGTAGATCGCGCCGTCCGGACAACACTAAACGCGGGTTTCGGCACCGACGGAGCGACATCAAGATGCTGCCCGTCAACCCAATTCGCATGACTCCCGGGCCCCACATGTGACCTTTTACCTCCCTGCGTGGAGTGGGTCAAATTGTTGTACCACAGCAAAACTTTGTTAACTGGGAGTCCAGTTTTGGCCGGGGTTGTCTTCCCCACGTCGGGTGCGTGGAGGTACGATCGTAACTTCTTGGCATTACTTTGCTTAGCTAGTATATGGTCATATGCCATTGTGAGAGCATAGGATTCTAGCCTGTGAGTCCATGTCAGCGCTGTGAGCGAGAGAGTGACCCGTCCCGTGGCTCGATCCGAGCACGGAAGTGAGTCGGACTACCCTTAACTCTGTCGGTTCCTCAATCGTGCACGATCCGCGTTTCCCTCACTTGGGACGACGAGTGAGCTTGCATTTCTATTAGCGACGTATAGCCCATAGGAGCTCTTAGTGTCGGGCCTAGTGTCTCTCATGCTCGTATGTTGCTGGTCGTGTATGCATTTAGAGTCCGAGGTCCATATCACTTAGAGTCGGTCCTCGAGTCCGTCCCGCAGTAGGTTAGTTTTTTAGGTGTTTCTCGCCGTTTCGCCCTTGGGCGGGTGTGACGGTCCTTCCAGTGACCGTCACGCTATGTAACGCGCCCAGGTGGGTGCGTTACAGCCCTGTGTTCAGCCCGTTGGGGTCTGTGGGCTGTGACGGTCCCACGATAGACCGCCACAGGTGCTGTGACGCACTTGGGTTGGACCGTCAGGGGCTTTTGACCGTTGGGTTTTTGACTGTTGGGGGTCAAGGCATGTGACGCACCAGTCTTGGCGCGTCACAGCCTTGTGACGCCCCTGTGTGGGAGCGTTAGAGTGGACGCATCCTCACACTGTAACGCACTAGGCTAAGTGCGTTAGGGCCTGTGACGCACCGAGTGGCACGCGTCACAGTATGTTTCCACTCGTCTTATGATGCACCGGTGTAGGCGCGTCACAGACACTAACTCGCCAGGGAAGGTGCGTTACACCCTGTTTTGCACTGGGTGTCTGACGCCCCTGTGTTCGGCCGTCCGATGGCTGTGACGGTCCAGCCTTAGACCGTCAGAGCCTGTGACGCATCTAGGGTAGACCGTCAGGCTCAGGGTTGCCCCGGGTGGTTTGCAACCCCGTTTCCTTTCCGTTCGTGGCCACCGTGCGCCTGTGCTGGTACGTGGGACGGTCCCCGTACGTCGTCGGATGCGGACGTTGTTTTCCGTTGACTTGAGAGTCTACTCCGTAGTGACCCTCCACTAGTCGTAGCCTGCCTGCATGCGAGTGGACCCACCAGGGAGTGGTGGAGAGGCTACCATGAGGACGGTTTTAGACTAGTTTCCGTCGGGCCCCTCGTCGGTAGCCAGAGTCCGATTCCAGGGGAAAACCAGTTAGAGGCCAGACCTAGGACGTACGGTCTGTGTGTGCACACGTGGTTGGGGGCGGTTGGACCCACGCTGATGGGCGTAACCCTAGCTAGTCACTCGTTTACAGTTACTCGTTCGGTGTCCGTGCCTCTGGTAGGAGCTACCACGTTAGGCAGTTCACCTGCGGTGCAGTGTAAGACGTCAGGGGACGCTACCGACTGTGCTTCTAGTGGGAGGTACTCCTGTCGAGTCGAGAGTGTCAGACTGTCAGTCTTTGCGACTTCAACTTCCGGGTTTTGTCGTGTCGACCGTGGTTCTCCGGTCGTTCCACCGTGGCACGTGTGTCGGCTTTCGTGCCGTGAGATCGGTGTTTTGTATACTGCAGGGCTTCCCTTTCCGAGGTACTCGCTTACTGCTAGCATAGCGGTTTCTCCGTTCATGAGGTAGGGTTCGAGTGACCCCTACTGAGTCTTGTTCCGAGACTCATTCCCTGCGTATTTTCACCGTGTTTCAGGTGAGTCGCGACCTCAGGGGAGTGCGTCTGAGGCTCAGCGTGGTTCAGGTGCCCAGCATTAGTGCCATAGGTCAGAGCCGGGGTATGCCCCCTGTAGCTGTACTTTCCTTTCTTGTCTCTGTACTAGTTGTGGACTACTGCTGTTGTTATTTTATTATATCTTGTGGACCATATATCATGTAAACTGTTAATTTATTTCCTGCTTAATCATATAACTGTTTAATTTCTACAATTAATTGTGATACTTGTGTAGTCTCCACACCATCCTTTTAACCCTTCCGAGTCTTCGGACTCGTGGGTGGCGGTGCGAGTCTCGGGTTATCGGGCCTTCCCGGTAATCGGATTCTCGGGTCGTTACAGATTTGATTCACGTTTGCACTATACATCATTTAGCATTTTCTATACACTATTAAACTGTTAATTACTTATATTATGCATGCTTAAAGAGATGTAATTCCTATTGAGCTTCTCCCTCACCTAGTTTCATTTAACGTTTTTCAAGTAATAATGAAGAAGGAATTCATTCTAATGGGGAAGGGAAGAGTGATCGAGTACATTCTGGAGTTAGATGTCCTAAGTCTTTTCTATTTTCTTGAGTCTAGATTAGGAGTTAAGAGTCTTGTATTTTTATCTTTCTTGAATTTTAGAAATTGTAATTAAGTCAAGAGTTGTAATAAGTAATTTTGATATTAATAAAATTATTATTTTTATCCAATTTTGGCTCTATGTGTATCTCTTGAAATTGTCTTGTGTTGTTAGTCTTCTAGTGCCTTGATTGACACATGATTGTTCACTATCACGTTTCGAGTAGTTTTCGCTGTTACTGGTTCAAGATGTGACAATGTGTTTTGTGTTTGGGTATGTATAACAGTTCCTGTAGTGCTATAGATCTTCCACACTCAAAGCAATTGGATGTAGTCAAGGTGAGTGTCCACGAACCTGGTCAACAGTATCCAGGGAAGAGGGTGCCACAAAAGGTGGTATCAGAGCATGGTTGTGAGCCTTGGGTTTGATCTGCAGCAGTCAGATTTATACACCATACCACGAGACCATAGGAACTCTTTTGGAAGCCTATAGTTAACCTTAGGAATTTATTAGAGAGATTGAAGTCAACTCTAGAAGTCCATTGGAGAACTTAAAGTTAACTTTGGAAATTGTATTAATACGGGCTACTTCTGCTTTATAGGAGATGGTGGAAAGTGATGAGGTCATGATGGAGCCTTCGCGTAAGGAGACAACACCCTCAAATGGAACCTCAGTGGATGATGTTGGGGTGATAGCACAAGAAGAGTAGTTTCTAGAAGGATAGAGTATTATGCTTATTCAAGGAGATCATCAGGATAAGGTGATAGGAGCCAAAGTAATGGAAATATTTGAGAGCATGGATCCTCCTTATGTTAAGGGGGAGAGACAGTCAAAGATTGTGGAAGGTTGGAATAGATAAATCGAGTGGATTTTATAGTTATACTTAATGATCGTGCATATGAATGGTGGAGGTCTTCACTCAGGACTACTTTCTAGGGCAGAGGTGTAGATATTAGCTGGGAGAAGTTTCTTAATGCTTTTTATATCAAGTTTATTCCTTAACATGTGAAAGATAAGAAAGGAGCAAATTTTATAACTTTGACTCAAGGTGGATTATTAGTTATAGACTATGAGGCCAAATTTACTGAATTAGAGAAATACGTCCCTCACGTTTGCGCGGATGAACAAATGAGGGTAAAGAGGTTTGTTATGGGCTTAAGATGCAACATTAGAAGTGAAGTCATAGTTTTTGATCATCAGATGATGGAAGCAGCTTTGAGGACAACTTTCATTATGGAAACCAACTATGAAGAGCTTTTAGAAGAAAGAAAGATAAGAAGGAAACAAGTCATATTTCTAGTTCAATCGGGAGGAAGAATGAGTGTGAGAAGATGGAACTTTTAGAGACTGCTTAGTCAACGGGAGAAGGGAGTGTACAAGCTAGTTTGCCGACATTGTGGTAGAAAACATGAAGGAGAATGTTGGCGGGTTGTTAGTAAGTATTTCTTGTGTGGTCAAGTGGGACATAAGGTCGAAAGATTGTGTTCAAGCTAGAATGTGTACACTAATATAGGGAGATGCCAAGGCTGATAGTACCTAGCTGAAGGTATTACTATTAACAATAACATATATGCTAGAATTTTATTTTATATAGTACTACATAAATAATTCCTTTTTCTGAAATTTGTTGAAACATTGGTAGATAGCTAGATTTTGAAGATAGAAGAGGGGTACATTAGTACATCAACCAAGGAGATATCTAGGACCACCTATGTTATTATTAGTGTTAATAGGATCACCCAAGGGGAGGAATAGGTCAACATGTGAATAACCACTAAAATATGAATGATCTTGCTATTAGAACGACACCCTTTTAGTAGATGTTTTGTTATCAATGTGTAAGATCTCGATCTAGTAGGACATAAGTCCCGGCCATTAGAGGTAGATAAGAAATAGATGTCTGTTATGTTAGATGGAAGCACTCTATTACCACGAAGAGTGGATCTAGAGGGGGGTGAATAGATCGATTGCCTAAATTAAGAACACAGTTATACTCTAATGCGGAATTAAAACGAGCAGCTGTTGAACAAATGAAGGAGCACAATGAAATCACAACATCCACAAGCAATCGCACAGTAGACAGCAATTTTAAGGTGGTTCGATCTCAATCCAGAGATCTACGTCCACCCCACACTCCAACTAGAGTGTGGATTCCGCTGACTCACAGCTTGAACAGCTGGGCTTCACATCTTGCCTACAGACCGCTGAGCTTCACAGCTTGCTGTCCGAGATCTAGTCTCGCCTGCTGAGGAGTTACAGCTTAACCTGTCCAGAGGCTACACCTTTGCAAACCCGCTGGGGATTACAACTTACCCGTCCAGAGGCAGCACCTCTGCAAACGCTGACTCACAGCTTGAAAACAAGAGTTCGAAAAACAAAAATAGAAACATACGAAAACAAAAAAGCCCAGAAGGGAATATAGCTCTCAATGAGCAAAACTCAGCTGTGGTATCTGAACCAAGAGTCTGAGTAACAACCTCTCAAATAAACTCTCTCAACTCATCTCTCTCAATCTTCTCTTCTCTCTTTTTCTTCTTCTCTCTGGATCGTGAATTTTCTTCTCTGCTCTCAGTGGCTCTCTGCTACTTCGAGCTTCTCTACTCTCTAGCCTTTTCTTCTTGATCAGCCTTCTTCTGAGGAAGAAGACTTCCTTTTATACCAGCAGCAGTTTGGATAGGGCGTGTGGCTTCCACATTTCCCGCCCAGAGCTTTTGCCAGATCTGAGGAATTTCGACCACATGGCTGCATCCTGGCTGGGCTGCATTCCACGTGTCACAATCTGGGCACCTCATCCATCCTTGGATCACGAGCCAATCATTAATCTTTGCAAAGAGTCCCTGTCAGTCAGTCGAAGAAACTTATCAGTTTAAGGTTGAAACCTTGTACAGACTTTATAGTATGTAATGTGCAGACATTGTATAGACTTGCTGAAGTGTAATGCAGTGTGCACAAGGTGAAGTATGCACAACAAAACTAAATGCACTAACATGCCGTCGACCATTGTACAGACTTCATGTTCACTATGCAGACGTTGTACAGACTTGCTAATGTGTAATGTAGAATGCATCAAACAAAGTGTGTACATTGAAGATGAATTCATAGACGTGCCGTCAACAGATGTGTGGACTTGGTGTACATGCGACAATAGTGTATAGACATTGCAATACCTAGTGTTAAAGCATGAGAGCACAATGCACAAACTAAGTGTGTGCATGTGTGGACTTTGAATGCATGACACTGGGCGATGTACATACTTGCCACTATCAAATGTGCAGACTCGATGAGCATGCAGCAGCCAATGTATAGACTTGCAGACTTGTGCAGACTAGCCAGTGTATGGACTTGGTGAGCATGCAGCACACAATGTGCAGACTTCGTGCAATGCATGAAGAAACAATGTATAGACTTGGCGTTCAAGACACTGTATATGCATGAACGATGTACAGACTTTGTGTTGCGAACATAGGCTGTACAGACTTGTGCTAATGCTGCAAGTGGACAATGTACAGAGTTCAAGTGCGTGTAACAAGACAATGTGTAGACTTTGAATGCCAACATGCGACCTCAATGTACAGACTTGCTGGATGCAATGTAGTATGCATATAGTGCAATGTATAGACTTATAAGTGTGTGCGACCAGACAGTGTGCAGACTTCAGCTCTAAGTCTATACAACCAATGTAGTGTACAGACTTTGTGTGAGACGCTAAACGTTGTACAGACTTGGAGACAATGCATGCTGCAATGTATAGACTTTGCAAATGCATAAGACGCTAAGTGAGACAGACGATGTATAGACTTAGCCTATGCATAAGACGCTAAGTGAGACGGATGATGTATAGACTTAGCCGATGCAGACTTAGTCCGATGTACAGACTTTGCAATTGATGTACAGACTTGCTGGTCAAACAGACAAAAGCTCTGTACAGACTTTAGCGTGCAGACAGGCCATTTGAATGTATAGACTTGTGTTCTAAATGATGCACAAACACAACACAAAGTAATGTATAGACTCAACGTGCATGCTTCAATGCAATGTATAGACTTTGAGTGTGTTGACTTGTGTGTGTGTGCAATGTGTAGACCTGTGTGTGTGTGCATGACAATGTATAGACTCTGACTGCATGGAACACACAGACAATCTGATAAAGATAGTTTCATCAAAACATAAACAGTTGACAATCAATCAAAACATGCTTATTGTCAACATCATCAACACAGAGGAGTCACAACAATCTCCCCCTTTTTGATGATGACAACACTCTATCATATAGAATAGTAGCATCCTGTCATACAGATGTATTTTTGATGAAAGACATGATTTGTTAGTCAGATTTGTCATGCAGATGCTATGAATGCATGCTAAAAAATGAAAACTAACTCCCTACTCACAAGATCTCCCCCTTTGCCATAACATGATGCATACACTCCCCCTGGAATTCGTCAAACAGACAGTATATTCTCCCCCTTTGCCATCAACAAAGAGGAGGGAAAGAAATTACAAGGGAAGAAAGATATCTGACTGGCATTCTGAGCAAGTAGTTCAGGAATTAGGCATTCTAAAGCACAGAGTCTTCAGTCATATGAATTTAGAAACTTCTTAGAGATTGAGTTCTGGTTTGAAGGTTATAAAAAAATAGAGTTCATGCACTACAATCATTGAATGAGTTTGCTGTGCATGATAATAGCAATAAACCAGAATCACATTTGAGCATGAGAGATTCAGTTTCAAAGTATCTTACATTCTTAGACTCAGTGAAAATTGTTAGGAGATACCAGGTCATGTATTGAAATTAAACATTTTGACATATCTGAATTTTCTTTTGAAGGAGCAGCATTTTCAATTTTATTTCATTAAGAGCATTCAGGTATCATTTATCTTTTTACGTAAGGGTACACGTTTATCAGACGCCAGTACCCCTAGATACTCAACATAATGAACCATTCTGCCTATGATCAATTTCAATAAAGCTGATTTACACCTTTTTGTGTGAGGGTACACGTTTATCAGACGTCAGTTACCCCCAGGTACTCAGTGAAACCACCTTACTGTTTTGATCATTTATACAGAGATAACGGATACACCTCATGACTTAAGTATTATCCATTTCTTTGATGGATCACTCAGTTTATCAGTGCTTTACCAGTCATTACTCTGCCAACATTATTTTTCAAATATTTTTCAAGATTTTCAATATTTTCTTAGCTGTCCTTTATTTGTTTCAGAATAACTTGTTTAAGGACAATACACATACTTAGCCTTCTCTAACAGGATTTCAGGTGAGTTTTCAGATTTCAGATACAGTTAACTTTGTCTGACATGTAATGAAATAGGGGTTGAGAGCTTTATCAATTATCAGCATTCTTATTTTCTGATTGCAATCTTTAAACTCTAAATATTATAAAATTTAAACCATTAAGTCAGTCTTTAAGTAATTAAAATTCTTATAAAGGAAGAAGTATGTTTTCTATTGCTTAAGAATTAGAACTGACTAACATATTGCCATATTATCAGACTCAACTCATCAGGGTCAAGGAATGAATGAATTCACGAGAGACAAGAATTTGAGTTGCAATGAAGTTGATACCCTCTCTGAATTACATATAACACTCCCCCTGTCTATATGCATGTAGTTATGATATGCATGTTATGCAATGAATATGTCATGAAGAATGTCAATGTGATGCATGCAAGGTTTGATCCATTATTCAACTGCCACAGATTTTTATTCAGACAAACAAGTTTAAAACGAGATATTCAAACCAACTGAATTCTATTCATCATGCTGAAATTTACACAAGCCAAGTTCTCTTCTAAGAAATTTGAACATTTCATTCCCTAGTGGCTTAGTAAAGATATCAGCAATTTATTTTTCTGTTTCAATGAAATTCAGTTCAATTTCCTTTTTATTGACAGCATCTCTAAGAAAATGGTGTTTGATCTCTATGTGCTTAGTCCTAGAATGATGAACGTGATTTTTAGCTAAACATATGGCACTAGTATTATCACACAAAATTGGAATACATTCCAGTTTTATTTGATAATCAACCAGTTGGTGCTTGATCCAAAGTACTTGGGCTGCACAGTTACCAGCTGCAACGTATTCAGCTTCAGCTGTGGACAAAGCTACAGTGTGTTTCTTCTTAGATGCCCAAGTTACTAGACAGCCACCAAGGAATTGACAGTAGCCACTAGTGCTCTTTCTCTCTACTCGACACCTAGCATAGTCTGCATCAGTGTAGGCTAGAAGTTCTAACTCACACTTGGCAGGATACCAAAGACCAACCTCTTGGGTGCCTAGTAGATACCTAAAAATCCTTTTCACAGATTTAAGATGTGACTCTTTAGGACTAGCCTGAAATCTAGAGCATAAACACACTGCAAACTGAATATCATGCCTAGATGCTGTAAGATATAGAAGGGATCCGATCATACCTCTATATAGCTTTTGGTCCACTGGTTTACCTTGAGGATCTTCATCTAAACTGGTCGAGGTACCCATTGGAGCAGCTATTTCTTTGAGGTTGTCCATCTTGTATTTCTTCAGTAAATCCCTTATGTACTTGGACTGAGAGATGAAGGTTCCATCTTTTGACTGCGTCACCAGCAGTCCAAGAAATAATTTGAGCTCGCCCATTGAGCTCATTTCAAACTCATTAGTCATAATCTGAGAAAACTCCTCACACAGTTTGGGGTTAGTTGACCCAAAAATAATGTCATCCACATAAATTTGAATAATAAGAATATCTGAATGACTTACCTTAGTGAACAAGGTTTGATCAACTATACCTCTTGTGAAGTTCTTATCTGTGAGGAATTTGCTCAACATGTCATGCCAAGCTCTAAGAGCTTGCTTAAGACCATAGAGAGCTTTACAAAGTTTATAAACATGATTGGGGAAGTCTAAACATTCAAAGCCAGGAGGCTGCCTCACATAGACATCCTCACTGATTTCCCCATTCAAAAAAGTAGATTTTACATCCATCTGCTGAAGATTTATTCCTAGGGAACATGCATAAGCGAATAAAATTCTGATTGCTTCTAACCTGGCTACAGGGGCAAAAGACTCTTCAAAGTCTATTCCAAATTCCTAATTATACCCCTGAGCTACAAGTCTGGCCTTATTCTTAATCACATTCCCTGATTCATCAGTTTTATTCCTGAAGACCCATTTAGTCCCTATGACTGTCTCATGATTAGGAGGTGGGACCAAGTGCCACACCTTATTCCTGTCAAATTGATTGAGCTCCTCATGCATGGCATTAATCCAATGCACATCCTTGAGAGCACAGTCAATGGACTTGGGTTTTACATGTGAAACAAAAGCATATGCATTCAGTTCATTTTGAATTCTTAAGTAGCCTCTAGTCCTAAGAGGGTCATGCAAATTGCCAATTTCATTATCTACAGGATGATCTTTCAGATATCTAATGTTGACAATTTCATCATCATGATTTTCATTTACCTCCCCCTGAACTGTAGGCTCTTCTCCAATAAGCTCTTCATTTTCTTCCTCATCCTCGGATTTGTCTGCAGGATTCCCTTCTTTCAGAATATCACCATTGTCTTCATTCCTGCATTGACCATCATTAGTCTTTACCAAAGATTCATCAAAGACAATATGTGGAGATTCTTCAACAGATTTAGAATTCAGATTATAAACTCTATATGCCCGTGTGTTTTCAGAATAACCAAGAAAAATTCATGGTTCACCTTTAGGTTCAAATTTATCAAGGTCTCTTTTATCATTTATGTGAATAAAACATTTGCAACCAAAAACCTTGAAATGAGCAATTGAAGGTTTCTTACCCTTTATGATATCATAAGGTGTTTTCTGGGTAGAAGGTCTTACCATAGCTCTGTTAATTACATAACAGACAGTATTTACAGCTTCAGCCCAGAACTTCCTTGGCAGACCACCTTCAACTAAGAGTGTACGACCCATCTCCACCAAGGTTCTGTTTCTCCTCTCCACAACTCCATTCTGCTCGGGTGTTCTTGGTGAGGAGAACTTGTGATGAATTCCATTTGTCCTACAGAAATCATCAAATTGTGAGTTTTCAAACTCACCTCCATGATCAGTTAAAATATTTTCAATTTTATGGTTTATTTTAAGACAGAACTCCTGAAATTCTATGAATGCATCACTTTTATGTGATAAGAAATATACCCAAGTGTACCTAGAGAAGTCATCTACCATGACAAACCCATACTTCCTCCCTGATAAGCTGACAGACCTGGTTGGTCCAAAGAGGTCCATGTGTATCAGCTCATAGGTTTTAGAAGACATATTTTTTGTTCTAGATTTGAATGACTTTCTAGTTAACTTTGATTGAGTACATGCATCACAGAGTTTATTTTCTTTCTTAAAAGAAACTTCAGGAAGTCCTCTAACCATGCTGTACTTATTCAATTTATGCAATACTGTGTAACTAGCATGGCCTAACCTACGATGCCATAAGAATGCTAAGTCCTCTCTGCTAGTAGTAAGGCATAGGTTATAATGTTGTATATCATCTAAGTCTATCATGTAAGTATTATTTATTCTTTTACCAGAAAATTTAACAATTTCGGAATCAGGTTCAAAAACTTTACAGCATTGAGAGTCAAATAGAACTTTATATCCTATATCACATAGTTGGCTGATACTAAGTAAATTATATGCTAAACCTTCAACCAACATGACATCTTCAATGCAATAAGTAGTACACTTACCTACCTTACCTGTCCCGACAATCTTACCCTTTGTGTTGCTACCAAAGGTGACAAGGCCTCCATGTTTCTCTGTCAGCATGCAGAACTTGGCCTTATCTCCTGTCATATGCCTGGAGCAGCCACTATCCAAGTACCACAGATTATTTTTGGCTGCCAGGCATACCTGCACACACAATCAGGTAGAGAATTTTGAAACCCAAGTCTGATTGGGCTCCTGAGCAGATGAAATGCAGTTAAAACATGAAAGCAAGCTTTTAGGAATCCACATTTGTTTAAAAGAATTCTATTCAGTGGATTTTTTGGATTTCTTTTTGTTGTGTTTCTTCTTATTTGCACCAGCAGGATTATTTACAGATTTGTTGCTTCTGTGCCAGTGCCTTGGCCAGGGTGTATTCACGAAACTTTGGCCATAGTAATCTTTGGGCTGGCTGAAGAAATGTTGGTTCCTAGGTGTCCAATTGCCATACCCACCAACCCAATTTCTGGTGTAAGGTTTATAAGACTGTGTAGCCTGATGTCCATGACCTGTAAACCTTCCCTGAGTCCTAGTCCACCCTGACCTATTTGGATAGGTTGACTGTGCAGTGTAGTAGGACTGGGCTCTAGATTGGTAGAAATGGTTGGGTTGTGCTCTAAATGCATTCTGTCTCCCCTGCACCTTGGACCCTGCTGACCTATTCACAGGTGTGTATTGGGTCTTCTTCTGAGATGGTGGTGGTGGTGGAGACTTGGTGACCTTAACATGGGGTTTATGTGCATGTGTAAGCTGACCCCTAACCTGAGACTGAGCCTTAGAATTTGGCTTGGATGTACCAGCTCTACTAGGCTCACTAATCTTTTGTTTGCCGTTCTCCTCAGCACTGGGCTTCTTCAGATTTCCAATTTTGTTCACAGAAATTTTTGAATTCATGTTAATCAGAGGTCCTTTCTCTTTTTGTGCTACAAATGAAATGGTCTTCATTCCAAAACTTTTTGTTGCACTAGAATTAAATCCAAGGCCCTCTTTCTTGAAATTGACTTTTGACCTTAACAAAGCATTTAGGTTGTCTGAACCTTGGGTCATTTTCTCAATAATTTTCAGCTTGTCCTCATTATCTTTCTGAATATCTTCAATGGATTTCTTCAGTTCGGTGTTCACACTTAGGACAGCTTCATATTTTTCACTCACAATTTTCATCTCACTCTCATATTTTTGAATTTTCAATTTCCATTCATCAATTTATTTTTCTAACCTCTCATTATCTTCTTTAGAGGCTCTTAACTCATGCTTGATTTCTTCTATTTCAGAGCATGTGAGTTTCAGTTTATTTTTCTCTGATTCAAGGCATGCAATTTTATCAGTTAGAGTTGTGTCATTTTGCATGGAATTTATCTTTCTTCTTAGATGCCTATTTTCCTTTCTGATATCATCTGCTTTATCAGCTATGTCATGATAGGCATCTACCCAATCAGCAATAGTGAAATTATCGAATCTAGAGGATACCTCATCTGAGTCTTCCTCTCTGTCTTCAGAGCTTGTTGCCATAAGGTAAATGGGCTTTTCAGCTTCTCCCTCACTGTCTGAGCTGCTGCTGAAGGAGCCTTCATCCTCATCACTCCAGGTACTAACCATGGCTTTCCCTTTAGTGTTCTTTCTCTTGGACTTGTCCTTGTGCTTCTGGTTCTCTGGACAATCAGCTTTCAGATGGCCGGTCTTCCTGCATTGGTAACATGTATTAGTTTCAGTTTTCTTTGCAGGATTATATTTATACCTTGTATCCCATCGGCCGCCACCATGGTTCCTTCGGTTGAATCGCCTTCCTTCTTTTCTGAGGAACCGCCTGAATTCCCTGGTGATCATTGCCATCTCATTACGTTCTATATCTTCTCCAATCAGGCTCTCCTCGGATGATGATCCACTAGAGCTGGATCGGCTGGATTTGCTGGCACCAGCTTTCAGAGCAATGGGTTTCTTCTTCTTCTCAGCTTCCTCTATCTTTAGCAGATTTATTTCATACGCCATCAGCGAACCAATTAACTCATCTGCCCTGGTGTTGCGCAGATCCCTTGACTCTTCCATCACAATAGCTTTGGTGTGCCAAACATGAGTCAGGGAGCGCAGAATCTTCCTTACTATATCATATTCTGTCTGTGTCTTCCCAAGACCTCTGAGACCGTTAGTAATGATTGTCAATCGAGCGTACATCTCCTTGATGGTCTCGTTGGGCTTCATCTTGAAGGCTTCATACTCTGACACTAGCAAATTCACCTTCGTCTCTCTAACCTGAGAAGTCCCTTAATGGATAACTTCCAGTGCATCCCACATCTCTTTAGCTGAACTGCAAGCCGATACACGAGAAAATTCTGTGGGGTGCAGAGAGCACTGGATAGCATTTATGGCGCTCCAGTTCAGAGTGGACCTTCTGATCTCTTCCTTGGTCCAGACATCCTCGTTAGGGGACAGCTCATAAGGTCCCTTACTGACTACCTTCCAAATCTCGTAGTCTTTCGCCCTCAAGAAGACTTGCATACGGTTCTTCCAGTATGCATAATTCGATCCATCAAAGAAAGGGGGCTTGGTGGTTGAGTGTCCTTCAGCGATCATTCCTCTAGCATCCATCTGTGCCTTTCCTCTTCGGGCGGTAAGTCCCTGTAGAAGAGTTAGGCTCTGATACCAACTGTTATGTTAGATGGAAGCACTCTATTACCACGAAGAGTTGATCTAGAGGGGGGTGAATAGATCGATTGCCTAAATTAAGAACACAGTTATACTCTAATGCGAAATTAAAACGAGCAGCTGTTGAACAAACAAAGGAGCACAATGAAATCACAACATCCACAAGCAATCGCACAGTAGACAGCAATTTTAAGGTGGTTCGATCTCAATCCAGAGATCTACATCCACCCCACACTCCAACTAGAGTGTGGATTCCGCTGACTCACAGCTTGAACAGCTGGGCTTCACAGCTTGCCTACAGACCGCTAAGCTTCACAGCTTACTGTCCGAGACCTAGTCTTGCTTGCTGAGGAGTTACAGCTTAACCTGTCCAGAGGCTACACCTCTGCAAACCCGCTGTGGATTACAGCTTACCCGTCCAGAGGCAGCACCTCTGCAAACGCTGACTCACAGCTTGAAAATAAGAGTTCGAAAAACAAAAACAGAAACATACAAAAACAAGAAAGCCCAGAAGGAATATAGCTCTCAATGAGCAAAACTCAGCTCTGGTATCTGAACCAAGAGTCTGAGTAACAACCTCTCAAATAAACTCTCTCAACTCATCTCTCTCAATCTTCTCTTCTCTCTTTTTCTTCTTCTCTCTAGATCGTGAATTTTCTTCTCTGCTCTCAGTGGCTCTCTGCTGCTTCGAGCTTCTCTGCTCTCTAGCCTTTTCATCTCGATCAGCCTTCTTCTGAGGAAGAAGACTTCCTTTATACCAGCAGCAGTTTGGATAGGGCGTGTGGCTTCCACATTTCCCGCCCAGAGCTTTTGCCAGATCTGAGAAATTTCGACCACATGGCAGCATCCTGGCTGGGCTGCATTCCACGTGTCACAATCTGGGCACCTCGTCCATCCTTGGATCACGAGCCAATCATTAATCTTTGCAAAGAGTCCCTGTCAGTCAGTCGAAGAAACTTATCACTTTAAGGTTGAAACCTTGTACAGACTTTATAGTATGTAATGTGCAGACATTGTATAGACTTGCTGAAGTGTAATGCAGTGTGCACAAGGTGAAGTATGCACAACAAAACTGAATGCACTAACATGCCGTCGACCATTGTACAGACTTCATGTTCACTATGCAGACGTTGTACAGACTTGCTAATGTATAATGTAGAATGCATGAAGCAAAGTGTGTACATTGAAGATGAATTCATAGACGTGCCGTCAACAGATGTGTGGACTTGGTGTACATGCGACAGCAGTGTATAGACATTGCAATGCCTAGTGTTAAAGCATGAGATCACAATGCACAAACTAAGTGTGTGCATGTGTGGACATTGAATCCATGACACTGGGCGATGTACGTACTTGCAACTATCAAATGTGCAAACTCGATGAGCATGCAGCAGCCAATGTATAGACTTGCAGACTTGTGCAGACTAGCCAGTGTATGGACTTGGTGAGCATGCAGCACACAATGTACAGACTTCGTGCAATGCATGAAAAAGCAATGTATAGACTTGGCGTTCAAGACACTGTATATGCATGAACGATGTACAGACTTTGTGTTGCGAACACAGGCTGTACAGACTTGTGCTAATGCTGCAAGTGGACAATGTACAGACTTCAAGTGCGTGTAACAAGACAATGTGTAGACTTTGAATGCCAACATGCGACCTCAATGTACAGACTTGCTGGATGCAATGTAGTATGCATATAGTGCAATGTATAGACTTATAAGTGTGTGCGACCAGACAGTGTACAGACTTCAGCTCTAAGTCTATACAACCAATGCAGTGTACAGACTTTGTGTGAGACGCTAAACGCTGTACAGACTTGGAGACAATGCATGCTGCAATGTATAGACTTAGCATATGCATAAGACGCTAAGTGAGACGGACGATGTATAGACTTAGCCTATGCATAAGACGCTAAGTGAGACGGACGATGTATAGACTTAGCCGATGCAGACTTAGTCTGATGTACAGACTTTGCAAATGATGTACAGACTTGCTGGTCAAACAGACAAAAGCTCTGTACAGACTTTAGCGTGCAGACAGGCCATTTGAATGTATAGACTTGTGTTCTAAACGATGCACAAACACAACACAAAGTAATGTATAGATTCAACGTGCATGCTTCAATGCAATGTATAGACTTTGAGTGTGTTGACTTGTGTGTGTGTGCAATGTGTAGACCTGTGTGTGTGTGCATGACAATGTATAGACTCTGACTGCATGGAACACACAGACAATCTGATAAAGATAGTTTCATCAAAACATAAACAGTTACCAATCAATCAAAACAAGCTTATTGTCAACATCATCAACACAGAGGAGTCACAACAATGTCAAGGTTATTTAATCAGCACAAGGTTGTCCCCGGATGAAGTGGCAAGCAATGAAAACTTGATATTGAGGATTTGGGATGCCTCATGTCTTTTTGTTGTTGCTTTTCTTTCCTTCGCTTTTTCCTTTTGGCTAGTATACACATATCTTTTTAAGCAATAGACAAGCTTTTGAAAAGAAAAGGCTAGCATTACAAACATTAAATCCTCAAGGAGTACATGACTAGTAGGCGTAAGACTTTAGTGCTTAGAGTTCCATGCCCATGGAACTTCCTTCCGTTGTAGGGTTGCCAACGTGTAAGCTCTTTTCCCAAGTGCTCTGCTATCTTGTAAAAATGTCCACCTAGTTTGGGGCGAGTTTCTGATGGGAATCAACATCGGGCACTAACATTTTTCTTTTACATTTATGTCCTTTTATTTGTATTTATACCCTTGACTAATTGGGTTTGTAAATTGTAAGGCATTATAAGCCAAAGGGTTAGTCTTTAAAGTCTTTGGGTTTCTACGTAATATGCTAGTGGGTCCAGCAGGGTCCCCCACCCTCTTTCCCATTGGTCCACCTAGGTCCTAGGGCCCATGTGGGGCTGGTTCAAAGTCCAAGATTGGACTTGGACCATCGGGGGACAAAAAAATTCAAATTCAAATTTGGGTACCCCATAGTCAAGGGGGTGCCCCCAATTTAGTATATTATATTACATGTTGTATTTTTATTTAATGTGGCCATTTAACCACACGAGGGATTAATGTGTAATACACCATTTACCCCTCCCAAATCCTAGATCTAGGGATAGGTTTAGTCTTTTTTACATTTCTATAAATCCCATGTAATTTCCATTTTGATGGAATTAATGAAGAAAATTACATGAAATTTGCCATGGGCGCCCCTCTCTCTCTCTTGCTCTCTCTTGTTCTTGCTTGTTCTTCCTCTTTACCATCTAGATCCAGGGTGTGAAGCCCTCAAAATTGGAGTGAATCCAATCTCTATCTCCTCTCTGGAGTGTGAAGCTCCACCACCGCCGTTCGTGCCACCATCGGAGCCGCCATTAAGCCGCCACAAGCCGCCATCCCCCCTGCTGTCCTGAGCTCTGAGTTCCAGAAAAACAAAGCTGAAGAAGAGGTTGGTTCTCCCAGCTCCTAGCTCTGATCGAGTTGAGATTTTGAGAGCTTGTTCCTCTTTCTATTAGCTTCCCACCAATATAGACTTTGCCCCATTCAGGTCCCGTTTGGTATTTTTTCCTCTATTTTCATACCACCCCTGACAGTCTGCCAATCAGCAGATCTACAGGATAGGAGTCTGTTCTTCTATTTTTTCCTCCCCCTTATACATCTCTAGAAAATCCCCAAAAATTAATGCATGTTCTTCACTTTCCTACCTTCCACCCATAATTTTTCTAGGGTCCAAATCTATCATCTTCCTATCGGTGAAAATTCATTTTCAGGGAAAACTTAGTCTGTCCTATGTGTCTGTCAGTCCGAGCCAGTAGAAACTTTTGAGGAACAACCATTTTCATTTTCACTCCATTCACTTTATGGATCTAAAAGAATTATATGTTGTAGCCCTCTGAGTCCTCTATCCATCGGTACCAATTTTGCGTCTATCTGACACCGAATCTGGTCGCAAGAAATCTTTTCGTGGAGGTGCATAGTTCAGATCCGAGGACATGCCAGCAACTCAGTCTAAGAATTAATTCCTCGGAAAATACGCCGGCTCACCTTCGGTGACCGCTGCTCCTCGAGGTCGATCGACAACCCATCAGAAGCGTCCCAGTCAGTCGCTGCAGCTAGGAGTCGACCGGAAGCCGTCGTCCTAGTTGCTGAGTTCCATTGCTGTACCGAGTTGGAACAGCACCGAGTCGGAACCGAGTCGGACCAGCAGCCCATCTCCGACCCGAAAGCCCTTCCGGCTTGCTGCCCGTCAACCCGAGTCGCTACTCCTGGGTCCCACATTGTAGCCCTTTACCTCTCTGCGTGGAGTGGGTAATTAAATTCACTGCTGTAATTATTTATTTACTGTACACCGAGAGTACGAGTTCGGCCGGGGTCATTTTCTCCACGTCCGGAGCGTGGAGGTATCGTGTCTGCTCCCCCCTCTCGACATTTACTTTCCCCGTATATTTTCATATGTCACTGCTAGAGTGATAGGACGTAGCTCGATATATTCTTTTATCACCGCTGCGAGAGAGAGTGAAACCCGTCCCGTGACCCGATCTGGGCACGAAAAAGAGCCAACTACCCGACTCATTGCCGGTTCCTCAACCGCGCAGATCCCACGTTTCCCTCGCTAGGGACGATCCGTGAGCTAGAGTCCCAGGTTCGCGTCTCTGTCCCGCATCAAATTGGTATCAGAGCGGAAGGTTGAGTCTAAGGTAGTCTTTGATTAAAAAAATAAAAAAAAGAGTCATTTAAGTCGGTCCAAGGTTGCATTTACATACCTTTATTCGGTATATCAAAAGGTGTTGTCCGAACGTTAGGTTACGCCTATCGGGAAGGTGATTCACTTGCGTGAGCGCGATCTTCGGATCAAACCTCCGCCTAGTACCGGATATGGGTTGAATCTAGGTTTCTATTCGAGTCCGCATTTTACTCTTTTTACCATTTAGAGTCGTGTCTAGGTGCTTGCATTAGTCTTGCATAAAAGTTTTACAAAAAAAAATAAAAGAAAAATGTTCCAATGCATGTCCACTCCTAGGGGAACCAATTCCCATCTTATGTGCAACTATGGCCAACCCATGCACCCCGAGTAGACCCGTCCAAGGCAATAAGTTTATGTTTGAGTACATTCGGAAGTATGATAAGTACCGATTGGAATATGAAGTTGGAGAGGAGAGCACCACGACCGCATTTCAGTTCCGGAGAGGTTTGCGGCTTCACTTCTAGTTTGAATGTCTTTGCCACGATGCGTTCACTCTGGCGCAGTCTTATCTGGTAGCTCTAGATGTTGAGCCTTTCGAGGCAAGGTTTGATGCTACCCTTCGACGAGCATCTACCTCTCAGCCGAGTCTCGAGCCGATCGAACAGCCTACCCCACAGCCACCCCCAACCTAGTTGGGGAACCCTTCCCCTAGAGCTCCGTTGCCATCTACGTCCGACCTTTATTCGGAGTCACCTCACTTGGAGCCACCTCAGCCCGAGCCACCCGTGTTTTTAACGGGAAAGCTATTCATCGCCGAGCCACTACTTAGTTGGCTCAAGATCAGCTTGGTCCCTAGTCCGCCTTACTACCCATCTGTGGACCCCACACTACCATTAGTGCCGATCAACTCATTCCATACCACGTTCCGGTCTAGTCACCATGTTGATACATTGGATGACCTTATTATGGGATTAGACTCACAAATGAAGTTGACGTATATGTTGGCCCGAGGCTTTGACCAACCCACAAATCGTAGCTTCACCCACCCCGCCTTAGGGTCCATTACCTCCGTGTGCACTGTGGGCCGTGTCACTACAGAAATTCTCTTATTCCTCCCCATGTCGGCCGAGCCCAACTTCATTCCCTTTATCCCGAGGGAGGAACCATATCTACTATATGAGATCACCGTCCCTCTTGTCATAATGGATGAAGGTGACCACCTACACCTTCAAGAACTTCAGACATGGGACCGTGACATATGGGAGCCCAGTTCGAGGGGTCATACTTTCTTTGATCCCTTCAACCCATTCCCTAGTGAACCCCTTGACCCACCATATTTACTCCACTTTTTTGAGGGAGTCCACTACCACACTCCTTCCCCACGGGCTAGTCCACTTGCACTCAGCCAGGGGACCATTCCACGGTCATCATATAGGGGTGACGAAGAAGGAGCATCCGGCTCTCCTAGCCCACCCAAATCTCCCAAATCCAATAGGCAACCGCATGCTAGGGACAGATTGGGATGTCTAGGAGTCCCCCATTCCGTCAACCATCGATTGCATCTAGTGTATGCATGGCACACATTCGGATGTCCTGATCCACCATTACATGTGTATGGGTCGGACTAACAGTAGGTTTGTTTAGGGTCATGTGTGAGTCTTTGTTTCGTACAGTTTGTCTGTCGTGTGCATATGCATACATCGAGTTGAGTCGGTCTTTTGTACGCTCGCGTTGTCAGTCCCTTTCCAGTGCGAGGCAAGTCGGATCCAATTTGTACGTTGTAGACTTGTCGGAATTTGGGATTGACTCTACCTCAACATATCGGATCTAGTCACATAACGGGACCCAACGGTGATTCCTAGTGAGTCATTGAGCTGTCTCCTTCCTTTGAGAGTGACCCCACCCCGGAGTGTCCACCACTAGCCTCATTCCCACAGCAGCATGTGCATATCGAAGATATAGGGGATGAGCAGATGACGATTACTTGGAGTGGAGCATACTCCACGCTTCCAGGTCGGTGACAGATCCGCAGGAGGCACACGAGCAGCCGCACCCCTTACTCGACGGGGTCGAGTTCTTCCCACCTGGGGAGAATTGATGGGAATCAACACCGGGCACTAACATTTTTCTTTTGCATTTGTGTCCTTTTGTTTATATTTATACCCTTGGCTAATTGGGTTTGCAAATTGTAAGGCATTATAAGCCAAAGGGTTAATCTTTAAAGTCTTTGGGTTTCTATGTAATATGCCAGTGGGTCCAGCAGGGTCCCCCACCCTCTTTCCCATTAGTCCACCTAGGTCCTAGGGCCCATGTGGGGCTGGTTCAAAGTCCAATATTGGATTTGGACCATGAGGGGACAAAAAAATTCAAATTCAAATTTGGGTACTCCATAGTCAAGGGGGCGCCCCCCATTTAGTATATTATATTACATGTTGTATTTTTATTTAATGTGGCTATTTGACAACATGGGGGATTAATGTATTATACCCCATTTACCCCTCCCAAATCCTAGATCTAGGGATAGGTGTAGTCTTTTTTACATTTCTATAAATCCCATGTAATTTCCATTTTGATGGAATTAGTGAAGAAAATTACATGAAATTTGCCATGGGCGCCCCTCTCTCTCTCTTGCTATCTCTAATTCTTGCTTGTTCTTCCTCTTTACCCTCTAGATCCAGGGTGTGAATCCCTCAAAATTGGAGTGAATCCAATCTCTATCTCCTCTCTGGAGTGTGAAGCTCCACCACCGCCGTTCATGCCGCCATCGGAGCCACCATCAAGCCTGCACAAGCCTCCGTCCCCCCTGATGTCCTGAGCTCCGAGTTCCAGAATAGTAAGCTGAAGAAGAGGTCGGTTCTCCCAGCTCCAAGCTCTGATCAAGCTGAGATTTTGAGAGCTTGTTCCTCCTTTTGTTAGCTTTCTTGCAATATAAATTTTGCCCCATTCAGATCCCGTTTGGTATTTTTTCTGCTATTTTTATTTCACCACTGACAGTCTGCCAATCAGCAGATCTGCAGGATAGGAGTCTGTTCTTCTATTTTTCCCACCCCCTTATACATCTTCAAAAATCCCCAAAAATTCATGCGTGTTCCTCACTTTCCTACCTTTCACCCATAATTTTTCAAGGGTCCAGATCTATCGTCTTCCTATCGGTCAAAATTCATTTTCAGGGAAAACTCAGTTTGTCCTATGTGTCTATCAGTCTGAGCCAGCAGAAACTTTTGAGGGACAGTCATTTTCATTTTCAATCAATTCACTTGATGGATCTGAATAAACTATATGTTGTAGCCCTCTGAGTCCTCTATCTATCGGTACTAATTTTACATCGATCTGACACCGGATCTGGTCGTAAAAAATTATTTCATGGAGGCGCGCAGTTCAGATTCGAGGAAAGGCCAGCAACTCAGTCTGAGAATTAATTCCTCGAAAAATATGTCGGCTCACCTTCGATGACCGCCGCTCCGCTCCTGGAGGTCGATCGGTAACCCGTCAGAAGCGTCCCAGTCAGTCACTGCAGCAAGGAGTCAACCAGAAGCCGTCGTCCCAGTTGCTGAGTTCCCTTGCCGTACCGAGTTGGAACAGTACCGAGTCAAAACAACCCGTCTCCAGCCCGAAAGCCCTTCCGGCTTGCTACCTGTCAACCCGAGTCGCTACTCCCGGGTCCCACATTGTTGCCCTTTACCTCCCTACGTGGAGTGGGTAATTAAATTCACTACTATAATTATTTATTTACTGTACACCGGGAGTACAAGTTCGGTCGGGGTCGTCTTCCCCACGCCCGGAGCGTGGAGGTATCATGTCCGCTCCCCCTCTCCGCATTTGCTTTCCTCGTATATTTTCATATGTCGCTGCTAGAGTGATAGGACGTAGCTCGATATATTCTTTTATCACCACTGCGAGAGAGAGCGAAACCCGTCCCGTGACCCGATCCGGGCACCGAAAAGAGCCGACTACCCGACTCATTGCCGGTTCCTCAACCGTGCAGATCTCACGTTTCCCTCGCTAGGGACGATCCGCGAGCTAGAGTCCCAGGTTCGCGTCTCCGTCCCGCATTAGTTTCCCAACAACTTCCAAAGGTTGTGAGGCTTATGCTCTTCGCAAGGCTAGGTCTCCATGGAAGAATTGCATTTCTCAAATTCTAGAGTTATATTACAGAGCCGTGCGCCCTTGGTACTCCATGGTTTTCAATCCTGCTATGTCTTGGATCTCCTCAACGAAGTTTAAGTTCTCCCTTAATGCTCTATCATTAGTTTACTCTTGATAGCAAGATAAAAGCGATGGACACTAGACTTCCAGTGGGATAATGGCTTCTTTGCCGCAGGCTAGGTGGAACGGAGTCTCTCCCATGACCGCCCTTGCAGTGGTTCTGTTTGCCTACAATTTGCTTGGAAGCTCGTCAACCCAACTTCCCATAGCCTCTTTTAGTCTGGTCTTGAGTCTTTTGTGAATGATTTTATTAACATTATCAACTAGACTATTGGCTTGAGGATGGGCTATGGATGTGAAATGGCTCTGAGTTTTGCATCAGGACCTATCCTTGAAATAGGAGTAGTTGAATTGCCTTTCATTCTTGTTGAGTATGAACCTTGGGATACTGAATCGATAGATGATGTTTTGCCAAATGAACTTCCATATGACTCGATCCGTTATTCTGGCCGTTGACTCAGCCTTCATTCATTTGGTGAAGTAATCCACTACAACGATGCATGTGCAACTTCGTCTCGACTCACTTGTGGAAAGGAGCCTAATATATCCACCGCCCACTGAGCGAAGGGGAATGGCTTGGATAGAGAGGTAAAAGTGCATAGATCTCACACTTGCCTAGAACCATTGGATGGCCTAGGAAAGGTGAAGATGCTCTGATCTCACACTCATCTTGAACCATTAGATGGCCTAAGGATTATGGAGTGGGAACTGATTACATCTTAACTAGATGACCTGCTACTAGAAAGAAGAGAATCATGAGGCCCTAGGAGTTTTTCCCAAAGAAAACACTCTGATGCTTAAGTCAGAGTAGGGAAGTGGGACTAGTTTTCAGAGGTAGGGGCTTGTGTTGTGTATTGCGTATCGGATTGGATACCATGAAGAGTTTGAAGTGCCCGACCTTATATAGCCGATGGGGGGCGAATTGCCTTGATGATTGTGTGATCTTGAAAATCTCGATGTGGGATACATGTGTAATACATCTTTTAAAATCCATTATGATGGTTAGGTTGATAAATCGAGCAACGTATGAAGATCCTGAGATCTTTTGCCTTGATAATGTCCACCTATTCGCCGAAGGACATGTCACGATGGGAGGGTTACCATGGTAACATGCATGATCCGTTGGTGATTGCAATGTCATCAAGATGGCCCATCATCATGGCAATCAAAAGTATGGTGCACAATGGTCAAAAATGAAGGGAAGCAGGACATGTGGCGTAAGAAGGCGATCCACATACATCACCTACAATCATGGCTTCCATCATGGAGGCACGGGTGTTACTACAGATTGTGGCCTTTATCATAACTGTCCAGCATGTAATGAGTCGTTGGGGATCTGTGCAGGGGTCTAGTTGAGTCGATGATCGCGCCCCACTTGGCCGAGCTATGGCTAAGGAGGTTGAGCTAAAGGGCCATTGGTCGATTTAAAATTACGATGGCTCAAGATTGAGTTAAGACTCTCCTATGGTTTGGTATCGAGTTAAGACTCTCCTTATTATGGCTCGAGGTTGAGTTAGGACTCAAGAACCCCCTGAGCTATCACTTAGGGGAGTTTCGCAACTTTCCGAGATACTTTACTCTTGATTTGAAGTCTGGTGGAGGAGCTCTTTGACATGTGGAATGTGCCAGATTTGACAGTTCTTCTTAGGCACTTAGATAAATGCTCTAAATGAGTGGGGCGGTTGCTAATTAACTTGCATCTGGGCTGTTGAGCCTAGTCGTGTTATTAGACTTTTGAGAAGGAGAGAAAATCCCCTCTTTAATGACTTCAGTTATAACCTACCCATATACACCCTAAACAAACGAAGCTAGAGCCACTATATTCTTCTGATACCGATTGTTGGATGAAATCTCTTTAGAAATCCTTCAGATGAGGTTGTAGAAGGGAAGCATGCACTTGTTACTTGACATGGAAGAGTATGTGGGCGGACATAGAGTCATACTTTGTCATATCTCTAAAAAGGAGTCTTCACTCTTCCCACACACGGTATTTTTGCAATAGGCTTGCCAAATCTCATGCGCACAAAATTTCAGTTTTATTCTTTGCCTTAACGCGCGTTTCTACATATTAAGCAACATGGATTATGATCATATAATTATATATAGCTACAGTACTCCAACTTGTGATCCGTGATGCTTCTTCCATCCAATCAACAGGCCAAAGATGCCAAATCTCGACAACATCCATCACCAAGGATACCCTATCCTCTGTTGCATTTAGATAATCTTGAATTGGGGAAATTTCATGGAGTCTGAATATATTGCTAGGACCGTCAAGTAACTACTGTCTATTTCTTTTTTATTTCGTACCATGACGCACCCCTTCGCCCCATGAGTCGCGAGAAGCCAGAAAATTTCTCTTTCTCTCTGTGGAAGAAAGATAGAGAGAGGAAAAAAAAACTCCAGTCAATAATGTGGTTGAAAGCCAAAAGGTGGGAGCCGAAGCCGATCTGTGAACGCTTGTGCTCACACGTGTCGATCGCACACTTGGCCCGGGCCACAACGGGTCCGTCGGATCAGCGACGGGTGGCTCCTATATACTCCTCCCCAACATCATGCCGTGACCGGTCCTATTTTCACTCGACCGTGACACCCTGATGTGGGGGAAGACGAGATGCCCTCCCATGAAATGCGAGAGAACCAAGTGATCGATCTCGACATACGATGAACGCGTCCCTCCGGGATGTTCTGAGGCCATGCATTCAACGGGTGCGTGGCGCATGGTGGCCTTCACCAGTTTCCGGCGGGACTTGTTGGGGCCACCAACATGCTACCAATAATTATGCAGCAAATTAAGAGCGGCAATTAAGAATTAGCACCAGTAACTTGCTCATTCTTATCTTCTTTGCGGCTCGTTTTGTGAAAGGGGGTCCTCTCTTTATTAGGGACTAATTAAAGTACTCCTCGAGTAAGACAATTAACAACAAGTGATGCTTCAGGTTTAGGTACAGGGACAAGGACAAGCCAAACAAGGGCAGTACGAATGAACACCATATATGTAAGCATTCATCGGAATGATTCTTTAATGCTGCTATGATTTCTATCTTATAGTTAAGAATAATGTTTAGTATATATTCAGGTTTAATTACACATTCCGAGTGTGCATTAAGTTAATTTAATTTTTTTAATTCTTTTTTGTGACATGGGATCTAATTTATCATACGGCCCAAAAAAATTTAAAATAAAAATGGTTGATTCAAGATAAATTAAGTCCAACATTATTTATTGAATCTGATTTTTTATCGTCAAATGTGGTTGTGACTTACATCATAAGTTAAGGTGATTTGAGTCTCACGATTTAATTTTTTAAAATAATATTAAATTTACTTAATACACACGGTAAGTGATAAGTGCGTAATTATCTATTTTAATTTATATCACACACATTATTTTTTGAGCTTTAATAAAGTTAATTATATAATTTTACATGATAATCTTAGCCTCACATAAAATGGAGTTTTTTTCTGTTAATTACATAATTACATTTTAATCATAAAAAATTTTGCTAAAAATTGATTTCTACAAAAATCACTTTGCATTAACCAGAATGGGAAGACAAATGACAAAATATGAATACATTGATTTAAACCTTGATTGTTTAAAGGGTTTTTAATTAATTTTTATTTCATCACCCTTGAACCGGACATGCAAGGACAAGCGCGTGAAGCCTCCCTCGCAAGCGTGTCAAGATGAGCCCCTCCGGCCTGGATGATCCGGCGACAGCAGCAAGTGCACAGCCAGGCGCATGATGGCAAGGTAGCAGAGCTATAATGGCAAGGCAGGGACGGCAGCTCTCTTGCCGGCGCGCAGCGAGTTGGGACCTCTCCCATAAATCCCTCTCTTTTCCTCCCCCTTCGGGGCATCTTCAGGCGCTCACTCCCTCCTTTGGCCAAACATCTTCTGCTCCCTTCTCCCCCCCTGGACTCACCTTTGATCACTCCCCCTCTCCCTCTATCCCTCTCCTTCTCCCTCTAACTCTCTGCCCATATTCTCTCCCGTCCGCAGTCAGTGTCCGGCACCCCTGTTTGGAACAAGGGCACCGGACTTCCCTCTCGCACGCACCAGACTTCCCTCTCGCCCACACCGGAACCCTACTCCCGTCACCGTGGCCTCCTCCCCTCCCTCACCCCCTCTCGCTTATCCGCTCCCTCTCACTCTCCTTGCGGCACCGGACTTCCCTCTGTACCTCCACTTTCTCCCATAGCGTCCCGCCATGCATGCACACACATACACGCACACACGTTCTTCTCACACCCTCTCTCCCCCGCACGCACCGGGCCATGTACGTCCTCCTCCACCGGCATTGTTTCCCTCCCTTCTCGCCTCTCTCATCTCTCACTCTCGCTCCCTCTGTCTCTCACCTTCTCACACGCGACGCATCACACCCCCCCTCCGCAGATGTCTCTCCCTCCTCTTTCTAACGCGGCCTTCTCTTTCCTCACTACCTCTCTCTCTCTCTGCCTGCTACACCACCTGCACTGGCATCCCCCTCCGCCTCCGTCTCCCCTCCTCAGCCCCTCCCTTCTCTCACTCCCTCTCCCAGTACACACGCAGCTAGCCACCACCCTCTCTCCCACACGCGGCCACTTCGCCCTCTCCGCTGCACACACACACACACACACACACACACACACACACACACACACACACACACACACACACACACACACACACACACACACGCCCGCGCGCGCGCGCGCGTCTCACCCCCCCTTCTCCGTTCTCACTTCTCTCTCTCTCTGTGATGGGAATCACACCGGGTACTAACATTTTATTTTTGTATTTGTATCCTTTTGTTTGTATTTATATCCTTAGCTAATTAGGTTTGCAATTGTAAGGTATTATAAGCAAAAGGGTTAGTCATTAGAATCTTTGGGTTTCTTTACAAAAAGACATTTAGGTTTCTATGTAAAATGCCACTAGATCCAGCAGGGTCCCCCACCCTCTTTCCTATTAGTCCACTTAAGATCTAGGACCCATGTGGGGCTAGTTCAAAGTCTAAGTTGGACTTGGACCAAGAAAAAAAATTCAAATTGTGTTCTTGGTCCAAGGGCCCCCCCTTTATACTATTTTATTCATGTTGTATTTTATTTAATTTGGTCATTTGACCACATGGGGGAATAAAATACTATCTCTTATTTGCTCCTCCCTAACCCTAGATCTAGGGATAGTTTAGGTCTTTTGTACATTTCCATATAATCCATGTATTTTCCATTTTGTGGGAATTAAAGAAGAAAAATTTACATTTGCACAAGAGAGCCCAAGGGCACCCCTATCTCCCCTCTCCCCCTTAGAGCTGGACTGCTCTAATTTCTATGGTGTGAAGTCATAAACTTGATGAATTCCAAGTTCTATCACCTCTGCTGGATGTGATTTCCAGCCACCGCCGCTTCCGTTCGTGCCGTCGTCGAGCCGCCACAACCATTTCTTTACCCTGCTGTCCAGGATTCCGAGATACAGGATAGAAGCTGAAAGAAAAGGTTTGTACGCCAAATCCAGTTATCTGATGATCTTGAAATTTTTATAGATCATCCCCCTCCTTGTTAGCCATTCCCAATTTAAATTTCGTGTCAATCCGTCACCGTTTGATATTTTTCCTCGCATTTTAGTTCCACCACTGACATTCTGCCCATCAGTAGATCTGCGGGATAGTGTGTTGTTGTTGTATTTTTCCCGCCCACTTAGTCTTCTTTAACAATTCTCAAAAAAATCATACGTGTTCCTCACATCCCCCTCTTCCAAGCATAATATTCCCAGACTCTAGATCCATCATTTTTAGGTCGGTCAAAATTTAGTCTCAGGCAAATCTTGTTCTGTCCTGACAGTCTGTAATCCGAGTTAGTTAAAAAACCTCGGCAACAGTCGTTTTCATTTCTAATCCGTCTACTGGATGGATCTGAAATAATTATATGTTGTATCCCTTTGAGTTCTCTATCCAACGGTACCAATTTTGCCTCGATCCGACACTGGATCTGGGCACAAAAACTCTTTTCGTGGAGGCGCGCATTCCTGTCCCGAGAACAGGCCATCAAAGGCAGCAGCAAGTTAATTCTTGCAAAATTACTTCAGCGTCGATTCAGCTGCCGCCGATCTCGGGGATCGAAGAGGAGTCTTCCACCGACGTCCCAGCCAGCTGTCGAGACCAGAAGGTGATCGAAAGCCACCATCACAGCAGTCGAGTTCGCTTGCTGTCCAGCGGACTGAACTGAGTTGCTGAACCGAGTTAGAATAGTACCGAGTCGGACCAGCAGCCCGTCTGCGGCCCGAAAGCCCTTCCGGCTTGCTGCCCGTCAATCCGAACCCGTTACTCCCGGGTCCACGTGTAGCCCTTTACCTCCCTCTGTGAAGTGGGCAGTAATATTCATTGCTGTAATTTAATTATTTATTGTACCGGGAGTAAGAAGTTCGGCCGGGGTCGTCTTCCCCAAGCCCGGAGCGTGGAGGTATCGTGTCCGCTCTCCACTTGACATTTTCTTTACTCGTATATATTTTCATATGCCGATGAATGAGTGATAGGTTAATTAGCTCGTTATATTATTTCAATCACCGCTGCGAGAGTGAGTGGAACTCGTCCCGTGACTCGATCCGAGCACGCGGAAAGTCGATACCCGAGACTCATTATCGGTTCCTCAATCGCGTAGATCCACGCGTTTCCCTCGCTTAGGGACGTCCGCGAGCTAGAGTCCCAAATTCACATCCCGTCCCGCATCACTCTCTCCCTCTAAAACACACACACACCCTCACACACTTGCACGTCTCTTGCCCCCTTCTCACACCGCAAACACTCACACCGTCCGCGCCGGCCTCTCCCTTCCCACACGCACACACCTACACCACCGCGTCCGTGGAGTCGACCCCCCCTCTCCGTTCCCTCTCTCTCTTTCTCTCTCTAACTCACACACTCTCACTTGTCTCTCTCTTCTCTCTTCTTTTATTTTCTTAACCCCCTCCACCTCTCTCTTTCTCTCCCTACACCTCTCTATTTTCTCTCCTACATCCCCTCCTCCTTAGTTCTTTAATGTGCATTTTCAGTTAACTTTTATTTGAAGTATTATTTTTTTTGTTATTTTCTTGAACATCTTCTCATTGTAACCTTTTATTTTGGAGTAATAAAAAATAATTAGTGCTATTATCTCTCTAGATTCTTGACTCTCTCTCTCTCCCTCTATTTCTCTCCTTTACCCCTCCAAGGTAGTTATTTCCCATAAGAAAAATCCTTCCAACAACGTCTTTTGTTTTTCTTAAAAATAAAAGAGACATAAGATTTTCAACCTAAAAAAAATCTAGCCTTCTCGTGGGATCGACCCATATTCTCCATTATACTCAAAATCTTAATTTTATTGTGTGAGTATGGAATTTTTGAAATTGAAGCATAGTGCTTTTAACGATGAGCTACGCGGTCCATCAATTTTTTAAGCCGTTGCCGGGGAGGCTTACGATTTTTGAGTTGAAAATTTTGTTTCTCGTGTATATATATTTGTACTAATCGTTCGTGTTTTTCTTGTTTTGCAAAAAAAAAAAAATAGAAACATTCAGAGGTAAGTTCTCCATCATTTCTTTATTCCTTGAATAAAGACAAAAAGAACGAGAGATTGCGCTGCAAGTAAGTATCTGAAACTCCTTTCATTTTGTGTCACTTCCTTTTTATTATTATTATTGTTGGTTAGATAGGTTCAAAAAAAAAACTCTTCACTTGAACTCAACAAAAATCTCCATTCCAAGAGTAGAAACCACAATTTCATGTTCTAGGTCATGCATCATTTAGGATAGAATTTTTTCTTGTTGTTTAATTTTTGTTAATTGCATTGTTGAAGATTGCGAGTGGCAAGGTGAGTTTTTTAAAATTTTTCCTTAATCACATGCTCATGCATACTTGCATAGAACCCCTTGTTTGAACTTTGTTTGTTGTATATCATTTGATGCGGGACGGACACGGGAGACGACACTACTAGGTGCCACCCTCGGACTCTAGATGAAGACGCGACCAGCAGCACACACCAGGGAGACACTAAGCCCGACACTACGAGCTCCTAGTGGCAAAACGTCGCTAACAGAAGTAGAAGCTCACTCGTCGTCCCATGCGAGGGAAAGCGCGGACCGTGCGCGGTTAAGGAACCGGCCGAGGTCAAAGGTAGTCCGACTCAACTTCTGGACTCGGATCGAGTCGCGGGACGGGTCACTCTCACTCTCACAGCGGCGACATGGACACACGGGCTAGTACCTACACTCTCGACAGCGGCATAAGACCGTATACTAGCTAAGCAATGTAACGCCAAGAAGTTAAGACCTTTACCTCCACGCACCCGGCGTGGCGAAGACACCCTGGCTGACTTACGGACCCCCGGTTAACATAATTCACAGCAGTACAAAAGGATTCGACCCACTCCACGCAGGGAGGTAAAAGGTCACATGTGGGCCCCGGGGATCACGCAAATCAGGTTGACAAGCAGCATCTTGATGTCGACTCGACGCGCCGAACTCCGCGTTTTCGTGCTTCCCGGACGGCGGGTTCTGCGGGCCCGTGGGGCCCACGGATGGCGCTGTCCTCCGGATCTGCGGAGGTGGGTCCCACTATGATGGAGACCCCTGGTGGCGCGCCTCCACGGACGGCGGTCGGCCGGAGACACCGATTGGTGGCCGGTCGGGTCCGATCTTCAAGTTGTGGAATGGCTGCCCACGGATTTCAGTTCTGTTTTCCCTGCGCGCGCTCCGGCGAAAACAGCCGCTGCGGTCGGCCCCGTCACTGGAATGCGACGAGACCAGTGCCGTTGGAAAGAGGACGCAAAATCCTCCAACCTAGGGCCAGTGGAATCTTCTGAACCTCTGCGGACCTGGACCTTAACTAATTTTCAATTCTATGTTACACAGTCCCAGAACTCTCAGATCAGTACCTTAGTTCCCTGTAAAAGGCCGTTGACTGCCTACTTACATTGGGATTCAGACATCAAGCTCTTCTTCGAAGTGATTGATATTTAAACCATGAATCTGGGACAATTTTTGGAATTGGATTCCGAGGTGGTGGTGATTTGATAGGAGTTTTAGAGTGTCTGGTGGTCAGATCTGGGAACTGGCAGAAAGTACTGTAGCTAGGGAAGAGCTCTATTTTTGTAAAATATAAGATGGACTCACAAAAATTCAAGAAAATTTGGGGATAGAGGGGATAGTGGACAGAATGCCCAGTAAAATTGGACGAACTAACAAAAATCAAAAAGTGGACCTAAGACTTAAAACGCAGGGCGGGTGGAAATGGAAATAGATAGGAGACAGATCTGGAAACTGGGATTGGACGAAAATAAAAAAAATACCAAATGAGCTCTTTATGACCAACCAAAATTCTGAGGACGTGCTGGATACCTCTGGAACATCCAGTAAAATTCCCAGCTCGATCTGAGGCCGTGGCTGAGACTGAAATTTCGTAGAAGCTGCTGTGGTACTGCGCGGACAGAACTCCGGCGGTGGTGATGGCGGCTCGTGGCGGCGGCGGCGGCGACCGGAACTGATAGGGTGGAGTCACACCACCAAGAGGCAGCCTTCACAGCTGCAAGGGGGAGAGGGAGAGAGGAAGGGGGCGGCCTAGGCCTTGCTCCAACATTAAGTTTGATTCAAATGGCATTAATTCATGAAAATGGGAAAATACAAGCATATATAGGTCACCCATCTAATCCATCCTCCACCGTTGGATCTAGGGGTGTGAGATGGAGGGATGGGATGGCATGTGACCATTCCACAAAAATTACAATAAAAAAATAAGGGGGGGACAGCCTATTGACTAGGGGGAACAAGCTTGACATGGTAGGTGGGGTGGGTGGCCAAACTTGGACTTTCCAAGTCACTTGTCCCCCACTTGGCCCACCCTTCTAGAACCCTCCATGTGGAAGGTTGACTGACCCCACATGGGACCCTAGGCTGAGGTGGCTCAATGGGATGGGGCCTGGGGGGACCGTGGGGCCCACGGGGTCCAAATTGCACATAAGCCCCTCTTACAATCAAAATTACATACCGAATAAAATGAAACAAACACACATTATACAAAAATAATGTCTAACTAAATATGATAAACGGGGAGACTCAAGGGGGAGTCTCCAGGCCGTCTCCGAGCCAGATGGAAGCCGCTGTCGCTCGGGTGGTGCTCGGCGTACGGCATCGGGGCTCGCTGACTCGTGCCGATCGAGTGCTCTGGTGTCCGCACCATCATTTTTATAATATCTTAATGGCAAAACCCATAATCACATAAGGTGGGGACTTGATCACCCTTCCTTGGCCCACAAATCACAATCTCCTTCATCTTTGCATCACCTAGACCCTAATAAAAATCAGTAGACGTTGGTCCTGGGATCACACTGTGATTAGGTGCGGCTTGAGTCTACAATCTTCTTTTGAAAATTGATGTTTAAGGCTAGAGGTCAACGGCAAACGTCATAAGCGGGTAAGTGGTTTTTAATGAGGACCTTACGAAAGTAAGGGGAACCTCCCACTATCCCACCTCTTACCTGGCCAATTGATAAATTAGAAAGTTGACTTAGGTTGTGTCTAGTCTCTTTGTGAAACCCAACATTAAGTCTAAGGAACACATAGGTGTCTTAGGTTAATTGTGTGACAACTTGTTTGTTTTTATTTTAAAAAAATCAATCATCAAAAAAAAATCTCTCTCATCTCTCTCTTCATCCTAGTTTATGCAAGGAAGAAGATCTCAACATCCAAACCTACTTGGACCCATTCAAAAAATAGAGAGAGTCTTGTATCCAAGAAACAATCTCCAACAAGAACCCATAGCCGACAATCAAGGACCTCATCACCAAAATCTAATGGCCGGAAATCCCGATCCTTCGAAGCAAATGAAGGATTATTTCATTCTCAATCGATATCAACCTCCATCTTGCATTCACATCCCTTAAAATCAAGCCATCCAATATGAGATCAAGTCAAGCACAATTCAAATGCTCCCCTCATTATATGGAAACACTAATGAGGACCCCTACAAGCACATTGATGAATTTTTAAAAATTTGTTCCACGGTAAAAATCTAAAATTTCTCAGATGATGCCCTTAGATTGACCCTCTTCCCATTCTCTCTTAAGGATAAGGCTAAATATTGGTTAGGCACTATAGGAAAGCCAATTGGATCTTGGGCCGAGATGCAACAAGAATTTTTGAAGAAATTTTATCCTATAGGCCGCACCAATACCATGAGAAGGGCAATCACGGGTTTTACCCAAACTATGGGCGAGCAAATACATGAATGTTGGGAGAGACTCAAGGAATTACTTAGGAAGTGTCCTTATCATGGGTTGTCCAAATGACAAATAGTCCAAACTTTTTATGAGGGCTTATCCGATCAATATAGACAAATGGTAGATGCATCATGTGGAGGGGCATTCATGAGCAAAAGTGAGGATGAGGCGTATGATTTGTTTGAAATACTTAGTGAGAATTCTATTAATCATACCTCCTTATCATCCTATGAGAGATCCATTGGGTCCTCCAAGCAGGTCGAATTATATGAGGTCAAAGCCTGTGGAGATTTTGAGCCAAGAGTGGACATAAGCCTCGTCACTCAAAAGTTGGATAAGGTTGAGAGTTTGACCCAAAAGTTAGACCAACTCTTGACTTTGAAAGAACCTCCTTTCCAACCATCATCTCATTCCTACTCAGGTCAATCTATCACTTCACATGAGGCATGCACTCTATGTGCAAGCCCAGCCCATCACATCACGGAATGTCCAACCGCAGCCCAATTATCACCATTCATACAAGAGCAAGTTCAAGCTGTTTAAGGGTTCTCCAAGCCCAACTACGATACATTCTCCAATTCTTATAATCCGGGCTGGGGAGATCATCCTAACTTCTCTTGGAAGGGTCAACAAACTCTACCTCAAGTAACCAACCCCTCTATTCATCAAGCCCAAAAGTAACCCATGCAAAGTCAAATTCAAGCCCAACCCAACACCTTTAATTCTTTTGCTAGAGGTCCACAAGCTCAATTCCTTCCTATGGGCTATTCACATTTTCAATCCAATCGAGGCCAACCCACTTACCAACCTCCGCCTCAATCTAATTTCGAAGATAAATTCAATCAACTCCAACAAATCATTCTGAATCAACAAGAATATTCTATTTCCAAGTTGGAAAGTCAGATATGACAATTGGCGGAATCTACAATGAGAACAGAAGTGTGTCAACTTCCAAGTCAACCTGTGGCCAACCCTAGAAACCAACCTCCGGGTTTTCCTCCACAACCGGACCTCTTACCTCAACCCGTCCCACAAGCCCAACCTAAAAACTCACAATTTGAGAATGTCAAAGCTATTTCAACCTTGAGAAGTGGGAAGGTGTTAGATGACCCATACAATGATGGAAAAGTGTTGCAAGATTCTATGAAAAAGGATCAAGATGATGAAGGGGTGAACAAGGAGGAATGCACTCAAGATAAGTTGGGGGGAGATCATAAAGGGAAAGGAAAGGCCCATGAAGATCCAAATTCCTATCAACCTAAGGTCCCCTTCCCTAGTGCCTTAGAACCCGAAGCCCACTAAGACTAGGCCGGCCCAAAATGAGGAGTTAATAGAACTCTTTACACAAGTTCACATCAACATTCCACTCCTAGATGCCATAAAGTATGTTCTGGCCTACGCCAAATTCCTCAAAGAGCTTTGCACTCCAAGAAGGGGGTCTAAGATGGCCCCTAAGAAAATTTGGCTCTCCGAGGATGTTAGTGCAGTCTTGATGAATAATCTCTCTAGAAAGTTGAAGGACCCCGGTGCTCCTCTCATCTCATGCGATATAGGTGGTATAATCTTTGACCGTGCCCTCCTCGACTTAGGAGCTAGTGTCAACCTTTTACCCACCTCTGTTTATGAGCAATTCAACATAGGGGAACTCAAGCCAACCCCTGTCATTCTCCAATTAGCGGATCGCTTAGTCAAGACACCACGAGCTTTGATAGAAGATGTGATTGTCAAAGTCCATGATTGGTACTTCCCCGTAGATTTTCTCATTCTGGACATGGCCTCCCCCTTGGACCTAAGTCACACTCCAATCATCCTTGGTCGTCCATTCCTTGCCACTGTCAAAGCCAACATCAACTGTGCTATGGGGACTATGGATATCTCATTTAGAGGTCAAAAGGTCTCTCTTAATGTGTTCAAAGCCTCCCAATATCTGGACCTAGATGAGGAATGTCACTCCATAGACATCTGTGATGAGTTTCTTGAGAATGGTGTAGACATAGATCAAATAAGGGAGGCTGATGCTCTACAAGATTCTCCTCATCATTGTATCATTTTGCCTAAGGTTGAACCTCTTCCGGCTTTGCAAGCTGAACCGGCCCTACCATCACTTGAAAGTCCTCCTAAACTTGAGCTTAAGCCTCTTCCGTACTCCCTCAAATATGCATTCTTAGGCCCCGATCAAACCCTTCCTATTATATTAGCCTCCAACATTACCCCCACTCAAGAAATCCTTCTGCTAGAAGTCCTTAGGACTCATAGGTGTTGTACCCCTGTGGTTTTGATGATGCAAAGCACTATGACTCATCTAAGCATGATGTCATATGTGTTGACGCTGCATTTATGTGATTTTGATGATGTCATGATATTAATATGGTTTAATGATGATAAACACTATTGATGTTGCATTGATGGATGTGATACATTGCAGTTTTACTGACATAATTGCTCTTAAGATGATCTTATTATATGTAGAAGATGTGTGTTGAACTCTCCATAGAACAGGCTGTGAGAGTAAGGCAAAAGGTTAAGTCAAAGTCATGAAGAAATTAGTGAAGCTGAAAGAGCAGGTTGACATACTCTGACTGAGCAAGGGTATAAGGTCGATGCAACTAGGCACTACCTCGATGCAGAGAAGGCATCAAAAACAAACCAAATGAAACGGCTTCGACGCTGTTGGCCAATGCCTCGATGCAGTGGAGCTCACAATAGAGATTCCAGAACACTGCCCCGATGCAATGAAGCAGCTGCAATGGTTAAAGAAGAAACAGGTTGATGCACTCAAAGTTGGCTTAAGGAGTAAGGTCAATGCAGCTGAAGGTTCATGATAATTAGGTCGATGCACCTGAAGAAACTTTTGCTGATCAGGTCGATGCACATATGCATCTTGGACTAGTAAGGTCGATGCAGTGAAGCTTGCAATCAAGAAATCTGCCTCGATGCAATGAAGCGCTGCCTCGACGCAGTAGAGTGGTTCCTGCAAAATAAGGTCGGTGCAGCGACTACGGTTAAAGCAATAAGGTCGGTGAAAAAAGTTCATCATCAAGAGACAGGTCTATGCATCAGTGTCAGCTTATATAACTAAGGTCGATGCACCTCATTTATGATCAGAACAAAGGTCGGTGCAGCAATTCTCCACTGCTTGGTCAGGTCGGTGCAGCTATTTCAAATCTGTTGGTAAGGTCGATGCACCTCAGTTATGATCAGAAAAAAATTCGGTGCAGTTACTCTTCTGAAGAAAGACTCACAGAGTTGTGTAGCTAAGGCTCAAAGGATGACTCGACACATCATGAAAGACACCTGGATCAGAACAAGAAGCTACTTAGTAAGGTCGATGCATCCAGAATGTGCATTGACGCAACTGGATGATGCATAGATATTCAGCATGTCACTGAAGCTTCCTGCCTCGACGGATCAAGAAGATGAACTACCAGAGTACTTTTGAGGTCTACACATCAGCACAATGCATCGACGCATCAATGCAGTCAGTGATCCTTCTCCAGTAACAACATCAACGCATCAGGGCAATGCTTAGAGGCAGCAGCCATGGCATTGGATTCAAAAGATAGTTACGTCGAAGCATCATGGCCATTCATCGACGCATCAGGCCACAACCCATGATTAAAGACTGAGTCAAGGTCCAATGCTTCGACACATCAAGAGACCAACATCGACCTGTCTACCTTGGGCCTTAATTCACGTTATTTATCTGTGAGCAAGGATAATTATCTGACATTAGTTGGATTGATTAAAGTATCTGTTGATATGTTGAAGGTTCAAAATGATATTTGGAATATCAATGGAGGGCTGATTTGAAAAATGAGCTGCAAAGATGATTTTTGATCCAGGCATGTGACTACTCGAAGGAAGAGTGCGTGATGGTCGTACTGACTAAGAAGTGGCGCAAAATCACTTAGCACACGTGGCATTTCTCTCTATAATTCTGATTGTTATCAGAATATTCTTCAACCCACATGGACGAATCAATTTTCTGCTGCTGATCTATATTGCGCAAAGGAGAAACTCAATACTCTGTTCTATAAATTGAAGCGGGCTCGTTGAGAGGAAGAGGCTAGAAAAACGCAAAAAAAAGCCACTATCTGAGAGCTTCTTCTGAAAGAAGAAAAAAGGAGGAAGAGTAGATAGAGAATAGAGAAGAAGGGAGAAGCAGCGAAAGAATAGAAGAGCAGTGAAAGAAAAATCTAGGCGTCTGTCTGAAAGTTAGTGAGCAGATTTTCTTTAAGAGAAATTTCAGAGAAAGACTTGAGTGAAGAAGAATAAGGAAGAGAGAGTATCATCTGAGTAGTTCGAGAGTTCTGACGATCATTGAAGCCTAGTCTCATGGATCAAATCCAAAGCCAGTTTCCTCTCTTGAGCTACATTGCAGTCATTTCATTTTGGTTTCACGTTTTTCTTTTGTTGTTTTGTCGGTTCTATCCTTGTTCTTACGACATTTTCCGATCCTCTGTTCGTAGATCAGGGTTCCCTCTGAGTTTGCTCAGAGGAAGGGAGAAAGTATCTCTGGGTTTCCCTTTGTCTGTCAGAGGAAGAGAGGGCGTGTCCTCTGGTTGTGAGCAATTGGGTGTTGCTCACTGTTTCCTTTTACTGTAGCAGAAGAAGAAAGAGTGGGTCTCTCCGGCCACTGCATGTAGCAGTGGTGGTCAGATCATGTGGGCTGCAGGATCGGTGTTGAGGGATTTGTCTCCCTCAAGTCTTCAAGCTGTTAGGCAGCAATTTGTTGCATACTGAGTCTACTTCTTGCATTTGCAAGGGAAGCCTCACTCTAGTTAGAGTGAGGGGTGGACATAGGTAGACTGATGTCTGGCCGAGCCACCTTAAAACCTCTGTGCCATGTGATTGCTTGTGGTGTGTTTTTGGTTGTTTATCGGTTTTCTATGGCATGGGTGATGCGCCTCTGAGTTCTACAATTGTTCCCTACCAAGTGTTCGTAATGAGTCTCACATGAACTTTCATTGTGTATTTGAGCCCGAGTTAAGGTCTGCACAGGTATCTACTCTTATTCTCATCTTCATAGATTGGCCGAGTCCTAAGTGTTTTGAGAGCTATTTTGATTGAGTAGTATTCACTGCTATTTTGGCCTTATACTGATTTAGACCACGTTGAATCTGAATTCTTAATTGAGCCATTATTAGTTCAGGCTTTCATATATTTCAAATTGGGCTATCATTTATAGTTTGATCCATTCACCCCCCCTCTGGATCCCTCCATGCACCTATATATTCGAACAAGTGGTATCAGAGTAGGTTACTGTTTTATCGGATCCAACGATCCGCAGTAGATCCTGCAGTTCCTTTCTCTGGTGCTTGTCTAAGCGTACTTAGTTTGTTGCATTTAATTGTTTGTCGATCTCTCTCAATGACTCACCCACCTATTTTTGATGGACCCAATTTTAATTCATGGTTTAGCAACATGCGTAGCTATGTTAAACTGATTGATCTTGATCTATGGAAACTTATCACTCATGCTCCAAACAGATTGCCGAAGGACAGGTCTAAGTGGACAGACACACATAGATCTAGGAATTCTGAAAATCTTAGAGCATTAGATTTAATGAAGGCAGCTACTAACAAGGCATTCCATTCTTGTTTTTATAATTATAGGTCTGCAAAAGAGATATTAGATAGACTGAAGACCGCTGATAAAGGAAATGAAGACAGATTCATGATGGTAGATGAAGGCTATCACAGCAGTGATCAAAATGAGGATGAGGAAGAGGTAAGCAATCCTTTCGAAAGTTTTTCTATTCAGGATTGGGAAAATGCTTAAGGTGATTTAATTGAAATGTATAAAAACTGAGAAAATGGAATAAATCTCTGAAAAAGAAGTTAAACAATCTTGAGAATGCTACCTCTGTAGGTGAGGACATTGAAATCCTGAAAATAGAAAATGACATATTTAGAAGACAACTGAAAGATCTTGAAGCTTTTAGTACAGAACTTGATTATTTGAAATCTGAAAACTAGAAACTCAAAAACCAAGTTCAGGAATCTAAACATAGATCAATGAATCTTGAAAGTGAAAATAGATTGATCTCCGAAAAACTGGAGGCTGTTAGAGTAATAAATTTAGAGCTTCAAATTTTTTTTGACAAACCTCAATCAGAAAATCAACAAGAAGTGTTTAATGAGTGTCAGAATTCTTTAAGTGATTTGGTGTTTGATGATGAACTCCAGGAGTAAAATAGTAAACTAAAAGAGAAAATTAACAAGCTGAAACACCTAAACACAGCTCTGACTGAGAGACTAATCACATTTGAAAAAGGTAAGTGCATGAGCATGGATAGTTCTAATAAGTTGGTGAATGCAGAGCAGGAAATTGAGAGTCTAAAAATCATTAATCAAATGTTGAATGAAAATATTACTTGCTATGAAGATAAGATAGCTAGATATGAGCTCCATGTCTCAAAACTTGAATCTAAAATTTTTGACCTGAACAAATCCTTGGAAAAATTTGTGAGTGAAAAAGATAATTTAGACAAGCTCCTTGGCTGTAAAGTGAATTTCCAACGTGAGGCTCTGGGTTTCAACCCAGCTAATAAAAGGGGGTTTGACAATAAGCTTCACACATCGTTTGTGTATAGTTCTGGGCCGACCAGCACATCCAGTGCACCTACCTTTCAATTTAGTGCCCAGAGGAACCAAAAATCCACTATCAGTCCCAAAACTGTAGAACAAACTCAAAAATTGAAAATGAAAGAAAATCCATAGAAAAAGTTGAAAAACACTCCTGTTGGCACAAAGAATGTTGCACAGAAGTCACATGCTCTCTCACACACTCATACAAGAAAGGGCTCATGTCATTATTGTGGAAAATTCGATCATGTGATGCACAATTGTTACATCTTGGAAACTGATGAATTAAATATTCAAAAAGGAATGAAGGAAATGAGGAATTCAGGAAACACACACATGCATTTCACTCAAGGTTCACAAAACAATCAAGTTGCCCAGAAAAGGCAACTCAAATGTTTTCATTGTGGTCGATTCGGTCATGCAATGCTTGACTGTTGGTTTGTGAAAAAGAATGAGTATAAGGCTTTTAGAAGGAACCTTTTTCCTAGAATTGCTCCAAAGAGACTATTGCAATGCATGTGATAAGTCCAGCCACACAGTCAAAGACTGTTGGCACTTGAAACACAATCACCGCACTCATGCCAGAAAGAGCAAAAATCTTGTTTTCACTCGGACACATGACACACAATTCTTTAAAAAGCATGATTTCTATGTTCAATGTCATTACTGTGGATTGTTAGGGCATATCATAGATGAATGTCGTCATTTAAAGAATGATGAAGTTATTATCTTGAGGTCAAGGACAGCACCTACAAGAGGTGCAGCTAACCTCTCTAGACCCAAGAAATATTGGGTACCATTAAACCAAAAATGAGAGTCCTTGTTTTGCAGGTGTGCCTTGGGACTAATTAAGGAATAAAAAAAAGGGGGGGTCAATAAGCCAAGGCACCTGAGTTCGGTAAAACCCCAATTCTATTTTTATAACCTTGTTTGTTGATTGCTATTTCTCTCTTAAAAATTATTTTTTTTGTTATATCTGATTCATGTGTTAAACATCTTAAGCTGCTGAATGATCAAGGAAGAATTGCAATTTATGGGCTACATGAGTTTTCATGATTGCAAATATCATTTGCACGGCTTGCATATGTTAGTCTGCTCATGCATAGACTTCACACGTGCATATGAAATCTGCATAGGTCATAGATAGTTACAGAAAATTCATCTGCACACTCATTGTAGATTGAAAATTTGGAGTGCATATGGTTGATGCATGCACATGCCAATTACATCTGAAGTGCATATGGTTGATGCATGCACATGCCAATTACATCTGAAGTGCATATGTGCATATTGCATATGTGGTTCATCTGCATACATGTGTGTTTGCCAAAATGACTTCAAAAATTTGCATTGCATATAGGACTGCAACTGTATTCGTAATGCACCTTCATGCATGACTTTATGGCATAATAAATGGTGATATGAATAAGGACAGATCAAGTCTGTCTGGAAGTTTTCACTATGCGAGAGGTGATCATAGGATCTAAGTTCTCCGCTTGGTACCATAGGTCAAATTACACAGAGAGAAATTCAGTCAGTCATGAGTGTAGTTAAATAGCTCCCTGCATGGTCTTCATGTCGTATATGACAGTTCAATGCATTTAGTTAGGGGGAGTTCATGCATTTTGTAGGATACATAAGTGCATGAAGTTGTTCATATGCATACATTTATTTCAAAACAAATTGCATGACATTCCTGTTGAAAAGTCAGAATTGATTGCATGACATGCATGCATATACATAGGAGAAGTTCATGCTTTCTGCAGGTTGTTTATATGTACTAGGCTATTCACATGCATCATAATGGCTGACCATTATCTGCATTCATGTATGTCATTTCTTGACGTTGATATGTCAAGTTGGTTGGCTCATGCATACACTCAGGGGGAGCATTTATAGGATTCTGAAAATGGGTGTTTAAATATATGTCTCATCACTCACTCTGTGTCTATTTCGGTCGACCAAACTATTCACTTCGGTCAACCGATGCTCATTGATTCAGTCTGTGCTGATCTTTCGGCTATGATCATTATTGATTAATACTCTGTGTTGCATGTGAAGTGGAATTCATCTCAGTTCCTTAAAATCTGTGATTGAATTCAGGTCTACTTAGCTGTCCTGATCTCTGGGTTCTTACCTGTTTTCAGCTATTCTAAATTTCATTCATATCTGTGTTGAAATCTTGTGAGTACATTACTTTCATGGCCTTGGAAGCTACTGTCTTTTGCTCCGGCTTTTGCTGTAAGGGAGCTTGCCATGTTTATGTCACCTGATCGGAATTCAATTACTGCTTGAAAGTCAAATCTATCTGATGGTCTCCTGGATATCACTGCTATTTCTCTGAGCTTATCTTTATTGTTCCTCACTATCAACTATCTTCTTGGATTTAACTGCTGCATCAGTTATTATCACTCATGCTAAGTGCTCTCTACTGCTTGCTGAATTGGCTGCTTCAGAAATTCTTTTGTCTTGATTGTCATTTGGGAAGACTTCAATTTATATACCTTGTTCATAAATTTGAAAACAATCTAGAAAAGGAATCTTCTATTATACGGAATTATGAAGGTCTGAAAGATTCATGTGGTTTAAGTCTAATGTATTTCTTGAGTTTGGATTTGAACATCTTGAAAATATCTGAATCAATCCTTTAATAAACTTAAACCAGTTGATTCATGTTATATGAAGTAAGATCTTCTGAAATCTGAAAGTTTTTAAAATCATGGCTTACCTTGGTTGAGATACATGATGTGAGTATTATTCATAAACATTTGATTGTTATGAGAATTATCTGAAAGTAAAATATGGTCAGAGCAATGACTTTGATCACCGAGAAACCATGTCCAAAGGACTGTGTCATGAAGTGCCATGGTTATCTCTGCTGAATTTTTTTTAAAAAAATCTATGATAATAAAAGGCAGAGCAATGGCCAGGCTGCACCGAGAAACTGGGAAATTCATCAAAAAAATGGAGTCAACATATGTCATGAAGTGCCCTAGTTATCTCTGTTCAATATGAAGCATGACAGTTAATCATACTAAGTGCTTAGGGATACTAGCGTCTAAACAACGTATATCCTTTAGTTACAAAGTGTGCACTAAACTCGATTGCTCTTAAAAATTTTAGTTATGAAAAATTATTGCTGCACAAAAAGAAAAAATCTGAAAAATAATTTCAATAGAAAAGGTGTTGAAATCATGGACAAAATCAGTTGCATTCATAAGTGTTTAATCTCAATACTACTTCATGCAAACCCTAAAGGAGTCATTGAAAATGAATGATTAAGATAGAGGGAGGTTAAACTAGATGTTAATATGACAGCATGGTTCACTTTTATTAAAGATTGATTTCAGATATGAGTATAGAAAATTTATTTTTGATAATCTTTGAATACATTATATGTAAATCATGTAGTTCAGTAAAGTTCCTTCATAAGCCCTTACAACTGAAGACTCTGAAAGAAATCTAATTTTGAATTTATGGCATTGGTATCTCATTGAAAATCTTCCTTACTCCTTTGGAAGATCTGTTGATTTCTTGTGCTCAGTTTTTACTCTGCTGGAAACACTTTGATTGCATCATTTCAGACTCTGCTGGTTGATATTTTCTGTAGATTGTACTACCTCTTGAGTTATTCTCTCATTGCCTGAATTGTCCAACCGCCCCTGTGATTTTGCTGATATATTATGCTCATTTCTTCCATTCCAATCCCTTTGTTCTGTTAAAGGTGGAGATTGCTTCATCAGCTTACTTCTGATATTAAGGGGGATATTAGTATGCATTCTGCAGGATCTGCTTAATATTCTCTCTTGCTTGATCACCTCACATTTTCAGCGGGAGTAAAGTTACATGATTTGCATGTCTGGGAGTTTACAGTTCATTTGGAAAGGGGGAGAATAGTTTTTGTCTCAATCATATCCACGCATGCTTCGCATTTATTTCTACTAATTTTCTCAAACTATAATTTCCTTTTTGATGAAGTCAAAGGGGGAGAATAGTTTGATATGAGTCAGCATGTTCAGCATGTCCTTTAATGACTCATAGTGTTCTCATAGTGTTGCCATCATCAAAAAGGGAAAGATTGTTGTACCCATGTGGTTTTGATGATGCCAAACACTATGACTCATCTAAGCATGATGCCATATGTATTGATGCTACATTTATGTGGTTTTGATGATGTCATGATATTAATATGGTTTAATGATGACAAACACTATTGATGTTGCATTGATGGATGTAATACATTGCAGTTTTGCTGACATAATTGCTCTTAAGATGATCCTATTATATGTAGAAGATGTGTGTTGAACTCTCCATAGAACAGGCTCTGAGAATAAGGCAAAAGGTTAAGTCAAAGTCATGAAGAAATCAGTGAAGCTGAAAGAGCAGGTTAACATACTCTGACTAAGCAAGGGTATAAGGTCGATGCAACTAGGCACTGCCTCGATGCAGAGAAGGCATCAGAAACAAACCAAATGAAACTACCTCGACTCAGTTGGCCAATGTGTAACGCCCCGAGATCCGATCCCCAAATTTTTGAGGATTATATTTTTTTCTTTTTATCGGACCCCGAAGCAATCACTTCGTACGTATCGCGGAAGCACAATATTATGTAACGTGCATACATTCACATGAGAGATAAACCACAGGTTACAAGAAATGTAGGTAAACATCTCAACCATTCATAATCTCCAAAAGAGTACAGGTTCATTGTTCCAGATTACACATGAGCCCGCATGGGCTTATCACTCCACAACCCTACATAAAATAGAACATTCGACCATAGCATACCCAGACGGACGGTGGCTAACTCTACTCTTTAGCTGCTGCCTCCTCCTCAACCTCTTTCTCTATGTCCCCTGAAAACGTGTGTCACAAGGGGTGAGTGTGACACTCAGTAGGCAACCTATACAAACCGGGGTTAACTCGCATCTATATAACCAATTTATAGACATAATTCAGATCTTAATAATAGCATAATCAATTCATTATCATCTGTTGAAAATAACTCATATAAGAAAAATACACATTTTTAACTAACATATAGGGTACCCATGAATGCAACTAGAACTAAGTGAATGAGCAGTTTATCACATTTTTATGAGTCTTCACATCTTTGTTATTCATGGGAGTAAACAGCTGCCGCAAATATAGGAGGCCCACACACAAATGAACGGACGAAAGAGTACTACGCAGACCCGAGAGCGAACTCCCACCTAGAATCATATGGCCCACATAGTTCTGTCGTCCACAGAACAATCGGTCGAATCATAGGTTTTTCACCTAGACTCCTGCTGCATGGGCGTTACGCACCGCCGTCCCCAGGTTCCGTGGCGCTCCAATCGCCGTCCCTCAGAACGAACCAGCCGAATCAATAGGATTTTTGACCAGGGCGTTGCGTATCGCCGTCCCCTGGGTTCTTTTACTTCCACAGTATTACGTATCACCGTCCCGTAGAATGGACCGAAGTCCAACCTCACAGAATGCTGTTGTTTTCCCTTCATGGCATACATATTCTTACTTGATATTACTAGCATGATGCTTATCGGACATATTTTCATAATTTTAAGGGTGCTAAACATACTCATAGTCATGCTTCTAATGAGTTACTCATGATCATAAATATGTTGCTAACAGTTTAAGATGGCTAAACACACCCGTAGTCATGTTCAGGTTACTATATGAAAGTACAGGTTCATCCTTCTAGGCTACACATGCATAGAAAATGACTTATATCTGAAAGTACAGAATTTCTAGGTACATGAAACTTTTACAGTGGGTTACTAACTTATCCTCCTATCATTTTCAAATTTCTCAGATTTTTATGAAATAAAATGCCCTTTCCAAACTCTCCTTCTCTGTGTTTCTGGAAATCTGGACAGACCCACAGGTGCACCGACCTTACCTAAGTCTGTGCAGCACGTGCACCGACCTTACCTATGGCTTGGGCAAAAACATGCACCGACGTTACTTTGGCCTGGGCAAAACATGCACCGACCTTGCTATGGCTTGGGCAAAAACATGCACTGACCTTACTGTGGCTTGGGCAAAAATATGCACCGACCTTACTTTGGCCTGGGCAAAACATGCACTGACCTTATTTTGGCCTGGGCAGAACATGCACCGACCTTACTATCACCGACCTCACTTTGGCCTGGGAAAAACATGCACTGACCTTATTTTGGCCTGGGCAAAACATGCACCGACTTTGCTATGGTTTGGGCAAAAACATGCACCGACCTTACTTTGGCTTGGGCAAAACATGCACTGACCTTACTTTGGCCTGGGCAAAACATGCACCAACCTTGCTATGGCTTGGGCAAAAACATGCACTGACCTTACTGTGGCTTGGGCAAAAACATGCACTGACCTTAATTTGGCCTGGGCAAAACATGCACCGACTTTACTATGGCTTGGGCAAAAATATGCACCGACCTTACTATGGCTTGGGAAAAAACATGCACCGACCTTACTTTGGCTTGGGCAAAAACATGCACCGACCTTAGTTTGGCTGGAGCAAAACATGCTTGCTATGGCTTGGGCAAAAACATGCACTGACCATGCTATGGCTTGGGCAAAAACATGCACTGACCTTACTATGGCTTGGGCAAAAACATGCACCGACCTTACTTTGGCTTGGATAAAACATGCGTAGACCTTATTTTGGCCTGGGTAAAACATGCACCGACCTTATTATGACTTGGGCAAAAATATTCACCGATCTTACTTTGGCCTGGGCAAAACATGCACCGACCTTGCTATGGCTTGGGAAAAAAGCATGCATTGACCCTACTATGGCTTGGGCAAAAACATGCACTGACCTTACTATGGCTTGGGTAAAAACATGCACCGACCTTACTTTGGCCTGGACAAAACATGCATTGACCTTATTTTGGCCTGGGCAAAACATGCACCGACCTTACTTTGGCCTGAGCAAAATATGCACCAACCTTACTATGGCTTGGGCAAAAACATGCACCGACCTTACTTTGGCCTGGGAAAAATATGCACTAACCTTACTTTGGCCTGGGCAAAACATGCACGGGCCTTGCTATGGCTTGGGCAAAAACATGCACTAACCTTACTATGGCTTGGGCAAAAACATGCACTGACCTTACTTTGGCCTGGGCAAAACATGAACTGACCTTATTTTGACCTAGGCAAAACATGCACTGAACTTACTATGGCTTGGGCAAAAACATGCACTGACCTTACTATGGTTTGGGCAAAGACATGCACCGACCTTGCTATGGCTTGGGCAAAAACATGCACTAACCTTACTAGGACTTAATTAAATGTTCTGTTCTGAGACACTACTGACCTACCTAGGGGCTGTGGGAACTTATGAAACCCAAGAGAACTTAATGAAAGACAGAATCCGAATGAACATGATGGTAGTCCCCACATGCCATTAATCCCTCTTTTAGAGTGTAAAAAATATATTTTAAAATCATTCTAATACATCATCGACCCCTAAAGTTTGAGGTTAGGTGCCTACCTTTGAGATGCTAACCGACTATCCGGGGATAATATCCACACCCCAGATCCTCCTCAACTTTACCCCTTTCGATCCGGGGATGAGATCCACACCCCAGACCCTCCCAAGACTTTTTGCTCCCTTCTAGGAACTACCGGTTCGCCCCCTTCGCAGGGCCAAGGTCCCTCACCTCTCTTCTCTCTCAAGAGGAACCGTAGATGGTGGAAAGTTGAGAATGGGTGTTGCTAAAAGACTGACCACCCTTGGAACCCACTTCCTTATATAGGTTCAAGCCTCCCAAGGCCTTTCCTACATCCATCAAGGCTCAGTCCAACCCCCAAGGTCACTGGTTAAAGGGGGGGTTAATGCTAAGCACCCCTTGGGTTTGAACAGAGGTGACCCTCTGTCTACCCGGTCATAAATGTGAATGGGTGCGCTTTCCGGTTAGGATTTGGGTTGGTATGTCTTCATATGAAATGAAGAGGACTTCTAGATCTAACTTCCAGTCATGATTTCATCAAATTTTATCAACTCTAGCCTGAGGTATGATTTTTACAATATTAACATTATTTCTCCTCTATTCCAGTCAAGACCGTTCGTCTACCTAGGCATAAATGTGAGTGGGTGCGCTCTTATGTTGGGATTTGGATTGGGATGTCTTCAGATGAAATCAGGAGGACTTACGGATATAACTTTGAGATGTGGTTTCATCTAATTTCCTCATTCCTAGCCCGAGTTATGATTTTTTCAATATTATCATTTATTATCCCTCATTCCAGTCGCGACCTTTCGGTAGCCCGGGGTAATCTGGGTATATCTCTAGTATCTAGACAGTATTTGGCCTTGACCTCAACATAAAAGTTGTAGCTAACGTCCCACTAGGAGTTATGGCCTTGGTTTTAGGTCATTTCATCAACCATAGACGAAGTTATGAATTTCCCATTAATTAAATCCAAGTTCTCCTATCAGTCACACCTCTTTCATGACAATTGGCAGCCAAAGGGCTTAGAACCCTGGGGTCTGATGCGAATTGGGCTTCCATCCCAACAGAAGAGTTTGGGTTAAGGGCCCAAGATTTCTAATGAGCCTAGTTTCATTCCATTGTGTTGACTGTGGACCAAGATATCCTTATTTTAACGGGTGGATGTGTTTTCTGTAATTATTTCGATCCATTATCACAAACTTACTCTTAACCCCTATTAGACCCATTTTTCAGGGGTTATACTCTTCATCAAAGATGTTCCTTACCCAATGGTCATTCCATGGGCTTTTGTTTCACATAATTCTGATCTTCTTAGGTAAAATTACAAATTTTCTAAGGGTTCTTCAATAATCTGTCTAGGTTCCTAGCTGATTGAGTTTGTGCATCCGAATTATACACAATTGGGCCAGTGCCCAATTGGTGGTCATAACACAATGCCTCGATGCAGTGGAGCTTGCAGTAGAGATTCCATAACACTACCTCGATGCAATGAAGCAGTTGCCATGGTTAAAGAAGAAACATGTCGATGCACTCAAAGTTGGCTTAAGGAGTAAGGTCAATGCAGCTGAAGGTTCATGATAATCAGGTCGATGCACCTGAAGAAACTCTTGCTGATTAGGTCGATGCACATATGCATCTTGGACTACTAAGGTCGATGCAGTGGAGCTTGCAGGGTCAGAATCAAGAACTCTGCCTCGATGCAATGAAGCACTACCTTGACGTAGCAGAGTGGTTCCTGCAAAATAAGGTCAGTGCAGCGACTACGGTTAAAGCAATAACGTCGGTGCAACAAGTTCATCATCAAGAGATTGGTCTATGCATCAGTGTCAGCTTATATAACTAAGGTCGATACACCTCAGTTATGATCAAAACAAAGGTCGGTGCAGCAATTCGCCACTGCTTGGTCAAGTCAGTGCAGTTATTTCAAATCTACTGGTAAGGTCGATGCACCTCAGTTATGATCAGAACAAAATTCAGTGCAGACACTCTTCTGAAGAAAGACTCATAGAGCTGTGTAGCTAAGTCTCAAAGGATGACTCGACGCATCATGAAAGTCACCTGGATCAGAACAAGAAGCAACTTAGTAAGGTCGATGCATCCAAAAGGCGCATCGACGCAACGAGATGATGCACAGATATTCATCATGTCACTGAATCTTCCTGCCCCATCACATCAAGAGGATGAACTGCTAGTGTACTTTTGAGGTCAGCACATTGCATCGACGCATCAATGTAGTCAGTGATCCTTCTCCAGTAACAACATCAACGCATCAGGGCAATGCTCAGAGGCAGCAACCAAGGCATTGGATTCAAAAGGCAATTACGTCGAAGCATCATGGCCATGCATCGACACATCAGGCAGCAACCCATGATTAAAGACTGAGTCAAGGTCCAATGCTTCGACACATCAGAGACCAACATCGACCTGTCTACCTTGGGCATTAATTCACATTATTTGTCTGTGAGCAGGGATAATTATCTAACATTAGTTGGATTGATTAAAGTATCTGCTGATATGTTGAAGGTTCAAAATGATATTTGGAATATCAATGGAGGGCTCATTTGGAAAAATGAGCTGCAAAGATGATTTTTGATCCAGGCACATGACTACTCGAAGGAAGAGTGCGTGATGGTCATACTAACTAAGAAATGGCGTGAAATCACTTAGCACACATGGCATTTCTCTCTATAATTCTGATTGTTATCAGAATATTCTTCAACCCACGTGGATGAATCAATTTTCTGCTGCTGATCTATATCGCGAAAAGGAGAAACTCGATACTCAGTTCTATAAATTGGAGCGGGCTCGTTGAGAGGAAGAGGCTGGAAAAATGCAAAAAAAAGCCACCATCTGTGAGCTCCTTCTGAAAGAATAAAAAAGGAGGAAGAGCAGATAGAGAATAGAGAAGAAGGGAGAAGCAACGAAATAATAGAAGAGCAGTGAAAGAAAAATCTGGGCGTCCGTCTGAAAGTTAGTGAGCAGATTTTCTTTAAGAGAAATTTCAGAGAAAGACTTGAGTGAAGAAGAAGGGAGATAGAGCTTCATCTGAGTAGTTCGAGAGTTCTGAAGATCATTGAATCCACGTCTAGTGGATCAAATCCAGAGCCACTTTGCTCTCTTGAGCTACATTGCAGTCATTTCTTTTTGGTTTCACGTTTTTCTTTTGTTGTTTTGTCAGTTCTATCCTTGTTCTTACGGCATTTGCTGATCCTCTGTTCGTAGATCGGGTCCCCTCTAAGTTTGCTAAGAGGAAGGGAGAAAGTATCTCTGGGTTTCCCCCTGTCTATCAGAGGTAGAGAGGACGTGTCCTCTGGTTGTGAGCAACTGGGTGTTGCTCACGGTTTCCTTCTGTTGTAGCAGAAGAAGGGAGAGGGGGTCCCTCCGGTCACAGCGGGTAGCAGTGGTGGTCAGATCCTATTGGCTACAGGATCGGTGTTGAGGGATCTGTCTCCCTTAAGTCTTCAAGCTGTTAGGCAGCGATTTGTTGCAGACTGAATCTGCTTCTTGCATTTGCAAGGGAAGCCTCACTCTAGTTGGATTGAGGGGTGGACGTAGGCAGGCTGATGTCTGGACAAACCACCTTAAAACCTCTATGCTGTGTGATTGCTTGTGGTGTGTTTTTGGTTGTTTATCAATTTTCTATGGCATGGGTGATGCGCCTCTGAGTTCTACAATTGTTCCCAACCAAGTGTTCGTAATGAGTCTCACAAGAACTTTCATTGTGTATTTGTGCCCGAGGTAAGGTCTGCACATGTATCTGCTCTTATTCTCATCTTCATAGATTGGCCGAGTCCTAAGTGTTTTGAAAGCTATTTTGTCACGTCCCGAGCTTTTAATATAGCGGAAGGAATATCAGAATGTGATCAGCCGGCATGGTAAGCCTCTTGCAGGCAAGAAATCAGAGTGCAAGACAATCACATAAAAGTAATTGCACAAGTAACTTTTCTCAAATTTTCAACTTTATTTCATAACCATAATCAAATTTACATAAAATCACTTCTTGACAACTTCTATCACTATGACTCATAAAAATCAAAATTACATTATAACTAGACTAGACACTTTGATCATCTAATGCCTCTCTCATCTTGAAAACCTTCATTCACTCTTGGACCCGCTGCTAGTATAATCCAAATCTTATGCACTAGTACTTCCTGAAATAGATAAGAAAATAGGTATGAGCACACTTACCCAGTAGGTATCTTCATATCAACATGAAGGTAATATTTAAGTGATTAGCATCTTAGCTCTAGAATTAAGTTCAAAATAAGAACGCGATAAACAAACGATATAAACCGAATAATCAAGAATCATGAAATAACTGAGCAAGTAGATATGAGCGAGTATATACTTTGAACAAGCAAGAATAATCATGTAGATATAAATTTGACCTTTCACGAACAAGAATGTATGAGTATGTAATGAGAAAGTACTTTACACAACCTTGTAAAGGCTATGCAATAACAAGCATGTAAATTTTATAACGAGCCTCATGAATTTCACTCATTTATAAGAGAAAGTACTCCCAGCGCAATGCGATGCCAGTATCATCGTACCCCATGGTTTATAGCACGTTTCTGACCATCGGCCGTGAGGAGTAGCATGGAGCCCTTTGGACACAATCTATGCCCGATCTTGCATCTTCAAGTTATAAATCCAACTACTTCCACGAGATATAACAATAATGTCAATCAATAATTCAATTTTCAAATAAAAAGTTTCATGATCAAGTAACCAAGGAATAGAACGTACCAAAGTTTGATATGATTCCAAAGAATGAGTTAAAAGGACATTATACTTCGGTGGCATTTCCGGCAGCATAACGGTACATTCATTAAATTTCATAATTTAATGTTAACCTTTTTAACATAGTTTGGGACTCCAGATAATCCTAAGATCATCTAGGAATTCAATAAAATCCAACCCCAATGGTTAAACCTTGGGTTAAACTAATTCAGAAACAATGCGGTCGTTTACTGGACCGTTTCATGAACCAGGCAGTCTAGTCTAGACCGTTTCATAAAAAGAGAGTCGATGCACGAAAAAGAAGTGTCGACGCAGGGAAAACCACCGGGAGCTTTAGCGGTCTAGTAAATGGCCGCTAACCGAATCAAGCGGTCATCCAGAGGGCCGCTAAGGTCCAGAGTACATAAAACACCGGTAAGTGCTTTCTAGACAAATTGGGTTTTAATGGTACAACCAGCTCGGCGTCATAGTGGGAATCTCAGGCTCGCGGAGTCTTACGGAGGCCTTGAAACATAATCCCCTAGTCCGACAGAAGGAATATCCGGCGGAGAGGTTCATAAGTCCAAGAAAAATGTACCTATAAGTGCAAAGTGTAACTAATGATAACTTACCAGGATATGTGCCATATACTTAAGAAAATGACTCATAGATAAGAGTGGATTATGTAAAACAACGATAAACTACTAGTGAATCCGGTTCATCTACCACTTGCAATGTGCATTTAGTACATGAGTATATGATTTTGGCATGAAATTAACGTAAGTTTAAAATAAATTTCAAGTGCATAAAGAACATGAAACCAACTAGAATAAATCATCAATATAACTACGTATAGGAAAACAATGCTTAAAACTAGGTCAAAATTTAAATAACTAGGCTTATCATAAGTAAATTAGGGTCGTCCTGCATTATGTTTCGGGTTAACATAACTCCAGAACTTAGAATCGACAAACGGTCATGTGAGGACCATTTTAGGGGCGCTAGCTGTCTATCGCATGGCCGCTAGTGATTTCAGACGGTCTTCAGGAAGACCGTTTCTTCCCCTATAGCTGACAGACGTTTAAAGCCGAAGTTCAAGCCTATTTTAGGGCAATATAAGGCATGGAAACGATATAAAACATGTAATAAACATGCCAGAAGAAAGTTAGGCCAAGAATATGCATAAGAGAATGTAAATTAAGTAAGAATTATATTTTTTTCATTAAAGGGTTGGGATTATGAATGAAAAATACACTAATTAATAATACACAAAATACTCCATGTACAATGCATGAAATCGACTGAAAATTGAAGGCTTTTACTCCTAAGATCATGTTTAAGCCATTCATGAGATAACCTATCTCTGGTTTTATCCACAAACAATGAATTTAGTGCTGAAAGTTGACCCTAGTTCCTGAACTGAATCAGCAACTTCGTGGCCTTCTAACTCTTGATTTCCTTTACCTATGACCACGAAATTTGGAGGGTAAGAAGAGAGTACTATAAGGTACAAATAACTCTAAAGAACCTCTATCTAATTATCTCCTTTAGGACTTCTATCTTGCTGATCAATCTGACCCGGCCGAATAATTTCTTGAGATTCTTGTATCGAACCAGCGACTTTAGATGCCTCTAACTTTCTGTAGGCTTGATCTCTAGAACGAAATTTTGAGAGTAGTTATACCTTAGTATTATGAACAAAAACTTATAAAGATCATACCTCTAATTCATCCTCCTTACCTTAGCTCCACGCTAGCCAAAAGTAAGGGTCACGTAGGTTGGTTCTGGGGCCTATTTATAGGGTTAGCTAGGGTTTTAGTGATTAGAATGAACATAGATTCCAAATTAAGTTTTCAATTCGATCCCCTAACATTCTAGACTCTTCTAACTAAGGGATAGCATCGATCCTAGGTGATTAGGGTGCTAAAGTTCTCATCTTTTGATGCCTTCTTCTATTCACGGAATCTGCAGCGCTTAGCGGTCTAGGTCTAGATCGCTTTTTCTTCCCATGCGGTCGCCCGATAGACTGTTACTACTGTTGAGCACCGAATTTGAACAGTTTCAAACTCTTTTGACATGATCTCCTGTTATTATCTATTTATTTATCCGATTAATGAGTAATTATCCCCCTTAAATTTCGTAAATACACTAATCTAGGCTTCTAGAATATGGGCCAAACCTTATGGGTTGGGTTTTAGGTCCCTTGGGCCTAACATAAATATTGAGCTTTAATATTTAGATTTAATTAACTATAATTCATTTAATAGACCATTAGCCTTCTATTTATCTCTAGAAAAATCTTAGAAAATCTGAATATATTCTAGAAAATTCAAAATATTGTTTACAAAATCTTGGGGTATTACACCCTCCCCCGCTTAAGAGAATTTGGTCCCCAAATTTAATATATGAATTTTATGGAGAGTGTACTTACAGTTGAATAGCTCGGGAAATTTCTTGCGCATGACTTCTTCAGTTTCCCATGTTGCTTCATGTGGCCATAATTTAGTCCATTGGAGTTTGACCATTGGAATAGTCTTATTCCGAAGTTGGCATACTTCCCGTTCAAGTATTTTGATTGGCTTTTCCTCATATGTCAAATCCTTCTTAATCTCTAGGTTGTCATAAGTTATGACATGAAATAGATCGGAGACATACTTTTTAAGTATTGATACGTGAAACACATCATGAACTCCAGCTAGTTGAGGGGGCAAAGATATTCGATATGCAATTTCACCAACCCTTTCAAGAATTTCAAAGGGGCCAATGAATCTTGGAGTGAGCTTGCCTTTAATATCAAATCTTCGAATACCTCGACCCGGAGAAACCTTAAGAAACACATGATCTCCCACTTAGAATTCCAGGTCGCGCCTTCTGTTATCAGCATATGATTTCTGCCTGTCTTGGGCCATCAGGAGTCTCTCCCGAATAACCTTTATCTTCTCGGTAGTATCTCTTATAATATCGGGCCCGAGAAATTACCTTTCTCCTACTTCATTCCAACATATAGGTGAACGACAGCTTCTACCATATAGTGCCTCGAATGGTGCCATATGTATACTGGCCTAGTAGCTATTGTTGTATGTAAATTTCACTTGAGACAAGTGATCATGCCAATTTCCTCCAAAATCAAGAGCACAAGTCCTGAACATATCTTCTACTACTTGATTGGTTCTTTCTGTCTGGCCATCAGTTTGTGGATGAAAAGTAGTGCTGAAATTCAATCAGGTTCCTAGAGAATGTTGTAGCCCTTTCCAAAATTATGAAGTAAATCGAGGATCTCGATCAGAAATGATGGTGACAGGGACACCATGTAATTTAACAATCGCCTTTACATATAAAGTAGCTAGGATATCTACAAACCATTGACTTTTAATTGGTAGAAAATGAGTCGATTTTGTTAAGCGATCTATGATTACCCATATTCCATCATGTCCACCTCTTGATTTAGGCAGTCCCATGATAAAATCCATTCCTATACTCTCCCATTTTCATTCCGAAATTTCCAAGGGATGTAACTTTCCAACAGGCTTTTGATGTTGTGCCTTAATTTGCTGACAAGTAAGGCAACGTGACACGTAGTCTGCTATCTCTCTCTTCATATTGGGCCACCAATAATTTCTTTTAATATCTTGGTACATCTTGGTAGCACCAAGATGAACAGTATACTTAGATTTATGAGCATCATCTAAGACCATCTTCTTAGTATCAACATGATCTGGGATACAAAATCGACCTCGAAACAATAATCTTCCATCATTTGTGATAGAGAAATCCGGTCGTTGCTCCATATCAGTCTTAATCTCCAACAATACTGGATCATTTTCTTGTAACTTTACTAGGTCTTCGATCAATGTTGGTTGTATTCTAATATTGGCTATAAAGTAATCTTCTGTCTTCAGATCAACATCTAAATTCAACCGAGCAAATTTAGAAATAAGATTGGACATACCTTTCAGACTGGATAACTTCCCTATTGGTTTCCTACTGAGCGTATCGACAACAGCATTTGCCTTTCCAGGGTGATATTGAATAGCAAAATCAAAGTCCTTGAGATACTCCAACCATCGTCTTTGCCTCATATTCAACTCCTTTTGAGAAAAGAGATATTTCAGGCTCTTGTAATCTGAATACACAATAAATTTCTCTCCATATAGATAATGACGTCAAATCTTCAAAGCGAATACTACAGCAGCCAGCTCTAGGTCATGTACAGGATAATTTTCCTCATGTTTCTTTAATTATCTTGAAGCGTAGCAAATGACCTTGTTATTTTGCATGAGCACGCATCCTAGACCAATGCAAGATGCATCAGAGTATACTTCAAATCTGTCACCTTCAACAGGCAAGGCCAATACAGGTGCCGTTGTGAGATGCTTTTTAAGAGCAAAGAAGTTTTCTTCACATTCCTTCATCCACTCAAAAGGATTTTCCTTTCTAGTGAGTCTGGTCAAAGGAGCTGCAATCTTGGAAAAATCTTTGATAAATCTCCTATAGTAACCAGCCAAGCCAATGAAACTCCGAACTTCAGATACCGTGTTCGGTCGACTCTAGTTCTTAACAGCTTCAACCTTAGAAGGATCTACTGTAATACCTTCTTTAGAAATGACATGGCCAAGGAAAGAGACCTCCTTAAGCCAAAATTCACATTTGTTTAATTTGGCATATAGTTGGTGTTCCCGCAAAGTTTGCAAGGCAACCCTTAGATGTTCCTCGTATTCTTCCTTTGTTTTTGAATAGATGAGGATATCATCGATGAATATGACCACAAATTGGTCAAGATAAGGCCGAAACACATTATTCATCAGTTGCATGAATGCAGTAGGTGGATTAGTTAAACCGAACGGCATAACCACAAATTCATAATGTCTGTATCGGCTTCTAAAGCAGTCTTGTGAATGTCTTCATCCTTGACCCTCACTTGATGATAACCTGACCTGAGATCGATCTTGGAGAAGTATTTTGTGCCAGACAGCTGGTCAAACAGTTCATCAATACGTGACAATGGGTATTTGTTCTTGATAGTGAGTTGATTCAACTGCTGGTAATCAATGCATAGTCTGAGGAAACCGTCCTTCTTCTTGACAAATAAGACTGGCGCACCCCAAGGGGATGTGCTAGGTCGAATGAAGCCTTTTTCTAGCAGCTCTTGAAGTTGCTTCTTTAGTTCCTTCAGTTCCGTGAGGGACATCTTGTAAGGAGCTATTGACACAGGTGCTGCTCCGGGTGTGAGTTCAATGGTGAAGTTAACCTCCCTTTCGGGCGGTATGCCAGGTAACTCGAAAGGAAAAATATCAAGAAATTCCCAAACTACATGGATTTCTTCTATCTGGATTTCCTTAGACTCAGTAACCACTACGGAGGCAAGGAAAGCTTCACATCCTTGCGAAATGAGTTTGCAAGTGTGAAGAGACGAAATAAGAGAGGGATGTTTCCGATATTTGATACCAAGGAAGGAAAATCACGGGAGACTTGGTTTTTGAAAAGAGATTATCCTATTTCGGTAATTTATGTAGACATCATGGTCTACCATCCAATCAACCCCTAATATGGCATCATAGCCTTCCATGTCAAGGCATACAAGATTAGCGGGAAGATTATGTCCTTCTACAATTACCTCACTATTTGGGTAATAAGTTGTAAGCTTAGTTCCAGGACCTAAGGGTGTGGTAATAGCTAGGTCCGATGGTAAAGGAACCGCTGAAACTAGTAAGGTTTTTGCAAAGGTAGTTGATATAAAGAATGAGTAGCACCAGTATCAAATAGCACGAATGCGGGATGAAAATAAATATGAATAGTACCTTCAATAAGCCCATCATCCTTGGGCGCTTCCTCATCATCTAGAACGGCATTAAGACGAGCTTGTCACTTTTGTCCACCGTTGGAAGACTGATCTTTCATCAGGGGGCAATCCGGCATGCGGTGCTCCCTGCTTCCACATCTTAGGCATGCACCTAAGCGCTTCCAACATTCTTCGGCCGAATGATCGAATTTTTCACAGAATGAGCAAGCGGTTGTAAGAGCCTTCTCTTCTTCCTTTATCTTATTGTTCTTGTGGCTTCCGCTCCCGTTACCACTTCGAGATCTCTTCTTGTTGTTATCCCGAGACTTGTAGGTGATGCTGAATGTTTTCTCTTTTCTTCCTCGCCGATCCGATTTTCGGCTAGACTCCTCCCCTTTTCCTTTAAGTTTCTCGACCTTTTCCAAGGTCCTTTCACACAGATGAGCTCGTTGGACCATTTCAGCATAGGTTCTAATATTCTGGGAGCCAATTTGCTGGATAAAAAGGGTCGCAGCCCGTCCATAAAGCGATTTGCTTTAAGAAGATCTGTGCTCACTAGATGCTGAGCATAGGGTGCCAGACGAGAAAATTATAATTCGTACTTGACTACCATCATTATACCTTGATGCAATGAAGTGAACTCTGCTACCTTCCTCTCTTGACATGCTCGGAGAAATATTTAGCTCGAAAGAGCGTGAGAAATCCTTCCCAAGTGTGTGGTGCGTCTGCAGGTGGTGTAGGTACATACTTCCACCATGTACGCGCATCTTTATTAAGCTGGAAGGTGGTGAGGCGAATCTTCTCTTGGTTGGCACATTGCATGACTTCAAAGATACGGTTCATCTCGTCAATCCAGTTCTCCGCTTCGTCTGGATTGGAAGAACCATTAAATCGCGGAGGATTCAAACTCTTAAAATTATGGTGTATATCACCAGCTCCTGCCCTCGCGCCAGCTTGGGCCATAGTTTGCAAAGCTTATGTAAAACCTGCAACGATTTGTTGCATTCCATTCCAATCGACACGATGAGCCATGGCAAGAATAGGGAACATGAGAAGAGTAATAAGTGTGTTAATTCGAATAGAATTGGTGGGTTAATCTTAGAGGAATTTCTAAATAACTATCTCAACCCCGGTTCTACCCAATTTCTCTCATGGGTCGGTATTTCTTTCCTTAGGTTCATAGGCATGGGTCCTTAAACCTTGGACTTAATCCTATGACATGACATCTATTTTCTTAGGAATAAGTGAAATCCTTAGACCTAGTGCTCTAATACCACTCTAATTGTCACGTCCCGAGCTTTTAAAACAGCGGAAGGAATATCAGAACATAATCAGCCAGCATGATAAACCTCTTGCACGAAAGAAATCAGAGCGCAGGACAATCACATAAAAGTAATTGCACAAGTAACTTTTCTCAAATTTCCAACTTTATTTCCTAACCATAATCAAATTTACATAAAATCACTTCTTGACAACTTCCATCACTATGACTCAAGAAAATCAAAATTACATTATAACTAGACTAGACACTTTGATCATCTAAGGCTTCTCTCATCTTGAAAAGCTTCATTCACTCTCGGACCCGCTACCAGCATAATCCGAATCTGATGCACAAGTACTTCCTGAAATAGACAAGAAAATAGGTATGAGCACACTTGCCCAGTAGGTATCTTTGTATCAACATGAAGGCAATATTTAAGTGATTAGCATCTTAGCTCTAGAATTAAGTTTAAAATAAGAACGTGATAAACAAACGATATAAACCGAAATAATCAAGAATCATGAAATAACTGAGCAAGTAGATATGAGCGAGTATAGACTTTGAACAAGCAAGAGTAATCATGTAGATATAAATTTGCCCTTTCACGAACAAGAATGTACGAGTATGTAACGAGAAAGTACTTTACACAACCTTGTAAAGGCTATGCAATAACAAGCATGTAAATTTTATAACGAGCCTCGTGAATTTCACTCATTTATAAGAGAAAGTACTCCCAGCGTAATGCGATGCCAGTATCATCGTACCCCATGGTTTATAGCACGTTTCTGACCATCGACCGTGAGTACTATCATGGAGCCCTTTGGACACAATCCGCGCCCGGTCTTGCACCTTCAAGTTATAAATCCAACTACTTCCACGAGATATAACAATAATGTCGGTCAATAATTCAATTTTTAAATAAAAAGTTTCATGATCAAGTAACCAAGGAATAGAACGTACCAAAGTTTGATATGATTCCAAAGAATGAGTTAAAAGGACATTATACCCCGGCGGCATTCCGGCAACATAATGGTACATTCATTAAATTTCATAACTTAATGTTAACCTTTTTAACATAGTTTGGGACTCCAGATAATCCTAAGATCATCTAGGAATTCAATAAAATCCAACCCCAATGGTTAAACCTTGGGTTAAACTAATTCAGAAACCATGCGGTCGTTTACTGGACCGTTTCATGAACCAGGCAGTCTAGTCTGGACCGTTTCATAAAAAGAGAGTCGACGCACGAAAAAGAAGTGTCGACGCAGGGAAAACCATCTGGAGCTTTAGCGGTCTAGTGAATGGATGCTAACCGAATCAGGCGGTCATCCAGAGGGCCGCTAAGCTCCAGAGTACATAAAACACCGGTAAGTGCTTTCTAGACAAATTGGGTTTTAATGGTACAACCAGCTCGGCGTCCTAGTGGGAATCTCAGGCTCGCAGAGTCTTACGGAGGCCTTGAAACATAATCCCCTAGTCCGACAGAAGGAATATCCGCGGAGAGGTTCATAAGTCCAAGAGAAATGTGCCTATAAGTGCAAAGTGTAACTAATGACAACATACCGAGATATGTGCCATATACTTAAGAAAATGACTCATAGATAAGAGTGGATTATGTAAAACAATGATAAACTACTTGTGAATCCAGTTCATCTACCACTTGCAATGTGCATTTAGTACATGAGTATATGATTTTGGCATTAGATTAACATAAGTTTAAAATAAATTTCAAGTGCATAAAGAACATGAAACCAACTAGAATAAATCATCAATATAACCAAGTATAGGAAAACAATGCTTAAAACTAGGTTAAAATTTAAATAACTAGGCTTATCATAAGTAAATTAGGGTCGTCCTGCATTATGTTTCGGGTTAACATAACTCCAGAACTCAGAATCAACAAACGGTCATGTGAGGACCGTTTTAGGGGCGCTAGCGGTCTATCGTAGGGCCACTCGTGATTTCAGGCGATCTTAAGGAAGACCGTTTCTTCCCCTGTAGCAGACAGACGTTAAAAGTCGAAGTGCAAGCCTATTTTAGGGCAATATAAGGCATGGTAACGATATAAAACATTTAATGAACATACCAGAAGAAAGTTAGGCCATGAATATGCATAGGAGAATGTAAATTAAGTAAAAATTACATCTTTTTCATTAAAGGGTTGGGATTATGCATGAAAAATACACTAATTAATAATATACAAAATACTCCATGTACAATGCATGAAATTGACTGGAAATTGAGGGCTTTTACTCCTAAGATCATGTTTAAGCCGTTCATGAGATAACCTACCTTTGGTTTTGTCCTTAAACAATGAATTAGGTGCTAAAAGTTGACCCTAGCGACTGAACTAAATCAGCAACTTCATGACCTTCTAATTCTTGATTTTCTTTACCTATGACCACAAAATTTGGAGGGTAAGAAGAGGGTACTATAAGGTACAAATAACTCTAAAGAACCTCTATCTAATTACATCGTTTAGGGCTTCTATCTTGCTGATCAATCTGACCCGGCCGTACAATTTCTTGAGATTCTTGTATCGAACCAGCGACTTTAGATGTCTCTAACTTTCTGTAGGCTTGCTCTCCTAGAACGAAATTTTGAGGGTAGTTATACCTTAGTATTATGAACAAAAACTTCTAAAGATCATATCTCTAATTCGTCCTCCTTACCTTAGTTCCATGCTAGCCAAAAGTAAGGGTCGCGCAGGTTGGTTCTGGGGCCTATTTATAGGGTTAGCTAGGGTTTTAGGGATTATAACGAACTTAGAGTCCAAATTAGGTTTTCAATTCGATCCCCTAACATTCTAGACTCTTCTAACTAAGGGATAGCATCGATCCTAGGTGATTAGAGTGCTAAAGTTTCTATCTTTTCATGCCTTCTTCTATTCCGGAATCTGTAGCACTTAGTGGTCTAAGTCTAGACCGCTTCTTCTTCCCATGCGGTCGCCCAATAGACAGTTACTACTGTTGGGCGCCGAATTTGAATAGTTTCAAACTCTTTTGACATGATCTCCTATTATTATCTATTTATTTATTCGTTTAAGGAGTAATTATCCCCCTTAAATTCCGTAAATACACTAATCTAGGCTTCTAGAATATGGGCCAAACCTTATGGGCTGGGTTTTAGGTCCCTTGGGCCTAACATAAATATTGGGATTTAATATTTAGATTTAATTAACTATAATTCATTTAATAGACTATTAGCCTTCTATTTATCTCTAGAAAAATCTTAGAAAATCTGAATATATTCTAGAAAATTTAAAATGTTATTTACAAAATCTTGGGGTATTACATATTTTGATTGAGCAGTATTCACTGCTATTTTGTCCTTATACTGATTTAGGCCACGTTGAATTTGAATTCTTAATTGAGCCATTATTAGTTCAGGCTTTCATATATTTCAAATTGGGCTATTATTTATAGTTGGATCCATTCACCCCCCCTCTGGATCCCTCCGTGCACCTATATATTCCAACAATTGGGGTGCCCTAGGTTGGACGGTGGCCGACCTTAAGGGGATAAATATGTCCATTTGCATGCATCACATTTACATGGAGGACAATGGCAAACCAAGCCGGAAAATGCAAAGGAGGATGAATCCGAACATGAAGGAGGTGGTGAAGAAGGAGGTTGTCAAATGGATAGATGTGGGAATTATTTATCCTATCTCAGATAGCCAATGGGTGAGCCCTACTCAAGTGGTTCCTAAGAAATCGGGACTCACCGTGATCAAAAATGAACAAAGAGAAGATGTGCCCACTAGGCTCACAACGGGATGGAGAGTGTGCATCGATTATAGGAGACTCAATGCCGTGAACAAGAAAGGACCACTTTCCACTCCCCTTTATAGACCAAATCCTGGAGAAATTGGCGGGCCAAAAATATTTTTGTTTCCTAGATGGGTACTCCGGATACAATCAAGAGGCCATTTACCCGGAAGACCAAGCGAAGACCACCTTCACTTGCCCATATGGCACATTTACCTTTCGGAGGATGCCTTTCGGTCTTTGTAACACACCGGCCACTTTTTAAAAGTGAATGATGGTTGTTTTCTCTGATATGGTAGGAGAATTCTTAGAAGTCTTCATGGATGATTTTTCTGTGTTCCGGGAATCATTTAAAAATTGCTTGGAAAATTTGAAGAAAGTGCTTGCAAGGTGTATTGAAACCAACCTTATTTTTAGTTGGGAGAAGAGCCACTTCATGGTTCAAGAGGGCATAGTTTTAGGCCACGTTGTGTCCGAAATGGGTATAGAGGTGGATAAGGCCAAAATTGACCTCATTTCGAATCTTCATCCTCCAACCACTGTTAGGTAAATTCGTTCATTTCTTGGCCATGCTGGCTTTTACCGTCGGTTCATAAGTAATTTTTCCAAGATTCCCGCCCGTTAACTCTTCTCGTAGCCAAAGATGCCCCATTCCATTTAGATGTTGCCTGCCTAGGGGCTTTCGACACCCTTAAAGAGGCTTTGACCAAGGCACCCATTCTCTAACCCCCAATTGGTCTTTGCCTTTTGAGATTATGTGTGATGCCTCCGACTATGCTATAGGGACAGTTTTAGGCCAAAGAATTGATAAATATCCAGTGGTGATTTATTATGTGAGTCACACCCTCGCCGATGTTCAACTTAACTACACCACCACGGAAAAAGAGTTGTTAGCTGTCGTCTTTGCCCTTGAAAAGTCATGTATACTCAGATCACTCAGCACTCAAGTACTTGTTCTCCAAGAAGGATGCCAAACCTCGACTCATTAGGTGGATCCTCTTACTCAAAGAATTTGATCTTGAGATCCGAAACAAAAAAGGTTCTGAAAATAAAGTTGCTGATCATCTTTCTCGAATTCTCACAAATGATAATGCACCTTTGCAAGATTCCTTTCCTGATGAGCACCTCTTGTCCATCACCTATAATCAACTCCCATGGTTTGCAAATATTGTCAACTACTTAGCTGTAGGATAAATTCCTAAAGGGTGGTCTAAACATGAAAATGAACACCTTTTATCAAAATCAAACACTATTTTTGGGAGGACCCCGAATTGTTCCATGTGGGTCCGGATCAAATAATTAGGAGGTGTGTCCCCGAAGAAGAGCAACAAAGCATCCTTAACTTTTGTCACACTCTAGCTTGTGGGGGACACTTCGCGGAAGAGAAAAATGCCGCCAAAGTGTTGCAAAGTGGGTTCTTCTGGCCCACTCTCTTCAAAGATGCCCATGAATTTAGCAAGACGTGTCTTAAGTGTCAAGCTATGAGAAACATGAGCCAACGAGACATGATGCCACTCAGCCCCATTCTAGTGATGAAAATCTTCGATGTTTGGGGAATTGACTATATGGGGCCTTTTTGCCATCATTCGGACATGAGTACATTCTTATGGCAGTCGACTATGCATTTAAGTGGATTGAAGCCATTGCTACCCGGACCAATGATTATAAAGTTGTCATGAAGTTTGTCCGAAAGAATATATTTTCAAGGTTTGGGTGTCCTACGGCCATCATTAGCGATGAGGGTTCTCATTTCACTCATGCCCAATTTTGAGCTCTTCTCGGAAAATATGGGATCACTCACAAAATTTCCACCCCCTATCACCCCCAAACAAGTGGCCAAGTGGAAATATCCAATCGGGAGGTCAAAAACATCATGCAAAAATTCGTTAGGCCCGATAGGAAAGATTGGTCTGAAAGATTGGATGACGCTCTTTGGGCTTATCGGACAACATACAAGACCTCCATTGGCATGTCTCCATATAGGTTAATCTTTGAAAAAGCTTGTCACCTACCCATCGAGCTTGAGCATAGGGCCTATTGCGCTATTAAGCAATTCAATTTTGACTTGGCCCAAGTTGGGTCTCATAGGGCCCTACAATTAAATGAGTTGGAGGAGTTGCGCAATGAAGCCTATGAAAATGTAAAAATTTATAAATCTAGGACCAAAGCCTTCCACGACAAACACATTGTGAGAAAATTCTTTCAACTGGATCAAAAAGTCTGGCTCTTTAATTCGAGGCTGCGCCTATTTCCTGGGAAATTGAAAGCTAGATGGGATGGACCATTTATGGTCCTCAAAGTCTTTGATCATGGTGCTGTCAAAATTTTAGATCTTAAAAATGGTCAAATTTTCACTGTCAATGGTCAACGTCTTAAACCCTACTTGGAGAACACACAACTTGCACCAAAAGAATCAATCACACTGAGTGACCCATAAAGGGAGGTCGTCTGGCAGAAGATGTTAAACTTAGCGCTTGATGGGAGGCAAGCCAACCATTTCTCCTTCAATAATCTAGTTAGTTATTTTCATTTGTGTATGTAGGAGCTCGAAGAAGTCATTCGCAAAGTTGCCTGTTAAAGAACCACATCCACCCGCCTCAAGTTGTACCTTTCCTTCCCAGGCATTCATGTGCACATTGTTCTTTTAACATATTGTTCATATCATCAAAGACAATGTTATTTAAGTTGGGGGGTAAGGGTGATCAATGTGAAAATCTCATGCAACCTGATGCCTCATTTTGTTATAAAAAAAATCCCAACGGAGTTTTCATGATTCTTGCTCCATGAAAGGGGCTCTGGAATGGAGAAGACTGTGGAGAAGGATGATGGAATGATGTCTAGTGTTCTAGTCATGGGAACTAATGTAGAATCTCCTAAAGTCCCTTAGCACTTACAAACAAAAAAAATTCATCACGTACACACTAATGAAGCAGGAAGGACAAACCTTCTGTCATTTGCTATGGTGTTTGATACTCTACCCTCCCTAGTGAAGAGTTGGATTAAAAAAAGAGAGAAGAAAAAAATCATGGAAAATTCCCCTGATCTTAGTAACCGGGCCTGCTTCTCCTAAGGTAAGAGTTGAGGATCGCGTTAAACGATGAAGGGATGTGCAGCACCATGTGTTGAAAAAAAAACATGGAAAATGCCCCTGATCTGAGTCAATCGGGCCTGCTTCTTCTAAGGTAAGAGTTGAGGTTCACGTCAAACAATGAAGGGGTGTGCAGCACCATGTGTTAAAAAAATAATAATAATAAATAAATAAAAGTGAATGCTACCGCAATCAAAGCTTCGATCTGGGATGTGTAGAGTTAAAAGACACCTAGCTAAAATGGCAATATGTATGCAATTGTCCAACTGTGGATTTAGTTTTCACAAGAACAAGTGCCATGAGACTTTGGGAGTATTCTAAGAGAATTATAAGCATGATGTTCTAACCTTATAGCTAGTATGCTTTAATAATTCCAAAATCCTAATCTGTAGCCGACTTCACGAAAGAGGATCTTGACATAAGGTATGAACTTTTAAACTCTTGTTGGTCCCTAATTTCTAACTTGTTTGTATTGCTAAGGGACTAGCAATGAGTAAGTTGGGGGGGTAAGAAAAGTGCGTAATTGCCTATTTTAATACATATCACAAACAATATTTTTTGCGCTTTAATAAAGTTAATTATGTAATTTTGCATGATAATCTCAGCCTCGCATAAAATGGAGTTTTTTTCTGTTAATTGCATAATTACATTTTAATCATAAGAAATTTTACTAAAAATTGATTTCTACAAAAATCACCTTGCATGAACAAAAATGGGAAGACAAATGACAAAACATGAATACATTGATTTAATCCTTGATTGTTTAAAGGGCTTTTATATAATTTTTATTTCATCACCCTTGTGAACATGGCATGCAAGGACAAGCGCGTGAAGCCTCCCTCGTAGGCGTGTCTAGGTGAGCCCCTCCGGCTTGGATGATCCGGCGACTGCTGTAGGTGCGCTGCCAGTCGCATGATGGCAAGGCAACAGATGTATAATGGCAATGCAGGGACGACAGATCTCTTTCCGGTGCACAGCGAGTTGGGACCTCTCCCATAAGTCCCTCTCTTTTCCTCCCCCTTCGGGGCATCTTCGGGCACTCCCTCTCTCCTTTGGCCGAACATCTTCTATAACGACCCAAGATTCGGATACCGGGAAAGCAACCCGATACCATTCGAATTCTAGCATGCCGCCCATGAGCCGGGGCTTGGAAGAGCTAAAAAAGAGTGTGGAGGTACAAAGAAATAGAAAATAAAGTAGGGTATATTCAATAATTAACATGAATAAATAAATAACTACAATAGAGTCCAGTCCGACAGAAAGTATAGTCCAAGGCAGAGAAGCGTACCCAACACCGAGTGAACACTCAGCCCGGTGAGCTGACAACTAAGAACCTCCGCACAGCACCCTCGAACCTCGAGGATGAACCGCCGCACTTGAAAAGTACGGGTGAGCCTCCTATCACTGGCTCAGTAGGGGTCCCGCGGAACCCCAACCATAAACAACAGAGGTAGCGAAAAGCAGCAACAACAGCAGGAACAACAAACTCGGTGGTCGGTAAAAACTTAGCACTATAGCTACTCCTACTGTACCGAAAAACACCTCCCGATCTCACCATCGGGGGACCATGAGACTAACAGGAAAACCTCTGGCTACACTGCTAGGAGACCATCATGACACCGCTGTCATAGAGGCCCGTCTCACAGACAAAGGCCCGACCCAAAACCACGCAGTCTGGGTAGACACAATAACGACCTTGCCATCGTGAACCCAACACTGACTAGGGAAAACCCTCGGTGACGCTCACCGAAAACCCTAGACCTCTACCTCGGAAAACCACCCGAAAGCTATGAGTAAAATCACGTCTCACAGACGTGAAATGGAAACTCGAGTCACAAGAAACTCACATCACGTGACTGGAGCACTGCCCACCAAAAGCAAGGCCGGATGCATCCACTGACGACTTAGTCAGCAGCCTCAGGTGTCTCTCTACGACACCTCAGGCGGATCATGTGTGCACACTCAGACAATGCACCTTAGGTCAGATCCTCTAGCTGGTTCTTCACCCAAAGCCCGGACTCAGGCTGCGCGTGGGGACCCTACAGTAACTAGCATAAAAACCATCTCTCTCGGGTCACGTTCTCCACCACTCCGAAGTGGGTCCGCACACGCGTGCGCAGGAAAGCTACGTCTAGTGGCAGGTCACTCAACGTGAACACGGAAAGCCATACATGCACCCTTGCGAGTAACATGGAGTAATAGGTGACTCAAAGCCACCAGACTCTGGATGGTCCACTAGACCTAATAAACCCAACGGTCCTTGAGTCGCACGACTCGGGTCAAGACCCCCGTACAGGGACAGCTCCACGCCATCAATCTACCCTAACCCTAGGGTAGAAACCTCGACACGATGACCCACGAGGCGATTCACAATCGCCGAGACCATTCCCTCCAAAGGAGAACTCAGACAACCTCCAGCCCCAGGCTGGGAGACTGGACTCACAGTCCAAGGTCATACGCACGGCCCACAGGGAAACCACATCTCGAAGAAACTCACATCGTGCGGGGAAGACCCACCGCACACATGCCGACTCACGGCGACTCGCTCAAGCATAACACGGAAACCCATAACACACACACGGGGTCACCAAGACCCTCTAAACACATGGGCACGTTAATCGAGACAATGCGGCACCTCCGGACACCCCCAAAAGCATGAACACAGGTCCCACGGTGTCTGAGAAATTCACGAGGTCGAGGGTCGACCACTGGGTCACAACCGGGTCAACAGGAGACCAATACAACGCGAAACAAACACGGCGAGCATGAAGAATCGCCTGACGGTCCTCTCTGCACCGTCAGGGAGCCTGGCGGTCTCCTCCTGACTGCAAGGCCTTGCCTAGCGGTCCAGCCAGGACCACAAGGCCCCCAAGACACTTAAACCACAAGCGGTCACCTCCGGACCGCCAAGAAGGGTGGCGGTCCTCTGCCTGACCGCTAGACGTAGCCTAGGGGTCAGTCGCAAGGACGCTACCCCACAGACCTCAAATGATCAAAACTTCGACCAACGGTCATGCCCTGACTGCTAAGTGATGTCTGGCGGTCTTCACCAGACCGCTAAGCCCTCCTGGCGGTCCATCGCGCGACCGCAAGGCTCAAACTGACATAGGGGGACCCTAGTGGTCTTCGCATGACCGCCTCACCTCCTGGCGGTCGCTGGAACGACCGCTAGGTCGTCCTGAGCACAAAAATGGCGGAAACCACGAAAAAACCTATTCCACTCCCCGTTCACACCCATGTGAAGGGAAAAACAAAGCGAAACTAGTCCTCAACCTCTCTAACACTGAGAGGACCCATTTAAACCAAAAAAATGCGATCAAAACACTAGATCGGGCTCACACCCCAAAACATGCTCTTTTTCCCAAAATGCTCAAATAAGCCCGCTCGACTTACCACGGCCTACCAAAATCACAGGAATAGATGTATAAGGGTTAAGGATCCGTCCCCCTACCTCCACCGAAGATTTCATGCGCCAAGATCGCCGATCCGCGAAGAAAATGCCGCGAAACCCCCGCCGCTTCACGAACGCGTCACCGAGTCTCATCGCGCCACCATGCCTCAATCCTCGACCCGTCCTCATGCTCCTCACCCTCACGCCGTCCCCACCTCACCCGCCATCACCTCCGTCGGCCGCCTGGAGGATAGGGGAAGAGAAAGATACGAGAGAGAGTGAGAAAGAGTGAATGGGGAGAGAGAGGGGGTGAGAGGTTATTTATATAAGAAAATCCAGAAAATTTTGAAAAATATAGAAAAATCACCTCCCTGATCCTTGGAAAATGCACAACATAGTGGTAACATCCCAGAGTCAGAGAACGCAATGGTTGGCCCTACACAGGGTTCCGAAGGTTCGATAGGCAAAAATATGCGTGAACCGCAAAACTCAATCTAGGACCCACGAAAATGATCCAAAACCCACGGATCCTAACCCAATAAATACCCGAAAAACCCAGGGGTATTAAATCTTCTACTCTCTTCTCCTCCCTGGACTCACCTTTGATCACTCCCCCTCTCACTCTATCCCTCTCCTTCTCCCTCTAACTCTCTGCCCGTATTCTCTCCCGTCCGCAGCCGACGTCCGGTGCCCCTATTTGGAACAGGGGCACCAAACTTCCCTCTCGCACGCACCGGACTACCCTCTTACGCACACCGGAACCCTGCTCCCATCACTGTGGCCTCCTCCCCTCCCTTACCTCCTCTCGCTTATCCTCTCCCTCTCACTCTCCTTGTGGCATCAGACTTCCCTCTGCGCCTCCACTTTCTCCCTCAGCGTCCCGCCACCGCATGCACATAGACAAACACACACACACGTTCTTCTCACACCCTCTCTCCCCCGCACGCACCGGGCCATGCACGTCCTCCTCTACCGGTGTCGTTTCCCTCCCTTCTTGCCTCTCTTACTCTCGCTCTGTCCCTCACCCTCTCACACGCGACGCATCACTCCCCCCCTCCGCAGCTGTCTCTCCCTCCTTCTCTTTCTAACACGGCCTTCTCTTTCCTCACTACCTCTCTCTCTTGCCTATTACACCACCTGCACCGGCATTTCCCTCCGCCTGCGTCTCCCCTCCGTATCCTCTCCCTTCATTCACTCCTTCTCCCAGCACACACGCAGCTGGCAACCACCCTCTCTCCCTTTCTCTCCCACACGCGGCCACTTCGCCCTCTCCACTGCACGCATACACACTCACACACACACACACACGCGCGTCTCACCCCCCATTCTCCGTTCTCACTTCTCTCTCTCTCTCTCTTTCCCTCTAGAACACACACACACCCTTACACACTTGCATGTCTCTTGCCCCCTTCTCACACCGCAAACACTCACACCGTCTGCACCGGCCTCTCCCTTCCCACGAACACACACCTACACCACCACGTCCGTGGAGTCGACCCCCCCTCTCCGTTCCCTCTCTCTCTTTCTCTCTCTAACTTACACACTCTCACTTGTCTCTCTCTTCTCTCTTCTTTTATTTTCTTAACCCCCTCCACCTCTATCTCTTTCTCATCCTACATCTCTCTATTTTCTCTCCTACAACCCTCCTCCTTAGTTCTTTAATGTGCATTTTCAGTTAGCTTTTATTTCAAGTATTGTATTTTTTTGTTATTTTCTTGAACATCTCCTCATTGTAACCTTTTGTTTTGGAGTATTAAGAAATAATTAGTGCTATTGTCTCTCTAGATTCTTGGCTCTCTCTCTCTCTCTCCCTCTATTTCTCTCCTTTTTCCCTCCAAGCTTCTTTAGATAGATTTTAATCTTGCACTATTTTAGTTATTTCCCATAAAAAAAATCCTTCCAATAATGTCATTTGTTTTTCTTAAAAATAAAAGAGACATAAGATTTTCAACCTAAAAAAAAATCTAGCCTCCTCGTGGGATCGACCCATATTCTCCATTATACTCAAAATCTTAATTTTATTGTGTGAGTATGGAATTTTTGAAATTGAGAGCATTGTGCTTTTAACGACAAGCTACGTGTTCCATCAATTTTTGAATCAGTTAAGTTAAAAATAACTAATAGGTGCACCAAACATTACTCTATAACTAATTCAGTACTCTCCTCAACAAGTGGGAATTTGCATTTAAACTACACTCAAGCATAACAAAGAGGCGTGAGTTGATCGTAACTAAGTGCTTTATATATGTTTATATTCGTCATGGAGTATAACTTCGCGCTAATTGAAGTTTATCTTTAATTTCAAAAATGAATCGTTTCCTTGTGCTGAATGAATGAAGAGTACAATTTTCTAATTTTTGAATTATGTTTTTCTAATAAGTTTTTTTTTACTCCTTTACACCATAACAATGAATGTGGATAGAAGGCTAAGGCTGTCAAATAAACTTTCCAAACAACTATTCAAACCAACGAAAGCTCACAAGACAAGGTTTGCAAGATGCAAGTAGGTTTATCTCAAACTTCGATGCCTAACTGAGGAGCATTCAAGTATTTTTGTAGCCTCAAAGAATTAATTACAAATGAATTCTGGCTCTAACGTTCGGTTGAAATTTACATCTAAAATCTGGGTTTGAAGTCTGAAATAGTAAAGAGCAAATCAGATTTCAAATCCGAATAAACAACAACTTGTCTGACTGTAAAGTGAAATACTTTATACAAAGGTGTCTGCATTTTTGAAAAGCTATGTTGGCCGAAAGTGCCTTCCTTATCCCGAAGGAATCACTTTATCATCTGTTGTAGCATCTTGACGTGGAGAGGACAAAATCCGGTTGCCTTTTTCTGGCAACTTATACATTCTTTAATAATGGTGCTGAGCTGTTTCAAAGATGCAGCTGGTGTGCATCGTCTTCTAGGATCAACTCTTCGTCTAGATAGTGATGAATATGACCTGGTTCATAGAAATTAAAGCTTTGAAAGAACTGGCATAAATCATTTTCCCATGCCTTTGTCCGTAGAATATGGGTTAAGTATTCTCGAGCAGGTGGATGTTGGACGGTATGAGAGGATCTAGAGAAGGGGTGAATGGATCCTACACTCACTTTTTAAACACTTTAAAAGATTAACAAAGCTGAGAGCAGAAAACCCAATTCAAACTCAGACCTGAACAGAAACCGAAGAGCTATCAGCAGAATGACATGAGATGCATTTAGAAAAACTCAAAGAACCTGTGAAGGTGGGATAGAAGAAATGAATAACACGCAACACACCACAACACGGGATTTTTAAGGTGGTTCAGCTGCCACCGGGCAAGCCTACGTCCACCCCTCACCAACTAGATAAGGGTTCCACTCTTTGGCCAAAAGAGACACACACACACGCTGGAACCCAGCAGAACACGGGGACTAGCCCCCCCCCCCCCCCCACACACACACACACGAGGACAAGTCCTCAATACACACGAGGGTGAAATCCCACAAAGGAGAAACAAAACCAAAACAAGAAAGAAAGCACACACACACTACAACTACAGCTTGTACGGTGACAACTCCCCACACACAAGAATGATATGTTATAGGAGAACAAAGACAACACAAGAAACTAATAAAAGAAGCTGCAAGTGCAGCAATTTCAAACGGAGAAGCACTATGAATGGCGGTGCAATAACAAGGAAGCATAGGAACCAGGGCTGGCTGGCTTGGGCTACAGATTCATCTCCTCTCCTTCTCCTTTCCCTCTGATAGAAATCTGAGCAGGCACTCCTTTCTCTTTTCGTTTCTTTCTCTCTCACGTTCTGCTCTTCCTGTAGGCTAGCTTGGAACTCCACCAGTAGCAGCAGCCCCATGCAAAGAAGGGGCGTCTAATTTATAGGCTCAAGCAACAAATCTTTTTCCCTCCAAGGTCCTGCTACTTGATTGGCTGGAGAAAAATAATAGTTCTTCAAATAATTCAAACCTACAGCATCTTTCCTTCATTGGTTGGCAGAAGGAAGGACGTCCTTCTGTCTTGGAGGATCTTCTGGACAACACCTCTAATTGGTTGGATGCATACAGCAGGGTGTCTTGAAAGGTGACCTTTCCCCCATTTGTAAATTGACATATCCATTGACCAAAAATGCTGATATGGTAACCCAATGATGACAAGGATAGTTGCCTGTCCTATGAGCCTTTTCCAGACCTTAAAAATCGTGTTTTTTGGAGATTTACAGTTGCTATTTTTGGTTCCTGGATGGTCTGACGTGTTTGATAGAAATAGCCTGAAGAGATTCTAGAGAACATCATGAGGTCGACCTCCTGTGAAGGTGAGGTCGACAGCCTTGGAGAACCACATTTACAATGGCTTCTGGGGGAGCCTAAGGTCGACCTCCTATGAAAGTGAGGTCGACGCAGCTCATGCTGATCGCCTATGCGATTACTGGTTGAGGGTCGTGAGGTCGACGCGTCAGAATGGTGAGGTCGACGCAACCCTTGTGACATGCTTCTACAACGCTTTCTGTGAAGGCTTGAGGTCAACGCCTTGAGAACCTAAGGTCGACGCAGCTGTTGAGGGCGTGTTTATAATGGCTTCTGGGAGGCAGTCTGAGGTCAACCTCTGATAGGATGAGGTCGATGCATCTGAGCTCGTCAGAGCATACGTAGCAAGGGGTCGACACCATGGGTCGACACTTGCAATTCCCATGCTAAAAAGGTGTTCATGAGGTCGACACAATGCGCTATGGGGTCGACCTGTCCTTTAGGCTTTGTTAAACTTGTTCACACCTAGCCAATAAAAGGATGTATCATGAGTTTCTAAATTAATTGACCAATAACTTATAGTGAGACATCATCAAAACATCATTTATACAACATTCTCCCCCTTTTTGATGATGGTAACTATGAGTCATTATGCTCACAGTCTTGAAAACGAATTTTGGCATGTGGCGCACAATCAAACAGATTTAAACAGAACTATCATGAAGCACAACACTAATACATGAAGGACTCAACATGATATGCAAACAAAATTCTCTCTCCCCCATTGACAAACAAACTCTCCCCCCCCCCTTTGACATTAGCAAAAACATGAGGGGTGTTGTAGAAAGAGCAGTGTAGAGTATGAGAGGTGGAGAAAATCTCAGAAGAGAGATTCAAGACTAAGACACATTACAGAAAATGACTGAATTAGCTCCCAAAATAGATATCTTCTAGCACACAGGTATGTCATGGTAGTAGAGCTTGAACTGATGGGTTTAAAATCAATAACATTTAGAAGTATTAGAATTCAAGCAACTAACAAGAAAGTGCTCACCCAAGATTACTAGTGCAGATGCACAAAAGGGAACCAAAGTTCTGGATGATCCCTGTTCAGTCTAACTCATTGAGATCCAGTGACTTTTCAGGATTAACTACCATGAGTATTGAAGTCAAACAAGCTGGAATTGTGAGAAGTTAGCTAAGCATGCACCCTTTTCGAACTGACAGTCAAGTTCAACTAACACCGTTTTACATGAGGAATCACATTTGTTAGATGTAAATGTCCCAATTACTCAATGCTGTGAACTGTCATGCCTCATGTGATTAGAGATAGCTTGCCACTTCATGCCTGACCCACTATCACTTCATTGGTGAAGGGGTATAGTTTCTCAGTGGAAAAGTGCCATTACTCTATTAAGCCCTTCTAGCTCATTTTTTTAATAATAAACTCTATCATATCAGAGTTAGTCAAGACATTACCTTTTGACGCGAACTATCTCACGTCTCAGGTGAAATGCATCTGGTTACTCAGTAAGTCCTAACCATTGCTCTGCAATGAGTGCTTTGGATAAATCTCACTTGATATGATCGTTTGATCACAATACTCAATAGAAGTACATCAACCAAATTTGTCAATGAAAATGCATAAGTAGACCAAGGAACATTAAAACTTATAACATGAAAAGCATCAACAGAAGTAAGCCTGTGGAGACCCTCCTTCAAGTTTCTTGTTGGCAATCTTCAGGAAGTTATTGACCTTAACACCTCAAATCATTCAAACACCGATGATAGAAAGTGCAAGAAATTTCATGTAGAGAGATCAGTCAATGAGAGACAGTCTTAGAAAAGAATCTCCCCTTGAAATTATCCAAATGGGAGTGCAAAGATGAATAAAGGATGGTGCACACTCCCCCTCAACAATTGTAGGGATTCGAATGGCAAGGGATGCTTGTGAATGTGTTTAGTAGATACAAGCCTGAATTAAGACTAGAGAGGATAAGAGAACAAGCCCTTCAATGATACATCCCACAGAGGAGCAAAAACAGTGACAAACTGGAGGGCTCAGAAAGAGGTCGACCTTAGCTTATAGGAGGTCGACGCAGAGTGATCTCACAGAAATAGAAAATCTAATGAGTTTGAACGGAGAGGTCAACACACACTGATCAGTGAGTCGACACACTTGAGTCAGATAGATGCAATATACTAAATGCAACAAACCTGATAAAGAGCCTATCTCAAAAAGTACAATCAACTCCCCCTCAATCCATAGACACTAAAATGCAATAAGTAAGGACCCTTGGTGTAAGGTTCCGACCAGAAAGCACAGCGAAAATCATCGAAAACTTAGATTGCATATCATTACCGATTTTTCAAAAATCGAACAAGATCGTTAATCATGCACGGTGAAGAACGATTCTTTACCTTTGTGGGGTTGAGAATCTCCCAAAACCTCGAAGAGGAACGAGAGGAAGATCTCGGAGTTGCGAGTTGTTCAAGCATCCAGCCTCTAGACGTATCCACACGAGCAGTGGAAGCAGACGGGATCTCCTCCACTATCTCCACGCGCCGACCCGATCTCAACATCACCATCCACCGAGGAGGAAGGAGAGAGAAGGAGGGGGGCACCCCTTGGAGAGAGAGAGAGGAGAGAGGGCGGCCAGGGTTTCAACCTTGTAGCTTGGCTAGGGTTTCTCCCAACAGCGTATATTTATAGACCTTTGCCGTTTTTCATAAAAACATAATAATAGTATATAAACTCCACCCATCTCAGTCTGTCCAATACTATATTGTGTGTGACCCTCTAGGCCCAATAGCATGTTTGGTTTTTCAACCCATTAAGTAAAGAGCTCCTTCTTAACTTAATTAATTCTATCCATTAACTCTAATGAAATTAGTGGACTTTCCGATCACAAAAAGCACCAAGCAACGCTTCATGTTCCCAAATGACATTGGGGATAAGCAACCCACTCAGGAACCTTTCCGTCGATAGATTTCACACAGCTATAGATCCTCATTCATTTAATGCCCCACCAGGACTAGGGTATGGTCAAACTGTCAAGCCCTGTTGAGTCCCGGCTCGACTGAATCCTGTACTCCAAACTGTTTCATTAGAAAAACTCCTTTTTCATAATGAACTCCCGTTCCCTGGCCAGGGGATTTCTCGAGTACAGATCCGTAGGGCATTCTCTCTTATATATCATACTGAGAGTGAATGATTCCATGTTGTCATACTAATTGCCTTCACACGAGTTCCACTGAGTCCAAATAACTAACTGTACAAGACCACTTAATTGAAGTCCATAAGTCAGTAATCAAATACTCAGCATCCCTTATGCAAGACATCTTTAGTGACTCAGGTCTAAGATCCAAATGTGCTACTGTGACATAGAATACCCTGATTGACAGTCAATATGATTACCATTCAGGGATTCTAGATCGGGTCAGTTCAGTGAACTCATTCCACTAATGAGCACCCACACACGTACTTCAGTGTCTCCACACTGATGACTATGAGAACAATCACACCCATCAAATGAGTAAGTATCATGTGTGCCAGTCTATCCGGATCTTCAATGTCCCTTCTTGAAGATCTTATGACTGGGAACATCTAGAACATGTACATCTAGATGACTGATCTCATTATCATAATCTCATTATGATCCAGCCATTATCGCACATGTTCAGGGACTTCATCACATTCAAATCATAAACATAAATTAAATGCAATGAATAAATACCATTAATATAAATATGAATAAGATATTACAAGAAATGACATCATCACATCTCATGTGATTGGCTTGTAGGGCATACATTTTTATTAATCTCCCACTTGTACTAAAGCCAATCATCCACATGCTTGATCCCCATCAACCCAAGGTGACCCTAAAAAACACTTTGAGTCAACGGCTTAGTTAGTGGATCTGCAATGTTATCATTGGAAGACACTCTATCAATTACAATATCTCCTCTAGCTATAATCTCTCTGATCAGGTGTTAACACCGTAGAATATTCTTTAATTTCTGATGAGACCTCGGCTCCTTTGCTTGTGCAATTGTCCAATTATTATCACATAATAAGGGGACCGGATCAGAGATGCTTAGTACAACTCCAAACTTTTCGATGAACTTCTTCATCCAAACCTCTTCTTTGGCCACCTCAGCAGCAGCAATGTACTCAGCTTCGGTCGTAGAATCAGCAGTGGTTTCTTGTTTGGAGCTTTTCTAACTCACTGCCCCACCATTCATGGTAAACACATACCCAGAAGTTGACTTGCTGTCATCTTTATCGGACTGAAAGCTTGAGTCAGCGTAACCTCGAAGTTTCAAGTCCTCTCCTCTATAAACCAGAAACATATCCTTAGTCCTTCGTAAGTACTTAAGGATACACGTCACAGCTATCCAATGTTGCTCACCTGGATCTGCCTGAAACCTGCTCGTAACACTTAGAGCATATGCTACATCTGGCCTTGTACATAACATGGCATACAAGATGCACCCTATGGCAGAAGCATAAGGTACCCTACTCATGCGCCCCCTCTCTTCAGGAGTCTTAGGGGACATTTCCTTAGAGAGGTAAACTCCATGTCTCATCGGTATGAGACCTCTCTTGGAGTTTTTCATGCCAAACCTTTTGACAATGGAATCTATGTACATAGATTGGGACAAGCCTAGCATCCTATTTGATCTATCTCTATAGATCTTGATCCCCAATACATAGGATGCTTCACCCAAATCCTTCATGGAGAAGTGTTTAGACAGCGAGGCTTTAACTGATGACAACATACCTACATCATTCCCAATGAATAGTATGTCATCAACATATAGGACCAGGAAGGTGATTGCACTGCCACATGTTTTCTTATACATACACGGCTCATCTTCGTTCTTAATGAAGTTATAAGACTTGATGGCTTCATCAAATCTTAAATTCCAATTGTGGGACGCTTGCTTCAATCCATAAATAGATCTTAGCAACCTGCAAACCTTATATGGGTGCTCATTGGATATGAATCCCTCAGGATGTATCATATACACCTCTTCCTTAAGGTATCCATTGAGGAAAGCAGTCTTCACATCCATCTGCCAGATCTCATAATCATGGTAGGCAGCGATGGCAAGTAAAATCCTGATGGACTTAGTCATGGCAACCGGTGAGAAGGTCTCATCATAGTCAACTCCTTGTCTTTGACGATATCCCTTCGCAACCAACCTAGCCTTGTAGGTATCAACCATTCCATCTACTCCAAATTTTCTTTTAAAGATCCACTTGCATCCGATGGGTACTATACCCTCGGGTGGATCTACCAAGTTCCAAACTTGGTTGGAGTATATGGAGTCCATCTCTGATTTCATGGCCTCTTGCCATCTCTAGGAGTCAATACCACTTATTGCCTCCTCATAGGTCTTAGGATCATCATCCTCATCATAGTGTGCCATGTCCCCACCATCAGAGATATGTCCCACATATCTATCTAGTTGGACAGGTACACAGCCAGACCTATGCATAGTTTGTGTGCCATCCTGAACTGGTTCCTGAGATGATGCAGCTCCAGTTTGTGGTTCTAGAACCTCTTCTAGTTCTACCAAGCTCCCACTATTTCCTTCAAGGATATACTCATCCTCTAGGAACACAGCTCGCTTAGCTACAAACACTCTTTAATCGTTAGGCTGGTAGAAATAATATCCATAAGTTTCCTTAGGATATCTCACAAATCTACATCTTTCAGTCTTGGATGCCAGTTTATCAGGATTGTGTTTCCTAACATGAGCAGGACAACCCCAGACCTTAACATTCTTAAGATTTGGTTTCTTTCCTTTCCATATCTTATATGGAGTGGAAGACACTGATTTGGAAGGAACTTTGTTTAATAAGTGAGCAGCAGTGTCTAGGGCATAGCCCCAGAGCGACAAGGGCAATCCAACAAAGCACATCATGGATCGTACCATATCTAATAAGGTACGATTCCTCCTTTCAGCCACACCGTTCAGCTGAGGTGTGTAAGGAGGAGTCCACTGGGATAATATATCATTATCTTTTAAGTATTGTGTGAATTCTGTACTCAAGTATTCCCCTCCTCGATCAGATCGAAGATTTTAATACTCTTTCCTGTTTGTTTCTCTACTTCATTCTTAAACTCCATAAATTTCTCAAAAGCTTCAGATTTGTACTTCATCAAGTACACATATCTGTACCTACAGAAATCATCAGTGAAAGTAATGAAGTATGAGTAACCCCCTTTGGCTTGGGTGGACATAGGTCCACATACATCAGAATGTATGAGTTCTAATAATTCACCAGCTCTCTCTCCATGTCCAGTAAATGGAGAGTTGGTCATTTTTTCCATGAGGCAAGATTCATAGGTTGCAAATGATTCATAATCAAATGGATCAACATATCCATCTTTGCACAACCTTTTCAATCTTTCCTCACTAATATGACCAAACTTACAATGCCAAAGGTATGCTTGATTTACATCATTCCTCTTCCTCTTAAGAGGTCCATCCACACACATAACAGGAGTACTATCCACATATAGTAAAAACCAATCATTAATTAAGCTCCCACTGGTAAACAATTCACTATTTAATAACAAAGAACATGTTTTATTCCCAAAGTTCACAATAAATCCACATTTATTCAAGCATGAAATGGAAATAATGTTCTTAATTATGGAAGGAACATAATAACAGTTTGTCAATTCCAATGTAGCTCCTGAAGCAAGCTTGAGGTTTACACTCCTGACAGCAAGTGCAGCAACTCTTGCTCCATTTCTCAGTCGAAGATCAACCTCTCCTTTGTTCAATCGCCTGCTACTTGTCAGAACCTGCAAATCATTGCAGATATGAGATACACATATAGTATCTAATACCTATGATGTGGAGTTATATGACAAGTTAAGGTTAATCATGAACATACCTGAAGCTTCTCCAAGCTTCTGCTTTGCTTTCTCTGCAAGGTACAACTTGCAGTTCCTCTTCCAATGGCCATCCTTATGGCAATGGAAGCACTGGCCCTTGTCCTTGCTAGCCTCTTCTTTCTTGGCAACCTTTACATGTTTACCCTTCTTCTTTGCCTTGCCTTTCTTAAAGGCCTACTGAAAATTCCTCTTCTTATTGGTCTTACCAACAAGCATCACAGGAGCTTTCCCATTGTTCAGAGTGCTCTCAGCAGTCTTCAACATGTTTAGAAGGTCTGCCAGAGAGCATTCTATTTTGTTCATGTTGAAATTGACAATGAACTGGGAAAATGAAGCAGAAAGAGATTGCAGAATCAAATCGACACAAAGATCCTTATTCATGTCGAATCCCAATTCTGCCAACCTTTCGATCCACTCAATCATCTTGAGAACATGTGTCTGCATAGATGTTTCCTCAGACATTCTTGCCCCGAACAGACTTTTAGATATCTCATACCTTTCTTTTCGACTTTGAGCTCCAAAGAGCTCCTCAAGGTGAAACAAAATGGATCTAGCATCCATCTTTTCATGTTACCTCTGTAATTCATTTATTATAGAGGTAAGCATATAGCATTGAGCAAGCGTGGCATCATCCTTATGCTTCTCGTAAGCAATGATCTCTCCCTCTTCAGCATCATCGGTAGGAAGAGGAGGTATAGGCCGATCAAGAACATAGGCTATCTTCTCAGCAGTGAGAACAATTCTCAAGTTCCTGAGGCAGTCACTATAGTTAGGACCACTAAGCATGTTGGCATCAAGTATGCCGCGTAACGGGTGGTTTGCCATAGAAGTCTACAAAAGAAGATTTGCAACAATAAGATAACATGCAGATATTTATGAATTAAAAATTAATATATGGTCTTTAATCCTAATTTTATAACTCCCACTAATTTTTGACGAATTTGCACAACCCTCATTGTGCAAAGACGGGATACTCCAGTTGTATCCTAGTGAGACCAGAATCCCATTAACATTATGGTAGTGGCCTTGTGGCAGCACAACAAACCACCCCATACTTAATGGGTAGGCAACTCTTGCCAATTGCAACTCCTTGCAACTCCTGGTATATTCAGCCTCCAGATCACTTGTGACCTTGTGGCAGCACAACAAATCACAAAGTCTGGTTAGGTTAGACCTGTTGTTACGTTATGAGAGTGGGTTCAAGACATGACCCTTGTAGCAGCACAACAAAGCCATGCCGACACCTATCCCAAAGTTCGGCCTAAGCCTTAGTCTAAGTCTCTGTCCCCTTGCTGTGAGGGCCTTGTGGCAGCACAACAAACCCACACAGTTTAAGAGCAGCTCACATAGACTATAACAATGGAAGGCTACGTGGTTCATTCTTAATGCCTCACGTTTACAACCTAATATGAGATCGAGGGGTTTGATTAAATTTTGGTCTCATCAATATAGGTGCTACATACATATAAGAATTTGGAGAATCGTATATACTCTAAATATATATATATATGTAATAAGTAGCACTTCCACATATATCATATATATGTAATAATACCAATGGATGATCATGGACCTTAAGCTCCTAAACCACATTACCAGAGCCAGTTAGTAATACACACAATCATGGTAAATAGAAAAACATGGAGCATCCGATGCTCCCACTAGATGTGAAGAATCTCCCGAGGCCCTCGCATCCGGTCTCCTTCTATGTCTCCATCCGCTTCTCATTATTAAAAGTAAATTTATAATTGGGCACGTAGGCCCACAAATGTACATCAGATAATAATAAGAAACCTTGAACTAGTCAAGGGGAGTACAACACAGGTGGGAGATAGAATGTACAACCCAGATTAATAAGAGAGACAGAAGGAGGCACGCAGGCCCCATTAATCACATCACATAAAATCATTCACCATAAAGAGCATCATCACATGACATCTAAGTCCATGATCATCCATCCACACACAAGACACATCACATGCATCTTACAGTAATTATCACATAATTACATCAAGATAACGATAATTTAAAAATATAATAATTAATTTTGAAATCGCGCATATTAACATTCAACTAAACAATTTAGTTAAAACAAATAAGTCTAAACAACTTTAGACCACCATCATTCATATTCACTGCATGGGCTTAATAATAATTTTCAGTTAATTAACCTCATAAGAATCTCATTCTTATAGTAATTAACTTTAGTTAATTAGATTATAGGAAATACTTAAAAACCATTTTAAAATTTCCATTAACTAATTAACTGGGGGCCAAATAATGAAAAATAAATTAATAAGTTACTAAAACTATTTTAGAACCCATTAAAATATTTTTTAGAATTTTCCTAGAATTTTTTTGAATTTATATGCATTTTAAACAATTTAAAATGCTTAAAAAATTCAAAAAAAAAATATATGGGGGAGGGGGGTGGGCGGATCGGATCCTGCGTGGGCCGGATCCTGCCCACCAAGGACCCGCGGAGGTCGTCTCCCCCGCCCGGACACGCCGCGGCTAGGGTTTTACCCTAGCCGCCGCCGCGGCCCGAGCACACCCGGGAGGCCTTGCCTCCGACCACCCCGCAAGCCCACGCCCCCTTCCCGCCCCTGCCTGTCACCGTCCAGCCGCCGACGTTGATCCTCCTGTCGGAGATCGATCCCGCGAAGAGGAGAACGCTGTGTTCGCCCCCTTCGCCGGAGAGCACCGCCGCGGCGCCTCCAGCGGCCACCGTACGCCACCGCAAGCCGCCACCCACCGTGGGAAGCACCCCTGGCCCTCAAGGGCACTGACAATCAATGTTCAAAAGCCTGCAATGGCCATCTTCCCCGCGTGCTAACGGCGACCCCACGATGAAGGCATGGACGATTCGGCCGCTCCGATGGGTCAATCAACGCAACAAAATGTGCGTTTTGATCCTCTTGATCCCTAGAACGATTCCCTGGCATCAATCGGTCGATGCTCATCTCTTGAGCGACCCAATCGAGCGACAAACAAAGAGCCCCATGCATGAATGAGAATGACAAAAAATAATATAATAATGCCGATTTTGATCAAACCAGCAACCTAGCTCTGATACCATAGTAAGGTTCCGACCAAAAAGCGCAGCGGAAATCATGGAAACCTTAGATTGCATATCATTGCCGGTTTTTCAAAAATCGAACAAGATCGTTAATCCCGCGCGGTGAAGAACGATTCTCTACCTTTGCGGGGTTGAGAATCTCCAAAAATCTCGAAGACGAACGACAGGAAGATCCCGGAGTCGTGAGCCGTTCAAGCGTCCGACCTCTAGACATATCCACATGAGCAATGGAAGTAGACGGGATCTCCTCCACGATCTCCACGCGCCGACCCGATCTCAACACCACCATCCACCAAGGAGGAAGGAGAGAGAAGGAGGGGGAGCCCCTTGGCGAGAGTGACAGGAGAGAGGGCGGCCAGGGTTTCAACCTTGTAGCTTGGTCAGGGTTTCTCCCAACAGCATATATTTATAGACCTTTGGCATTTTTCACAAAAACCCAATAATAGTCTATAAAGTCCACCCATCCCGGTCTGTCTAATACTCTATTGTGTGTGACCCTCTAGGCCCAATAGTCTGTTTGATTTTTCAGCCTATTAAGTAAAGAACTCATTCTTAACTTAATTAATTTTATCCATTAACTCTTAATGAAATTAGTGGGCTTTCCGATCACGAAAAGCACCAAGCAACGCTTTATGATCCCAAATGACATTGGGGATAAGCAACCCACTCAGGAACCTTTCCGTCTACAGATTTCACACAGCTATAGATCCTCATTCATCCAATGCCCCACCCGGACTAGGGTATGGTCAAACTGTCAAACCCTATTGAGTCCCAGCTCGACTGAATCCTGTACTCCAAACTGGTTCATTAGAAAAACACATTTTTCATAATGAACTCCCGTACCCTGGCCAGGGAATTTCCCGAGTACAGATCCATAGGGCATTCTCTCTTATATATCATACTGAGAGTGAATGATTCCATGTTGTCATACTAATTGCCTTCGCACGAGTTCCACTGAGTCCGAATAACTAACTGTACAAGACCACTTAATTGAAGTCCATAAGTCAGTAATCAAATACTCAGCATCCCTTATGCAAGACATTTTTAGTGACTCAGGTCTAAGATCCAACCGTGCTACTATGACATAGAATACCCTGATTGATAGTCAGTATGATTACCATTCAGGGATTCTAGATCGGGTCAGTTCAGTGAACTCATTCCACTAATGAGCACCCACACACGTACTTCAGTGTCTCCACACTGATGACTATGAGAATAATCACACCCATCAAATGAGTAAGTATCATGTGTGCCAGTCTATCCGGATCTTCAATGTCCCTTCTTGAAGATCTTATGACTGGGAACATCTAGAACATATACATCTGGATGACTGATCTCATTATCATAATCTCATTATGATCCAGCAATCATCGCACATGTTTAGGGACTTCATTACATTCAAATCATAAATATAAATTAAATGTAATGAATAAATGCCATTAATATAAATATGAATAAGATATTACAAGAAATGACATCATCACATCTCATGTGATTGGCTTGTAGGGCATACATTTCTATCACTTGGTACTTGGCGGAGTATCTTCTCACGCATAATGGGTGTTTTAAGATAGGGTGTGCTTGTCTTTCCACACACCACCATTTCATATACCATTGGGTCATGGAGATGGAGAAAACAATCTACAACACGTGAACAATGCAACCAACTAATCATGCAACAACGATTCCCCCTAACATAAGTAACCAGTGACCTTATGAGCTTATATGACTAGAACCATGCAAGCACAATCAAACAGGGGGTCTACACAGACCCAATTCTGTTCTTAAGGTAGAAAACTTGTCATTGCTCAGAGGTTTAGTAAAAATATCTGCAATTTGCTTCTCAGTTTCAATGAATTAGAATTCAAAATTCTTTTTGCTTACCACATCTCGAAGGAAATGATGCCTTATTTCAATGTATTTCGTGCGAGAATGCTGAATGAGATTCTTAGCTAAATTGATGGCACTTGTACGTGTTATCACACACTATGGGTGTGCGTCCAAGATCTACTCTGTAGTCTTGGAGTTGGTGCTTTATCCACAACACTTGGGTCCCATAACTACCTGCTGCTACATATTCTACTTCAGCAGTAGATAGAGCCACCGAGTGCCGCTTCTTGGAAGCCCAAGAGACTAGGCACCCACCCAACTATTGGCAATAGTCACTAGTACTTTTTCGATCAAGTTTACACCCCGCATAATCAGCATCAGTATATGAAATCAAATTAAAACAACATGATGCAGGATACCACAGCCCTAAGTCATGTGTGCTAGCAATGTATCTTAAGATTCTTTTCACAACAATCAAATGAGATTATTTAGGATTGGGTTGAAATCGAGCACACATGCACACACTGAACTGAATGTCAGGCCTAGAAGTAGTGAGATATAAAAGAGACCCGATCATACCTCGGTATGTTTTAGGATCTACATATTTATGTACCATTCTCATCAGCATCTAGAGATGCATTTGTTCCCATGGGTGTGGATATGTGTTTGGCATCCTTCATTACAAATCTTTTCAGAACCTCCAATTTATATTTGAACTGACTTATGAAGAATCCTTCCTTCATTTGTGTGATCTGCAGTCCAAGAAAAAATTGGAGTTCCCCTATGAGGCTCATCTCAAATTCGTTTATCATAAGTTCAGCAAATTGCTTGCACATGGTAACATTAGTTGAACCAAATACTATGTCACCTACATATACCTGTACAATGATGATGTGGCCATTCATTACCTTTGTGAAGAGTGTTTGGTGAATTTTACCTCTGATGTAGCCTTTCCTAGTCAGATGTGCACTGAGTCTATCATACCAGGCCCGTGGAGCATGCTTCAGCCCATATAGTGCCTTGTTCAATTTGTAAACATGCATGGTTAGGCAAATCAATATGTTCAAAACCATGGGGCTATTCTACAAATATCTCCTCTTTTATCAGGCCATTTAGAAAAGCACTCTTGACATCCATTTGTTGTAGTTTAATATGCTTAGGGAGCATGCAAAGGCCAACAAAATTCTGATGGCTTCTAGTCTTGCTACAGGGGCATATGATTCTTCAAAATCGATTCCAATTTCTTGATTATACCCCTTGGCTACCAACCTAGCCTTATTTCTAGTGATTGCCCCATCTTCATTTAGCTTGTTCTTAAAAACCCATCTAGTCCAAATAACATGCTGGTCGGTGGGTTTGGGAACCAGATTCCAAACTTGGTTTCTTTCAAATTGACTAAGTTCTTCATACATGGCATTAACCCAATTTTCATCTTGCAAGGCATCTTCAATGTTTTTGGGTTCAAATTGAGAAACTAATGTAATGAAGTCTTCATTACGCACATCTTTATGAAATGACCTGGTCCTAGGGGGATCATGAATGTTTCCTATGATGTTCTAGACATGATGATCTTTTAAGGTTCAAATATTTATAGAAGACTCACCTGGCAGAACTGATTGGATAGGGTTTTCGGTCGATCGACCGGTTATCTGTTCTGCAGTTGGCGGTTGGCATCTTTCTCCTTGTTCTTCCTTAGATTCCAGGAATGTACCTTCATCCTCCTTTTCCCTATCAACAACACATTTGTCTAAATCATTAGACAGTTCAGCAAATACTACATGTGGAGTTTCTTCTACAGTTTGATTCTTCACATTAAAAATCCTATATGCCCTTGATGTTTCAGCATATCCCAAGAATACTCCAATCTCACTCTTGACCTCAAATTTGTCCAAATCTGATTTGTCATTGTTATGCACATAGCATTTTGATCCAAATGCTCTAAAGTATGCCAAATTGGGAATCTTACCTTTCAGCAACTCATAAGGAGTTTTCTTACACTTTTGCCTTACCATGGCCCTATTAATTATGTAACATGCCTTGTTTGTTGATTCAGCCCAGAACTTCCTTGGGAGCTTGCTCTCAATTAACATGGTCCGGGTGATCTCCACAATTGTCCGGTTCCTTCTCTCCACAATACAGTTTTGCTCTGGGGTCCTGGGAGAAGAAAACCTATGTGTTAGGCCTTCTTGATTACATAGTTCAGAGAAGGATGAATTTTTGAATTCTCCTCCATTGTCAGACAAGATGGTGGAGATTCTGAATTTATCTTCTTGCTTTACTTTTCTGAAGAATCTCTGAAATTCATTGAAGGCATGATTCTTATTAGCAAGAAAGAAGATCTATGTAAAACGGGAGAAATCATCAACTATCACATATCCAAACCTTTTCCCATTAATGCTGGCTGTTCTTGTTGGACCGAACAAGTCTATATGCAGAAATTCAAAAGGCATAGATGACAAATCCTGACTTCTAGATTTAAAAGTTTTTCGAGTTTGTTTATCTAGGGAACATGTTTCACAAGCCTAGTCAACCCTTGTATAGGTCAATTTTGGCAAACCCTTAACCATTCCATGTTTGGACAGTTTATGTAGTGTACCATACCTAACATGTCCCAAACGTCTGTGCCACAGCCCTGCATCACTGAGCTGGTTGGCACACAAGCACAGATCTTCTGAAGGTGAGGTGTCAAGATCTACCATGTAGACATTATTTACTCTATGACCTACAAACATCACAGCGTTAGAGTTCTTCTCAAATATCTTAAATTCGTTAGCATCAAACAGAATGTTGTGCCCTTTGTCGCACAATTGTCTTATAGAGAGCAGATTGTACTCAAGGCCTTCAACAAGCATCACATTTTCAATGAAATTGGAAGAGTTCTTACCAATTGTTCCTGTGCCAATAACCTTCCATTTATCTTTGCCTCCAAACCTCACTTGGCCTCCTTCCTTCTTGATTAGATGGCTGAATTTCTTCTTGTCTCCCGTCATATGTCTCGAGCAGCCGCTATCCAAGTACCATCAATTGTGATGGACTGCTAGGCATTCCTGCATAGAGTACATCAAACATAAGCTTTTGGAACCCAAATAAACTTGGGTCCACAATCATAATTGAATGCATGCAATAAGTTCTTTGGAATCTAGACTTGCTTAAGGAAACTCAATCTCTGGCTGGACTAGCTTTGGTTGCTGGTGTCTCCTAGTTTGTTGCAGATATAACAACCAGATTTCATGGAGTTCATGGAACATGAGTTGAATTGAGGTTTGGATCTTGGGTTTCCAGGTGTATTGAATTGGGTATGGAAGGTGATGGGAATCAACTCCGAGCATGTACATTTTATTTTGCATTTGTGTCCTTTTTATTTGCATTTATACCCTTGTGTAATTGGGTACGCAATTGTATGGCAAGTATAAGCCAAAATGTGAGTCTTTAGATTTTAGTGGGTTTATTTGTAAAAGTCTAGTAGGTTCAGCAAGGGGCTCCCACCTTCTTCCCCATTGGTCCACCTAGGCTCTAGGGCCCATGTGGGGCTGGTCAAATGTTCAAGGTGGACTTCTAGATGGCTTGACCATTCAAGGGGACAAAGGGTGAAAAAATTCAAAAATAATGGCCCTTAAAGTCAAGGGGGCGCCCCCCTTTAATATTAGCTTAATAGGTTTTGTATTTTTATTTTATTTGGGTCAAAACACATGGGAGAATTAAATATGATCTCCCCCATTTGCCCCCCCTAACCCTAGATCTGGGTATAGTTTAGGTCTTTTTACATTTTCTATATATACCTTGTATTTTGTGATTTACTTAGCATTAATGAAAGGAAATTCTCATTTATGCTCAATAGCTATTTCTATGGGATTTATTGATTTTATTTTCTTTTTATTAAAAATTATTTTTTTATTATTGGGCTTATTTGGTTTATTTACACGTCGATCAACCAATTAACTAACCGGTAATTAACTGACTGATTGACTGCGCGGGCGTGCCAGTCACATATGTGACGAGTTTATTATGCGCTCATTCTGACCCGTACACGGGCAAGAGTGAGATTCGGTCGGGACCAACAGTCCGCCACACCATTAAGGCTGTGGCGTTAATTACATCCCCCACGAGGAGGGAAAACCTTTGATTAATTGTCGAGATAGTGGCCTGTCGAGGCCGGAATAAAGATGCGAAGGTGTGAACGTGACGAGGTCACACGAGATGTTTCTATCTATCATGCAAGAGAAGCATGGTTCGTTAAATTGAAGACCCTTGGTACGTGGCGGAGGACGTAGGTCCGAGGACCACCATCGCGCATAGCAGAGACTTCCGATTGGGCATACCCCGGGCTTCCGTCAGTGCCATTTGATATACCCGAGAGTCTATGCAAGCATGCACGCATGATGTTCATGATTATGCTAAGCATGGCAGTAGAATTATAATAATGATCAGTGATCAATCAAATTTATTAGCCTCCCCTAAGGGGGAACGAAAGTGGTAGCATAAGCATAGTAACGAAAGCAGAGTGCTATCGGACATGGTAGTAAAAGCATGATAACAAGAAAGTTCAGACTTGAGTAGCCCTTTCTTATTCAATTTATTATTGGTTAGGGCCATTAATCTCGACTGCGGAAGATGAGGATCGCTCCGAGGGTGAGTGAGTGATTAGAACATCACAATGCTACAAAACCGGCGCGACCGCACGTAGGGATAGGTTTCTATGGCGCAGCCAAGCGTAAGTAAATGGTTCTAATACGGCACGGCCATAACCATTGTTAATCCGGCGCGATGAGCTGGGGGCGCGCCGTTTTAGGGTGCGCCGGGAACATGCCATTAGAAAACAAAGTTTTATGAGTGTAACATTATTCCGGCGCGGGGGGGGGGGGGGGGTACCGCGCCATATTAAGGCGCGCCGGATTAGGACCACGCCGTTTTAGCTAATTTTTTATGAATTTTGAAACTATTTAAGTTTATTAAGATTCTGTTGAGAGTTTTGAAGTTAATTGAGGTGATTGTTTGTTTAGTTTGAGTCCAGAGCCCCCAGGGCCGAAGTTACGAGCTAGTGTGACGTTCATACTCGAGCACTAGGGTCCTTAGCCTTAGAACAAATGTTTTATTGAAGCCATTTTTGTATGAGTAAACTCATAAGTTAGAAGAATTCTGTAGAAAATTGGGCAGCATCTCCCCCATCCCTGAAGGATTGCAGGGGAGAAACGGGGTCATACCCACTCGTGGAGTAAGCCCCTAAACAGTCAGTCTGCAAGGTGGCAGCCAGCAAAATCCCAATCGGACAGGATACCCCGAGGACTAGCCTACGAGGGGCACCATAGTTCCGTAGGTTAGAACAAGCAAAGCGAGCGACTAATAAGGGAGTGAGGTCCCCGAGGACTGGCCTACAAGGGGTACATGGCCCATAGTCAACTTGGGATCCAGCAAAGGGACGGTTCATAGGGATGAGAGGCCCCGAGGACTGGCCTACGAGGGGCATGCAACCCGTGACCACCACAACGTCCCTGGGGACAGTGGGTTTAATGTTGGGCTAAGCCCTATCAATCTTCACCTTATGGCCCTTAGGGACCCTCACCACTCGCAGATGGGGGCCCTTTGACCAAATGGTGACTATGAGATACCAACGGGGTATGTCCCCCCCTCCCCGAAATATTGAAACTACTGTTCTCAGAAATAGGGAAACCCGGCGATCATGAATCATGCGTAGGATAAGAAAGTCAGCAGATTAATGCTTATAGGATTAGTGGGTTAACATTGCGCATTGCACCAATTGAGGTATGGAAACATCAGAATCATTAGCATATAATGGATGCGGGGATTGTAGAGATGACCCTGTTCACTCTGGACTATGAAGAAGTGCAGAAGGATGTCGATGGGGTCGACCTCGGAACAGAAACCGGTAGAGATGCACACATGAGCATGTCTCTAACCATGAAACCCACAATATATATACACGGCGCTTGCATTCGAAAGGAAGAGCCTCGGGGAGGGGGGGAAATGATATCAATATATCCCACGTGGCTTCGGGCATGTTCGACTCAGCGAAGCAGAACTCAACAATCGCACACACAGAGTAATCGGGCATGCAGGCTAAGCACGGAGCAGGAGAAGCATACAATACATAACATCATTCATCTCATTGACGGGAGAAAAAAGGATTAGGCATGTCATAAACATTCGGCACGTCGGCGCTGTCGCTCGTCGGCCACTTCATTGATTTCAAAGAAGAAATTACAAAAGGAGTACAGAAAGAAGATGAGCAGATGGTGAGGGGGGAGGAGGATGGGCTCGTATCATCGCCCCTTCCCCCCCCCCCCCTCACTTACACGATGGCAGAAAGGAGAAAACAGAGGAGGGGTCTTCGAGAAATGATCTGCTACACCCACCTAAATTTCACCGGCAAAACCAGAGTAGCAGACTCTATTCTCCTTCCCCGGGTTCGGAGGGCTTCAGGCGGAGAGGAAGACGGCGGCGAGGGGAACACTCGGTGAGAACCCTGCTTCTCTCGCAAGGAAACCCTCTCCCCCTCGACGGTGATTGGCTCTCCGGCTCTCTCTCTCTCTTTTTAATTCTTCCTCTTAATTCTTCTCTTCTCTCTTTTTTTTCAATCGAGCAGCCACATATATATAGGAGCAAGCTCGAATCCTAATCTGGCATGAGGAATGGTGCGTCGGGGAAGGGAGCTCCGCAGCCTTTAGCGCGCCGGAATAGGAGGGCGCCGGATAAGGGGGCGCGCCAGTTTAGGGCGCGCCGTATTAGAATCTCTCACCCGTTGCGGGCTAGCCGGTGAGTTCGAGGATGATTCCAAGGATCACCATGAACATTCATCTCGTCACCGTTCTTCAAAACTTTGACGGGATGCCTTGTCGAAGCTCTCAGGACGACGTATAGCCCTTCTTAGAACCTTGAGTATCTTTTGTTTGAACACGCGGGTTTCCCACTGACACCGCTTTCAGCACTATGATTCGTGCTGGTGGCTCGGTCTGGCTTGTGCTCCAAGCTTCTTGGAGGGTGGGATAACACCCGAGATAGTTCCGCCCAGGCCGGGCGATCATTCGGCCACTAACGGGCCCCACTTGGCGGGAAGCCGTACCCGTGCCGGGTGACCGGGATCTTCTGCCAACAGAGTCTCTGATCCTCTGTTCTGAAGTGCCAAGGGCATTTTTTAATCTCAGGAGAGTCTTTCATGAGGTGGTGGGCCACCGGGTAGACCATCATCCTTGGTCGGACAATGAGTGTAGTGTATGCGGCATGATGAAGTCGATGTCGGTTCATTGGGCAGGCTTGGTCGCACTGCCGGTTGGTTGTGAATTCATCTCGATTCTCCTGAGGTGAAGTCCCCGGTGTTCATACAGGGTGACTTGAAGCTCTGGCAGCTTGAGAGGGCTTCAATATGTTGGTATCCATCGACTTCTGTGCTTCAGTAGGCCGTGTCATTCATCTTCGAGGCTTGATCACCGCGAGTGATATTTTGAGTGCCAACAAATGCCCCCCAGCCATGGGTGTTGCGAGCAAGGCACGAGTGTAGCAAGACCAACGGATGAGCTTCGCCCGGAATGATCTCCTCTTCGGTTGGCGGAAGCTTGGAACGGCCCTTAATCCGGCGTGGATGCTAATCCGGCGCCGTTTGGATGCTAATACGGCGCGGGGTTAATCTGACGCGCCCTTTAGCCTTCGACGTTAATCTGACGTGCCCTTGGGCTTTTGCATTTTTAATCCGACGCGGTCTCCGGCATTTGGCCGTTAATCCGACGTGGTCCCGGGTAGTAGAGTCTTAACCTGGCGCGCCCTTTGGTCTTGGAAGGAGCTAATTTGGTGCGCCTTAAAACGGCGCGCCTTTTGGTTTGGGGGATGTTAATTCGGCGCGCAAAATAGCGCGCCGGATTAATGGAGAAAACCCCCCTCCCTATATAAGGTTTTCAACCTTCTCTTCCTCTTCACCATTATTCATTTGCGAATTTCCTTTCTCTCTCTTCCCTTTCTTCTCCTCTCGCGGCGTCGAGTGAGCTGAGGGCGTGGGTGAGCATTCTTAGTGGTGAGCGGAGTGTTTGTTTATTTGGGTTTTAAACTCATTCTTTGGGCCCCAGGAGGCTTCTAGTAGGGCTTGCCCTTGGAGCTATTCCCCCGGGTGTTCCATTTGGCTTTGGTGTAATGCCGATGGCTGCATTTAGGGGCCGTTCCCTTAGTGGACGTGTTCCCGCTTTTCTTTGGCAATCTCCCGTGTTGGGGAGACTCTGCCGAAATTTTGTCAGAAATTGGTCTTGATCAACTATTTTCTGACTTTGTTTATTGTTTGATGTGCTTCTTTGCAGCTAACATGGCATCTGGTTCTTCTTCTTCTGCCTCCCGTGCCGTGGTGACGTGGGAGAACGTCCATTCCCTTAATCGGGGGCATGATCAGCTCGCTGTAGTCGCCGAGTCCTCGGATTCAGAGATAGACACCGTGGATACTAGCCGTCTCCTCATCCTCGGAGGTGATTCCTTTCATTATGACCGGGAGAGTGCTGTCAGGATGGATCACCCCAAGGACAAGCATCGATGTCCTTCCTTAGGTGCTTCAACCTCAAGGAGAAAAGAGACCTATTCCTTGTCCGCAAAGCCGAGCAAGCCTTGCTAGTGGAGAGGGATAGTCTGATAGACTGTGTAGTTCGGGGAAGGCCTGTTTACCTTCCCAGAGAAGTCAGAAAGTGGAGCTCCGTGCAAGAACTGACCCGCCATCCTTCCTTGGGTATTTCGGAGCTGGAGGACATCTTCCGACGCCCGCTGCCATAGTCTCTTCTATTCCCCTTTTTGTTTGATGGACTTTATGTATCTCAGGGTATGCCCCGCGTAACATGTGTCTCTTCATTTCAAATGAATGAAATATCCTCATTTGCTGCTAAGTGACGACTCCATTCTTTCATTATTCTTTTCCCTCCTTTTACATTCGCCAATTGACTTTAGTCCGAGTATTTGAGTCACTAGGGCAGGAGAGCGCTCACGCCTTCAGCAAAGGGGTGAGGTGTTCGCTCCACCGCGCCGTGACCATTCTCGGAACCAAGCAATGGCTAATGTAGGCCAAAAGCTCGAAGGACCAAAAAGTGTAGGGGCCCCTTAGGGCTGGGAAATAAGGTCAGAAGGTTTGCCAGCTAGACTCGTTGATGGTGACAGAAACTGAGGCTAGGGTTCATTCATCGACAGAGGTTACATGGCAAAGCAAAAGAAGTTTATTGCTTAACGAGGACAACAGGTCCAGGTTAGGGGGGTGTTGACCGGTCCTGTCGATGATGACAAGGGTCGATAGAAAGTTGACCGGTCTCGTCGATGGTGATGAGGGTCGATAGGAAGTCGACCGATCTTGCCGATGGTGACAATGGTCGAAAGAGTAGCCAGTCTTGTCGATGGTGACAAGGATCGAAAAGGTAGCGACCGATCTTGCCGATGGTGACAAGGGTCAAAAAAGTAGCCGGTCTTACCGATGGTGACAAGGACCGAGAAGGTAGCGACCGATCTTGCCGATGGTGACAAGGGTCGAAAGGGTAGCCGATCTTGTCGATGGTGACAAGGACCGAAAAGGTAGCGACCGATCTTGCCGATGGTGACAAGGGTCGAAAGGGTAGCCGGTCTTACCGATGGTGACAAGGACCGAAAAGGTAGCGACCGATCTTGCCGATGGTGACAAGGGTCGAAAGGGTAGCCGGTCTTGCCGATGGTGACAAGGACCGAAAAGGTAGCGACCGATCTTGTCGATGGTGACAAGGGTTGAAAGGGTAGCTGGTCTTGCAGATGGTGACAAGGACCGAAAAGGTAGCGATCGATCTTACCATTGGTGATAAGGGACGAAAGGGTAGCTGGTCTCGTCGATGGTGACAAGGACCGAAAAGGTAGCGACCGATCTTGTCGATGGTGACAACGGTCGAAAGGGTAGCCGGTCTCGCCGATGGTGACAAGGACCAAAAAGGTAGCGACCGATCTTGCCGATGGTGACAAGGGCCGAAAGGGAATCCGGTCTCCCCGATGGTGACAAGGACCGAAAAGGTAGCGACCGATCTTGCCGATGGTGACAAGGGTCGGAAGGGTAGCCGGTCTTGCCGATGGTGACAAGGACCAAGAAGGTAGCGACCGATCTTGCTGATGGTGACAAGGGTCAAAAGGGTAGCAGATCTTGCCGATGGTGACAAGGACCGAAAAGGTAGCGACCGATCTTGCTGATGGTGACAAGGGTCGGAAGGGTAGCCGGTCTTGCCGATGGTGACAAGGACCGAAAAGGTAGCGATCGATCTTGCCGATGGTGACAAGGGTCGAAAGGGTAGCCGGTCTTGCCGATGGTGACAAGGACCGAAAAGGTAGCGACCGATCAAGGACCGAAAAGGTAGCGACCGATCTTGTCAATGGTGACAAGGGTCGGAAGGGTAGCCGGTCTTGCCGTTGGTGACAAGGACCGAAAAGGTAGCGACCGATCTTGACGATGGTGACAAGGGTCGAAAGGGTAGCCGGTCTTGCCAATGGTGACAAGGACCGAAAAGGTAGCGACCGATCTTGCCGATGGTGACAAGGGTCGAAAGGGTAGCGACCGATCTTGCCGATGGTGACAAGGGTCAAAAGGGTAGCGACCGATCTTGCCGATGGTGACAAGGGTCGAAAGGTTTAGGTGGAAGCGGAATGACGAACGAGGATAACCTCATTACTACATCATCATTTCATTTCATCATTTTTTGTCATCATCATTTTTTATATCACATTATTAACTCAAGCGCCCTTTCGGGTTTTCGCCGAAGTCAGCCCCCTCTTGCTTTTACCCACGTGCCCTTTCGGGTTTTCACGTGGCGGGGTACCCGATTTTGCCTGCAACGCCCTTTTGGGTTTTCGCCACAGTCGAGTTATAGCCATTTTTGCCCTTGTCCTAGTTTAGGAACAAGGCCGACGGGGTATCTATATTTTTAACCCCATTTTTGTTTCTTTCTTTTTTTTGTACTCCGCGGAGAATTCGGAACAAGGGAGAGCTTGCGTGCTAGAGTGCCAACTGGCCTTGTCGATGATGACAAGGGTTGGGCCCTGGTTTGGTTCATCGACATTGGTTGAATGTCGAAGCAAAGACTATATAGTTCTTAACAAGGATGAAAGGTCCAAGTTGAGGGATAGGGGTCGACCGATCTCGCCGATGATGACGAGGGTCGAAGATGGGTTTGTTCATCGACATGGGGTTACATGTCGAAGCAAAGGTATGCTCATTAACAGGGACGAAAGGTCCGAGTTAAAGGTAGAGATCGACCGATCTCGCCGATGATGACGAGGGTCGAACATGGGTTTGTTCATCGACATGGGTTATACGTCGAAGCAAGGGTATGTTTATTAACAGGGATAAAAGGTCCGAGTTAAAGGTAGAGATCGACCGATCTTGTCGATGATGACGAGGGTCGAACACGGGTTTGTTCATCGACATGGGTCACACGTCAAAGCAATGGTATGTTTATTAACATGGACGAAAGGTCCGAGTTAAAGGTAGAGATCGACCGATCTCATCGATGATGACTAGGGTCGAAGACGGGTTTGTTCATCGACATTGGTCACACATCGGAGCAAGGGTATGTTTATTAACAGGGACGAAAGGTCCGAGTTAAAGTTAGAGATCGACCGATCTCGTCGATGATGATGAGGGTCGAACATGGGTTTGTCAGGGGATTCCTGTGAGACTTTTGATGGTTGTCCCTTGGGAGCTCCAATAGGAGGAGAACAAAGAGCAAATTTTTAGATGACCACTTTACTGACTTAAGCGCCCTTTCGGGTTTTTGCCAAAGCCAGCCCCCTCTTGCTTTTGCCCACGTGCCCTTTCGGGTTTTCACGCGGCGGGTTACCCGATTTTGCCTGCAGCGCCCTTTCGGGTTTTCGCCGCAGTCGGGTGATAGCCATTTTTGCCCTTGTTCCGAATATAGGAACAAGTCCGGTGGGGTATCTCTATTTTTAACCCTATTTTTCTTTTCTCTCTTTTTTTTTTGCTCATATAACAGAAGGATGTTGAGAGAGTCGGCTAGGACACGAAGTCTTGCGTCGAGGAAAAGGGGTTTATTCGTCAGCAAGGAGACAATGCTGACGCAAGGGATAGATCTGTGTCGATTCGGGCGTAAGGCCCGCAATGGTGATACTGCATAAGGGTCGGCTAGGACATGAAGTCTTGTGCCGAGGAAAAGGGCTTATTTGTCAGCAAGGGGATAATGCTAGCGCAAGGGATAGATTTGTGCCGATTCGGGCGTAAGGCCTGCAATGGCGATGCTGCATAAGGGTCAGCTAGGACATGGAGTCTTGCACCGAGGAAAAGGGTTCATTCGTCAGCAAGGGGATAATGCTGGCGCAAGGGATAGATTTGTGCCGATTCGGGCGTAAGGCCCGCAATGGCGATGCTGCATAAGGGTCGGCTAGGACACGGAGTCTTGCGTCGAGGAAAAGGGCTTATTCGTCAGCAAGGGGATAATACTGGCGCAAGGGATAGGTTTGTGCCGATTCAGGCGTAAGGCCCGCAATGGCGATGCTACATAAGGGTCGGCTAGGACATGAAGTCTTGCACCGTGGAAAAGGGCTTATTCGTCAGCAAGGGGATAATGCTGGCGCAAGGGATAGGTTTGTGCCGATTCGGGCGTAAGGCCCGCAATGGCGATGTTGTTGATATTATGCGAGTTCGGTTAGAACAGAGTGCCACTAGATCGAGGTAAGGGTAGTTTGGCTAGGGCGGAGTGCCCCTAGACCAAGGTGAAGGTAGCTCGATCAGGGAAGAGTGCCACTAGACCAAGGTGAAGGTAGCTCGATCAGGGCGGAGCGCCACTAGACCAAGGTGAAGGTAGCTTGATCAGGGCAGAGTGCCACTAGACCAAGATAAAGGTAGCTCGGTCAGGGCGGAGTGCCACTAGACCAAGATAGGGGTAGCTCGGTCAGGGCGGCGTGCCACTAGACCGAGGTAGGGGTAGCTCGATCAGGGCGGAGTGCCACTAGACCAAGGTGAAGGTAGCTTGATCAGGGTGGAGTGCCACTAGACCAAGATAGGTGTAGCTCGGTCAGGGCGGAGTGCCACTAGACCAAGATAGGGGTAGTTTGGCCAGGGCAGAGTGCCCCTAGACCAAGGTGAAGGTAGCTCGATCAGGGCTGAGTGCCATTAGACCAAGGTGAAGGTATTCTGATCACTCAGGGAGTGTCGGTTGCACCGTGTGATACAGCTTTGTATGCTTTCCATTGAGGGGAGAGAACTAGATGACTCCTTTGTGGTCTACCAGGATGTAGGCACCCCCTTCATATACTCGGTGGACGATATATGGTCCGACCCAGTTTTTGACCAACTTCCCCTTGGGATTGGAGGCCATCACTTCTCTCTTTTTGACCATCACTAGGTCTCCTTACTTGAATTCTCGACCTCTGACCAGCTTATCGAAAGCACGGGCCATGCGAGCTTGGTATAGTTGAATGTTTTATTGCGCACAGAGGCGTTTTCCTTCGAGCTCAGCAAGCTCTTCCAATCTTCTTTCTGCATTAGTTCGCTCATCGCTGACTAGTCCATATTGGATAGCAACTCACAGCGAGAGGACTTCTAATTCAATTGGCACCACAGCCTCGGACCCGTACACGAGGGAGAATGGCGAACAGCTGGTTGGGGTTTTATAGATGGTACGATAGGCCCACAACGCTACGTACATCTTTTCTTCCCAATCCTTCTTATTGGACTTGACGGTCTTTGAAAGCAACGTGCATAGTTTCTTGTTGAAGGCTTCTGCAAGTCCATTGGCTTGAGGGTTGTAGGGGGATGATGTCCTCCAATCAATCTTGTACTTATCAGCGAGCCGATAAACCTTCTGGTTTCTAAAGTGGCTGCCATTATCAGAGATGATTCAGCTAGTAATCCCGAACCGGAATATTATATTCTGCCAGAAGAATCTTGCGACCAATTCCCCCGTTACATCTCTTAGCGCAACTGCTTCTGCCCATCTGGAGAAGTAATCTGTGGCTGCTAAGATGTATCTACATCCTGACGAAGATGCTGGCAGTGGCCCTACCACGTCCGTGCCCCATTGAGCAAACGGCCAGCTCGGTATGGTGGGGTGTAGTGGCACTGGAGGTCTTCTTGACACATTGGCGTGCTCTTGACATTTTTGACAAGCCTTGGCGAACTTGCAGTAGTCATCAAATATAGTGGGCCAATAGTAACCCAATTTCTTTATCTCAATTTTCATCTTCGGGCCGGCTTGATGCACTCCAGCTGAACCCGCATGGACTTCTTGCATCACCTGCCCAGCTTCTATTGAAGACAAGCAATGGAGGAGAACTTTCCTTCGGGCATCCGCCATTATTCGGAACAGGGTTCCACTTCTCATCTCGTAAGAGTCTTTGACCCTCAGGAGTTTCATTCTCTGTTCTTTCTCCTTTAGGAGCTGTTGGTGTTGGAACCATCGTAGGAGATGTTCTCGCCAATCGGGCTATTGAACCTCTTCGACGGCTGCCGCCTCCACCTCTTGTTCGTCGGTCAAGACTTCTGTCATACTGGGGACCTGCCGGCGATTGATCACAGTGATGTTCAGGCTCGTATCTAGCGGAATTGCCAATAAACTGGCCAATTTAGCGAGGGCATCCGCCTGAGCATTCTGTCCTCGGTTGACATGCTTGATGCTGACAAAGTAGAATCTTGACATCAGGCGGGTTGCCAACTGATGGTAGGGGAGGAGCTCTTGCTTTCACACATCGAACTCTCCCTCTAGCTATTTTATAACTAGCATGGAGTCTCCGAATGCTTCCAGCATCTGAATTCTCATGGGCAGCGCAATTTGCAACCCGATTATCAGGGCCTCATACTCCGCCTCATTATTCGTGAATGGCTTGTTTATCGAACAAGATGTGTGCACAACTTCCCCCTATGGAGATTTCAGGACTATGCCTGCCCCTGCTCTGACCCTAGCTGACCCAGTGGCCGAGGTGTCAATTCTAGAAGCGCCATCAAAATACAGCTACCACAAGGAGGGCTGCACTTGAGTGACTTCCAGGGTTTCATCTTCAGGAAGCTCCGGTTCCAGCGGACAGTCTTCTGGTACTGGGTGCTCGGCGAAGAAGTCTGCAATAGCTTGGCCCTTGATAGCCTTTCGCGGCACATAGGAGATATCAAACTCCATAAGGATCACCGCCCATTTGCCCAGGCAACCCTTGAGCGCTGGCTGGGACATGATGTATTTCAGCGGATCCTCTTTGGACACCAGGCTGATTTCATGTGACAACATATAGTGTTGAAGCTTTTTGACTGCGAAGACCAGTGCCAGACAGATCTTCTCAATATAAGTATATTTCTCCTCAGTCCTGACCAGTCTTTGACTGAGGTAGTAGAGGGCTTGTTCTTTCCCTTCTTCATTATTCTGGGCCAGCATTGCCCCAGGGAGTTGTGTGTGGCCGCTATATATAATATTAACGGCCGTCCTTTCACCGGTGCGCCCAACACTGGAGGAGTCTTCAGGTAGTCTTTCAGCTTGTCAAAGGCTATCTGGCAATCTTCATCCCAGTAAAAGGGAACATCCTTCATCATCAATTTGTGGAATGGCTGGCATCGCCCTGACAAATTGGAAATGAACCGCCAGACATAAGCCAAGCGGCCCTGTAGTGATCTCAGCTCGGAGAGGTTCTTTGGTGCAGGTAGCTCCTGAATTGCTTTGATCTTCACGGGGTCTATCTCGATCCCCCGATATCTGACAATGAAACCCAAGAATTTTCTACTCGACACTCCGAACGCGCATTTCATAGGTTCATCTTCAATTCATACTGCCTCAACCTCTGAAAAATGATTCGGAGGTCATGCAGATGGTCTTCTTTTCTTCTGGTCTTGACCAGCAGATCATCTATGTAGCACTCGACCTTATGGTAGAGCAACTCATCAAATATGTTGGTCATTGCGCGCTGATAAGTTGCGCCAGCATTCTTCAGTCTGAATGGCATCCTCTTGTAGTGATAGATGCCTTTAGGGGTTCGGAAGGTAGTGTGGGCCCGGTCATGTTCTGCGATCCATATCTGGTTGTAACCGGATGACCCATCCATGAATGACAGGGCCTCATGGTCGGTTGTAGCATCAATCATGACTTCCGTTATTGGCACCGAAAAGTCATCCTTGGGAAAGGCTTTATTTAGATCTCAGAAGTCAACACATATCCGGATCTGTCCATTCTTCTTCTTCACGGGGATGATATTTGCCAGCCACATGGTATATTGATTTTCTTTGACAAATCCCACGTCAATGAGCTGGGAAACCTCTTTACAAATTTGAGTAATGAGTTCCGGCCTCATACGCCACCGTGGTTGCTTCACCGGCTCGACTTCAGGGCTGATTGCCAACTCATGTTGCGAAACTGCAGGGCTCAGACCTGGCATTTCCTTGTAAGTCTAGGCAAAGCAGTCCCGGTACTCTTGCAGCAGCTGGGTATATAGTTCCTGTTCTTCTGGGGATAGCTGGGCGTTGAGGAAGGTAGGCCTAGGGTCTTCCTCGCTTCCCAGGTTGACTTCTATCAGCTCGTCGACTGTAGCTTGGCCTCCGTCTTCTATCTCCGGAGGTGCTGGTTGGAGGTCGATGAAATCTGGAATGCCGTCTTCGGGGTCGAGGACCTCGATTTCCTCATTTGACATCATTAGAGCCTCCGAGAGTCTTCTGCTTCATTCAATAGCGGCTCTGCAGATTGCTCTATCAGCAAGTCCGCTGTCGTTGCAGTTTCCAAGGGTGAGAGAGCAGCTTCACCCCCCGTAGATAGAGTTGTAGCCATGATAGGCTGGTGGTTGCTTATTGCCGGGCTGGGATGAACTCCCAGCCTTATAGCAGAGGTTGGGGAGGTCTCACCCTCTGAGGTGGTTGTATCTTCCGTAGAAGTGGCATTTTCTTTCCTGGCAGCATGTGCCTCTTGATCGGAGTCGGCTGATGTTTCCCCGATTGGCAGGAGAGGTGCTGAGGTCATCATTAGTAGGACTCCACTGGAGGGAGAGGTCTCTGCTTCTTCAACATCTTCGGCCTCGTTGCTGCTAGCCGTATCAAATTTGGCTTGAAGGGCCGCCTCTTCGGGATAGACCCGCTCCCAACATCGGCAAGGGATCACGGTCTCCGCTTCTTGATTTCTGGGCTGAGTCGGCTCAACATATTCAGCTTCCGCTGGGTATTCATCAAAAGTTGCCCCCAGTGGGCTGTCTTCAGCAGGGTAGAAGGCGGAGATGGTTTCCACCTCGTATCACCCACTGTAATAATATTCTTCCAGGGTGAAGCCCAACCCTAGATGTTGAGAGACGCGCCTCAGTTCCTTGTCCAGACTTGCGGGATGCCACATTTTTTGGAAAGCTTCATTGTTTTTATGAGATTGATCGAAGGGGATGTGTTGCTTCTGGAACATCCTGGCCATCCGGTTGGTTGTGAATGCCAGACCCTTGACGGGGACTGACGAATTACTTATATCTTCGGGGAGGCAGCAGTCTGTGTCCTCCCGAGTAGGGTGCTCTTCAGCCGTATAGAACAAGTTGTTGGGTCCATCTACCTGCGCCACCTCCCAAATTTTGAAAGGCTCGACAGTGGGGTCATCGAGGCTGGGAATCGGCTTGGTGAGACCGTCCGGGACTCCAATGTAGTTGTGCTGTCGATCGACCTGCACTTCATTAGCTTCGGGGTACAAAGCTAGGGGTGCTATTCTACCCACGTCCCCGGATGCTGTGATATGAGAGACCACCTTGGGCTGGACATATCCGCACAGCGGTGGTGGATACCAATTGTCGTCGGACGCGCCTCTTGATGCCCCCACAGGGTCTTGGCTTCAGACGTCTTCTGAGAAGGCCCCGCATATAGGTTGGCGTCCGCCAAGTGACATTCAAATACCTCGAACGGGTGAAGGTCAGCAAATATCCTCTCCTCCTTCCCCTGGAGACTGTATTTGATACATTGGTGGAGCGTAGAGGGCACCACCATGTTTTCATGCAGCCATGGGCGGCTGAGAAGCGCCTTGTACGAGGTGCGGGAGTCGATGACATGGAACTGCACCATCGTAGTGAAATCCGCCCGGGTAAGTGTGAACTCCACCACCCCCATTGACACTTCACATTTTTGATTGAAGCCGGCGATACGCATATCCCTGAATTTCTCGAGATGCACATTGAAGTGGTGCCTCTCGCATATTCTATAGGGAAGAATGTTGACTGCTGCACCAGGATCGACCAGAATCCTGTTCAACTCCCTTCCATTCAGGTACCCCTTCATGTACAGTGGTCTGTTGTGACTGATGGTAGGTAGCAGCATATCCTATGGAGTGAAGGTCATGCTAGCTTCTGGCATTGCTTCAGCCAAGCAAGGATCGAAATGAGCAGGCATCTGTAGAGCAGTGATGATCGCCTGCCGAGTCTCTTCACTCAAAGAGAGGATCTCCCAGATTGTGAATCAAGCAGGGAGCTTCTTGAGTAGCTTCATTATGTGGCTCCCAGCTGTTGACATGTCTTTGTTTCTTCCTCTCTCTTTTTCTCTTCAATACCGGCTTGAAAGATCTCTAGTCTCCCCTTCTAATAAGTCAATATGTAAAATAAAATAGGATAGTAGAAGGAGAACAGAATAGAGTAAAGAACCGTGATCGCCACCAAGGTGCCATACGTGATAGACACACCGTACCTTGGAAAGAGGGAGACACTCGCCTGAAAGTTAGCACAGCGGGGATGAACGGCTCAGGGAGAACCGCCTATGGTGTTGGATGGCCACACGATAGACCGCTCTTCAGTGCTGCGGGGGCGCGGGACGTAGGACTACTGGCTGATGGATGGTTTATAAACAACCGCAGGAGGTGAAGGACGGTCAAAGATGCACCGCACATAACATCGAACGGTCCTGGAAGAGCCGCACAAGACCATCAAGCCATAAGTCACAAAGGGGTCCAACCTCCACCCTCTCCGGCCGGCCAGAGGGGATGGGCCTCGTGCTAGGGATTGCTGACCTGCAAAAATAACGTGAAAACACAAAGAAACAACCCAAATTAGAACTGACAAGTGCAGTAACTGTAAAAATAAAGTGAAATGACCATGAATAAGTGAAAAGGGGATACCTGGGGGATTTTAAACCCCTAGGGTGTCAAAAAACGTAGGTGGATGTGTGATAGTGAAAGTGAGGAAAGCAAGGAGAATGATGCATGCAACACAAAAGGGAATGATGGACTATCACAGATAGAAAAAAGACTCAAAATAAAGGTTACTCCCTAGACCGTAGGCCTATATGGACGTAGAAGGCCTCCCTCCTTGGTGCTAGGTCGCTCCAGGATTCGGCAAGGCTTCGCCGTCGACCAAAAATCTCCCCCCTTTTTCAAACCCGGTCTTTAGGGTCTATTTATAGAGCCTAGAAAGCCAGCCTCAAAATTAGGGTTTCCAGTCACTTTTAGGTCGAGACATTGTCACAAAAGTTGGAGATAATCGAGTTATCTCTCATCCAGAAGAAACGGCATCGAAAAAGACTCCATATTCGAGAAGAAATCTCCAGATAAAGCCCGGAGACACGTCCACGGATAGAGAGAGAAAATTATTGATTTCTTCAGAGTTCGTAGGGTTAAACAGTCTTACGATAGACCGCTCAACAAGTTGGGCAGTCAACAAGGGACCGTCCATCCCTGTCGGTGATAATTCCAAAATAGAATAAATACCAACAAATTATCCATTAACCAACCGAAGATATCGACGTTGGACTCTCATAATTGAAAGGCTATGATGGGACCGTCCAATGGAATGAGCGGCCAAGGTCCAACCGTTTAACTCTTGTCGGTGATAAATGGAAAAATGGATAATTATCTGAGAAATGTTTAGGCTTTAGGACTCTGGAAGAAGAACGGTGCACTCCAGACCGTTCATCATGTTGAACGGCTAAGATTCAACCGCGTAAGCCCTTGTCGGTGGAAATTCAGAAAATCATCAGAAATCAATCATAAATGTATGAACGGCTCATAAATAACCGCTCAAGGGTTGAACGGCCAGGGATGAACCGTACATGTTCCTGGGCACTTGATTTTTATAAACATGTTCAATTAACCAAAAACCAAGGCCCATTAAGCCCTGAATCGACACGGACCAAACCAAGGAGGGAGGTCACCCATAAAATTAGCCCATGACCTACCAGAAAATGCCCAGCGAGTGATGGACAACTCGAGGCATCAACAAATGGGAGTAAGAGAAACGACTCAACTTATCGACAAAAAATGGAGTGGTGGTGGAAACGGAGGGTGAAGGAGAAGTTGCCCGAGCGGAGTCTGAAGTAGGTAAAGGTGGTGGAGGAGATGGGATAGAGGAAGAAGTAGGTAACGGAGCAGGCACCTTATTAACTGAAGAAACACCAGGGTGCCGCTGGTCTTGAAGTGGAGACGGTTGCCTAGGCGGCACGGCTTGCTGCTGCTGCTGCTTGCTGCTGAGATCTGAAATAACTTGGTGCATGATAGCCCAATCAATCATCTTCTTATCTTCCAAACTATAAACAAGTTCCCGGAACTCGGAGCAATTCTCGACCACATGCCCCTGTTGACGATGGAACTCACAGAACTGGAGCAAATTCTCGACCGCGGGTCGGCAAGGTACAACCGGAGGGAGTGGCAACGAGTGAGCGGCCATCAAAGCCCTGAAAATGTCTGTAAAAGACTCCGACAACGGGGGGTGAGAAGCCTGCTTCGGGCAAGGCGGATGCCGAGGGGTGTGAAAAGGTAATGGGGATGGTAGCGGAGGTTGTGTAGGTAAGGGGGACTGTGTAGGTAGAGGCGGAGGGCTAGAATGATGTGGCGGTGTGGAGGGAGTGGGAATGTCTCTACCCGTTCTGGGTGTAGTGTTTCCTTGACCGGAGGTGGAGGGGTGTGGTGAGATGAAATAGCGGAGGGCTGACTCATGGAGGGATGTAAGGTGGAGCACATGTAGGTATAGGGGCGTGGGGAAGCGGAAGGCCGACTCGTGGAGGGATATGTGGTGGAGGGCTGACTTGCGGTGGAGGGCGGAGGGAAAGTGTATGTGGAAGGCGAAGGTGGAGGATACTCATGGTCAAAGGAAACTAGGAGTTCTTGGCTAACGAAACGGGCTCGATTGTAAAGCTGTTGCCAGGATGTAATATCATTCAGGGCTAATATGCACCTGAGCTCGGGCGTTGCATTAGAAACAACCATCTTGATCTGCTCGCCCTCCGGAATATGCCCCGAGACTTGCGCGGCTAGGCGGCGCCAACGGTCGGCAAACATGGAGAATTCCTCACTGGGCTTCATCTTCTCTTGGGCCAGATCAACCATAGAATATCTGGGCCCAACCTGGTCTCGGTACTGCTGAATAAATCTTGCTTGAATGGCTTGAAAATTCATCATCTACTCCTGCGACAATGTGAAGAACCAATCCTTGGCCGAGCCCTCTAAAGTCAGGCTAAACAAATAGGCCATCAAGCGTTGATCATGCTGGAACTGGGCCGACTCATATAAGAACTCCTTCAAATCTACGTAGGGGTCACCGACTCCACCGTAGCGACGATATGCGGGAATTTGTGAGCGCGGTGGGAGTTGAAGACCTTGAAAGGTAAATGGGATATCCAAAGAAGTTTAAGGATTGATTGGATGTTGCAATTCATCAAGCTGGTGTTGGGCCCGAGTGAACATCTCCTCGGTAGGAAGAGTTCGAGAAGGATATGGGCCAGCCTGAGCAAGAGATGATGAATTTGGACCAGGATAATGTTGATGGGCCGGATAAGGGGACCTGGCCTGAGAAGAAGGAAAGCCCGTTCTGGGAATGGAGGAATGCATGGGCCTGGAAGAATCATGTATGTAAGAATGAGGATTGATTGGGCTAACAGCAGCACGGGCGGGATAAGATGGCCCGTTAAAAGAATGGGGTCCAATGGAGGAATAAGGAGACGGGCCCGCATGGGAAGAGGAGTCCACACGGGGGTAAGAAGATGGGGAAGTATAGGAATAAGGCACAGGGGAGAAGTGCTCCATGGGGAAAGTGGAGACTTTATACAGTGAATTTCAAATGAATATAAGGATAGGAATGAACCTAAGACAAATGCAGCTAGATGGAGACACACGAAGATGAGCTATACCTAATGAGCCTAATCTGACCAAAGGATGCAAATGATGACACTATGCAACATACAAAAAGAATCAGTCAATTATCCAAACAAATTCCAAGTGATGCGCGAAGATTTCTTATAAGTTCTCTTTTAGGACCTTAGTGGATTGATTAAAAATGGGAATTCACTCAAGCACAAGGTACCTAAATAGGGTGAGAATGGAGAACTGGTAGACTCTAAAGGACTCTCTCTCGCACGAATGCAGACCCTAGACTGGGAGGTGGTATGGTACAACCTGCCCGGCGTCCGTGTAGGAATCCACGGCTCACGGGGACTTACGGAGGACCTCGACAAGGTCCCCTAGTCGGCTCCAAGGAGTATGGAGACGAGAGGAAACCCTACCTCGGTAGGAATGCAACTAGATGTGAATGAAATGCATGAGTCCTATGTGCACCGGAGTGCATGCAAGATCTAGCCTAGAAACTAGCAACCAATGATCGATCAAATATATTAGCAATGAAAATGATCATGCAGCAATGATATGGGAGCAGGGGGAGGTCAATAACTAGCACCAAAGATCATAAATATCATGGAATATGACAATAAAAAATGAAGTAATGATGCACTGTAGCACCACAAGGACGGTTTATATGAGACCGCTCAAAAAGACAGGCAGTCTGTAAAGGACCGTATAAGCGAGGGAGCAACAGAACGACAGAATAACTGGAAAAGAATCACAGAGTGCTGTAAATGAAGGACGACAGCAATGAGAAACGTACCTAGAAGAGCGGTATGTGTACAGTCGCGTAAGCTCTAGAACGGATCTCCAGCGACCGTGTACCTACAACCAGAATACCCAGAAGCGTACCCGTGTCAGAGCGATGAACGGCCAGGGACAGACCATTCAGAAGTATGGACGGTCGATAGAACATCGTCTATGACAGGACGCTGGTAAGAGAACTGGCGCTGTTCGCAGGGAAGGACGGTGGATGATCAGCCGCCCAAAGGATGAACGGCTCTGGGAGAACCGCTCACATTCCAGAAGGCAAAAAATGCAACCTAACCTGCAATCACTCCAAAAGGGGACTAACACAACGAAAGAGGGGTTAGCAAATCACAAGCACGATGGGCACTAAGGGTCCCACCGTGATCACCAAAAAATGGGGTGTTGACATGTCTTTGTTTCTTACTCTCTCTTTTTCTCTTCAATACCGGCTTGAAAGATCTCTAGTCTCCCCTTCTAATAAGTCAATATGTAAAATAAAATAGGACAGTAGAAGGAGAACAGAAGAGAGTAAAGAACCGTGATCGCCACCAAGGTGTCGTACGTGATAGACACACCGTACCTTGGAAAGAGGGAGACACTCGCCTGAAAGTCAGCACTGTGGGGATAAACGGCTCAGGGAGAACCACCTATGGTGTTGGACAGCCACACGATAGACCGCTCTTCAGTGCTGCGGGGGCGCGGGACGTAGGACTACTGGCTGATGGACGGTTTATAAACAACCGCAGGAGGTGAAGGACGGTCGAAGATGCACCGCACATAACATCGAACGGTCCTGGAAGAGCCGCACAAGACCATCAAGCCATAAGTCATAAAGGGGTCCAACCTCCACCCTCTCCGGCCGGCCAGAGGGGATGGGCCTCGTGCTAGGGATTGCTGACATGCAAAAACAACGTGAAAACACAAAGAAACAACCCAAATTAGAACTGACAAGTGTAGTAACTGTCAAAATAAAATGAAATGATCATGAATAAGTGAAAGGGGATACATGGGGGATTTTAAACCCCTAGGGTGTCAAAAAACATAGGTGGATGTGTGAATGATAGTGAAAGTGAGGAAAGCAAGGAGAATGATGCATGCAACACAAAAGGGAATGATGGACTATCACAGATAGAAAAAAGACTCAAAATAAAGGTTACTCCCTGGACCGTAGGCCTATATGGACGTAGAAGGCCTCCCTACTTGGTTCTAGGTCGCTCCAGGATTCGGCAGGGCTTCACCGTCGACCAAAAATCTCCCCCCCCCTTTTTCAAACCCGGCCTTTAGGGTCTATTTATAGAGCCTAGAAAGCCAGCCTCAAAATTAAGGTTTCTAGTCATTTTTAGGTCGAGACATTATCACAAAAGTTGGAGATAATCGAGTTATCTCTCATCCAGAAGAAACGACATCAAAAAAGACTCCATATTCGAGAAGAAATCTCTGGATAAAGCCCGGGGACACGTCCACGGATAGAGAGAGAAAATCATTGATTTCTTCAGAGTTCGTAGGGTTAAACGGTCTTACGATAGACCGCTCAACAAGTTGGGCGGTCAACAAGGGACCGTCCATCCCTGTCGATGATAATTCCAAAATAGAATAAATACTAACAAATTATCCATTAACCAACTGAAGATATCACCATTGGACTCTCATAATTGAATGGCTATGATGGGACCATCCAATGGAACGAGCGGCCAAGGTCCAACTGTTTAACTCTTGTCGATGATAAATGGAAAAATGGATAATTATCTGAGAAATGTTTAGGCTTTAGGACTCTGGAATAAGAACGGTGCACTCCAGACCGTTCATCATGTTGAACGGCTAAGATTCAACCGCGTAAGCCCTTGTCGGTGGAAATTTAGAAAATCATCAGAAATCAACCATAAATGTATGAACGGCTCATAAATAACCGCTCAAGGGTTGAACGGCCAGGGATGAATCGTACATGTTCCTGGACACTTGATTTTTATAAACATGTTCAATTAACCAAAAACCAAGGCCCATTAAGCCCTGAATCGACACGGACCAAACCAAGGAGGTAGGTCACCCATAAAATTAGCCCATGACCTACCAGAAAATGCCCAGCAAGTGATGGACAACTCAAGGCATCAACAAATGGGAGTAAGAGAAACGACTCAACTTATCGGCAAAAAATGGGTGTCAACACCAGCTCGGACATTGGAAAGCTTCATCTCTTCAACCCACCTGGGCTTGGGAGAGTCTTGAGTTGCGGTCCCTGACGGACCTGCTTCATCTACCTCGGGCTCGGCGCCTTTCTGGATAGCACCGGATCCTTGGTGCTCTTCATTAGCTGCTGCAGGGCAAGCTCCATCTTCATTCGGAGCTTTGGCAGATTGTGCTGGCTGCGGGTGAACATCCCCGGGTGCAGGGTTAGCCTCCTGGCAAGGCTGCTTCCCCTTAGACATCTTCATGAATTCAAGAAATGAAGGGACTGTCTTGCCCCCACTCTTGTTATATAGGCCTGGCGGAGGAGGGATCTGGAATCCCTTGATCTCCGGCGAAGGTGTCTTGTAGGGCTGCTCTCCCCTGAATATAATGTTGTGGTTGGGCGGCAGCTGGCACCCCCATTTCCGACCTGACCGGGTTGCATGTGTAGCAGTTGCGGCCTCGGCCCTGCCTCCCCCGATAGGGGGCGTGAAGCAAATGTCCTCCTCTTCCTCCTCTCTGAGCAGGTTGAAGAGTGCTGATAGAGTATTACAGGAGACAACCTGCACTTTATCGGCCTTAGCGACCTCTCTCTTCTTCTTATTTTGCTTCTTCTTCTTTTTTACTTCTGCGGGCGCCTACCCCCAGAACAGACTGCCTCCCATATCGGACGCTGCGTCAGCTTCTTCCTTTTGCTCGAGTGAGAGCTGCTCCAGTTCTTGCCATGGGACATGATCCCGCACCAGCAAGGGCTTCAATTCGGGCATACTCATCTAGCCCTTCAATAAGGTATTGTAGTCGACGGATCCCAGGACTGGTTTCCTTGACCACGGGCAGCGGAGTTTGTCTCCTCCGCTTGTGTGTAGGTATCCTGATGACTGTAGATGGAGTGGTCCATATAGGCGATGCCACCAGTGGAGCGTGTCGTGGTGTGATGCCACGGATATGTGCCCCCACTTTCAGGCGGGGTGCCTTGTAGCAACCTGGAAAAAAAATAATGATTTTTAAATAAATCAAATTAAAATAAAAGATAAGTAAATAGATGACAAAGAGCCTAAATGAGTAAATCATTAATCAAGAGGAAAATAACGCCTTTGGTCAAGGCGCTACTTCATTAAGAAACGCCTCTAGATAAGGCGCTAATTAAAAAGGGACGCCCATATAACAAGGCGTCAATTATCAAACGGCCAAAAGGGGAAGTAAATGTAACGCCCTCTACCTGGGCGCGTTTTATACAAGAAACGACGCTTGACAAGGCGTCAATTTAAATTAACGCCCTCGCTTAAGACGTTAATTCAGTTCGAGTTTCGTTCGACCCAGGAGTCTATCCAGGGCAAGTTCTGGATAACTACGTCGAAGGTGGAATATGGTAAGGACTCTATCATGGAAGTATTACTTCCAATACAACTCTAACCCTATTAGGATCCCCAAAATCCTATAAATATCCTCCTAAATCAACCCTTGATCGCTATTTGGCGATCTGCTGCTGCTGTCATCAACGTGAAGAACAGGTAATGTTCTTCCTCTTTATTTTTGGTTGTGTGTGTTGAAAGAACGTTGATGTTCTTTTCATTCCTCATCTTCCTATACAGGTTGTCTGTGTTGAGAAGACGATCACCCCTTTTTACTGAAGATCGGTTATTCTTCGTCCATCTCCTACAAGTTATCTCTGTTCGAGAACAGAGCATCATTTTCTTCTCCAAACCTTCATCCGTTCATCAGTTAAATCTTCATAAGGTAGGTTTTCTCAAGAATGTAGCCCAAACTAACTCCAGTTGCTAGTAATACCTTCTGTCATACATGCATATAGTTTTATTATGGTTTCAGATGTTTTCCACGTAATTTTAAAAAGAAACGCCCTTGACAAGGGCACTAATTTAAAGAAGCGACCCACACTAGGGCGCTAATTCTTGTTTTGACGCCCTACCTAGGAGTCGTCAATTTCATATAAATCGATAATTACCCATGTCTAAAATTCTATATCTATGAAATCATGAACCTAATCTAATGCATGTTCATCCTGATTGAATCCTGCTATTTTTCTAGTCCTGACCATGTACCTGTTTTCCTGAAATTTATTATCTGAAATTTAGAAAATTGTTGCATTAACGACCTGCACAAGGTCGTCTCTTATTGAACTGACGCCCCCGACCAGGGCGCTAATTGACAAGTAACGCCCCTATCCAGGGCACATTTTTGTTAAAATTCTAGAATATTATTTTTCTGCAGAATAGAAATATTGAAGGGACGACTAATGTATAAGTCGTCAAATTATGAATAAACGCCCCTGAGTAAGGCGTTAATTTGATAATTAATGACTTAGCTTAAGTCGCTATTCTCTGTATTACTGTTTTACACTGATTACTGTCACCGAAGGGTTATATATATATATATATATATATCGGCACTATATTCCAGTTCGTGAATATAGTCCCATGTTTCATGATGTTTTTATCGCACTACCCTCAATTCTCATTGACATACAAGCTCTCCATTGGACATTCCGTTCCTTTGGACTAGCAAGTTAGTCATAGAGACCTCCGTAAGACTCCTCGAGCCTTGGATTCCCTCAAGGCCGACTGAGCTGGTTGTACCATAAAAACCCATTACATTATTTGATTGCCATGTCACTCTAAAGAAACATGGTATACCGGCCCTCATGTTATGCAAAGTGTGTATCATGAGAATTCTCTTAATGGGATGAGGTTATCATGCCATTTGATGTTGTTCTTGTAAACCCCAATTCTATATTCAACATGATGTTCTTGTGGACCTCAATTCTATATTAAGAATGAGGACGTCTTGCCATTGATGTGCTGTTCATGTGGACCTCAATTCTATATAAAGAGTGTCCATACTTGCTTGTCATGGTACCCAAGTTAGGGAACCAATTCCACCTAGTTTTATCGATAATCGTGATTGTACCGTTATTATCGCCATTCTATGTCAAAGTGTCATATTTTGGACTCCATTCTATCAAAGTCTATCCTACGTATCTACAAGCTTTATTCTTGAAATTCCATATTAGCTATACACAAAAGTGGATGTTAAAATACATGATTAATGCCTGTGCATATAGGGCCCGATCTGGTCTTGGGAGGAGCACCCGAAAGTACTTGTGCCCATGGGAGTTGATTGATCACGGTATTGGCATTATACCGAAGTGCATGACTAGCTTGATTGAACATTCCACAAATCTTGTACTTGTACTTGACTTGATATTACATGACTTGCGTGGCCCGAAAAAGGGTAATTTCGTACTTGCGTGCTTGAAACGTGATAGCCAAATTTCCACATGACATGATGAACACACTTGCTTGAATATCTTGATATCTTTTGATATAAGTTCTTGAAAGTTCATGACTAGTTCTTCTTGCTATCGTGTTGTTATACACTCTCTCTATCTTGTCGTTTTATGCGAGCATGCATAGCTATAGTGCATTCATGAAAGATGTAATTACTTAAACCCATTGCTAGTTCTTGAGATATAATTTCCTACTGAGTGTTCGCTCACTTAGTGTTTCCCTACTTTTCAGGTAAGTCCGACGATGAGGGAACTCAAACGGATGGGGAAAATCAAGAGTGAAAGAGATAAAGCTTCTTCCGTGTTATCTAGTCTTTTTCATATTTTCTTGAGTCAACCTTGTATTTTCCCTTTGTTTTAGTTAGTACTTCAAAGGTTTGTAATAGACATGTTCTTATGAAGGAATAAAGGATTGGGTTATCTTTACTTTTGCGCATCTCTGATTTTGGTGTCGAATACACTAATACTCTGATTGACATGATTGATATAAACTCGTCACGCGTCTCCGGGTATCTTCCGCTCTCGGGGCGTGACAGTTTTTGTGGTATCAGAGCCTAGGGTATTCAATTCCTAGGAAAAACCCAAGTCCAAGGATAGGTTCAAACCTTTAACCAGTGAGATTGGGTAGAACTAAGGGTTGAGTTAACATAAAAACTTAAAAGCCCTTAACGCGAGTATATGCTAATATAGTTATTGTAATTGTAGGATAATGGCTGCCGAATGTGCTCAGTGGCGCAACATGCAGCGTACACTTCAAGGCATGACTCAGGTGCTGCAACAAGTAGCACAGGGAGGTGCACAACGAGCCGGAAGTCTCCACCAAGTCTTTAAAAACATGAACCCGCCTAAGTTCACGGGTTCTACTGATCCGGACGACGCAGAGCACTGGATCAGGGAGACGGAACGTATATTCCGTGTTATGCAGTGCACGGATCAAGATAAAGTCTTATTAGCTACCTTTCAGTTGGAAAGGGATGCCCGAGGCTGGTGGGAATCAATAGAAGCTACTTTAAATCAAGACCAAGTTACTTGGGAAGAATTCGTTGAACATTTCAACGCTAAATATTTTTCGGACTGAGTCCAAGAAAAGAAAGCTACCGAATTTGCCGCACTCAAGCAACGGTCATTATCGGTGATGGAGTACGAGGCACAATTCTCTAGATTGTCTCGGTATGCTAAGCACTTAGTTAGCACCGAGAAGATGAAAGCTAGGAGGTTCCTTAACGGGCTCAGGCCCCAATATATTACCCAGCTGGCGCCAATTGATATTCAGGTCTACTCAGAGATAGTACGCCGGGCTCAATTGTTAGAAGATGCCACGGAGCTATCAGATAGAATCCGTGGGAAGGATAAGAAGGAACAAGTTACAAGTTCGGGTTCCTTTAAACCCAACTTCAAGAAGAGGCCTAGCACTAGAGGTACTTCTTCTCAAGACCAGAAGTTTAAGAAGACCAAGCCCTTCTCCATCACCACTACTACACCTTCGAATATAATATGCAAGCATTGTGACAAGGCTGGTCATAAAGCCGAAGAGTGCTGGAGGAAACTTGGAGCATGTCTCCGTTGCGGGAGCCGTGAGCATCGGATTCCCGATTGCCCATTACTTAATGATCAAACCGGTGACGGAAAGCGCCTGGTAACCAAGAACACTCGTCTTCACGCAATTAAGGAGACCGAACAAGAAGAAGAAGGCGGACTAGTAGAAGGTACACTGAAAGTTTTTTCCAAGTCTGCACATGTCTTGTTTGATACTGGTGCTTCACATTCAATTGTTTCCAAGAAGTTCGTTGATCCGTTACCCCTAGAACCGGAATGGATAAAATTAGTCTTGTCTACTCCTCTAGGAAACGAGACTGATATTACACACCATTACCAGAACTGTGAAGTATTGGTTCATGGTAAGAATCTCCCTATTGATCTTATATGTTTAGATCTAAAGGAGTATGATGTCATACTAGGAGCGGATTGGTTAGCCAAATACCAGGCAACAGTCAATTGCCATAACAGCAAGGTTACTTTCAAGGACTTTCCAGAACTAGTCTATTCTAGCCCTAAGAGTCGGAGCGAGTCACCTTTTATTTCGGCTCTCCGAGCAAGCAAGCTAATCAGGAAAGGATGTGTATCTTTCTTGCATTTGTCACGATTAAGGAGGCTAAGGAAACTAAGATAGAAGATATCCCAGTTGTGCAAGAATTTCCAGACGTGTTTCCGGAAGATTTGCCTGGATTACCCCCACAAAGAGAAGTGGCCTTCACCATCGATTTAGTTCCTGGTGCTGGTCCAGTTTCTAAGGCACCGTATAGAATGTCACCTACTGAACTCAAGGAGTTAAATGAGCAATTGATGGAGCTCATTAAGAAAGGATTCATTAGACCGAGTACTTCCCCGTGGGGAGCGCCTGTATTATTTGTAAAGAAGAAAGATGGATCCATGAGGTTATGCATCGACTATCGACAGTTGAATCATCTCACTATCAAGAACAAGTATCCACTGCCGAGAATCGATGAGTTGTTTGATCAAATATCAGGATCCAAGTACTTTTCCAAAATTGATCTTAGGTCGGGATATCACCAGTTAAGAATCAAGGATGAGGACATTCATAAGACTGTATTCAGAAGCAGGTATGGCCATTATGAATTTGTTGTTATACCTTTCGGACTAACGAATGCCCCTGCTGCCTTTATGCAGCTAATGAATAGTATATTCAGGCCTTATTTGGATCAATTCGTGGTGGTCTTTATTGATGATATATTGATTTATTCCAAGACCAAGGAAGAGCATGAGGAGCATTTAAGGATTGCATTACAAATATTGAGGACAAACCGATTATATGCAAAACTCAGCAAGTGTGAATTTTGGCTTGAGGAAGTGACTTTTCTCGGACATGTTATATCAAAGGATGGCTTATCAGTAGATCCATCAAAAGTTGAAGCTGTAGGAAATTGGGAAAGACCGACCACTGCTAGCGAGATCCGAAGTTTCTTAGGTCTTGCCGGCTATTACAGGCGATTCATCAAAGATTTCTCTAAGATCGCCGTACCACTTACGAGGTTAACTCGCAAGGAGATCCGTTATGAATGGAGTGAGGAATGTGAAAGAAGCTTCCAAACTCTCAAGGATCATCTTACTACAGCTCCTGTCTTAGCTTTACCAATGGAAGGAGAGAAATTCGAGGTATACACTGATGCTTCTGGCATTGGCCTCGGATATGTTCTAATGCAACAAGGAAAGGTTATAGCTTATTCTTCTCGTCAATTGAAGAAGCATGAAGAGAACTACCCCGTCCATGACTTAGAATTGGCCGCGGTGGTATTTGCACTCAAAATATGGAGACATTATCTTTATGGAGTATATTTTATTGTATACTCTGATCACAAGAGTCTCAAGTATCTCTTTTCACAAAAGGAACTAAATATGAGACAAAGACGTTGGCTAGAATATCTCAAGGACTTCGACTTCAATATACAATATCATCACGGAAAGGGTAACCATGTAGCAGATGCCCTTAGTCGAAAGCCGAGAGCACTGTTAGCCAATTGTATGATTCAAGAATGGAAATTGCTGGAGCAATTCTCTGAACTCAATATAAGCATGGACACATACTTTCAATGTGTCACATTATCTCATATAAGCATTCATCCGGACCTATTATCTGAAATACGAGCGCTTCAAGATAATGACCCAATATTAGTAGAGATCAAAGGCAAACTGGAAGGACAATCTGATTTCCAAATAACTTGTGAAAGAAGATTAATGTTCAGGAATAGAACTTGCATACCGGATTGTCCCGAGTTAAAGAAGAAGATCTTAGATGAAGTTCATAGATCAAGGTACACGATTCATCCTGGATCTACCAAAATGTACCAAGATGTGAAAAGAAATTTTTGGTGGCCCAACATGAAAAGGGAAATAGCGGACTACGTGTCGCGCTGTCTCACATGCCAACAGGTCAAGGTGAAACACCAAAAGCTTGCTGGAAAACTACATCCTCTAGATATCCCTAAATGTAAGTGGGAGAATATTAGCATGGATTCATTATGGGTTTATCTAAACCAAAATGGGTTATTATTGACCGATTGACTAAATCGGCACATTTCTTGCCAATAAAGAGCCGATGGTCAGTTGATGTTTTGGCTGCATTATACATCAAGGAAATAGTCAGATTACATGGTATTCCTGTTTCAATCGTGTCTGACAGAGATCCCCATTTTACTTCGCATTTTTGGAAGGGACTACAACATTCATTGGGAACAAGGCTTAACTTTAGTACAGCTTTTCATCCTCAAACGGATTGTCAGACCGAGAGAACAGAGCTTGCATCATTGATTTCGATGGAAGCTGGCATGATCACTTGCCGTTGGTGGAATTTGCATACAATAATAGCTACCAAGCAAGTATACAAATGGCACCTTTCGAAGCCTTATACGGAAGGAGTTGCCGATCACCCTTATGCTGGGACGAAGTTGGAGAAAAATAACTATTAGGACCAGACATGGTAAGGGATACCACTGAGAAGATACAATTGATTAGAGAAAGACTGCAAGTTGCTCAGTCTAGGCAAAAGGCTTATGCTGATACAAGAAGGAGAGATCTTGAATTCCAAGTTGGAGATCATGTATTTCTCAAGATATCGCCTGGACGTGGCATACGGAGATTTGGTGTTAAAGGCAAGCTTACGCCAAGATTCATCGGACCCTTCGAGATACTGGAAAGAGTTGGCGAGGTTGCTTATCGCATCGCGTTGCCTCCTCAATTGTCCGATGTTCATAATGTGTTCCACATATCTATGTTGAAGAAGTATGTACACGATCCATCACATATTATTGAACATGGAGACTTAGTTATCCAGAAGGATCTCACATATGAACAGAAGCCCATAAAAATACTAGATCGTGAAGTACGTACTCTAAGGAATAAGGTTATTCCCATGCTAAAAGTACAATGGAATAAGAGTTCCGATCATGAAGCCACGTGGGAGACCGAGGAATCCATGAGGAAGCGATTTCCAGAATTATTTTAAGGTATATACCCTACACTCTCCACATATATATATCTATATACTATGGAATTTGGGGACCAAATTCTTTTAAGTGGGGGAGGGTGTAGCAACCCTGGAAAAAAAATATAAAGATTTTTAAATAAATCAAATTAAAATAAAAGATAAGTAAATAGATGACAAAGAGCCTAAATGAGTAAATCATTAATCAAGAGGAAAATAACACCTTTGGTCAAGGCGCTACTTCATTAAGAAATGCCTCTAGATAAGGCGCTAATTAAAAAGGGACGCCCATATAACAAGGCGTCAATTATCAAACGGCCAAAAGGGGAAGTAAATGTAACACCCTCTACCTGGGCGCGTTTTATACAAGAAACGACGCTTGACAAGGCGTCAATTTAAATTAACGCCCTCGCTTAAGACGTTAATTTAGTTCGAGTTTCGTTCGACCCAGGAGTCTATCCAGGGCAAGTTCTGGATAACTACGTCGAATGTGAAATATGGTAAGGACTCTATCATGGAAGTATTACTTCCAATACAACTCTAACCCTATTAGGATCCCCAAAATCCTATAAATATCCTCCTAAATCAACCCTTGATCGCTATTTGGCGATCTGCTGCTGCTGTCATCAACGTGAAGAACAGGTAATGTTCTTCCTCTTTATTTTTGGTTGTGTGTGTTGAAAGAACGTTGATGTTCTTTTCCTTCCTCATCTTCCTAAACAGGTTATCTGTGTTGAGAAGACGATCACCCCTTTTTACTGAAGATCGGGTATTCTTCGTCCATCTCCTGCAAGTTATCTCTGTTCGAGAACAGAGCATCGTTTTCTTCTTCAAACCTTCATCCGTTCATCAGTTAAATCTTCATAAGGTAGGTTTTCTCAAGAACGTAGCCCAAACTAACTCCAGTTGCTAGTAATACCTTCTGTCATATATGCATATAGTTTTATTATGGTTTCAGATGTTTTCCATGTAATTTTAAAAAGAAACGCCCTTGACAAGGGCGCTAATTTAAAGAAGCGACCCACATTAGGGCGCTAATTCTTGTTTTGACGCCCTACCTAGGAGTCGTCAATTTCATATAAATCGATAATTACCCATGTTTAAAATTCTATATCTATGAAACCATGAACCTAATCTAATGCATGTTCATCCTGATTGAATCCTGCTATTTTTCTGGTCCTGACCATGTACCTGTTTTCCTGAAATTTATTATCTGAAATTTGTAAAATTGTTGCATTAACGACCTGCACAAGGCCGTCTCTTATTGAACTGACGCCCCCGACCAGGGCGCTAATTGACAAGTAACGCCCCTGTCCAGGGCGCGTTTTTGTTAAAATTCCAGAATATTGTTTTTCTGCATAATAGAAATATTGAAGGGACGACTAATGTATAAGTAATCAAATTGTGAATAAACGCCCCTGAGTAAGGCGTTAATTTGATAATTAATGACTTAGCTTAAGTCGCTATTTTCTGTATTACTGTTTTACACTGATTACTGTCACCGAAGGGTATATATATATATATCGGCACTATATTCCAGTCCGTGAATATAGTCCCATGTTTCATGATGTTTTTATCGCACTACCCTCAATTCTCATTGACATACAAGCTCTCCATTGGACATTCCGTTCCTTTGGACTAGCAAGTTAGTCATAGAGACCTCCGTAAGACTCCTCGAGCCTTAGATTCCCTCAAGGCCGACTGAGCTGGTTGTACCATAAAAACCCATTACATTATTTGATTGCCATGTCACTCTAAAGAAACATGGTATACCGGCCCTCATGTTATGCAAAGTGTGTATCATGAGAATTCTCTTAATGGGATGAGGTTATCATGCCATTTGATGCTGTTCTTGTAAACCCCAATTCTATATTCAACATGATGTTCTTGTGGATCTCAATTCTATATTAAGAATGAGGACGTCTTGCCATTGATGTGCTGTTCATGTGGACCTCAATTCTATATAAAGAGTGTCCATACTTGCTTGTCATGGTACCCAAGTTAGGGAACCAATTCCACCTAGTTTTATCGATAATCGTGATTGTACCGTTATTATCGCCATTCTATGTCAAAGTGTCATATTTTGGACTCCATTCTATCAAAGTCTATCCTACGTATCTACAAGCTTTATTCTTGAAATTCCATATTGGCTATACACAAAAGTGGATGTTAAAATACATGATTAATGCCTGTGCATATAGGGCCCGATCTGGTCCTGGGAGGAGCACCTGAAAGTACTTGTGCCCATGGGAGTTGATTGATCACGGTATTGGCATTATACCGAAGTGCATGACTAGCTTGATTGAACATTCCACAAATCTTGTACTTGTACTTGACTTGATATTACATGACTTGCGTGGCCCGAAAAAGGGTAATTTTGTACTTGCGTGCTTGAAACGTGATAGTCAAATTTCCACATGACATGATGAACACACTTGCTTGAATTACTTCATATCTTTTGTTATAAGTTCTTGAAAGTTCATGACTAGTTCTTCTTGCTATCGTTTTGTTATACACTCTCTCTATCTTGTCGTTTTATGCGAGCATGCAAAGCTATAGTGCATTCATGAAAGATGTAATTACTTAAACCCATTGCTAGTTCTTGAGATATAATTTCCTACTGAGCGTTCGCTCACTTAGTGCTTCCCTACTTTTCAGGTAAGTCCGACGATGAGGGAACTCAAACGGATGGGAAAAATCAAGAGTGAAAGAGATAAAGCTTCTTCCGTGTTATCTAGTCTTTTTCATATTTTCTTGAGTCAACCTTGTATTTTTCCTTTATTTTAGTTAGTACTTCAAAGGTTTGTAATAGACATGTTCTTATGAAGGAATAAAAGATTGGGTTATCTTTACTTTTGTGCATCTCTGATTTTGGTGTCGAATACACTAATACTCTGATTGACATGCTTGATATAAACTCGTCACGCGTCTCCGGGTATCTTCCGCTCTCGGGGCGTGACATGCCTTCTTCTTTTTAGGCTTCGCAGGGATCTGCTGCCATCCCTGCTGTTCTTTCACGGGCTCCAAGAAATGAGTTTCATAGGTGCTCCGCGTACTTGCTTCAGAGATCTCCTCAGGCAATGCCTGGTACAGGGAGATCATGTTGACCCCTGCCCTTCTGGAAGGGGCTTCGTGCGGCTGAGGAGGGTTGATGGGAATCGACGCCGAGCAAGTACTTTTCATATTACATTTATATCCTTTATTTTATTTTTATATCCACGGGAAAGTATACGCGCAATTGTACGGCTTTATTGGCCAATGCGTCACTCCCGTAGATTGTGTGGGTTTCTATGTAATTTGCCAGTAGGACCAGCAAGTGGGCCCTCAGCCCTTTCCCATTGGTCCACCTAGACCATGTGGGGCTGGTCAACCAGCGTAGGTGGCCTTCTAGATGAGTTGAATGTCAATTGCCACATGGGTAGACAAAGGGGGTGATTTTTCCATGGTAGGCTACCTACCAAGTCAAATTGTCTCCCTTACCTACCCATAGTCAATAGGCCGCCCCCCCCCCCCTTGTATATTAAATATTTTTTTTTTGTGTTTGTGGCATGCCATCCAGACCCTCCATCTCCCATCCTTAGATCCAAGGGTTGAGGTTAGATTTGGTTGGAAGCATATATAAGTGTGTAATTTTTGGTGGAAATTAATGAAAAATCAAAAATTTGTTGAATGTTCAAGGAGCCTCCTTGCGCCCCCTTCCTCTCTCCTCTGGTTCCTCTCCTCAAACCCCCCATTCTAGAGTGTTTCAATCTTCTATCTCCCCCTCTCAACCTCAGATCTTCATTGGTGTCGCCGCCGCCGCCGTTCGTGCCGCCTTCGAGCCGCCGCGGAGCCGTCTTCAAGTTTCTATCCTACTGGACAAAGGTGTAGTTCGTGAATTCTTGCTGCCAGCCAAGAGCTCAGATGGATTTGAAATTTTGAGGGTGTGTTCTTGCCTTGAACCCCCACCTCCACCTAAATGTTCACGTCCAAACTCCTCCATTTAGTAATTTTCCATTTTCATTCATTTTGCATTCCCAGATCTGTTTTGTCTCTGTCTACAGTGACAATAGCTCTGAGTTTCCCATCTCCGACCACCTTTTTGAAATTTTCAAACCCTCCCCATTTTACTGATACTTCTGTCCATCATCCTCTACATCCACCATTTTTCCTGATTTTTGATCTGCCCTCTATCCATTTTTAAAAATTCGTGTTCTATCTCTGCTACAGTGCCTTTAGTCAGATTCCAGATCCGACTCACTGTTAGTGAAAACATCCTATCGATTCGTAGCCACATCCAAACTTGTCCAAACCCATTTTTCCGTCTTCCTAGCTCAATTTCCTACACCTTTGATGAAGACCTCAAGAGCTGAATCGAACATCTACCCTGTGGTCAATGACAGTTCTCAGAGGACAGCCCTGCAGATCTGAGAGTTAAGCCACTGTACAACAGCAACCTTCAAAATTCGCCAATTGGAAGTGCAGGCTTTGTTATTTTTCTGTAATCATAGAGAGTTGAAGCCCTTCAAAGCAGCTTTCCAACGGTGCTAGTTTCGTCGCATTCCGACGTCAGGGCTGATCGCAGCATCTGTTCTCGCCGGAGCGCGCGCCGGAAAACAGAACCGGCAGATCCGTGGCTGGTCATTCCGACCGGTGCCGAACGGAGCCGCCTGGCCTCCGGCCGGTGAACCAGCGTGCCGCCAGCCCAGGGAACACTTCCACAAGTGTCCCCACCATAGTGGTGCCACAGGGTCCCACACAGCCCCTCCGGACAGCATGTGGGCCCCACCGTCACTAGTTCGGGTGTTGCCAAATCAACGCGAGAAGCCGCCCGTCAACCCGAATTCGGTCCTCCCGGACCTCATTGTGTAGCCCTTTACCTCCCTGCGTGGAGTGGGCAGCGAGTTGTATTGCTGTAATCTTGTGTATTATTGTTTCGGGAGTATGAGTTTCGACCGGGTACGTCTTCCCCACGCCGAGCGCGTGGAGGTACCGTTCTCGCTCCCTACACTCGGCATTTGCTTATTTTCATATATACTTGTTTATGCCACTGCTAGAGAGCTTGTTCTAGGATCGTAGCTCGCTTTATTTTCATATCACCGCTGCTGCGAGAGAGAGCGTGACCGTCCCGTGACCCGATCCGGGCACGAAAGTGTGAATTGACCACCCTAGCTCTAGCCGGTTTCTCAACCGTGCAAGTCCGACGCTTCCCTCGTTAAGGGACGATCGCGAGCTTGTCGTGTCCGTGGTCTCGTCCCGCATCAATTTGGTATCAGAGCGAGTTTGAGTCTAGGGTGTCAGAAAGAAAAAAAAAGGTGTCATTTATGTCTAGTCATTAGTCATTGTCTAAGTCGTGTTTAGGGTCATCATTGTTTTAAAATGAAAAAAAAAGAGTGTCATTTAAGTCTAAGTGTCTAAGTCGGTCTTAGGAGTTGCATTTGCATACCATTAGTCAGTATATCAAAAGGTGTTGTCCGAACGTTAGGCTACGCCTATCGGGACGGCCACACACTTGCGCGAGTGATCTTCGGATCGGTTATCTCCGCCACGTACCGAGTTTTGGTTAAGTCTAGGCACATCATTTTGCATTAGTGTGTTTGCTTTAGTCGGCGTCTTCTAGTCGGTGTGTTTGCATGCCCACTCGTAGGGGAACTCAGTACTCACCCCCACCACCACCTATGGCGGATCCCCGAGCCGCTAGTCTCGATGCGTCAGCTGTGGTCGAAATGTTCCAAAATCTTATGGGACAAGTGCAAGGATAGCATACGCGTCTTGATGGGTTAGATATGCAACTGGGTGATTTAAGTACCCGAATGGATAGGATGGAAGGAGCGAGTACCCGAGTGAATGGTCTAGGCACCCGCCTAGAAGAGAGGATGAAAGTCGTAGAGGATAGGGCCGCTGGGTCGAACCAGTCCGTTCAGGGATTGGTCGGTAGAGTTGCCGCACTAGAGAGAGGCCCAGCCGAAGCACCCCCGATTGCCCCAGTCCAGGCACCCGCCCCACCTACACAAGGTCAACCGGAGCCGGTTCATCAACCCGCGACTCCAAGGGTTCAAGGGGTAGCTAATAGGAGGCATGAAGTCCCCGAGGTGCATGACTATGAGTCCGAAAATGAGCATCGGGGATATGGTCGTGATCGTCGTCCTATACGGCGTACCCACGACCAAGATATGGATGAACGGGCCCTTCGGACCGTTCGGGCAGACCCTCCCACCTTTGACGGGTCCTTAGACCCAAAGGTCTATCTTGATTGGGAGGCTGGCATGGATCGATATTTTGAGTGGTTCGAGATGTCGGACCAACGAAAGGTCAAGTTTGCCAGGATGAAGCTTTTAGGCCAGGCCCAAACATATTGGAGGAACATGGAGAATCTATTGTTTCATCGTCAGGAACCTCCAATCGATACGTGGACCGAGATGAGGGAGAAACTTAGGAAGAAGTACCTCCCTACCTCCTACCGCCAGCGTCTTATAGAGAGGTGGCAAAGTCTCACCCAAGGAGATCGGTCTGTCTCTGATTACATCGCCGAATTTGATGAATACTACTTGCGATGTGATGCCACGGAGGAAGATTCCCTTACCGTCTCCCGGTTTCGACGTGGTCTACGCCCGCACCTACGGTATGAGCTTCTCCGCCGCAAGGTGGACAAGTTGAAGGATGCATATCAAGTTGCTCTCGAGATGGAGCAATTCGAGGGAGAGTTCGAGTCTATTCCTCGGTGGAGCCCCGCTCCTCCCCGTAGTGATTCTCGTGGCTCCTTAGGTTCATACCCGAGGGGACCCATGGCTCGTCCTCAGGAGCCCGCCCGTCAGGAGCACTTCGCTCCTAGACCTCGACCTCCCCACCCACGGGATCTACCTCCACCCCATCCACCGGCACCCGTTGCCCGTCCCCCGGCACACATGGCCCGTCCCCTGGCCCCGACACTTCCCCCGCTGTTGCCCACGGCGCCTACACCTCCACCCTTGTTACCTACGCCCCCTACCCGTCGGGAGGATAAGGGTAAGGCCCCTCTTATCGGAGAGAGTAGTAGGTCGCGAGTGCAATGTTTCCACTGTCACGGGTTTGGCCACATTGCCAATGAATGCCCCGCCCGTGCCACCCTAGCCCTAGGGGTTGAAGATACCTTACCTCTTGAGCTTGAGTGTGTCGATTATGAGGCCGACCAAGCACTAGCCGATGAGTACTATGCCTTGGGGGGAGAGCTGGACGGCTCACCCGTCGCCCAGGATGCCGCCACTTAGTGGGCTTGATGTCACCACCTTAGTCTAGGTTCATATATGAGTCGGTGTGTTTTCCTTGTGTGGTTTATTTTGTGTGGTTTGTTTGCATGGTTTGTGTGTCGTTTATTTGTCTGCATATGTCTTGTGCAAGCTCGTTGTCGTTCTCTTATGAGTAAGAGGCGAGTAGACTCATTCGATGAGTATGGGATCGGTTCTATATCTACGCCCGGATCTAGTCACCTATAGGGACTCAGCGGTGATTCCTAGTGAGTCTTCGAGCCGCCACCTCCCCCATTGAGAGTGCCCCACTCGGAGTGTCCACCTCTAGCCCATGGCAGCTTGCGCATATCGAGTATATATGGAATGAGCAGGTGACGATCACTTGGAGCGGAGCATACCAGCGTTACTTGGCACGGTGACGGATCCGCTGGAGTACTCGCGCATCCCTACCCCTACTCGACGGGGTCGAGTTCCTCCCACCCGGGGAGAGTTGATAGGAATCGACACCGAGCAAGTACTTTTCATATTGCATTTATATCATTTAGTTTATTTTTATATCCACGGGAAAGTATACGCGCAATTGTACGGCTTTATCGGCCAATGCGTCACTCCCGTAGATTGTGTGGGTTTCTATGTAATTTGCCAGTAGGACCAGCAAGGGGGCCCTCAGCCCTTTCCCATTGGTCCACCTAACCATGTGGGGCTGGTCAACCAGCCTAGGTGGCCTTCTAGATGAGTTGAATGTCAATTGCCACATGGGTAGACAAAGGGGGTGATTTTTCCATGGTAGGCTACCTACCAAGTCAAATTGTCTCCCTTACCTACCAAAAGTCAATAGCCCCAACCCCTTTTATATATTAAATGTATTTTTTTGTGTTTGTGGCATGCCATCCAGACCCTCCATCTCCCATCCTTAGATCCAAGGGTTGAGGTTGGATTTGGTTGGAAGCATATATAAGTGTGTAATTTTTGGTGGAAATTAATGAAAAATCAGAAATTTGTTGAATGTTCAAGGAGGCTCCTTGCGCCCCCTTCCTCTCTCCTCTGGTTCCTCTCCTCAAACCCCCCATTCTAGAGTGTTTCAATCTTCTATCTCCCCCTCTCAACCTCTGATCTTCATTGGTGCCGCCGCCGCTGCTGCCGTTCGTGCCGCCTTCGAGCCACCGCGGAGCCGTCTTCAAGTTTCTGTCCTACTGGACAGAGGTGTAGTTCGTGAATTCTTGCTGCCAGACACGAGCTCAGATGGATTTGAAATTTTGAGGGTGTGTTTTTGCCTTGAAACCCCACCTCCACCTAAATGTTCACGTCCAAACTCCGCCATTTAGTAATTTTCCATTTTCGGTCATTTTGCATTCCCAGATCTATTTTGTCTCTATCTACAGTGACAAAAGCTCTGAGTTTCCCATCTCCGACCACCTTTTTGAATTTTTCAAACCCTCCCAATTTTACTGAGAGTTCTGTCCATCATCCCCTACATCCACCATTTTTCCTGATTTTGGATCTGCCCTCTATCAATTTTTGAAAATTCGTGTTCTATCTCTGCTACAGTGCCTTTAGTCAGATTCCAGATCCGACTCACTGTTAGTGAAAAAATCTTATCAATTCGTATCCACATACAAACTTGTCCAAACCCATTTTTCCGTCTTCCTAGCTCAATTTCCTACACCTTTGATGAAGACCTCAAGAGCTGAATCGGACATCTACCCTATGCTCAATGACAGTTCTCAGAGGATAGCCCTGCAGATCTGAGAGTTAAGCCATTGTACAACAGCAACCTTCAAAATTCGTCAATTGGAAGTGCAAGCCTTGTTATTTTTCTGTAATCACAGAGAGTTGAAGCCCCTCAAAGCAGCTTTCCAACGGCGCCAGTTTCGTCGCATTCCGACGTCGGGGCTGATCGCAGCGTCTGTTCTCGCCGGAGCGCGCGCCGGAAAACAGAAACGGCAGATCCGTGGCCGGTCATTCCGACCGGTACCGAACGGAGCCGCCTGGCCTCCGGCCGGCGAACCAGCGTGCCGCCAGCCCAGGGAACACTTCCACGAGTGTCCCCACCACAGTGGTGCCACCGGGTCCTACACGGCCCCTCCGGACAGCACGTGGGCCCCACCGTCACTAGTTCGGGTGTTGCCGAATCAACGCGAGAAGCCGCCCGTCAACCCGAATTCGATCCTCCCGGACCCCATTGTGTAGCCCTTTACCTCCCTGCGTGGAGTGGGTAGCGAGTTGTATTGCTATAATCTTGTGTATTATTGTTCCGGGAGTACGAGTTTCGGCTGGGTCCGTCTTACCCACGCCGAGCGCGTGGAGGTACCGTTCTTGCTCCCTACACTCGGCATTTACTTATTTTCATATATACTTGTTTATGCCACTGCTAGAGAGCATGTTCTAGGATCGTAGCTCGCTTTATTTTCATGTCACCGCTGCTGTGAGAGAGAGCGTGACCGTCCCGTGACCCGATCCGGGCACGAAAGTGTGAATTGACCACCCTAGCTCTAGCCGGTTTCTCAACCGTGCACGTCCGACGCTTCCCTCGTTAAGGGACGATCGCGAGCTTGTCGTGTCCGTGGTCTCATCCCGCATCAAGGGTCCACCTTGTACTCTCCCAACTCTATTTCATTTTTCTTCACCATCCCTTCGATGATGTCCTTGAAAACAAAGCAGTCTTCGATTGGATGCCCCAGCATCTAGTGGTAGGGGCAGAATCTTAGACTGTCTTTTCTTTTCAGGTCCTCGGGCCTCTTTGGCTCTGGCAGGGTGACCACGCAATACTCCGTTACCCAGTCGATCAGAATCCTGGTCTTGTCCTTCGGGAAGGAGTATGCCTTCTTCTGATGGGAATCGACGCCGAGCATGTACTTTTTATTTTGTATTTATGTCCTTTTAGTTTGTGTTTATATCCTTGGAAAAGTATGTACGCAAATGTAAGGCTTTATAAGCCAAAGAGTCATTCCCATGGATTGTGTGGGTTTTTATGCAAATGTGTAGTAGGTCCAGCTAGGGGGCCCCGTCCCCTTCCCCATTGGTCCACCTCATCCATGTGGGGCTGGTCAACCATCCTAGGTGGCCATCTAGAAGGTTTGAATGCTAATTGATCACATGGGAGACAAAGGGGTTAAAATTTCAAAGGTAGGCCACCTACCTTACCTACCTAGTCAAAGGAGTGCCCATTCATATGTAATTTATTTATTTTGAGTTTTGACCACATGGGGGATGAAAATGACATATTTCTCACGAAATTATCAGCCCCCCCCCCCACCCCTTGATATTTTCTATATAAGCCTATGTATAGTGTCATTAGAGATTAATGAAGAAATGAAGAAGAAATTAGCATTTTGCCTCCTTGAAGCTTGTGCCCCTCTCCCCTCTCTCCCTGGTGTTCTTCCACCTCCAGCCCATTTCTAGAGTGAGATCCCTCCCCTCTTGATCCCCTCCAACTTCTGAAGCAGCTCCGGTGATCGCCGCCGCCGCCGTCTCGCCGCCGACGCGTCTTCACCAACGAATTCGGTTTTCTGTCCACTCTGGACAGACCTCTCTTCTCCGAATTGTCTCTCTCTCTTCCCTCATCTTCTGAAGCTCCAATTTTCTGGGTTGGTTCCCCTCTTGAACCCTTACCTCCACAAAAAAGTTCAGGCAAAAATTCGTCCTTTAGATATTTTTAGATGTTCGTCCAAGTTCAAATTTCAGTTCTGTCCAGGTTCTGTCTACTGTTCAACAGTTCTGAGTCTACCTTGTTCGACCCATGTTTTGAATTTTTTTGGGGCTCTAAAAATTACTGAGACTTCTGTCCACATATGTCTACCACCATGAATTTTATTAATTTTTGATAAGGTCTCTAGGTATTTTTCAAAATTCGTACCAGTTCCTGTGAGCAATTTTTCCACAGTGTCCCAGATCCGACCCAGGTCCACTCAAAAAATCCCATAAAATCCATTTCCTATCCAAATCAAAAACAAAAAATAGTCCCGATTTTCTATCTCAGAGATCTTCAACTTTTCTGAAGAACTCATCTCCATATTCCAAGGTCCTCCCACCGGTCAATGGTGATTTTCAGAGAAGTCAGAACCTGCCCCTGCAGTTCTGGCCTGTTTACAGCAAGGGTGTAAATTCCATAAGTCAGATATACGTATCTGATTATTTTTTCTGAAGGCCCCTACGTCGAAGTATTTGGAGTCCTCTTTCCAACGGCGCCGAGCTCGTTGCATTCCGACGACGGGGTTGATCACAGCAGCCGATCTCGCCGGACAGCGCGCGAGAAGACAGCAAGTGCAGACTTGTGGCCGGTTTCCCGCGAGCATCGTCCGAGGGCCGCCCGGCGTCCGGCGGTCGTTCCAGCAACTCGCCATCCTAGGGGAGCGCTTCCCAAGTGTACCCACACCAGAGGAGGCATCAGGTCCCACACGACCCCTCCGGTCCACACGTGGGCCCCACTAGCACGAGTACGCGCGAAGCCGAAGCCGTGCCCGGAAACCGCCCGTCAACCCGGAATTGGTCCTCCCGGGCCCCCTTGTGTCGCCCGTTACCTCCCTGCGTGGAGTGGGCTTACTTGTATTGCTGTAATCTTAATGTATTAAGTTCCCAGGAGTACAAGTTTCGGCCGGGTGCCATCTTCGCCACGCCGAGCGCGTGGAGGTATCGTATTCGCTCCTTGCTTGGCATTCCGCTTATTTCTATATATGCTTGTTTATGCCGCTGCTAGAGAGCATGTGTAGGGTTACCTAGCTCGCTTTTAATTTATCATATCACTGCTGCGAGTGAGAGAGTGACCGTCCCGTGACCCGATCCGGGCACAATTGAGAGCCGACCACCCTAGCTCACTGCCGGTTGTTCAACCGCGCACATCCGACGCTTCCCTCGCTAAGGGACGACCGCTAGCTTATCGTGTCCGTGGTCCCGTCCCGCACGTTTGAGTCTAGGGTGTCGAAAAGAAAAAAAAAGAGTGTCATGTAGTCATTAGTCGGTCTAAGTCGTGTTTAGGATCATCACATTTTTAAAACAACAAAAAGAGTCGTTTTTGGGTCGCATACATCCCTTTACTCGGTATATAAAAAGGTGTTGTCCGACCGTTAGGTTACGCCTATCGGGAAGGCCGCACACTTGTGCGAGTGACCTTCGGGTCGATTGTCTCCGCCGCGTACCGAGTCTTGGTTTACGTCTAGGGTCCTTAGTGTGCATTAGTTAGTGCATTCCAACTTTGCATTACTTATTGTCGTGTCTAGTGTTTTGGTCCGAGTGTCGGCATGGCCGTCCACTAGTTTCCCCGTGTCCCATGGAGTCCCAAACTCCCGGATGGTGGCGATACTATCTCAAATGGAAGGACCACCCGAACCACCCCACGAGGCCCGAAACCCGGGATTTCTACGGGTCCGATGACCCGAGTGTCTATCTAGAATGGGAAGCCATTATGGATGATTACTTCGAGGTGTACATCATGTACGGGCCCATGCAAGTCGATGTTGCCAAAAGGTGACTTTTTGGTGAAGCCGCTGCAACTTGGAGGGACATCAAATATTGGAGGGAGGATAGGAATCTAAGGCCCATCGAGTCATGGTGGGAAATGAAGAGAGCGCTTAGGAGGGCCTACTTGCCCCGCCCACCTACTTCCAACCACGGAGGTCATACCACTCACCCACCCCACCAACTCACCCACAACCAAGTGGGCCACACCGCTACCCAATCCCACCCCTTCACCGCCGTCCAAGCCCAACAAAGTGACCCCAATCTAGTGGCCAGCCCAAGCACCTCCAACCAACCTCCCCTTGGCACCCCCATCCCAACCCCCTCAAGTACCTCCAACCGAGTGGAAGCCCCACTTATAGCCGAGCCTAGGACCACACCTAGGTCGAGGGACGAGGAGCGAGTCCACCCCAAGGTCCCTACTCCAACCCGCTCCTTTGAGGAATGCAAGAAAATGATTTCGGATTTATTGGAGAGGATAAGTGCTTCTTCACCTCTCGTAGGTGCTCCATCACCACCCGCTCCTTCCGAGCTCTATTCGGAACCTTCTTCTTTGGAGCTACCAAAGCCCGAGCCACCCGTGTTTCCTACGGGAACACTTTACATAGCCGAGCCACTTCTTAGTTGGCTCAAGGATGGCTTGGTCCCACATCCCTTTCCATCCATAGACCCCATCCTACCTATAGTGCCGGTCAACTCATTCCATACCACATTTCGATCCCGTCACCATGTTGATACGTTGGATGATCTTGTCATGGGATTAGATTTACAATGGGAGTTGACGCATCTTTTGGCCCGAGGCTTTGACCAACCCGCTAGTCTTAGCTTCACCCATCCGGCCTTCGGGTCCATTACCTCCGAGTGCACCGTGGGTTGTGTCACCACGGAGGTTCTTCTACTTCTCCCGCTACCGGACGAGCCCGAATTCATACCCTTTTGTCCGAGGGAGGAATCATACTTCTTGCCTATGATCCCCGTCCCACCCGTCACAATTCAAGAAGGTGACTATCCGCACCTTCAAAACTTCTACACGTGGGACCGTGACTTGTGGGAACCCACCATAAGGGGTCATACCTTCTTTGATCCCTTTGACCCACTCCCTAGTGGATCCTTAGACCCTCCACATTCACTTCACTTCTTCGAGGGAGTCCGCTACCACACCCCTTCCCCACGGGCCGGGTCGTCTATGCCCACCAAGCCCGTACCCATACAAGATACACCATCATCTAGGGGAGATACTCTTGGCCCTCCCACATCCACATCCCATATGCATGCATGGCCCACCTTAGGAGGTCTAGGATTTCCGTATGATGTCAACCACCGGTTATGTCAGATGCATGCATGGCACACATTCGGGTGTCCTGGTCCGCCGTCACCCATGTACGGGTCGGACTAACATTAGGTGTGTCTAGGGTCATATATGAGTCGGTGTGTTTTCCTTGTGTGGTTTGTTTTGTGTGGTTTGTTTGCATGGTTTGTGTGTATTGTATGGTGAGTCTGCATGTGTCTTGTGTAAGCTTGTTGTCGTTCTCTTATGAGTAAGAGGCGAGTGGACTCACTTGATGAGTATGGGATCGGTTCCACATCTATACCCGGATCAGTCACTTATAGGGACTCAGTGGTGATTCCTAGTGAGTCTTCGAGCTATTTTCTTCCCTTTTGAGAGTGCCCCTTCGGAGTGACCACCTTTAGCCCATAGCAGTTCGCATATCGAGTATATATGGAATGAGCAGGTGACGATCGCTTGGAGTGGAGCGTACCCGCGTTACTTGGCACGGTGACGGATCCGCCGGAGTATTCGAGCATCCTTACCCCTACTCGACGGGGTCGAGTTCCTCCCACCCGGGGAGAGTTGATGGGAATCGACGCCGAGCATGTACTTTTTATTTTGTATTTATGTCCTTTTAGTTTGTGTTTATATCCTTGGAAAAGTATGTACGCAAATGTAAGGCTTTATAAGCCAAAGAGTCATTCCCATGGATTGTGTGGGTTTTTATGCAAATGTGTAGTAGGTCCAGCTAGGGGGCTCCGTCCCCTTCCCCATTGGTCCACCTCATCCATGTGGGGCTGGTCAACCATCCTAGGTGGCCATCTAGAAGGTTTGAATGCTAATTGACCACATGGGAGACAAAGGGGTTAAAATTTCAAAGGTAGGCCACCTACCTTACCTACCTAGTCAAAGGAGTGCCCATTCATATGTAATTTATTTATTTTGAGTTTTGACCACATGGGGGATGAAAATGACATATTTCTCACGAAATTATCAGCCCCCCCCACCCCTTGATATTTTCTATATAAGCCTATGTATAGTGTCATTAGAGATTAATGAAGAAATGAAGAAGAAATTAGCATTTTGCCTCCTTGAAGCTTGTGCCCCTCTCCCCTCTCTCCCTGGTGTTCTTCCACCTCCAGCCCATTTCTAGAGTGAGATCCCTCCCCTCTTGATCCCCTCCAACTTCTGAAGCAGCTCCGGTGATCGCCGCCGCCGCCGTCTCGCCGCCGACGCGTCTTCACCAACGAATTCGGTTTTCTGTCCACTCTGGACAGACCTCTCTTCTCCGAATTGTCTCTCTCTCTTCCCTCATCTTCTGAAGCTCCAATTTTCTGGGTTGGTTCCCCTCTTGAACCCTTACCTCCACAAAAAATTTCAGACAAAAATTCGTCCTTTAGATATTTTTAGATTTTCGTCCAAGTTCAAATTTCAGTTCTGTCCAGGTTCTGTCTACTGTTCAACAGTTCTGAGTCTACCTTGTTCGACCCATGTTTTGAATTTTGTTGGGGCTCTAAAAATTACTGAGACTTCTGTCCACATATGTCTACCACCATGAATTTTATTAATTTTTGATAAGGTCTCTAGGTATTTTTCAAAATTCGTACCAGTTCCTGTGAGCAATTTTTCCACAGTGTCCCAGATCCGACCCAGGTCCACTCAAAAAATCCCATAAAATCCATTTCCTATCCAAATCAAAAACAAAAAATAGTCCCGATTTTCTATCTCAGATATCTTCAACTTTTCTGAAGAACTCATCTCCATATTCCAAGGTCCTCCCACCGGTCAATGGTGATTTTCAGAGAAGTCAGAACCTGCCCCTGCAGTTCTGGCCTGTTTACAGCAAGGGTGTAAATTCCATAAGTCAGATATACGTATCTGATTATTTTTTCTGAAGGCCCCTACGTCGAAGTATTTGGAGTCCTCTTTCCAACGGCGCCGAGCTCGTTGCATTCCGACGACGGGGTTGATCACAGCAGCCGATCTCGCCGGACAGCGCGCGAGAAGACAGCAAGTGCAGACTTGTGGCCGGTTTCCCGCGAGCGTCGTCCGAGGGCCGCCCGGCGTCCGGCGGTCGTTCCAGCAACTCGCCATCCTAGGGGAGCGCTTCCCAAGTGTATCCACACCAGAGGAGGCATCAGGTCCCACACGACCCCTCCGGTCCACACGTGGGCCCCACTAGCACGAGTACGCGCGAAGCCGAAGCCGTGCCCGGAAACCGCCCGTCAACCCGGAATTGGTCCTCCCGGGCCCCCTTGTGTCGCCCGTTACCTCCCTGCGTGGAGTGGGCTTACTTGTATTGCTGTAATCTTAATGTATTAAGTTCCCAGGAGTACAAGTTTCGGCCGGGTGCCATCTTCGCCACGCCGAGCGCGTGGAGGTATCGTATTCGCTCCTTGCTTGGCATTCCGCTTATTTCTATATATGCTTGTTTATGCCGCTGCTAGAGAGCATGTGTAGGGTTACCTAGCTCGCTTTTAATTTATCATATCACTGCTGCGAGTGAGAGAGTGACCGTCCCGTGACCCGATCCGGGCACAATTGAGAGCCGACCACCCTAGCTCACTGCCGGTTGTTCAACCGCGCACATCCGACGCTTCCCTCGCTAAGGGACGACCGCTAGCTTATCGTGTCCGTGGTCCCGTCCCGCATCATCTTCATTTTGTCTCGTAGTGAGGGACCTTCTTTGCCGTCCGGGGCTTTTGCAGGCTGTGGAGCGACCGCCTTGTTGCCTTTATCTTTCTGTTGTTCGAATGCCTTGATATCAAGAGCGTTCGCTTCTTTAGGCGATAGGCGCCGCTCCACTGCCTAGCCCTTCTGGGTTGTGCTAGCAGTTGATGTAGGGGCAGGTCTGGCCAGGAAGGCTTCCACCTCAGCCACGACATTGTTCAATCGGTCAAACGACCGTATTTCCATTCCAATCATCTTTTCCAGAACCTCCCTCCCGAGGTTCTATTTGCATATATGTACAGCATCCTCTTGATGCAGGGGCCGCTTGCACCTCATTCCGAGGTTCCTCCACCTCTTAATATAGTCGAGGGCTATCTCATCTGCCCTTTGATTTGTTGATTAGAGTTCGGCCACTGTGACCTCCCTCTCTGTAACATGGAATCTTTCCCTGAACTTCCTCTACATATCCGACCAGTCGTTGATTGACCCGATCAGGAGGCTGGAGTACCATTCAAATGCGAGCCCCGTCAGCGAGGACCCGAAAAACTTCAGCAAGTATGACTCATCGGTGGCCAGATCACCCATGACAGTCATATAATATGCGACGTGCACTTTCAGGGATCCCTTCCCGTTGAACTTGTCAAACTTGGGCAGCTTGTTGATCCCCGGGGGAAGCCGCTTGGCAGCATGGTGTTACGGGTATGGCACCCAATAAGCATCAAATGCGACGTAGTCGCCTTCACTTCTTTCTGTGAGCTTCAGCTCGATCATCCTTTCCACCATCATCCGATTCATGACTGTGGGGTCAACTAGCTCTAGATAGAAGTGTGCTGGCTGCAGGTACGGGGTGACCAGAGTGGTCGCTTGTGGCGGTGATGGGGGCATCTCTCACCCTTCATATTTACCGGTTGTTCACCAGCATTGTTCCATTATGTCCGTCACATTTTTCTGATTCAGTTCATGTAATTTTCATATTTTCTTTGAGTCATAATTATGTAATTTTCATTTTATTTGAGTCATGTCCCTAGGTCTTGCATTTATTTTCCTAAGTTTGAGTGTCATTAGATTGTTTAGTGTGCTATTGGGCCCAATTCATTGGGCTTGGCCCATGAGCCCCCCCTACCCCTTCGGTTATTTGTTATTAAGTCTTTTGTCAGGGTCTTATTATAAAATGTGGGTTTCCTATATATAGGGCCCCATTTCCTTCATTTGAAGGGAATGAATCAATGAATGAAACATGTGCTATTTTGTGAGTTCTATCTTCATTTTATGGTGGAGTGAATCCATTAGTGAGGTGAGAAGCCTTAGGGAGAGAATCCCACCCATCCCTTTCTTAATCTCTCTCTTTCACTCCCCTTTCTCTCTCCTCCACACCCAATTTTGAAAATTTTCTCTCTCCTCCCTTCCCAACCACCACTCTCCCACCTACCCCCATTAAAGGCCACTCCCCTTCCCCACACATCCCATTACTCCACCCCCTAGTCCCAAGGGAGCATCCCCAATCACTAAGCCACCCTCCAACCACCTCATCCCTTTCCCAAGCACCCTTCCCTCTCCCCCATGCAACCCTCCACTTCCCTAGACCATTTGAATTCAAAAATCCCCTTCCCTCCATAGCCCTAGGGCGCCCAAGACCCCTCCCCTTTGGTTAGGGTCGCCCCCCTCTCATCCTGTCCATCTTCCCTTGTTCACCTCCATCACCCCACCTTCTACCATCTAGAGTAAGAGGACCTGCAGAAGACCTGAAGCTTGCAGCAGCGACCCCGACCTCCTCCGGACGTTCCTGGAAGCCCAAGAGTAGTACATAGAAGCGGCTGCCTGTCCTCTTCGCAACAGCGGTGGTCTCGTCCCCTTCCGAGCTGACCGGGAGATCCGTTCTCCCACAACTGCGCAGAGCTGCCCCTGCTGAGTACCAGAACCGGATTAGAAGCTCTGCCACGACGAATCTCGGAGGAATCAGCCCACAAGCTCTTCTACAAAGTTCTTCTTCTTCCTGTCTACTTTCAGAATCAAGAAGCAGAAATCCATTCGGCATCCTGTAGCAGGAGTTATCATTTTTCTTCCTCAGCTCCGTCGTCCTGCTACCCACAGTCTGCATCGACCAGTCATCAGTGTTCAAAGATCCCTGGTCTTCTCCGGCATCGGATGGCCTCCCCGTTAATTTTTATGTGAAGAGGACTTGTCCACAATTCCAACGACTCTGACGGTGCTCGATTCCGAGTTCGGGAGCTGTCGGGGCATCCTCTGCAACCAGCTGTTGGAAACCAGGAGCTAGCTCTACAGAGATCTTGATCCGGAGAGAAAGCTTCACCACGGAAAACCCCCGAGGAATCAGGCCACGAGCTCTTTTACAAAGTTCTTCTTCTTCCTATCTACTTTCAGAATCAAGAAGCGGAACTCCGTTTGGCATCCCGGGGAAGGAGTTATCCTTTTTCTCCCTCAGTTACACGGTCCTACTGCCCACAGTCTGCATCGACCAGTCGCCATTGTTCTGCGTCCCCTGATCTTCTCCGACATCGGTTAGCTTCCCCGTCAGTTTTACTGCACAGAAGACTCATCCACGGTTCCAGCGACTCTGACGGTGCTTGATTCCGAGTCCGGAAGCTGTCGGGGCACCCTCTGCAACCTACTGCTAGAAATCAGAAGCTGCCAGTCCGAGGGTCTGCCTCCCTGTTCGGGCCTCCATCCAGATCAGCCTCGACTCCATAAGAATTCAGAAAAAATTGGACGACTTCCCTGGCCTCCTACGAAGCTTTTCCAGGTGGTTTCGTCCCCAACAAGAATCGGTAGCAGTCGCAGCAGTCGGTTCTCCACTCGGCTGTCAGCACCCACAGAACGCGGGCAGAATCGGCAATCTCCATCTTCGGTGTTCCTTGCTCATTTTCCCCTCCCCGCTTGGCCGGCTGAAGGCCCCTCCCTGCGTGGAGGTAATTTTGGTTGTAATATCCATTAACCCCCACCCCAAGATCCCCCTCCTGCGAGAGGTGTAGTGTTGTAACTTCTCTTGGGCAGGTCAAGCTTCCCCGGCGCGGCGTGTGGGTAACACACGCTTCCCCGCTCGCCCACGTCTCCGACTCGGGGCCGGTGTCCTCACACCGGTCAGGTATATGCTGAACCCTCCCTGGATATTTGTGTTTTCTTAGTATCATTTCTAAGTTCAGCCGGTGAGGAAGAGAGTGCCCGGTCCCGTGATTCCCGATCACGAGTGGCCACCGCGGTTTGAGTGAGAAGAGATCCCCGTACCCTCAAGGCACGGCGTCCGCCCCACTGATGTGGGTGCTCCAATCCAAGGGAGGGGAACTCATTGGCCAAGTCATCACCCTAAGCAGCGTGGTTTAGGCTCTCGAATCCACCCTACCATCACTTAGTCACCACGGGGAAAGGGTTGTGCTGCGATATCGGTCCGCCAACATCGAGTCCGCTAATTTGTAAGTGGGCTTGCAAGTCTAGGTCCGAGGTTCATTTGGTTGATACCATTGCACCCTTAGGTCGTGTCACATCAAGTGGTATCAGAGCAAGTCTTTGACTTGTTCTCACAAGTCAAGTCCATGGGCACGCTTGCATTAGAGTTCTCATCGGATCGTTCCATGCATTATCCACCTCCCATTGTCATTGAGTCTACAGACCAAAAGGCCCAAATTCCCATCATATCCCAAGCATACCTACCTAATGGGAGCCCCACAGAAATTGACTTCATCTACATGGTAGAAGATAATTGGGTATCCCCCGAAATTGTAGCCACCCTCTCTACGACCGGATAAATTGTGCACAACGGAGACCTAGTCTTCGTTGAATTCCATAAATGGTTTGGAGAGATCAAATACTTTGATGGAGCATGGTGTCAAATTGGTACTTTGGAAGGCCCTTGCATAATCCTAGGGAAACAATGGCTTGATGAACGGAATACCAACTTCCACCCATTGCGTTGGTCTTGCCTAGTTCATCCCCCACATCTCCCGGGAGCCTATGGTTTCAACAACCTTTTGTTCCCTCACCCACCGGAGCCCCATACCCGGCCACCATGCCCTCTCAACCCACTTCAAAGAATGAATGAGGTCATGAGTGAACATGAGGAGAACCCGGCCCACAAGACCAAATCCACGGGATTGGACACCAACCCAAATCCCTTCCCCACATTCAAGGAAATTCATACTCCTATCAATAAGGAAGAAGGACATCAACTCATCCCCGTCCAAACAAACACATACCTCCCCAAACCACTCAATCTCATGCAAAAGGTGGTGACCGTAGGAGAACTCATTATCAAATGGCTCAAGCAAAATCCCATCCCCCATGCCTTATACTTTCAAACCCCAACCATGGAGCACCCTTTCCAATTAGCACCCATTAACTCCTATCACACCACATTCCAATCCTACTATGAGGTAAATGGTTGGGATGATCTCCTCAAGGGTTTAGAATGGCAACTAAAGTTGACTTGCTTATTGACCATAGGAGCGGCCCACCCAAGAAGACTTAGTCTCATCCACCCATGTGATGGTTCTATCACCTCAGTCTTCACCATTGGTTGCTACACTAGTGACCTCCTTCTCATTCTCCCCATGGATGAAGAACCCATCATGGTCCACTCCACTACCATTAAGATCCCAAGTACCTTGATCGACTGGCCCACTAAAGACCTTGGTCCAGTTACCTTGGGGAAGGATGACCCACCATGCGTAGACCATGTGGACATAGAGTTCCTTCCTCTAGGAAGCCCAGTCCATTACCCCTTTGATCTCTTCCAATGGGAGCCTAGTTACCCATGTGATACACCCACCTTACCCACAAGTCACCTTTCCCTACCCCAACCAACCATGTTGGACCAAGATCACCTCTTCCAAGACTTGGGCCACACAAAGGGAACCATCGCCATAGACAACATATGCCTAGGAAGTAAGGAAGAGCCCCTCTCCATAATGCCCACCTTCCTAGATCCTTTTGACCCTTTCACATGGAAGTTCAAAGGCCATCCCACACCCATACACATGGAAGTCATCTTTGGGATAGGAATGCATAAGTCTTGGCACAACACATCACTTGGCATGATTCATAAGACGGGTCCATTCATTCACATCACCCACATGTCAAGTAGGAAGCATGAATGGACCATTTTCGGATGTAATGGTCCACCTCCATTCATCATGAGTCTTAAGCATGATAGGTGCATTCTTGGATGTCCGGGTCCCCCGGCATTTGCCACCCCTTTGCATGATAGAGCTACATTTGGAGGTCCAGGCCCTCCTATCCTCACTAATCTTCATAGGGAGTCTAGACATGCTAGGTCCACATTTGGGTGCCCGGGACCCCCAACATCCAATAGAGTGCTAGCATTCACCAACTATGTCTCAGGATTGCATACTTGCAGGCCCATCATCAAAGGCAAAAGGATTTGTCAAAGGTGAATTGATACCCGCAAAAGAAACCAAGACTTCCAAGAGGGTGACTATCTGATGGTCAGGATGAAGAGGCTCTTCCCTAGAGTCGCCTCTTCGCTCAGGGATCGAGAGACTGGACCCTTTAAGGTCTTGGGGCGATTGAGCATAAATGCCAATGAGTTGGCCCTTCTGAAGGAATATGGGGTCAACTCTCATTGTAGTGTGGCGGACCTTGTGCCCTGCAAGGGCCCCGCGGTGGCACCTAGAGAGGATATTGAGCCCATACCCCCTTTTAAGAGTGACCCCACCAATAAGAATCCCCTTCTAACCTTGAGAGCCCGGCATGAGCACAAAGATTTGATACTAGTTAAACATAATGACACCATCAGGAGCAGGGCAATCCAGTAGTATCTTGTGAGGTGGAAGGGCCGGCCACGATGGTGGACACATGGGCGAGCTAGGAAAGACTCTTACTCGACGGAGTCGAGCTCTTCGCACCCCGGGAGTATGATGGGGGCATCTCTCACCCTTCATATTTACCGGTTGCTCACCAGCATGGTTCCATTATGTCCGTCACATTTTTCTGATTCAGTTCATGTAATTTTCATATTTTCTTTGAGTCATAATTATGTAATTTTTATTTTATTTGAGTCATGTCCCTAGGTCTTGTATTTATTTTCCTAAGTTTGAGTGTCATTAGATTGTTTAGTGTGCTATTGGGCCCAATTCATTGCGCTTGGCCCATGAGCCCCCCTACCCCTTCTGTTATTTGTTATTAAGTCTTTTATCAGGGTCTTATTGTAAAATGTGGGTTTCCTATATATAGGGCCCCATTTCCTTCATTTGAAGGGAATGAATCAATGAATGAAAAATGTGCTATTTTGTGAGTTCTATCTTCATTTTTATGGTGGAGTGAATCCATTAGTGAGGTGAGAAGCCTTAGGGAGAGAATCCCACACATCCCTTTCTTAATCTCTCTCTTTCACTCCCCTTTCTCTCTCCTCCACACCCAATTTCGAAAATTTTCTCTCTCCTCCCTTCCCAACCACCACTCTCCCACCTACCCCCATTAAAGGCCACTCCCCTTCCCCACACATGCCATTACTCCACCCCCTAGTCCCAAGGGAGCATCCCCAATCACTAAGCCACCCTCCAACCACCTCATCCCTTTCCCAAGCACCCTTCCCTCTCCCCCATGCAACCCTCCACTTCCCTAGACCATTTGAATTCAAAAATCCCCTTTCCTCCATAGCCCTAGGGCGCCCAAGACCCCTCCCCTTTGGTTAGGGTCGCCCCCCTCTCATCCTCTCCATCTTCCCTTGTTCACCTCCATCACCCCACCTTCTACCATCTAGAGTAAGAGGACCTGCAGAAGACCTGAAGCTTGCAGCAGCGACCCCGACCTCCTCCGGACGTTCCTGGAAACCCAAGAGTAGTCCATAGAAGCGGATGCCTGTCCTCTTCGCAACGGCGGTGGTCTCGTCCCCTTCCGAGCTGACTGGGAGATCCGTTCTCCCACAACTGCGCAGAGCTGCCCCTGCTGAGTACCAGAACCGGATTAGAAGCTCTGCCACGACGAATCTCAGAGGAATCAGCCCACAAGCTCTTCTACAAAGTTCTTTTTCTTCCTGTCTACTTTCAGAATCAAGAATCAGAATTCCATTCGGCATCCTGTGGCAGGAGTTATCATTTTTCTCCCTCAGCTCCGTCGTCCTGCTACCCACAGTCTGCATCGACCAGTCATCAGTGTTCAGAGATCCCTGGTCTTCTCTGGCATCGGATGGCCTCCCCGTTAATTTTTCTGTGAAGAGGACTTGTCCACAATTCCAACGACTCTAACGGTGCTCGATTCCGAGTTCGGGAGCTATCGGGGCATCCTCTACAACCAGCTGTTGGAAACCAGGAGCTAGCTCTGCAGAGATCTTGATCCGGAGAGAAAGCTTCACCACGGCAAACCCCCGAGAAATCAGGCCACGAGCTCTTCTACAAAGTTCTTCTTCTTCCTGTCTACTTTCAGAATCAAGAAGCGGAACTCCGTTCGGCATCCCGTGGAAGGAGTTATCCTTTTTCTCCCTCAGTTACACGGTCCTGCTGCCCACAGTCTGCATCGACCAGTCGCCATTGTTCTGTGTCCCCTGATCTTCTCCGACATCGGTTAGCTTCCCCGTCAGTTTTACTGCACAGAAGACTCATCCACGGTTCCAGAGACTCTGACGGTGCTTGATTCCGAGTCCGGAAGCTGTCGGGGCACCCTCTGCAACCTACTGCTAGAAATCAGAAGCTGCCAGTCCGAGGGTCTGCCTCCCTGTTCGGGCCTCCATCCAGATCAGCCTCGACTCCAGAAGAATTCAGCAAAAATTGGACGACTTCCCTGGCCTCCTACGAAGCTTTTCCAGGTGGTTTTCGTCCCCAACAAGAATCGGTAGCAGTCGCAGCAGTCGATTCTCCACTCGGCTGTCAACACCCACAGAACGCGGGCAGAATCGGCAATCTCCATCTTCGGTGTTCCTTGCTCATTTTCCCCTCCCCGCTTGGCCGGCTGAAGGCCCCTCCCTGCATGGAGGTAATTTTGGTTGTAATATCCATTAACCCCCACCCCAAGATCTCCCTCCTGCGAGAGGTGCAGTGTTGTAACTTCTCTTGGGCAGGTCAAGCTTCCCCGGCGCGGCGTGTGGGGAACACACGCTTCCCCGCTCGCCCACGTCTCCGACTCGGGGCCGGTGTCCTCACACCGGTCAGGTATATGCTGAACCCTCCCTGGATATTTGTGTTTTCTTAGTATCATTTCTAAGTTCAGCCGGTGAGGAAGAGAGTGCCCAGTCCCGTGATTCCCGATCACGAGTGGCCACCGCGGTTTGAGTGAGAAGAGATCCCCGTACCCTCAAGGCACGGCGTCCGCCCCACTGATGTGGGTGCTCCAATCCAAGGGAGGGGAACTCATTGGCCAAGTCATCACCCTAAGCAGCGTGGTTTAGGCTCTCGAATCCACCCTACCATCACTTAGTCACCACGGGGAAAGGGTTGTGCTACAATATTGGTCCGCCAACATCGAGTCCGCTAATTTGTAAGTGGGCTTACAAGTCTAGGTCCGAGGTTCATTTGGTTGATACCATTGCACCCTTAGGTCGTGTCACATCAGGCGGGCGTAGCAATGGGGGTGTCTGGTGCACTTGAGGGAGCACCGGCGGCATCTGCTGTTGCGGCGGCCGTTGTTGTGTTGTCACCAAGCATGGCTCTGACGGCTGGGGCATAGTGTAGATTGGCGGAGGGTCGACATGATGGACCGCTCCCCGGGATGATTCGCCCTAGACTTCAGGCGGCTTGGAAGCTGATGATTGTTCAGTCTTCTCCATCAGCTGTTTCTTCAGCAAGTCTATCTCTTGTCAGTATCTTTGAAGTAACATCAGGACCGTCGAGTCCATTGTTGCGGTGTTGGGGATAGCCTCCGTTGCTTCCCCGGACGTACCCTCGGGCAGGATGTCGAGGAGGACGTCATCTTCTTCTTCCGCCGTCACTACATTGGCGGTTAATATAGCAGCCTCATCATTCAACTGGTGGTAGACTAGGGGTTGTTTTCCTTTAGCTGTAGCCAGGAGCTCTCTAGCGGCTTCCGCCCTTCGAGTATTCGGCCCCGGCCTCGCGGCCAATTGAACCAACTCGCGGGGGTCTTCGGGAAGCCCCCCATATCGGCTGAATGTACCAGCCATATTGCAAGTGAAGACTTGCATCCTTCTTCTCCGTCAATGGACCTTCCTCTTAGCCTGCTCCGGGAAAGCTAGCCTCTCAAACACAGAAGTCCTTCTTGTTTCTTCCCGCCTAGGGGCGGCTTCATCGGCTTCGGTCTCAAAGCCATCATCATAGCCGTTGTCGTCAACTGACGACACCATCAACTTTTCTGTTACATCTTCTTCAACTGCCATTGATGGGCAGTAGTCTTCGTTGGCTGCGGCTGCTTGCATCAGCCGCTGCTGTCCAAGTGAGGGGTTGCCTAGCCCTCGGAAATAGTTCTTGACCATGTTGGTCATCTCTTCTCGACCCCGTTCTTGATGCAGGATGGGGGACGATCGTCGACCTCTCGCAGGAGGGATATAGGCAAGCCGAGCCCGGTCGGCAAGTTACTGAAATCTCCGTCCCACAGCAGGAACGTTGGCTTGGCTGGCACAGACCCGAAAGCTTTCACAGCGTGGAGGGTCCGCAACCACCTCTTCTTTTTTCGGGGCTAGGCCCCTTTCTCTCCTTCCTTCCGCTCCGTCGCGAGCAAGACGACGGCGGACAGGTGCAGCTTGGTGGGCAGGTTGGACCCTTTTGGGGACCCACACCTGTTTGAACTTCTTTGGCCTGGGGGCTAACTTCTCTTGGCCATAGTGGCTGACTTCCTCTCTTTCCGACATCCTTCCAGCGAGGGCTTGATATGAGTTACGGACGGGGATGGTAGGGATGACCCGGTCTGGGACTATCCGTGCGTCGCATCCGTTGAGGAAGACGTGCATGCCACCAACCATCATGGATTTACCAGACTGCGAGAGAGATTCGATAACCACAGTAGTACCCCTCCGGAGTTGCTTGCGTTGATGACCTCCAGAGTTCTTGTTGACAGCATCGGGGCAGACCCCAGGGACAACGTGTTGCACCAGGCAGTTTGCGACCAGGGTTGGACTCTTAGGCGAGTCATCGCAGCATCGAGCGTTCAGAGGCTCCATCTCTTTTGCAGCTCCCTCGACGGGCTCCGAGGGTTCCACCTCCAGCATATCTATGAAGGCTAACCCCAAGAAGTTGGGGAAGCCAACAGCAGCAGGGAAGGTGCCAAACATCATGGGCACCGCCAGGTACCCTTACGCGTGACCGGCCACGATTGAAGGGCCAAAGCCAACGCCAGTCAGTCCAGTTGTTGTCGTCATCGTTTGCCTGAAAAGACCAACAAGCCGACAATTAGCAACCTTTGGAAGGGCCTCGAAGCCCAAGTATCTCGGCAAAGAGATGAAAGGTGACACTGGTCCCACTGGGCATGTCAGACTGTTTCGATGTGATTTATTGATTTTATTTTCTTTTTATTAAAAATTAAATTTTTTATTATTGGGCTTATTTGGTTTATTTACACGTCGATCAACCAATTAACTAACCGGTAATTAACTGATTGATTGACTGTGCGGGCATGTCAGTCACGTACGTGACGAGTTTATTATGCGCTCATTCTGACCCGTACACGGGTGAGAGTGAGATTCGGTCGGGACCAACAGTCCGCCACACCATAAAGGCTGTGGCGTTAATTACATCTCCCATGAGGAGGGAGAACCTTTGATTAATTATCGATATAGTGGGTTGTCTAGGCCGGAATAAAGATGCGAAGGTGTGAACGTGACGAGGTCACACGAGATGCTTCTATCTATCATGCAAGAGAAGCATGGTTCATTAAATTGAAGACCCTTGGTACATGGCGGAGGACGTAGGTCTGTGGACCACCATCGCGTATAGCAGAGACTTCCGATCGGGTATACCCAGGGCTTCCGTCAGTGCCATTTGATATACCCGAGGGTCTAAGCAGGCATGCACGCATGATGTTCATGATTATGCTAAGCATGGCAGTAGAGTTATAATAATGATCAGTGATCAATCAAATTTATTAGCCTCCCCTAAGGGGGAACGAAAGTGGTAGCATAAGCATAGTAACGAAAGTAGAGTGCTATCGGACATGGTAGTAAAAGCATGATAACAAGAAAGTTCAGACTTGAGTAGCCCTTTCTTATTCAATTTATTATTGGTTAGGGCCATTAATCTTGACTGCGGAAGACAAGGATCGCTCCGAGGGCGAGTGAGTGATTAGAACATCACAATGCTACAAAATCGACGCGACCGCGCGTAGGGATAGGTTTCCCCGGCGCGACCAAGCGTAAGTAAATGGTTCTAATACGGAGTGGCCATAACCATTGTTAATCCGGCGCGGTGAGCTGGGGGCGCACCGGTTTAGGGCGCGCCGGGAACATGCCATTTGAAAATAAAGTTTTATGAGTGTAACGTTATTCCGGCGCGGGGGGGGGGGGGGTACCGTGCCGTATTAAGGCCTGCCGGATTAGGACCGCGCCGTTTTAACTAATTTTTTATGAATTTTGAAACTATTTAAGTTTATTAAGATTCTCTTGAGAGTTTTGAAGTTAATTGAGGTGATTGTTTGTTTAATTAGAGTCCAGAGCCCCCAGGGGCGAAGTTACGAGCTAGTGCGAGGTTCATACTCGAGCACTAGGGTCCTTAGCCTTATAACAAATATTTTATTGAAGCCATTTTTGTATGAGTAAACTCACAAGTTAGAAGAATTCTGTCGAAAATTGGGCAGCATCTCCCCCGTCCCTGAAGGATTGCAGGGGAGAAACAGGGTCATACCCACTTGTGGAGTAAGCCCCTAAACAGTCGGTCTGCAAGGTGGCAGCCAGCAAAACCCTAATCGGACAGGATACCTCGAGGACTAGCCTACGAGGGGCACCATAGTTCCGTGGGTTAGAACAAGCAGAGCAAGAGACTAATAAGGGGGTGAGGTCCCCGAGGACTGGCCTACAAGGGGTACATGGCCCATAGTCAACTCAGGATCCAGCAAAGGGATGGTTCATAGGGATGAGAGGCCCCGAGGACTGGCCTACGAGGGGCATGCAACCCGTGACCACCACAACGTCCCTGGGGACAGTGGGTTTAATGTTGGGCTAAGCCCTATCAATCTTCACCTTGTGGCCCTTAGGGACCCTCACCACTCGCAGATGGGGGGCCCTTTGACCAAATGGTGACTCTGAGATACCAACGGGGTATGTCCCCCCCTCCCCAAAATATTGAAACTAATGTTCTCAGAAACGGGGAAACTCGGCGATCATGAATCATGCGTAGGATAAGAAAGTCTGCAGATTAATGCTCATAGGATTAGTGGGTTAGCATTGCGCATTGCACCAATTGAGGTATAGAAACATCAGAATCATTAGCATATAATGGATGTGGGGATTGTAGAGATGACCCTGTTCGCTCTGGACTATGAAGAAGTGCAGAGGGATGTCGATGGGGTCGACCTCGGAACAGAAACTGGCAGAGATGCACACATGAGCGTGTCTCTAACCACGAAACCCACAATATATATACACGGCAAGGCATGGCCCTTGCATTCGAAAGGAAGAGCCCCGAGGAGGGGGGGAAATGATATCAATATAGCCCGTGGCTTCGGGCATGTTCGACTCCGTGAAGCAGAACTCAGCAATCGCACACACAGAGTAATCGGGCATGCAGGCTAAGCACGGAGTAGGAGAAGCATACAAGACATAACATCATTCATCTCATTGACGGGAGACAAAAGGATTAGGCATGTTATAAACATTCGGCGCATCGGCGTTGTCGCTCGGTGGCCACTTCATTGATTTCAAAGAAGAAATTACAAAAGGAGTACAGAAAGAAGACGAACAGATGGTGAGGGGGGAGGAGGATGGGCTCGTATCATCGCCCCTTCCCTCCCTCACTTACACGATGGTAGAAAGGAGAAAACAGAGGAGGGGCCTTCGAGAAACGATCTGCTATACCCACCTAAATTTCATCGGCAAAACCAGAGTAGCAGACTCTATTCTCCTTCCCCGGCTTCGGAGGGCCTCAGGCGGAGAGGAAGACGGCGGCGAGGGGAACACTCGGTGAGAACCCTGCTTCTCTCGCAAGGAAACCCTCTCCCCCTCGATGGTGATTGGCTCTCCGGCTCTCTTTTTTTTTTAATTCTTCCTCTTAATTCTTCTCTTCTCTCTTTTTTTTTCAATCGAGCAGCCACATATATATAGGAGCAAGCTCGAATCCTAATCCGGCGTGAGGAATGGCGTGCCGGGGAAGGGAGCTTCGCAGCCTTTAGCGCTCCGGAATATGAGGGCGCCGGATAAGGGGGCACGCCGGTTTAGGGTGCACCGTATTAGAATCTCTCACCCGTTGCGGGCTAGCTGGTGAGTTCGGGGATAATTCCAGGGATCACCATGAACATTCATCTTGTCACCGTTCTTCGAAACTTCGACGGGATGCCTTGTCGAAGCTCTCAGGACGACACATAGCCCTTCTCAGAACCATGAGTATCTTTTGTTTGAACACGCAGGTTTCCCGTTGACACGGCTTTCGGCACTATGATTCATGCTGCTGGCTCAGTCTGGCTTATGCTCAAAGCTTCTTGGAGGGTGGGATAACACTCGGGATAGTTTCGCCCAGGCCGGGCGATCATTCGGCCACTAACGGGCCCCACTTGGCGGGAAGCCGTACCCGTGCCGGGTGACCGGGATCTTCTGCCGACAGAGCCTCCGGTCCTCCGTTCTGAAGAGCCAAGGGCATTTTTTCGTCTCAAGAGAGTCTTTCATGAGGTGGTGGGCCACCGGGTAGACCGTCGTCCTTGGTCAGACAACGGGTGTAGTGTATGCGGCACGATGAAGTCGATGCCGGTTCATTGGGCAGGCTTGGTCGCATTGCCGGTTGGTTGTGAATTCATCTCTATTCTTCTGAGGTGAAGTCCTCGGTGTTCATACAGGGTGACCTGAAGCTCTGGCAGCTCGAGAGGGCTTCAATATGTTGATATCCATCGGCTTCTGTGCTTCAGTAGGCCGTGTCATTCATCTTCAAGGCTTGATCGCCGCGAGTGATATTTTGAGTGCCAACAATAGCCCAAGGGCGCCCCTCTCTCCCCCTCTAGAGCTGTGAGAGCTCTGATTTCAGATGTGTGAAGCATCTCCTCCACCACCTTTTTTTTTTTAATAGAAAAACCTTACCTAGGGCTCAGTGGGAGAGTGCACCCCTAACCAGAGGTTGGGAGAAGCCACTCCACCATTGGACACTAGGAGGCAATTTTATATCATAAGAGGTAAAGAGTATTACATCAATCTGATACTAGGCAAGCCTAGATAGTCCAGTCGAGCTGCACCTTTTATAATGGAAGGCAGCTCACTGTTTGAATAGAAAGAATTACATTGATTGGAGCATGCTAAAGATGCAAGTAAATCAGCAACAGTGTTGGCTTCTCTGAAGATGTGAGAGATCTTGTCTTGCTGTGATGTGATGCTCCAGATAGCCCTGGCATAGCTTAGAATGGACCAAGGACAACATAATTCTTTATTAATAATCCTAACAAGGGTGAGTGAATCACATTCAATCAGAGTTGGATTTGCATTCACTGTCTTCAAGTATTTAATGCCATCCAAGAGAGCTCGAGCTTCTGCAATTAAGCTATTTGAGTGGCCATAGAAATGAGAGAATGCAAGAATTATTTTCCCTCTATGGTCCCTGATAATTCCTCCTCCTCCAGTGACTGTAGAATTCTTACATGCACCATCTGTATTAAGTTTAAGAAATGGCCACCTCTCTGAGTGTGAAGCTCAGCACCGCCGCCGCCGCCGCCACTGAGCCGCCGTCGCATCGCCACCGCCAACCCGTCGGAGATCTGTCTAAATTAGGACAGAGGTCCCTTGTCTGAATTTTCTCTCCCAAACCTCAAATCTGACGGAGCTGAGATTTTGAGGGTAGGTTCCCTACATAAATCCCCATCTCTAGAAAAATTCCTCTGAATTTAAGCCTTCATCTCATTTTCCTTTCCATTTAAGTTTCTAGACCCACACAGATCTGTCCCTGTGCAGATCTTGTCACAGCAACCTTGTTCTTCCATTGTTCGACCCCCTTCCCCATTTTTGATTGAGTCCAAATTTGGACTGGGCGTTCTACCCACCAAAACCCACCTTCACAAATTTTCCCATGAATTTAAAAGTTCTTCTTCCCCTCTGAAAAATTAAAACTCAGGCCAAAATCTATTCTGTCCTGTGCAGTCTAGATCTGACCCTTGACCACCAAAAAATCTATTTCCCCTATCAAACCACCTCTAGAAAATCCATACAAAATATTTGCATCTTCCTTACTTCCCCCTCTCTAACTTTCATCAAGGGCCCAACTTCCAGATCCGACATTTTCCCTTCGGTCAACCCTTGTTCTTAGAAAAATTTAAATATGTCCTGCCAGATCTAGTTCTGTAAACCAGCAGGTTGTAAATTCGACCAAGGCCATTACAGACACATACAAAATTCCTTCTCTAGCCATAGGTCATATCTCTCTGAAAGAGCTTTCCAACGGCGCCAGTCTCGTGGCAATCAGAGGTCGGGGCTATTCGTAGCAGCCGTTCTCGCTGGGTCGCGCACTGTAGAACAGAAGTACCAGCCCGTGGACAGCAAGCCGCACCGACTGCCCGGCCGGCCGACTCGCCTTCCACAAGGCGAACCAGCACGTCGCCTTCCTAGGGAACATCCCTCCAGGAGCCACCGTCGCAGCAGTACCATTCCCGGCCCACTCGGCCCACCAGCCAGCACGTGGGCCCCATAACCCGCAGCACGCGTCATCCGGACGGCACTTACGGAGCTGTCCAAGTTGCTGCCCGTCAACCCAAGATCAGTCCTCCCAGGCCCACATTGTAGCCCTTTACCTCCCTACGTGGAGTGGGTAGAAAATTCATTTCTGTAATTATTGTAATATTTTACTGGGAGTTACCGTACTTGACCGGGGTCATCTTCCCCACGCCCGATGCGTGGAGGTATCGTGTCCGCTCCTCATCTCGGCATTTGCTTTACTCATATTTATTTGTATATGCCACTGCGAGTGATAGGATTATTAGCTCATTATACTTTTATCACCACTGCGAGAGTGAACGAGTGAACCCGTCCGTGACTCAATCCGAGCACACGCAGAAAAGCCGATACCCGAGACTCACTGTCGGTTCCTCAACCGCGCACGATCCCGTGTTTCCCTCGCTTAGGGACGAGTTGCGAGCTAGAGTCCCAGGTTCGCGTGTCTATCCCGCATCAGAAGGTCCCAAGGTTGGCTGGCTGTTGAGCCTTCTTTTATCATTGAACTAATTTCCCTTTTCAGAAAAATAGAATGAACTGCGTTGATGCATACCTCTGGTGCGTCGACCTGACTGGTTCTGCTGACTACAAGGGTGTCGACCTGATTGGTCACAGTGTCGACCTGGGGATCTAACATGCTTTGGCTGAGCTTCTGGCCTAGCAAAGGGGCGTTGACCCTGTGGGTCGGTGCGTCGACCTGATTGAGTAGTAGGTTTCCTATGATACGTTTGAAAGTTTCCTTTCTGCCTTTTGTATCTTGTCCTTGGGTTTGAGGGTTTTGAGTCTTGAGGGTTCTAGGCTCAGAGATGCTCTGTCTTGTTAGCTCTTCAACAATCAGCTTACCCTTCCCTTTTTCAGGACAAAAAGATATGGTCTTGAATTGAAATGGCCTTTTTTCAGAGGGGTTAAAACCTAACCCTTCCTTTCTAAAATTCACCCAGGTACCTAAGATGGCATCTAAGTTGGATTTACCCTGGGTCATTCTATCTAGGACGAGTTGTTGGTCTTTTAATTCCTTTGCAGCCCTCTCAAGGCTTTTCTGTAACTCAATGTTAACGGCATTCATTGCCTCACATTTTTCAAGCCTCAGTTGGTTCACTTTCTCAAGTTCCTTACATTTGAAGCCAGCATGATTTAGCTGAGTTCTAATTGAGAATATCATTATCTTTCCTTGAAATTTCTAGCTCTGGAAGAATGGTTTCAAATTCTTCAAGTAGTTTCTTCAATTCTTCATTTTCAGCTTTCAGTGTTTCTCGTTCTTTATTAACATGATTATCATGAGCTAAACTATTGATCTTCTTCTTTAGGTGCTTGTTCTCTTTCTTAGAAGCTTCATATCTTTCAAACAAGATAGTGTATGCCTCTTCCCAATCTTCAACAGAAAAGTTGTCAAATGGGTTAGTTACTTGATTTTCTTCTTCACTGGCCATCAGACAGAAATCTTCTTCATCTTCCAGTGTGGAGGAGCTTTCATCTTCCTCCTCCTTGTCGCTCTAAGTACAGACCATTGCCTTGGGCTTCTTTCCCTTGTCCTTGGACATTTGCTTGAGCAACTCAGGACACTCTCCTCGCATGTATCATGTCTTCTTACATTGGTATAAAATAACATTGTTAGATTTCCTAACTTGTGCAGATTTGAAATTGGAGTTTCTACTTACTTGTTGAGTTTTCTTCCTACTCTGAAATTTACCTTTGCATCTTAGAAAATTTTTGAACTGTCGGGTCAGGAGTGCATGGTCCGTTAAGCTTGCCTCTCGAATGTGAATTTCAACATCATCATCAGAGCCATCTGTGCTCTCAGCAACTTTGAGAGCCATAGTCTTCTTTTGCTTGGTGTCTTATTCATTCCTCTTCATATTCAGCTCGTATGTCATGAGCGAGCCAATCAACCCGTCAACTGTCATCATAGACAGGTCTTTTGAATCCTCAATCATAGTGGCCTTAGTATGCCACGCTGGGGTGAGGGATCTAAGAATCTTCCTAACCAATTCACTGTCAGGGTATTCTTTTCCCAATGATTCTAAAGAGTTAGTTAACTGGGTGAGCCTGGCAAACATTTCAGAGATAGATTCATCTGGTTTCATTCTGAACATTTCATAGTCAGTAGTTAACATGTTAGCCTAGGTGGCCCTAACTTCAGATGTCCCCTCATAAATTAGCTCAAGCCTATCCCACATTTCTTTTGCAGATTTGAAAGTAGATACTCTTGAGTATTCTGTGGGGTGGATAGCGCACTGCATGATGTTCATGGCTCTCCAATTGGTTGTGGATTTCTTAACCTAGTCGGGTGTCCAGGTGTCATCTACTTCTGGTAAAACAAAAGGACCTTTACTCACAACACGCCACATCAAGTGATCCTGGACACGTAGAAAAACTTCCATTCGGTTCTTCCAATACAGATTTGTGCCATCGAAGAATGGTGGTCTATTGATGGCATGGCCCTCAGCTATGTAGCTGCGAGGGACATTCCCATCGGATCTCCCTTGGTCATTGAACCACAGCTCTAGGGAACCTGCTCTGATACCAACTGTTAGACGGTATGAGAGGATCTAGAGAGGGGGGTGAATAGATCCTACACACACTTTTTAAACATTTAAAAAGATTAACAAGGCTGAGAGCAGAAAAGCCAATTCAAATTCAGAACTGAACCGAAACAGAAGAGCAATCAGCAGAATGACATGAGATGCATTTAGAAAAACTCAGAGAACCTGTGAAGGTGGGATAGAAGAAATGGATAACATGTAGCACACCACAACATAGGGTTTTTAAGGTGGTTCAGCTGCCACCGGGCAAGCCAACGTCCACCCCTCACCAACTAGATGAGGCTTCTACTCTTTGGCCAAAAGAGACACACACACGTTGGAACCCAGCAGAACACGGGGACTAGCCCCCCCTCCCTCCCCCCACATACACACACACGAGGACAAGTCCTCAATACACATGGGGATGAAATCCCACAAAGGACAAACAAAACCAAAACAAGAAAGCAAGCACCCAACACGCTGCAACTGCAGCTTGTACGGTGACAACTCCCCACACACAAGAATGATATGTTGTAGGAGAACAAAGACAACACAAGAAACTAAAACAAGAAGCTGCAAGTGCAGCAATTTTAAACGGAGAATCACTATGAACGGCGGTGTAATAACAAGGAAGCAGAGGAACCAGGGCTGGCTGGCTGGCTTGGGCTGTGAATTCTTCTCCTCTCCTTCTCCTTTCCCTCTGATGGAAATCTGAGCAGGCACTCCTTTCTCTTTTATTTTCTTTCTTTCTCACGTTCTGCTCTTCCTGTAGGCTAGCTTGGAACTCCACCAGTAGAAACAGCCCCATGCAAAGAAGGAGCATCCAATTTATAGGCTCAAGCAGCAGATCTTTTTCCCTCTAAGGTCCTGGTACTTGATTGGCTGGAGAAAAATAATAGTTCTTCAAATAATTCAAACCTGTATCATCTTTCCTTTATTGGTTGGTAGAAGGAAGGACGTCCTTCTGTCTTGGTGGATCTTCTGGACAGCACCTCTGATTGGTTGGATGCATAAAGCAGACTGTCTTGAAAGGTGACCTTTCCCCCATTTGTAAACTGACATATCCATTGACCAAAAATGCTGATATGGTAACCCAATGATGACAAGGACATTTGTCTGTCCTAGGAGCCTTTTCCAGACCTCAAAAATTATGTTTTTTTGGAGATTTACGGTTGCTATTTTTGGTTCCTAGATGGTCTGATGTCTTTGACAGAAATAGCCTGAAGAGCTAATGGAGAACAGCATGAGGTTGACCTCCTGTGAAGGTGAGGTCGACGCAGCCTTGGAGAACCATGTTTACAACGGCTTCTGGGAGGAGCCTAAGGTCGACCTCTTGTGAAAGTGAGGTCGACGCAGCTCATGCTGATCACCTGTCTGATTGTTGGTTGAGGGTCGTGAGGTCAACACGTCAGAATGGTGAGGTCGACGCAACCCTTGTAACATGCTTCTACAACGCTTTTTGTGAAGGCTTGAGGTCGACACCTTGAGAACCTGAGGTCGACGCAGCTGTTGAGGGCGTGTTTATAATTTCTGGGAGGTAGTATGAGGTCAACCTCCTGATAGGATGAGGTCGACGCATCTGTGCTCGGCAGAGCATACGTAGCAAGGGATCGACACCATGGGTCGACACTTGCAATTCCCATGCTAAAAAGGCGTTCGTGAGGTCGACACAATATGCTATGAGGTTGACCTGTCCTTTAGGCTTTGTTAAACTTGTTCACACCTAGCCAATAAAAGGATGTATCATGAGTTTCTAAATTAATTGACTAATGACTTATAGTGAGACATCATCAAAACATCATTTATACAACAGTGGATTGGCATACAATTGTATTATGAGGAATAAAATATCATCTAGGATTTCTTTTTCAATTAGAAGGTCCAAAATGTTGCCTTCGAGAGTTGTCCATTTAAGATTATTAATAAGGCAACTTACCCTTCCTACTGATGTGATAAACAAATCAATTGTTGGGTAGTCACCTTGTATCGAGCTTCTGTATGGAAAAAGCATTCTAATGTTTTGACAGAAATGTAATCTCTATTGAGGAGTTCGGTGGGGCATTTTCTTCCATGAAGCTTGTGGTTGAGCTTGTGGCATTATCATTTTTATTTGGGGTTTTAGCTCTCGAGTAAGGACATCATGAAGATGCTGATCCTTTCCTAGGATTTTATCGATAGAGAATGAATATTGAGCTAGAATAAACTGCCACCAAGCATAGCGCCTAAGCTTAGCATTGTCTGACAGTTTTCTTTTAAGGAATGACCCTAGAGTAGAGGAATCTGTTCTCAAGATAAAAGTTTCACCTATTAAATAAGTATGGAACTTTTGAACTCCTTTTACTACTGCTAAAATTTCCTTTTCTGTAGGCCAATAATTTAACTCGTGTTTCTTAAACTGGCCACTCTGGTAAGCACAAATATGTTCTTCCATGTCTTGTTGGTGTAGGAGCACAGCAGACCATGTGTCCTCAGAAGCATTAGTGGAAAGAACATAAGGTCCAGTATAGGCTGGACTCAGTGGCGGAAGATGCTAACATTCTTCCTGTAATTGAATTACTTCTAGAGAAGTTGCAGAAGTCCATTCAAAAGGCTTGGCTCTCATGGCACTTCGGATATGGCGGGTCTCCTCAGAAAGCTTGGGGATAAAGTTTCTAAGATAATTTACACACCCCATGAATCTTTGGCATTGTTATAAATTTGTCAGTTGCGAAGGGAACTTTGATAGCTTCTCCAAGGGGTGTTTTTGCATAGTGATATGACCTATTTGTATTGTTACACCCAGAAATTCAACCTTTTCAATAGTTTTTTAAAATTTTTCGGCCGTTGTTGAAAGCCCAATTCCATGTAACTGTATGATCTCCATAAATTTCTACAGATGCTGCAAGTGTTCCTGCATAGAATTGGAGAATACTAGGAAATCATCGATGTAGTTAGCAATAAAATCCGCATATGGCTTGAAAATTTCATCCATACGCCGTTGAAATTAGGCTAGGTTATTTTTAAGCCCAAAAGGAAGTACTAGCCATTCATAAAGACTACAAGGAGATGAAAATGTTGTTTTATGTATGTCTTCTTCAGTGATCTTTATCTGATGATAACTAGATTTACAGTCGAATTTTGAAAATATTGACTTTTAGGCTACTCGTTGGATCAATTCTTCTTTGTTTGGTAGCAGTCATTTGATGTAAATAGTGAATGCATTTGGAGGCCCATAATCTATAACCATCTGAGCTTTACCTCATTTTTGTTCAGCATGATTACAAACAATGAATGCAGAATAATAATAATTTGAAGATAGTCTCATCATCTGCTTCAAACTGAATTCTTCTATTTGTCTTCTGAATTTAGTTTCATCTTCGAGAGAATGCCGAATGGGTTTTCCTTGGATGGGTATATTATGCAGTGTAGGAATATGGGCTTTTGGTGAATCCCTATCCCACTTTTCAAGGGGATGCTCCACACAGCATTCTTGTAGCTTGCCAATAAGGTCTGCTAGAGAGCTAGCATGTTGTTTTACTCGGGGAGAAAGATGGTTCAGCTACTTAATTATGGCATACATATCTCTTTTCTCAATCTATTTCTCTTTGTACTCCAGTAACCGAGAAATAGAGACGTCTTCTATAGACAACATGTTAGATTGGGTCTTGAAATAAGGAGATATTCGGGGAATTATCTCCATTTCATTATATGGAGGTTTAGAACTACCATATCAAGAGAAATAGTGTAAGGACTCATCTTGTCTAGGGTGACACATCCTAGACCAACTTAATAGCCTCCGTCATTTATTTGAAAGAAGTCGGCTAACAGCACTTGTTTACCGAGTTTGACGGGTACTTGTAAGGCAAAGTGAGAGATAGAGCAACTTCCATTCATTGTTTCTATCATCCCTCCGGTATGATAGTAGAGCTAGTCTTTCCAAAGATCCTTGTGACACCAATTGATATTGGCCCCGGTGTCAATAAAAATATGACATTTCTTCCATTGTTCAAGACCATCAACCGTAATATGCCCTGGGATAATAATAATGTTAGTAATGTTGATAAGTTTGCGGATTTGGAGTACCTATTTGTCGGAGTGGTCATGTTGAGGCGTGTTGATAGCAATTTTAGGTACTTGGCCCTTTTTGTAATCACTTGGAAGAATTGTAGGAGCTTTGACTGGCTTTTGTGAAGAATAAAATGGGTTTATAAAATCTTCATTGATATCCTTTGAGGAAGATAGTGAAATTGAAGAATAGCTGCCTGCTTCATCTGTGGAATAAGAAGGATGTCGGGAAGTAGAGGCTTGTTGTTGTAGCTGAGAAGAACCACCGTCGTCGCTATCATCCGGAAAGATAGCCTTAGATGAGCTTATCATTTGTACCTGAAAGTGCTCATCTAAGGATGATGATGCTGAAACTTCAGTGTTCTGAAGCTAATACATATAGTGGAATGTTCTCTTGCATGGCTTTAGTAAATTGTTCTAGGGAATCTAAAAGTTCCTAGTCAGAATCAATTTTTTCAATTTGGAATAAAGCCCTAATATGCTTTGGTGTTTTATTTGGACAATTTTTTGCAAAATGTCTGGCCTTCTTGCAAGCATAGCATGCATCACCTTTTATGGCCACGCATCTAGCCATTCTTATTTTTCGGAAGAATTTGTAAGGCTTAAAAGACCTTCTTTGCTTTAGGCGCATAAATCTTGGCCTTTTGAACTACCTTTTAAAAGGTTTCTTCTTCTTAGCTAGCTAGCCTTAAGATGTTGAAGTATTCTGCACCATCAATTTGGGAACATGCTTGCTGAGATATGTAGGGCAGGATTTTTTGAGCTTTCATGTTGTAACATAGCTTCTTAATCTCCTATCTCACATATTGAATAATGTCAACAAATAACATGCTTTCCAAGGAAACATTAGTAGTATTTAACTCCGTTCGGACTAGGTTGTTGATTGCCTCCGGTAAAGATGCCAGGAATTAAGCCTTCACAATAGGCGAATAATGTTATCCTAATCTGTATACTTCCTTAGTATAACTGTTGGCGTAGTGCTCAAAATCATCAAGATTTTTTAACTTTTGTCGCGCTAGCATGAGCATGTCAGTTGTAGTTTGGTGAGCTATGACAGGGTAAAATTCCCTAAGTAGGCGATTGCCTAGATGTTACACACCTTCTTCAATAATCTCCCTTTTGGTTTCATCTGGCAAATATGCCCACCAATGTTTGACTTTGCCAGTAAATGTTAAGTGTAATACATCGAACAATTGTTGATTCAATGTTTTACTAGCTTGTTGAGCCATGTAGGTCTTTTGTGTTCAAATGCAGACAACATCTTCAATATCATCTATAGCAGCAGTGTCTAACGAGAGAATGCACATATCCATTCCTAGAACAATGACATGGTCAGAAAATTTATGGCCCATGTGTGCCTCGGTTTTGGGCAACCTGGATTTCATCATTTTTAATTCCAAGCATGGTTATGCTATTTTACTTGGATCTTTAGGCAGAATCATTGCCTTTGAAAATTCCAACCTTTTGAATGTAGCAAAATCAACCATCTGGTTTTTTAACAGCCTAAGGTTGGTATCATGTGCTTCTAATGTTGATGCCACAGGTGGAGAAATAAGATTTTTTTGCTTCATAATATAATATGTTAATGCTTCCAAGTTTTTCTATATTCTTACCAACTGAGCTTCGACCTTCATGATATGGCTTTTAGCAAAGGTCGACCAGTGAATAAGATAATTCAACTGGCGCATCTCATCCTTTTGCATCTGTGCTGAATCTGCTTTGTGTAACAGCAGATAGCTCACATCGGCCGTCAATTCTACTTTCTCCTTTTGTACTTGTTCAAGAGTTATGGTTTTATAGGCCATTTTAAGTGGCCATTCGTCTTCCGAAGGAAGGATATAACTTGTCTCGGAGCTAGAGGATCCAGAGGTAGAATGAATCATTCTGATGGTTGTCGAATCCCGATTGGGAGAGATTGTAACGGAAGATGGAGGAGGGTCATGAACAACATGTAGAATTGGAGGTAGTTCTTAGGTGGATGTTGAGGAGGTTGAGGGTTTTGCTGTTGGAAGGAGTTGGATGGTAGAATATCTTAAAGAGTGGGGTTCAGGAAATCTAGACATCCATTTCTTTTTTTATTTTTTCTCTAAGAAATCTGTACTAGAAATGAATTGTTCTATTGCGGAAAATTGGTGCGGACACCCGAGCAATTACGTCAAGCCACCGGTACCGCACACAGAGCACGACTCGAGCCACTTCAACGTCCATCTGGCTCGGAGACAGCCTGGAGACTCCCCCTTGAGTCTCGACATTTATCATATTTGTTTAGACTTTATTTGTATGTAATGTGTGTTTGCTTCATTTTATTCGGTTTGTAATTTTGATTGTAAGAGGGGTTTATTTGCAAATTGGGACCCCCGGGTCCCACGGGCCCCCCGGGTCCCACGGGCCCCCCCAGACCCCTCCCATTGATCCACCTCAGCCTAGGGCCCCATGTGGGGTCAGTCAATATTTCAAATGGAGGCATCTAGAAGGTTGAATGGTAAATGCCACATGGGTAGACAATTGGACTTCAAAGTCCAAGGTAGGCTACCTACCATTCTACCATATCCCCCCCTTAGTCAATAGGCCGCCCCACCCCCCCCCCCCCTTAATATTTTATTTAATTTTTTTGTGTTGGTCACATTCAATCCCAGCCATCCATTCCCCATCCCTAGATCCAATGGTGGATATAGGATTTCATATGTAACCTATAAAACTTGTATTTTTTCCATTTGGAAGAATTAATGCCATTTGAAATCAGAAAAATTCTTGAGCAAGGGCTGGTGCGCCCCCCTCCTCTCTCCTCCCTCTCCCCCTTTGCAGCTGAGACGGTTGCCATTCTGAGGTGTGACGCCTCCCCTATCAGTTCCGGTCGCCGCCGCCGCCGCCACGAGCCGCCATCGCACCGCCATCAAGTTCGTCGGAGTTCTATCTTCAGCCGACCACTGCCAGTTCCACGAATTTCTGTAGCCAGCCACGGAATCCTTTTGATCTTAAAATTTCAGGAGGTGTTCCAGAGGTGCCCACCACGTCCCACAAAATTTGGTTTGGCCTTTAGACTCCGATTCATAATTTTCAATTTTAGTTCTTCTTCCCACTTCAGATCTGCCTGTCTTCAGACCAGATCCCCACCTACCCTGAGTTTCCAGTGTTCGACCCATGTTTTGATTTTTTTCCATACCTCCCAATTTTACTGGGAGTTCCCTTCACCAACCCCATCGTCCCCAATGTTTCTTGAATTTTTATGAGGCCATCTCATATTTTTTTCAAAATTCGTATTCTGCTCCATCTACAGTACTGTCTGCCAGTTTCCAGATCCGACCACCCGCCAGTGTTAAAATCATAGCAAATCATAGCCTCAACCAATCCTTCCACAAAAATTATTTCTATTTTTCTTGTTCAAATCCCTACAACTTTGGTGAAGAGCTCAGAAGCTGAGGCGGACGTCTTCCTAGCGGTAAATGGCAGTTATCAGACAACTCATCTGCAGATCTGAGAGTTCGGGTACTGTACAACAGAAGCTTCAAAATTCAACAACATCCAGATCCGCGTAGATCCAGGTCCTCTTTCTAGGCCTAGATTGAAGAATTTCAAGAGGATTTCCAACGATAGCTCCTGTGTCCCGATCCAACATCGGGATTCGTCGCAGCGGCCGATCTCGCCGGAGCGCGCGCCGGAAAATAGAAACCAGAATCCGTGGGCAGCCACTTCACAACGTGGAGATCGGAGCCGATCAGCCACCGACCGGAGTTTCCGACTGACCACCGTCCAGGGAGGCGCACCACCAGGGGTCCCCATCACAGCGGGCCCCACCCCAGCAGGCCGGGAGGACAGCGCCATCCGTGGGCCCCACGGGCCCGTAGAACGGGCCGTCCGGACATCATGAAAACGCGGAGTTCGGCACCGCCGGGCGACATCAAGATGCTGCCTGTCAACCCGATTCGCGCGATTCCGGGGCCCCACATGTGACCTATTACCTCCCTGCGTGGAGTGGGTCAAATATTTGTACCACTGTAAAGTTGTTTAACCGGGAGTCCGTAAATCGGCCGGGGTTATCTTCGCCACGCCGGGTGCGTGGAGGTAACGGTCTAAAACTTCTCGGCGTTACTTTGCTTAGCTAGTATATGATTTTATGCCGCTGCGAGAGTGTAGGTTCGTATCCCGTGTGTCCATATCGCCGCTGTGAGTGTGAGAGTGACCCATCCCGCGACTCGATCCGAGTCCGGAAGTTGAGTCAGACTACCTTGAACTCTGCCAGTTCCTTAACCGCGCACGATCCACGCTTTCCCTCGCTTGGGACGACGAGTGAGTTTGCACTTCTGTTAGCGACGTGTAGCCCATAGGGGCTCTTAGTGTCGAGCCGAGGTCGCTCTAGTAGTCGTGTCATTGCTGGCCGAGTCGTGTCCGTCTCATATAGCATCGTCTCCTCAGTCCGTCCCGCATCAGTTTGGTATCAGAGCGAGTTGAGTCTAGGGTAGTCGTTGCATAAGTCTTGCATAGTCTAAGTCGAGTCTAGGATCATCATTATTTTAAAAAAAAAAGTGTGTTTTAAAATTACATTTTTCATCCCGATAACCCGGTATATAAAAAGGTGTTGTCCAAACATTAGGCTACGCCTATCGGGAGGGCCGCACACTTGCGCGAGTGATCTTCGGATCGGTTATCTTCGCCACGTACCGGATATTGGTTAGGTCTAAGTGCATCATCTAGTGTGTGTTTGCATTAGTCGGTTTGTCTTGTCTCTTGTCATCATGCCCATCTTGTAGTTTCGAGTTTCCAATGGACTCCCGGTCGCCCAAGCGATATGACCATTGGCCCACCCATGGGCTTGGCAACCATCCTCTCCGCTTCTGTAGGCCTGAAGCCTCAGATTTTTTTGGCTCCAATGACCCGGGCATCTACCTCAAGTGGGAGGCCACCATGGACACCTACTTTGATTGTTATACTATGTCCGAGGCAATGCAATTCTCTTTCGCCAAAGAGCGGCTTCTTCATGAGGCTGCCGAAAAGTGGGATTACATCGAAAGAATGAGAGAGCTTAGGAGGCAATGGCCCATCGAGTCATGGTGGGACATGAAGAGAGAGCTTAGGAAGGTCTACGTGCCCCAACCAGTCACCTCCAACCCGCCCCACCCAATCACTTCCAACCAAGTGGGTCCTAGTCGGAGGCAAAGAGCCCCACACGTAGATGAGCCAAGACCCAACCCTAGGACGGTTGACTACGGGCGAGTCTACCATGATATCCCTATTCCAACCCACTCCGTTGCCGAACTTATGCAAATGATTTTGGACCGGTTAGATGGGGTGGATAGGACACGTACTCCTAGTGATGTACTCCTACCCGAGCCTAAGGAGGTCATCACCGGTAGTCTTAACCCGGCCCCATCAACAGAGTCCCCAAGCCCTCTCCCCATCATGGAGGATCCCCACTCCCCATTCGAGGGTGACAATTCATCAAGGCCTTCACCCATGGAACTCCATACGAAGCCCATCATGCTCCTAAAGGGTGAGGTATTTATTGAGGAGCCTTTAGCTAGTTGGCTAAGGAAGGGTTTATTCCTAGATACCACACTCCCTTGCTACCCTCCCATAGAACCAACCCTACAGATAGTGTCCACCACAGCTTTTAGCACCACTTGCCAATCCTCTTACTTGGTGGACACTATGAATGACCTACTTAAGGGATTAAGTAGGCAAATGGACCTGACCAGTCTGTTGGCTCTCAGGCCCGACCCACCTAGGTGCCTTAGCTTCATATACTCATCCTTGGGTTCTATCACCTCTGTCTGCACGGTGGGTCCCTTCACCAGTGAGCCCATCTTGCTCTTACCTCTACCAGACGAGCTCCACCACTTCCCCTTCCATGACCCCTTCTCTCCCATAGGGAAGTCCCCCCATCCTAGGGAGACAGCTATTTCCCTGATCCCCTCAGGTGACGAGGGGTTGGCTTACATTGGGGATTTATACCCAGGGTCAAAAGAGAGCCACATCACTGGATCCATAACTCTTCTTGATCCTTTTGATCCTTTTCCATGGGAATTCATCACGGTAGGTCACACTTTCCTCGATTCTGTCAACCCCTTCCCTAGGGAGCCCCGTGACCCACCACTTCCCATCCACGCCCTTTCTCCATGGGCCAGCCCTTCAGTTCACTCGAGAAATGGAGAAAGTGAATTTGGCTTCCCGGGTCCACCTAGACCACCCGAACCACTCGACCCTCCCACACCCAAGTCTAATAGGACGTCATTGCCAGGCTGGTTTATACTTGGGTGTCTTGGAGCCAACCATGACGTCAACCTCCTGTTACGTCAAATGCATGCATGGTACACATTCGGGTGTCCTGGTCCGCCGTCACATATGTACAGGTCGGACTAATAGTAGGTTTGTCTAGGGTCTTGTGTGTCTGTACGTACATGTGTCCAGCATATTAGAAGAGCATAGTAAGTCTGCCGAGTCGTTTGCTAGGCATGTTAGGAGTTTGCATGACGACATCCGTTGTCACATTGAGGCCAGCAATGCACGGTATAAGGAGCTAGCCGATGCCCATCGACACCACCGAGAGTTCCAAGAGGGCGAATATGTCATGATCAGGGTAAGACTTGAATGGTTTCTCTCTGGAACCGTTAAGAAGTTGCAAGCTCACGGAGCTGGTCCATTTAGAGTGTTGAAACCCATTGGATCCAATGCGTATGTTGTGGACCTGCCTGAGGAATACGGTATAAGCTCTATTTTTAATGTTTCGGATCTAGTTGCATATAGGGACCCAGCGGTGATCCCTAGTGAGCCTTTTGAGCCGTCCCCCCCATTGAGAGTGATCTCACACCTGAGTGTCCACCTCCAGCCCCTTTGTCACGGTAGCGTGAGCATATAGATCATATACTGGATGAGCAGGTGACAATTACCAGGAGTGGATCTTACCCGCGCTACCTAGTGTACTGGAGAGGGCGACCCGCCACCGAGGACACATGGATCACCCATGGAGAGTTGCAGCTGATCGATCCGGACCTACAGGAGCGGTACTAGAGTGACGCAGACCCTTACTCGACAGGGTCGAGTTTCTCCCACCCGGGGAGAATTGGTGCGGACACCCGAGCAATTACGTCAAGCCACCGGTACCGCACACGGAGCACGACTCGAGCCACTTCAGCGTCCATCTGGCTCGGAGACAGCCTGGAGACTCCCCCTTGAGTCTCGACATTTATCATATTTATTTAGACTTTATTTGTATGTAATGTGTGTTTGCTTCATTTTATTCGATTTATAATTTTGATTGTAAGAGGGGTTTATTTGCAAAATGGAACCCCCGGGTCTCACGGGCCCCCCCAGACCCCTCCCATTGATCCACCTCAGCCTAGGGCCCCATGTGGGGTCAGTCAACATTTCAAATGGAGGCATCTAGAAGGTTGAATGGTAAATGCCACATGGGTAGACAATTGGACTTCAAAGTCCAAGGTAGGCTACCTACCATTCTACCATGTCCCCCCCTTGGTCAATAGGCCCCCCCCTTAATATTTTATTTAATTTTTTTGTGTTGGTCACATTCAATCCCAGCCATCCATTCCTCATCCCTAGATCCAATGGTGGATATGGGATTTGATATGTAACCTATAAAACTTGTATTTTTTTTCATTTGGAAGAATTAATGCCATTTGAAATCAGAAAAATTCTTGAGCAAGGGCTGGTGCGCCCCCCTCCTCTCTCCTCCCTCTCCCCCTTTGTAGCTGAGACGGTTGCTATTCTGAGGTGTGACGCCTCCCCTATCAGTTCCGGTCGCCGCCGTCGCGAGCCGCCATCGCACCGCCATCGAGTTTGTCGGAGTTCTCTCTTCAGCCGACCACTACCACTTCCACGAATTTCTGCAGCCAGCCACGGAATCCTTTTGAGCTGAAAATTTCCGGAGGTGTCCACCACGTCCCAAAAAATTTGGTTTGACCTTTAGACTCTGATTCATAATTTTCAATTTTCGTTCTTCTTCCCACTTCATATCTGCCTGTCTTCAGACCAGATCCCCACCTACCCTGAGTTTCTAGTGTTTGACCCATATTTTGATTTTTTTCCATACCTCCCAATTTTACTGGGAGTTCCCTCCACCAACCCCATCGTCCCCAATTTTTCTTGAATTTTTATGAGGCCATCTCATATTTTTTCAAAATTCATCTTTTGCTCTATCTACAGTACTGTCTAACAGTTTCCAGATCCGACCACCCGCCAGTGTTAAAATCATAACAAATCATAGCCTCCACCAATCCTTCCACAAAAATTATTTCCATTTTCCTTGTTCAAATCCCTACAACTTTGGTGAAGAGCTCAGAAGCTGAGTCGAACGTCTTCCTGGCAGTCAATGGTAGTTCTCAGACAACTCACCTGTAGATCTGAGAGTTCGGGTACTATACGATAGAAGCTTCAAAATTCAACAACATCCAGATCCGCGTAGATCCAGGTCCTCTTTCTGGGCCTAGATTGAAGGATTTCAAGAGAGCTTTCCAAAGATAGCTCTTGTGCCCCGATCCAACATCGGGATTGGTCGTAGAGGCCGATCTCGCCGGAGCGCGCACCGGAAAACAGAAACCAGAATCCGTGGGCAGCCACTTCACAACGTGTAGATCGGAGCCGATCGGCCACTGACCGGAGTTTTTGACCGACTGCCGTCCAGGGAGGTGCCCCACCAGGGGTCCCCATCACAGCGGGCCCCACCCCAGCAGGCCGGGAGGACAGCGCCATCCGTGGGCCCCATGGGCCCGTAGAACGCGCCGTCCGAACAGCACTAAAATGTGAAGTTCGGCACCGCTGGGTGACATCAAGATGCTGCCTGTCAACCCGATTCGCGCGATTTCCGGGCCCCACATGTGACCTATTACCTCCCTGTGTGGAGTGGGTCAAATATTTGTACCGCTGTAAAGTTGTTTAACCGGGAGTCCGTAAATCGGCCGGGGTTATCTTCGCCACGCCGGGTGCGTGGAGGTAACGGTCTAAAACTTCTCGGCGTTACTTTGCTTAGCTAGTATACGGTCTTATGCCGCTGCGAGAGTGTAGGTTCCTAGCCCGTGTGTCCATGTCGCCGCTGTGAGTGTGAGAGTGACCCATCCCGCGACTCGATCCGAGTCCGGAAGTTGAGTCAGACTACCTTGAACTCTGCCGGTTCCTTAACCGCGCACGATCCACGCTTTCCCTCGCTTGGGACGACGAGTGAGTTTGCACTTCTGTTAGCGACGTGTAGCCAATAGGAGCTCTTAGTGTCGAGCCGAGGTCGCTCTAGTAGTCGTGTCATTGCTGGCCGAGTCGTGTCCGTCTCATATAGCGTCGTCTCCTCAGTCTGTCCCGCATCAGAAATCCTTGTACAAATCCATTTATTTCTAAATAAGGAGATACATGCGAGATGTTCTTGTTCAAAATCCGTGGTAATTGTAATCCATAAGGATGATGGAAATGGGAAACCACAGAATTTGTTAAATAAAAAATGCATCGAGATGCAATGGTAGCATAAACAGACTGTGGTAACATTTCTATATCTTTAATTTGCACACACATGACAAAAGCTTGGGACAAATGAGGATCATCTAAAGAAATAGAAAATTTTAGACTGATCACACACAAACCGTCCTTATCTAAATTTCTTGAAAATTGGCATATGACTGTCTTTTTCCAATCTAGGTGATGAACATCTAACGAGGTAACTAAATAAGGGGCATTTAGGTTATAGGAGAAGTGTGGGTGGACCAAGACATCTATTTGGGTGGCATGCAAAAATTCGGCTTGGTTAGACTTCCAGATCCTTATATCTTCCGAGGAGAAGAAAGGAAGGAAGACGGGCCTAATTCCCGTGCCTTGAACTTACATGTTAACCTCAACCTACTTGATGCTACGTAGCATCCTTGCCTGAAACTGAGAAAAATTATACAACTCAGTTTTGTTAATTTCAGGAAAAGATACATTGCCCTCTTGATCAACCTAGCTAGGATTCTTGAGTGATCATATAGGAGTGAATGGTTGAAAGAGGAAAATCATAGGGATCTACTGAAGAGTAACGAGATTGAAGTATGTGTAGATGCAGGGATTGGTCCATAGTTAAGAAGAGATTGGATGATGATTCATCCATACCTTTGGGTTCTTCTAGTTTGACGGGAGCAAGGTATATTACTCCTGGAAGCGATGAATTTGCAAGGGGATGTAAGGCTTCATCTAATAGTTCATTCATTTTATTGACTTCCTCATTGAACTATTTCTCTATAACATGCTTTTCATCATAAATAACCGTCGTGGTATCAACTGACAGATATGCAGGATGTTCCAGCGCGTAAGCATGGAACTTTTCTTCTCCGGTGAGTCCCATAGCACTCAAAAATAATTCAGCCGCTTTCTTTTATGGGAGGACTGGTCCTTTGGCCAAGTAGCAATTGTTATACAGCAGATGATTAGCTTGTCTTTTGAAGAAACCAAGCTCATGAGTTTCGCAGATAAAAGTGTTATGTCTTGCTCTTTCTGCAATTGGTCTGACATCTTGAGACTCTTTAGGAGTAGGGAGTCCCCAACTGGAGAGTTTGAAATGAATATCTTTGTCATTGTGAAGGGGAGTGGGCTGTAATGAGGCCTTCAGGGTGGTTTCATACATTGAAAGAGGAGCCATAGGTTTATCAAGGCTCATTTCTTAAAGAGAGCCATAAAATAGGCGTCATGTTGAGGAACAATGTGAGACAAAGCATAATATCTCTTAGTTCCTTGATTGACTCTCATCAGCATTCCTTCCCAGAGGCATTTAGGTTATAGGAGAAGTGGGGAAAGCAAGAGTGTGTCATTCTTCATAAGAAATACCATGACGAAATTGGGGAACAATAGGCAAATATGTGGGAAAAACCACATCCATTTCTCCATACGTGTTGTGAAACAACTGGAGGGACTTGATCATTTTGTTGAGATAATAAGACTCCAATCGCTTTTCATAGAAGCGATCATAATGATCTCATATTATCGTGAAATGATAATTAAACTCATAACCGTTCTCAGCCAAGTTGGTATGAGAATTGTAGTTCTGATATTCTTCCTCGATAAGATGATCGATCCCAGAGACTTCGAGAATATCGAATAAGGTAATAACAATATTCATGGTTAGAGGGGTTAAAGCACATAGTACTTACAAGAGATTGGGTAAGTACTTCTCAACTAACACCCGATACAATTGAACGTCCTTGGATGTTCTTCTTAGGCTCTGATATCAATGAAGTTGGACAAAAGACTAAGGTTGTTGAATAAAATTTCGAAACAATTTATCTTTAATTTCAAAGACGAATCGTTTCCTAGTGCTGAATAAATGAAGAGTACAATTTTCTAATTTTTGAATTCTGTCTTTCTAATAAGTTTTTTTTACTCCTTTACACCGTAAGAATAGGAAAATGATATATTTTACACTTTATTTTGATGACATAAAATTTAACATAGTGGTCTTTTGGTCTATATAGAGTGTGATAAATTTAGATTTCAAATCTAACCACGCTCAACTTATACATCTTTATTTTTTAAAATTAATAAATCTCAAACTCACACTTTGCAAAGATTAAATATGAGTTAAATAAATATATATATTTATCATTTGTGACCCTGATTTTGCTTCTCATCCTGCGAGCAGCGACCAACAACAAGGTCCCTTGTGCCTGAGTGTCGGATCCCTACTGCCTCAGTGTCGGTTTGGACGTCGTTGCGGTGGAAAGGAAGAAAGAAAGAGAACATGATAAATCCTGTATAAGGGTACCCGTGCCCTTCCATTTGTGCCGGATCAGCAACTTTTCCTTTGTCTTCATCCTTGAGTTCGGGACGCGCCCATAAAGTTTCTGCACCCCTCGCTCTCTCTACGTTTCTCTGTCTTTCTCCTCACCCTTCCCTTTCTCTCTCTGTTTCTCTGTCTCTGTCTCTCTCACCCCTCAGCGTCCCGCTGCCTGCTCACATGCCCAGGTGGGGCTGGCATGGCCTCTTGTGCAAATATGGGCCAAGTGAGTGGGCGCGAGGGTGCCCATGACAGGGATCTGTGCAGCTGTCGCGAACGGTGTTATCGCCTGTACGTACAGAGATGACCATGCATAGCTCCCCTCCCCGGCCTTGCCGCCCATAACTGTTCATCCACACGCAGACACCGTGGTTGCAGCTTCGACTGTCCGCAGCCCCATCACGAGCATACCCACTGCCTCCATTTTACTGTTACGACCGCTTCCCAGCTCCTTTTCAAGTGTACGTCCCAGGCTTGATCTTACGAACTTCCTTCCCTTTATGTCCATCAATGTATACTTACTCATGCACGATGGATTCTTAAGTTCGTCTCGTGAAGAGTGCTCTAAGGAGAAATCCGTAAATAACAAGATGATGCGGCGACGACCCTTTTTGTCTGCTAACATGATGTACTCTTCCGCATTCGTCTGCATGCGCGAAAAGATCCAAGAAGAACAAATATCTGGCGCCGAATTAATATCCGTACGATCGATATTTCTACAGTGCATGCTTGGTTGTTTACGCTTACAATAATGAGAGAGAGAGAACCTCGACAAGAATATGCGCGCCTCTTGAGGCAAATTTGTGATATGTTCCAATTCTTATCGGGTATTGAAACTTCAAACGGATCTCAACTCGGGAACAGTTCATGATTGAGAGGTTACGTGGAGGTGGGTGAAAAATTATCCAGTGATAGATCAAATGTTAGTTATAAAAAGATAATATATTAATTAATATCTTTACTAAGTCTTGAACTTAAGATGTCATGTGCCCAGATTGAAAGATTCTATCCCAAACCAACTGTGTTAAATTCTGAATTATCAAATAAAACTAGTCTAACTCTCAATCACGGCAGTACCTTTTAACAGTTTTGAGGCTTTTGCAAGTTATTTTAGGATCCTACTTAGCCGAGAATTTCACGTGCTAATAACGAAGTACATCATATACCTAGATACAGGATATATATGCATGAACTTGCCCACAATCATAGATCGTGGGCTGTTTTCTCGTGTGTCTGACGATCATAGATGATATATATATTTTTTCATGATTGGAAAAGCAGCTCGCAGTTCATCTGCTATCAAAGTAGTGGAGTTAAATAGTCAAAAGTAACTAAAAAGTTCAAGATTTGAAGTCTGTCATCGCGCGCGCACACGTAAACCCAGTCATCTGAGGACGGAATCTTATTTATAGTTCATAGCGCCCGCTATTTTTTTGTCTTCTTTGGCTAATATAATCCATATTACATGTGCCACAATCATGCCGATTAGTGAAATCACATTAGGAAGATGTCCGAACGATCACCTGTCAAGCTCATGTTTTCTTGGGATAATTTAACAGACTGATTGGACAGGGTTGATGATTGGGAGATTTTGATAGGCATCCACCAGATCCCTGTCTAATAACAGGATAATGTGAGATTCTGAGATAAGCTATTCCACCTATCTCATACCACTATAATGTCTTTCTTTTCTTTTTTTTGGACGAGGAATGTAGCACATTAATTAATGCTCAGAACTACATAGTTAGTGAGAGACATGCTCACGCGTATCTCTTTTTCTTAAAGTTAGTAAATCCTGAGTTCATATCTCTCGAGAATTAAAGACAAGTTAAGTAAACTCCCACGGCGAGTCGAACCTGAAATCTCTTTATATTATAAGATGGAGTACTTACCAATCGACCCACACGGGATCCATCAATTTCATCAGCAAGTGAACGTATGTGGTCTTGCATACACCTTCGTTAATTCTGCCAACTTCGTGCATGCATGTGTGTGCCTGCGACAGAGGATATACGAGTCTCTTCTTACTAGCGATAGGACTACAATTCGCAGTGCTTCTTATCGCGCGGTACCATCTATTTTATGCTGCTTATTAATTAATTTAGTTGGTGCGCATTCGATTTGGTAGAGAATTTCAGCGATAATTAATACCCTAAAACTTGAAGTATCAACATTATAATTTGTATATGTGACAAATATCGGCCGCGGCAATCTAGCTAAGGGAGGGGACAGAGTTAGGCATGGGGAGAGAGGAGAAAGAGAGTCTTCAATCTCTTTAAAGCATAACTTGGCAATATTTTTAATATAGGTTTGACTCTACATTAAATTCTTTGTAATGAATGGTTTTTAAGGCAAATAAATTCTTTGTAATAAATGGTTTTTAAGGCAAATAAATTCTTTGTAATAAATGGTTTTTAAGGCAAATAAAAGGATAATTGACTACACTGAATATCTATTAATTCTTTGAAGTAACATAAAAAAACATATATTATTATTAGTAATAATATGAAAATTGGTGTTCATGTATATGTGTATTCATTTAATACTGTAACTAATCAGACACCCGGTCTGCTCGCAACCATTAGCTGTGGATATCTACCTTTGACTTGGTTAAAAGTGGGAGAAGAGGGAGATATGAAACTGCTGAGACCAATGTTGCAGTACGTAAAACAAACAATATATATATATATATATATATATATATATATATATATATATATATATATATATGGCTCCAAAGATCTCCTATTCGAAGCTTTTGGTCTCATTAGACTCTAAAAGAACAGGGTGCGAAAGGCATATGAACTTCCACGTACGCGCATGTTCATGAGGTGCTAAACACCTCACCGTGGATCGAGGGCCCACGAAAGTTTCGCCCCATGAACCGGTTTATTCAAAATTAATAGAGAAGTCCACAGAGAGACTCTCCTCGTGAGACTCCTCTAATGCCTCAAATTCACACCCCCCCTCCATCTCACCACAATTCTCTTTTTTTTCTCTCTCTCTATATATATATCTTTTGGAATCTAATTAAGCTGCATGCAAACATGTCAAAAACGTTATTTGTAGCTAGGTAGAGTCAAGAACGGGTTCTAACACAATTGGCCAAGTGACGACACTTTATTTTCTAACTCATTGTGATTGGACAATGGACAGAAGTGACTAGGATTAATATTCAAGCTTGAACGAGGCAATTATATGTGAGATTATTATGTGTGTATGTTATATGAAATCAATTCATGTTATAAGTGAGAAATATATAAAAGGCAATTACCGTACTGCATGCATCCAAATTTTAGCTACAATTCCTTCTCTATTCTCGGAGAGACCCTGCAGAATGTATACAAATTATTTCGTTAATTCACCAGTCGACTTTAATTAATTTATTCCGATCGTAGAGAATAGCTTTTCTGCGCCAAAGATTGGATAAATTATTCAGTCTAATGGTTCAATTTGTCTAAGTGGTGATTCGCACATAGGAGTAGGAGGAGCCTAATTAAGAGAATGGCCCTTTCCCCAATCAGCCGCCACCGGTACCTTGGTAAGGGTCGGAGTTGTCTGTCCTGTCCTGCATTGCCCTTATTAGGTAGGATGGGCCCTCGTCACGCCCCGCCCAAGAGGGTGAAAGGGACGGGGACCCATCACCATCTCACCAACGGGGCCGGAGAGGATGGGAAGAATGCAGAGTAATTAACCTTTCATGTCGATGGTGATCTCTATATGTATGCTATACGTTGAGGTGTAAAGAGGTACCGATCAGCTGACAAGGGAGAGGAAATGTCAGCTTCCTCCCTCCGCTCTTGTTGTCTTCCGCAGGCGAATTCCACAATTCGATCCCCGGCGAGATCGCGCCCCCCCCCCCCCCCCACGTCGTGCTCCATCCGGCGTTCATCTTTATCTTCTTGCTCTCCCCATGCATGGCCCCCGTCGTGCTCGGACTCGTCCCCATCCCATACGCCGTTTCCTTCCCTGGCCTCCTTTAATTTATGTTGGGGGTTGGTTCGTCTACTCCTCCGCTGCAACATGACTATAAACCAAGCAGCTAGATAAGGAGGGCGGATTCTTTTGTACGCTAGTTGGCCGGGTCAAGTCGACCCCTCAGGAGCCAACTTGGGGTGGAGGAGGACTCCACGCCCGATCAACTATGAGCACAAGGTGGTAAAGCAGCCACGCCGAGCCCGAGTTGTGAAGCCAGGCCTGCAGATGGTGCAGGAGAACTTTGGGGGAGCCCCCCTCTGTCTCCTGTGTCTCTCAGTTCTTGTGCGACTGGTTAATTTCGAGCCGTCTCAATTAATTAGTGGTCGAGATGATGCCAGCCGCATGCACATATATAGCAGGCATGGAAACACATACACATGGGTACGTATACACTCATTACTCACACGTTCGGATGCATACATATGCGTAGAGGCACGTATACGTACTGATGCACAAACACATATATATATATAGACCTAGACAGTCTATTTCACTTTCTATATATGCATCATTCATAATATTGTTAGTTGATCTCAATCATTCATCTATATGGTGTATATTTACATCTCACTTATTCATGCTGTACGTAGAAACCAAATCTTTAAAATGTAGAAAAAAAAACATATATAGATGAACTATCGACATAAACTCGAGTAAGTGGTATGGAGAAAGTGGAGCAGAAGATCTCAATCCCATGCACACATGCTTCCATGAGTGTGTGCACTTGTGCAAATGTGCTGGCATGTGTGTGTACATACGCACTGCCGACAGTAGCATGCATGCACAGCCATCGGATACGTCGGAGGTCACGCGACCATACAGCCAAAAGCAAAGGCCACAATGGAGGCTAAGAGACGCACTACGGTCCATGTTTGATGTTAATCCGGTTCTGGATTTAAGACCGCTCATTTACCTACTAAGCTAGATTTGGAATGACATCGGATAAATAAAGATGTTTCGGGCTTATTTCTTAACCATCGTTTAGTAAGCTAAAAACCATCGGATCATCCTTTCTTAAAAGTCATCCTAACTCAGTTCTAACTTAAATTTGGAGATAAATTACTTCTTACAGTATGCAAAAATAAGTTAGGATTAGATTAAGCTTAGGCTACTCCACTTTAGAGGTCGAATTGGGGTCAAATCCCTTCACTCATTAGATGGAATAATGTTCTCTGTGCTCTTAATAAATGCAGTCCTATTTAAATTATCTCCATATCAAATAGGTTTAAATTAGGAAGAAAATTACAATGATATCATTCTTTTTGCCAACTGATTTATCACATTTTTTTAGAAATTAAAGATTGGTACTTACGTGGTTATCTTTTGCCAGACATAGCTCATCTTTAATTTGTTCCCCCGGCCCTCCTCGATCGCCATCCTCCTGTTCAGATCCTTGTAAATTAGATCTCCCCTGCAACTTGATCAGCCAGCTCCAACTTCTGATTATACGCCACATTCGATCTCCCATGCAACTTGATCAACCAGCTCCAGCTTTTTATTATATGCCAGTGGAGGCACCATCCCTTTGTCCTATGTAGACTAGGGCTATCAATAGACCGGGCTGCCCCGATGGACCCACAGCTCTAACCGGACGTTGGGTCGGATCACATTCTATTTTTGAGCTCGTGGGTCTTTGGTCAGAATTAAAAGCCCACGTTCGTTAAAGAATCGAGTTGGAGTTGGGCTTTTAGGTCCGCCCAAATGGGGCTGTCAAATATTTAGATATTGAATGAAAATTTATGATGCATTGCCAAAACAAAAAAAGGGAGTGTTTCTTACCGTTGACCATCCAGGAAAAAATATCTTATATCTCTTTATTGTATTAAAATATAATCAATATTTTCAAAGCTAATGTTCGATTGCAAGTTTTATACTCTTGCGTGCATTACTTTTCATTGATTTTTTTTCATATAAATTATCAAGTTGGGTTTGGGTTAAGTCGGGCCTTATAAATTAGTAAAATAGTCGGGCTTGAATCGGCTTGGCAAATTATCACTTAGACTTGGTTTAGGCTTGGGCATAAGGGGGCTGGGCTATATTAAATCTGACCCGAGTATGACCCATTGACGGTCCTAATATTGTGAACGACCTCTCTCGTGGCTGGTTCTTCCTTGTATTGGTTGCACTTCATTCTTCCCTGAAACACTTGCCACTTACTTGGATTTTGCTCCGCAGGTCAACCTTTGAGATGACCATCTTTGCATGGACTTCATTCTCTCTTACCCATCCTCAACTCTGGCTGCGATGTTTTTGAATCTTTTGCATCAATCTTTTCTTGAAGATCTAAGATTTTGGTGCTCGGACATGTCAATTGCAAGTGACTAGAGAAATATGTATGTTGTTTGAAAGAACACCATTGATGAATTGACACTGCCGTAGACTATGTGATTGATACAAATTATTTACCCTATGTACATTTTTATGTATATGTTTCAACATTACTTGATGCGAAGTATTTAAGTTATGATCACTACCTTACATGTACATTGTACTTAAAGCTTGCACTTGGATGCCACTTAGATTGTTTAAGTACTTTTATGTATTTGTCTACAAGTATCCTAGATAAAGATTGCCACAAAATGTATTTGAATGTTTCATAACCATTTGATGATGCTAACATCTTTATACGCTCGAGCATCATTAAACTTGTTGCACTGTGTTTGAGTATGCCCCGTGTATATATTTTGACTTTGGGCATGTGGCTAAGTAGCATTATTGACTAGATACGAAAATTGTAATAAAGCTGCTGATTGGAGTCAACAATTGGATTAAGTTTCATTATATGTTAAACATGATGATAGATTTCAGAAGATAGTTTATAAATTAAATGACACAAAAAATCTGATTTAATATCTCAAATACATATATATATATATAAATTAGTCTAAAAAATAATAAGTTGTATTATTTTCACTACGTTTTTAAAGAGTATATTAGGTGAGATTGGAATGAAACAAAATGTGTCCCACTTAACGTTGCAGAGGGATGACGTATATATAATATAATAGAATATTGCATTTGAATTATTAAAGTAGTATATTTGTCTTGATATTTAAATTGTTGATAATAAAATTTCCTCTTCCTTTTTATAGAATACATGTATCAAAGTGTTATATTTTCCAAATGACAAGTCATGTGTTTGCACATGATTGAGATCAAAATGGCATGTCTACCAACAATGTGCATTGTTTTGTTTACAAGTTCATTATTTGGAATTGTCCCAAAAAAAGGATAAGCGCAAATTTTGAAAGTATTGTTAAGGAAATGTATTGGTTTTTTGTTCTTTTCCCAAATGTAAGGAACAATGTAAGTATCATTGATATATGTCCTCTCTTTGGCAATATGTAAGCCTTGTTCCCTAGTTTAGGAAGAGTGTGTCCAACTTTGCTCTATGTTATCAACGAATAATGCATTATATCAAGCTCAAGAGCTTAAAGCCGTTTTGGATCATTCTTCTTAAATTTCATTACTAGAATAATTAATGTATTGTTACTTCTTACTCTCTAAATGTCAAACCATTTGAATGACTTTGGGATGATTGTTGATCAAAGAGTTGCTCTAGTGGTGAAATATTGAAAAATTGATCTAGTGAAGGATACATAGTATATATAAACTATCATTCTTTTTCTTTATTGCAAGATAAAATTAAGGGTTTTTTGCATGAAAATCATTGTTAGACGTGAATTTATAAAAAAATCACTCTTAGAAATGCATTAGCAGACATATCAATGTGTAAACTCTAATTGTGCAAAAATGCCATCTTAGTTAACTTCCATTGACGGAAAGACGAATATTCTATATAGATTATGTTATTCCAATCAGTTAGATGTAAAATGACAAGAATACCCTCAGAGAGAGAGAGGGAGAGGGAGAGGGAGAGAGAGAGAGAGACGCCGGGGGACTCACTGTGTGGGGGGTGGGGGGGCTTATTCCAGCGGGGAGCTGGTGGGGGGGGGGCTTACTCCGGTAGAGAGGGGGGCAGGGTGGGGGGCGGGTTTACTCCGGCAGGTGAGGGGGGCGCGGAGCGACAGGGTGGGTGGGTGGGGGCCTTTACCACGACGGGGAGGGGGAGTTGCAGCGGCAGGGTGGGTTGGGGGACGAGGCTTTACCCCGGCGAGGAGTAGGGGCACCCGGTGGGGTGTGAGGGTGGGGGGCTACTCCCACGGGGAGGATGGCGCGCAGCGGCAGGGTGAGGTGGGGGAGGGCGTACTCCGGCCGGGAAGGGGGCAGGGTGGGGAGGGGCTACTCCGATGGGGAGGGGGGCATGCAACGGTAGGGTGGGGTGGTGGAGGGCGTACTCTACTGAGAAGGGGGGGCACAGCGGTAGGGGCGGAGGGCGTACTCCAGTGAGGAGGGGGGCGCAGCGACAGGGTGGGGTGGGGGAGGGCGTACTCTGGAGGGGAGAGGGGCCGAATGGGGCGGCTACTTCTATGGGGAGGGGGCCACGCAGGGACAAGGTGGGGTGGGGGAGGGGGCTTTACATTGCGGACTATAAATCTTACACGGATCACTCTCCAACCTACTATTTATATGATCCAAAATTTACTATTTACTAAACTTCTAAAATCTTACATGGATCACTCTCCAATCTAGACGGAGTTCTGACAGATGTTTCGTCGGTTTGAAATTTCTGATAAAGAATATTTCACAAACGTCTTCTGTCAGAATTTTTGTCGGAAAGTATTTTTTTAAAAAAAATTCAACGGATTTTTGATAAATTGAGTCCGTCAGAAATTTCGCCTTTCCTTGTAGTGTAAGATCTAATACATCAATAATAATCACGTGTCTATTATATAATAATTTAGCAAACCACACGGTACTTTCTAACTTAATATGAATTTCAATGTGTTCTAAATATTTAAAGTCAGAAAAACATAACTAATGAAATAATACAAACATCACGTATATATGTATATCTCTCAAGTTTACAATTGTAATTAATTATTAAATAATTTAAATTTATAAATAACTTACATAACATGTGAAATCATATTCGTACGAGTTTAATGGATGATATCGCACATGCAAGTACAACATATCATGATTATACTCGTATGCAAGTTTTGATTATCAAGTCAATTAAAATAAGAGATTTATATATATATATATATATATATATATATATAACAGTTTTGTCAAAAAAATCTTTCATATAGATTTATTACACTACAAGAAAATACACGAATAGGGACAAATTTTTGGGATGAAAATTTTTTGTCTCAAAATCCATCGCTAATAGTGAAGAAATTTCGACAGTTAAAATATCTGCCGCAATATGAGACGGAATATAAATTCGTCTCGAAAGCCATCCTAATGTCCAATGGATTTTGGGACGGAATCAATTCTATCTCAAAACTTATTAAGGATATATTTTTTAAAAAAGTAAAAAGTTGCGATGGAATTCAAATCAGTCGAAAATTAGGGTGAATTTTGAGACGGAGTAGAATTTCGTCGAATTTTTTTTACCTTTTTTTTTAAATATCATCAATAAAATTTGAGATGGAATTCCAATAAGTTCCAAAATCTATCGAAAATTGAGACTGATTTTGTGCATAATTAGTTCCATCTCAAAATTTATTAATGTAATTTATTTTTAAAAAATAGTAAAAAGAAATGTGACGGAATTATTTTCTGTCCCAAAATCAGTCACAATTTTCAACGGATTTTAAGATAGATTTAAATTCTGTCTCAAAATTTATTGACGATATTTAAAAAAAAGTAAAAAAAATCTTACGGAATTCTAGGCCATTCCAAAATCTGTCAAAATTTGTGATAGATTTTGGGACGAAAAATAATTTCATCTCTAAATTTCATAACTTCATTTATTTAAAGAAAATTCTAAAGAAATAATTGAGATAGAATAAAATAGAATGAGTAGGGACGACGACCGTATAGGGCCAAACTCAAAGCCCAAATCCCGCCCGTGGACCTAGTCGGGTCTGACTTTTAAGCCCGACTAATTTACCAGCGGGTCAAAATAAGCCTTAAAGTCCAGCCTAAAATCGGGCCAAGATCACGGGCCTATCAGACATGCCCAATTTATTGACTGTCCTAATTTGTACTAGTTGTAAATCCATCGTATATTTTTTCAATATTTTACATTTATAGATTTAAATAATGTAAACTTAAATTAACCAGTGTTGACAAACAATACCCAACTCAGCATTACGAAGATCTAACCATTAGATAAACTTTAGAACGAAAATGTGATCGTTTGATTTAAGTTTAACGAAGATACGACTGTTGAATTTGCTCACAATCTAAATATGATTGTTGGATTCAAGCCATTTGAAGATGATCCAACTGTTAGATTTACTCCCGATCTAAACTATATGGTCTCAATCAAAATCGGATGAAGATTCGACAGTTAGATTAACTACTAATCTAACTATGTCCGTTGGATTTAAGTTTTCATAAAAGTTCGGCCATTATATTCTATTGCAACTCTGTGCCAAATCCGTTGCTAGTTTGGGATGAAAATATGTCCATTAGAAATTTGTCCCAAATTAGCGACAAAAATTGAGACGGAAGATAATTTCATTGCTAGTTTGAGATAGATTTCAGACGGAAATATTTTCGTCTCAAAATAGCTATAGATTTGGGACAATTTTGCGATGGAATAAGTAGCCTTCTTCTGTAGCAAGTTTAACGGTCGAACTTTTATCAAAACTTAAATTCAACGGTCAGACTTAGATCAGTAGTAAATGTAACTATGAAATCTTGATCAGATTTTGATCGAGACAAGATAGATTTATATCGGAAGCAAATCTAATAGTTGGATCATCTTCAAATGGCTTAAATCCAACTGGTAGGGTCGGTGAGCGGGCCAAACTCAAAGTTCGAGTCCAGCCCGTGGGCCTAATCGGGGCAGACATTTAGGCCTGACCAAGGGCCCGTGGGCTAAAAAGGGCCTTAAAACCTGGCCCGAAATCAGGCCAGGATTGTAGGCCTGTCAGGCCGACCCAACTCATTGACTGCCCTAATTTACACTAGTCGTAAATCTATTGTAAAATCCTTTTCTAATATTTTACATTAATACATTTAAATAATGTAAAGTTAAATTTGCCAATGTTGGCAAATAGTACCCAACTCAACATTACGAAGATCCAACTATTGGATTTGCTCCCAAATAACATCCGACTGTGCGTTTTAACTTTGATCAAGATCGGACTATTGGATTTAAGTTTGACGAAGATATGACTGTTGAATTTGCTCTCGATCTAAATATGATCGCTAGATTTAAGCCATTTGATGATGAACCAACTGTTACATTTGTTCCCGATCTAAATCTATCCGGTCTAGATCAAAGTCTGATCAAGATTCGATAGTTTTCTGTCATAAAACCATTCCAAACCCGTCGCTAGTTTGGGACGGAAATATTTCCTTCAAACATCCATCCCAAATTAGTGACGAAATTTTGTTCCGTCTTAATCCATTGCTAACTTGGGACAGATGTTTAACAGAAATATTTCTGTCCCAAACTAGCAATGGATTTGGGACAATTTTGTGACGGAATAAGTTACCCTTCTTCTGCGGTAACTTTAACGGTCAAACTTTTATCAAAATTTAAATCCAATGGTCAGAATTAGATCAGGAGTAAATCTAACTATCAGATCATGATCAAATTTCAATCGAGACCAGATAGATTTAGATCGGGAGTAAATCTAACAATTGGATCATCTTGAAACAACTAAAATATCCAACAATCATATTTAGATCGAGAGCAAATTCAATAGTTGCATCATCGTCAAACATAAATCTAACGCTCAAATCTGGATCAAAGTTAAACGTACGGTCAGATGTTACTTGGGAGCAAAACTAACAGTTGAACCTTCGTAATGTTGAATCGGGTATCGTTTGCTAACACTAGCAAATTTAAGTTTACATTATTTAAATATATAAATACAAAATATTGAAAAAATATTTTACCACGGATTTACAACTAGTACAAGATAGGACAATCAATGAGCTGGCTCGCTTGACAGTCTCGCGATCCTAGCCCAATTCAGGTTGAGCATCAAGGCCCTTTTCGGCCCGCGGGCCCATGGTCGAGCCTAAAAGCTCGGCACGATCTTGTCCTAATTTCAGACTCGAGCTTTGAGTTCAGCCCGCTCGTCGACCCTACCCGTTCTATTTTATTCTATCTCAATTATTTTTTTAGTATTATATTTAAATAAATAGATGTGCTTTACATTTTTTAAAAACTGTGGGACCTGGCCCAACAAAGCTCGAGCCCGGGCTAGGCTCAGACTTCAATGTTGATGAGTCGGGCCAGAACCAAACCGACTTAAGTCAGGGCCCAATCTTGTAAATTATTAAATTTATTAATTTTATATTTTTAAATTTACAAAGAATTTTAAGATAATAATATGTGTTACATTTTAAAATATATTTATATTTATCATTATATTAATTATAAGGAATATAGATAGATTTTAGGATAGAAACAAAATGCATATTTTAGGTGGAGAGAGAAGATACATCTGGGACGGATTTGGGATGAAATTTTAGACGGAATATATCCATCCCTAATTTCCTATTTCCCTCCACCAAAAAACCCACATCCCTAGCTCTCACATCACTCCTCTCCCTCTCTCTCATCGTGACTATCGTGGGCCACTGTTGTCGTCGACGCCGTTAGGGAAGCACCTTCCACCACCATCCTCTGCTCCGGTTAGGTAGGGGAGGGGTGGTTCCATGGGGGAGAAGGGTCCAGGGGGGGGTCCGATGGGGGTTGGTTTCCGGTGGGGGAGGGGAGGGGTGGGGGTGGGTCTGAGGTGGACAGGGGAGAGTTGGGGGAGGAGAGGAGCTTCAATGTTGGAGGGGAGGGGGGTCCCGTGGGGGAGGGTCTCCAGTGGAGGAGGGGGGTCCTATGGGGGAGGGTCACCTGTGGGGGAGGGGGGGTTTGCAGGAGGAGGGAAGGGGCTCTGGTGGAGGAGGGGACGAGGGTTCGGTGGGGGTGGGTCTCTAGTGGGGGAGGGGAGGGGTGGGGGTGGGTGTCATGCGGCTCGGGGAGGGGGGGTCTGCTAGGGGAGGGGAGTGGGGTCCTGTGGGAGAGGGGAGAGGTGGGGGTGGGTCTAAGGCGGCTAGGAGACGGGGGGTCTGGTAGGGGAGGGGAGGGGGGTCCTAGTGGGGGAGGGGAGGAGGGGGTGGGTGGGTGGGTCTCAAGTGGACAAGGGAGTGGGGTCTGTTGGGGGAGGGGTGGGGCGTGTCTCAAGCGGACAGGGGAGGGGGGGTCTGCTGGGGGAGGGGAGGGGCTCCATTGGGGAGGGGAGGGGGGTCCCGTAGGGGAGTAGGGGGTCTTTTTTCCCCCTTTGTGGGTTACAGCACCGGCGAGGGAGGAGAGCGGGAGGAGAGGTGGTGGGGGTGTGTCTCATGTAGGCCGGGGAAGGAATGTGGGTTGCATGGCCGAGATAAGGGAGAGGGGGTCTAGTGGGAGAGCAGGGAGTCTGGTGAAGTGAGATGTTTATTTGAATGTTTACATTATTTAGCCTTGAAGTTCTTTATTTGAATATTTTTTAAAATACATGTTGTTTAATTCCATGTATGCAAGATGATGAGTGAGGTGTTATTTAATTATATGGGGTGTTCCATGGGAGCCGAGGTGTGTAGATGTAACCTAACATTACACGCACCTCAGGAGAACATATTAAGCCCATGTCAATGAACCTTCTTATTCAAGACTTTGGAATTGTTGTGTCTGTTCTCATTTTCCCAATGAGAACATATATATGTATCTGAAAGTCTTGAATCGTTCCGTTCGAATAGTCTGTGAATGTTTGATCGCACTTAGGTGGTCATTTACTATGTGTGTTTGTATGGTTTGTTGAAAATTTTGATTGCATCTTCTCAGTATTCTCTAGTATACCTTTATTGATTTTGAGTATTTTTGATATAAATCAATAATTTCTTAATCAATAAATATTTTTGGTATACCCAGGAAGTGTGAGGAGATGTTGTCGAAATTTTTAGCAAATCATACATCACATACAGTAAATGATCATGCGATCAAGCCTTCATGAATGAGTTAAAAAGTGATAGTCTAAATGATACTCTCTATTCAAATTGTCTGTGTCGAACGATGTGAGGAAAGGGTCGGGATTATTTTCTAAAGTAAGAATTTCAAAGTTGCTTGTGTCTTAACATTAGTGGATATAGGAAAAATGTCTGTAGATCATTCATAAATGTATCGTAGAGTAATTCATCGGGTGATATATGTGGAGTTCAAAGATGGAGTTGAGAGGTGCATTCATTTTACATTGGGGAATTGTGGATGCACTTATAAAATCAATCTTTTAATCTTTATCTAGTTATTCATTTCTTTTAATACCATTTATTAGTGCGTAGGCGTGCCAGTCACAAAGTGATAGTTTGTTCGGACTCCAAAGACCAAGGTGGTCCGGATCTACTAGTGCGCGTCGTTTGACTTGATCAGACGATAGTGGGTATCGTGTCGGGACCAGAACCCGCTGTGGCATAAAGGTCACGACGTTAATTACATCTCTCAGCGAGAGAAGACCCTTGATTAATCACCAGGAAGAAGGGCCCTATAGCCTAAAATTTATATTAACAAAAGAAAATAGATAATTCAAAAACATATCAGGATTTCCCATGTTAGGGTAAGGGCGTTTAAGCCTAATTTATTTGTTCATCGCATGCTCCGTGCTCAGAAAGTATCATGGGTCAGAAACACAGCGGAAGCATGATCGGTAAAAAAAAAGTCTACCGGGGATACGGCATGTTTGATGTTTGATGATGGCAGGAGCAGGATGAACCCTAAGAGAAATAGGTCAGATTCGGAAGGATATTGGCCCAAGGCAAAGTCAGGCTATGGTAGTGGCAGGGTGGGCCCCTAGATCCAAGCCTAGCTTGCGAGGGCATCATTTATGTTCCCTTTACACCGGGTCTGGGGGAGGTAAGGACTTGGATCAGATGCCATTGGTTGCTCTTTGAATGTTATTATCCCTTTTGTTATTATTATTATTATTTATTTATCATTATTATATTTATTATAGTTCTTATTATATTTTTTTGAGTCAGTCGAGTGTACGGGTCGAGTGACTTTTGAAAGTCACTCGACCCGCGCACAAGGGGTCGACTGAATTCTTAGAAATCAGTCGATCTACGCTCAAGGGGTCAACTGATTTCTTTAAGGAATCAGTCGACCTGAAATAGATCGGTTGACTGATTTGCAGATCGGTCGACCGAAAATTAGTCGACTTACCTCTTCTTCTTCTTCTTTTATATGATGTTCATTACTGTGGGTTTAGTTAGATGAATTAGATGGTCCCCCTCCCTTTTAATTCAGACATTTCATTTCATCCATTTTTTCTTTTGCTTTTTTTTTTGTTGATAGGCTAGGGAAACTGTGGGAGATCAGTTGACATATGGGAAATTCAGTCGACTGAAAGAGGGTTCAGTCCACTGAATATTTTTATTCTTCTTCCTATCTTTATTTATTTTTTTCCTTTCGTTGTTTGTGATGCTGATGCTACTTGATGGGAATCAACACCGGGCACTAATATTTTTATTTTACATTTGTGTCCTTTTGTTTGTATTTATACCCTTGGCTAATTGGGTTTACAATTGTAAGGCATTATAAGCCAAAGGGTTAGTCTTTAAAATCTTTGGGTTTCTATGTAAATTGTCAGTGGGTCCAGCAGGGTCCCCCACCCTCTTTTCTATTGGTCCACCTAGGTTCTAGGGCTCATGTGGGGCTAGTTCAAAGTTCAATATTGGATTTGGACCAAGGGGGGACAAGGTGGAAGAAAATTCAAACTTGGACCAAGCAAAGTCCAAGATGCTTCCCCCTTATAATATAGTTTATTCCATATTATATTTTTATTTGATTTTTTCATTTGACCACATGGGGGAAGAAAATACTATCCCTAGTTTAGCCCTCTCCTCTCTCCCACGAAATTTCCAGCCATCCACCCCTTGTCATTCTCTATATAAGCCTATGTATAATGTCATTAGAATTAAGCATTTTTGCCAAGAGCAAGCCTAAGGGCACCCCTTTCTCTCTCCCACCCCCCTTGCAGATGGAGTTCTGCGAATTTCTTGAGGTGTGAAGCCTCCTCCCCTCCCCCTCTCTGAGTGAGAAGCTCAGCCCCGCCGCCGCCGCGGCCATCGAGCCGCCGTCGCGCCGTCACCGCCATCGCGTCGGAGTTCTATCCAAATCAGGATAGAAGGTTGAAGCTCAATTTTTATGTCCAAATCATGAGATCTGATCGTGCTGTAATTTTGAGTGTTTGTTCTTCTTGTTATCCCTAGTCTCCATTTTAAATTTCGTGCTAATCAGATGTCATTTGGTATTTTTCCCGTATTTTTTGTTCCACCCCTGACAGTCTGCCAATCAGCAAATCTGCAGGATAGATCCCTGATCTTGTATTTTTCTGCCCCCTTATACATCTCCAGAAAATCCCCAAAAATTCATGCGTGTTCCTCACTTTCATATATTCCACCCATAATGTTTCTAGGATCTGGATCTATCGTCTTCCTATCGGTCAAAATTCATTTTCAGACAGATCTCAATCTGTCATGTGTGTCTGTAATTCTGAGTCAGAAAAAAAGACAGTGTTACAGTCATTTTCATTTTCAATCCATTCATTTGATGGATTTGAAAAATATATATGTTGTAGCCCTCTGAGTCCTCTATCCATCGGTACCAAGTTTACGTCGATCTAACATCGGATTTGGCCGCAAGAAATCTTTTCGTGAAGGTGCGCAGAGCAGATCCGTGGACAGGCCAGCAACTCAGTCCGGGAATTAATTCCTCGAAAAATACGCCGGCTCACCTTCGGCGACCGCCGCTCCTGGAGTTCGATCGGCAACCCATTAGAAGCATCTCAGCCAGTCGCCGCAGCAAGGAGTCGACCGGAAGCCGCCGTCCCAGTTGCTGAGTTCCCTTGTTGTACCGAGTTGGAACAGTACCAAGTCGGAGCCGAGTCGGACCAACAGCCCGTCTCCAGCCCAAATTGCTGCCCGTCAACCCGAGTTCGCTACTCCCAGACCCCATATTATAGCCCTTTACCTCTCTGCGTGGAGTGGGAGATAAATTCATTTCTATAATTATTGTAATATTTGTACATCGGGAGTACGAGTTCGGCTGGGGTCGTCCTCCCCACGCCCGGTGCGTGGAGGTATCGTGTCCGCTCCTCTCTTCGCATTTTGCTTAGTTCGTATATTTCTATATGCTGCTGCTTGAGTGTTAGAATACCTAGCTCGTCCCAAATTTTATCACTGCTGCGAGAGTGAGTGAGAGCGTGACCCGTCCCGTGATTCGATCCGAGCACGGAAGAGCCGAGTACCCTTGACTCATTGCCGGTTCCTCAACCGCGCAGATCCCGCATTTCCCTCGCATAGGGACGTCCGCGAGCTAGAGTCCCAGGTTCGTTGTCCATCCCGCATCAAATTGGTATCAGAGCCAGGTTGAGTCGAGGGTAGTATTTACTTAAAATCAAAACAAAAAGAGTCATCTAGAGAGCGTATAAGTCTAAGTGTCTCATTTGCATTCCTTTATTCGGTATATAAAAAGGTGTTTCCCGAACGTTAGGTTACGCCTATCGGGAAGGTGATTCACTCACGTGAGAGGATCTTCAGATCTCGAAACTCCGTCAGGTACCGGATATGGGTTGAGTCTAGGTTTGTAGTCGAGTCCGCATTTTACCCTTTTCACCATTTCGAGTCGGGTCTAGTTGTTTTTGTTTGTATAAACTTTGCATATAACAACAAAAATAAAAAAAAGTGTTCCAATGCATGCCCACTCCTAGGGGAACCAAGTCCCATCTTATGTGCAACTATGGCCAACCCATGCATCCCGATTAGACCCGTCCAAGGTAACAAGTCCGTGTTGGAGTACATTCGGGAGTATGATAAGTACCGGTTGGAATATGGAGTTGGAGAGGAGAGCACCGGTTGAGCCTTTCGAGGCAAGGTTTGATGCCGCCCTTCGGCTAGCATCTACCCCTCAGCCGAGTCCCGAACCGGTCAGACAGCCTACCCCACGGCCTTCCGCACCCCAGCCGGGGAATCCTTCCCGTAAAGCTCCATTGCCACCCACATCCGATCCTCATCGGAGCCACCCTCATTCGGAGTTATCACCTTTGGAGCCATTCGTGTTTCTAACAGGAAAGCTATTCATCGCCGAGCCACTACTTAGTTGGCTCCAGGTCGGCTTGGTCCCTAGGACACCATACTACTCACCCATGGACTCAACACTCCCAATAGTCCCCATTAACTCCTTTCACACCACTTTCCGGTTCTTTTGCTTCATAGAAAGTGTGAAGGGTCTACTAAGGAGTTTAGAATGTCAATGGGAGCTGACATATATATTGGCCTTAGGGTCTGACCAACCCTATAGTCATAGCTTCATGCTCCCGGCTTTGGGGTCCATTACCTTGGTGTACACTTTGGGTCATGTCACCACTGAGGTCCTATTGTTCTTCCCCGTTCCCGATGAGCTTGAACTTGCCCCCTCTTACGGTATTGCTGTCCCGAGGGAGGACCCATATCTAATCTATGAGATCACCGTCCCTCTTACCATAATGAATAAAGGTGACCACCTACACCTTCAAGAACTCCAGACATGGGACCGTGACATATGGGAACCCAATTCGAGGGGTCATACTTTCTTTGATCCCTTCGACCCATTCCCTAGTGAACCCCTTGACCCACCACATTTACTCAAATTTTTTGAGGGAGTCCACTACCACACCCCTTCACCACGGGCTAGTCCACCTACACTCAGCCAGGGGTCCGTGCCACGGTCATCACATAGGGGTGACGACGAAGGAGCATTCAGCTCTTATAGCCCTCCCAAGTCTCCCAAATCCAACAGGCAGCCGCATGCTAGGGACAGATTAGGATGTCTAGGAGTCCCCCATTCCTCAACCATCGACTGCATCTAGTGTTTGCATGGCACACATTCGGATGTCTTCGTCCACCTTTGCATATGTATGAGTCGACTAATAGTAGGTTTGTTTAGGGTCATGTGTGAGTCCATGTTTTTCTTTATTTTTGTCAAGATTGTCGAGTGCATAGTGAGTCTGCATGCATCAAGTCGAGTCGGTCTCATGTCAACTCGCGTTATTAGTCCCTTTCGAGTGTGAGGCAAGTCGGGTATATTGCGTACGTTGTAGACTTGTCAGAATTTCGGATCGGCTCTACCATTCTATGTCTCGGATCTAGTCACATCAAGGGACCCGACGGTGATTCCTAGTGAGTTATTGAGTCGTCTCCTTCCTTTGAGAGTGACCCCACCCCGGAGTGTCCACCGAGCCTCATTCCCCAGCAGCGTGAGCATATCGAATCTATACGGCATGAGCAGGTGACGATTACTTGGAGTGGAGCGTACTCCGCGCTTCCAGGTTCGGTGACGGATCCGCAGGAGCCACACGAGCAGCCGCACCCCTTACTCGACAGGGTCGAGTTCTTCCCACCCCGGGAGAATTGATGGGAATCAACACCGAGCACTAACATTTTTATTTTACATTTGTGTCCTTTTGTTTGTATTTACACCCTTGGCTAATTGGGTTTGCAATTGTAAGGCATTATAAGCCAAAGGGTTAGTCTTTAAAGTCTTTGGGTTTCTATGTAAATTACCAGTGGGTCCAGTAGGGTCCTCCACCCTCTTTTCCATTGGTCCACCTAGGTTCTAGGGCCCATGTGGGGCTGGTTCAAAGTCCAAGATTAGACTTGGACCAAGGGGGGACAAGGTGGAAGAAAATTCAAACTTGGACCAAGCAAAGTCCAAGATGCTTCCCCCTTATAATATAGTTTATTCCATGTTGTATTTTTATTTAATTTGATCATTTGACCACATGGGAGATGAAAATGCTATCCCTAGTTTACCCCTCCCCTCTCTCCCACGAAATTCCTAGTCCCCCACCCCTTGCCATTCTCTATATAAGCCTATGTATAGTGTCATTAGAGATTTTAATGAAGAATTAAGTATTTTTGCCAAGAGTAAGCCCAAGGGCACCCCTTTCTCTCTCCCACCCCCCTTGCAGATGGAGTTCTGTAAATTTCTTGAGGTGTGAAGCCTCCTCCTTTCCCCCTCTCTGAGTGAGAAGCTCAGTCCCGCCGCCACTGCCGCCATCGAGCCGCCGTCGCGTCGCCACCGCCACGACGTCGGAGTTCTGTCCAGATCAGGACAGAAGGTTGAAGCCTGATTTTTATCTGCAAATCAGAAGATCTGATCGAGCTACAATTTTGAGTGTTTGTTATTCTTGTTATCCCCAGTCTCCATTTTAAATTTCGTAATAATCAAAGGTCATTTGGTATTTTTCCCATATTTTTTGTTCCACCATTGACAGTCTGCCAATCAGTAGATCTGTAAGATAGATCCCTGATCCCGTATTTTTCCCGCCCCCTTATACATCTCCAGAAAATCTTCAAAAATCCATGTGTGTTCCTCACTTTTCTATCTTCCACCCATAATGTTTCTAGGATCTAGATCTATCGTCTTCCTTTCGGTAAAATTCATTTTCAGACAGATCTCAGTCTATCCTGTGTGTCTGTAATTCTGAGTTAGAAAAAAAGACAGTGTTACAGTCATTTTCATTTTTAATCCATTCACTTGATGGATCTGAAAAAAATATATGTTATAGCCCTCTGAGTCCTCTATCCATCGGTACCATGTTTGTGTCGATCCGACACCATATATGGCCGCAAGAAATCTTTTCATGAAGATGCGTAGAGCTGATCCATAGACAGGCCAACAACTCAGTCCGGGAATTAATTCCTCAGAAAATACACCGGCTCACCTTCGGCGACCGCCGCTCCTAGAGTTCGATCGGCAACCCATCAGAAGCGTCCCAGCCAGTCGCCGCTGCAAGGAGTCGACCGGAAGCCGCCGTCCCAGTTGCTGAGTTCCCTTTTTATACCGAGTTGGAACAATATCGAGTCGGAACTGAGTTGGACCAGCAGCCCATCTCCGGCCCAAATTGCTGCCCGTCAACCCGAGTTCGCTACTCTCGGACCCCATATTGTATCCCTTTACCTCCCTGCGTGGAGTGGGCGATAAATTCATTTCTGTAATTATTGTAATATTTGTATATCGGGAGTACAAGTTCGGTCGGGGTCGTCTTCCCCACGCCCGGTGCGTGGAGGTATCGTGTCTGCTCCTCTTATCGCATTTTGCTCAGTTCGTATATTTCTATATGCCGCTGCTTGAGTGTTAGAATACCTAGCTCGTTCCAAATTTTATCACTGCTGCGAGAGTGAGTGAGAGCGTGACCTGTCCCGTGACTCGATCCGAGCACGGAAGAGCCGAGTACCCTTGACTCATTGCCGGTTCCTCAACTGCGCAGATCCCGCGTTTCCCTCGCATAGGGACGTCCGCGAGCTAGAGTCCTAGGTTTGCTGTCCATCCCGCATCACTATTGTTGGAGATGATATGAAGGAGAACCATAATTATTCAATGTAGGTTACATTTGTGTCATCTACTGTTGTTGTTGAGAAAGAGAATTCTGCATCCAAGTTGTTTGGTCATTTTGAGACAACTCAGAGAGTTGGTTTGTTGATGCTGATGATGATGTCCTTTGGACACTTTGACCAGGCAGCTTCAATTTCCTCTGGTATTTCTGTTCTTCACTCATAAAACCTAGAATTTTCAATTGCCAGTTCCTTTTTAAATGTAATAACAAATCTTTGGATTCAAGAGCAGGAGATTTCCTATGCTTTGCGAGACTGCAAGCGAATGAGGTTATCGAATCAATGAAGTCATCGGCTATTTCTAGGAGGAGGTCTTCAACCTCAGGGTTTAATTTTGCTTGGGGATCCACCTGTGAAACCAAACCCTGTATATTTCTATGTCCAAGAAGTTGATTATTTGATTCCATTCCTTGGCTGGAACTTCCACCAGGGATTGTTATGCTAGAGGCAGGATTTTCAGAATGTGATGCCGGCAAACTTATAGACTTGTGTACGGTAGTACCAACATTCTTGAAGACCGTTGCTGCTGCAAAAATTACAGTTGCTGCTGTTGTCGCTTTGATGACCATATGGGACGACACACCAAACATGTGTGTCGACACACTCTTCAGTTGACAAGATAGCCTTCTTCTGCTTTCAGAATATCTACTTGAAGCGTCAGATTGACTTAATCAGAAAGCCTTCTTCTGCTGGCTGGCTACCGGCTTATATGTGAAATCAGTCGACTTGCACTTAGTAGCATTTCATTGAACAATGCATGTCGAGACACTCTATCTGTTTGCCTGAATTAAAAGAACCCTTTTTTAGCTGACTTACTACATGCTGCTGGCAGGGCTTGGAGCTTCTGCTATGTCTCCTCTTGCCAGTCTGGACCTGGTTGGTTGGTTTGAGTAGTGGAATCCATTGAATTTAATGAGGCCTCTAGGACAGCTCTTTGAGATTGATAAAGGGGTTTCTACTGTTCACACGCATTTTTGTGGCCAAAGCAGGCCACCAAATGCTCGCAGCCTTTGCTACATCTGCTGCTGCCTTTCTCTTTGTAAGGGATCTGCCTATTGCTACACTAAAATCTACTGTTGAAGTTGCATGGGCTGGCTTCGAATCAGATACATATGCTGCTGCTATGCAGGATGAAATTATGGTTGTTGTCCTTGTGATTGCACCAATGACGTAGCCATCTGTTGAGCTTGTTGTTGCTGCAATGGCAATTCTGATTGTTGGGTTGTTGAAGCAAACTGTTGTTGAAGAGAAGATGCATGTAGGTGAGCCATAGACATTTCTGATGGCTGATGTGTTGAGTTTCTCCAGATGATTTTGATGATAACAAAACCCCAGACTTGTTAACGGTCTAATGCCGTGCATACTTGCATAAGAGCGTGCACAAGAAGGCGATTAAGGCCATTTCCGTCATGATCAAATGCTCAAATGATCAAGCTTCCAAAATGCACAAAATAAGTCAAATGAACTCAAAATGAATGATAAAAGACGTGCAATGTAATGCCTTTTTCATGTGGATATGTTATTTGGGCTGAGGAGATTATTTTTGCAGAAGAAACTAGTTTCGGTCGACCAATGCACTTAGTTCGGGTGATCGAATTTACCAGCAGGCAGAACTCTGGAAATTTACAGAGTTTGGTTGACCGACAGGGTCAGTTCAATCGACCAATTTTCCAAGAGCTGAAAACTCTGAGAAGTTACAAGGTTCGGTCGACCGACCGTCAGATTTCAATCGACCAACCCCTGCTCAGCCACAAATGTTGACTTTTGAATTTCTACAACGTGGGCAAGTCTTTCTTTCCATAAGCCTCCAAATCTACCAGAAAACATGGGAGGCTATCTTGGCATCTCCCTTGACCACCCTAGGCTATATAAGAACACCTTATGGGTCAAGAAACCCTAATGAACCAAGAAGATCCAAGGGAGGCCAACAAGAGAAGAGGGTGAGCTGCTGCAAGACAGCCTCCCATGTTTTCTGGCAGATTTTGTAATGACCCAAGATCCAGATACCAGGAAGGACCCAATACCATTTGAATCCTGGTCCGTTGCCCACGAGCCGAAGAGCTCGGAAGGGATAAAGGATGTGTGTGAGTGGAGGTATACAAGAATAAGAAATAAAGTAGGAACAATAATAATATAAGAATTAAATAAACTAGCTACAGAGTCTAATCCGTAAAGTACAGTCTACAGAAATGAAACGTACCCAATGCTGAGTGAACACTTGGCCCGGCGAGTTGGCAACTACGAACCTCCGCGCTTCACCTCCGAACCTCGAGGAGGGACTTCCACACCTGTAAAGTAGGGGGTGAGTCTTGTCTTACTGGCTCAGTAGGGGTCCCGCGGAACCCCAACTGTAAATAACGGCGGTAACGGAAAGCAGCAACAACAGCTGGAATAGCAAACACGGTGGCCGGTAAAATCTCGGCTCTACAGCTACTCCTAATGTACCGAGAAACACATCTCGATCTCACAGTCAGGAGACCACCAGGCTAATGAGAAAACCCTGGCTACGCTGCCAGGATAAACACCACGACAACGCTGTCGCGGAGGCCTATCCTCGTTGACTAAGGCCTGGCCCAAGACCACACGGTCTGGGAACACGGTCACGACCTCACTGTCGTGAAGCTGGAGCCATCTAGGGAAAACCCACGGTAACGCTATCGAAAACCCTAGACCTCGGTGTCGGAAGGACACTCAGAAACCACCGAGAAAACATGGGAAAACCGGTCTCATGTGATAGGAGTACTGCCCACTAGAAGCAAGGCCAGATTCGTCCACTGACGTCTTAGTCTGCACCTCAGGTGTCTCCCTCACCCTAGGTGGAAACCTGAGACACCGTACTAGTAACCACAAAACAAGGGTCTAGTCAGGGTCGTGCTCGTCAGCACGCGTCCAAAGTCCCCGACCATGTGTGCACACACTGACTGACTGCACGTGTCAGGTCCTCTAGCTGGTTTCCCTCCCTACTCGGACTCGAGCCGCTACAGGGGAGGCCCTACGGCAACCAGCCTAAAAACCGTCTCTCTCTCAGGAGTCGCTCTCCACCTACTCCTTGGTGGATATGCACACGCGTGCAAAGGCAAGCTACGACTAGTGGGGGCTCACTGAGTAGCAACCGACTCTCAGAAGAATCCTATGGAATACGGACAAGCTACGCATGAGCCCGTCATAAGCTCAGAAAATAGGTGGCATGACGCCACTGACTTTGGGCAGTCTACTAAACCTATTAAACCCAATGGCCCTCGAGTCATAAGACTCAGGTCAAGGCCGTTGCACAGGACAGCCCTTGGCCATCAATCTGGCCTACCCCTAGGTCAGAAGCCTCGGTAAAATAACCCTCAAGGTGGCCCACGACCACCGAGCTTAATCCCTTCCAAAGGGAAGCTAAGAAACCCTCCAGTCCCAGGCTGGGTAATTAGACTCATAGTCCACAGGCCATACGCATGGCCCACACGGAAACCACTTTCCGGAGAAGCTCACGACGTGCGGGAATAACCTTCCGCACTCATGCCAATATACGGTGACTCGATCAAGCGTAACACGGAAGCACGGAACACGAAAAGGACCCGGACCCCTAAAACCCATGGGCACGTTAATCGAGATAAAATGGTACCTCCGGACACCCAAAAATATGATCACGATACCCACGGGGTGTCCGGGACAACCACGGGGTCATTGGTCGGTCATTGGGTCTCAACCAGACCGACCAGGAGCTAAATCGGGCGAGACTGGTGCAGTTCGGTTGACCTGCCCAGTTGGGTTGGTCGACCTGCCCAGTTGGGTCGGTCGACCTGTGCACCCTGCGCCAGTCGGTCGACCGGACCGATCCGGTCTGTCGACCGGCGCAACCAACGGCATCGACGCAGTGGGGGCTGCGTCGACTCCACTTGCTGCAATCGATCCACCGGTGCCCAAGGGTCGGTCGACCGAAATTCACAGCGTGCCCTTTTTACAGTAGGGCCATTCGGTCAACCGGCCTTAACCGGTCGGTAGACCGAATACGGCAGGAACCCATCTGAGCTCGACCCTAGAGCCCGATTTCCACTCCCACTAGGCCCCGGATCGAGCGGAAAACACTGGGGACCATCCCCTGGGTCCCAAAACATAAAAATAGAAGGAAATAAATGGGAAAACGATGTTCGATCTGACGAATCTATCGCACACCCTAAAAACATGGTTTTTAACCCCCAACGTGAATAAACCCACACGCGGCTCACCACGGACTACCAAACTCGCAGAAAAGGAAGTACAGGGGTTAAGGAACCATCCCCCTATCTCCACCGAAGATTTCACCCACCGTGGACACCATTCCGTGGTGAAATGCCTCGCCAACCACCGCCGGCGCCCCGAGCTCTCGAACGACGAACACCGCGCCACCGTCCCTTGATCCTTGACCTATCCTCGCCACTCCCCGCCGCACGAACCTCGCCACCTCACCCCCACCTTCCTCCGTCGGCCGCTGGAGAAGAGAGGGAGAGAAGAGAGAGCATGAGAAGAGAGAGGGAGAGAGTGAGAGTTGTGATGAGAGAGAGGGGGTGGGTGGTTTAAATAGAAAACCCACGCGGGAAATTTCGCAGTCCAGAAAATATAAAAATAGGGAAAAATACTCCCCATGATCCTCGAAAAATGCACAACGCGTCTGCAACGTCCCGGAGTCTGACAACACATTGGTTCACCCAGCATAGGGTTCCGAAGGCTCGTCAGACACAAACCTGCATAAAGCCCAAAACACGTTCCAAGACTCACCACGACGCTCCGAACTCACGGATACTGATCCGGAAAAATGAAAAAAAATTCGGGGTGTTACAGATTTGGAGGCTCAAAATTTAACTTTGCCAACCCATTCACCAAGTCATGTCCAGATAATTTGGAGATTACTCTAAAACTAGCATGACCCAGTCTTCGGTGCCACAACCACGCATTTTCATGGTTGTTAGCTTAAACCTCAGTCCAAGATATGCATCTTTGATTCAGGGGGAACCTAGATCTAGCTTTTCATTTCTTTTCTTCCTCTAAATTATTTTGAGCTTCAAGTGTGTATTTTCCCTTAATCTGTAAACACTAAGTGTGTGTGTGGATCTATTCAGATCCGCGTGTGTGTGTCGGTACCTCTACACCATCGTAGGAGTTCTAAACTCCATACGAGTGTGTGTGTGTGTTGATCTTATAATTCCTTACAAGACAGTGTGTGAATCCTCATGGATCGTGAGGGGTGGACGTAGGTTGCAGGTGTTGCATCTGAGCCACCTAAAAATCACCGTCTCTTGTGTGGTTTGGTCCATTTTTTCTACCCCTCATTTTGTGTAATCGTATGTGCATATTACTTCTTCCGCGTTTTATCATTCAGATCTAACACAATCAATTTTTTCTGTACTAGATCTTTGGTATATCGAAAGGTGAGTTTGAACAGACTAGTCCAGTCCTGTCAGGACAATAACACCTTGCGTGAGCATAATCTTCGGATTCATACTTCTGCCTAGTACCGAAGAACTATCGTGTGTGATAGATTGTAAAAGATCTAACCTGGAGTGTATCAAATCTAAGTTCTAAATTGCTATTTCATCATATCTGCGTAAATCGGGTAAAAGTTTTGTAAAAACGATAATCACCCCATTCACCCCCTCCTCTTGAGTGTCATTGATCGCGAGACTTCAATTGGTATCAGAGCTAAGGCTTTAATTTTCATAGATTTAATGATTTAGAGAGATCCAGATCAATGGCTAACAAGGGGATGATGCCTGAGGGTCACTCAATCCACCGTCCTCCATTATTTGATGGCTCGAATTATTCATACTGAAAAAATAGAATGCATGTTTTCTTAGAGCCCAATAATATGAGATATGGAGGGTTGTGGACAAGGGTCCATATGATCTTCCCCAGGATGAGGACAAATGGACTCATGAGGATATTAAAAAATCCACAGTAAATTTTAATGCCATGAATATTATGCAATGTGCTATTCATCCTAACGAGTTTTCTCGTGTATCCATCTGTAGTTTCGCAAAGGAGATGTGGGACAAACTTCGGCTGATCTACGAAGGAACCACCGAGGTGAAAGAGACCAAGGCCAACCTACTTGTCAGAGATTACGAGATTTTCAAGATGAAGCCTGGAGAAACAATGTATGAAATGTTTACAAGACTGACAAGAATCACTAATGGTCTCAAGGGTCTCAGAAAAGAATACACCAACTCCGAGCTAGTGAGGAAGGTGTTGAGATCTCTTCCACTCACATGGCACACAAAGGCCACAGTCATTGAAGATTCCAAGAACCTATCCATACTTTCCTTGGACGAGCTCATAGGCTCACTCATGACCTATAAAATAAACATCAAGCGAAATGCAGAGGAGTCGAAGAAGAAGAAATCAGTGGCTTTGAAAGCCAACCAGCCTGATGATGATTCCCAAGCAGAGGAGTCCAGCGAAGGAAGTGACGAAGAAGAAGACTTGGCCATGCTGACCCGCCAAGTAAAGAAATTCTTGAGAAAAAAGAAAAAAATTCAAGAAAATTTCAAAAAATGGCAAAGAAAGCCGACTCAAACAAGGGGGAGTCGAGCAAGCCCAATAACATCATTTGCTACGAATGCAAGAAGTCCGGGCACATGAGAGGAGAGTGGCCATATTTGAAAAGAAAATTCAAGAAAGAGAAGTTCAGGAAGCCGAAAGCCATGGTCACCACATAGAGCGACGAAGAGGATGAATAGTCCAAAGAAGAGCTAGGGGAGCTCATTGAAAGCATGTGCCTCATGGCACATGAAGATGATTCAAATAAGGTAAACTCTGACCCGGACTTTATTTCAAATGAATAATGGGAATCGGAGTATGAAAAGCTGTACAAAAAATATAAAAAAATAAGGTCAGAAAATAAAACTCTCAAGAAAAAAAATCGAAGATTTAACACATGAGGGTTCTTCTGTTAAGTTTGAAAAGCTTGAAAAAGAATAGTTTGAATTAACAGAAGAGAAAGAAAGTTTGTTACAAATAATTTCAGACATTGACAAAACCAAAGAGGAGTTATTATGTAAAATGTCTGAAATAGAAAAAAATTCTAAAAAATTCAAAAATGAAAAAGAAGTTCTGACATCCACAATTTCAGAAAATTTGGAGCTTGAATAAGGAAGTGACTAATCTACAGTTCATACTATCTAGGTTTATTAAAGGCAAATAAAACCTAAATAACTTGTTGGGAGTTAATGTTAACTTCCAGAAAGAAGGTTTGAGGTACATTCCACAAAACAAAAAATCTTTTGAGCACATGATAACAACATCTTTCGTTCATGAAAAAGAAAATAACTGTGCATCGTGCTCACACACAAAGCCAAAACTTGTCCAGTCTAAACCACACAAATTTCAAAGAAGGTTTTCAAATGTTAATTATTTTCATTGTTGAAGATTTGGTCATGTTATTGCAAACTGTTGGTTCAAACAAAATACACTAAGAAACCATGCTATTTGGATCAAGAAAAAATATGTGCAGAATTGGACTAACACTCATGGACCCAAATTAGTTTAGATACCAAAAACAATTGGATGGGAATTTTGAATCTTGCAGATATGTCTTAAAGCCAGGGAGAGCAAATGGTACCTGGATAGCGGTTGCTCAAGGCATATGACAGGGGACATGAAGGTGTTCTCTAAGCTGCAGGACAAGGATGGAGGTTCAATTGCCTTTGGAGAAAAGATAAAGGTCAAATCATTGGGATTGGCAACGTAGGTAAGAATTCTGAAACCCTGATTGAAAATGTGCTTTTAGTAAAGGGCTTAAATCACAATCTATTGAGCATAAGCCAACTTTGTGACAAGGGTTTTAAAATTATTTTTGATGAAACCCATTGCCTCGTTATGAATAAAAGCACAAATGAAATTAAGTTTATTGGAAAAAGAAACAACAATGTGTATACCATTGATCTCGATGATGTTTCATGTGATGATTTGTGCTTGCTAGCTAACAATCATGAAAATGCATGGTTATGGCACTGAAGACTAGGCCATGTTTATTTTGGAGTAATCTCCAAATTATTTAGACATGACTTAGTGAATGGGCTGCCAAAATTAAAATTTAAAAGTGACAAAATCTGTGAGGCTTGCACAAAAGGCAAGTAAACACGTATCTCTTTCAATAACAAAAACATTGTTTCTACCTCCCGACCCTTAGAACTACTGCATCTTGATTTATTCGGGCCCACTAGGACATCGAGCCTAGGAGAGAAATCTTTTGGATTTGTTATCGTTGATGACTACTCCAGGTTTACATGGGTGTTATTTTTAGCTAATAAAAGTGATTCCTTAATGTAGTTTCAAGTATTTTACAGGAAAATCCAGAATGATAAGGGCTACCTCATCACCACCATTTAAAGTGATCATGGTGGTGAGTTTGAAAATCATGAATTTAGCAGTTTCTATAAAGAGCAGGGATATATGCACAACTTTTCATCACCAAGGACGCATTAACAAAACGGTGTAGTGGAGAGGAAGAACAGAACGGTAGATTATTAGAAATTAATCCGCTTTTTAAAAAAAGAATTAATTAATATAGAGGAAAAGAAGAAGAGGAAAGTGGAGGAAAGGGAGCATGCGTGGATGCTAGTGGGGGTTGTGATCGCCAGAGACACGTGGGCCTCAAATGGAATTAACAATAAAAACAAAGGGAGGGATAGCGAATAAATACCTTTTGAAGTGCGAGGGAGATTGTGAGTGCACCTTCTCTTCCTATCGGCCGGTCGATGAAAAGAGTTCTTCTTTGTATTGATTACCCTTGCAAAACATAAATAACAACCAACAAAAGAAGAGATTGATTAGAATACAAAGGTGTGTAGCATCAAATTCTTATGAACATAAACATGAAAAGCATGTGAGTGAACACACCTTGTTGGTGTTGGCTTTAAAACCCCTATGCAAAAGGGTAGGTAAAATAGTGATGTGATGATAAAGGGGGATGTGCAAGTGTTGCACAATAGAGTATCTCAACTTGGTTGAGATGAAAAGAATAAAAATAAATAAAGAAGATGAAGATGATGCATGAACTAAATTAAATGCATAATAAGAAGAGATAAAGAGAGATGGGCTTATTGGATTTTCTCCATGGAAGGGGGCTTCAATGTGGCTTCAGGGAGCTCCATGGATGTGGCTTTGTCTGCATTGGAGTCTTCTTCTCCTTGAGCCTTAAGTCCAGCAATGCCTCTCCTTGATCAATTGTTGTAGTCTTAAACACAAGGGAGAGAGGGGTCCTATTTACAGGGCAGAAATTCAGAGTTTAATTCAAGGGAAATTAGGAAAACCAATTTTAATGAGATTTGGAAGAGAATATTCATTGGCCAAGTGTCCTCCCAGTCTTAGAAACCCTTAGGATCCTTTCTCAAGTGGAAAAGGAGGCCAAAACGAAGAAGGAAGGAGGCTCTATTCGGATTCGAAACACTGTAAGAATTGGTGTCTGACACAGTGGTTGCGAATTAAAATAGTGTCAGCTCAAAGAGGCGCCAATTATGAGCCATTTTGGGAAAGATTAGGAATTACCAAAATCGGAAAGAAAATCACGTCTGCGGTGGCGGACGCGGATCAACAATTTTACGAATTTTGGTTGGAATTAAAATCTCAAAATAAGGCAAGGAAAACCACGTCCGGGGACCTAGACGCGTCTTAAAATAGGCGATAGCCTGGACAGACGCCATTTCTTGAATATTTTTAGAAAGTCAAAAATAACCAAAAATCAGAAAGAAAACCACGTCCATGATGGCTGACGCTAATTCAAGAACGCATCCAATGGGATGACGGGGTTTAGGAAATTTTTTTATTATTGGTAATTATTTAAAATTAACATCAAAGTGAGGGACGCCAATTAAGGAATTGGCGACTTTGTAGGGAGGCATTAATTCTTCAAGAATACGAAGTTGGCTGAAACAAGAAGAATACGCGTCCACGATGGCTGACGTGGTTTCAAGAAAGTGTCCAATAGCTGGCGCAGTTTCAGAAAATCGCACCTTTTTGAAAAGACGTTAATTCAATAATTAAAATGAATAAAATAAGATGCGTCTACTATCCCAGACGCGTTCAAGAATGGGTGACTTCCAAATAGGCGCTGATTCTTGAAATAAATCAGGCCAAAATAGTGGGAAAATAAAGACGTGTCTGCCATGATGGACGCGGATTTTAAAAGGTCGACTCCCCCAGGTGTGCGTCGACTCAAAAGAATTGGCGTCAATTTGAACAGGCGCTGAATCTTTTTAGAAAGGAATTGGCATCCAATGACCTGACGCTAATTCAGAACAGTCCCGAAACATTGGAGAATAGCCCAATAAAAATGGAGAAAAAATGATGGAAAGCCGAGGAAAGTTGAAGTTTCAAGAAAACTGAGGAAAACCACTCAAATAAGTCAATTTGAGGGTCAAATCGGAGCATCACAATATGATAGGAGATGTACTCAAAATGATGTCAATTTGGGCGTGTCTACAGCTACCCTGCCTTGGCGTCTACTTTACAAGTGAGCGACACAGAATAGAATGGAATGGAATGAAATGAAGTGAAGTGTAATGAAGTGGAACCGAACTGAAAAGTAGACACTAAGGTGTGATGAGACACGCAATCAACATCACCTGATAAGAATTGATTCTAGAGATCGAAATGATGAAATCGTGAGGAGGTTTAATGAAAGCAACAATTGTTTGGATAAAGGAAGGAGTGTGCACGCGGGCACGAAGGAGAGAATAAAGAGGGTGATCAACTTCCAGCATTGTGGAAGTATCCCAGGTCATGAACCTGTAGGTTTCACCATTGGAGAGTGGTTACCAGCCAATGTGGATGTGATGCAGCCAAGGTGGATCTAAGGAAAAGATTGAATGAGAGGATAGAAATTCAAACAAAGGAGTTTTCAAAGAAACAGTCCAAAATGGCAACAAGGCGAACTGAAGACTTAATTCAGTATGGAATATCTCTTATCTTGACAATTAATGATCAATTGACTCTCAAAATGGGTTATTTCCCAAAGTTAATTCAAAGTCCTACATGAGTGCATGCTAGGTTTAAAGGGAAAAATTAAAATAAATTAAAACAGAATGTAATAAAGGATAATATTATTAATCTGTCCAGACTGAGTTAAGATATCGATTTCGTGAGCTGATACTAAGCCGAAGCCCGTTTATTCAGGCACCAATTCATAAAAGGGAACCATCGTCCCCAGTCTTGGATGGCTCAACGGTCTATCCGTGCGACTAAGATTCCTCTGAAATTATCATCATTTTTGATGAAGGGGAACTCAAATTCCAGATTTATCAAAGCCACATGGTCATTGATATAATCTAATAATGTAATAACATATAGTAAAAATACATACAGGGAAGATGACGAAGGCAATAAGCACGTGGGAACTGAGAAATGAAGTGCAGTCACCGTAGGACCTGAGTGATGTCCGGACGGTGGGACCAAAAAGCTTCTTCCTGCGCTCAAAATTGATTACCCAAGATATCATGAACATAAGCAACAAATATTAGCCAAGGTATGAAATGGCATTAAGAATAGCTAATAGCATCAGAGTATTAGGCATATAAAGCATTTGAAAGGCATACCATGAAAAGGTCATGGAAAGCATGAATAGCATTGATTTAATCATTCAGCATAGTAGCATAGCATAGCATAGCATGAGAATGTCAAGCATTGAACATGTGAAGCATAGCATGGCAAGCATGGTATTGAATAACATAGCAGGGATAGCATTGAAGCATAGTATGATAAGCGTTGAAAACATCATGGTAAGCATGGTTTTGATAGACATCATGGAAAGCATCAAGTGCAGATCAAAGCATTCAATCGAGCATTCAAAGAATCATTGTTATTGTTTGCTTGATGAGGATGAAAATCTTGGCCATGGATCAAGATTTTGGAGTTGAAGGATCAAAATAGCCCAAAGTGACATAGAGAATCAGATGAAGTTAGCAGGAGTTACTTAGAAAGATTTGGAGATGAATGATCGGGGTGATGCCCAGAGCGGCAAATCATGAAGGGAAGAATCAAAAGATTGATGAAAGTGGAAGGAGAGGACTCATGCCGTGTTCTTGGTCCTTGCAAAAGGTTGTCCCTGTAAGATATCATCAGTTAATAGAGATACAATGTATTTTTTTTTTCAGATTTTTGAAATATGCAAATTTTTATGAGTTTTTTCATTTTTTTTGGATTTTTGGAAGATATTTGAACTTTTGTTTGAGTTTCTTTAAAAATATTCAAATTTTTTTGAAATTTTGAAATATTCAATTTTAAATTTTGATTTAGACATTGCTAATGCAGCATCAAAGGATGTTTAAACCACTAGCTAGGGGTCCTTGTTTCTTCCCCTTTCGCTAAGAACCGCCCAAAGCAGGGCGTGCATTGAAGGTGGCGCTCTATAATCGGTTGTCCTTGGTTAACGATGCCCCTACTAAGGCCATGCCTGAGAAACACTTGGCCTTGGAGGGAGAAGAGAAGAAAATTGGGGGATAAGCCTGATGTGAGTTAAGAATATATCAGGTTTTGACTTCTTTCCATAGCACAACCCCTAGAGATTCAGTCTGTTGCGCTAGGGCTTTGTGTCATATCATCGAACCTTAATTCTCATTTAGGCACGCATACGATCGGGCTCATGACGTCCCGCGAGGAAACTTTACTGCCCTCTTGCCATGCCATATTCTTTGGATTTTTCTTTTGATTTTTACTTTTCATCATTTTTTTATTTTTATTTATCCTTTGGACTTGACATATATTGAAATTGAGATTTGATATTTTGAGAATAAGGTCATAATAGACTGCCCCTATTTAAGACTTCCTCTTGTCGGGGCATGCTTAGGTTGGTTGTTTTGCCCAGAATACCCCTTCCCTCATATTTTGGTCGAGTGGAGAAGAGAAGAAGATCTCGTGCCCTCGAGCATGGCCCAAGTAGCAACGGTGTTTACCAACAGAGACGGCTAAGGACGCCGTGAGGTGTGTGCGGTGCCCAGCTAAGGGTTGCCCTTAATGAGCGGGGAGGGAATGGCGAACTCCCAACGTGGGGTTCTCATAACCAAAAGGTGCTGCAAAAGCAAGCCTAAAGACTCTTTTTGTCATTGACTTTAATTAAAGACCTAGGATAAAGGTCTAGACTTCCACTCTTAATCAAGTTAAGAAGCACTTCATTTAAAAATCGTGCGTGAAGATGAATGAGATAATAATGCAAGAATGCATACTTACGCAAATATGTTATCTTGCGAGCTTGGTAGTAGAAAGCAGCTACTGCCAGAGGCGATGTTGATCAACATGGGATTTGTCCTCATTTGGCAGATAGAAGAATATAATAGGTAATGATTAGAAGTGGTGAAACATGAAGGAGGCGATGTCTAGACCAGACGCAGACGAATAGGGAGAAAAGGAAAAGATGTGAGGGCTAGAACTCCCTCACTAAGGTACAGAGACCTTGATCACATTGAATGGTCTATAGAAAGAAAGGAGGATCAAGAGGCAGAGTGAGGACTAAAATCTTAGATTCAGCGGGAGAAAGGGCAGATGCCCAAAGTAGTTGACGTGGAAGAAGTCGGGTCGGACCTAGGATCGGGAGGAATTAAAAGAAGAAATTGGTAAATCGAGAGAGGAGGATCCGAAGGGTCCGGAGGTAAAGGAGAAGAATCATGGTGGGAAGAAGAGTCCAAAGGTTCCAGAGGAAGAAGGTGTCGAGGGACTCGATGCCCCGGGAAAAGGTAGAGAAAAAGATGATTTAAAAAGAAGAAAAGAACAAAGGACGCAATGTCCTGGAGGAGTAAAGGGAAAAATTGGAGGAGAGAAAGGAGGTCCGGAGGTTCCGGAGGAATAAGATGGGAAGGGGTGTGATGCCCTGGGAGGAAAAATAGGGAATGAGATGAGAAATCCGGAGGTTCTGGAGGAATAAAATAGAAAGGGTCGCGATGCCCTGGGAGAAGACAAAAAGGATCCGGAGGTTCCGTAGGAAGAGAATAAGGAGGAGCGCGATGCCCGGAAAGGATATGGGAATGGAAAGAAGGGTCCAGAAGTTTTGGAGGTTCTGGAGGAATAAAGTGAGAGGGGGCGTGATGCCCTGGGAGGAGAGAAAGAGAATCCAGAGGTTCCGGAGGAAGAGAATAAGGAGGGGCACGATGCCCCGGGTGAAGAGGTAGAAAATCCAGAAATTCTGGAGACAAAGGCGAATCGAAGGGAATAGAATGTGGAGGATCCGGAGGTTCTAGAAATTGGGGAAGATAGGGGTTAAGAAATGGAGAATCAAGAAATTTCGGAGAGAAAGGTGGATTGGGAGAAGGAGCCGGAGGTTCCGGAAGACGGGGAAGATGCGGGTTCGGAGACCCTGGAAAGAAGGATAAATGCAAATGCATGAAATGCAATGGATGCATGGAATGCAATAAACACAAGGAATGAGAAAATGGAAAAGCCCAACGGGTGGCCCATGGGAAGAAATTGGTAAGAAACGTTGGTGGAATGGAAGAGAAGGCGAGTGGGTTGGTGGAAGACCCGTTGTCAAAACAATGCCCACCCCTCCAAGGCAAATAGTGTGCTCAGCCAAATGGCTCAAAGTATGGAAATAGTGCCCATAAGATTTCATTGGGAGTCAAATGTGTTATGGTAATGTAGGAGGAGAACCCATTCTCTTGATTAGGAATATGCACAGTGACAGAACAAGGGGTAATGAGAGCTTTGAAATAATGTCGACCAATGAGTAATGTTACTTTGATAATGGCATTAGGCCGACATGGCATCAACTCATAAGAAATTTTCACGGTGAGCTTTAGCGGAGACTTTTCAATGCCTGACACAAGAACGTGGATCGGCATCCAGAAAATAAAGTCTTGACTTCTGAATAGCATAGTCAAAGCCAAATCCTTCTTGCCCGGCTCTTGGATATCCTCGGCACATATACTTGTAGAAACACACCTACTCAGAGTGGTAGAGGAAGGTGGAGTGGAAGCGATAGGCTTAGCAAACAATAGAGGCTTGATGGAAGGCGCTTAAGGAAGGGTAGGTAAAAGTGGAGGTTCGAACACGCCAAGCTTCTCCCCTTGCTCGGGAGCGGACGGGTTGGCCCGAGTGTAGTAATGAATGGATCCTGCTCAGAATTAGCCCTGGGTTTAGGCAAAGGGGTAAATGGAGGGATAAAAGTGGTTGGCTTTTAGATTATGGGGATAATGGAGGGCCGAGATGGCAGCAATGGAAGGTTAGTTGGTTTGGAAACAGGTTTAGCGGGAGGTTCGGCACAGGCCAATGGTGTGGAGGTTGATGAAGGTATAATGGTTAGAGGTGAATCAAAGGAGGGCTCGATGGCTTGGTGAGGTTACTTGTTTATTTGGAGGGGTAACAGTAGGGGGCTTGGTATGAAGAAAGCATCGGATTTTGATGGGGCATGAGACGTTCAGGGTAGGGGAAGGTTCATGATGCGCCGGCGTGGGTGATTGGAGTATCGACCCATCATCGTAGCACCAATTGGTTTCATAAATGGGATTGGGGACGTCGGCATCGTCTTTAGCAGGGGGTTCTTCGGGCAATGGAGGGAGAGGAAAGTGAAGAAAACTCGGAGTGGGTGTATCTTGGGAATCTTCAACATCTTCATCTTGTGCCGTCTCCAATTGTTCATAACTTGAATCCAACTCAAGTGGACGCCGTGGTGGAGGCGTATTGGTGAGTGAAGGAAGTGTATAATGATGAGGAGGACTTTGTGTATATGGATGCGGAGGCGGAGGGCCATATGAAGGAACAGAATGAACATGTGGAGGAGGTGTATAATGACATGGAGGTTTTTGCGTATATGGAGGTGGATGTGGAGGCGGATGGCCATATGAATGAGTGGTGTGAATGGGAGGAGGGCGGACACGTCCACTTGATCATTGAGCCTTATTGAATCATCTTGCTCACATAGATTGTTGATGTCATTGTCATCTCTCCTCTCCTTCCAATCTTTCTCCATTTTAGTGATTTGATTCATGAATGTATGAAGAGGATTGACTTGAGAAGGAGGAGGAGGAGGCCGCGGGCTCGTGACCCTCTTTAATTGCTCCTCCATTTTGGCAATTTTATCAATGAGAACTTGTTGGAGGGGTGTGACTTGAATAAACAGAGGGTTGGCACGGGGGCCTTTGAGGAGCGGCATATGATGGCCGTAGAGGAGGGTTAATGGGCTGGCCCATGAGAGGACCCGGTCGGGCTGGGGCGCAAGGAATATAAGGGCCTTGGGGCCGTGGAGGAGGTTGAATGGAAGGAGGCGGGTGAGAAGAGGGAGGAGTGCGATGGGCCACCCGAGGATGAGATGAAGGAGGACGAGATGAAGAAGCTAAACCCTCAACAATGGCCTTAAGGGCCTGGGCTTGTTGAGGGGTGAGATGCAACTTTTAGGAGACCTCATTGTGATGTGGAGAAGACGGTCCCCGGGGAGTAGTGACTCGCGGTTGATGCGAGGGACCATAAGATTGGGAATTGCCCATGGAGTGGGCAAAATCATGAGAATTAGGACGGGGCCCTTTAGAAAAATTGGGGTGAGAATTGTAAATATGAGGGTTATATGAAGTGCTAGGTTGTTCATCCCCATGATTGTAAAAATTATTAGACATGTTGATTTGATTATTCAAGCGAAACATTATGCAAGCAATCAAAATGTAATCAAAGCAATTTGCAAATATGTCAAACAAGTTAGATGTTTACGCTTGATTTCTTTTTACTTGAACCTTGGTGAATTAGATGATTTTGACAAAGTTTGATATGATTTACTCAATGTAGGAACCTAGTTTCAATATGGGGTCAACTCTGATGCCAACTAGGTTCTTTCTCTCTCTTCACAAGCGTGAGGGTTAACAAAACTCCAGGGTGCTTCCAATGGTATAATCGGCCTATCTTCCGCGAGGAAATCCACGAGTGCGAGGTCTCACGGAGGTCTTGGAAAAGGAAATTCTGATCCAATGAGACGGAGTGCTCAATTGGAGGGTCCTTCCTTCACCAAGAGGGGGGTAAATATTGAAGTCCCACGATCAATGACACCTAAGAGGGGAGTGAATTGGGTGTTTACAAATTTTAATGAAAGTTTTGGCCTTTTGTAAAATATGTGATAAGATACTAATAAAGAGATTCAAATCTATTCAATCACAAAGTGAGTTTGTCGAAATCTATTTGGTGATTAGATAGATTATTCAATATGGACGTGGATGAATAATGAACAATGATATACACTCACACTCGCGTAGAATGGGGATGGGAGAAAAGGACCAAACCACAATTGAAAACACGATGCACAGCAGTTTTTAAGGTGGTTCGGATGCAACGACGGCAATCCTACGTCCACCCCTCACCAAACCCGGTGAGGCTTCATTCGGGGATAAATCCCCAAATGGCGACGACGCTCCAACCACACACGCAGGACGACGCCTGCACACACACACGGGGACACGCCCCAATACACACACACACACGGAGATGAAGTCTCCAACATGATTCGACAACCGGATCACCAACACAAACACCCGCTGCCACAAGTGCAGCAAACCACACACACGAGATATAACGGATCGAAATAGACCCACACACACATAAACGCAGATCTGGGAAGATCCACGCACACACACAAATCAAATACGACACACACACACACGACCACGGATCCAACAACGATCCACACACACACAAGTTCTTCAGTTTATGACGAACACAAATACAACACCCAAAGCATAAAGATGATGAGGCTTAGTTTAGAAAACTCCTGTTTTGGGTTCCCCTTGAATGCATGTTGCGGATCTTGAACGTATCTTCAATCTTCACTTGACCGGAGCTTCAATCCGTGCTTGCTTAGCTTTTCTCCTTTCTTGCTTGCTTGGCTTCTCTTCTTTCTCCCTTAGGCACTCTTCTTGGAATCCTTGCTTGCTTGCTTGGCTCTTCTCTTCCTTAGAAGAGGTTGGCTTCAGATATACCTTCAATGGGTTGATAATGGATGAAGAACACTTGCTGCACGGAGTACTGTTCACGACTACAATACCCTTCTTCTTCCTCCTTGGACAGCACCCTCTTGATATCCCTTTGAAGCTCTTTTATGGTTAAGGTTTATGACTCCAAATGATATGTTTTATTGCCCTTGAATGATCCATAGACAAGCCCTAGACAAGATCCACAAATCATGGCTTAATTGGGGTCATTGGGATTAAACAAATGGGTGAAGATTCCTCTCCACGAGCTTGAAATCGGAAGTCAACAAAAGGGGCCTCGGGGCTGTCGGTCGACCGGAACACTTGGGTCGGTCGACCGAAAAGTTACAGATTTGAAACTTTGCGGTGCTGGTAAATTCGGTCGACCGGCCATAGCACTTCGGTCGACCGGACACTGGGCGGTCGACCGGTCCTCTCTGGGTGGTCGACCTGACTTTCTGTAGAGATGAGATTTTCGGTTCTGGAGATTCTGGTCGACCGGCCAAGGTCCGTTGGTCGACCGGAAAGACCTATACCAATGGTTCTTGAAAGTAAGTGACATATACCACCTGTTTTGGATTATAGAACAGCAAGGTGCTTATCCACACGTTAGGTTCACCAGGTGATTACCATGAGATTATAAGTTTGATCCTGCATGCAAGATAGTTAAGGTTAATACCATACTTGTTCATATTAAAGAGATTATGAAACCTCATGCCTCTTGGAAAACCAACATATGCAAACTAAGGATCAAAACCATGTAACCGTTGCCATTTGCCATCTCAACCATACATAGACAACAAGAGCATGAATGTACACAGTCATCAAGAACATGTGCAATCAACCACAAGTTTAGTTATCATCACTTAATCACACATTAAGTTTAGTTATCATCAAAACCATAACTCAACAATCTCCCCGTTTTTGATGATGACAAACTTAGTGATGATGACAAACTTAATGATGATACAGCAGAATGGGATGACAAACTTAATGATGATACAACATAATGGCACAGATATTCTTCTCCCCCTGTCACACACAATCATCAATATTCTTGTCTCCCTGTCACACACAATCATCAATTTTTCTCCCCCTTTGACATAATCAAAAAGTGAGATAATGCAAATCTTTCTTCCACAACAACATTATCAAAGAAGCTGGAAGAATCAAATGAAGCAAGAGCAAATCATTCTCTCTCTTTGAAACAGCAATAGCCCATAAATTAGATGAAGCAACATCAAATCATGGACGAAGAAATCAATGTGATTCCAATCAGATGATGCCAATTGGTGATTATTCTCACATGGAAAGATGAGTAGACTTGAGACCAACAAATCAATATGATTTCTAACTTTCTCCCCATTGTCCATTCAACACCTTAAACTTATTGAGCAAGTGTAAAGCATTTGAAGTCCATTCAATTTTAAATTTTCATCATTTTCCAGATTTTTAAATTTTGGTTTGAAATACATAAAATGTAACACATGCAAGTGATGACATATGAGATGCACAATCAAACAAATATGTATATATACATGCAAGACAGCTCCCCCGTACTTATTTAAGAGAGGATAGGTATAGGAAGGGTGCATGAGGGTCATGACAATTGGAATGCACATGTGTAGCACATGGAAGATTATGCAATCATATAGGAGATTCATGCAATTGCTAATGCAGTCAATCAATTTTATGAATACATAATAAATCAAATTTCAGATGTGTAAGTGAGTAACATGAAAAATGATAGTTGCAATATGAATATTCAGACTTTCAGATCAACACAAAGAAATATTTTACAGACTGCACTTTAATTTTGAGAACATCGTATTGGAGGCTTCACTCTACCATAATGTGTTTTAACCATCATTTTTCAACTCAACCATTATCACATGATAGTCAGAATTTTTCAGGAGTGATCAGGTTCAAATAATTCTTTTTTACGCGAGTAGACGCATGGAGCTCATGCCAGAATCCCCGGTTACTCAGAATACTGAACCATTTCACCTCATCAAGAACATAGGTACTTTAGTCAACACTTTTCAGAAATGAACCACATCAGGTGACATGTGCCCAATTTACTCAGTGAGACTGAGCATTGCTCTGCCATTCATTTTTATTCGAGATTTTTCAAAAAGGATAGGTAGGTAGCTTTTTCCTCAACTGTCTCTTCAACATACATGCAGTAAGTTTAACATCTCGAGAGTGTTGAAAAGAAATTCATATATCCTTATCTTTAACACTCATTTTCACATTTTGTGCATGAAGTGTGTGAATTTGATTCAGCATGTATACTAAAAATATCATGAACACATAATAGTGCAACTCCTCTTAAATAGATGCACTTATGAAATATGAACTCCCCCAGAGTGTATGACATGAAACAGTCCAATAATGACTCAAATGTAGTATTATTTATCAAGAAGACATATGGTCATATAAATTTCAAGGATGGGGGTGAATAACATATAGTATCAAGAAAGCACACAGAGGGAATGTATGCAACATGCAATGCAAATATGCAATGTGATGTAAAATTACTGATACCAATCGAATGGATACCAATTGAATGAACTAGATGCAGCTAATGCATGAGTTCTAATGCAATGCAACCTATGAGCATATAAGAATGCAATGCAATATGCAATGGCAAGATGCAAGAGCTTGTTTTTTAGAGTTTCTGGACAGTTTTCACATGAGGGCATTCATATTCAAATGTTAACAATCAAGCATTTTCCATGACATGGCCTTCATGAACAAGGGTGGAAATATGATCAAGAACAAACAATGCAACCCAATTGTTTCCAAGGATTTATTCAAAAATAGATTTTCAAAATCATTTCACAAGTTTGAAGTAAGAAATCATCCACTAGCCGAATGTTTTGATCATTTAATCAAAAACATATTTTCAATATAACTAGCTCAGGTCAAGGATTCATTCACAAATCAACCATTTACAAGCCAGTCACAATTGTCAAGATCTGGTACGAGGTGGAGATTTTAGTCCGAAGACCCAGCTCACGCATAGGGAATGCTTCCAAGTGGACATAATCCACTCTTCCACAAATGCCATTTGATATACTAGCTGTGCAGTTAAATTCAAGTGTGCTATCAAGCATGCAGTTTCAGGCCTGAATTATTCAAACATAAATTTTATCACATCAGAATAGAGGAACAATCAGTTCAGCCATTTAGAAGCAATACCTATTTCCAAGTGCCACATGAGAATGCATGAATTTTTCATTTCCATAGCAAAAAGATTGAACTACCTTAGTTCAAGAGACAAGGCTGGAAGCCTCCATGCACTCAACCACTAACCTCATGAAGGCTAGGACTTCAGAATTTATTTTCTTACCTTGGCCTTGAGAATCACTTCCTGTCATATGAACAACATCACAAGGTGACTATAGGCCATTGCATGAGTTTCAGATATTCATCTTTTCAAGAATCATGTGCATAGAGTTATGATCAATTTAGCTTTAGCAATAGGCAAGAGATTGAAGTCCATAAGGATGAGTTAGACTTACAATTCCAGATCATTCATTCAAAAACAAGCTCCCCCTCTCTATGTTCACAAGTTACACAATTGACACTTTTTATTTTTGAAAATCATGTAACCTATGACCTAAATGAACATGTGACTCATGGTATCAGACGGAGGCACATTCTCACGCATGGTGATAGGCTTCAGACAAGAATGACTTATCTTTCCTCAAGTCACCATTTGATATACCATGTAGTCATGCAATGATAATCAAACAGATGAATTTTCAGATTCATGAAATCTAGACATGCAATGGTGGTTCATGAAAAGTGTAATTACATTCTAATGACAAAGACAATTTTTTTTTATTTTCATTCATGGAGACATGGTTGAAATAAGCGTGAGTTTTTCAAATAGAGCTCAGAAGATAATTCTCAATACTTGTGCCTTGAGCATCCATCATCTTCCAAGTCTTCGACCTGTAATCCAGAAAAGAATAGAATTCAGTTCACTTATTTCAAAATCTCCTTGCATAATCCCTGCAAATTGATCACATAAGGCATTATTAGTAGTTCCAACAAAGATATCATTCACACATACTTGAACCACTAAAATGTCTTTTACCTGATTTATCTCGTGAGAGGTGTTTGATCAACCTTACCTATTTAACCAATTCTCAATCAAAAAGATGCGATCCTTTCATACCATGCCTTGGGTATTTACTTTAGCACGTACAAGGACTTTCACCAGCTTGTGCTTGAGTCGATCCTGGAGGTTGTTCAAGTTCTGGTATCCCATCTCCTGGTGGTAATTGAGAAGGTTCTCATTATTTTTCATCATTGCAAGGTATTCCTTTAATTGATTCAAGCCTGACTATGGATGGCTAGCATCACTTAGATTTGGGGAGTGTAATCTGCATCCAAGGATAAAAAGACTTGATTTATCAATTTCGATTTAAATTTATTAACAATGACATGACAAATTCCTTTAACAACCAACATCCTCTTTAAGAAGCTCCAGACTTGATGCATGACTCAGATATGAGCCTAAACACTAAGCCTAAAAGATGAATGTGGTTGCTCCCCCTTAGTGTGTGCATGAATGTAAGATGTTTAGTAGCATCCAAATGCCATGTGCAGTCATGGATATGATGAAGACAAAACATGGATGTTACGAATGCAAGACATGGATGTGATGAAGGCGAGAGAGTTGCAATTACATTATGGCATGAGTTCACTATGTCGAACTTTGCATGGCATGCCAGGATGTGAAAACATATGGCAAACTCAATGTATGTGGTGAAGGTTAATTGAAGGTATGCCATGTGACACTCGACATGCACAAGGATATGTAATTGATAATGAATGAAATGCATGTTCAGACATATGCATTGTCACAAGGTTCAGCACAAAGCAATTCAAGACATTGCACATTTACTGGAGAGAGTAAGAGGGATATCACCTGAGTTTTCAGATTTCAGTTTTGATTTTTCTTTTAACATGCTTTAGTCACTTGACTCGTGTGCCATACCTACTTGACGAAGACAGATTTCATACTTTACACTCCATGGCATACCTGCAAAATAGATTTCTCATTTGGCAATCTTAGATACCCAAATCCTTTTGGGTCCTTGTGGGTTAGCAGCAACATAAGTATGTAATTTCCAATTTTTGATAATATTCAAATCATCACTTTTCTTTAGAAAATAATCATACTTAACATTCTCAGATTTGCCAAAGTGATGGTTGAAGGCACGCGGTATCATATTCTTTCTTCTCATTGGGTCTGCCAATTTATGTGTGTGAGCATGATGTTTTGAATGAGAGTTCTTTTCCTTCAACAATAACTAGCAATGTGAAGCTGTATGACCCTTTTATCATAGTGATTACAGTGCATGGAAGGTTTTGTGGTAAATGATTGCTTTGCATTATTCAAAACAGCTTGGTTTCTACATGCTCTCAAATCATCATTTTTCATAATGAAACAATCATGCATCATGTGTCCAAGTTTTTCACAATAGATACAAAAAATACTTCTTTTCTTGGATGCATGGGGTTTCACATGAATATTTTTAGCATGCAAATTGATTTTATAATTTTTGTTTCTTTTTGAATCTTTTGGACATTCATACTATTTTTCAGATTTGATTGGGTTCTTGTTGCTATGGATTGCTGGGAGTCACATTTAGAGGTGCTGGGTGTACATGTGGTGTGAACAAAAGAAGTGTGTAGCTTGCTTTCAAATTTCTTTTTGTTCATAGGATTGAACCCCAACCCTTCCCTTTGAAAATTCACTTTCATGCCCAACAGTTTGTCTAAGTTGTTTTGACCATCCACAAATCTAGATAATGAATTATGCAAGTCCTGGATTTCAGTTTCTAGAGATGTGATGTGCAATTGGGTGTTGGTGAGTTCTTCTTCGCAGGAGGCAATACTGACATTTAACATGGCATTAGTTTTCCTAAGACATTTGACTTCTTGCTTAAGTTCATCCACATTTTCACATTCTCTTACAACCACAGATTTTCTTTTTTCAAGAAGCAACAATCTTTCAGAAATGGCCTTGTTCAATTCTTTCAGTTTCTCATTTTCTTTAACAAGCTTTTCATCATGAATCAGTTCATTTATCAAGGTTTGATCATCGATCATTGAATTTAGTTTTGCAGTCATCTCCTTGTTTTAATTTCTTAAGGAACATATTTGATCTTTGTGAAATTCAATGTCAAACACATGAGCCTCAATCATTTCCTCTAAATGCAAGTATTTTTACAAGAGGAATTACACTTATTTTGTTCGGCATCCTTTTTCAATTTTTTATTTTCCGATTTTATCTTCTTGTATTTATCAGCAAGATCATCATATGCAATCAACAAATCTTCATAGTTAAATTCATCTTCATTATCAGAATCAGAATTTACCTTTGAGCTTGATTCAATTTGATGATCACTCCCTTAATCACTCATACCTGCCACAAGACATTCGTCTTCATGCTCTTCCTTGAAGTCTGCTAATCTATCCAATATTTCCTTCACGGATCTGTAATGGGAGACAAAGGGAAATTGATTAGAATTGACTGCAGCAGTAAATAACTTTAAAACTAAACAATTTTGATCATGTTTAAGCTTTTGATTTACAGTCCAGACATTTTTATTTTTAGGCAACTCATAAGGGCCATATGAAACAAGCTTCCATAGTTTAGGGTCATATGAGTTGACAAGACTGCACATTTTTCCTAACCACAAATCGAAATTGCAACCATCAAACACCGGTGGAGAATTCAAGGTGTACATATTAGTAGTCATTGATCTAGATCTCTCTAGATCGTTAGATTTATGAAGAGTAGAGCCTTGGCTCTAATACCAATTGAAGTCCCGCGATCAATGACACCTAAGAGGGGGGTGAATTGGGTGTTTACAAATTTTAATGAAAGTTTTGGCCTTTTCTAAAATATGTGATAAGATACTAATAAAGAGATTCAAATCTATTCAATCACAAAGTGAGTTTGTCGAAATCGATTTGGTGATTAGATAGATTATTCAATATGGATGTGGATGAATAATGAACAATGATATACACTCACACTCGCGTAGAATGGGGATGGGAGAAAAGGACAAAACCACAATTGAAAACACGATGCACATCGGTTTTTAAGGTGGTTTGGATGCAACGACGGTAATCCTATGTCCACCCCTCACCAAACCCGGTGAGGGTTCACTCGGGGATAAATCCCCAAACGGAGACGATGCCCCAACAACACACGTAGGACGACACCTGCACACACACACGATGACGCGCCCCAATACACACACACACACACACACACACACACACACACACACACACACACACACACACACACACACACACACACACACACACACACACACACGGAGATGAAGTCTCCAACACGATCCGACAATCGGATCACCAACACAAACACCCGCTGCCACAAGTGCAGTAAACCACACACACGAGACAGAACCGATCTAAATAGGCACACACACACACAAATGCAGATCTAGGATGATCCACACACACACACGAATCAAATACGACACACACACACACGACCACGGATCCAACAACTATCCACACACACACAAGTTCTTCAGTTTATGACGAACACAAATACAACACCCAAAGCATAAAGACGATGAGGCTTAGTTTAGAAAACTCTTGTTTTGGGTTCCCCTTGAATGCATGTTGCGGATCTTGAACGTATCTTCAATCTTCACTTGACCGGAGCTTTAATCCGTGCTTGCTTAGCTTTTCTCCTTTATTGCTTGCTTGGCTTCTCTTCTTTCTCCCTTAGGCACTCTTCTTGGAATCCTTGCTTGCTTGCTTGGCTCTTCTCTTCCTTAGAAGAGGTTGGCTTCAGATATGCCTTCAATGGGTTGATAATGGATGAAGAACACTTGCTGCACGGAGTACTGTACGGCTACAATACCCTTCTTCTTCCTCCTTGGACAGCACCCTCTTGATCTCCCTTTGAAGCTCTTTTATGGTTAAGGTTTATGACTCCAAATGATATGTTTTATAGCCCTTGAATGGTCCATAGACAAGCCCTAGACAAGATCCACAAATCATGGCTTAATTGGGGTCATTGGGATTAAACAAATGGGTGAAGATTCCTCTCCACGAGCTTGAAATCGGAAGTCAACAAAAGGGGCCTCGGGGCTATCGGTCGACCGGAACACTTGGGTCAGTCGACCGAAAAGTTACAGATTTGAAGCTTTGCGGTGCTGGTCAATTCGGTCGATCGGCCATAGCACTTCGGTCGACCGGACACTGGGCGGTCGACCGGTCCTCTCTGGGTGGTCGACCTGACTTTCTGCAGAGATGAGATTTTTGGTTATGGAGATTCTGGTCGACCGGCCAAGGTCCGTTGGTCGACTGAAAAGACCTATACCAATGGTTCTTGACAGTAAGTGACATATACCACATGTTTTGGATTGTAGAACAGCAAGGTGCTTATCCACACGTTAGGTTCACCAGGTGACTGCCATGAGATTATAAGTTTGATCCTGCAAGCAAGATAGTTAAGGTTAATACCATGCTTGTTCATATTAAAGAGATTATGAAATCTCTTGCCTCTTGTATGCAAACCAAGGATCAAGACCATGTAACCGTTGCCATTTGCCATCTCAACAATACATAGACAACAAGAGCATGAATGTACACAGTCATCAAGAACATGTGCAATCAACCACAAGTTTAGTTATCATCACTTAATCATACATGAAGTTTAGTTATCATCAAAATCACAACTCAACAAATATCTCCTAAAAATATGTGGGGAGAGGAGGTCTCCCAAACCAAATGCCCTAAAGATGCAAAACTAATGCAAAAGAATATAATAACACATGTATTAACATGAATATGTAAGAATAATGCAAAATAGATCACAGAACAGGGGTATTCTGTGAACACATAGAGAATTGGCGTCTGTGACAGTGGGCGCCAATTTTTAAATTGGCAGCCACTACCCTGGACGCTCTATTCTTTTTTACAAAAACATGAACGCGTCCACCACACCAGACGTGATTATTTTTTTATTTTTATTTTTACAAAAACATGAACATGTCCACCACACCAGACGCGGTTATTATTATTATTATTTAGAAAGCTGCCAGAAAGTTAAGAAAATGAGGAAAAACCATTGGAAAAGATAAAAACACACAAAATCACAACAAAACTCGTGGCAATCAATAATAATATGAAATAAAGTTTGGCATACTCAATTTTTTTTAAGATCAGAAAATGGAATTTCCAAAATCTATCAAATCAATAATCGCTTAAGGGAGGGAGTTGTGCACGCGGTGCACAAGGGATGAAAATAGCAAAAAAAAGATGGAGTGCTACGTAGAGCACAAAGGGGTATGCACCGTGGGTGCAAAAGGAGATGGCACACGTGGGTGCCGAGTGGAGAAGGGTAATCAAAGAAAAATAAAAGGTGGTCCCACCGTGATCGCCAATTTATAGATTATAAGAATTAATCCACTTTAAAAAAATAATTAATTAATATGGAGGAAAAGAAGAAGAGGAAAGAGGAGGAAAGGGAGCATACGTGGATGCTAGTGGGGGTTCTGATCGCCAGAGATGCGTGGGCCTCAAATGGAATTAACAATAAAAATAAAGGGAGGGATCGCGAATAAATACCTTTTGAAGTGTGGGGGAGATTGTGAGTGCACTTCTCTTCCTATCGGCCGGCCGATGAAGAAAGTTCTTCTTTGTATTGATTACCCTTGCAAAATACAAACAACAACCAACAAAAGAAGAGATTGATTAGAATACAAAGGTGTGTAGTATCAAATTCTTATGAACATAAACATGAAAAGCATGTGAGTGAACACACCTTGTTGGTGTTGGCTTTAAAACCCCTATGCAAAAGGGTAGGTAAAATAGTGATGTGATGATAAAGGGGGGTGTGCAAGTGTTGCACAATGGAGTATCTCAACTTGGTTGAGATGAAAAAAATAAGAACAAATAAAGAAGATGAAGATGATGCATGAACTAAATTAAATGCATAATAAGAAGAGATAAAAGAGAGATGGGCTTATTGGATTTTCTCCATGGAAGGGGGCTTCAACGTGGCTTCAAGGAGCTCCAAGGATGTGGCTTTGTGGGCATGGGAGTCTTCTTCACCTTGAGCCTTAAGTCCAGCAGCACCTCCCCTTGATCAATTGTTGTAGCCTTAAACACAAGAGAGAGAGGGGTCCTATGTATAGGGTAGAAATTTGGAGTTTAATTCAAAGGAAATTAGGAAAACTAATTTTACTTGGATTTGGAAGAGAATATTCATTGGCCAAGTGTCCTCCCAGCCTTAGAAACCGTTAGGACGCTTTCCCAAGTGGAAAAGGAGGCCGAAACGAAGAAGGAAGGAGGCTCTGTTTGGATTCGGAACACTGTAAGAATTGGCGTTTGACATAGTGGTCGTGAATTAAAATAGTGTTAGCTCAAAGAGGCGCCAATTATGAGCCATTTTTGGAAAGATTAGGAATTACCAAAATCGAAAAGAAAATTGTGTCTACGGTGGCCGACGCGAATTAGCAATTTTACTAATTTTGGTTGTAATTAAAATATCAAAATAAGGCAAGGAAAATCGCGTCCGGGGACCCGGACGCGTCTTAAAATAGGCGACAGCCTAGATAGACAGCATTTCATGAATATTTTTAGAAAGTCAAAAGTAACCAAAAATCGGAAAGAAAACTACATCCATGATGGCTGACGCTAATTCAAGAACGCGTCTAATGGGCTGATGCGGTTTAGGAAATTTTTTCTTTTTGGTAATTATTTAAAATTAACGTCAAAGTGATGGATGCCAATTAAGGAATTGGCGACTTTATAGAGAGGCGTTAATTCTTCAAGAATACGAAGTTGACTGAAACAAGAAGAATACGGGTCCACGATGGCTGACGCAGTTTCAAGAAAGCGTCTAATGGGTTGACGCAGTTTCAAAAAATATCACCTTTTTAAAAGGTGTTAATTCAATATTTAAAATGAATAAAATAAGACGCCTCCACTATCCCATACAAGTTCACGAATGGGCGACATCCAAATAGACGCTGATTCATGAAATAAATCAGGCCAAAATAGGGAGAAAATAAAGACACGTCTGCCATGATGGACGCAGAGTTTAAAAGGTCGACTCCCCCCGGGTGTGCGTCGACTCAAAAGAATTGGCGTCAATTGGAACAGTCGCTGAATCTTTTTAGAAAGGAATTGGCGTCCACTGGCCTAACACTATTTCAGAACATCCCCAACAAATTGGAGAAAAGCCTAGGAAAAAAATAGGATAAATGGAGAAAAAATGAGGGAAAGTCGAGGAAAGCTGAATTTTCAAGAAAAATGAAGAAAATCACTCATATAAATCAATTTGAGGGTCAAATCGGGGCATCGCAATGCGATAGGAGATGTACTCAAAATGATGTCAATTTGGGCATGTCTACAAGAACCTTGATAGACATGGCACATACCATATTAAATAAAAACTCCCTACAAAAATACTTCTAGGCTGAGGCAGTAAGCACTGCATGCTACATCATCAATAGGGCAATAGTAAGGCCTATTTTGAAGAAAACTCCATACGAGCTCTACAAGGGTAAGAAACCAAATATCTCTTACTTCAAACCCTTTGGTTGCCCTTGCTACATCTTGAATAATGGTAAGACTAACCTAAGTTTGATGAGAAAAGTGACAGAGGAATCTTCCTAGGTTATGCATTAAATTCTAGAGCTTTCAGAGTGTTTAATAATAGGACTTTAACTATTGAAGAAACTCCTCATGTTATTTTTGATGAATCTGAATCAAAATTGACAAATCAAATAACTTCAATTTTGGATGCAGACGACACTCCTAAAAATCTAAGCGATGCTGGACCATCTGAGCCTAAGGATGAATCAACTGAAGGAACCCCCAGCAAGGATGAAGATGGTGAAGATCCTTCAATTGAAACACCTCAAGAACAAAAAGTGCAGCACCCCGATTTGCCCCAAACATCAACTCTCTTGAAAGATCACCCTGTTGGGAATATAATTGGTAATCCTAAAGATGGCGTACAAACTAGATCTTCACTAAGGTAAGTGGAAGAAGAGGATTTGATGGCTCTAATTTCTCAAGAAGAGCCTAAGGACATTCATGAAGCTCTTAAAAATAAATCCTAGATCCAGGCTATGTATGAAGAGCTACACCAGTTCGAAAGGAACAAGGTGTGGTATCTTGTGCCGCGTCTTAAAAATCATCTCGTAATTGGTGATGGGGACATCACCTCCCATGCCCACGTTCACAGCTCGTCTCCTCGCCCCGGTTGGATCCGGCATGGTCTAGTCATTTAATTTTGAGTCCAATGTAATTTTTATTTGAGTAATTTGATGTATTTTCCCTTTTATTTGAGTCATGTTCCTAGGTCTTGTGTTCATTTCCCTAAGTTTGAGTGTCATTAGGTTGTCTAGTTAGCTATTGGGCCCAATTCATTGGGCTTGGCCCAAGGGCTCTCCCTACCCCCTCAGTTATTTGTCATTGAGTCAATTGTCAGGGACTTTTGTAGAAATGTGGGTTTCCTATATATAGGACTCCATCCCCCCCCCATTTCAACTTAATGAATCAATGAATGAAAAACTTGCCATTTTGAGAGTTTACACTTCTTATCTAGTGGAGAGATTCCATTTTTTGGGTGAGAAACCCTAGGGGAGAGATTCCCCACCCTTCCCTCTCTTAATCTCCTTTTCACTCCACTTTCTCTCTCCTCAACACCTTAAATTTGAATTTTCTTCTCTCTCCTCCCTTCCCAACCACCTCCACTCCCCACCTACCCCATTTAAGCCTCTTCCCATTCCCCACAACCCTCATCAATACTCCATCCCTTCCCAAGACCCCCCTCCACCAATCCTCTCCTCACCATCTAACCCCCAACTACCTCTCCCACTTTCCCAAGCACCCTTCCCACTTTCCCAAGCACCCATTTTCTTCCCCAACACAACCCCCCCATTCCCAAGACAAACAAATTAACCCCACCCTTAAACCCATTTTCAAATACCCTTTCCCTCTCACCCACCTTCCCAAATTCGCAGCCCCCACTACCACCATCTGTTGGACCCTCTTCCAGACCTTATTCTTTCACCTCCCACACCTTAGAACACCCCCACCAAGACCCCCTTACAACCAGGGGTCACTCCCACACTCATCTACCCCCTTCCCCTTCTTCTTTCTTGGTCATTGGAAGCTACTTCGAAGTTGCAGTTTGCTGTCTAGAGGTTACAGATGAACCATCAACTTGCAGCGGCCACCACGACTTCCTCCGGATGAGTTTGAAGGCACAAGATCCACAAAAGCGTCTCCCTGTCTTCTTCGCAACAGAAGTGGTTTCGTCTTCATCCGAGCTGTGTGCTGCCCAGGAGCTTCGTTCTTCCACAATGGCGTAGAGCTATCCCGGCTGAGTACCAGAACCGGATTAGAAGCACTGCCATGATGAACCTCGGAGGAATCAGCCCCCAAGCTCTTCTACAAAGTTCTTCATCACTCTGTCTACGTTCAGAATCAAGAAGCGGAACTCTGTTCAGCATCCAGTAGCAGAAGTTATCAATTTTCTCCCTCTGCTGCACGGATCTGCTTCCCCACAGTCTACCCCGACCAGTCATCCTTGTTCATAGCCTCCCGGTCTTCTCCAGCATCTTTTAGCATCCCCGTCAGTTTTTCTGTGAAGAAGACTCGTCCACGATTCCAACAACTCTGGCGGTTCTCGATTCGGAGTCCGGGAGCCATTGGAGCATTCTCTGCAACCTGCGGTTGGAAATCTGAAGCTGCCAGTCCCAGAACTTGCCACTCTGTTCTAAGCTCCACCCCGGTCAGCAGTGGTACCAGAAGAAATTTAAAAAATTCTGAGGTGTTCCAGTACCAGTCACGAAGAGTTCCCCCTAGTCTCGCCATCAGAAAAATTCTGTATCAACTTCGCAGCCCCAACTTCGACTATCAGTCCTCCCTCCTAGATAGCAGGCAGATTCGGCTTCCCAACTTCTTATCGCTTTTGGTCCTAGTTTCCCCCTCCCCGCTTGGCCGGCTGAAGGCCCCTCCCTGTGTGGAGGTAGTATTGCTTGTAATATCATTAACCCCCACCCCAAGGTCCCCCTCCTGCGAGAGGTGTAGTGTTGTAACTTCTTTGGGCAGGTCAAGCGACACCGCCGCGGCGTGTGGGGATCCACTCGCCTCCCCGCTCGCCCTCGTCTCCGAGCGGGATCGGTTTCTTCAAACCGGTCGAGTAAGTGCTCACACCTCACTCCATTAGTGCTTGTCTTTCAATATAAGTTCTAGTTCCGCTGGTTATGCGAGTGAGAGATCGATCCTCAAGCCCCATTGCCTTGAGTGATCACCGTGGGAAAAGTGCAACCGGTGCCTTCGGCACTTCGTCGGCCCCATTGAATTGGGCTTCCACACCCATTGGGAATCCCATCTTGGCCTTGCTGGCCCTCTACCAGCAAGGGCCCAACCCCTCAACCTCACCTTGGCATTGCCAAGTTACCCCGGGCTTGGGTGAGTGTCGATAGAGCGGTGGCCCAATTCGGCCCATTTGAATGCGATTGTGCTTGCTTGCATTAGGTCCGAGGTTGTGTCACATCAATTGGTATCAGAGCAAGTCATTGAATTATCTCTATCAAGTCAAGTCCTAGGGCATGCTTGCATTGGAGTCATCATCAATCCGACCCTTGCATTGATTCCCCCGATCATCATGGCCACCTACTTAGCCTACTCACCACCCATGGACTTCATCCTAGATAGGGATATTACCTTTGACGGATCGCATTCTAGTGACTATCTTAGGTGGGAGGCTACCATAGAAAAGTACTTTGAAAAGACTTGGGTATATGGATGCGCGAGAGTCCGAAAGGCCAAGGGACGACTTCGGGGTTAAGCCAAAAGTAAGTGGGAACACATAGAGGGCTTAAGGGGGGTTAGAAGACAAGAACCTATTCACTCATGGGAAGAGATGAAGGTAGAACTTAGAAAGATCTACATCCCCAAACATTTCCACCCCTCCTACTCAAGCACCCCTAACCCGAGGAGCACTACCACTCCTCTACGCCCACCCGGCCAACTTGAGATCGACCATTGGTCTCCACCCCCACCACCCCCAACAACTCATCTCTCAACCATCATAACAACACTTCGCGACCAAGTCCTCTCCCTTAAGACCCAAATAAACCAAACAACCACCTCTCCACCAAATCCCATGAGGATCCCCACACTCCAACCAAAACCTCCTTCCGCAAACCTATCTATCCAAACTCAATTGGCCCCCACTACCACCCCTCCACAACCAGCCGATCCCAAGGGGAAGAGACCCCTAACCGACCCGATTTCCCCAAAAGGGACCACCACTCACCCTATTCTCACCATTCAAACCCAAGTAGACCCCGTGTCCATCCCTCCACCTAGAACCATGACGGCCACCACCACCCAACCCAAATCCTGTCACCCAACCCACCTTCCACTTCCAAACCCCATCCTACCCCAACCTAGACCTCCACTACTTCCACTCCCAAACCACATCCTACCAATCCCAATCCAAGTTTCCCTTTACCCTCTACCCTGGGAACACCACACACAAACCCTCATCACCCCAAAAGACTCTCTCACCTCCTTGGTAGCAGAACTCATACCCAATCCAATAGTTGTGAGCACTCTAAACCCACCACCCACTTTGGAGGAAACCCAAGTCCAAGCTGAAGAAGGAACCTCACACAATGGTCTTTACCTTATACCACCCTCTCTAGTTGAGGCAGAGCTCATCTTAGGAGAACCCATTGTTAGTTGGCTAAAGGAGAGCCCAATTCGAGAGACCCCGGCCCATGTTTTCCCTCCCATAGAACGAGACCTTCCCATAGTGCCCTTCTTCTCCTATCACACTACAATCCAAGCATCCTATCAAGTGGAGACCTTAGAGGACCTCCTCAAGGGCATAGCATGGCAAGTAGAGATGACTAGCATGTTGACCCCTATGGTCGAACAACCTAGGAGCCTTAGCCTCCTACACCTATGCATAGGGTCTATCACCTCGGTTTGCACCATTGGTTGCTACACTAGCGACCTCCTTCTATTCCTCCCTACACCCGATGAGCCCAACCTTCTCCTCGATTTAGAGCTTCTTATCTCGGATAGAAAGCCAAGCCCTCCACTCATGGCCGACTCACTTGTCAAGAACATTGGCCCAACTATAATGGAGAAGGATGACTTAGCACCTTTTAAGGATCTTGAGGACATGGAGTTCCTCCCCCTAGGTGACCCATTTTATGATCCATATGATCCATTCCAATGGGAGTCAGGGGACTCATATGACCAAACCATCTTACCAACCACCCACCCTTTCCTACCCTCACCCACCATATTGGGCCAAACCCACCTCATCTATGACCCGGGTTACACCTTGGGAGCCATGACCTTGGGCCATATTTCCCTAGGTAATGAGGTTGTGCTCCATCCCATGATGACCACATTCTTAGATCCGTTCGATCCTTTCTAATGGGAGTTCAAAGGTTGTCCCACACCTATACACATGGAAGTCACCCTTAGGAAAAACATGCATGTGTCTAGGCCTACCACACCACTTGGCATGAACACTATGTTGGATCCATTCATTCATACCACCCACATGTCAAGTAGAAGGCATGAGTGGCCCATATTCGGATGTATTGGTCCACCTTCATTTATCATGGGTCTTAAGCATGTCAAAAGCATCTACGGATGTCCAGGTCGCCCTACATTCATCACCACTTTGCATGATAGGTTCACCTACGGGTGCCCCGGCCCACCTAGGCCCACCAAAGTCTACATGACAACATTGCATGATAAGTCCACATATGGTTGCCCCGGCCCTCCAAAATCCATCAAAGTCTTCTTGGCATCAAAGCATGATTGGTCTACTTTTGGTTGCCCAGGCCCACCCATCACCCCTAGAATGTCAACATTTACAAAATTACATGAAAGCCTTTGCAAGCACATAAGCAAAAAGAATGAGGCTTATAAGAGGCGGGCCGACTCTCATCGGCGTCACCAATAATTCCATGAGGGTGACTTTGTGATGGTAAGGACGGAGAGGCTCTCCCCGGGAGCCAACTCTAAACTGAGGCCACGTGGGGCTGGTCCCTTCTAGGTCTTGAGGCGCATTGGTGCAAATGCCTACGAGTTAGATCTCCCTGAGGAGTATGGAATAAGTCCCACATTCAATGTCGCCGACCTAGTGCCATATAAGGGACCCACGGTGGTACCTAGTGAGGATATTGAGCATATTCCCTCTGTTGAGAGAGCACCCACCCGTGAGGAGAGTCCACCAGCCAAGAGAGCCTAGCGTGAGCACATTGAACGAATATTGGATGAACATGTCACTACCACCAGGAGCAAGGTATACGAGCGCTATCTCGGCAGGTGGATAGATCGGTCTCATTCGGAAGACTTGAGGGAAGTACCACTTCTACACCCTCCGAGGAGGGAAGGACACTTACTCGACGGAGTCGAGTTCTCCGCACCCCGAGAGTATGATGGTGACATCACCTCCCATGCCCACGTTCATAGCTCGTCTCCTCGCCCCGGTTGCATCCGGCATGGTCTAGTCATTTAATTTTGAGTCCTATGTAATTTTTATTTGAGTCATTTGATGTATTTTCCCTTTTATTTGAGTCATGTTCCTAGGTCTTGTGTTCATTTCCCTAAGTTTGAGTGTCATTAGGTTGTCTAGTTAGCTATTGGGCCCAATTCATTGGGCTTGGCCCAAGGGCTCTCCCCTACCCCCTCGGTTATTTGTCATTGAGTCAATTGTCAGGGACTTTTGTAGAAATGTGGGTTTCCTATATATAGGACTCCATTCCCCCCCATTTCAACTTAATGAATCAATGAATGAAAAACTTGCCATTTTGAGAGTTTACACTTCTTATCTAGTGGAGAGATTCCATTTTTTGGGTGAGAAACCCTAGGGGAGAGATTCCCCACCCTTCCCTCTCTTAATCTCTCCTTTTCACTCCACTTTCTCTCTCCTCAACACCCAAATTCAAATTTTCTTCTCTCTCCTCCCTTCCCAACCACCTCCACTCCCCACCTACCCCATTTAAGCCTCTTCCCATTCCCCACAACCCTCATCAATACTCCATCCCTTCCCAAGACCCCCCTCCACCAATCCTCTCCTCACCATCCAACCCCCAACTACCCCTCCCACTTTCCCAAGCACCCTTCCCACTTTCCCAAGCACCCATTCCCTTCCCCAACACAACCCCCCCATTCCCAAGACAAACAAATTAACTCCACCCTTAAACCCATTTTCAAATACCCTTTCCCTCTCACCCACCTTCCCAAATTCGCAGCCCCCACTATCACCATCTATTGGACCCTCTTCCAGACCTTATTCTCCACCTCCCACACCTTATAACACCCCCTCCAAGACCCCCTTACAACCAGGGGTCACTCCCACACTCATCTACCCCCTTCCCCTTCTTCTTTCTTGGTCATTGGAAGCTACTTCGAAGTTACAGTTTGCTGTCCAGAGGTTGCAGATGAACCAGCAACTTGCAGCGGCCACCACGACTTCCTCCAGATGAGTTTGAAGGCACAAGAGGCATCCACAGAATTGTATCCCTGTCTTCTTCGCAACAGAAGTGGTTTCGTCTTCATTCGAGCTGTGTGCTGCCCAGGAGCTTTGTTCTGCCACAATGGCGCAGAGCTATCCCTGCTGAGTACCAGAACCGGATTAGAAGCACTGCCACGACGAACCTTGGAGGAATCAGCCCCCAAGCTCTTCTACAAAGTTCTTCATCGCTCTGTCTGCGTTCATAATCAAGAAGCGGAACTCCGTTCGGCATCCAGTAGCAGAAGTTATCAATTTTCTCCCTCTGCTGCATGGATCTGCTTCCCCACAGTCTACCCCGACCAGTCATCCTTGTTCATAGCCTCCAGGTCTTTTCCAGCATCTTTTAGCATCCCCGTCAGTTTTGATGTGAAGAAGACTCATCCACGATTCTAACAACTCTGGCGGTTCTCGATTCGGAGTTCGGGAGCCATCGGAGCATTCTCTGCAACCTGCGGTTGGAAATCTGAAGCTGCCAGTCCCAGAACTTGCCACTCTGTTCGAAGCTCCACCCCGGTCAGCAGTAGTACCAGAAGAAATTTAAAAAATTCTGAGGTGTTCCAGTGCCAGTCATGAAGAGTTCCCCCTTGGTCTCGCCATCAGCAAAATTCTGTATCAACTTCTGCAGCCCCAACTTCGACTATCAGTCCTCCCTCCCAGACAGCAGGCAGATTCGGCTTCCCAACTTCTTATCACTTTTGGTCCTAGTTTCCCCCTCCCCGCTTGGCCGGCTGAAGGCCCCTCCCTGTGTGGAGGTAGTATTGCTTGTAATATCATTAACCCCCACCCCAAGGTCCCCCTCCTGTGAGAGGTGTAGTGTTGTAACTTCTTTGGGCAGGTCAAGCGACACCGCCGCGGCGTGTGGGGATCCACTCGCCTCCCCGCTCGCCCTCGTCTCCGAGCGGGATCGGTTTCTTCAAACCGGTCGAGTAAGTGCTCACACCTCACTCCATTAGTGCTTGTCTTTCAATATAAGTTCTAGTTCCGCTGGTTATGCGAGTGAGAGCTCGATCCTCAAGCCCCATTGCCTTGAGTGATCACCGTGGGAAAAGTGCAACCGGTGCCTTCGGCACTTCGTCGGCCCCATTGAATTGGGCTTCCACACCCATTGGGAATCCCATCTTGGCCTTGCTGGCCCTCTACCAGCAAGGGCCCAACCCCTCAACCTCACCTTGGCATTGTCAAGTTACCCCGGGCTTGGGTGAGTGTCGATAGAGCGGTGGCCCAATTCGGCCCATTTGAATGTGATTGTGCTTGCTTGCATTAGGTCCGAGGTTATGTCACATCAATTAGAACCCGATGGGTTTTCAGAAACAAGCTAAATGACACGGGATTGGTGGTCAGGAATAAAGCCTGACTTGTAGCCAAAGGATATAGCCAAGAAATGCGTATTGATTTTGATGAGTCCTTTACACCGGTTGCTAGATTAGAAGTAGTCCAGATTCTTCTGTCCTATGCTTGCTCGCTAAACTTCAAGTTATTTCAAATAGATGTAAAATCTACTTTTCTTAATGGGTATATCAAAGAGGATGTTTTTGTAGAATAACCTCCAGGTTTTGAAGATCCGAAGCATCCACAACACATGTACAAGTTACAAAAGGCCTTGTGCGGACTGAAGCAAGCACCAAGGGCATGGTATAAAAGACTCACCTCATTCCTACTTGAGAATGGATTCAAGAGAGGTAAGGTTGATCAAACCGTCTTTACAAGAAATTCAGGTAAGGACATATTAGTGGTTCAAGTCTATGTAGATGATATCATTTTTGGAGCTACTAATGATGCCTTATGTGATGAGTTTGTACAGATTATGCAGGGTGAATTCGAAATGAGCTTAATGGATGAGCTGACATTCTTCCTTGGCTTGCAGGTAAAATAAACATTCGAAGGAATTTTTATCAACCAAGCCAAGTACACAATAGAGTTGCTAAAGAAATATGGAATGTTAGATGCAAAACCAATGTTAACTCCGATGGCCACAACCACGAAGTTAAACAAGGATAAAAAGGGTAAAATAGTAGATCCTACATTGTTTTGAGGTATGATCGGATCACTACTGTACCTTACTGCATGCCGTCCTACATTCAGTATAGTGTATGTCTCTATGATCATTTTCAGTCATGTCCTAAAGAATCTCATATGCTGGCTGTTAAATAGATTTTTTGATATTTAATTGGCACAGTAGACTTCGGTTTATGGTTTCCCATCAGTAATTCTTTTGATCTGATTGCTTACACTGATGCAGATTATGTTGGATGTGTTGTTGATCGTAAAAGTACTAGTGGGCACTGTCAGTTTCTTGGTGGGTGCCTAGTTTCATGGGTCTCCAAGAAACAACATTCAATAGCTCTCTCAACGGCCGAGACTGAATATATAGCCGTCGGAAGTTGTGGGGCTCAAGTACTTTAGATCAAAAATCAATTGCTTGATTTGAATGTTGAAGTTAAATGTGTTCCAATTTTATGTGACAATACTAGTGCAATAAACTTGTCTAAAAACCCTGTTCAACATTCTAGAACTAAGCACATTGACATACGACATAATTTCATGAGAGATCATGTAGGAAAAGGGATTTTGAGTTGAACTTCATTGATACACATAATAAGTTGGCAGATATCTTTACCAAACGCCTAAACCAAGAACAATTCACTAAAATAAGAAGAGAAATCGACATGTGCAAGGGTGAGAGCATAGATACCTAGGTCTGTATTAACGTAAGTGTTGCACATGTAGAAAGGACATTTGCATAAAGAGTAGGTTGCATGAAAGATATGCATATTTTGTGTGACTATTTCTAGTTCCTTGTGTGTTGATATGCCATCCCTGTATGCTTGAATGTAACTTCCTTGAGAATTTTCTAAGGCCAAATATTCCTTGATAAATAAATGTGGACCCACTGACCTCGAGATCTGAGGTATTTTCTGAGGGGGAGAGTCAGAGGGATTTCTGAGGCAGTGTCTTCTTAGAATTCCTCATCATTTTCATCAAGTCCATTTCCTTCCAAAAATAAAAAAAATCAAAAGGAAGAAGTGAGAAGGAAAAAAATCAAAATCAAAAGGAGAGGAGGAGAAAAGAATGTAAAAAAAATAAAAAAATGTCACGCCCCGAGATATGCAGTGGAATTAAGTCAGGAACGTGAACAGTCGGCAAATAAGTCTCAAGATAGCAAGACAATCAGAGCGCAACATTCACACATAAAAGAGTGAACACTATATATAAATAAACTCCAACTTTATTGAATAATAAGTCAAAGGTTACAAAAGACACTTGACTTTGACTCTTTTGATCAAACTAGACTCAATAAAAAGAAAATTACATGACATGATAAACTTCACCGCCTATTACAGTGAAGGAATTTAAATTGCAATAACTGACACCCGACACTTTAACTATCTAGGCTTCACTCATTCATCAATCACTCTCGGATCCACCACTCGAATAATCCGAATTCGACCCGCTAGAGTCTCTTGAAAAAGATTGGAAAGTAGGGAATGAGTGCACTCGCCCAGTAAGTATCTTCGTATCAACATGAAGGTAATATTTAAGTAATTAACATTTTAGCTCTAGAAGGTAAAGCAGTAAGAATGCGATAAAATCAAAGTAACACAAGTAGCAAGATATAAACAAGATAGGAGATATGGGAGCATGATCAAGTAAGATTGTAGCATGAATATAAGTTTGGCCTTTCGTTAATGCGAATGTACTAGCATGTATCAAGAATGTACTTTTCATAACCATAAAGGCTATGCACTAGAAAGTCATGTAACAAGCACGTAATAATCAAGTATGAGATTTCATGAGAATTCATGGATTTCACCCGTTTATAAAAAAAGTACTCCCAGCGTAATGCGACACCAGTAAGCATTGTTGTGCCCCTGGTTTTGATGATGACAACCATGAGATGTGTATGTTGAATTCAACTTAAAATGTTGAATTAACTCTTGATTCAGTAACACATGCATTTGGCTAATGTTTGGTGCAAGAAAGGAACAGGGTCGACGCAGGGAGTTCAAGGTGTCCACGCATCAGTTGAAGAGGCAAAATCATAAGTCACTGATATAATATCAGTGCGTCAACACCACATCATTGTAGCGTCGACGCATCAGCTTAAGAAGCAGAGGCACTCACAGATCTACTTCACTGCGTCAACGCCACAGTAGAGCAGCGTCGACGCAGCAGTTCAAAAGGCAGAAGTATGGTTCACTGGAATACCCCAATGCGTCAACGCTACAGCATGATAGCGTCGACGCAGCAGTTCAATCTGAGATGATATTGGCTCTGGGTTAGCTTAGTGGGTTGACACAGTAACCCAATGCGTCCACGCATCCACTTATGAACTAAAAGCTTTGTGGACAGTTCAAGGCAGCGTAAACCCTTTGGTCACCATGGGTTGATGCCATATGAATTCTTTCATAAAATTAGTTGGGTGGACCCCAGTCATTAGTGACGTCAAAGGCCACATCAGCCAAAAAGTGTTTCGATCTTGTTTTCATTCGCGATTCCAGAAGGCTCTGATGAGATCAATCAGTGGGCTAACTAGAAAATCTGGTTGGGACCCACTAGATGTATATAATACATGGATCTAGAAGTGAGCGCGGGAACTTGATTATCAAAGAAGGTTTTGGAGATTTCGAAGCTGCTGCAGACAAGGCTGAGCAAGAGAAGCTCACGAGAGGAACTCGGAGTTCATCTTCTTCATGATGGCGATCTGCTGAAGACCTGAGGGGATCTAGGAGTAGTGATCTATCGCAAGTTCATCTACATTTCAGAAGAAGAAGATTAGCTGATCGTTGAAGCTTTTTCTCCCAGACTTCTGAATTCAAGCCTGAGATCCGACTGCCTCACAATCTGAGATTGTTCTTTCATTACTGAGTGATTTCGTTTATTGTTTGTCTTTTCAATTTGAACTCTATTACATTGTTTCTCCCTCGTACTGGTTTGAGTAGAGGGAGGGGTTTGATCCAGCAGATTGTGCTTGGATCAAGGGTGTATGGGCATGGTTGCCTGCAAGCTGTTCGTCAGCGGTTTAGAGGATCTTTCCTCTGGCTAAGCCAAGCTGTAATGCTCAGCGTTGTTTGAGGAAGTAGTTCCTCGGTGAAGCTAAGCTGTAAAGCTCAACAGGGGTCCTCACTGGTTTAGTGAGGGGTGGACGTAGGTCTCCACAGGGAGACCGAACCACCATAAAAATCTGTGTTCCTATTGTGGTTTGCTATTCTCACATTATCCATCCATCGTTAGATGTTTGATTAGGCACGATCTTCATATACTCTGTTTACTGAACTTCTAATTAGTATTCTGATCTATAAAGCAAGTGTGATCTTGCATTAATTTTTCAAAGGGTCAACCTATTCACCCCTCCCCTCTAGTTTGACCTTCCACCTAGTCCAACACGTGGTATCAGAGCAAGGCTCTCTTGTCAAGGGTCTCACAACCCAGAGAGATTTAGTGGAATGGAAAAAAAGGGGCTCATGCCTGAAGGGTATGCAGTGAATAGGCCACCCTTCTTTGATGGCACTAACTATGCTTACTGGAAAAATCGGATGCAGGTATTTCTGAGAGCTCAGGACCATGAGATTTGGAGAGTCGTGAGCAAGGGACCATATCAGTTAGAAGGAGATGAGGAACTGTGGGTGAAAGAGCAGATTCGGAAGTCCAACGTCAATTGGCAAGCTATGAACATCATGCAATGCTCATTGCATCCCATGGAATTTTCACGAGTATCCTCATGTGCCAGTGCCAAGGAAATGTGGGACAGACTTCAAGTCATCTATGAAGGTACGTCAGAGGTAAGAGAGACAAAAGCCAATATGTTAATTTCTGAATATGAAGCTTTTAGAATGAAACCAGAGGAAAATATATCTAAAATGTATGCTAGACTAACCTTATTAGTGAATGGTCTTAGAGGTCCGGGAAAGATATACACTGATTACGAACTGGTCAGGAGCCAGTTTGGCACACCAAGGCCACTGTTGTTGAGGAATCTAGTAACCTTCCTACCACTACCCCTGATGAGCTTATCGGATCTTTGATGGCTTATGAGCTGAACCTCAAAAGGACAGATGAGGATGTGAAAAAGAAAAAACCTCTTGCATTGAAGGTAGGACCAAGCAGCAAGGAGAGCTCAGATGACAGTCACTCATCTACCTCAGATAATGACTCGGGTGAAATAGCAATGCTCACTAGGAAATTCAAGAAGTTTCTAAGGAAGGAAGGTAAATTTAGAAACAACAGAAGACCAGAGGTAAGAAAGAGTTCAAAATTCAAATCAGAAAACTCTAGGAAATCTGACAAGGTTGTCTGTTACCAATGCAGGAAACAAGGTCATATTAAATCTGAATGTCCAGAGAATGTGAAGAAAGTTCAACCGAAATGGAAGAACAAGAAGCCAAAGGCCATGATAAGTACGTGGAGTGACGAGGAGAAAGATGATGAAGAAGAAGAAAGCACTTCTGAAGAAGAGAGTGATGTTAAGCTGTGCTTCATGGCTAAAGGAGATGATAAGGATGAGGTAACTTCCTCTTCTGAAAACTTTTCTTGCAGTGATTGGGAAGAAGCATTTAATAAATTGCTAGATAAGTATGATCATGTAAAGAAAGAAAATAAATCACTCAAGAAAAAGAAAAATCTGACTAGTCAAGAAAATTCATTGAATGATAAAATCAGGTGCCTGGAAGCTGAAATTACCAGTTTAAGAAAATCTCTTGATGAAAGTGACCAATGTAGAGATCAATTAATAGAGATGAATAGAGAAAATGAATTTTTACTGAAAATTCAGGATGACCTGAAACTCAGAATGCAAAAATTGGAGAGTGATGTAAAAATTGCTGAAGAAAATTATGAAGCCATTCAAGGAGTAAATCAGGAACTCCAAGAAAATTTGAAGAAACTGGAAGATGAGAATTCAAGTAAACAAGCCTCTCTTGAGAAATTAACACAAGGTAAAAATAATCTTGAGGCTGTCATGGGAATAAGAAGTAATTTTGGAAAAGAAGGACTTGGTTATAATCCAACCAAGAAGAAGGATCTAGGAGCTAGATTTATAACATTTGTTTCTGAACAAGGTACATCTGAGCGGAGCCAAATGGCTAAAAAGAAGTCCTGTGAGAAAAATCAAGAAGAAGTAAAACAGACAGATGAAATCAGAAAAGAAAAGGGCAAAGAGAAAATGTATGCTACCTTAAATGCCAATCACCATAAGAATGTGACTAACTTCAGAAGTAAACCCTCAAGTCAGCCTATAGACCCTAGTTCATCAACCCAGCATCAAGGATATAGAAATTCAGGGAGTCATAGGACTGGTACACGACAGTCGCGTCAACGCACTGGGTATCCTGCGTCCACTCAACCCATGTCCCAGGGGTTCTACAGAAATAATGCTAGAACAAACCATTGGGCGCGTCAATGCAGTGTCCACACTGCGTCAACGCATACACGCTTCCCGGGTGGGTATTCTTTCAGAAACATGAGAATGAGTCGACGCAGCCACTACAGTGCGTCGACGCACCCTATGTACCAGAACCCATATGACAGAAAGGTGAGGTGGATGAGTCAACGCAATCATGTGATAGGGTCTACGCAGCAAACCTTCATCCCTTCAAGAATTCAATATTCCTCTAGAACTTCTCATCCTAGGTTCCCCAATGCTTCTTGGAGTCACAATAACTATTGAAATGAGAACAAGAATAAAACTTCATACTTCTCTAACAACAGAAATGGTTCAAAAAGGTCATTCCAAAGGGTACCTCAACCCAATCAGAAAAATTTCAAATCGATGACCCCCACATCTCAAAAACCCTTAAAACAACAGATTTGGATTCCCAAAAGTATGTTGTCTTACTTGACACAATCATATGGTCTGATGGGACCCAAGTGTATTTGGGTTCCAAAATCTCTTGTTTGATGTGATTTGCAGGAGTGCCTTGCAGTTGTACATAATAGGTGGTACCTTGACAGCGGCTGCTTAAGGCACATGACGGGCGATAAGGCAAAATTCTGTCTCCTAATTGAGAAAGAAGGAGGACATGTCACGTTTAGGGGGAACAATAAATGTAAAATAATTGGAAAAGGTAAAGTTGGCAAAACCCCCCTAAACTCTATTGATGATGTGTTACTTGTTGAAGGATTAGAATACAATCTTCTTAGTATAAGCCAACTGTGTGATAAGGGGCACAAAGTTGTGTTTGATTTCCATGCATGCACCATTATTGAAAAGCAGTCTGAAAGTGTCAAATTCTCTGGAAAAAGAATAAATAACATGTACATGGTAGATTTAGATGATCCTGCTCATAACAATCTTTGTCTAGCTGTGAATAAAAGTGAACTGGCTTGGTTATGGCATCGTAGACTAGGACATGCTAGCTATAGTGTCATGCATAAGTTAGCCAAATTCAGCATGGTGAATGGTCTGCCTGTTGTATCATTTAAGCAAAATGACAAAATTTGTAATGCATGCACTCAAGGCAAGTATACTAGGAAGTCATTTAAATCCAGAATTGAAAATTAATCTTCTAGATCTCTTGAACTTGTTTACATGGATCTGTTTGGACCCACTAGAACAGCAAGTTTGAGTGGCAATAAATATGGATTTGTTTTGGTAGATGACTTTTCTAGGTTTACTTGGGTATTCTTTTTAACTCATAAGAATGATGCATTTGAAGAATTTCAGGCATTCTTTAGGAAAATTCAGCAGGATGATAAGTATACTATTTCATCTATCATGTCAGATCATGGAGGAGAATTTGAAAATTCAGAATTTGATGGTTTTTGCAGTGCAATGGAAATATCTCACAAGTTCTCATCTCCAAGAACTCCTGAACAGAATGGAGTGGTGGAAAGAAGAAACAGAACCCTTGTCGAGATGGCAAGAACAATGTTGATTGAAGGACAACTCCCAAGGAAGTTCTGGGCAGAGGCGGTAAACACAGCTTGCTACATTGTAAACCGGGCAATGGTAAGACCTCTGTCCAAAAAGACTCCATATGAATTGTTGAAAGGTAAGAAGCCATCTGTTATACATTTCAGAGTTTTTGGATCTAAATGTTTTGTTCAAAATAATCACAAACGGGACTTAGATAAATTTGAACCTAAGAGTGAACCAGCCATATTTCTAGGATATTCAAAGCACTCTAGGGCCTATAGAGTCCTAAATGTCAAAATTCAATCTGTTGAAGAATCTCCACATATTGTCTTCGATGAAATGAATATCAGGTCTGAAAATGAACAATCTTGCAGGGACAAAGATGATGGGGAATTTCTTGAAGAAAAGGAATAACAATACACTCAAGAGGAAGAGCCAAGGTCAAATGAGAATCTAGCAGAGTCAAGTACTAGAGGTAATGCAGATGCTAAGGAAGGTAACTCCTTGACCAATGTTAGAATGCTAAAAGACCACCCTCTATCAAGCATTATTGGTAATCTGCATGACCCTACCAGAACTAGATCTCATTTTAGAGCTATTGAAGAAATGGATAATTTGGCTCTTATATCTCAAATTGAACCTAAAAATATAACTGAAGCCCTGAAAGATGATTACTGGATAAATGCAATACATGGGGAATTAAATCAATTCAAAAGAAATAAAGTGTGGCACCTTGTGCCAAGACCCAATGAACTTTCAGTAATTGGAACTAAGTGGGTCTTTAGAAATAAATAAAATAAAAATGGAATTGTGATAAGAAATAAAGCAAGACTGGTAGCACAATGATATAACCAAGAATTTGGCATTGATTTCGAAGAATCCTTTGCACCAGTAGCTAGATTAGAAGCTATTAGATTATTACTTGCATATGCATGTTGTCATGGAATAAAACTCCATCAAATGGATGTAAAAAGTGCATTTCTTAATGGTTTAATAAAAGAAGAGGTGTATGTTGAACAACCCCCTAGTTTTGAATCTATAGACTGCCCTGACCATGTTTACATATTAGACAAAGCTCTCTATGGGCTCAAACAGGCACCTTGAGCATGGTATGATAGACTCAGCTCATACCTCACTGAGAAAGGATATTCAAGAGGTAAAGTGGACCAAACCCTATTCACCAAGGTGAGAAATAATGACATTATTCTGGTTCAAATCTACGTTGATGATATAGTCTTTGGATCCACTAAACCAAGCATGTGTGAGGAATTTGCAAATTTGATGACCACAGAATTTGAGATGAGTCTCATGGCTGAGCTTCAATTTTTTCTAGGTCTACAAATAACCCAAAGCAAGAATGGATGCTTCATCAACCAGGCAAAGTACGTCTCTGAACTATTG